>CM046664.1:13595382-14795382 GCA_025594165.1 Tamias sibiricus
AGACATATAAAAGTAGGCCTCAGTTGTGAGAATTAATGCTGTTGTCATTCACACAAATATGAGTTGCATACAAAGATGCCCACTTCTACAGACAGTGGTAACAGCAATTCTACACTACCTCAAACTACCTGCCAGGGATAGAAAGTAACATGGAAAGCAGCAATAATTTATTCAGATCTCCATGTGACTTGTAAACGAATTACCTCTTCATACACTGGAAATTGCTGAAATTGAATTCTAATGTGAAGAAAAATAGCTCTTAGGGACTAGAACAACAATAACCATTTCCTGCAGTCTATGTCGTACACAACTAACTATGGGAGGAGGGCCAGAGCCATCAAAAGCTTGGTGGAGTAGGTATTCCTTTAATCTGCTGGCTATGTTTTCTCCTCTGGAAGTAGAGGTAGTAGAATAATGAGCTTCAAGATCCTCACTTAAACATGCTATGACTCCTCTCATTTTTTTTTTTTTTTTAAGGTAGCCAGGATGTTTCAGGTCAACCTGTATGCACGCCGGGCACACAGGAACACAAGGGTCCTGAGCCAAAGCAATCACCCACCCACAGATCAATCTTTAGTATGCTCCTGCTGTGTTCAAAGTCCTTGTCATACTTCTAATTAAGTAGTGGTACAGAGAATGAGAGAACTAAGAGATAAAAAAACACAACCCATCAGTATTAGAGGAAGGCCCAGAATGTTAAAAATGCACACAAAACCAGGTGGACTAGAAGCAGAGACTGCAAACTAATAGCCCAGAACCAACTGCATCAAACATGCCTAAGTAAACACATCTGAGCCAGTATTCACCATTTGTGATTATGAATTAGCCAAGGCATAACTTCTCCAAAGTAGAACTTAAATTCTGTTCGTTCTAACATTAGTAAACATTTATAGAAATGAATTATACTCAGGGAATGTCAATTTTTAGTACCCAAATGGAAATAAGTCCAAATTAGTTCAAAGCTCAAAATTTTCCCTTTCAAAACCTGAAACAACTTGGAAACATTTCAAATGTTAGCAGTAGTTAAAATTGGAACATCAGAAATAATCTTTAGTAAATAATCTTCAATAAAAATAAATAAGATCAGCTCTATTTGTAGACCCCCCCAATCAGAAGTAAAAATTTAATAGTTTGATGAATTAAAAATGTCAAGAGTTTCAAAATTTTCCAAAGTTGCAAAAAGTGAAGAATCAGGAATGGATACAGAAACTTCCATGAGACATTTTGGGGATGGGGGAAAAAAAACCAAAACAACAACCCCCCAAAAAACAAAAAAACTGTGTATTTCAGCAATTTAAAAAGAGGAAAGAAAGTTTCTCAGGGATACTAACTGCAAGACAATTTTACTTAAGGGGGCAACAACTCTGATTTATACATAGCTTTTAATCCTGTTACCTACAAATGATGCAGTTCGATACTGGGTAGCACCTGCAAAGCCAGAGGGAAGAACCACATTAATTCTGTCAACCCTTCTGGGAAGACAACTGGGAGAAATTTATAGGTGTTCAATCACTGATGATTCCCCAAATCATGTGGAGGTTGCAAAAAAATACATTTAACCTACTTGAAGAGAAATAGTGCTGATCTGGATTCCCTCCACATTGTGCTGGCGGGCCCTCCCTACTCCCTCCACCCCCATTCTCTTTCTGGCTTTAGAAAAGTAAAGCTGGCAGGGACAAATGGCTTCGTGTTGTTGGATGGGAGGGAAAGGACACAATGACTCTTGCAGCCATGGAAGTGAGTAAGGGATTGTGAGAGCACTGAAAAGGGAGATATCAACAAGAGCTGGATGAGCTAATGCCTGCAGACCCAGACACACACACACACACACACACACCACTACCAGGCGAGCGCTGAGAGATACATCAACAGATCCTTACGTGCTCTGAAAAGAACCTCTTTGAGAACGAGGCTACAATCTTCCGAGCTTCTAACCCAGCTTTTTGCCGAACTTTATATTCCTCCAACCAATTGACGTAGTCGGTGGGGCTGTAGTGTTTCATAAGGGAAGGCCACCTACAAGGAGAGAAACACCCCCTCAGCTTAACACAGACTCAGAGGCAGCCTTGGAGAACAGGCACGGCATCACGGTCTGGTGGGAACTGGGGCTAGGGGCAAAGGACCTAGTTCGAATCTCCACCCGGCGTCCACGCACTCACCCAGGCGGTGTGACCTTGGCGTGGCGACTGCGGGCTGTGTCTCCATTCCCCCACCTCTAAAATGAGGGCAGCTGTGGCAGCAACAGTAATAATGATGACAATGACAGTTCGCACCGACGGTGCGCCTCCTGAGCGCCGGGCCCTGTGTGCGTGTGTTCTCCGCACATCATCTCATTTAACGACCAGGGGAGGAGGTGGGTCTGAGGCGCCCCACCGCTCGGAGGCCACGAGCGAGGCTCTGGACAGGGGGAGCCGCTACCCTCACAAGGTCACGGGGGAGCACGCGGGGCCGGACGCGACCCCGGGTCCGGCGCTGTCCACCCGCAGCCCGGGATGCTGCGCCCGCTGGGTCGCTGCATCACTGGATCCGCGTAAACACCGCGTCGAGTCGGGCACAAAAGAAGCGCGCAAAGCTGCGTGCGCCGCGGCCGCCGCCATCCTCGGCCGAGGGCCGGCCCGCGGGGCGCCGGGGGCCGCGAGACCCCGCGCTGGGCACGGCGGGGCCGCGGGCCGGCGGCCTGGAGGCCTTTGTCTGCGGGCCGCGGGAAGGGTCCGGGGTGGGGTCCGCGCGCCGGGCGGCCGGCGGCGGGGGGCGGCGGCCGCGGCGCGAGGCCGCCGGGGGGCGCGGGCGGGGGCGCGGGCTCACCTCACCCGGAACTGCTCCTTCCACACCTTCCCGCTGCTCTGGCACACCTCGCGCAGCCGCCGGCAGGTGCTGGAGACGCGGCCGATGTCGCAGGCCGACAGCGAGCCGCTGCACAGGATGTACTCCAGCACCTCGCCCGGCAGGTTCACCAGGCAGCTGAGGCCCGCCGCCTCGGGCGCGGCCTCCTCCGCCAGCGCCGGGACCACCTCCATCGCGCTGTCGATCGCTGCCGCCGCCATCTTGTCCGCGTACCTGGGGCCGCTGCGCGCGCGCGCGCTGGGACGCCCGCTTCGCCCCGCCCACCCGGTCTCGGAGGCGTGGCCAACGTAGCTCCGCCCACACCCCTTATGCCTGGGACTCGGAGGGGGAAGAAATGACTCTGCTCAGGGCTTGGGAATTGGCGTTACCTCCAGTCGAGAGGACGGTAGCCTCGATATTGTAGAATTAATTATGTTTTTAAATTGAATTGTGTGCCGAGAGCTTCCTGTGCAGTAGTTCATTGGCTCTTCCCCAAAACCTTAGGAACTAGCATTCTTCCCAAATTACAGACGGGGAAACAGGTTCAGGAGGTGAGAAGACTTGCATAGGTAGGCCCCTTGTCCTAGATTCTAGTCCAGAGCCGCTGGACTGCACTCTCACCCATATGATGTAATGATAGCAAACAGTAATCTCGATTGGGTACTGAGCCAGGCAGGCATTTTGCTTGCTTTTCAAGGACTCTTCCCTACAGCACTCTATGATAGTGTAGGTTAGTAATCATAGCACCCCAATTTATGTCCCGCTTTTAGGCAAGTGGTACTGAATTTATGCCCATGCTACCCACATATATCCCCGTATCCCCGTATATTCAAGATAAGGGAAACAGGGCTCCTAAGGATGGTAGTTACTGATTCAGTCACAGGAGCCAAAAACCTGGACTTTTATAAAGTTTAAAACAGGATTTGCGGGGCTGGGATTGTGGCTCAGCGGTAGAGCGCTCGCCTAGCACGTGCGCGGCCCGGGTTCGATCCTCAGCAGCACGTACAAATAAACGCATTGTGTACAACTAAAGCAAATAAATAAATATTAAAAAAAAAAACAACAACAACAGGATTTACCACCCAGGTGTGGGTGGGTATTTTCAATACCTGCATCTATGTTTTTTTGTTTTTTTTGTTTTGTTTTGTTTTGTTTCGTTTGTTTTTAAACTCAGTTCAGTTCAGTGCAAGGCCCTGTGCTGGGTGCCCTAGGGATACAGAGGTGAGAAAAAACAAGAGTCCTTGTGCCCCAAGAGCTCAAATTCCAACTAGTGTTAGGAAGGTCTGTTGTCAGGCTGTGGTGAAGTGCTCCCCTCAACTTGGAAATCAGGATGCCCTGAGAGAGTTGAACTAGGAAAATGACCTTAGAAATAAATCTGAAATCTGTGACATTGTTGCAAAGGGACAAACACCACCTCTCCTCATCTATCTGAAGCCATTCTCTTCTCCACCAGCCATGTCCCCAGAGAAGCTGGTCTTCTCTTTCCTCCCACGGTTGTCCTTCTGTTGGATACTATTCTTGCAGCCTGGAATGCAAGGCCTCCTTGGCCTCCCTGTTCTCATGGCTACTCCTCTTCTTTCCGGGTGAAGCTTAGCTTCTTCTTTTCCACCACACAGCACCCAATATTGCTCGTCCCCTGCCCGCTGCGTTTTTCAGTCTTGCAATTATTTCCTTAATTAATAACCGTTTATTCATCCTGTCTCTGTCCTGTTTGATCTGCGGTGACTTCAGGATCATATCAAAGTCACCTCTGGAGCCGGGCGTGGTGGCGCATGCCTGTAATCCCAGCACTTTGGGAGGCTGAGGCGGGAGGATCGCGAGTTCAAAGCCAGCCTCAGCCATGGCGAGGCACTTAGCAACTCAGTGGGACCCTGCCTCTAAATAAAATACAAAAAAGGGCTGGGGATGTGGCCCAGTGGTCAAGTGCCCCTGAGTTCAATCCCCAGTACCAAAAAAAAAAAAAAAAAAAAAAAAAAAAAAAAAAAGTCACCTCTGGATGCCCGCTTACAGGGCACAGACCTTACGTGAGGCAGATTCTCAATAATTGTCTGTCCATGCAACTGTCTAGCCAGTTCTTTGATTAGAGCAAGTTACTTAGCTTTCGTGAGGTCCAGTTTCCTCATCTGTAAATTGGGAATAATAATAATGCTTGTCTCCTGGGGCCATGGGGGAGTGAGTAAGTAGATTTGTGTCCAAGTGTGGAGCGCAGTGCTGGGCACAGAGAAAGTGCTCGATAAAAGTTTGTTCCTGTGGAAGTATGGGGCAGGGGTGAGTGTATCCAGGGCCCACAGGAATGTCACTTGGTGGGGGGCCACTGTGGGCTGGGATCTTGGGAAAATGCACAGCAACCCACTCCAGCCCCTCTGACTCTTCCCGTTTCCTGCTCCAGCTCTTCCCTCAAATCAGACTCAAGTTGAAAAACCAAGTTCAAGTGTAGCTGTGGGTGCCTGCATTTGAGCGTGGGAAGAGAAACTATCTGCTAGTGGGTAACCACGCTCAGAGCAGGAAAGAGGACTTCAGGCTCAGACTCCCAAAGACCATACCAAATGCTGCCCAAATCCACCTCCTTCTGTCTCCCCAGCCTTTACGGCAGGCCCTGCTGGTGCAGATAAACAGGTTCCTTCAGTCCAGGAGGCAGAGACCCCAGGGCTGGTGAGATGATCTGCTTAGGGGCCCGTATGAGCTGCAGCTGCTTCCTTATCAACTACATTTGGTTCTGTGTCTCCTGATCAAAGATGACCAAGATACTGGTGGGAAAAAGCAGTCTCCTGTCAACCCAAGAAATCCCCTGCATGGTTGCAGGACAGAAGGTTTTATGTTTTGCGGTATTGGGGATGGAACCCAGGGCCTCACTCATGTTAGGCAAGCGCTCTACTACTGAGCTACATCCCCAGCCCTAGAAGGAGAAGTTTGTTTTTGTTTTTGTTTTTAATCAAATAAGCATTAAACCAGACTGCGATGCATCTTGTAGGTAATGTGTTAAAGAAATTACAAACGTGGAGAGTCCTAATTTTTTTTTTTTTTTTTTTTTTTTTTTAATATGCAGCCAAACACTGCAGTATATCTGAGTTCTCTGGATTCATGCTAGCCTGCCCTCAGGCAAGAGAACTTGACCTTCTCATTTAGGATACTTTCTTTCTTAGTTTATCTTAGACTTGCCTGTTAATGGGGGTACCCACTGTGCTGGCCAATTGCCCGTGCCTCAAGGAATAATAAAACTTCTCAAATCTTTAGACACAGGTGGTTACAGTTTGGAACAAAGAGCCTAGGCTAAACCCCCGCAGTCACAGGGAGGTAGGGACAATGTCTTCCTTGATATTTACATTTCAAAGAGATGGAGTGCAGGCCTGGCTGAAAAACATTCCTGGGTCAATGCTGGCAGGAAGTTTGTTTAGCCTTGGAAAAGATTGATAAAGCACAGTATAGAAGGAAGGAGATGTACGCTACAACGTGAATGAACTTGAAGACATATTGCTGAGTAAGTAAGCCAGACACTAAAGGACAAATATGGTATGATCCTACTTACATAAGGAATATCTAGAATAGGTAAATTCACAGAGAAAGAATGTAGATTAGAGGTCATTTGGGGGGCTGGGAAGAAGGAAGGGAGGGGAAATTATTTCTAAACAGGTATAGAATTTCTGATTTGGGGTGGTGAAAAAGTTCTGGGAATAGCGGCGATGGCTGCAAAAACTATGTGATGTTTTTAATGCCAGGAATTATACATTTAAAAATGGTCAAGATGGCCAGGTGCGGTGGCGCATGCCTGTAATCCCAGCAGCTCCGGAGGATAAGGCAGGAAGACCCTGAGTTCAAAGCCAGCCGCAGCAATTTAACGAGGCCCTAAGCAACTCAGTGAGACCCTGTTTTTAAATGAAATATTAAACAGGGCTGGGGATGTGGCACAGTGGTTAGGCACTCCTAGGTTCAATCCCTGGTACCAAAAAAAAAAAAAAAAAAAAAAAAAGTCAAGATGGTAAATTTTCAATTCTGCCTATGTACTACAATAGAACAAAGTGCACACACAAAATATATGTACATCAAAGGGACAGAAGATATAGTAACAAAGACTTGAAGAAAGGAAGTCAGGGGTGGCACATACCTGTAATCCCAGCTATTCTGAAGGCTGAGGCAGAAGGATTGAAAGTTCAAAGCCAGCCTCAGCAACTTAGCAAGATCCTGTCTCAAAATAAAAAATAAAAAAGGGCTGGGGATGTAGCACCCTGGGTTCAATTCCCAGTACCGAATGCCCCAAATCAGTGGTAGAGTACTTGCTAAACCTTCAGGAGCCCTGGATTTTATCCCCAGCATGGAGATGGGGGTGGAGAGAGACTGGGTCTGTTTTATTTATTTATTTTTTTCGGGTACCGGGGATTGAACTCAGGGGCACTCGACCACTGAGCCACATCCCCAGCCCTATTTTGTATTTTATTTAGAGACAGGGTCTCAGTAAGTTGCTTTGCACCTCACCATTGCTGAGGCTGACTTTGAACTCACGATCCTCCTGTCTCAGCCTCCTGAGCCGTTGGGATTACAGGCGTGCGCCACCGCACCTGGCTCTCTTTTATTTTTTTCCACAATATTCTCTTGCCAAACTGTCCTTACTCCCTGAATTTATCCGGAGACTTGGTCCCTGTTCCTCTAGTCCCTGCTTAAAAACACACTCTGGCCGGGTGCGGTGGCGCACACCTGTAATCCCAGCACTTTGGGAGGCTGAGGCAGGAGGATCGCGAGTTCAAAGCCAGCCTCAGCCATGGCGAGGCACTTAGCAACTCAGTGAGACCCTGTCTCTAAATAAAATACAAAAAAGGGCTGGGGATGTGGCCCAGTGGTCGAGTGCCCCTGAGTTCAATCCCTGGTACCAAAAAAAAAAAAAAAAAAAAAAAAAACACGCTCTGGGCTCCATCCTACCTGGCCCCCACGAATCCTCTAGGGCATGTTCTTCGCTTCAGCAAGGAAGTAAGCTTGTTTGGCTGGACTCAAAGTGTCTTTCTGGTTGTCTTTGGCTCGTGGGCTTCAACACCCCTCTCCCACGAAGTCTCCATAATCTAGTTAGAGATGGCTTCAATCTGCCTGGACACCTTCAGTGGTGTTTCTGGTTCTCACTCTAAATATAGTTGGCCTTCAGTACCCACAGGGTCCACATCTGTAGATCCAACCAACCAACCACCCAACTAACCAACTAACCAACCAACCAGGGGTCAAAAATATTCAAACCCCCCTGTATTTCCACTGAACATGTAAAGATTTTCTAGTCAGAATTCCCTAACTATCTACAGAGCATTGACACTGCATAGGTATCCGAGGTACTCTAGAGACAATTTAAAGGGAATTCTATGGAGCTGCTATGCCATTTTATATATAAGGGACTTGATTGTCACCGATTCAGGCCCATGTTGCTGATGGCACAATAGGGCAATCACCAAAGCCATGAGTTTTGAAAAAGAGGAAAGGTTTATTTGCAAGGTGGCCAGGCTTGGGGATGGGAACCCAAGTCTCAAATCCACCTCCCCAAGGATAGGGCTTGGGGGTCTGTATTGGGTAAAGAGTTGGGGTGATTGAAGGCGAGGGGGATGGTGATTGGAGTTGAGCAATTAGTGGGTTGCCCAGGCATGATCTCCGTGGCTCTTGGAGGGGACACGTTCAGAAAACTGAGGGGAGAGCGTATGGCCTCCTGAGGTCAAAGGTCATCCATCAGATACCTGCAAAGGCCCAAGTGAAGTCAGTGGTTTTGACAACAGCAGCCTTCAAGTCCCTGAAAAGTAACTTAAGCAACACTTATCGTCCACACCTAGACGTCACCGATGTCACCTACAGCAGAGCTAGTGGGAGACACATAGCTCAACCTTGTGACCTCCAAGCTTAGTGATTTGCAAAGTCAATTAAAAGCAAATGACCAAAAGCAAGTGCAGCTCGGGGGTTCACTCCGGGTCCCCTGGGCTCCCGAGGGCTGGCTGCGTGCGCGTGCTTTCTCTTCTGGTTTGTCCCTTCTCCCGGCTGGGCCCGGCCTTTCCCCTCCAGCACTCGTCCACACATCACTCTTCTGTCTTCTCCCTTCACAGGGTCCCTTGTCTTCCCTGCAGCATGTGTCCCCAAACGGTAAGAAGGCACACGTTGCTCAGAGTGATGGGCTGATCTGAGTTTTGTGGGCCTGGAGCGTATACTGTTTGGGAGCTAGCCCTGTTTTTAGAAAGAGAACACTCGAAATTAATGGGGCCGGGGGGATGTGGAGTGACAAAGCAGGGGCTTTGCTGGGCTCTTTCCAAGCGAGAGGCCCGAAGTCCACTCACTACATCAGCTCCCCAGCACCCGCGTCTCTTCCCGTGGTACAGTCACCTCCCTGAAAGCAGGGCTCCTGGCCAATTTTGCTCCAGTATCCCTTGAACGTACTGTGAGGGTATGCAAGAGGGCCTCACAATGTCCACAGACACTTTGCCCCATCAACTAATCCCCCGTCCCCTGCCCTCTTGCCTTCCACAGTGTCCTGGAGTTACCTCACTGCTGACACCTCCCCTGGTCACCTTGGTCACCCTATTTAAACTTTTCTTTGTTTTTTTCCCTCCTATCCAAATTACTAATCACTCTCTAACACATTCCTTTTTTTTCTTCTTCAAGTTTACTGATCGTGAGTGTAAGTAGCAAAATCTCTCTGTCCACTAGGATATGGGCATTCTGTTTGACTCTATTGGTCAAACTCTCAGGAGTCACATGGTAGGCCCTCCTTTTATTTCCATGAGTGAATGAATGAATGGATTTTGCAAATGCATAAGCTGAGCTGACTTTATTTTGCATGTGAGGCAGACATGAATCTTTGGGTCTTGGGGGGTGGACTATGGTAGGCTGAATCGTGGCCCCCAAATACGTCCATATTCAAATTCCTGGAACCTGCTGAATATGTTACCTAACCTGGCCAAAGAGGCTTTTCAGATGTGATTAAATTAGGAATCTTGTGATAAAGAGATTATCCTAGATTATCTGGCTGAGCCCAATAAAATCACAAGAATCCTTAGAAGAAGCAGGCAGGAAAGTGAGAAAGAGAAAAAAGAAAAGTGACAATTAGAAGCAGAGGTTGGAGTGAGGCTGGGTCACAAGCGAAGGAATGGCTGTAGCTTCTAGAAGCTTCTGGAAGCTGCAAAGGGCAAGGAAACATCTGTGCTTTCCAAGGATGGCAATGCCTCCAACTTGGAGGGAAAAGGAAGAGGTGTCTCCACATAGATTTTTGCCCCAAAGCTTTCTGTTGAAAACTGCATTTACAATCGTGACTTTTCTCAAAACTTTTCAAACAAAGGAGATTCAAGTACACGCCGCATAATGCCTAATTAATGCTACAGGGACTGCACCTCGAGTTTATGGTACGTTTTGAGACTTTTCCCCACTTTGCTTTCCCGGGCTACATCCCTATGAAAGGAGGAAGAGAGGCACACCCGCAGGAGACTGGAGCCGTCGCCCCTGAAGGTCTTAAAATTCTTGTGCACAGTAGTGAACGAGGGAGGGGCTCACACAGGGAAGCTTCCGATTCTGTGTTCAGGTGGAGAAAACCCAGAGGCAGCGCGGCCAGGAGACCCCTGTCCTTATTCCCCGAATGATACCAGCCTGACAACTCTTTTCCCCTCCTCCCAAGCTTGGATGCAGATAACTGAGTTCTTAAGAAATGCACTTTACTTATTTCTTCTCCTCTGTAAAGAGGCTTCCTTGTGCTAATGTGGGTTCAACACTATATTGATCCACCCAATTGCAAATACATTCCCCGTTTTCATTCTCTTGGCCACATTGCCAAGGGTACAATGGAAAAAAAAAAAAAGAAAGAAAAACAATCAATACATTTTTACTATGCGACTGACGGTGAAGCCCATGTGCTTTATCCATCTGCTGTGGCTTAAAATCCTTTAATTCTCCCCCACCCCCACGTGCTTGTTCCCCACCCGCTTCTCCTGGGATCTGTGCTTGGGAAGGTTTTGTTTTGGTGTAAACTTGAAATTTTCACCTGGTTGCTAGGCAACAGGAGCCATCTAGTCGGGGTGCCTATGTCAGCACTCCCTCGCCTCTGAGATTGGACCTGCCCAAATCCTGGGGTGTGTGTGTGTGTGTGTGTGTGTGTGTGTGTGTGTGTGTAGGGATCGCAGGGGGTGGGGGTGGGGGGAGAAGGTTAAACCCTCGGGCATTTATTCCTATCACAATCCGATGCAGTCACAACGATCACAACTTGCTTTATGCTGAAGGAATGGAGGAACAGAGAAGTTGGGTAAGTTATCCAAAGAGGCACAGTGAAGAAGTGAAGGAGCTGGGATTTGAATCAAGACAATCTGGGTGTCGTAGCAGCATGGATGACACACAAGGATGCAGTTCCTCGGGCTGAACAGTTACTAGATATTGAACTGGTACAAGCTAGCTGATCCCCCTCTGTCTCAGTCTCCCAGGCTTTAAACTGGAGAGAACACAGTCATGTCCAGATCAGCAACGTGCTGATGAATTTCTCTGACCTTATCCACATCCTTAAACAAGGCAGGATTATGAATGATATCAGGCCAAAACATTCCTGTGAAGACTGGCTTTTTATAACTGTTACCCATCGTTTTAATTAGCTAATATACATGTGTGTGTATATATATTTTTTCTGTTAGTGGTGATTGAACCCAGTAGTGCTCTACCACTGAGCTACATCCCCAATTCTTTTTATTTTCTTTTTTTTTTTTTTGTTTTGAGACAGGGTTTCGCAAATTGCTGAGGCTGGCCTCTAACTTGCAATCCTCCTGCCTCAGCCTCCTCAGTAGCTGGGATGATAGGTGTACACCACTGTAACTGGCAAATGAGTGAATACATTTTTGTAAGACAGCAAGGAGTAAGGCACTGGAAAGAGTTCCCTGTCTCTGCTCTGTCTCTGATCTTCATCTTGAACTGGACCTTGGATATGAAGCTTGGGGATGGGACTGAGGAGTTAGGTGTGTCCAATTGGGTGTGTCTGGGTGTGTGTGTGTGGGGGTTGACATTGGGGAAGTGATATTTTTTTGGGGGTACTGGGGACTGAATTCAGGGGCACTCGACCACTGAGCCACATCCCCAGCCCTATTTTGTATTTTATTTAGAGACAGGGTCTCACTGAGTTGCTAAGTGCCTCACCATTGCTGAGGCTGGCTTTGACCTCAGAATCCTCCTGCCTCAGCCTCCCGAGCCACTGGGCTCACAGGTGTGCACCACTGCACATGCCCGGGGAAGTTATCTTGTAACTTCAAAAGGTGAATGTCTAAAGTGATTTTGATAATCAGGAAAAGAGTGTAGATGTCAAAATGGCCACAGGGTCCAAATGGCCATGTCCCACAGGGCATGGTAAAGTCTCTGTCCCTGGCTGCCTCCGCTCTACCCCTTTATAGCAGCTGGTCATTCAGGGCACTTGAGATAGATCGGCTCTGCCCCACCCACCCTCAGGGGTGTAAACATGGTTTTTTAGTCCCACATCAGGACACCTTCTAGAAGCCATTTTTTTTTTGTACTGGGGATTGAACTCAGGGGCACTCGACCACTGGGCCACATCCCAGCCCTTTTTTGTATTTTATTAGAGACAGGGTCTCACTGAGTTGCTAGTGCCTGGTGTTCTTGTCCTTTTGGAACTGGATCTAAAGCCAGCTGGGACGCCTAGAGTCCTCTAGACTCCTCAGGGCTGTGTCTACGGGAAGGAAGGGGGAGGTGAAGGTGGTGGGGAGCTTCCCTGGGGTCCTCCCGCAAATGCAACCTTGATGGGCAGTGGGGTGGGGGGACAGGGAGGGAGGTGCTGAGCTGAGTCACACGGACAGTCACTGGGAATCAGGGCCATGGCCTTCAGTGTTTGGTCCCTTGGGTGTGTCTCTGGCCAGAGAAAGCTGCCTGACCTAAGAGGGACGATGGAGGGGTGTGAAACATGGCTTTTTAGTCCCACATCGGGACACCTTCTAGATGTCTTTTTTTTTTTTTTTTTTTTTTTTTTGGTACTGGGGATTGAACTCAGGGGCACTCGACCCCTGGGCCACATCCCCAGCCCTTTTTTGTATTTTATTAGAGACAGGGTCTCACTGAGTTGCTAAGTGCCTCGCCACTTCTGAGGCTGGCTTTGAACTCGCGATCCTCCTGCCTCAGCCTCCCAAGTGCTGGGATGACAGGCCTGCGCCACCGTGCACCACCGTGCCCAGCCCTAGATGCCATCTTTAGATGCCCCCTGCCCAATGGGCAGAGGCTTCTGTTGAGGTTTCCGCTCTGACCGGCTGGACTCCCACCCCTCCCTTCCCTGTTCCAATCGCCCCCTTTGATCAGCCTCCTGCCAACTCTGTCTCAGAGCGGGCTCCCCGGGCCCCCAGCCTGTGAGGCGCCCTCCCAGCGGGCAGAGAGTCGAGACGTTCCCAGCACGTGCCACAGAAGACAAGAGCCGGCCGCGACGAGTCCACGTTTTAATATTTTAACCATAATGCAAACAGGCAGATGGAGACTTTTGTTAAATCCCATAAAATTAGAAGATGAGAACTATACAGAAGAAGAGCATGCGCCAAACACAGCCTGGCAACCTCGCAAAGGGCACGGGGTGGGCGTCGGTCCTCGAGGAAGGGGCTGGAGCATAGGGACACTGGGCAGATTAGCAGCATTGAGAGCTCAGAGGTAGGGGGCGCATCGGAGTGCCTGGCAGCGTGTGTGTGTGTGTGTGTGTGTGTGTGTGTGTGTGTGCGCGCGGTGAGATGGGACCCCAGCTCTGGCCGCCTCCCCAGCCTCCCCAGCCCCAGAGTGGACATCTATGGGGACAGCCGTGTGCAATGACCCGTCCAGCTCTCTGGTCCTTCTGGAAAACCACTGGTGAGCCTGGAGTGAGTATTACAGTCACAACCACAACACAACGACAAAAACGATGGGGAGCACAAAGGGGACTCAGACCCAGCGCAAGATGGCCCCAGGCCACCAGGGGCTTCGTTAGAACCGACATCCAGGACAGAGCGTCTTAGCAAAAGAGAGCCACCCATCCTTCGGGTGTGGAAGGAAGCTCGTGAAGCTAAGTCCTTCAGTCTCGGTTTGGCAGTGGAAAATGACCTTCTCGGGAAGGTCTGTAATGAGGAGGCCTGGGGTGGCCGCCAGAAGGCATCCTGCTGTCCCTGCTGTCCCAGAGCCGCAGTTCTCAGCCCAAGGGGTGAGAGACGTTGCCTGCGCAGGGGACAATGAGCGCTGTCCGATGACCCATTTGGTTATCACAATTGGCGGGAGATGGCTACCAGCAACTTGTGGGTGTGGGTCACCGATGCTACTCAACATCCTATGACTCCCAGGACAGTCACTGTGCCAAAGAATGACCGAGTCCCAAACACCAATAATGCTGAGGTTGATTGACGGGCTCAGGACTAGAGACTCCTGGAGGTTCAAAGCCAAATCTGGGCACTTGCATGTATGGAGTCGTTGTCAAAAAGACTTGAGGAAGCAGCTTGCCAAGGCATTGTCCCCTCTCTGCCAGGGCCACCATGCTAACCACCAAATTAGATGTGCCTGCTTGACCAGAATCATTTAGATATTTCAAGGGACAAAACAAACTCATAAATACACGAAGGCATGTAAACTTGGACCACCTCCTTTGCAAGTTGGATGCTCCTTAGGTGAAATGCTTGGGACCAGGGGTGTTTCAGATTCTGGATCTAAAAAAAAATTTTTCTTGAAATATTTGCATATACATAATGAAATATCTTGGGGGTGGGGCCAAGTGTAAATAGGAAACTCATTTAGATATCACATATGCCTTATACGCATAGCCTGGAGGTGGTTCATACAATATTTTTAAGAGTTTTATGCATAAAGTGGATTTTCCATTTGCACGGTCGTGTTGGTGCTCAAAGTTTTGGATTTGGGGATTTGGACGCTCAACCTGTAATGGAGAGTAGACACTGAAGGCTACTGGAGCCTCAGGTTGGAGTTGCAAGAGGGTTTTGGGGGAAAGTGAAGACTTCTTGGATCCCGTGTCCACCAGGTGGGGACTGGAAGTAGGCTGAAGAGGGGTGTGTGAGGAGGAGGAGAGACCAGGCTAGCGTTGGCTCCTGAAAGCCAAGTGCACGTCAGTGGGACCATCTGTGTCGAGTCCTCGGGAGGTAAGGCCCAGCTCTCAGCCTCTCAGACCTCCCATCCCAGCTCCTGGCCTTTAATTCTGGAGCCAAACAGGACATTCAGACCTGGAGACGTGGGGAAGGCACCTGCCCGCAGTCTTGGACCGACTTGATGTTTTGGACGGAGGCTTGGGGGTAAGATCTCTTGCTGGAGATCTGGGGCAGCTAAATGGAAATATACCAGGAACCACGGCTGGGTTCAAACACAACCCAGACGCCCACTGCGGGCGGCTGCTGCGGGGGTGGGGCGGGCAGGCAGCTTGCCCATCCTGGAAGGAACCATTGCACACCCCCACCCCCCAATATAGGTCAGAACAGCACTGCCTTGTTTTGGGCTCAGGGCAAAACCTGACCTCCTTGGAAGCCAAGCAGGTGGCTGCTCAGAGTGGTTGGCAGGAGGATCGTCTGTTCCGAGGCCAGCACCTACAGGTAAAAGAGTCCGTTTTCTTTGTGGGCATCTGGACCCCGCTGGACCTTGGAAGGACGCACCCTGGACCTGCGGAGAGCTGGCCGCCGGGTCAAGGCTGCGAACTCACCTTCCCGGGAGCCCTCCCTTTTCACAGCAAGGTCCGAGGCTCCAATTTCCTTTATCCTCACTCTGGGAGGGGCATCTGGTTCGGCCCCTGGACGCCCTGCATCATTACGACTGCCTCTTCCCTGGCTCACGTCTTGGGGACAGCAACCGCCCATCAGTGGTTCAGCCCTGCACACTCAGCTTGAGGTCAGAACCTTCTTTTGCAAGCCTAACTCCAATCACCTTCTTTTCCCCTTTGGGAAAAAACACCCTTAGGGACCCCCTGTTGCCCACTAGGCACAGTCGAAATCCCCTGCGATGCTGCTCACCCCTCCTCACTGTCCGGTTCCTGCTCCCCGCCCCCCCCAGCAGCCCTACCTGGCTCTGCCTTCCAAACCAGCCCTGAGTCCCCTGCCCTCCCTGCCCAAGCCTGGCCTCTTATCCCTCCTCCCCCTTGGCCAGCTCCTGTCTCCCACAGTCCACTGGTGAAACCCTACTCACCCACCACACCCCAGACATGTGCGTCAATTCTGACAGCAGCCCCTCTGCCCGCCGGATTGTAGCCCTCTGCAGGACAGGAGCCACGCCGTGCTGGTCTCTGCAGACACCTTCCTCGCCTGGAGAGGCCAGGCGTGTTCCAAATAAACGAGATGTCAGGATTCGCGGGGGGTTGGGCCGGGTGCCCTCACTGGGCATTGTCTCAGGTTCCCCCTTCTTGTATAGGAGGCTCTGAAGACATGGGAAGGTCAAGTCACCACGGCCATCTACTTAAAAAGGGGCATCATGGACCTAGGTCTGCTTCCAGAACTCTGTTTTGGTGGATCTTAAGTGTTTCCCCTCAAAAAAACAAAACAACAAAACAAAACAAAAAACCAAAGACAAACCCAAAAAACAAAAACAAAAAAAAACCAAAACACAACCAAAACAAAACAAAACACCTGGCTGTCACTCATCCAGGACACCAAGGAAGGCCCTCTCTCCTCCCAGGGGGCTTGAGGGTGTTCTTCCACACACAAGGTGTGGAGCTGCCGTCACAGTGGGGACAGTACAGCCTGATGGGCCTGTGTCCCTGTTTCAGGGCTATCTCACGATCTTCCTGGACAAACCCACTTTCATGAAATGGGGTCAGAGCTACCAGGTTAGCAGGGAGAGGCAAATAAAGGGACAGCCACCTGGGTCACCCTTCGCTTACCTATTGCTGACCTGTGTATCTGGCGCCTGCTGTTGGCTCTGGGGACTGAACTAGACGCCACCAGCAGAGGGCAGCATCCACCCAGCCTGGATCAGAGCTAGCCCCACAGCTCTTCCTCTTCTCAGGCTAAGCCCCGGGGTGGGGCTCTCTGGGAGGGGAAACCTCCACAAAAGAGAAAAACACACCAGCCTGGTCTCCTGTCTTCGAACGGGGGATTATGAAGCTGTTTGTGTCGGAGGTTAAAAAAAAAATTTATAGTAAGAAGTCCTGCTTGGGCAGAAAGATGATGCTGGTTATATAACCATTTCTCTGGACTCCTTGACAAAACCAAAAGCAGTTTCCATCTGTCGGCCGGCTACTAGGAGGGCAGGGTGTACGGGAGGGCCGTGTCTGGCACCTACTGAGAACTCCTCATTCAGCAGCGGAAGCTTGGTCTGGAGAGGAAAGCACCGATCGATTCCTCTTTGATGAAGGCTGACATAGTATTTCAGTCCTGGGGAATTAGGGACATCTTAGAACATGTCCCCAAAGGTTCAAAGGGACAGAAATAAAAAATAAAATAAAATAAAATAAAATAAAATGAAATAAAAAGTGCCTAGGAGAAAAGGTACTAGAAGCCAGAACCACGCTGGCAGGTTTGAGGGAGGTTAGAGCTGGCTCCCCTCCACGTTGGGAAGGGTCGCTATGGGACACCAAGGGCCGCCCGGGTCTCTGCATCCGTGGAAGACTGAGCCGGAAAAACGGGGATTAACGGGAGGCAGGAGAGATTATAACTGGGACAAACTCCATATGCCAGGGACACGGATAGGGGCTGGCAGGGAGGGTGGGCAAAGATGAGCTGTGGCTTGCCCTTTAAGATCCTGGGGTTGGAGCCCTTGGGGTCTTGATACCCCCAACTGTAAAGCCCTTCCGAAGGGGGCCACGGTACTTTCTCTTTGTCAGGCCTCTACACTGAGCATCAGGAAGGCAACGACCACGCATGGGACATCAAGGGGACGCAGTTTTTCTGTCGGACAAAACAAAACAAACAAGACAGGAGGCTAGAATGGGCCCACAGCTGACCCCTGGAGGCTGGGGGTCATGGGATTTGGGCGCTTCCCGACACTGATTTTAGCAGAGGGAACGGCCCCTGCCCCAACTCCTGCGGGGGACTCGGCTGCCCAGTTCTTTTGGATCTGGGTGGAAGGTTTTTATCTGCCGACACTATTTCGTTAGATCAACAAACTGGGAGATCAATTTTAGAAGGTGGAAAGCCCCAGGGTTCCTAGAGAAAGATCCATGTAGCCCCCTCACTGGGGGCCTCGGTCCGTTCAGATCCCCTTCAACTGACCTCACGTATGTTAACCCTAAGGTGAAGAGCAAGCCCCATTTGGAGGAAAAAGAAAATGACCACTGCGTTCTTCTTTGACACAACGTCCACGCTCTGAAACGTTAGGGCTCAACCCATTTGTCCCTTTCAGGCTGGTGACAACAACTTGATTCGGGGAAACTTAGGACAAGTGACTCATCCATATTAGCACAGTGGGAAGACGGTGTTTCCGGCATGTTCCGGTGGACCGTGCGGCTTCTTTCTGGGCCTCAAGGACGGGATCGCCTGGGAAGGGGTCGATGAGTGTGGCCGGATCGGTGACAACGCTGGCTGGGGTAGGTGGGCTTGGGGAAGGGGTTTGCCTAAGCCATTGGCGGGAAGGACTCTGCCAACTGGTTTCAGAATCCACGATCCGTCATTTCACAGGGGAGATTGTCCCTCCATCACCACAGCCCCCTCCTCATTCCCTAACCCTTCTTTTTAGGGAGCCTCGGAGTGTTTTAAGGGACATCAGCACAGACCCTCAATTACGGACACGTGAGGAATCGACGTGGGCCAGGGGAACGTTTCTTGGCACCAAAGGTCTTTCACGAAGGCAGTGGACGCCGGTCTAAGATCGCCAGGCTTTCACAGGCAAGAGGACAGACGGAGCCCCAGGCCCGCCCCACACACGAGCGCACGCCCGCGACCAAAACATCAATCATGAGAGAGGATGGGGGGACTCCAGAGGCAGAGGGACCAGCTCAGAAGTCTCTGTCCAGAAGCTGCAGCCTTTCCAGGGGACACCGGGTGACAGATCCTACAAGGAGCGAGGGACGGCCACATCCGGTGGTCTCGTGCACTCGCGATCTGCCCTCGTGGTCGGCAGGAGGGCGGGAGGACGGGGTTCTGTGAGAGCCGCCGCAGGGTAGGAAGCCATCGCAGGGCGGCAGGAGGACTCAAGGAACAGGTCAGGGGGTGCCGAGGAAGCCGCGGGGACGCAGGAGCCCAGAGGAGGAACACCAGGACACAGCAACAGGACGAGAGGCAGAGCGGGGACCCCGGGGGGCCCCGGAGGAAAGGTGCAGCCGTGTGTCTGCCTGTCGGAAACCCGCGGCCACCCCTGCTGCAGCACTGGGGGTGGCCGCCTGCTGTCCCTCCACGCTGGAGAATCCACTTAGGAGCTGAAAACCCTGTGGGAGCAGAGGAGGGGAGGGCATCAGGGCTACGGAGCCGGCCACTCTCTCCTTCCTTGAAGAAACCCAGAGCAGATGACGGAAGGAGCAAATGCTTGCTCAATGACGGGGGGAGGGCCAGCCAGGGGCTTTTGACGGTCAAGGAAGGTCTTTTTTTTTTTTTTTTTTTTTGGTACTGGGGATTGAACTCAGGGGCACTCGACCACTGGGCCACAACCCCAGCCCCGGGGAATCTGCATTTCTAACAGGCCCCCAGATGGTGGCATTGGTGCTGCTGGTCTGGGGATGCCACGTGGGAAAGTCGGACGTCCCTGTCCACTGGGACAGAAGAGAGGATGCTGCCTGCCCCTCCGGGCAGGTGGCCCGACTTACTCATCTGTATCTTTTTTGCTCTCTTCGATGAAGGCAATGGACTCAGATCTAAGGCGGTTGGTCACTTCGTACGTTCTCAGGGTGACTCCGAAGATATCCTCGTGGTACCGGTTATCATCCTAGGGGACAGAAACCGTCGGGAACGGCCCTCAGACGCCAGACAAAGGCTTGCAGAGGGCGCAGACAGGACTGACGCCCCAGAGTGGAACGTAGGTAAAGAAGACGGTTCCCAAAGAAACCAGGCTGAGCCCCGTGTCCCCAGGGCACCTGGCCTCTACGGCTCTGCGGCAGCAAGACTCTACCCTCAAGGGCCAGGGGCCTCTCTAGTCCAGATGGAACGCTGGTGTTGCCACTCAGAAATGAGGCCACACGGCTGTGCCGACGTGGAACCGAGGAGTGACAGAGCCCTCTCCTCCCTCTAACCTGCACCTGCAAATTCAGACCTGGGTGACACAGGCTTCCGTGGGAAATGTCCCAGTGCGTGGAGATCAGCAGGGGCGGGGAGGGGCAAAAGTGGCTGGGTAGCCACCAGGGTGCACCCCCAAAGCGGCCCAGAGGGGGACCTCTTGGGAGCTGAGGGTTTTGGAAGCGATGGGAGCGTCTCTGGCAGGGCAGGCGTCAAGGGCGGAAGGGAAAACACATCTGGACGCTGGGGAGGGGCAGCGGTGGGTGTGTTCAGCCTGCCTGGGGTCCCCTGTGCTGGTCCAGTCTCCCTGGACCCACCTGTACCGCGGGTGTGTGTTCAGTAGGGAAGGGTTTTCAACTCTCTTCTATAGAGTCCTGGGAAATCCAGGACAGCATCTGGGAGGATCGCGGCAGAGAGACGGAGGATACGGCAGCTCCGCAGCTCTGCTAGGGTGCCTGCTACCAGAAAGTTCTTTCTTTTAACTTCCTGGGGTTTAGCATCAGATTTAGAGTAAGGGCTCCTTCCACAAAAATGTTGATCCCTGCTGATTTAGGAAAGCAGGGGAAAGGATGGGATCACACCTAGAGATCCATAGGGGTCTAGGACTGTGTTCTATTTGGGGAAGTTGGTCACATGGTTAGGACTTTGTTGATTGAGCCAGCGCTAGCCTCTGTCCAACCTTTGGGCATGTTAGGACAAGATCTTTCCTTCAGGGTAGACACAGCTCCATGCCAAGGTGCATGGCTTAGAGAGCTAAGCATGGGGTGGCTTTTAGACCTCTGTCTCCCCCTTGAACAGATCTTTTTGTTCAGTGCCCTACCTGTACAACTGCACAGGGCAGTTTTGCAGCTTGATTCTGGGGGCAGAAAAAATTGGGTTAAGATGATTTCTACATAACTAACTGGAGGTCCCTCTTGCTGTTTCTACCCCTGACAGTCCTCACTCATATTTACTACATGCACCTGCATGCCCAGCCATCCTACCTCCTTTCTCGATCATGGTTTGGGACCCCTGTCCCCCCACCCCCCTTTATAGCCTCTACCTCTAATTATGAGTGCAAAAGTGAGATGTCATCATGGTTCCCCAAATCATCGACAGGTGGGGCGAGGAAGAAGAGATAGGAAGGATGCCAGACACGGACCCACTCACCCTCAGCCTGCTGATGAACACGCCGGCGTCCTCCTCCGACAGCTTCCCCTGCTGGGCCATGATGCGCTGGACCGCTTTGAGCACGTCGGCAGCCATGGTGACGTCGCCACACACGTAGATGTGGCCGCCTTGCTCCTTCAGGGCTCGGTACACAGGCTCGGCCAGCTGCTCCTGCAGCACGTCCTGCACGTACTTCTGCAGGGGTGGGAGGGTCCGTGAGGAGGGGCGGGGTCCTGGGGGGCTCCAGCCTCCCCGAAGGCAGAGTGTGGTGCAGGGGTGTGTGGGCAGTGAGATGTTCTGTGGGGCCTTCCCAGGGAAAAGGGGCCAGGAGCTGGGAAGAGTGAAACGGGTCAGGTGGGAAGGGGTGGGGGGTCCCTGGGTGTGAAGGGGCAGCTCCCCACTCTGGGCAACTGGAGGCCAAGTCTTCTGAGGACCCTCCCGGGAGCCAGAGAGAGACAGTCCCAGCGTCATCCCCGGGAGGGGCATCCGGGAGGCATGTTCCACCTGCTCCCCCCCCCCCCCAGTGGCCGCCGCTCGCACATGGGTGTGAACACGGTACCCATCAGTGCGGCCTTGGCTCCGCAGCCACCCCAGGCCGTGGTGCCAGAGAGTCCTCAGGTCAGACGGCAGGTGGGGGCTGCCGGCCTCACCTCTGCAGAGCTACCCAAGCAGCAAGGGCTAGGGTGACAGGTGGGCTGGGGCGGGGAGGGGAGCGCAGCGGTGTCTCCGGGACTTGGTCTTTAACTTGTCCTGGACACTCGCCCCAGGTGAGACTCACATTCAGTTGGCACATCCTGGGCGCTGTACAGCCCTTAAGATCGACAGACTTCAGCAGGCCCTCCAGCCAAGGTGTCCCCCCCTTCCATGGGACCCCTGGGGACTTCTCTGAGCCCCAGTAGAAGCCTGGGCCAGTCCATTCTGACTGCTACTCCTACCTCTTATGGGCTCTTAACTAAACTTTTGAAATATTTTATTTCTTTATTTAAGAATATTTTTTTTATTGTGGCAAAAAATACAGAACACACAATCTACCCTGCTAAAGCGTGTGATTCGATGGCATTAAAGACGCCACTATCTAGTTGCAGAGTTTCCTGTCACTCCAGTGGAAACCCTGCGCTCGCTGTCCATGACCCCGCTTCCCTCCACCCGGGCAATCTCAAATCTGCTTTTGGTCTGTGCATTTCCTGTTTTGAACATTTCATGCCCATGAAGTCACATAATATGGGCTGTTGGGTATTTTAAATAGACGCCCCGTCCAGGCTTTCTCAAGTGCGGAGCCAATCCGTAGAGGGGATTGAGAAAGGGCCAGGGGGTTTCTAGGATAGGACTTGCCAGAGTGCGCACGCGTAGGAGTGCGCGAGCGGGCGGGGCTCGGCTTACCTTTGGTTTGTCTGGCTCGCGGGAGTAGGCGGTGTACAGCTCTCGGAAGACCCCTTTGTTCTTGGCCTGTAGGGTCTCCTCCCTGTAGATGTGATCTATCTTGGATTGCCGGCACCCGAAGACCAGGATCATGGGGCAGGGACTCATTCCTGGGGACCGGGAAGACCGCATGTCACCGACAGCTCTGACATCTGATTGGGGTGGGTGGCAGAGGTGCCAGGGTCGGGTGCTGCTGTGTGCAGGCAGAAGCTCACAGACACCTGGGCAGGGAGGTGTGGCGGTGCACACCTGCTCACGCCCGGGGGCAGTCTCTGAGGTGCGTTCCGATCTCCCTGCCCTGACTCCTGGACCACTCAGCAGCCTCCATCAGGCCGTGCTAAGAGCCCAGACTTGAGCTAGAACGACTGGGTCCAGATCCCAGCTCTGTGTGAGGAAGCACAACTTACTGCCCGTTCTAAGCCTCAGTTTCTCCGTGTGCAAAATGAAAACAGCGGTGGCTTGGTATGCACAGGAGATGGACCCAAGACCCCACTCGGATTCCAAGACCTGAGGGTGCTCGACTGCCTTACATAAACGGTGCAGCATTTGCATAGATACCGAAACAATGTAAATGCTCGGGAAAGAGATGTTACACTATCTTTTAGGGAATCATAACAAGAAAAAAAAAAAAAAAAAAAAAGTCTGCACATGCTCAGTACAGATGCAGTGTTTTTCTTTGAATATTTCAGACCTGTAGTTGGTGAACCTGTAGATTCAGAACTTGGTGGGGGGGGGTGGGGTGGGGGAGGGGAGGGTCTGTAATAGCAACTACCTCATGGAATCACCGTGAGAAATAAGTGTGCAACATGAAAACTGGGCACACGTAATGTGTACTTTGTGAATGTTAAGCTTTTCTGCAGAGCGATGTTTCCTTGGGCAGGCCTTGATTTTTGAGCTGCTTCTCTGTCTAGTTGGTGGCTACGCACCCAGCATCTGCATTTGCATTGAGCACTTATTAGGTGCTCAAGGAATCCTTGTTTGATCAGGGCCACAGTGGTGGGGTGTCTCCTTCTCCCAAAATGGAACTGTTATGGCTCCCACATAGCAGAGTCTGCTCTTGAATAACAGTTCATGGGAGAATCACATAAACATAGCCATTTGATAAGGACTAATGCTTACCCCTTCTAGGGCTTGAATTAAAAAATTTTTTTATTTGTTTTAGTTGTACACAATGCCTTTATTCTTACCTGGTGCTGAGGATTGAACCCAGGCTGTGCATGTGCTAGGTGAGCACTCTACCGCTGAGCCACAACCCCAGCCCTAGGGCTTGAATTTTTTATGAGGGGTCACATCTTAAATAATCAAAGTGCTGTCTCTGGGCATGGAATTTCAAGCCCCAAGGACATGCCATGTGGGAGATTTGTCTGGCCGGGCCATCCGTGAAGTCATATAATAGGGACTGCTAAATATTTTAAATAGGTGCCCTTCCCCCACCCCTTCCAGGCAGCCAGGCCACGGAGAAGCTGCCCACCATTCCCTGAGGCTGCAGGAGACTTGGGGTGAAAAGCTTGTGGCTGCCGGCCTGTAACCCCACCTTTGTGTTGAATGTCGAATTGCCGCTGCTGCCAGAAGCTTCGGAAGGGGGGCGATGCCAGTTCCTGGGCCAACCAGGATGCAGGGGACCTGGGGGTTTCGGGGTAGGTGGAAGCTGGGTGCACTGGATAAGGAGAGAGAGTCAGAAGCTGAGTTCAAATCCCATCCAGAACAGCGGAGCCCGAGGTAGACCAGGTGTCCGTCTCACATAGACCCATAGAGTGACTTAGCGCCCTTCACCTGGGACCAGGTGCCCCTTTTCAGGGTGGGAGTCCTACAGATGAGGGGCATTCTAGAAATGGGAGGTCCTTGGGATCTGGGCATTGCTCCATTCCCAGTGCTCCTTGTTGGTGAGCTAAGCCACAAAGGGCAGTGGCGTTGATTTAACCGGATTTTCTCTACGCAGCCATCCTTGACTCTGGGGCCTGGCATTCCTTGGCTGTGGGTTTGTCCTAGGCATTGTAGGATATTGAGCAGCTCCACGGCACAAGGTGACAGGAGCATCCTTGAGTCGTGACAACCCCAAATATCTTCAGACAATGTCAGATGTGCCCAGGATGGGGGTGGTGGTGGGGGGAAATCACCTTGGGCTGGGAACCACTTATATCCACCCACGGGATCTTAACTCAGAGATCCCTGGACACCAGAGCGCAAAGAACCACCTGGAGATGTTAAAACTGCAGATTTCTGAGGATGCAGTTAATTTGGGCTCAGGACTCCATTTTTTTTTTTTTTTTTTTTTTTTTTTTTGGTACTGGGGATTGAACTCAGGGGCACTCGACCACTGGGCCACATCCCCAGCCCTTTTTTGTATTTTATTAGAGACAGGGTCTCACTGAGTTGCTAAGTGCCTCGCCATGGCTGAGGCTGGCTTTGAACTCTCGCGATCCTCCTGCCTCAGCCTCCCAAGTGCTGGGATGACAGGCGTGCGCCACTGCGCCCCGCTTTTCAGGACTCCATTTTTGATATGCTCCAGGGGATTTGGATACAAATGGCATGTGGATCTAGTGGGCACATCCCACCCTCGAGGGCTTAGAAGAATGGTTGGCTGAGGCCCCCGTCCAGGTAGAGAAATTGCTGAGTGACGGATAGCTGTGCATCATCGGTCGAAGCTCTACAACTGAGTTGGGGAGGAAAGGTTCTCATTGATGGGATGGTTGGATCTTCTCCATCTCTAAGAAACTGGGAACAGTTTGAAGGTGACCAGGAGAATGTGGATAGTCTTTCACCCGTCTGAGACTGTCTATGCCTGGTTTCCCAGCATGGAGCACAGTACACGCACTTGATAAATATCTACAGCATTGACTTGACCTTGCTTAGAGGACACGCTCAGCTTGCTGTGTTCTCTGCCCGGTGATCCCTTTGCCCTAACGTCTCAGGGTGATGTGGGAGGGAAGCTGGGGCTGAGCCCCTCCATCCCGGCCCTCAGGCTGATACCTGTGATCTCAACACAAGGATGGGAGACGACTGCACATCTCTCGTCCTTGGCTACTTACCCCCGCACGAAACAGGGGACCACTTCGCCAGCCTGGATCCGGTTGAGCCAGGAGGAGCACACGCCATGGTGAATTGGTCCTTCTCCATCTAGCGGGGGAAGCAGGATGGTCTGGCACATCGACCACCCCCCCGCCCCCCACCAGCCCGGCCCCTCCTCCCTCTGATGCAGAACGCTCACAGGCGGACCCCGTATTTCTGCTTTGGAATTCCTACTCTGGGTCCCCTCCTCTGAAGGGGAAGAGGAAGTGGTATGGCTGGAGTGGGCTCGTAGCTGTGCGCCTGCCCCGGGTTCTGCTGGGCACGGGTGGGCTGCATTCAAATCCTATGCATCGGAAGGTCCTCCATCTGGGTGCTGTGGGTGGCTTGCTGGGGTCCTGGTCTCAGAGCCCTTCAGCTACTAGGCATGTGAATTGCTTCATCAAGGAGGGGGAGTACAGCGCAGGGGTGGGGTCGTCTGGCCCAGCTGGGCACCCGATGTGGCAGAGCACTCCCCCAGGGAATGGTGGGGTGGCCTGTTCTCATTGGTACTTTGGGGTACGAGGGGATGGAGCCTCCCAAATACACATCCTGCCTCTTTCCCACCTCTGTTTGGGGTTGGCTCTGCCCCAGGACAGTTTGCTGGCCCTGCAGGGATTTGGGGGTTGGCCTGTGGTTGGTGGTTTAGGGAGAGACCTCTGGAGGTCCCGGGGGGAAATGCAGACTGGGGGGCTCTCCAGCTCCTCTGCCCACCTCGGGTGTGATAGGAGACGATGGCCACGGTGAGGTGCACCTCGTCCGGATACATGTCTGGGGAGGAGCTGATGGAATAGTAGCGCGGCTGCAGCAGGGACAGCTGGGTGAGGAGCAGGGTGGCCGGCATCTGGATGGACGGGAACTCCTCCAGCACCTCCACCATCGTGGGGTTCTTGCCCCATTTCCATTCCTCGTACTCCTGCAGCCCCTGGGCCAAGGAGAGGATGGAAGAGAACTTGAATCCAGCACCTGCATGATCCCAGTGGGTGTCTGAAGACGTCCAGGGAGGACGGTGAAATAAAAGGAAGAATGACGAGCGCGTGCAGAGGAACCAGGTTCCGCTCTCCAAGGGGCCTTAGGAAACAGGCACCCTCTTAGTCCCTTTGGGCTGCTACACCAAACTACCTCAGACTGGTTGATCCAGACAGTAGAAATGCATTGCTCACAGTTGGGGATGCTGGGAAGTTCATGGTCAAGGTGACAGCGGGTGTGAAGGCCGCTCTTCATACACAGCACGTGGCAGGAGGGGCGCACCAGCCCCCTCGGGGCTCTTTTATAAAGATGACTAATCCTATGCACTGGGCAGACCCCTCCTGACGCAGTCACTTCCCAAAGGTCCCATCTCTTAACGCCATCACCCTGGGTATATGAATTTGGACACATGATTTTTGGGGGGACAGGAAATTTCAGACCATAGCAGGTGTTACTATTATCCCCATTTTACAGATGAGGTCATGCACTGAGCCATGCAGAGGTCCTATGGCTACTCGGTGGACCTCTCCTGGTGATGG
Source organism: Tamias sibiricus (assembly GCA_025594165.1). Lineage (NCBI taxonomy): Eukaryota > Metazoa > Chordata > Mammalia > Rodentia > Sciuridae > Tamias > Tamias sibiricus. The sequence continues at coordinate 13,622,393 of CM046664.1, forward strand.
CTGGAATTTGACTCTAAGTGGCAGGGGTAGGTGGCAAACCTCATCTGCGGATAATCTAGACCTCTCCTGGTGAGATAAGAATTGCTTTTACTTTTTTAAATGGTTGAGAAAAAAAAAATCAAAAGGAGAACAATACCTTACGACATAAGAACACGGTAGGATGGAATGCACGTCAGTGTCTGTAAATGGTTGGGCGGGAACACGGTCACACCTGTTCATCGATGTATCACCTACGCAGCTGCGTGATGATGGCAGAATTGAACGGTCGCCACAAAGACCCAATGGACAATGAGCCTAAAATACTGATTACGTGGCCTCTTAGAGGAAAAAGTCTGCCAGTCCCTGCTCTGGCCTGAGAATCTATGCTCTTGACCCTTCCTTTCTCCTGAAGGTCAGGAGCAATGCTCTATGGGAGACGGGACACACTGAGTCCCAACTGGTTGCAGCAAGCGCAGAAGGTGGGCTTGAGATTCGTTTGGTTGCTGAGGTTGGAAATGCATCCTTGGAGAGATGGTCAGCTTCAAGATAGCGATGGACAGCACAGGAAAAGCTAGCTGGGGTGCAGAGGACCATGTTTGGGGGGCAAATTGACAGCAAAGCCCAGTGGTTCCCAGGGAACGCAGGAACTCGGGGGCTCCAGAGTTGTTTTTCCTACATCTCAGATAGCGCCCTGGGTGGTTCCTTGTTGTTGATATAAGAGACTCAGTTTCTGAGACCAGGCGCAAGGTCAATTACAAGTGCATTGTGTAACACACTCGTAAAGACCATCCTCGCCTCATCCTTGGGAACGTGCATGTCCAACCTGCAGCCTTGATGACTTCTAGCTGCTGGAGCGTAACGGACCAAGGGCCCCAGATGGACATTCATCACCAGTGCTGGGGCCACGTATGGCTTCCACAGGCTCCTTCCGGCCCATGACTAAGCACGGAAGAAATAGATACTGAAGGATGTTCCTTCCTAGGATATGTGACTTGGGCTCTAGGACTCTCCGAGGACCTTGCTTGTCTTTCCATAAACTACACTGCCATCTAGGACACTTCCTCCAAGCTTTCTTCTCTCTCTTGTCACCGGGGGCCCACCTTGTTTTGCTATCTGATAGTTCTCCAACCTCGGCTGGCTACTTTCTCATTTTTCTCTCACACAAGTGTTCCCACGAGTCAAAACCCTCGCTCATGTATCCCATCTTGGCGAGCAGCGTGCTATTCAGAAGAAACGGACTTATACATACGGGTGCATTAAATCCTACTTTAAATAATCCTGTGCAAACGGTGTAGTCTCTGGTCCCTTTTTGTATCCCCTCATTAATTATAACATTGAAACAAAAGTTTTACATGTACATAGTCTAAAAAGTTAAATAATTCTTCCAGGCTTATGATTAAAAATAATGGTCTCCTGTTCCACTGCTTCCGTATGTTCTAGTTCTCCAGAGGCAGCCACTTATAACTCTGTATCTGCTTCATCTGGTGGTTATTTTCAGATTTCTAGATGATATGCACCTGCTAACTAGTCTTTTCCTTGCTGCCTGCCATTCAATCCCATCTCCTGGACAGCAGAAGAACGCTAACCCATCTTTTGCTGGGAGTTTGCTTACTGGGAAGGAGACCCCACTGGAAGGAGGATGGGTGGTCCTCCTTAGCAGGATTCTTACTGAGAAGGATGTGCAGCAGCTGGGGGTAGGTGAGTCCATGGTCTTTCTAAGCAAGAGTGGTAAACTTGGTCACCAGAGGCCTCTTACATCTAGCAGTTCTACCTATAGCTCCTCTGCAGTAGAAGCTGATCTTTAAGCCAGGGTACTCTGAGATTCTCTGTTCCTTTTTCTTCCAAGCATGGGCTAAAATGGTGCTCACGGAAGCTCCAGATAACAAAAGATGTTGGCAGAAGATGGCACACAATTTCCGTGGTGGCCAGAGAACTCTGAACATCAAGGGGACTGTTCTGTCAGGCCTTAGAAGGAGGGAAGAGGGTTAGGCCTAGCCAAAGTGGACAAGCCAATATGGCGGCCATATGCAAATGAGAAAATGGTAACCACGACTCAAGACTGCCATCTGTTGGAAGACTGTTGGGATACAGCTTTATAGTTCCCTAATACCAGGAGGTGAAAGCTGCCCCCAGAGGTGTGCAGAGCCCAGGGACCCACCTTGCTGAGGACCAGCAGGCGCTGCTTCTCTTTCTCACTGGTGGCCAGAGAGGCAAACTGCTGCAGCTGCAGGGGCGTAGGCGGCGTGGTGATGTCTAGGTAGTACTTGAAGGCCTGGAAGACGGTGCAGGGCGGGAGGCGGGACTCGTCCTTCCAGTTGCTGATGATGCCTGGGGAGGCACAAGGGGTGAGGAGGGTGGGGAGGGCTGGGGTCCAAGTCAGGGGGCCAGGCCTGCGGCTGGGACAGAGGAGGGGGCCAGGTGAGCACCCTGTGTGCCCTCGACCGGCCACACATCCACAGGCCCAGGAGACCCTCTGGGTGCCTCCCGTGTGCGATTAGGCAAACGAGGCCAAGAATTAAAAAATAAACACGAGCAGAGGAGAAGAAGAATAAAAAGGCGTTCTCCGCCACGGGCGTGAGCTAGGCGTCAATTTTGGCTCCATCTCACCCCGTGGAGTGGAGCTGGGGACTAAAATGACAAGCGTGACTAACCCTCACCTAGCACTTTCTACCTGCCAAGCACTGTTCTCAGTCCTTTATGCTATTAACTCATTTAATCCTCGTAGCCATCCTACGTGGTGATTGCTATTATTATCCCCCACTGAGAAAAGTGGAAGCAAAGAGAGGTTCAGGGATTGGTCCGAGGCCACGGGGCTCTGAAGGGTGAAGTCAGGAAGTCTTGCGTCAGATCTTGTCCTAAGTACCACATTGCATGGCCGGCCCTCCTCTGCATTCTGTGGATTCTACTGAGGATCGAAAATATTTGCTGAAAAAAAATTTTTTTCGTCTGTACTGAACATGGACAGACTTTTTTTTCCCCCTTGTCATCGTCCCTAAACCATATGGCACGATAACTAACAGAGCATTTGCATTGTATTCGATATCACAAGGTGTCTCGAGATCATCTGAGGTATGCAGGAAGATGTATATAGGTTATGTGCAACTACTACTCCATTTACATACGGGACTTGAGCATCCAGGGACCTGGGTATCTATTGGGGGCAGATCCTGGGTACTGAGGGATGATTCTTTGACCTCTAGGGACTTTTCAGCCCACCTTTGCTACTGAGATGAATTACTGAGACCCTCTCTGCCTTTGGAAAACCCCCAATAGCAACATCAAGGATAGTCACTTCAACAGGTTGGAACATGATCTAAGGAGGTCAAAAAAGGTGGGTTCTACTCCTGATTGGCCATCAAGCTTCCCATAGGACCTTTGGATCCCGAGAGGAGTCTGTTCTTCACTTGGGGCATTACAGATAGTTTGGAGGAACGGTGGAGCTAAGGAAGGTAGGAACCCCTTTCCCGCTGATGGGCCACCCATGTCCTGGCATCGTGGGCATCTGCTCAGACAGCCGGGCCAAGGTGGGTCGGCCACGAGAAAAGGGGGCGTCTGTCTCAGGAGCTGGAGGTGGAAGAGACCCCCCACCCCACTCCCACCTGGGTCGGTGAGTGGGAGGAGCAACGCGTCTCCCCGTGCCCACGTGCCCACCACCTCTGGGTGGTCTTCCCCAGGAAGGGGAGGGTCCCGGGGGCGTTACCTAAAGCCGTGTTCCGTTCCTCCAGCAGCTCCACTTTCACCATCTGGTTGGCAGGGGGGGCGTCCTCCAGCCGCTCGATGAGGGCATTCACGAGGTCCTCGTGGTTGCCAGGGAAGACGCCCAGGTGGTCTCCAGGCTGATACTGGAGCTCCTGATTCCCGTTGGTGTGGAGACGCACGAAGATGGTTGATCGGCTGTAGGGAAGGGCAAGGGCGAAAATAGGGCAGGGGCCACCAGCGTCTGCCCTCCTTCTTTCCTTCTCTCGGTCCTTCTTGGCCCCAAGGCCACCCCCGCTCCATCTTCCTTGGGGCCCATGCCAACAAGTCGTGGACCCATCATTCTACTCCGTAGCTTTTATCAAGGTCTCCCAGGAGCCCCTGGTTGCAGATCCAGCGGCTGCTTTCTTAGACTCATCTGGATTAAGAAAGCAGCACTGGACACAGCTCTGGTTGTTCCTGCCCAGTCTGTTTTTATTTATTTATTTTTTTGTACTAGGGATTGAATCTGGGGTTGCTTAACCACACTGAGCCTCATCCCCAGCCTTTTTTTTTTTTTTAATTTTTTTGTATTTTATTTAGAGACAGAGTCTCACTGAGTTGCTTAGGGACTCACTAAATTGTTGAGGCTGGCCTTGAACTCGTGATCCTCCTGCCTCAGCCTCCCGAGCCACTGGGATTACAGGCATAAGCCACTGCACCTGGTCCCAATCTTCTTTGACAGTTCCTTAGCATTTCCCCCAAAATCTGAACCTTGGAGTACCCCAGGCTGAATCCTCAGATGTATTTGCTCCTCTGTCTTCCTGCCTTTGCTTTACTTTTCTCCATTTCCCATCCTCTGATCCAGAGCATCATTTACTTCCTTCTGAGGTTTGTGATCTGTCCTCTCTCTCTGATGGCAAGACATCTTTCTGTTTTGTCCATTGCTGTATCTCTGTGCTTATGACACACTAGGCTCTCAAAAAGTTATCTGATGAATGATGGAACCTCAGACTCCCAGGGTGAGTCAGTCGCTGGACAGATCCTGTGCCCAAAAGATCCAACTCCACCCCTTTTTGCATCCAGTCTCCTTATATTGTCAGGAAAGAAGACCTGGCCTTGAGTGTGGGTCCCTCTTACTCATAAATTCACTGAGATGATAAAATTGTGAGGTCTAAGAAGACCTAAAGAGAAGGACATTTACGCCTGCCTGGACACGCCCTTTCATGCATTTGAAGTTCAGAAAGCCTGAACTTGAAGAATTCTCAGAATGTGATCATTCTGGTCCTTTGAAAAGCTTTAGTGCAGGCAATGCCGCACTTCACCTGATCCTTGCAAACTCTGGGATGGAGATAGACACCGTGGTACATCAAATCCCTCACACTCTGAGCTGCATTTGCTTTCCAAATCTGCTCTTCCTCCACGGCCAATTGCTTTCAGTTGATAGAGACGCTTGATATTCAATATGAAAGTTCCCACATTCTGCACGGTATGTAAATCACACTCGAATAGACCAATGGGACTCGCTATTTAGAGGCGTATTTGGCACAACCAAGAGCCCTTTGTGCTACAAATAGCCACCGTCATTAAAAATAGTTGAGCTGGCACCTTTTTGTGTGTGTTTATGGGAGGAATGTCCAGTGTTTTCTTGAAACAAGGCACCCTGTCCTTAATAAGATGGGGAGCTTGTGGTCATCATTGGGAATGGTGCTGTTAGGGTCTGGAGCTCCTCTCTCCTTTCCAAGGCAGGTCTCACCCTCTCCGGAGCAATGATCTTGTCAAATTATATGAACTTGCATGACGGATTCTCCCCTGAGCTCCCCAGTCGGTTCCGGAGGAGCAAAGACCTCATTACCTTGAGTTGGCAGGCAGGGAATGAGCAGAAGCCAGCAGCCAGCAGGGGGCGCTGTAGGTCTCTCACTTGGGAGCCTCCTGCGCTCACCCAGAGGAAGCCCTTTGAAAGGCCAGCAAATCAATTCCCGCTTTCTTCCCAGACCATCACGATTTGTACAAAATCAGAATGCAGAGGACCTGAACTTGATGAGCTGGCTCACGCTCCCAGCCACTTCCCCCAGGTCCTCTTGAATGTAGCAGTGGGTGGTCAGACAGTAAGGGGTAGGAGGAAATGAAAGAAGCTGGCAGTCAAGTTAGAAGGTGGGTCCAGGTTCTGCCCAGCCTGGTGGGAGAATGGCCACATGACCCAGAGTACCCTGATGGGCTGGGTGATGTAGAAGCATGGGTGGTGGTGGGTGGAGGGCAGGTAGGGTGGCCAGGGAGGCTTCTTTGTGATCTGACATTTGAACAGCAACTTGAAAATCAGAAGAAGTGGGCGTACAAAGATCAGAGTGTTCCAGGAAGTGGGGGGGATGGACATGCAAAGGCCCTGAGGCAGAAAAAGGCATGAGCTGTCCGAGAAAGGGAAAGACAGCTAGAGGGTTTGGAGAGTGTGAGGGGCCAGATCCTTGTGGGCCTTGTCACAATCTGTCATGGCAAAGGGTTTGGAGGGTTCCCTACGCTCAGCGGCAAGCCACTGCAGGCTGTGAAATGGAGGGGTGATAGGCTTCACTTCAGGTTTTTAAAAACTTGCTCAGGCTGCTGTTTGGAAAACAGATCCTTGAGAGGAAAGCCAAGAAACAGCGACAAGTTGGGCAGCTATTTCAGCCACTCAGACGAGAGATGGTCAAGGTGGCCGCTATGGGGGTCTGAGATAGAACTGAATAAGGTCAAGGGTATCTGCCAAGACATTGCCTGTGCAGGGTCGGCGGGGAGAGGATCTGCCTGCAGCCAAGGCCGATGTCCTCTGCTGAGACAAGAGAAGGCCAGAGAGAAGCAGCATTGTCCACGGGGAGAGGAGAATTCCAACAAGGACCCTCCACCACAATGTCTGCTGTTCTCCCAGCCCCCAGGCTCAGGCCCTTCTGCACGGTGGCTCTTGCTCTCGTCCCCTTGGAGATCCAAGCTCTGTGACGATCGCTCCTCCCGATTTCTAGGACTTTCTCTCCCTACCCATCAGTGCCCCGTTACTGTCTCCTCTGCATCGTGAGCTAATTGCTGTGCATGTATTAGAGAATTCATTTCCAGGCAGGACCTATTGTGGTCACTTTTCCCGTTAGATTCGCAAGGATCACCCGGAGAAAGCTGCTTACTTCCCCCTTGGCACTTTGTTTGCAATTAAGGGTCTCTAGTGAGGTGATTTGTGAAGTCTTAGTCACGGCCTCCGCAGCCAAAGAGCCCAACTTCAGCCTTGGGCAGGAGAAAATGGGAGAATCATGCTTTCCCACTCAATTACGCTTTTTTCTTTTTTTTACTTTTTATTTTTTAAAAACAACCGTATGAAGCTGGAAATGGTATTAAGCCTCAAAGCAGATAGTGCTATCGAGCACGCTTTTAAAGAGATAAACACTTAGGTACAATTAGGTCCTCTTTGTGCTAATTCACAACTGATTTTAATACTATGCTCTAGTTTCTAGCCTTGTTTGGAATTTTCTCTTCAGTCCCTTTTAGACCCTCAGCTTAGGGTCAGGTGCCCTTCCTGGAAAGACAAGGTGTTAATTTGGGGACTTTGGTTCAATTTTAGCATCAAAATATTTGGAAGTTGGGGCTGGGGCTGTGGCTCAGCGGCAGAGCGCTCGCCTGGCATGTGCGCAGCCCGGGTTCGATCCTCAGCACCACGTAAACATAAATGCATTGCATTGTGTACAACTAAAGTAAATAAATAATTTTTTTTTTTTTTTTGGTACCAGGGATTGAACTCAGGGGCACTCGACCACTGGGCCACATCCCCAGCCCTTTTTTGTATTTTTATTTAGAGACAGGGTCTCACTGAGTTGCTAAGTGCCTCGCCATTGCTGAGGCTGGCTTTGAACTCGCGATCCTCCTGCCTCAGCCTCCCAAAGTGCTGGGATTACAGGCGTGCGCCACCGTGCCTGGCGCTCATTGAGCTTTGAACACTGTATTTAACTAATTATTTAAGGAGATTAATTTCCCAATCTACTTCTTTAATGTTTGAGGATCTAGGAGAGACTCACAGGTTGGCTCTAACAGGTTGATCTGGGGCTGTAACAGGTTGGTCACTTTTATCAAAGGTTTCAAAGACCCCATGGAAGGAAAGCACACTGTGTGTGCTCATTTGCAGGTGAGATGAAGCTAGGAAGGACAGAGGCTAGGAATGGGAACCTCCGATGTGAGAGGCAGTGGGCGTATCTCAGTTCTAACACTCACATGGCCTTGCAGTGCCATTGACGCCATCTGTGTTGTCATTGGGCTCGTGGATTTTGGAGTCAGACAACCAGGTCAGCGTGACCTTGAAAAAGTCACTTCTACTTCCTGTCATCTCTCCTGTTTAAAACATGGACGATCACCGTCTCTGTTTTCTGGGCTGGTGTGCATTATCAGGAGCATGCTCAGGATGCGGAAATCGCTAGATAAACATTAGCGATCTCTCCAGCCATCAATCCCATGTTAGAGATAAGGAGACACAGGCTCAGAGCACCTGGGTGACTTGTCCAAGGCCACACAGCTCGTGCAGGGGAGAGCTGGGGTCAGAACCCGGGGCTGTGCAGGCGGAGAGCCGCTGTGTGTATTATGCTGAGCAAAGAATCAAGATTTCAAAAGCTCTTCCTGGACTCTTAACTACAAAGTGAGATTCAACAGGGATCAACACAAATACATTCATTAGTGCTAAAAAAAAAAAATGTTTATACGAGTGGAGGGTGGACGGCCCTGGTTTGATCATTTCGAGCGGAGAGATGTCAAGGATCAGGGAGGACGTTGGCTTAATGGGCGAGCAGGCTGCCAGGACAGCACCTGCATTCCCGGGTGGCATAAGCACATCCTGTTCACATCAGCAGCGGCAATAATAGCCCCAGCGCACTCAGTGCTGATCATACGACTTCCGCTGCACCGTGACCAGGTCTGCGAATGACATTTCCAGCAGGACGGAGTGTATCCTCTTACTACAGCCCAAAGCTTGGGAAACCAGGTCTGAGGCAGGATGACTGAGCCCAGGGATGCTCTGCCACGGAGCTACATCCCCAGCCCTTTTTATTTTTGTAAATTTTGAGACAGGGTCTCGCTAAGTTGCCGAGTCTGGCCTCCAACGTGTGATCCTCCTGCCTCAGCCTCCGGAGTGGATGGGATGAGAGGCAGCGGCCACCACACCTAGCAGGTTTCTCATTTGAAAGAAATGAATTTGTCTTGGGTGTCACTGAGAAGGCTAACTGGGTTTAACATGAACCACTAAGAAGATGCACTTTGGTTACATTAGATAATAAGATATTTAACCATATTATATAGATTGGGTATTTGCTTACGTTAGGTATTAAGATAATTTCTAACAATTAGGATTTTTTTTTTTTTTTTTTTTTGGTGCTGGGGATGGAACCCAGGGTGTTGGGCATGCAAGGCAAGCACTCTATCAACTGAGCTATATCCCCAGCCTAACAATGAGGATTTTAAAACACGGAGTGCATTTTTTTGGGGGGGACTGGACAGACCTCCTTCCATCCCAGAGACATTTAGGCAGAGGCCAGCTAGTTATTTTTGCAGCACGCTGCAGAAAAATGACCCACACAGAGGAAATGCAGGAGCTAAGTGACTTCTTCTGACGAAGATGCTGGGGTCCAGTGAGTCCTCAGCGACTCCACACGAGTGGGGCCCCCTGCGGAAAATCCCTCAGGCCTCGTTCCCCTTTGCGCAAGCAGCACCACCTCCTTTGCTCCTGCCTCTAGGCTGGAGCCTGGCAAGGGGGGTGAGCCCATGCCCTCCCATGCCGCAGGTGGCCCCGGGAGCCGAGGTGGACCATCCCACATTCCTACCTGGACTTAGGACTCTGGAGGTTCTGACGGCTCAGCAGTCGCGCGGCGGAGACTCGCTTTTTGTGGACATTGGAAAGCCCTGTGGGGGGGACAAGGACACAGTCTCCCTGAGAGGAGGTGAGGGAGCATCCATAAAAATGCTCCCTGCCGGGCGCGGTGGTGCACACCTGTCATCCCAGCACTTGGGAGGCTGAGGCAGGAGGATCGCGAGTTCAAAGCCAGCCTCAGCCATGGCGAGGCACTGAGCAACTCAGGGAGACCCTGTCTCTAATCAAATACAAAAAAGGGCTGGGGATGGGGCCCAGGGGTTGAATGCCCCTGAGTTCAATCCCTGGTACCAAATATATATATATATGTATATATATATATATATATATATATATATATATATATATATTAATGATAATAATAAAGCTCCAGGTTTTCAGGGACCCTCTGTCCCCGCTCCCGTTGCTCCTGTTGCCATCAAGTGAAGACAGACATGAGAACTCGCTGGGATGGTGGGGACTGAAGCACGATGACAAGGGCGGTTCAGGGGACCTGTCCTGCCACGGAGAGAGACGCCCCCCAGTGCACTGGGGCGAGGGGCGGGTCCGCTCTTGAAGGATCGCCCTTGAACGTCTTGCAAACCCACCCGGTGAGGGCACTTTTCCCAGCACCTTCCCAAGCGCAGGTCTCCCGCCTTCCCCGCTGTCGCAAAGGGCCTCCCGGGGCGGGGTGGTGCCACGTACCCTGCGTAAGTTCTGGGGCTTCGGCCACGTAGGTGAGGCGGAACTTGTTCCTCTTCCAGCTGCGGTCATTGCTGATGAGGGAGTTGTTGGCCTTCTCAATGTTGACGTCATCCCCCACGCAGAACACGTCACAGGCCGCCTGCGGCACACACAGGGCTTTTGGTGGCCTCTTTTGGCCAAGAGAGGCCCCTTCCCAACAGTCCCACGTCATGGAATCTATTTTTCCATCCACTCTTCCCTCTTCCCTCCCTTCTTTCTATCTCCCTCCATCTATCCACCCACCTACCCATCCATCCACGCACCCATCTGTCCTTCCATCTATCCATCCACCAATCTATCCATCCATCCATCCACTCATCCACCCATCTATCCATCCATATCCTTCTACCAATCCATCCATTCTTCCGTCCACCTGTCCATCCATCCACCCACCTTCTACTCCATCCATCCATCCATCCATCTGTCCTTCAATCTATCCATCCATCCATCCATCCATCCTTCCACCCATCCATCCATTCTTCCGTCCACCTGTCCATCCATCCACCTACCCTCTACTCCATCCATCCATCCATCCATCCACCCATCTATCTACCAACCTACCCATCCACCTATCCACCCACCCACCCTATGTTTTTGAAGTGCCTGCAATGTGCTGGACACATCACATTTTGCATTGATTTGGGGACCTAACCTCTACTTAAGATATAACTCTGGTGGCATTTATCTCTAAAACCAACATGCGTGGAGGCTGAGCATTAAAGAAGAAAGTAAATGCCATAGAATTTTCTACTCATCTTCCTCGAAAGATTTTAAAAATTATTTAAAAGCAGAATGTATTGAGTGTCTGTATACCTGCATGTATATTTTTCTTTTCTGTTTTACAGTCCTGGGAATTGAACCCAGGATCTGGTGCATGCTAGGTAAGTGCTCTGCCATTCATCGACATTTCCAGCCCACATTTTTCTTTTCTTTTGTTTTGGTCAAGCCATCTGTTCACCAACATTAATGATCCTAAGGATTACTGTTCAGAGTTATTATTATTATTTTTGACATAGGGTCTCCCTGTGTTGCCTGGGCTCGTCTAGAACTCCCAGGCTCATGGGAAGCTCCCACCTCAGCCTCCCGAGTAGCTGGCACTATAGATGCAATGCCACCACAGAAGTCTATTTTTAATAATAAAATTCACGAGGGTGTAGCTCAGTGAGAGAGCACTTACCTAGCATGTGCAAGGTCTGGGTTCCATCCCCAGCATTGCCAAAAAGAAAATTAAAGTTTTCAAGGATAGCTTTTAATATTGCCTGGCCTTGTTGATTTGAAAACAATTCAAGTAGCCATCAATAGACAAATGGATAAACAAAATGTGGCATATCCATACAATAGAATATTGTTCAGCCATGAAAAGGGACAAAGTCCTGATTTCTGCTATAACATGAACCTTGAAAACATGATGGTAGGTGGAAGAAGCCAGTCACAAAAGGCCTCCTGTTTTGTGATTCCATTCATATGAAATGAACAGAACAGGGAAATTCAGACACAGACACTAGATTAGTGGTGCTAAAGCTGGGGAGGTTGATAGTTGAAGGGGATAGTGGCTTTTGACAGGTCTTGCTTCTTTCCACAGTGAGGAAATGGTGGGACTCAGGGAATCTGGACAAAGATGCTGTGGCACAACGAACATTTAGTAATTCCACGGTCTGAAGTTGAGAGCCAGACAATTGCTAGATGTGGTGGCACGTGCCTGTAATCCCCAGCTACTCAGGAGGCTGAGGAAGGATGACCCCAAGATCAAGGGCAGCCTGGGCCACTTAGCAAGACCCTGTGTCCAAATAAAGTAAAAAGGGCTGGGGGGGTGTGGCTCAGTGGTAGAACACCCCTGGGTTCCATCCCTGGTACTCATAACTTCATGTGAAAAAAAAAAAAAAAAAAAAAAAAGCCAAGCGATCTCAACTCTTCTTGTCTGGGTGGAAAAGCAGGACGGGCGTATAGACACAGCCTCCCTCCCAGAAGCCCCTACAGCCAGGGGCCTCAGTTTCCCCCTTTTGTTCTCTGACTACGCGCCAAACCACAGAAGTTGCACAGTTCTCTTTCTCCTGGGGCTGTGGATAAGGGTACATTTCAGGCCAGTGAAAGGAGGAGAATGTAAAGGCACCAGGGCTCACATTCAATGTCCCCCGTTCTCAGGATGGCCAGCTAATCACGCCCCTGGCGCAGGCACCAGGCTACGCCACCTTTCTTCTGCTGTGACCTCGTGTCTGGCGCAGTGGGGTCCGGCAGCATGTCCCCCCGTGATGGAAATGTTCTGCACATAGGAGGGTGACCCTGGCCCCTGGGGCTGCTTAGAGCTTAAGAGATCTTCAGTTCTATTTAATTAGTACTCTGGGTTCTGCGTACACAGACTCTATAATTCTGTTTATTTTTTTTTGCGGTGCTGGGATGAAGCCACAGGCCCTCGACCGCGGAGCTGCCCTCCAGCCCTTGTCGTTTTTATTTGTGGACCGGCTCATAGCGTCCAATGTTGGGTTCTGGGTGGAAAAGGTGTGACGGAAGGCCACTTGGATTCACGTGGACACCAGGGTCCTTGTCTTTCTCTGTGGGTTGGGGGCTGTCCCCGGGTCTCTGAGATGGGGATTACCTTGAAGACCTTCTTGGCCCAGGTCCTGAAAGCCTCCTCCTGCCCACAGAGCTCGTCCCCCTCCCTCATCTTCAGTATTCTCTCCCCCCCCAACTCCTCCAGGAGGGTGTCCACGGCGTGTCCGAAGGCGCAGAAGTGAGGGTACGCCCGGGAGCCAAGGCCAAACACCGAGAACCTACCAAGGAGACAAAAGAAGGTCCATGCTAGGGGACTGTGGGGACCCTGGGGGATGTCTGGAATGATGGGCTGAACTGGGTGCCCTCAAAATTCACAATGGAGTCCTAAGCCCCCCGTGTGGCTGCATTTAGAGGTAATGAAAGCTCATGAGGTCAGAAGGGTCGGGCCGAATCCAGCAGGTCCAGCGCCCTTATCAGAAGAGGAGTGACACCAGAGCTCGGGCGTGCCCTCTCTGTGTCTTTCTCTGTCTCTGTCTCTCTCTCTTTCTGCAAAGTGAGAAAGGAGGCGGCCATCTGCAGGCCAGGAGGAGACTTCTGCTACACCAGAAGTCAACACGGCTGGCCCTTGATATTGGACTTTGAGCTTTTGGAGCAACGAGATCAATTTACGTTGCTTCAGCACGCTCGGTCGTATTTTGTTAAGGCAGCCCAAGCAGGTAAGCCTAAGTGCTGTCTCAGGTAGGACTGTGTTTAGCTGATGGAGTCGAAGCCACCCCACGCCATCTGGAGAAGGCCACGTTGTAGCCCGAGAGTCCTTGAGGTCTCTGCTAGCCATCACCAAGCCTCAGGAGAAAGCTCCTAATGGTTCTAAGGAGGGTCCCTGGGGGACAGCAATGACCTGGGACCGTTGTCCCTTCCTCAGCTGGACTCATGGGGAACAAGAGTCTACCTTAGTGGAAGGCTTGAATTCTGCAAGAGGCACAGTTATGAAGACTCCAACACAGTGGTCCTCAGGGACCTGTATGTACTACAGGGACCAGAAGGACTTGTCATTAGCACATCAAATATTGGTGTGTCATCAGCATTTTCTAAAAGGAGAGGAAAGAGTCGTAACCAGGCTGGCTCCGTCCCCTGGATGTTTGTGACATTTATGTGCCTCACACATTAATTTCTTTCTCTTTGTAGAGGTACCGCCAACAGGTGCTGGTGTCGGCGCCAGCGTGTCACGCTGGTGTGCTTCTCCTCCATGTCGAGGTGGACACGAGGAGGGGACGGTGGTATCCCCGACGGCCCTTCTTGCTAGCTTAGCGTCCCATAGACACTCTGTACTACATTTCTGGGGGTCGGTCCTGCAGTTTTGGACCTCGCAGGAAGTGGAGCAATAGGTCCACAGAGGGGACAAGAATCCGTCACCCTGCTGCAGACGGTCACCTCACAGGTCAAGAAGTGACACTATTGAACCTGCCGCGTGGGGTGCTGCCCTGTCCCCAAATCTCCTTTTGAGAATCCGGGGGACCAGAGAGTGGAGGAGAAGGGGAGGGGAGGGAGGCTGGGGAGGGAGGGTCGCCCCATCACTTGGAGGATGAACTTGAGATGGGTTCAGGTGTCTCGCATATGGGGGTTAACGCTCCTCTCAAACCCACATTTAGGTTGTCCCGTGTCACCTTCCTCGTCTTTCCTGCCTTCCTTTTCCCTGAGCCTTTCTGGATCAAGTACACACTTGATTAGGCAGGATTCCCCCCATCACTCTGTGACCCACAGCCTTGTGGGATCTGGGCATCTTACATTTCCTCGCAGGGGGGCAGCCTGACAGGTGGGAGATGGGGTGACGGGATGAGGACTGGCAGGAGGGGTGTCAGGAAAGGGCACCCCTGCCCCAAGCCTTCGACTTCGCCTTGGCCCAATGCAGATTTGGAAACGGCCTGCACTGAGCGTGTCTTGTGGTTATTTGCACTTGTGACATTTGCCACATTTGACTCCCTGGGGTGCTGTTTATTCCTTTTCATGTTCTTTAACTTGTTTTTCACTTTACTCTCCAGCTGATCAAACCCCATGCTAAGGACCGAATGTTGGTGCCTTCTCAAAATTCATGTTGAAATCTCATCTCCAAGGCGATGGAATAAGGAGGTGGGGCCTTTGGAGATAATTAGGTCATCAGGGCAGAGCCCTAGAGAGTGAGATTAGTGTCCTTTTAAGGGGCTGAAGAGAACAGAGTTCTTCCCTTCTACCAAGTGAGGACGCAGGGAGATGGCACCATCCACTAACCCGAGAGTGAGCCCTCAGCAGATACTGAATTTGCCAGTGCTTTGATCTTGGACTTCCTGACCTCCAGAACTGTAAGCAATAGATTTCTGTTGTTTATAAGCCACACAATTGATGGTATTTTGTTACAGCATCTTGTATTGACTAAGACATTCAACTTTTGTGTTTGCCAACAAACAATTCAGAGGGTTGATTCATTAATTCACTTCTTAATGGACCTAGAGACCTACTCCGTGGTCACTGGTAGACTCACATTCCTACCACAATTTTTACTTAGGATTTCAAAACTTTCATTTTAAGTCTCCAATAGCAGTTGACTAACTTCTTACGTGTAGGGGAAGATAGGAAATATTTTGGGGACTACAAAATCGGAGCTATTCTTTGGGCATTTATGTTACAAGAGAAAAAAACCCTTCCGTACATTTTTTAATTGATGAAATTAAAAACATAATAATAGTTGAGTACGATGTTTTCAGGGTTACTAATGAGAAGAATAGGATTTTTTGGCGCGTGTGCAGGGGATAACATTTTGTTTAACTGGAGCTCAAAGATGTTTTCCATCATTAATTCCAGTTGCTCATCTTTAAGGGAAAAAAAAACATTTTTAGCTGATGGGTTGTACACAAACATGCAGTGACCAGGCTGAACTTGGCCTGAGGGCATTTGTCTGCCAACTTCTGCTGTGATAGATTTAATAAGAAGAAAGTAGGTCTGACTGTCAAACTCTAGAACTGAAGTTTCAATGTTCAGCTAAAAAATGTACTGATGTCAAAACCCACAAAATGTGCCACGCTAAGAGCGAACTCTAAAGTAAACTATAGGCCTTGGCTGATAATGACCACAGCTTCACTGATTCTAACAAATGTACCATGTTGTCACAGGATGCTGATGTTGGGAGACTACATGTGCTCAGGGTAGGGAATGTGGGGCCTTTAGGATATGATGCAAATTTTTTTTTTTGGGGGGGTGGTACCAGGGATAGAACTCAGGGGCACTCGACCACTGAGCCACATCCCCAGCCCTATTTTGTATTTAGAGACAGGGTCTCATTGAGTTGCTTAGCACCTTGCTGTTGCTGAGGCTGGCTTGCAATTCGAGATCCTCCTGCCTCAGCCTCCCGAGCTGCTGGGATTACAGGCGAGCGCCACCGCACCCGGCTTCAATTTTTTTTTTTTTTAACTTTCTGTACCGTTTTGTACAAGCCAACCTAAAATTGCTTTAAAAACTAAAGCCTATTTAAAACTGTACTGATGGACATGATCCTTCAATATCTAGGAACGCTGTCTACTGAGCATTGCTCTGAGCAGTTGCTGAGACATGTCAGTTAGTGAGGGTTGAAGAAGCTCGCGGGTAGGCCTGAACGTTCTGCCCACAGGGCTGTCTCCATCAGTCTTGTCTTGACCAATATCCGTGAGACTGAGGATTTGACATCTCAGTTTCATGTCCTTGCAGATACACATTCAATTGAATACACCATGGTTGAACTAAACATTTGTCCACGGACCACCTAAAATTATCTCGTGGCATGTGAGTCTGCTTTGGCAACCATGGGGTTAGGCTGGTCTTTTAAAAACCGGACTGCATGTTAGAGTCAACTAGAGAGGTTAAAGAAAAAAGTCCAGGCGTGGGCCTCAATTTTGCACCAGTTATGTCAGAATCTCGGGAAGTGGGGCTGGGGTATGGCTTTGATATATTGCGAATACCCTCAGGTGATTTTTATGTGTATTCAGGGTTCAGAGTCACTGGGTCATGGCAGGGTAGTTCCAGAAACTTCTATCAAGAGTGAAATGTCAGCCGGGCGCAGTGGTACACGCCCGTAATCCCAGCACTTGGGAGGCTGAGGCAGGAGGATCGCGAGTTCAAAGCCAGCCTCAGCAATGGCAAGGCACTGAGCAACTCAGTGAGACCCTGTCTCTAAAAAAAAAAAAAAAAAAAAATACAAAAAAGGGCTGGGGATGTGACCCAGTGGTCAAGTGCCCCTGAGTTCAATCCCCAGTACCACAAAAAAAAAAAAAAAAAAAAAAAAAAGAAAAAGAAAAGAAAAAGAGTGAAATGTGTTCACTGGGAAGGGTAGCTCATGTCAGAACTAACATGTTTCCGTACAAATGCTGGGGTGAACTGTGGGTGATGGGCCTCTGAGAGAGGGTGAATGGTAAGAGAGGCCACAGGAGGATCAAGTATGGCCCTGAGGAGGTCAGTCAGTGAGATGGAATGGACAGTCCCAGATAGCCAGGAGGCACCTGGTTCTATAAGGGAACATAGGGGCCGGGAAGGGGAGACATTCCCCCGCAACCAAGAACCCATCTTGCAACTAGGTCCAGCTCCCCAAGAGCCTCAGTCTCCTCTGACCTCAGGACCCTCGCTCACCTCACATTGGCCAGGGGTCCTGCACTCTCAAAGTTGTCTCTGAGGTCAGGCCCGTCGCCCGATGATTTGCGTGAGTCGGAGTAGGAGGAGACGCTGTTGAAGCGGACCTTGTAGCTCCTGCCAAGGCAAACGAGAGTCTGTGAGGCTCCTCTGGCAGCCTCCTCCTGAGGCCAGCACCCCCTGTGGATCTTCAAGTTTCTGGTCCTGGTTCTAGGACCTTCTCTGATGTGTTGAGTCAATGCCTACCACTCCTGTGGCCTCTTGAAGGACATGTCAACCCACGCCCCCCACAATGATCATTATCTTCTATACGTGACCCTTCCTGTAACTTGAAAGGCTTCTGGGCATGCTTGATTTGTGGAACTTGAGCCCCATACAGTTACACGACTAAATTAAGAAGTCAGGAGCAGAATGGACCCTCCCCTC
Source organism: Tamias sibiricus (assembly GCA_025594165.1). NCBI lineage: Eukaryota > Metazoa > Chordata > Mammalia > Rodentia > Sciuridae > Tamias > Tamias sibiricus. Next base: position 13,640,178 of record CM046664.1, read on the forward strand.
ACCGTAGACCACGCTTCCTCGCTCTCCAAATTTTAACACTCATAAGAATCCTTCCAGGGTCTTGTTAAAATGCGTACTCTTGCCAGGCGTGGTGGCACATGCCTGTCATCCCAGCATTTGGGAGGCTGAGGCAGGAGGATCGCGAGTTCAAAGCCAGCCTCAGCCATGGCGAGGCACTTAGCAACTCAGTGAGACCCTGTCTCTAATAAAATACAAAAAAGGGCTGGGGATGTGGCCCAGTGGTCGAATGCTCCTGAGTTCAATCTCTGGTCTGGGGCGGGGTCTGAAAGTCGGCATTCCCAGCAAGCCCCCAAAGAAATGCCCATTTGCTAGTCCCCAGGTCTCCCTTTAAACAGCTAGGAACTTGACCCACACTTTCCAACAGGGCTGCCATGGTCTCAGTGTGGCTGTTTAAAGTTGAATTAATTAGAATGAGATGCGACTAAAAGTTCCTCTCCTCACTTGCCCTAGTCACATTTCAGGAGTGCAGTAGCCATGCATGGCCAGTGACAGGAATTTGGTCAGTACAGACATAGAATATCTCTATCACTACAGAAAGTTCTGTTGGAACTGGGCATGGTGGCACACCTCTGTCATCCCAGAGACTAGGGAGGCTGAGACAAGAGGATAGAGGCCAGCCTCAGGACCGTAGCAAGATGCACAGTGACTTAGTCAGACCCTTGTCTCCAAATAAAAAATAAAAAGGGCTGGGAACATGGTTTAGTGGGAGAGCACCCCTGGGTTCAATTCCTAGTACCAAAATATAAAAGAAAAAGAAAAAATTCTGTAGGAAAGGGCTGGTCTATTCTAGTCAATACTTTCCTTTCATAGATTCATGGATCTTGGACATTTCCTGGGTCCTAGCTCACATTTCAGGCAAACACAAGAAATGTTCAGCACTGATACCCAGCATGAAAAGACATTGCTTTTCTTTTCTTAAATTAAATTATTATTATTTTTTTAAATATATTTTTTCAGATGTTGATGGACTTTTATTTTATTCATTTATTTATATGTGGTGCTGAGAATCGAACCCAGGGCCTCACACATGCTAGACAAGTGCTCTACCACTGAGCCACAACCCCAGCCCCTAAATTAAATTGTTTTCAAGGAGAAGGAAGATGTCCAAATCTCAGTATGAGAGGCTCAGGAATCTTGAGACTTTGAAAAAAAACAAAACAAAAGAACAACAACAAAAAACCCCATCAGTTTTCCTCTCAAAGGAGTACGTGTTGCTTGCACACAAGGTAAGAACAAACTCAAACCCAAACCCAAACCCAAACCCCAATCCCTGACAAATAAACAAACAAAAACAACCCCAACCCCCCAAACTGAAGACGAGAACCCAATGCACAAATCTGAATGCAAAAGGAAGAAAAAAAAAAAAAAAAAAGACAGAAAAAGAAATCGTGCGTTCTGGCAGCAGCGTTTCTAAACTGGATGTTCTTCAAAGTTTTCGTTCCAGCATCAGGAAAGTTCTAAATATATGAAAGTGTATTTTCTGCCCCAAAATAGCCTCACATTGAGTCACTTCTCCAAATAAGTCATGCAACATATCAGGGTGTGTGTGTGTCGTTAGTGGGGGAGGCGTGGCTGACAGTTGTGGGGTAAGAATAGCAGCACGTGTGTCCGTGTGAGGCGGGAGCTCTCTCCAAATGCTTTCCTCGTTGTTTTTCTCCCGGGATCCTTGGAAAAAGTCCCCAGAGGTGGGCAGGGCAGGATCATCGCTCCCCATTTGGCAGCGGAGGGAGATGGAGGCCCACGGAAGTCAAGTGGTTTGCTCCAGGTGGTTGAATGGGTGAATGGCACAGGCTGGTTAGAATTCAGGTCACTTTGAGACCCAGAGGGGTTGGGGGTGGTGGCCAGGGATGCAGAGGCTACAGGCATGCATATGACGGGTCTATGCGCACACACACACCGCGTACACACACACACACACACACACACACACGTACACACGCATGCATGCACGCCCTTGCAGACGCATGCATGCATGCACATACACGCTCTACCTGTGCTGGCTGTCCCGGGCGGCAGCCAGACCGTGGACTTCAGTGTCACCAGGGGGGAGGGAGGGCCCTTTACGGGGAAAGAAACGCAAGGGTTCCGGGTACCTAGAGGGGAGAATGCATGGAGCCCTATCTCTCCCTGAAGGAGGGGTGAGGGGGACCTGCAGGAAGGCCACCCAGGATGGCTGGGAAGGGGAGGGGTAGGGAGAGCCAGGACCCAGGTGTAGAGTCGGGTGGACCAGGGCAGGCCACCAGGGGCTCCGCGATGGGCTTGGCCACGTGTGCTTTGCAGGGAGAAAACCAAGAGCGACTTTCTGCACAACACCATCTCTAAATGCCAGCCAGCTGTCACAGCCGATGCTCATCTTAAGACACAGCGATACGAGCCGGGCGCGGCGGGGCACGCCTGTTTCCCAGCACTTGGGAGGCTGAGGCAGGAGGATCAAAGCCAGCCTCAGCCATGGCGAGGCACTGAGCAACTCAGTGAGACCTTGTCTCTAATAAAATACAAAAAAAAAAAGGGCCAGGGATGTGGCCCAGTGGTCGAGTGCCCCTGAGTTCAATCCCCGGTACCAAAAATAAATAAATAAATAAAAATACAAAGACACGGGCATCTGCTCCGAGCCGGGCGCCTGGGTCTCAGTGCGCAGGCGTCCCCACGGAAGATGCCGGGGCTTTTCGGCTGTGGTCTTGATAACAGATGGCCCACCTGGTGGAACGCCTTTGAACCCGGTCCCGTGTGAGATGCAAATCCCTCATGGATAGCTGTGGACCAGGGGCACCTCTGCCTTGGAGGTTATCGTGTCTAGCTTTTGAACTTAACCTCTGCACGGGCTGCGGGTCCGCTCTGAGCATCAGGCAGAAAAGCCCGAGGGGTAGCTTTCACTGATTTCGAATGGGGTGTCCAAAGCGGGGGAGAATGAGAACTGATCTTTACACAGCGTACTTCGATTTCCTAGGACTCTCATCTATTTCTTGACTTGATTGTTACTAATTGGAAAGGTAAGGTAGGTATCAACACCTCTATTTGAGGTAAAGAGAAACTGAGTTAAAGAGCTTAGAAGTGACTTAGACACCAAGATGTCATCCCCCCTGTGGGTCCCAGACACCTGCCAGCTAAAATCAGTCTTGAATGGACTTTGGGTCACAGCCACCATCTAGAACTCAAATGTGAATCCCAGGTGCCAAGACATAATTTGCAGTGATCCCAGGGGGTGTCACGGACATTGGAGGGGCTGGTCACTTACTTCCTCTCCTCTTGCATGGAGTTGGGGTGTCTCATTTCCATCAAAGCACAGCCGAATTTCTGAAGGTCAGAACAGAGGAGAAAATGTGAAGTATGTCTGTATTAGCTCATCTGCAACAGGGTCGGGCACAGGGCGTGGGGTCCTAGCCGGTCAAAGAGGAGCCCAATGCCTGGGAGCCAGATGTCAGGGATGGTCAGGGCTCCGGTGGCCAGCCAAGGTGAGCAGCAGGAATAATGGAAGGTCAGCTGTTTAAGGGATGACAGGTGTGGATGCTCTACCCCCAGCACACAATACTCCTCTGTGGCCTTCTCTTTATAAAAATATTGTCCCCTAGGGGCTGGGGTTGTGGCTCAGTGGTAGAGCCCTCGCCTAGCACATGCGCGGCCCGGGGTTCGATCCTCAGTACCACGTAAAAAACAAAGACACTGTGTACAACTAAAGAACAAATAAATAAATATTTAAAAATAAATAAATAAATAAAAATATTGTCCCCGTGTCTTTAGCAGGGACATCAAGCTCATGACTGGACCACCCACTCCAAACAAGCAGCTCACTTAGGTGGCACTGTCACTAGGACTGTTTGAACAGTGGACACTGATAAGACTGAGCCTTTGGAATTGTCCCGTGTTTGCAGGACCTGGATCAAACTGACGTCACCCGTCCTGGGGCTCTGGGAGGGTCTACTTGTGAATTGCGGCTGCGGCCCTCCTGCTTCCTGCTGGGGCACCCCATCCTAGAACTGGGGGGGGCTCATCTCACCTCCCCGTTCTCAGGGGGGTCTCCATTGCCGAAGGTGCTGGTGACCACCAGGACCAGCGTCTCGTGTTCCAGGTGCACAATGTCATACTCTTCCATGGACATCACCTGGGCGGGCACAGGCATGGGGGTGGGGAGAGGGAGAAAGAGAGAGAGAGAAGGGGGGAGGGAAAGAGAAGGGACAGGAAGAGGAGGGGAGAGAAAGGGAGAAGGTGGGTCATTTTGAGTCATCGCCTTTGGAAGGAGACGCAGATGTCTGGGCTGTTCATATTTCAATGGAAGCTGGGCACAGGGGCGCACACCTGTCATCCCAGCCCTTGGGAGGCTGAGGCAGGAGGATCACGAGTTCAAAGCCAGCCTCAGCCATGGCGAGGCACTGAGCAACTCAGTGAGACCCTGTCTCTAATAAAATACAAAAAAGGGCTGGGGATGTGGCCCAGTGGTCGAGTGTCCCTGAGTTCGATCCCCGGTACCAAAAGAAAAAATTTCAATGGGCTCAAGTCAGTAGGACTAGAAGCCTTTTAGTAGCATGGGGACCTTCCTGTGGTCACTGTGGCCTGAAGACTGCATGCAGGCGTCTGGGGCCATGGTCCAAGGGCCGAATCCTCGGGCTTCTAACCACCAACCGATCCTGCATTCTTCCTGACCCCACTCACGCTGGGAAGGGCCTGGTTCAACCCCTTCTCTAAACCTGCCCCCAGCATCGTGAAGCCCCTGCATCAGGTGAATCTGAGATGCCTGCCTTAGGGAAAGACGGTCACCCCGAGTCTAGGCATCACCCACACAACATTTCTCTAAGTAGGATCTAAGGAAGTCCAGTTCCCCTGAGGTGCTCCATGAAAAGAAACAAGGCAGGGTCAATCATGTTTGGGAGCCGGGCGTGGTGGCACATGCCTGTCATCCCAGCAGCTGGGGACGCTGAGGCAGGAGGATCGCGAGTTCAAAGCCAGCCTCAGCAACAGAGAGGCCCTAAGCAACTCAGTGAGCCCCTGTCTGTAAATAAAATACAAAATAGGGCTGGGGATGTGGCCCAGTGGTCGAGGGCCCCTGAGCTCAATCCCTGGTATTTCCCAAAAAATTATATTTGGGAAACATTTATCGTCTACCCTTTCCTCCTTCGGAAATTTGAATGCACGTTTGTTTATAAATTAAAGGCTCTGAGAAGTCCTGTAGCCGGGAAGCCCACGGAGCGGACGGAACTTCCCACACTTACTCCAGGATGGTTTCTCATGAACCTACTAACATTTTTCTGTAGAGACATTTTCATTTGGTGGTTCCTGGACTCCTGCAGTCTTCGTGGGGAGAGGGCTGACAGTCCCTTGAAATTGACAGCAGTGTGTGCTGACGGGCATCCTCTAGCGTCCTTTCGTCCACAGTCAAAGTTCCCCTCTGTCCACGTCCCTCTATCCCCTTCCCACCTATATTCACCACGAGGAGCTTGGGGACTGGCACTGCCCGCTACCCACCTTGGCATCAAAGGCGTGTTTGAAGATCTCACACAAGGTCTTGGCGTAGGCTTGCGATTTGCCTGTCTCTGTGGCATAGAGGATGGTGGCTTTGACCCTCTTGGCCATCGCCTGTCCCATCAGCTTGGCCGAGAACTTGACGGCTCTGGGAGTCGGGGATGGGGAGAGAAAGTGGGAAACAGATACCAGGTTGAGACTTTCAGGCCAGAGCCATGATCCGTGAAATCAGAAATCGACTCTCTTGATCTTTGGTGCTTCAAGAGTCAGAGCCCCTGAGTGCGGGCGCCCTCCTGGCATACTTTATCCAACACCCCAGAGCAATCAGTCATGGGTTGAAATGGCGGGGGGGGGGGTTGCTAGTGGGTTACGTGATGGAGAACCTGGGTGTACCTTAAGGGACAGTCCTTCACCCGTCCACCCCCTCATTCATTCACAGAACACTTGCCGAGCGCCCACAGAGGTGCCAGGCATTGTGACGGGTGCTGAGGAGCGATGGGGGACATAACTGTGGAGAGGCCACTGTCATGGGGCTTATCTTGTGTGTGTGTGTGTGTGTGTGTGTGTGTGTGTGTGTGTGTTGGAGAGATTCGAGTCAGAAGGTTCTAGGGGTTTACGGATCCACAGAGGAAGGGCCAGGCTGGGCCAATTCAGCAATGACATCTGGGGCCTTGCAGCACACCTAGTATCTCCCAAGCACTGAAGAAACGTCTATTAAAAATTACGAATTTAGAAAGATGCTGCTGAGCCAGGCGCGATGGCGCACGCCTGTCATCCCAGCACTTGGGAGGCCGAGGCAGGAGGATCGCCAGTTCAAAGCCAGCCTCAGCCATGGTGAGGCACTTAGCAACTCAGTGAGACCCTGTCTCTAATAAAATACAAAAAAATGGGCTGGGGATGGGGCCCACTGGTCGAGTGCCCCTGAGTTCAATCCCCAGTACCTAAATAAATAAATAAAATAAAACAAAATAAAAAAAAAGATGCTGCTGTCAGTAAGCCCAGGGGAAGCTGAGATGTCAAATGCAGCCTCTTTCTAGCTCAAGAGAGAACCTCAAATCAGGGTTCCTTCCCTCCCCTCTCCTGGCAGGGGCTGGGGGTCACAGACAGGCTAGAGACTCAGGAAAACCTGGGCTCCACTCCCAAGCCATCTTCCTATTCTTACTAGGAATCTCAGCATAGACACATTGCTAATCATCTACCACCTGGGGATTATTGGTAGTAAATTTATCATTCTTTTTAAAATTAGGGAAGCCACCCACGCCGCGGGAAGACTGAGCAGGAGGGCTGGGTGGGGGTGTGCAAAAGGAATAAAAGGTGCGTGGAGGGTTCCCTTGGAAGGATCGGAGCCTGCAAACGCATCTATAATTAACTCCCATGGTTTCCACTCCAAACTTAATAGTGCAATTAACGGTTGAGAGTTCTGTCTCCCTCCTCTTCCTGGATACAGTGGGGCTGACCTAGAGCCAAAGGTTGCCCTCGCTGGGAATCTTCGAGATCCTCCCTCCCTTGGAGGAAGGGTGCGCCTGGGGCTCCTCCTGGGCTGGAGGGTGGGATGGGGCGGAGGGGGGTGGGAGATATCCCGGTGCCAATCCAGGGGGTCAGGACCCAGGGGACCCAGCATGGGCCCGCGGCATGGGTGGCCCTATGGCAGAACTAGAGGGCACAGGCAGAGGCGTCTGGTCCACCGGACGAGTGCCAGAGGGCAGCTCCCAACACAGGTGGGTCGGTGGGTTCTCCTTGGGCAGGAGCCTGGTGTCCCCATTCCATCGGCTCCGTCTGCCTCCCCTACTCAGCCGCCCCCAGCTGGCCGGCCTGTTCCCCTCAGCGGCCTCGGTCCCCAGCCCCCTCTCTTCCCGTTTTTTTTTTTTTTCTCAGTTAACCCTTATTTATCTCATTCACCTATTCAGGGACCTCCTCCCTGACCTCCCACACTAGGTGACCTCTCGTCGCCTGGCCCCCGAGGCAGCGTTCACTCTGCTCAGGTCGTCGTGCTTTGACAGAGGGTGGCTGGCAGCTTCGTGAGACCAGGGACCACGTGGGACTGTCCTGCTGGGACGTCCCCGGGGCCAGCACAGCACCTGGCGTGGAGAAGGTGCCTGGTGCTCACTTGTTGGCTCAACGAACACGTGAACGAAGGAGGACGCGCTCGGGTGGGCGGTGCTGGGGCAGGCTGCCCGGCCGCCAGGTTCCCGCCTTCCCTTTGAGAATGGCCACCGTGGGAATATTTACACCACGGGAATGGGCCGAGGCTACCTGCCGAGGCATTGCGACTGCTGGCGTCAGGCGATCAGTCCACCGACACGCTGCAGGGCCCGGCACGCGGCGTCTAGGGAAACCGGGGCAAGGAACTGGGGCCACCGCAGCCTGAGACGCGGAGGGGGGAGCTCGTTCTCAGGAGGAGGAATTCACACCCCGGACTCGGAGGCAAAGAGAGTGCGGGGCTGGGGAAGGCGGCGCAGCCTTATCGCAGGGAGGGGGGAGGGAGCCGCAGGGGCCGCGCCTCCTTTCCCGGGCTCTCTGGGTGTGTGGGCGCCCTGGTCCCCACGGCAGGACACTCACTCGGCCAGCTTCTTGAAGCCGATGGCGCGCCTTTTTGTAGGGGTTCCATTGGTGCCTTTCCACACGTGGGTGTTCCAAGGATCAGGCTGGGAAGAGAAGACAGGACTCTGGTCACCATCATGAGACGCCCAGGACTCCCTGGGGCTCAAGGCTGCCCGACCCACAGCCCTAGAAGGCAGGGACTCCACCTGCGGTCACCACAGCTGTCCTTGACTCCCCGTGGTGTCCTGCCAGCCCTTCCCATCAGCCCTGGGTCCCCTCAAACTTTCTTCTTGTGACCGCGGAGCACTCATTTTGTCTCTGTTGGTCTTTCAGCAAGACCTGTGCTGTCCAATGTGGGAAGCCATGAGCCACACGTGGCCACAGGGCATTTGCACATCAAAAGAGCTGGCCCAAATTAAGATGTGCTCCCGATGCCACATACACAGGAGCCATGGAAGAACTTGGCATGAAAAGGGGCAGAGGGGGCAGGACCTGGTATTCGAAGGAAGGTGTGAGTCTGTAGTTGAGCATCTCCTGGTGGAAGACAGGGGTGATGCTGCCAGACATGGGGGGCACAATCCACACCCAGTCAGCCGGGCAACCCCCTCGACAGCGGTATTCATTCTCCATGTGCTTAATGAAGGACTCGGTGGCAGAGTGGTGGTCAACGATGGTCACTTTGTCACTCTGTGAGAAGAGAAGGGACCAGGAGTCAGAGGAGGTAGGGAAGCCAAGCCCAGCGGTGCACGCCTGTAATCCCAGACACTCAGGAGGCTGAGGGAGGAGGATCGCAAGTTGGAGGCCAGCCTCAGCAACTGGGTGAAGCTGTAAGCAATTCAGCAAAAGCCTGTCTCAAAATAAAAATAAAATAAAATAAAATGAAAAGGGCTGGGGATGTGGCTCAGTGGTAAAGCATCCCTGGATTCAATCTCTAGAACTCAAAAAATAAAAAATAAATAAGAATTAAACAAAAAGAAAGCAAAGAGAATGGTGGTCCTGTGGTCCTGGAGATGATTCTAAGCAGTATAACATGAACCGGTGACTCTCTTTGCATTTCTCTCTCATTTGTTCTAATCAGACCCAGGGAAAGTCTCTGTTTGGTGTTAATGTCTTCAACATCTTTCTTGCCCATCTTTCTCCCTCTCCTGTTCCTACTTTTTTTTTTTTTTTTTTTTTTTTTTGGTACCGGGGATTGAACTCAGGGGCACTTAACCACAGGACCACATCCCCAGCCCTTTTTTGTATCTGATTAAAGACAGGGTCTCACTGAGTTGCTAAGTGCCTCGCCATGGCTGAGGCTGGCTTTGAACTCACGATCCTCCTGCCTCAGCCTCCCAAGTGCTGGGATGACAGGCGTGTGCCTCTACGCCCCGCCGTTCCCTGCTTTTTAAGAAGAGGGAGGAACCTCGGGCAGTAACTAGCTGGACTCTAACAAGTTTCTTTTCCTCGTTCGTTTGTTCTATCTTCTGATTACCTTCCACTTACGACCACTGATGCTGGTTCTCCTTTGAGAGTGATGACGTAAAAGCCTCTTAACTCACAAAGTCCCTCATAGGAGGAGTTGATCCAACACTGAACAGGTAAACCCCACCCAGGAGGGCGGAATGACTATCGGGTCCACGTCGCCCAGGTGACGCTCCCCTCTGCCCACAATACCCTGTCCCCTCTGCACTTTTCTGTCTTGATGGGTCAGCTCAGTCCCTCGTGCCGTCTCAAGCCTGCCTGTCTATGGCCAGCACCCCAGGGGTCCAAGCCACCGTCATCTCAACAGCTCCTGAATCCTCACCCACCTCGACTCCTCCGGTCTCTGCTGTCCTCCCTGCGTCCCCCCATCGACATGTGACTTCCCGTTTCTACTCATCTGTCCAGGCTTGGTGGGGATCCCCAGGGGACAGAGCTGGTCTCTAGTCTAGGGAGCATCCTCTCTTCTCTGCGTGCAAAACCCAGAGGACCCCAGCTTGTGCCCGCTGCCCTGGCGTGGTTGCGGGTTAATGGCGCAGTGCAATCCTGGGCTAACTGCAGGGCGTCCCCTTGGTGCTCTTAACGCGTCGCCGTTCAGCCAGTGCACGTTCCAGGCATCCGCCCTCAGCTGAGGCAGGGGGAGAGAGCTGCCCTCGGCGGGCAGGAGAAGGTCCTGGGAGGAGGACAGCAGGGCGGGGTCTGGAGGACTAACCCTGGGGCTGTGACCACAGGGCTTCTTCGGACCACCTGCAACAGCGCAGCCCTTCCTCGGCTACCCTTGACCCCACCCCTAGCAACGGCGGACCACGGCGTCGACCCCAGCTGATGGACACGTCAGACCTCAAGGCTGGACCCGTCCCCTTCCTTATGTAAATGTGGGCGGACTCGCCCGCTTCTGATTGGCTAATGAAACGCAGGGGGTGGAGCACCTACTACGTCCACGCTGGTCCCCCCGGCCCATCCGGCACCTGCGCAGGGCCACCAGGTACACCTTACGGACCCCCAGACAATGGGCGCCCCTCGGCACCCCTTCTATTGCTCTAATAGTCCCTGTCACCTTGGCTCTCGTCCTGTGCCTGTGGACTTCATTCTTCAACTTGGCGAGACAAAGAACCCCACCGCTCACCTCCGCGCTAGGGGACCCTTTACCAGGGGCCTGCAAGGCTCCCAGAGTGAGGATGCCTCTCACTTGCTGTGTGATAATCTGAGTCCCTGGGAGAGGACAGGAACAGAGGACACCTGTCATCACATTTTTTTTTTTTTTTAATGGAGGGCACTGGGGATTGAATGCAGGGGTGCTTAACCACTGAGCCACATCCCCCCTCTCTTTTTTATGTTTTATTTAGAGACAGAGTCTCCCTGAGTTGCTTAGGGCCTCACTAAGTTGCTGAGGCTGGCCTTGAACTCGCGATCCTCCTGCCTCAGCCTCCTGAGCCGCGGGGCATTCCAGGTGTCCGCCATCTTGCCCGGCTCAGCATCGTGATTCTGAAGAATCGTGAGCAATAGGTGGTGACCTCCCTTTCCCACCTAGCTTTCTGTTCATCACACAGTCCCACCCAGGACCCACAAGCAGGGGAGGTAGGCAGACAGGAAGCTGGTGGACAGAATCCCGCCCAGGTGGGTCTTGGTAGCCAGGTCTCTCGACCCTCTGCAGCAAGGCTCTGGAAGGGTCTCGCCCCCCGTGAGGCTGGGCCCAGGCACTACCTGAAAGCTGTAGAGGACTGCGATGTTGATCTCCACCAGCGCCTGGTCCTTCCACAGGGACGAGGTCTTCCTCATGTCCAGGTTCATCTTCTTGGCCACTTCCTGAGGGGAACAAAACAGACTCACAGGCTGGGGCACCTTCCGACTGAGGGCGGGCAGGTGCCGTCACCGGGGGTCCCTGGACTGATCAGCTCATTCTCAGGTGCAATGACTCACTCCTGCAAAAGTGGTTGTGGTTCTTTTTTTTTTTTTTTTTCATTGAGAATCTACGAGCAGGAACTGAAAGAGCCCCGGCTGGCCCTTAAATCATCAGGCGGACCTTTCAATGGAGCAGGAGAGAGAGAGTTCATATTATGGTTAGTGTTCATTCTTAGGAAGGAAATAAGATCAAGGAAACGGGAGGAAGAAGGCTGGAGGCGGTGCTGGGCTGATTCAGCCTGGGTAGTCAGGGAGGCCACCGTGGAGATGGCATTCAAGGTCACGGCCAAAAGATGAGAAGGAGCAAGACATTCGCAGACCTGGGGAGGGGACGTTCAAGTGAGAAGAGCAAGTGCAAAGGCCCTGTGGTGGGAAGCAGGCGTGGGCCATCTGGGAAGCAGAAAGAAGACCAGTGGTGAGCGTGGCGGGGCTGGTGGCACAGAGAAGCATGACCAGAGGACATGGGACCCTGGAGGGCCATGCCAGGAGGCCAGGATTTTATTTCAAATGCGAGGGTGGTCTTCGGAGGGTTTTGGGAGTGACATCAGCGGTTTCCCAGTAGGAAAAGCTCCCCTCATTCTACCCCACTCTGCTGCGGTCACCACTTCCACTGGAGACCGTGGGCTTTGAGTTCACAGGGACACCTGCTGGGCGGACAGAGGGGGAAACTGAGGCCCAGAGCCGTGTCTAGACTCGTCCAAAGTCCAGGGAGCCAGGTGGCCTTGGAGGGAGGGAGTGCTCCGGGGACGCCTGTCACCCAAGACCTGGGAGCTGCCTCCTCATCTGCTGACACCTGTGTCAAATTACTTGGAAAAGAGGACTGGTGACAGTCAGGAGATGCAGATGCACGCTCTGGCTCTGGAGGGGGGCAGGAGGGCCAGCAGCGGGCTCCTTAATTAGAGCTCTGCTTCCCACCGCCTGTCACGCCAGGCCCCGGCGGGGCCCAGGTCTCATTACGGGGCTGGAAGGCAGCAATTTCTCAGGATGGGGGAAGTCGCTTCCCAGCCAGCTGTCAAGGGTTGTACACAAGGGCCGCTGGAACTGAGGGCTGGGGCGGGAGGCAGGCTCGGGTAGCTACCCGGCGACGGTGACGACACCTTGCAAGGGACATGCGTGCGGGCGGCAGAGTGAGAACGTCGTGATGCCCTCTTTGAGGCCCGGCTTTAGGTTCTGTTGGGGTCTGAAGCAGGGAAACACCGCAGAAAGCAAAAAAAAAACTGTTTGCTGCTGGTTTGCAGAGAGACACATCAAACTCGAGCTAGTTTAGGAAAGAGCGAAGTGTCGGGGCACCAGCCGTGCGGTTATTGCTGTCTACAGCATTATTTTTGTGCCAAAGATGGAACCCAGGATGCTGAACCATAGAGCCACCTCCCTAGCCCCTTTTAATATTTTATTTAGAGACGAGGTCTCCCTGAGTTTCTTAGGGCCTCCCTAAGTGGCTGGGGCTGGCTTTGAACTCACAATCCTCCTGCCTCAGCCTCCCAAGCCGCTGGGATTCCAGGTGTATGCCTGGCATTTTACAGCATTTTTTTTTAAAAAAAAATAAACAAATAACAATTAGTTGCAGAGGAAAAACAAAACTATATGACTTAAAAAAAAAATCCCCAAATGCAACTTGAGCCATATCTATGGAAATTCCCTGAAATATTTCTCCCTTTCCTGCTAGAAGGTTGGATAGATCGGTGCTACCCACTAGAACCTTCTGAGGAAGGTTAAAAAATGTTACAAAATGCTGATGCCTGGGTTCCAGATCAGATCAACAACGTTAGGATTCTGGGGAGGGGGACGTGGGCATCATAAAGCTCCCCATGTAACTCCAAGGTGCAGCAAGACCGAGGATCCCCTGAACCTGTGGATTTCGACAACAGAAACCTAATGCTGGGTTTCTGAGTTCTACTCTTGACTCTACCTTATTTGTGGTGTGATGTAGGCCCAGCACTTAACTTCTCTGTTCTCCCATATCTTCTTTTGAAATGAGGCCAATAGCTGCACAGTGTTGGTAGGGACTTTGGGTGGCAAAACATAGCAGTGCTGATGCTTTCACCAGAGTTCAGCCTCAGGAAGCCCTGCCCCGGGAGACCCAGCTGGGGAGGGAATCAGACCCTCTGTGGAGAAATGCACGACCTTGAGCTTGTCACTTGATCCCTCTGCAAGACCTCATCTTCTCCATCTTCAGGGGATTATCATGCCTTAAGGTTAAAGTGAGGATTAAATGAGAACGTACTACAGCTGGTGGATTCCAGCCACTGATAGAAGCAGTGACTTGGAGACTATCACAGCCATTACCTTGAAGGAAAGAGACCCGAACACACAAGACCCCACAGGCGCATGCCCACCTGCAGCCGCTCATGCTGTAGAGCTGCGGGTTCCGCATCTGCAGATTCAAACAATTTCGATCGACAATATTTGGAAGACAATTTGCATCTCTAGAGAACAAGTCCAAGACATCTTCCCCGCTGTCATTATTCTCTGAACCACACCGGTCAACACCCATTTACGTAGCACTTACAGGGATCGTAAGTCATCTCGAGACGATTTAAAACGTGCAGGAGGGTGTGTGTAGGTCAGAGGCAAATACCATGCCTTTTACATAAAGGACTCGGGCCGCCTCCCTGGGGTTCCTGCATGAATCCCCTACAGACATGGGGTGGTGGTGGGGTCGATTGTACGCAAAGGTGCTTAAACAGTGTCTGCGTGGGGTATGTGAGGTGTGCACGCCATTGCACGCATCACAGATGCTTCCAGGATTGCACTGGGATTGCAGTTCTGTCCCACCCCCTTCCAGTTTCCAGCCTGCAGACCTCTGCCTTAGGTGTCCTGCCTCGGGGACCCCCGGGGACCTTACCTCCAGGATGTTGTAGCGCGAGTTGTCACAGTAGTCGCGGACCCCGATCTCCGTGCCCATGTACCAGCCGCTGAAGGGACAGGCGCTGAACTCCAGGCCGCCAATCTCCAGCAGCATGTTGGACACGGCGGGGAGGCCATACCACTTGAGGCCCAGGTCCTTGAACCAGTCGAACCTGCAGACGGCAACATCGCCCAGTTCCGCACGGGGCAGGCGACTCCTGGGCAGGCACGCGGGCGGGGACAGCCTTCGGAGGGGGACGTCGACCTGCCAGCGGCTGCCTGGGAGTGACCACGTCCAAACCCGGGCCCCACTTTGAGCTCTGTGGAATCATGGCCTCCACTGTGGAGTCCTGAGAATATGCATTTTTAACAGAGCTTTCCCCGAGCGATTCAGAGGGACATCCAGGTCTGGGAACCACTGCCTTGGGCTGCTCTTGGTCTTCCAAACCTACGCTGAGAGTGAGTCCAGAAGAGAGTGTGGAGAACTCACTCTGCTGCAACCCACGGCGTGCCTTTCTACCCCAGGGCCTTTGCACAGGCAGCTCTTTCTTCCTGGGACCCTCTCTCTTCCCACCTGTGCTTCTAGTTCCTTTCCCGTACTTCATTCTCAGCTAAAATGTTGCTCATGCCAGGGAAACCTTCTCCGACGTCCTATTGGGTCCGTGTGGCTTCATGTTTCTGGGCACCATGAAGTTCCCACTGTGGCTCTTTATTGGAATTAAGTCACTTTATAGTGCTTAGAAGCAGGAAGTAATTGGGTGTGTAAGATCTTCTCCTCTTGGAGAAGGTAACACCACAGGGGCGGGGACCACGTCAGTCCCCAAAGCCAGCGCAGCACCTGACTGGAGTGGGGACAGTCACGGAGTGGATTGAGTCGGGGAGCGGAGGGAGGAGGCTGGGTGTGCTCCCAGAGAGCCTCGTGACACGTGCTTCCTGTCCCGGGCCAGGGCGGGAGGAACACGAACGAGGCACTCGTCCTGGGTGCAAAATTTAAGAGGGCCCCAGCAGACTCAGCAACCAAGATCAACGCTACTGGTTAGTCACGCAATATTTTAAATTAATGCAATTTAAAAAAATAGGATTTAATGCTACGTATGTATGTATACATTTTGAACAAAATATTGAAACTTTAAATAGACAGGATACCCCCTCCCTGCACGACCCTCCTTGCTTTTCTCACCCTAATGTCAGTTCTGAGCTGAATCCTATTTTTATTTAAAATGTTGCTCGTGGATTAAAAAAAAAAAAAAATGTTGACTTCGATCTTTAAAACACATCGCATTCACATATCGAGTTTTTTTAGCGACCTCCCTCGATTCTCTCCCTGAGCCTCGTGCCTGCAGGTGACTTTCCTCACACTCCAAGTGCAAAGGCGGCCTGTGTTGCCGGCCTTGGCCTCCTCCCAGCACCAGGTGCCATTTGAACTTGACCTTCGCTGGGTCAGCAGAGCTTAGCGGACTTCCACTGCTGAACATTGGCACCCCGAGTGAGAGGAGGCTCTTCTGCTCCCCTAACCCTGAGCTGGGAAAAGGCAGGTGGCTCGTGGGTTGGGGTGAGGAGAGGAGAGCAGGGTTCAGACGAGAGGCTGTTCTCAGAGTGGCCCCCCGAGAGGAGCCCACCCAGCCCGAGCCCACAGACCCCCCCCCCGGGGACCCCTGTCTGGGCTGCAGAGGGAGCAGGGGGCTAAGGCTGGGCAGAGAGGGGCACCGGGGAGCCCCACCCCGCAGGCCAGCCCTCTTACTTGGGGTGCCTGATGGGCACTTCCAGCACCAGCTCGGGCGGGATCTGGAAGAGCTCAGGGTCATTGCCGTTGGCCTGCAGCAGGAGGGGCAGCACGTCGAAGCGGCCCCGCGGGGGCTTCCAGCCTTGCTGGATGCAGATCTGCAAACAGACCAGGGTCAGCCCGGCGCCCCGCGCCTCCAGCACGGAGGGTAAGTGGGGGGCTGAGGGCTGAGCAGAGACCCCAACGCCAGGCCCCAGTGGGCACTTCCTCTGCAGGACGGTCTCCCTGGCCTTGCCTTGGGCCCCCGGGGGCACAGGGCAAGTCTCTGCTCCAGTCGGGAGCTTTGCATCTCCCGGGACCCCTGTGCCCCCTGGGACCTCCCAGAGGGTTAGAGCCCGACTAATCCTGGCCTTGTCCTGAGCTCGCTCTGTGGTGTGGCCTCAGGTGCCTCAAGGTGCAAAGAAGGTCAGCTGGCTCTGGTGAAGAATTACTGGGTAAAATACATTTTTTTTTTTGTGGTACCGGGGATTGAACTCAGGGGCACTCGACCCCTGGGCCACATCCCCAGCCCTTTTTTGCATTTTATTAGAGACAGGGTCTCACTGAGTTGCTCAGTGCCTCGCCATGGCTGAGGCTGGCTTTGAACTCACGATCCTCCTGCCTCAGCCTCCCAAGTGCTGGGATGACAGGCGTGCGCCACCGCGCCCGGCTAAAATACAGTTTTTTTTTTAGGGCAGCTGCCCAATAGATATTTTATTTGAGCCACATGAGTCATGAACTCTAGCAGCTATGTTAAAAAAGAGGTGAAAACAATTTTATTAACATGTTTATTTAAATTCATGCACTTTATACAAATAGTGTTCATGTATTAAAGTATTACTATCAATCTAATCTAAAGGATCCATTTGACATTAAAATTAAGTTGGTGACTTTCATCTAAAATATATCAAATATATATGTACTATGTAACAATGAAATACATTAAATATCAACAGTAAGTGATCAATGATAAATTATTAAAGTGAATATATTTAAATAGTTAAAATATTAATACTTGTATTGAAGTATTAATCTTAAAATTAAACATATGTTTATTAACCCAATAAGGTTACTAATTTATTAACATATTAGCTTACTGTACCTGTGTTATTATTGTTTCAATCTGCAATCAATACAAGAATATTTTTTGTGGTTCTGGGGATTATGCTAGGCAAATATCTACCACTAAGCCACATCCCCAACCAATACAAGAGTGATCAATGAATTCTTTTCCACTGATTTTTTTTTTTTTTTTTTTTTGGTGGTACTGGGGATTGAACCCAGAGGCACTTAACCACTGAGCCACATCTCCAGCCCATTTTGTTTTTTATTTTAAGACAAGTTCTCAAAAAGTTGCTTAAGGCCTTGCTAAGTTGTTGAGGCTGGCTTTGAACTCATGATCCTCCTGCCTCAGCCTCCCGAGCTGCTGGGATTACAGGTGTGCACCACTGCACCCAGCCTCACTGTGTTTTGAATCCTCAATCTTGGGGATCTTGTGTGCATTTTCACTTAAGACACACTTCAGTTTGCACTAGCCCCAGGTGAGTTGCTCAGGGGCCACCCTTGGCTTGCGGCTGCCCTTCTGGATGGCATGGGGCCAGAGGTTGCGAGGGAGTGACTGCACGGGCAGGTTTGGGACCATGCTTGGTGCTGTGTGGCCGAGAGGGCAGGCGCTGACTCCCGGGCTCAGGAGAAGTGTGCTGGTCAGCGAAGGCTCTGGAAGGCAGAGCGGGAGGAAGAGGCTGTTCTGCAAGCACAAGGCGAGGTCAAGGCCAAGTGCACCCTGTGCTCAGCCAAGTGGGGCCTGGCTGAGCAACTGGAGGCACAGGTGCAGCTCCTGGTTGCCCTGGTGACAGCCCCCTTCTCAGGATAATCACATTTTAATAAGAAAAGCCACATGCAGATGAAGCCAGCAGCCCGGAGATAGCAGCTGAGTCACCCTCAGGCCTGGTAGGGGTCTTTGAGGAGCTGCAGGGCGTGGAGAGAAGCTCACCTGGGGAGGGCTGTGTGGCAAATGGAGGGGTTCCCGTCCACAGGCCCACCTGGAAGGAACCCTGGGCGGGGACGGGGTGGTGGTGGCTCTCCTGGTGGCTTTCATGGGCTGGTGCCCAGGAGAGTCAAAACTGTGGCTCAATAGTTGTAGAAGCATGATTTGTGCCTCGAGTCGGAGATGTCACTCAACTCTTCCAGGGTGGGGGGGCGGCAGCTTTGCCTGTGGTTCTAGCTTTTCCCAACCTATTTAGCACCTTGGACAACCACTCGTTCTGCCCATCTGTGACATGGGACACTAGTGGTAGGAGGTGGGAGGTGAGGTCATGAGGGTGACCCGATGCCCAACTGGGAAAAAGCTGGAGGAAGGGGGCGGAGGGTAGCAGCCACTCTGAGGAAGGGCACCCTGTGTGCCAAGGCTGCTCCTGAAACAGGGAGAGCTCTGGGCCCTGAGCCCCGCGGGGGCGGGGGCAGGACGGGGCGGGGCGGGGCGTGGCCTGAGCCCCGCGGGGGCGGGGCGGGGGCGTGGCCTGAGCCCGGTGGGGGCGGGGCCCTCAGCCCAGCGGGGGCGGGGCGGGGTGCACCCGCTCGCACCTCTGTGAACTCCACGTTCGCCGGGTCCCCCAGGGTGGAGCCATCGGGCTGTTTGTAGCCGGCGTAGCGGATGAGCTGGGAGTTCCACACGCGGAAGTCGTGCTTGCCGTCCGTCCTCTGGGGGAAAATGGTGATGGCCGACCTGTGGGGACGAGGGGAGGACAGGGTGGGACGCAGCTCTGGGGACATACCAGAAACGACGCTGCCCAGACCAACGGCTTCCTGAGGCTCAGGGTGGATGCACCTGTGCCGAGGTCCCCGGGGGTCAATGGAGCAGCTGTTGGAAGGGAGGGGGGACGTCACCTGCTTTTCGCTGGTGTGTGGAAGGTGGAGGAGGGTCGAGGCCTGTGGAGGTCGGGCAGGAGGATGGGTCCAGAGCCAGGGGCTTTGCAAGAGTCCCGACTTCAGCCAGTCCTCCAGGGAGCCACGGGACCCCCAAGTCACACCACCTATGGACTCCAGGTTCCGGTCTCCTACCACCAGTCTCCTTTTTTTTTTGTTTGTTTTTGGTTACCAGGGATTGACCTCAGGGGCACTCAACCACTGAACCACATCCCCAGCCCTATTTTGTATTTTATTTAGAGACAGGGTCTCCCTGAGTTGCTTAGCACCTCGCTAAGTTGCTGGGGCTGGCTTTGAACTCGCGATCCTCCTGCCTCAGCCTCCAGAGCTGCTGGGATTAGCGAGTGCTATGGCGCCACGGCGACTGCCCGGCAACCAGCCTTCCTTCGAGATCTCGGACACACCTGAATGAACCCTCTAGACCTGCGCCACCTGCTCTTCGTCAACCTCCAGTCACCTTTTTCCACGCCTCAGCCATGGAGGTCCTCAAACCCTGTCCCGGGGAGGCAGATTTGAGACCTACTCAGATTCCCTTTTGCACAACTCATCCCAGTGCCTGCCCGCCGTGCAGCGGGGAAAAGGGTCCTGGTTTAGTAACACGCTCTCATCCCAGCGGCCCAGCCTGGTGCCTTACCCCAATCGACAGACTTCCAATGACAGAGAAATGTTCTCGTGTCCCTAGTCACATTTATTTATCCCAGAGAAAACCGCAGGTTGCCAGTCCCGGTCCTCCCCTGCTACACAGGACCCCTGGAAACTGTCTGCTGTCATGAAATCGTTTAAAGCTGCTGTTGCACATGGACAGCCCCCAGCAGGAGCCCCGGTCTCTTTGTTAAAAGCAGGATGAGAGGGTGAAGGATGTCACAGGACCAGCCTGAGCTTTTCTCCTTGGCATTGGGGAGGGATTGAAAAAAAAAAAAAAGACATGAACTGGGCGCGGTGGCACACACCTGTCATCCCAGCCCTTGGGAGGCAGAGGCAGGAGGATCGCCAGTTCAAAGCCAGCCTCAGCCATGGCGAGGCACTTAGCAACTCAGTGAGACCCTGTCTCTAATAAAATACAAAAAAGGGCTGGGGAAGTGGCCCAGGGGTTGAGTACCCCTGAGTTCAATCCCCGGTACCCCCACCATGCACCCCCCAAAAAGACTTGAAAGCAGGATGATTTTTCCAGCCCATGTTCAATGTCATCTCATGCTGCGATCTCTTCCCGCTGTCTGGATTCACCTGTTCCATCAAGGGATCCAATTCCTGACTACAGGAGTGGTGCCCTGGCTTCCCGCATCAACATGGGGACCGCATCTGAAGCCCAGCCCGCGGCTGGTGCCTCTCCTCCGACGTGTGTTCCTGCAGGAGCCCCGGCCCTGCCACCACCCCTGGTCCTGCCATCCCTTTGCTTCTTTCTGAGCACAATTTTAGGTTTTCCCCTTTATGCAAAAAGAACACACCATCGAACCCTGCAGGACTAGGGCGTCGTCCCTTCAGTATGAAAGTCGGGGCGCGCGGGGCGGCCAGGTGAAAATCACACAGAGTCGGAGCACTCTCCAAAATCTCTGAGCAAAACACCTCTTGGGGCCACCGCGGAGCGGAACACAGGATGAGTCGGTTTTCCCTCCCGCGTTGCCACGCGTCGCTGAGCCTCTGGTTGGGCACCAGATTCGGCGCGTTTGTGTGATGCGTATGGCAGGATCGTGTTTGGCAACACCAGAGTCACACCCGGTGAGCGGGTGTGAGGTTGGTGCTGTGTGCGGGATCCCAGATCCACCCCTCCTCGCACTTCTCTGTCTGTCACCGGCTTCCCCCGGCACGAGCTCGCCGGAGGGCGGTCCGCCGCACGGCACTGCTTAGACCATGTTCTCCCTTTCCCTTCCCCTGGCCTTCCTTCTTGGGGTGAGACCTAAATGCCACCAACTCCTCACGCACATTCTCTGCTACTGGTGGATTCGGCGGCAAACAGTGTCCAAGAAAAACTCAGGCTTCAAGCAAATAAGCCACTTCCGGATGGTCTCAGGATCGATGGCAGAGAGGGGGATTGTGGGAGTATCCTTGAGTTCCCAGGATGGGGCTGGTCCTCACAGCTGTTCTCTTGCAGCTGCCCCACCCCAGTTGAGGCCCTCAGCGTGGAACAGTAGCCCCCAGGGAAGCCCCCACCCTGGCCTGCTCCTCTTTGAATTGGTGTAAGTGGAGTCCAGGTCCTGGCTGGGCTTGGAGGAGCCTGAGAGAGCAGTCAGTCCCCACAGAGGTGGAGGAGAAATTGCTACGGATTGATCGATTGTACTGGGCATCGACTCCCCAGTCCTTTTTATTTTAAGATGGGGTCTCCCTAAGCTAAGTTTCCCAGGCTGGCCTTGAACTTGTGATCCTCCTGACTCAGTCTCCCTAGTTGCTGGAACTATAGGTGTGCACCACCATCTCTGGCAAAAAAAAAAAAAAAAAAAAAAAAAATGCCTTTTAAACTGAGGGAGGTTCGGAGGCAGCTCTGGGGAGCAGAGTGGGAC
This sequence comes from Tamias sibiricus, assembly GCA_025594165.1. Classification (NCBI taxonomy): domain Eukaryota; kingdom Metazoa; phylum Chordata; class Mammalia; order Rodentia; family Sciuridae; genus Tamias; species Tamias sibiricus. The sequence goes on from CM046664.1 coordinate 13,661,586, forward strand.
ACGGTCAAAGCAGGCTGTCACTGGCGATGGGACTTGCCTATTCCTGGGAATCTAAAGTCTTTCTTCTTGGGCTCCTCACAGGTGACATGGAACTGAGTGCTGAGCAGGACACCTGTTGTTGTAGTTTTGCAAACCACATGGGAAGCCACTTCCCCAGGAGAGAAGGAACATGTGGTGTGGACAGGGAATGGCTGGACGTCTCTGTCAGTGTGACCCATCTCCCTGGGAGGTGGCCAACTCCATGCTGTGGGGACACGAAGCCCCCTCACCCCCACCGGCCGGTCCGCTCACCTGAGGTTCCCTTTGTTGGTGGCGTACTTGACGTGGTTGCAGATGTAGTTGAACATCCCGTGGGCCGTGGTACAGTCCCGTGCATCAAACACCTGGAAGAGGTGCCTGGTGGGACCGATGGCCGCCTCCTCCCTCTCCCGGAGCCCACCCCAGTGGGCTGGAGTAGAGGCACCTCATTCTGAGTCCCAGGCTACCTTTCTTCTATGCTAATAACCAACGTCAACCAGACCAGGAAAAATCCCCTTAAAGGTCAGTGAATGTAGCCAGGCGTGGTGGCGCACGCCTGTAATCCCAGCACTTTGGGAGGCTGAGGCAGTAGGATCGCGAGTTCAAAGCCAGCCTCAGCAATGGCGAGGCACTTAGCAACTCAGTGAGACGCTGTCTCTAAATAAAATACAAAAAAGGGCTGGGGATGTGACCCAGAGGACGAGTGCCCCTGAGTTCAATCCCTGGTACCACAAAAAAAAAAAAAAAAAAAAAAAAAAAAAGTCAGTGAATGTGAGGAAGAGAGTAAATAGAAGAGGGAGTTTAATGGGCTCGTTACATTTTCTGGTAGAGGGGCTGAGGATCTAGCTCAGTTGGTAGAGTGCTTGCCTCGCATGCTTCACATGCACAAGGCCCTGAGTTCAATCCCCAGCACCACAAACAAACAAACAAACAAACAAACAAACAAAACGTTTTCTATTAGGTTACTAGGGATGAAGGATTAAAAACCAAACAAACAAAAATCAAACTCAAAACCCCTAATCTTGATAACTAATGTACTTCCCACATGAAACTATTCCCTAGAATCAAACTGTATTGGGGATATAGAAACTGATACCTCCAGGGAAGAGGCAGAGAATTAAATAAGAGTAGGTGTGAGGCAAAAGGGAGTGGTGGGGTCTGCGGTAAGCGGAGAGCACAGAAGACATGGCTCTGGTCAGGATTTGGCCATGATCTGAGAATGTGGGCTCTGTGACCACCATTAGATAGGTCACCAGGGCCAACGGGTGAAAGGACGGGGGCTTTTCCAAAGCTCTGTCTGCTCTCCTTCTCTTGTCCCCTCCCCGTGGCGTCCCCGAGGGATCTGAGCCTCACTCCTACCTGCAGCTTGGACCACTGGATCCTGCCGACGCAGCGGGAGGCGTTCCTCCAGGCGTGCTTGGCCCCATAGATGAGCTCCGTGTCCTTGAGCTGGTACGTGCTGGTGCTTTCGATCTCTTTGTTCACCTCCTCCAGCCTCTCCATGTGTGCTTTGGAGCCAAATCTGGGTGGGAAGAGAAGGAGCATGGGAACATCACCGCCATGATTTGGAAGTGCCTCCTTCCCCCTAAAGGCTCCTGAGACAAAGGCTTGTATCTACTGGGAGGTGGTGGGACCTTTAAGAGGCGGGGCTTAGCGGGAGGAAGTGAGGTCATCAGGGGTGTGCCCTCCCTCCCTCTCTTTGTTTGTTTTCTGGCTGCATGAGGTGAGTGGCCTCCTCCACCTGCTCTCCCACCATGGTGAGCTGCCTAGCCACAGGCCCAACGGAACAGGGGCCAAGTGCCCATGGACTAAAATGATCAAACCAACCTTTTTCTCCTTTTAAGTGGATTCTCTCGGGTGTTTTGTCACAGGGACGGAAAGCTAACCAACATCATTACCCCCTCTTCTGAAGTAGAGGTTGGTGGCAGGGATGAGCTATTACAGGACACTGGGGCCACAGGAAGTCTCCCAGTTGACTGCTGCATGTGACAGTTAGAGCATAAAGCAGAGACGGTACACTCGGGTGCCCACGAGGGCTCGGCAGTGTATGTAGATGAAACCAGCCGGGTGGGGGGACTGTGCTGAGCCCACGGGCCAGGCCTTGTCCTTGGGGGGCAGCTGTGACTATCCTCCAGCCAACTGCTGCCTGACAGGCCTGGGGACCCAAAGCTGCCAAGTCTTGTTCGGCAGAAACTGGAAAGTCCTAGTTTTAAAGGGAACTCGTCTAAGTTTTAAATGTTGGGAATGCATTCGATTTTCGAGAGTTAAAAATTATTATGGGAAATTTTATACCTACTCATAAGAAGGTAGGTATACAGAATAACATAATGAGCACCCAGGTCCCCTGCTGGCCTAGGAAACGATGTAGCTTTCCTATTCCCACATACATGCGCCACCTGTGCAAACCAGGCCAGACGCGATCCCACGTGTCTAAAAAGTTCACCTATGCGACTCTCTAAGAAGCGCGTCCTCTTCTCATCCACGCTGTGCTCAGGGTTACGTGTGAGCTTCGGGACTTCAATCCCTCCCTGGCTGTGGCTGTATAGCCTGGGTCGAGAAGCCCTAATCTGAACACGTCAGGTCTTTGGATTTGAAAGCATTTCAGATTTTATGCAAAATCCCTGCATTTTATGTACTCACTCACTTTTTGGTGCTGGGGATGAAACGCAGGGTCTGGTACCTGCGACGCACGTGTTCTACCCCTGAGTGACACCCTTGGGGTTTTAGATTTTCAGATGAGGTTCTGGTAAAGTCTATGCAAATATTCTAACATCCGGAAAAGCCCGGAGATCTGAAATACTTCTGGTGCAAAACATTTCGGATAAGGGATGCCCAGCCTGGATTCCGTCTCTGGACTGTGCCCCTTTCTCTGGACTGCGCCCCTTTCTCCTACGGATGGAGCTAAGGTGATTTCTGGAAGGTTCTTTAATTGCCATTTTTCCTACCGTCCGTGGTGTGTGTGAGCACGCCCTTCTTGGCATGTCTCCTTGAGAACGGGTGTGGAATTGCATGGAATGTTCCAGAGTCTAAGCAATCCTTTTAAAAGAAAGATCAGATCTGGGGGCCAGGTCTGGCCCGTGGGCTACCAGGTTTCCACCTCCGTGTTTGGAGGGCTAAGGCCTTAAACTTGGAGTCTGGCTGGACTCGCTGCAAAGCTGGAGCCGACATCTGGTCCCCAGCCCTCACCACTGAGCCGCAGCCTTTAACCATTTCATCAGGAGACAGGGTCTCGCTGAGTTACTCAGGGCCTTGCCAAGTTGCCGAGGCTGGCTTTGAACTCACGATCCTCCCGCCTCAGCCTCCGGAGTCACTGGGATGACAGGTGTGCTCCACCGCGCCCAGCCTACACTTGCCTTTTAATTGATGAGTAGTACTGATCAATGAACTCTTTGGCGAGGGGGAAGAGCTGGTCCTTGGTGCGGACGTCTTCGGGCCGCCGCGTGTGCTGAGAGGGCAGCATGACGGAGCCCATGCAGATGTGCTCCGTGCAGCCTGTTTCCTGGAAGCGAGAGAGAGATTTGGGCCATGGCTTGGTTTCACCCATGATTGGCGGGGTGTTGGGCTGGGGACCGGGACCTGATACCCATGGTACAGCGAACCTGGCCCTCGATTCCAACGACCAGCTTCATATCATTGTTGGACATGGTTTTCAGTCAAAGCAAGGGACAGTGAGTCATAATTTAAGGTTCCTGAAGGTCCATTAGGGGATCAGGAGTGTTTTGTCTAGGAATCTGAACCATTGGAACTAAATTCCAGGATACTGTTTAATTCTAGCAAACAGAGGCTACAGTAGCTCATTTGAATGTATCTATGACAGACTAACTAGAGCTCCGTTCTTCCCCTTGCTGAATTCTCTTTGCAGTGTGACTTTACAGCAGCTCCCCATCAAGAGGGGACTCTATCTCCTCATCTCTTGGATTTAGGCTAGTTTTGGCCCACAGAGTGTGGCAGAAATGACCCTGTATCATATCCAAGCCTTGTCCTCAACAGATCTTGCATGCTTCTGCAACCACATGCAAGCAAGTCCAGGCTGGCTTGCTGGAAGAGGAGAGACCGTGCACGATAGAGTCACCTCCGTCAGGGCCATCCTAGATCAGCCTGGCCTGAGCTGTCCCCTCAGGTGGCCGCAGGCACATGATACAACCTCACTAAGATCAAGAGTGCCTGGTTCCAAGGGGCAGGACCACCCAGCTAATCCAGAGATTTTCAAAAGTAATAAACAGTAGTTGTTTTCAGTCGCTGAATTTTGGGCCAGTTTGTTACGCAGCAATAGCCAACAGATACATCTCTCCAAAAGGCCTGTTTCCAAACCAAATTTAAGGTAATACGTTGGTATGTTGACTATTTAAAATATGATATAGACATTTAGAGGACACACTGTAAAATCAGGGCAGGTTTTGTTCAATACTTCATCGGTGGTCAGACTGTGAGAGGCAAAGAGATGTTTTCCCTTAACTTCTCTTGGGAAGGAGGTGCCCAGTTAAAAAGCATTTAGATAAGCGAGTGGGTATCCATCAGCTATTCTCAAACAGGGACACACGTCCGTCCCGTCAGACAGGGGACGTCAGACAGTGTCTGGGGAACTCACCAGGGTGCTCTTCAGGTGGAGGGTGTCGGTGAGGACCACGTCGGTCTCCCAGTTCTTGACCTTGAGGAAGCGGGGGCACTTGGAGGGGCTGCCATTCTTTGTGGGGGACTGTTTCCCCGAGTCAGGGGGCTAGAGGAGAGAAGGGAGGTGGGGCATTAGGCAGGGTCTTGGGGGAACTGAAGGGTGGTCTCCGCCGGGACTGGGAGGTATTGCTCTTTCTGGAATCTTCCCTGAGCCACCAACTGTCTGCACCTGACAGCAGGATATGACCCTCCCTGAGTGACAGGGACCTGGGCAGAAGCAAGCACCACAGAAAAGAGCCTTTTGGCTTCTGTTCTGGGGAGAAGGGTCAGGAAGTCCCAGGTGCTCTCTGGAGTCTGCACAGGGTCTGGCATACTGAGTAAGGACTTGGGAAATGTTTGTTGAGTGAATAAATGACCTAAAGGAAACTATTAGTGTCTGAATGATGACAGCCCTCAGGGCTGAGGAGGACACTGTAGTGACACATTCCTCTGTGTGAATTTCTGGGCCTTCCTGCTAGAGCTCAAATTCACCATTTCTGGCTAGTACTGAGAAAACAGAAAGGTTTAAATCAGACACAGACTACTTTCTCCAAATTCCAGAGTTGTGTTTTTTTAAATTCTTAGTTATAGATGGACACAATACTTTTATTTTATTTACTTATTTTTATGCACTGCTGAGGGTTGAACCCAGTGCCTCCCACGTGCTAGGCAAGCGCCCTACCCCTGAGCTATAGCCCAGCCCCCAAATTTCAGGTTTCTGTCTCTTGAAAATGCCAAGCTTGTTCCTGCCTCAGGGCCTTTGCACTTACTGTTTCCTCTTTCCTAAACACCTTTGGTCCACCATTTGCTTTCACATCTAGAAACAAACAGACCAGTAGGCGGGTGGGGGTGACAAGTCCCGGGCTGACCAATGTCCCATCCATTCTAGACCTCACTGGTAAGGATTACTTCTGTCCTGGATGTTTCTGGGTAGCTGTCATACCTGCTTGGGCAGAGGCGTGCCTGTGTGTCAGACAAGCATCAGCCACTCAGCAATTGTAAGAGAGACGTGGCAGACACACCCCAGTGTGAAGGCTAAGCCAGGGAGGGGAGAAGATGAGCCAGTGTTGAGGGCTGCTCACGCCAAGAGCAGGCCCGAGTGACCGTCTAGTATTTATGTGATCGATCAGTGGACACTGGGGCGACAGCAGTATTTTTGTCCTTTTGGAGCATCATGGTGAGAGAAGTGGAGATAAGAATAGAAAAGAGCCGGAGGTGATGGGGACAAAGGAGATGGGGAAGTGTCAGGTGCAAAGGCCCTGAGGCAGGGAGAGCTCGTTCAGTTCCAAGGAGCACGAAGGAGGCCAGTGAGGCTGGTGTGCCCGAGTGAGGGTGAGCGTAAGGGGTGAAGTCAGAATGGAGGTCGGGTTCCGCGCCTCTAGCTTGGAGAGCTCAAGGAGGCCAGGACAGCTGAGAATTCAGTGAATGAGCTGAGCCCTGGCCCGGAGCCTGACAGAGCCCTGAAGGACTGGTGCCGAGAGCTGGCGTCCCCGGATACATGTTCTGTGCCAGTCAACGACCGCGTTATTCCCACTGTACAGATGAGAACAGTGAGGGGCAGAGAGGCCCCGGGGCTGCCCCAGCTCCCGGAGCTGCCGAGTTGCACCCAGGAGTCTAGCAGAGGCAGCGCAGCCCCCGTGGCTGGTCAGTGATCCCGCCTCCTGGCCATCGTCGGTCACTCATCCGACCTTTACTGAGTGTCTCCAAAGGGACAGAGAAGCTGCAGTGACCAGCCGGACGCAGGTGACCCCTGCTCCTGTGGCGCCCACAGTCCACGTGGGGGAGGGGGTCACGACTGTGAGCCATTGCAATCGAGGGCAAGTCCTAGGTGACCTCTGGGCGGGGGTGTCGCTGGCCGAGCACACTCGGGGACCTGGCTCCCCCTCCGGAAGAGCAAAGACAGAGAGGTCAAGGAGCAGGGGCCGGATCTGGCCCTCCCGACTCGGTGCCCGCTGCGGAGAGGCCGTGGTGGCCGCCCGGACAGCGACGTGCTCTTGATCCTGCGGGTCACCGGCTCCCAGCCGCTGACCTAAGGAGCGTCAAATCCACCCGCGCCCCTCCCCCTCCACAGGCCAGCGCCTGCCTGGTCACCTCTCACATGGGTGACCGGAGCCACTGTAGCCGTGGTCACGAGGCTCCGCCCACGCGGCTTGTGCTGTGGGCGTGGCTGCTGCCGCCCTTCCTGCGGGCGTCACCACGCTGCGGTTTGCCTGTGACCCGCTTTGAAAACGTCATCCCCAAAGTCTGCGTTAATGGGGTGTGGATTGGGGGCCTTTGGGAAGAAATCAAGCTTAGATAAGGTCATGAAGGCGAGGTCTTCGCGATGGCACTGGTGACTTTACAAGAAGAGGAAGAGAGGGCTGAGCTAGCTGGCTTGCTCCGTCCCGCCACGGTGTGACCAGATGTCCAGCAGATGCCTGCACCACGCTCTGGGACTTCCAGTCTCCCAGAACCGTAAGCCATGCAAACCTTTCTTCTTTATAATCACCCTGCCTATGCTACTCAGTCATAGCAACAGAATACGGACCGAGACACTGCACTAAAGCCACAATGGGCAGCAGCGGGAGGAGCTCCGTTCTCTCCGTTCCCTCTCATACTTTCTGCCCTGCTGGACCCTAAGTTATTTTGCTGTGTCCCCATATGAAGCCGCAGACGAACAACGCCACTTCTGTTGAAGGCCCAGCCAGACATCCTGTGTTCTTTAGAGTTCCATCTCCTCTCCCATCTCCTCCAGCAGCCCTGTACTAAAGGCTGTCCCACCAGAGCAGACCTTTAGAGCAAAGCAGTCCTTGGAATGAGTTGACAACTTGCATTTTTTTTTTTTTTTTTTTTTTTTTTTTGTGGTACCGGAGATTGAACTCAGGGGCACTCGACCACTGGGCCACATCCCCAGCCCTTTTTTGTATTTTATTTAGAGACAGGGTCTCACTGAGTTGCTAAGTGCCTCGCCATGGCTGAGGCTGGCTTTGAACTGGCAATCCTCCTGCCTCAGCCTCCCAAGTGCTGGGATGACAGGCGTGCGCCACCAAGTCTGGCTGACAACTGCGTCTTTCAGGGGAAAAAAAAAGCTTCTTGCCCTTCTTGTCTTCCTGCCATCTTCTCTCTGTGGGCTCACTCAGCCGGTTAAGAAATGGTCTGGGCCTCCCACATTAAAGTCCTGGAGGCCCAGCAGAGGAGATGACAGACCTGGTGCTGACATTGGGGTGGGGCCTGGCATTAGCCGGGTGGAGGCAGGCGGCTGGGGAGGAAGCGTGGGGCGTGGCCAGTGGGCGTGGCCAGTGGGCGTGGCGTGGCCAGTGGGCGGGCCTCCAGCCTCATCGCCAGGAGCGGAGGGAGAGAGGGAACAGGCCTAATCAAAGAGGCCATCTGAGCCGGGCGCGGTGGGGCACGCCTGTAATCCCAGCCCTTTGGGAGGCTGAGGTAGGAGAATCGTGAGTTCAAAGCCAGCCTCAGCAATGACGAGGCACTTAGCAACTCAGTGAGACCCTGTCTCTAAATAAAATACAAAAAAGGGCTGGGGATGTGGCCCAGTGGTCGAGTGCCCCTGAGTTCAATCTCAGGTACCACAAAAAAAAAAAAAAAAAAAAAAAAAAAAAAAAAAAAAAAGAGGCCATCTGCTGAGGTTCCAGATGTGCAGGGTAGCGGTGAAGAGCGGCGTAATTGGCCACCCAGGGCCCGCCCGCCCCATCCACTCGGGCCTGTCTGGATTGCACACTTGAAACCAGGCATTAGGAGGCCTCTGGCAGGGCTGTTGTGCTCGGGGCTTTGATGTTTTAATTAGCCAGCAGTCGTATTAGATGACTCAGGAGGGGACAAATGGGGAGATTAACATAGCAGCTAGGGGCCCTGCGTGCAGGATGCGGGTGACTTCTCTGAGTGCGGACCCAAGAGCTCCTGTTCAAAATGCAGACGAGCGGCCCTTAGAAGTCGTGGTGTTGGGGACAGGCCGCGTGGGCTCCAGGCTGTGGCTTCCTGCGCCTTTCCTGGCTCTCTGCATCTGCTGTAGCACATGGAAGTCCTCAGGTGGCGGGAGACCCTGGCTCTCCAGGGAGGGAGCAGGGCAGGGCTCCCTGGGACACCTCCTCCTGCATTTGCAACAAAGGCCCTGGGCTCAGGGACGTTTGGAAGTCTCCATCAACACCTTAAGAGCCCGGAGAATAATCCCTGAGGAAAAGGTCTCCCAACCTCAGCCCAAAAGGAGGCAGGGAGGCCTTGAGTCCTCAGGCTAGACCTCTGCTCATTCACCCCGAGCAGTCTTTGGCTGTGCAGCCCATGAGCTAAGAATGGCTTCTCTACTTTTAGATTATTGAACATAAGAGGAACCATATTGCTGAATATGAGAATAATATCTTGTGATACATGAAAGCTACATGAAGTTCCAATTTCAGGGTCCTCAGTAGCTTTCTTGGGACACTGTTATACCCAAAAGTCAATGGCTTTTCTTGTACGACAGATGGGGACCAAGACTGGATGTCCACAAAGACAAAAGGATTTTTTTTTTTTTTTGTCCCTTCTAGAAAAAGTCTGTAGAAGAGCGAAATAAAGAATCAGTTCCACTGGCTGGCCACAGAGTGCTCACGCGTAGCTGTGTTAGAGATCTTTCCCGAACCTTCTCGAAAACCGCACCCCAGTCCTGATGTTGTTCCCTCACCGCCTGACCATGCTTTAAACGGCTTCACAGCTCTTACCCCTGCCTGCGATTGTGAGGGCACGTGTGGGCACACGTGTGTGCGTGTGTGCCCGTAGTCTAAACCTACGAACCTCGTTGCTGTAGATTTGCACGTATCTGTATTAACACTGAGATAATACGGTGCCTCGGTATCTGAAGGGGCGTCGTGGTGTGCCTATGAGGTGTCCCCCAGACGCTCCTGTGACGATGCGGGAAATGTTCAGACACACACACACACAAATGCTTGGACCATAGAGCTGGAACCTAATCAGTCCATCCTAGCTTGAATGGAAGCTGGGTGGTCACCGCAGGCAGGCTGGCTGTGACTGGAGGGTGTGGGTCCCTGGAGGCGTGCCCTGAAATGGTACACCTTCCCTGCGGGCCCTTCCCTGCTGCTCTCTCTCAGCTTCCTGCATTGAATGGACAGCACTGGTCCACCGTGCCCTTCCGCCATGATGGCCTGCCCCACCTTAGGCCAGAGCAATGGAGTCGGCCGACCGTGGGCTGAACCTCTGAAACCGTGAGCTCACAGAAACTTCTCCTTGAGGTCCTTGTCAGGTATTTTGGTGACAGCAGGGAAAAGCTGGCTAACATGAAGGGATCGATTCCAGGTCCCCCCCCACGGGATACCCAAATAAGGGGTGCTCAAGTGCCTTCTACAAGACGGCACAGCGGTCGGCACGTCGCGACTCCATCCTCTGGGTACTTCAAATGATCTCTAGATTATCTCTGATAACTAGTACACACATCAATGATATGGAAAAAATAGTTGTCAGACCGTACTGCTGAGGGACACAATGACAAGATCAAAGAGTCTGAAGGTCCCATGATGCAATCTGTCCCCTCCATCATCTCCCCCCACCGTTGGTCGGCTCTGTGGATTTGGAACCTGCGGGAGACTGAATTGCGTCCCCTGCCCCAAGTCATATGCTAAGGCCCTGTGGCCAGTGTGGCTGTGTTGGTGAGAGAGCTTTTGGGGGCAATGAAGGTTAAAAGGTTGGTGGCCTTACAAAAAGGGGACAGGAGCTCTGTCTTTCTCTCTCTCTCTCTGTCATGTGAGGACACCGCGAGAAGGGGGCCATCTGCAAGCCAGGGAAAGGACCCTCACCGGCACTGGGCACCCCAATCTCAGACTTCCGGTCTCAAGAACCAGGAGGCCATACATTTCTGTGGTTTCGACCCCACGGTCTGTGGCCCCGTGGTCTCAGCCTGAGTGGACTAAGACCAAGCCTGATGGATTCTGAAATTGCCTGGCCCCGGGCTGTGGTCTGGATTCCGTGGAGAGCAGAGCGGGCCCAGGTGCCTGACCGAGCGAGTGACCGCGCGGGAGCCAGTGTCAGGAAGACAGGTCTCCATGGCCAGCCACGGGGTCACCACCCGACCAGGGCAGCCGAAGTAGAAAACGCCACGTGGACGGGGCTTGCCTCCCGCACCCCTCACAGAGGCCAGCCCCGCACAGCCACGCGGCGCCCTGCGGAGGGTGGGCCGCTCGCCCTCGTGACCTAGTGGCCGATGGGAGCCGCGGCTCGATGTCACTGCCCAGGGGGGACAGAAGTGCATCCTAGCCCAGGAGATGATCCCAATTCAAAATCCAGAGTCTGATTTCTACTGAAGGCGTGTTGCTTCCACACCACTGCAAAGTTGAAAACTGGCTCCGTGGAGCCACCGTTGAGTCGGTCACCAGGAGCCTGTGGCTGTAGGGACGGCAGGAAGCAGAGGGTGAAGGCAGAGAGACCCCCCCCCCCACAGAGAAGCTGGGCAACGGTGCAGAGAGGCACCAAGGTAGAGGACAGCTGTGGGGCCGCGGGTGTTGGAGGGTGGCAGGAAACAGACGCTCCCCCCAGACCAGGAAGACCCAGCCACAGGCCCAGGGCCTGCCGTCACCAAGTGGGGGTCACTGACATGAGTCTCCTGGGGAGACCAGGTCTGAGAGCCACTGCAGAGGAGGCACCTGTGAGATCCAGACCGTCTCGGAGCTGTGTCCCTCCAAATGCACATACTGATGTCCTCAACCCCATTGATCCCAAATGTGACCTTCTTTGGGGATAAGGTCTTTATTTTCTTCTCTGCACTGGGGGTGGAACCCCGGGCTCAGACATGCTGGATAAACGCTCCACCATGGAGCCCCGCCCCGTCCTTTTTATGTTGGGACCGGGTCTTGCTTATCGCGATCCTCCTGCCTCAGCCTCCCAAAGTTGCTGGGACTCCAGGCGTGTGGCGCCACGGCGCCTGGCCGGAGGTGGGGGTCTTTATGGAGGGCATCATTTAAAGTGAGGTCCTCAAGATGGTCTTTGATCCCAAAATAAAAACCAGCGTCCTTAGAAAACAAGGACAACTTGGAGATGGAAACACACACACACACACACACACACACACACACACACACACGGTGTGCCAGCTACAGAGAGAGGGGGGCCTGGCCCGAGTCCCCCCCAGCCCTCAGGAGGACCAGCCTTGGCTCGGGCATCCGGGCCGCCACAGCTGTGAGACAGGACACCACCCAGCTGGCCGTGACTGCTAGGGCGGCCCTGGCGCACACCCAGGGGCGCCTCCCAAGTCTCGCAGGGTTGGCACGGGCCACGTCGCCTCCACCGCAAGCCGCAGCAACCTGCCCCGCTTGGCTGGTCCCAAAATGAGGGCGGCATGCTGGGGCCAGGCTGGGCAGCAGGCCACCCGCACCAGGGGCCAGACGCCACACACCGTGCCCTTTGCTGCAGCTCCGGGCAACGCCACCCCCACCTGTGGGTGCAGCTTTCGAGGGCGGCACGCTAACCTGGTCACCAGCGGTGGCAGGGAGCTCGGGGAGGATGTGCCCCTCAGAGAAGGTGGCTCACTGGGTGGAGGGCCTGGGGTACGGTCTCCTTGTGAGGTGCTCCAGGTGTCACGTCCACGGTGACTCATTATCCACTCCCTAGAAGTCAGCAGTGATTCATCCTGACCCCTCCCCCTGGTTCGAGGCCATGTTCTTCAGGCTGTGGGGAATCGGGGTGCTCAGGAATCAGACCTGTCATGTTTGAGAGTGGAGGGGTGCAAGGATCTTCAAGGGTAAAGGGGCCTTCTTTTGGGGGGTACCAGGGATTGAACTCAGGGGCACTCGACCACTGAGCCACATCCCCAGCCCTATTTTGTATTTTATTTAGAGACAGGGTCTCACTGAGTTGCTGAGGCTGGCTTTGAACTCACGATCCTCCTGCCTCAGCCTCCTGAGCCGCTGGGATTACAGGTGTGCACCATTGCACCTGGCCAAAGGGGCCTTTAAACTAGAATGTTGATGTTTTCTCCAAATCAAGCGAGACCCCAGCAGTCAGAAGTGACCAGACTCTAAGCTTGGTCCCATTACCACACCAGAATGTAAATTCATTTTAAAAATGGGACTGGGCCTGTAGCCCTTTCCTAGCACGCGTGAGGCACTGGGCTTGATCCTCAGCACCACATAAAAATAAACAAATACAATAAAGGCATTCTGTCCATCTACGACTACAAAAAATTAAAAAAAAAAAAATGAATCCCGTAATGATCTTACGGCATCTCCCTGAGATAGCCTGTTGTTCTGTGAGTCCTGTTAAATGTAAACGTTGGAAATGCACAAGAAGTTTTTAGATTTTAAACTATCCTGGCACCTTCACAAAGGTCTCCCTGGACCTCTCTAAGAGTCTCTGGAGGGCGGTTTTGGCAGTTGATATTGATTTGCAAAAAAAAGGAGAAACATCTCTTTGACCCAAGTCAGCCTTTAAGAGCAAACACTTTGAATCCAGGGCAAGGCCGCAGAAAGGCAGGCAGAGAAGTATCCCTGATTTCCTAGCCAGAATGTCCTTGTCCCACCCAGATAGCAGTTGGGGCAGGCTGAATTGAATGTACTCAGTACTCAGCTGTTAAAACAAACAGTTAGCAAAATATATGGAAACGCCAGCCAGGCTGGACCCAGATACCCGCCCACTCAGGCCGGACTTCCTGGCTCCGCTCTGGCACGGACCCCCCAGGGTAGCAGGGCTTCTTGCCGAGCTCTTGATGAAGTGACCTGGGCGTCCTCTAACTGTGGTCTTGAGCTGAATGAGGCAAGGGACCGCTGACCTGAGCCAGGCGGGGGGCGAGGTGAGTGGGATGGCGGCTTTAGCTCGGGAGCTGGGGCACCCTCCGCAGAGAGGAATCCATCTCAAAACGCAGGAGGTTAGAGAGAGGCCCAGGGAAAGGAGTGACCCACAGGCCCCCTGAGAGTTCACCTGCATGGCACCGACAGAGTCTGCTGAAGCCAGCCAGGTGGGCTCCGAGGGTAACGTCGGTGCCCGGATCTGAGAAGCAATATCACGGTGGCATGCCTGCTACGTGTGGCTATGTCTGCAGCTTGTCTTAGGGGCAGAAGGTTCCAGAAGTCAAGGCAAATACTTAATGAAAAGATGGTGGCTTGGCTGTGAACGCCTCTAGGGCGTGATCATATTCAACTTCCTTTCTTTGACCTGCGCGGTGGCGCACGCCTGTAATCCCAGCGGCTCGGGAGGCTGAGGCAGGAGGATCGTAAGCTCAAAGCCAGCCTCAGCAAAAGCGAGGCCCTAAGCAACTCAGTGAGACCCTGTCTCTAAATAAAATACAAAATAGGGCTGGGGATGTGGCTCAGTGGTCGAGTGTCCCTGAGTTCAACCCCTGGTGCCCCCCGCAAACCCCCCAAACTTTCCTTTCCTCTCCAGCAAACTTCCTGGGCCTTTGCATGTCCACTGGCTCATTGAATCATCACGGCTGCCCATTTTTTAGATGAGGAGACTGAGGGCTCTGAGAGGCCAAGGGGCTATTTACAAATGAAAGAATCACCAGCGACGGAGCCCTTGGAGCCCAGGCTCCCGGAGCCCCCACCCGTTCCCTGCTGCCTTGCTGCCCCTCTGCCTGGACATCCCTGGGCTCAGCCCCAGGAGGCCTGCAGCACTGACCAGGGTGATGGACAGGACAGTGACCTGATCACGAAGGGAGGGAGTTGCAGATTTGTGACAAAAAGGTGGTCCCTTTCTGCTGCCGGGTCACGGGGGTCTCCTGTGTGTCACAGGAATGTGCTTCTTGCTCTCTCTTTGCCTCACGTGAGCAGCCAAAGAAGAACAAGGATGATGACTGAGAAGCGTTGAGCCCTGGCTTTGAGCCTGTGCAGTCACAAGCAAGCCGAGGAGCTCTACGGCCTGGGGCCAAATCCCATCTCCAGCACTGGCTGAGTTTGCAACCCTCACGGGGCCTCTAGATCCCATGTGCCTCAGTTCCTCAGCTATAAAATGGGGACAATAGCAGGGCATGGTGGCACACGCCTGTAATCCCAGTAACCAGGGAGGCTGAGGCAGGAGGATCTCAAGTTGGAGGCCAGCCTCAGTAATGTAGCGAGGCCCTAAGCAACTTAGTGAGATCCTGTCTCAAAATTAAAAAAAAAAAAGGACTGGGGATGTGGATCAGTGGTTAAGCGCCCCTGAGTTCAGTCCCTAGGGCCAAAAAGAAATGAATAAATAAGGACAAGAACAGTAGCGTCGTCCTCCATATTCATGGAAGACTGGTTCTGGGAATCCCTGTAGATATAAAAATCCAAGGATGCCCAGGTCCCTCTGTGAGGTGGCGCAGAGTTGGCACAGCACTGGTACCACCCCCTGTCCACTGTAAACCATCTCCAGGCGACTTGCAATACCAAATACCATGTAAATGCCACGCAAATGCTTGGAATTCTGCATTATTTAGGGAATCAAGAAAAAGAAGTCCATCCATGTTTGGTATAGATGCAACTAAAAAAAAATGAAATATTATTGTTTTTATCTGTGGCTGTGCAGACCCCTCGGGTGCAGAGTCAGACCGTCCTTCTCCGGGTCGGGTGGGGGACGAAGAGGGGCCCTGGACCTCACGCGCCTGGTGCCGCACTGGATGCCGCTCATGACTAGTAGCCAGTTGTGCCGCGGAGGGCACCACGATTTCCTAGGTCGTCCCATTTCATCAGTGCCCTCCAGGAAAGGGGGGTCGGGCTCACTGCCTGGAGAGACCCCACCCTGGCCCCACCCAGAGCTCCGGCCTCAGTGCTGTGCCCAGGGAACCCGGCGGTCGCAGTGCCCGGGCGTCTGCGCGGTGGCGGTGCTGCCGTCACTCCTGTCATTCATCTTCCTGTGTGTCTGCGACAGGCTGCCGGGGAGGCCTCCTCGCCCGGGCCGCTGGGCCGGCTGTCCCTTCTGGTTCTTGGCACACACAGCTCCAGCTCCTGGAGCCAAGACCCTGGTGGCCTTTGACCCAGTTAAGCCTGGGGAAGAAGCAGCGGCCCCTGAGCCTGTCCCCCACGGCGAACCCTGCAGAGGCTGCTGCGAGGGTCACACGGACCTGGAAGGACAGAAAAGCTCCTCAACAGGTTCTGACAGTTGAAAAGCCGCCAGGGTCCCAGGGTCCCAGGGTCCCAGGCCATGGCAGCCCCCACGCAGTGGCGGGGCTGAGGGGGGTTTCACTAGGAAGCCCCTGGTCCCTCTGCCCCGATCAGCAAGGGACGAGGGCGGCCCGTGGATAGCCATGGAGGGGGGATCCCAAGTGGAACTTCCCGACTTCTCCCAGGCCTGGGCTCTCCCCCCGTAGCACTCAGTGCTTGATTAACATCTCTCTGAGAGTAGATGGCGGTCCCCAAGCAGGGCAACCGTCCTGTTCTCCCGCAGGAGGGCGGACACCGCAGGCAGGGGAGCAGAGGGTTCATGAGGCCAGCAGGAGGGCCTGACTCAGAGCCCAAGGGTTTGCAGGGCGTGGGGACAGGATGCAGTCTCTCATGTCATTTGTCTGTGACGAAAGGTGACTCTTAGGAAAAGGCCTTTAGAATGGCGCGTCAGGCAGCATTGGCATGAACGGCCATCTCGGGATCTGAAAATGACGACACACCGCACCAGCCACGGACCTTCCTTTTCCCATGATGCATTTCTCTACTTTCTTGAAGGCGAACTCCTACTCGATCCTCAAAACCCAGGCCCTAGGGCACTCCTTGGGGTCTAATCCTCACCGATAGCTGCTAAGGTATTATATTCCTGCAGCATTTTGTGTCCCTCTCTCTTTGGGACTAATTGCACCATGTATGCCTCTGTCACCTTACACGTGACAGGGAGGGTCTCAAAAGCAAAAATGAACAGCTTAGCTTTCTGAGATTGGTTTTTAAAAAAGGTGTCTCTGTGGCTGATTCTCCTTGACTTTAGACAAACAGGAGCCTCAAGGACGATGGGAATCCCTCCTGGGTCAAAGGAATGGACTTCATTCTTTTTTTTTTTTCCTTTTAGAGAACTAACAGTCTTCTGAGTCAGAAAGTTCTTTCTCCTGTCTAGCCTGCATCTGCCTTGCTTCACTTGAACTCTGTAACGTCTTCGCCTAGCCCCGAGGGAGCACGCAGCTCCTGCACCACCACTTGACCCTTCCTGACTCAGAGAAGCAGGTAGTGGCTGGGTCATGAACGGTGCTCAGCCCCTGTGGAGGCCTTAAAAACAAAGCAGAAAATGTAGGAACGGTGAGGCAGGAAGCTGATTCTAGGAGCCTCGGGTAGAGGCTGCGCCTGGGAGGCCGTCTTTCGGGACAGAGGGTGCGCACTGTGGTTTTTATTAATTGGCTCGTCTGGGGAACGTTTCTGAAGCCGGTGGCTATGGAGGTGCCTAGGCTGTGGAGGGGACCAGGCCGTTTCCTCAGCTCTGAACCTGGACTCCAGTGTGGCCGCGCGCTTGGGTCTCGGCATCCTTCTGCCTCTATGTCTGAGAGGCATTTGGGACATCGATCTCAGACATACAGCCCGTGGCTTTGAATTTCACTGGGTCGTAGTCGACACCGACGGCTGGATATCGAGTCCTGCAGCGAGCCTGAATTCCGGGTCTCTCTGTCAGGACTTCCTGGACCTCAGAGGACACAGACCCTCAGAGTCTTTTTCTTTTTCTCCTAGAAAATAAAGCTGCCTCTGGGACAGTCCCCACACGCCCCTCCCTGACCCTCTCACCACAGTGCCCTGAAAAAAGATTTAACTTTATCGTAACTCTTACAAGAAAACCATCAGCAGTAATGTCCTCAATGGACACACGGTCTTAAGGAGTGGGAGGCAATAGGGGGTAGTGGGGAGTGTGGCAAATTGGAGAGCCATGCCCTATCTAGAGTTGTTATTTGGCCCATGCAGAATTGCTGTCCCATAAGAAGATAAGCCCAGTGTGGTCAGATCATGCACATTTTAAAACCAAGCTATGAATTATTCTATGTAAAAATTTTACACCATGATAACTTCAAAACATAAATGATCTCTTAGGATGATACAATGTAGACCCGGCAAATAATATTCACAGCCTGGAATCTGGCGGGAGCCTGCCTCTTTCTATCCTTCTTTGTCTTGAGAGAGATGCCAGTAGGACCACATGCCTTTATTTTCAATTAAGAAAGAAATAATAAAGGAAATTTATGCTATATTAGTTCATTTAATCATCTCCACAAATGATTAAACTTTTTTTTTTTTTTTTTAATATTTATTTATTTACTTTAGTTGTACACATGCAATGCATTTATGTTTACGTGGTGCTGAGGATCGAACCCGGGCCGCGCACGAGTGGGAGGCGAGCGCTCTGCCGCTGAGCCACAACCCCAGCCCATGATTAAACTTTTGTCCATCAAAAGTTCCCTAATAAGCCGGGCGCGGTGGCGCACGCCTGTCATCCCAGCACTCAGGAGGCTGAGGCAGGAGGATCGCGAGTTCAAAGCCAGCCTCAGCCATGGCGAGGCACTTAGCAACTCAGTGAGACCCTGTCTCTAATAAAATACAAATAAAGGCTGGGGATGTGGCCCAGGGGTTGAGTGCCCTTGAGTTCAATCCCCGGTACCAAAAAAAAAAAAAAAAAGTCCCCTAATACTCACAAGGTGGGCCTTGTGTTCTTTCCTGCCTCTAAGGACAGAAGCCAGGGCCTTGTGCTTGCCAAACACACGCTCTGCCGCTGAGCTGCACCCCCAGCCCCAGCGTGGCTTTGATTTTTGAGGACCGTCTCATCAGAGGGTACGAGCGCTCGCTCCCACCGGACATTCCCAGGTGTTGTGGCCAGAGCCTGACCCACAGCAGAGCCCCTCAAGTCTTGCTTCCTGTCCAGCCTTCAGCAGCCAGACAAGGCCAGTTCCACCAGGAATGCCCGTCCCAAGCTATGTAGAGGGGCCGTGGGTCCTTGAGGAGCTGGTAGTGAAGGGGCCATCTCTGAGGCCCAGGTTCAGAGGCAAGGACGCAGGCCCCAGCTGAGAGGCCTGGCCACGCCCCGTTCAGACGCCCCCTGGCCCTTCCCCCTCCTGTGCAGTGCGGAGGGCAGCGGGAACCACACACAGCCTCCTGGGGCTGCTCGGCCGGCCTGGCTGCTTCCTGGGCGAGAGAGGAAGAAGGCGTTTGTGATCTCCAGCCAAACTGAGCCACTCTTGGAAAGGGAGGTTGACTCAGCTGTCAACACATCCCGGCCGATTGGCAAAGGCCAAGATGTCTGATGGCAGATGGCGCTGGCGAGGCTGTGGGAAAACAGTCAGCTCCCGCGTAGCTGGAGGGGTGGCTACGACATCTAGAGCGAGTCATTTGGCAGCTTCTGCTCAGACCATAAATGTTCATAAATTGTTGACCTCTGACTCAACAATTTCACGAACAGGAATTTATTCTATTGATAAACCCACTCGTGGGCCACAGGAGGTATCTGCCCAATGTTACCTCTGACAGCACTGTCACGAGAGTGGCAATGAACCAAGAATCTACCATGGAGGGCTTTCTTTTGGAATAGTACACAGCCATCAAAAAGAACACAGGACTTGCTTTACCTGTTAATTGGGATTTATCCCCTAGACATGTGGACAAGTGAGAATGCAAGGGGGGAAGTAATAGGCCCAAGGGGCTCTTATGCAAAACTATGAAAAGAGTAGGTGTGTGTGTACATTTGTCTAAGCATAAGATGTTGCTAAAGAACACACAAAAACTAGTAGTGTTGCTGGCGTCTGGGGAGGGAAACCAGGTGTAGGCGAAGAGAGAGAAAACAGTACCACCAAGCATCTTTTCTCTCTTTTAAGTGTGGAATCACTCAAACACCTTTTCCGGTAGAAACAGAATTAACAACGGAAAAATGGCAGCTTGCTGTCAAAACAAACAAACCCAAAGACAAAGCCCAAATCTGCCTCCCCAGGTGAGGCCCCGGCCGGCCTCGGGGCTCTGCGGCCATGGCTGCGGCTTCCTCCTCAACACAGGCTGGCGTCCACCTCCCCCCGTCCGCTTCCAGGCCCCACTTACCTGCTCCCCCTCCGAGTAGGGGTTGTTGAGGACCACGGGCGCGCCGCCCGGGCCCCACAGGTCACTGAAGACGCGGTCCTTCTCCCCGCCCAGGGGCAGAGCCCTGGGGGACTTGCCGTCCAGGTCCCTGCAAGGCAAGGTGGGCGTGTCAGGCTGCGGCTGGGGTTAAAGGTCCTCCAGGAGGGGACGCTTGCCAGGGCCACCAGCCACACGGGCAGCCCCTGTTGGGCAGCGAGTGGCTCCTCCGCGCTGACCCCGGGTCTGGCATCCACCCAGGCCTGTGGACGCTGCGTCAGGGCGGCGGCGGCGGCGGGGACTCCGCAGCCCTCTACCGGCCGCACCCCCGGCCTGGCGGCGCAGGAGGCCCGTCTCCTGGGGTCTCCGTGCGCCGCGGACCCCGAGACAAGCCCCGCGGGCGGCCACAGGCCATGCCCAGCCCAGCCCAGGGTGACCGAAGGATTCTGGAGATAAAGAAACAGCAGCATGAAGATGTCACTGCTCACGGTGACAGCAGTGTCACTGAGCACCTGCTCCAAGGACCAGGCTCTGCCCGTGGGGTTGCCCCAGCTGACCCGCAGCTGCCCTGCTGGTGGGAGAGGGGTCTCAACTGCAGAGAGCGCGAGCCAGTGAGGAAGCCAAGGGTTCAAGGCCACGGTGGGTCGGGAGCAAAGCCCAGTCCTCCAGCCTGTCCCCGCGTCCATCTGAAGTGGTGGCTCTCACTGTCATCATCACTGACCATCATCATCACATCACTGCCACCACCACCATCCACCGTCACCACCACCACCATCACCACCACCACCACCATCAACACCACCACCCATCCACCATCACCACCACCACCACCATCACCACCACCACCACCATCCACACCACCACCATCCACCACCATCACCACCACCACCATCACCACCATCCACCATCACCATCCACCACCATCACCACCACCACCATCCACCATCACCACCACCACCATCACCACCATCCACCATCACCACCACCACCATCACCATCACCACCATCCACCATCACCACCACCACCATCACCATCACCACCATCACCACCACCACCACCACCACCATCCACCATCACCACCATCCACCATCACCATCCACCACCATCACCACCACCACCATCCACCATCACCACCACCACCATCACCATCACCACCATCCACCATCACCACCACCACCACCACCATCACCACCATCCACCATCACCATCCACCACCATCACCACCACCACCATCCACCATCACCACCACCACCATCACCACCATCCACCATCACCACCACCACCATCACCATCACCACCATCCACCATCACCACCACCACCCATCACCATCACCACCACCACCATCACCACCACCACCATCCACCATCACCACCACCACCATCACCACCACCACCATCCACCATCCACCATCACACCACCATCACCACCACCACCACCATCAACACCACCACCATCCACCATCACCACCATCCACCACCATCACCACCACCACCATCCACCACCACCATCCACCACCATCACCCACCACCACCATCCACCATCACCACCACCACCATCACCACCACCACCATCCACCATCACCACCACCACCACCACCATCACCACCATCCACCATCACCACCACCACCATCACCACCACCACCACCATCAACACCACCACCATCCACCATCACCACCATCCACCACCATCACCACCACCACCATCCACCATCACCACCATCCACCACCATCACCACCACCACCATCCACCACCACCATCCACCACCATCACCACCACCACCATCCACCATCACCACCACCACCACCACCATCACCACCATCCACCATCACCACCACCACCATCCACCATCACCACCACCACCACCACCATCACTACCACTATCACCACCACCACCACTATTATTACTATTATTACCAGTGTCACCATCACCATCCCCACCATCATCATCACCATCACCACTATCATTACCATTGCCATCACCACCAACATAATCACCATTGTTATATCCCCAATCACCATCACTATCACTACTGCTACTGCCATCCCACTACCATCCTCATCACCACTACCACCATCACCATCACCATCATCACCATTACTCTCACCATCACTATTATCACCACCACCACCTTGCCCACCATCACTACCATCACCAACATCACTACCATCATAACCATCACTACTACCATCACCATCCACTGTCACCACCACCACTATCATTACCCACCATCATCATTACCGTTGCCATCATCACCACCACCACCACCATCACCATCACTAACACACTCATTGCCATCCCATCTTCATTTGCCACGTGATTGACATTATTATCGTCATAAACACCACCATCCAACTTCTCCTCATCATCGGATCAATCAATACCACCATGATCACCACCACCATCAAAATCATCTTAAAATGCTCACTCTCAACTTCAACCCATCCTAATCTTCATTATCCTCACCATCCCCACTACCATCACCACCTTCCTCCTCTTCACCACGACCACCATCAGCATCTTCATCACCATCATCATCATCATCACAGTCAGCATCAGATGAGGGAACCAAGGTTCAGAGAAGTCAAGTCACTTGCTCACGTCACACAGCGAGTGATGGCTGATGCAAACGCAGGCTTGTTCCTGAGCCCAGGGCCTGCCTTCCTCACCACTCGGCTTCCTGGACTCCCTGCCCTTGATCTCTAACAGGCTGGATGAAGCCCTCCCAGCCGGTCCCACAGGCTGCTGTCCAGTTAGGTGGAGCCAGGACTTGGTGTCAGCATCCAGAGTGCCCGCTGGCCCGTGGCACCTCCGTCCTTACCCCCTGGGGCGCTGCCCTCCTCCCAGCCGTCTCCCTGATCTCCCCTCCCGGTTCCATTCTCTGATATCAGCCCCCAACCTCAGCCGGGCTGCCTTCTCTGTGGCCCTTAGACATCTGGGATGAACCAGGGCCGGTGCATCTGAGCGCGCGGCCCTGGGTGACCGGCCCTCCCGCTGCTGGGCTCCGCATTGTCCCTGGTCCACGTCAAAGCCACTCCTGCTCTCCTGTTGGAGAGGCTTGCATTTATCAGAGGGAACATTTTGTTTTGCCCTCTTTAAAATGTCACCAAAACAAACCCAGAGAGGCTCTTGATTACAGACGTTTCCCAAGTCAGTGGCTTACCTACACGGTGACAGAGGGACTGTCCTAGGAGAGAGCGGCTCCCAGTGTCACTCAAGACATTAGAGCTCAAGACATTGGCCACTTGCATGGCCATACACGGGGCCTCAGCAGAGAAGGGAGGAGGGAAATGCACACTGAGCTTCTGGAAGGTACCAGGTCCTAGCACAGAAGTTACATCATGAACCTAAAAGTCCTATTTTTACAGACGAGAAAACTGAGCCCAGAGAGGTTATGTAAATTTCCCAAGGTCACACAGTAAGCTCAGAGCCAGAGACCTGCAGTTTGCAACTAGGTCTGACTGATGGCCAGCCCAGATCCTTTCCTTTAAAAAAATATAGACAGGAAAAACGACTCAGGATATTCATTCTGAGCCAGTGGCGACAGAACAAGCAACCCCACATTTCCATTAGGCACATTTATAAAAAGGACAGGGTCAGTTACTTGGGCAACTCTGACATGGCTCACACAGCTCATCTTGCGTGACCCTGAAGGGGGAACTTCAGGTTTATTTATTGTCATTCTTTCTCTTTCTTTTTTTCTTTTTTTTTAAATCCATGAACACCTTTGTTTAAATAGTGCGTTTGAAGTGTTTGTGCCAACACGAACTTATTTTAGAGTCATGTGTGATGAACAGGGGAAAAATGTGTTCCACATGGAACCACAGCGAACGTCTAGGTTGAGCTATTCTGCTTCTGTTGCCCCAAGAGCAAAATCAGAAGTAGATTCAGCCAGCTTCCCAACCAGGTCCCAGGAGGGAGCTGGCGTACTGCCGCCAATCTGTCACCTGGGATCTACCTGTTGAGGGGTTGGCTACGCTACTTTGGGGCATGCAGTGGCATGTATACAGGCAGCGTAAGCCCGGTCGCACATAGAGGAGCATTTACCACGAGGACACAGGCTGCGGACTGGGTACAAAGGAGGTCACCTCTTGGCTTTGCTAGATGTGGCTTTGCAGTGCTGGACACAACCTGTCTCAGGTGAACTCGGCCTTAAACCCTGGTTCACGACAGCTCGTGCGATTGTGCAGCTGGGCACAGCCCCCCAGCAGAGCGGCCCCTGCGGCCACTCTTCATACAGTCCATTTGCTTTCCGGGTGACCAAACAGAAGCCAAGGAACTTGTGCTTCTGCATAGATCCGTGAGGGTTCCTCGGAGCCATCGCTGTCTAGAACCATCTGTGATGGCGGAGTTTTCAAGTCCGTACTGTCCGAGATCATGGTCACTAGCCCCACGTGGTCCCTGTCCCTGAGGAATAGAATTTTCAGTTTTGCTCAACTTTGATTCAGGTTGAAAGAGCCACACGTGGCTTGTGGCCATCGGGTGGCACAACTTGAAGCCTTAATGTCTCTGAAGATGGGTGAGAAACACACAGCGCTTCCGGGGGGGAGGGGGGCACAGGAGGTGACGTCTTTACTCAGACCCTTGGAGCCGTCACATCTTGTTCACGGAGACGCTGAGCTCCGGAGTCCTGTGCTGTTCTGTTGGACCTCGTCTCTGAACCGTCCATCATTCCTGGTCCTGATGCTGCCCTCTCCTCTTCCAAAAAACACATTGTATCTACAGCGCACTCTTTCCTGAAAGCCTTTTCTTTCTTTCATTCTTCTTCTTTTTCTCTCTCTTTCTCTTTTTTATTTTGTAGTACTGGGGATTGAACCCAGGGTGCTCTACCACTGAGCCACATCCCCAGCCCTTTTGGATTTTTATTCTGAGTCAGGTTCAGTTGAGGCTGGCCTTGATCTTGTGATCCTCCTACCTCAGACTCCTGAGTAGCTGGGATCGCAGGTGACTGCCACTATGCCTCAGCCCTGGAGGGCTTTTCATCTTCCTTCTGCTGAGAACCAACTCCTACGCATCCTTCAAGGTCACCTTACACCCCATCTCTCCTGGGGAGTAAGTGAGATGATGCATATAAAATGCCTAGCACACAGTCAGCACTACCTAAACCTGAGCCGAGCCCATCTTCATTTACAGCTAAGGAAGCTGAAGCCCAGAGAGATTAGGTCGCTTGTCAAAGGTCACACAGCCAGTGAGCCCCTGCCCCACCCCCTCGCGGGGGTCCCTACCCCTGTGGAAAAGCCACCCCCTCCCCCCCCATGGACTTGGTATTTTGATGGGAACCAGCGTCCTCAGCGCCATCACGTGGGCACATTTGGCGATCCTCAAACTTCAGGAGGATCGCAAGTTCAAAGCCAGCCTCAGCCATGGAGAGGCCCTTAGCGACTCAGGGAGACCCTGTCTCTAATAAAATACAAAAAAGGGCTGGGGATGTGGCCCAGGGGCCGAGTGCCCCTGAGTTCAATCCCCAGTATCAAAAAAAAAAAAAAAAAAAAGCAGATTCCTGGGTCACCCCTGCAGAGTCTGAGCGGTGGGGACTGGCTGGGCACCCGGAGTCTGACGGGGAGTGGTGGCAGGAGGCCCGGGTGCCCAGAGCTCCCTGGCCAGCTGCCCCTCCCTCCCTGCCTCCTTCCAGCCTCCCCAGCGCTTCCGTCTCGCAGGAGGCCAGGTGTGGAGCCCAGCCTCCTCCGGCAGGCGCTCGCGGCCCGCCTTGGCAGGACCCGCGAAACCCTCCGTCCTGCGGCACTGGCCGGTGGCCCTCCGCCCGCGCCAACGACACGGCGGGATCTGCGCAGAAGCTTCGCCAGTTCCTTCCACGGAGCCGTGCCTGGAGCCAGGTGCCCCGATCTCTTGCAGAGAAGGCGCGGGTGTCCTGGGCCTGGGTCCGAGGGGCGCTGCGTGGGTCAGTCTGCCCCGCGGACCTGGCAGCCGGGCAGGTGCGCCGGGCACGGCGAGGTGGGACTGCGGCTCCTGCCCAGCCAGGCAAGGAGGCGCCAAGGAGCAGCTGGCCCTGGCGGGAAGCCCACGCTCTCGCTGCCTGCAGACTCCCTGTCCTCCACACCGGGCCGGCCTTTGCTCTTGGCCTCCACCTGGTCAGCGCTGCTGGGGGCCGCGGAGACGGGATGTGGGGCCCCGGCAGAGCTTTGCTCCTTGATTGCAAGTCGACAGAAATGCTTCCGAGAGCAGGAATTCTGCTGTGGAAGCCGAGTTGAGGCTCGGCCTTGTCATTAGCCTGACTCTTAATTTTTTTTTTCTTTTGGGTACCCGGGATTGAACTCAGGGGCACTCGACCACTGAGCCACATCCCCAGTCCTATGTTGTATTTGATTTAGAGACAGGGTCTCACTGAGTTGCTTAGCACCTCGTTGTTGCTGAGGCTGGCTTTGAACTTGCAATCCTCCTGCCTCAGCCTCCCAAGCCGCTGGGATGACAGGCGTGCGCCACCTCACCAGGCATTATCCTGACTCTTCATTTCTAGTATCTCAGAGCTGGGCAGGATTCTCAAACTCATGCCTTCAGGGTCCAGGCTAGTATAGAAAACCAGGCAGGGGGACCGGGCTCATTTAGGTGCTGGAGAATGACAGCCCCTCCCAGATCTTGCGCTGGCCGCCCCACCAGGATGAAGCTCTGGGCTAAGAGGTCTCTGATTCACAGGACGGTGGGCCCTCGGTGCCCACGGATTCCACATCCTGGATTCAACCAATCATGGGTTTAAAATATTTGGAAAAAAATAATCAGTGCCTGTACCAAACATGTACAGATATTTTTTGTCATTATTTATTTCCTAAACCACACAGTGTAACAACTATGTCCGTAGTTGTCACATGGTATCAGTTACTCTAAGCAACCTAGGCTAGAGTGTCAGGTGGAAGTTCTGTAGCTTGTATGCGAATACCAAGCCATTGCATTTAAAGGCCCTGAGCATCCTCAGGCTTGGGGATCTGAGGGGGGTCCTGGGACCATTCTCCCTTGGACACAGAGGGACAACTGTATCCATCTATGGAAAGGCTAGAAACCACTTTTACTGTGAAATCTCTTGGTTTCATTTCACCACAAATTTATCTTTTCAGAAAACCGTGCCGGCCAAAGCCAACTTGGAGAAGCGCCCGTGACCCTGGCTGCTCTAAGTGGACGTCCACCCTCGGACTGAAGTTCCAGAGAGCTCCAGCAGGGCCGGGTCCACCGCAGGTGCCACTTGGCAGGAGCGGGGCCTGCTACAGGTGTGTCCGCCACGGACCTTCACGAGGAAGCTGAAAGGCAGGTCTGGGAGGAATCCCAGGACTTGTCTGCTCTGCCTCCCATTTTACAGATGGGGAAACCGAGGCCCTGAGAGGTTCAGAGGCTTCCCTCAGTAGGCAACTAGGGAGAAGATGGAAAGGGAGGAAGCCAGGGTCCCTGGCCAGAGTGCAGTGAGATTTCAGTGATGGGATGGCCGCAGGCAGCCCAGGACCTGGCTACAATACTGGTCCATGCTATCGGTTAGCGAGTGTGGAGGGCGGAATAATGCCCTACCCCCAAAAAAACCCTCACATCTAATCCCTTGAACCCATATGTGTTACCGCTGTGGCTTGGATATGATTTGAGCATGTCCTCTGAGTGTTGGGACCTTGGTCCTGCGGGCAGTGTGTTGAGCTGGTAGAATCGTTAAGAGGCAGAGCCTAGTGGGAGGTCGTTATGTCACAGAGGGCATCGCACTGGGAAGGGATTAAAGTGGTTCTCTGGGACACTGAGTTAGCTCTCACCACAGAGCCCCGCCCTGCCCCTCTCTCTGGCTTCCTGTCTAGTCATGACTTCCTCTCACACATGCTCTGGCCATAACGCCACTTGCTGTGAAGCCTTCACCAGGGCTGAGTGGATGCCAGCTCCGTGCTCTTGAACTTTCAGAACTGTGAGCAAAGGAAACTCTTTTCTTCCTAAAGTACCTAGCCTCAGGTATTTGGTTATAGTAACAGAAAATGGACTAATACAGTTGCCTAAAACATGGAAAAAGTCTTCCCAGATGTGCTGGGACATTAAGGATCTGGAGACAGGAGGATTGTCTTGGATTATCTGGGTGGGCCCTAAGTGTTATCACATGTCCTTGTGCTGTGGTTTAGATATGAGGTGTCTGCTAAAAGCTCATGAGTGAGACAATGCAAGAAAGTTCAGAGGTAAAATGATGAGATTATGAGAACCTTAGCCTAATCGGTGGGTTACTCCACTGATAAGGATTAACTCTGTGACAACTATAGGCAATAGGCAGGTGGGGTGTGGCTGGAGAAAGCAGGTCACTAAGGCATGCCTTTGGGGTTTATATTTTGTCCCTAGTGAGCAGAGCTCTCTCTGTTTCCTGGTTGCCATGTCTTGAGCTGCTTTCCTCTGCCACACCCTCTGCCATGAGGTTCTGCCTCACCTTGGGCCCAGAGGTCCAGAGCTGGCCCATCATGGACTGAACCTCTGAAACTATGAGCCCCAATAAAATTTCCCTCCCCTAAGTTATTCTTTTTTTTTTTTTTTGGTACTAGATAGTAAATCCAGGGGTGCTTAACCACTGAGCCACATCCCCAGTCCTTTTTTTGTATTTTATTTAGAGACAGGGTCTCACTGAGTTACTTAGGGCCTCACTAAGTTGCCAAGGCTGGCTTTGAACTCGGGATCCTCCTGCTTCAGCCTCCCAAGCTGCTGGGATTACAGGCATGCGCCACCGCGCCTAGCTTCTAAGTGTTTCTTGACAGGTCTTTTGGTCACAGTGGCAAGAAAAAAAAATCTGATGAAAACACCTTACAAGAGGCAGAGGGCAATTTGACTATGACCTCTAGATGGAGAAGGTGCTAGAACCACAGAAGCAGGAGGCTTTGAGGCTGGAGCATGGGGCCGAGAACTAGAGAATGTGAACACTGTGAATCTAGAAGCTGGCAGGGCCAGGCATCCCAGGAAGGGAAGCAGCCTCCCTGAGGTCCTAACTGATGTCACCCCCATGAGAAGTGAGGCCCTCTTCAGACTCCAGATCTCCCCGTCTACGAGGGTGTGAGGGTGTCTTGTCTGAAGCCCCTGAGTTTGGGGCACTTCGCTGTAATGGTGATGGCCGACGTGGTGAGCGGGTGGGGACAGGGATGGCGGGGTAGGAGGGCCATGGCCCCCACTGCCCACCACCCTCCCCTAGTCACTAGTTCGAGCCCCTCAGCTCTTCTTTCCCTTGGACATCCCAACCTGGCTCCTGCCTCAGGGCCTTTGCTTCTGCTGTGCCCTCTCGATGTCCCACGGTGGGCACCTCCTGCCCTTCTCTGACCCCTGATCTAACGTCCTACCCAACCCCAAGCCACCTCCTCTCTTTCCTTCGCAGCACGAAGCTCCACCTGAGGTCACTGCACGCATCTGTTTCTTCTTCCTTTCCTGTGTCAGGTGGCCCTGGGGGAGGGGCAGGGGGTCAGCCCTGGGTCCCCAGTGCTCTGACGAGTCTGGGGGCAGAACGGAGGCTCCTGGCACAGAGACAGCTCTGTTGCACGCACCTTTGGGTGGCTGGGCAGGCGGGCGTATTCCCGGCGCTTCCCAAGAACACGGGCGCGTTGGCCGGACCGGCAGGGATGGCCAGAGAGCCACAGCCCGGGAGAGGCGGACGGGAGCCGTCAGGCGGGAGAGGCAGAGCCGCCCGGCCCAGTTACTGGATGCGGTTCCTCTGCTGCTCCAGGGCCCCCGCAGGGTGGTTCCAGGCTACAAGGCGCATCACACGGGGACCCTCCGCCAGATGGCCCCGCCAGCAGTCCTGCTGCGGCCCTCAAGCTCTCCCCTGGCCCCGGCCCTGCACGGGGAGGGGACCTCGCAGGTGGCCGGCTCTGGCCCAGCTTGGAGCTGACGCTGGGGACTCGGAGCTGAGTCCCAGGTGGGGCTGGAAGGCGGTAGGTGGGTGGGAGCCGACCCTGGATGGAGGAACGGAGTTCCTCCCTCACAGAGGGCCCAGGGCACCGGGTCTGTTCACAGGGGTGACAGAAAACAAGAGGGGACGCCCTTTGGCCCCTGAGGGACACCAGGGCTCGGGCATCTCCATCTGCATTAGCCACACCAGGCCAGGGCGACCTCCTCTAGAGGGACTCTGAGAAAATACCTGGTCAGCAGCTGCGAGCACCGAAGCCCACACAATGCACCAAGTCGGCCGAGGTTAAGGGCAAGGGCTTGGGACCGAGTCCTGGTTTTGTCCCCTGCAAGCTGTGTGACCTGGGACAAGTGACTATACCTCTCTGAGGCTTGGTTTCTGCATCAGGAGGATGGGGGGGGGCGGGCACTGTGAAATGCAAAGGATATAACCAACAAAAGGACTTTAGCATGGGGCCTCCTTCCTCTGAGCGCTTGACGGAGGTCATTAGCCTAATGCCTGCGAAACTCTCACACCCCCACACGGAGGTGGAGGTGGAGGCTCTGGGCTTGAAACTGGCCTCCATTCCTTTAGCTGCATCCTCCTGCCTCCTTTCCCTTTTAACCTGGGCACTTGCTGGGAGACTTCAAGGTAGCATCAGGGGAGCACCCTGGGGTTGGGGCTGTGTGACTCTGGATAAGTGACTTCACCTCTCTGAGCCTCAGGTACCTCGTTTAGCAAACTGAGCTAAAACCACGCGTCCTATTTATGCACGCAATCTCTGAAGAAGGTACGTTGTTACTGACCAAGTGCCCCACAAGGGGGGACAGTTATCAGAATGCAGGGCGAGGCTGACCTGCTGGACCAGATGGACGCGGGGCCGGGGACCTTGGCCTCCTTAGCACCCTCCTTCAGGGCAGCAAGCCCAGCAACCTGGATATTCTCCGACATGAAGCCTTTTAAAGTGACCGCTCCAAAGTACCAAAGGTGCCAGGGACCCGGATTTGAGCCTCTCCCCCTCCCCACCTGCCAGGGCCACCTTCCTCCTGGGGTGAGGGAGGGAACTGTCTCCAGGGTCAATATCACCCCCCCCAATAAGTGCCACACCCCGACAGCAGGGTGG
Source organism: Tamias sibiricus (assembly GCA_025594165.1). Lineage (NCBI taxonomy): Eukaryota > Metazoa > Chordata > Mammalia > Rodentia > Sciuridae > Tamias > Tamias sibiricus. The sequence goes on from CM046664.1 coordinate 13,692,131, forward strand.
CTGTGAGGGCAGAGCCATCAAGTCTGTTTCCTGGAGGAAGAGGAGGCTGGCCCAGCAGGAGGGTCCCACATCTTCATGGTCCCCAGAAGCCACAGACTGGGGGTGCCCTGGATGTGGGGCTCTGGGCTTGGTGGGCCTCACTGTCACCCAGGCCAGCTGGTGACTGTTCCTCCAGCATCCGGATACCAGTGACAATCCCCACCCTAAACGCAGCCTGGATGGGGGGATCCTTGGTAGGGGGGAGGAGAATTTGGGGACAGCTGCATGTACCTGGGAGTTTGACTATCCCGGGGCCTGCAGCCCTGAGAGGGACTGCAAAGACAGCAGCTTGGTGACGGGGGGAGGGGGAGGGGGGTATAGAGGGGGGGGGGGGGTTCCTGCAGAGGGCGAGAGGCAGCCCCAGGGCTGGGCTACCAGGGACACACCCACACAAGGCAGACAAGTCCAGTGGCCACAGGACCTTTGGACCTTCCCACGGATCAACAGGAGGCAGAGATCCCAGCTCCGTCTCACGCACAAACACGGCTTTTTACAGCAGCCTTGAATTCCCCACGTGTGCATCGACCGCGCTGGGTAAACCAAGGAAAGATTGATGCACCCATTGTTTCACAAGGAGCCGTTCACCATTTCTAAAAAACCGCGTCACCAATGGCGCTGGAGGTGCCAAAACAACACACCTGTCCCCATCCACGCTGGACGCTCAGGCTCGCGGCCATTGGTGCCGAGTCTGACCTTCCACCGGAGACGACCCGGGACCCGGGACGGGCGCTTTTCCGCTCTGTCCGCTGCGGAGCTGGGGATGCAAGGGACGGAGACCACATGCAGCGTGGGGGGCGCGTCCTCCGCGAAGCAGCTCCCGGTGAGCAACGGGGGGCATTACGAAACGCTCCTTCGGGGCTGGGGTTGTGGCTCAGCGGCCCGGGTTCGATCCGCAGCGCCGCGTAAAGATAAAATAAACGCAGTGTGTCCAACTAAAGCAAGTAAATCAATATTAAAAAGAAATGCTCCTTCACACGCAGTGGGGGCCTTGAGTCGCGCCACCCAGGTGCGCGCCTGACTGTCACTGACCCAGGGACAGAGGAGCTGTCCTGACTGTCACTCTGACTTAGAGCCGCCCCCAAAGCGGCCTCCCAGGGCCTGGGGCCTCCTGGGTGACCTTCCCTCCAGCCTCCCTCCTCCAGAGTCGGTCTTTCTCCTGCTTTTGCTCCAGCCACCCTGAGACGGGGCCCGAGGGAGGGCCGTGGTGGGCGGAGCGGCCGGGAGCTGGCCGGGCTGGTCCGCGGGGGCAGGACCCCACACTGGACAGGAGGGTGCTGCCCTGGGGTGTGCTTGGAGGGCTCCTGGGGGCTCCCCTGAGGGTCCTGTGCACCCGCTGACGACATCCAACCTGCTGCTCTGGGCCTTTGTGCCCCAGGCGGGGGGAAAGGGGAGGAGCTCCCCCCGGGGGGTCCTGGGGGGCTTCACATCCCACACGGTGACTCAGGGAGGGACAGACGTGGCTGAAACAGAAGCCCCAGGAATCCTGGAGTCACCCTGGGAATCACGGTCGGGGGTATGGGACACTGGACACAGCAGGGGCCAGCTGCCCGTAGGGGGGAGGCTCTGCCCACGCAGGCCCCCAGCCCACTCAGTGGTCTCTGAACTTCCAGGTAGAGGCCAGCGTTGAGGGCCAGGGAGGCCCGTAAGACCGGGAGGTGGGGGCCGCGCCTGGCAAGCGAGGCGACACCTGGTTCCAGGCCTTACAGCTGCCGTAGGACTGAAGTCCACCAGCTGACGCGGGCCGCCTGCCGGGCGGTCAGGAGACGCACCAAGGCCCGCACGGGCGGCCCCCCCTGGGCGTGCTGCCGCAGGGAGCCCGGGAGGCGGCCGCTCCGGGGTTCCAGCCTAGAAGGCTCCCACCTCGGGCTCGTCCCAGGGAGCCAGGCCTCTGGGTTCTGCCCGCCAGGAGAACCCCGAGGACCAGCCCTGGCCCCTGGCTCTGGGAGTGGGCATCCAGGACCACAGGAGTCCCCAGCATCTGTCCCGTCACAGGGGTCTCACTCTACCCCGTGGTGGGTCTGAGGCTCCCTGCCTTCCTTCTTCTGGAGATGACAACTAAGAGTTCCGAGGACACTCCGGTTGTCCCAGGGAACTTGCAGAGGGAAGGAGGGGAGCTGGAGAGGGGTGAAGGACCCTGGATCCCCCTGAGCCCAGGGGCTTCTGATAGAGCCTCTATCTTCCTACCTGTGTGACTGTGGGGTCTTGCCGGAATGAGTCTGGTTTTTGCCCAGGAAGTTAGGAAAACCCCAGGATGCAATGGTAGGCTCCAGAAGGCTGCCACAGACAGAAGGGCTACCCCAAAGGGCCATTCTGGAGCTGCCCCATAAGGAGGTTTGCAGTTTCTCCAACATGCCAGGCACACAGCTGCCCCAGGACCTTTGCACAGGCCATCCTCCCCACCTGGAACGTGCTTCCCTCTGAAAGCTGCCAGGTTCCCTGACTTCCTCTGGGTCTTCAAATGTGGCCTTCCCAGTGAGACGAGCCCTAGCCTCCCTATTTAAAATTCCACCCTCCTCACCACTCCCACCACTTCCGACCCCCAACGGCTTCTCCGCGTATCCCTTTAGCATGTCTCACTAACACACATTTTACCCATTTATCTGGCTTCTTGCCCGTCTTCCCCACCACACCGCATGCCCCCTGAGGTCAGAAGGGTTCATCTGCCTCCCCGGTGGCTCTACCCCTAGATTCTAGAAGAGTGCCTGGCCTACCGTCCGTCCTCAGCAAACACTCATGAAACCAAGGCATGCAGGGGCCCTGGGGGCCTCCTGAGGGCCTCACTCCAAATTCTCTGGGGACACTTAGGGGTCCTGGGGGAAAATACTGGTCTGGATTTCTGGGTGGCCCGAGACCTGAGCCTCCCCCTGGTGTGGCAGCCTCACCCGGCAGCACGGGGTCTGCAGGGCTGGTGGCCGACCTACCCTGACCGTGGAGGGGCAGACAGAAACTTGTGCCCTCATCTTCTGACCCTGCTCGCACCCCGGCCCAGCTGCTGGGGAGGGGTCAGCTTCTCTCACAGTGTCACTAACCCCCCACCCAGGCCAGAAAAAAAGTGCCCGTCTGGCCAACACAGAGGCACCAGCACCCAGGCCTTTAGCTCCCACGTGAGCCCACAACGGCTGCTGCTGTGGGAACCGGACCCCGTCTTCCCTCGACCCCCCTCTCCTCCTCGCAGCCCTTCCTGTCCTTGGCTGGGGCGGGGCACAGCCCACCGAGGCCGGCCCAGGGCTGGCACCTCCTGCCCTCCCTCCCTCGGCCTTGGCACAGGCCACACGCCCGAGTGCAAGAGGCACGCGTGCCTTTCACTGGGTGGGCGGACTCCGGGAAGGGGCCTCCCCAAGCCTCAGTCTTGTCACATGGGAAGTGTGGATCACCCAAAACGCCGCCTTCCCGGGAGGGGTGCTGCAGGGTCCCGCGGGGGTAGAGTCGGGAAGACGGGGGCTCCCGAGCCGTGACTACTGATGGGCTCTGGGTCTCGCTGCGAGAGCCACGGCCTGGGCCCACACACCTTTTGCAATCATGGTTTTCGGGATTCAAGGGTTGTCACGTGGGGGTGTAGGTTCAGGTGTGGGGGGGAGCTCAGGGCTGTGAGGCTGAGTCTCAGGGTCTGCACACACACACACGCACACACACATGCACACACACATGCACACACATGCACACACATATACACACATGCACACACATGCACACACGCACACACATGCACACACACATGCACACACGCACACACACATGCACACACATGCACACACACATGCACACACACATGCACACACACACACACATGCACACACGCGCGCGCCGGGGGCTCACCTGTCCACCTGGACTCCGGCGTCTTTCGTCTCGGCCTTGGCAGGCGCCCCCCTGCCGGCCCCTCTGCCGCCGCTGGTGAGGAGGCTCAGCACGGGCTCGATCTCTCGGAGCAGTTCGTTTTGCTCCTGGCTGCCCTGGGAGCCGACCTTGCTGCTTTTCTTGGCAGGGTCCTGGCTCGGGGGCCTGGGGCCCAGGCCATTGGCTTGGGACAGGGACAGCGAGCTGGCGTCCAGGCCGCCGTCGGGGGCGCGCTGAGGCCCGTTCCCGGGACCCGCGGCTGCCGGCAGCGGCTCCTTGCTGGCCGAGGGCTGCTGGGACAGGTCGACAGCTTTGGTGGGAGGTCCCAGGGGCTGTGTCACCCGGATGGTCTTGGGGGTCCCATCCCCGGTGAAGGTGGTCTCCAGGTGCGTGGTGAAGCCCTCGGGACCCCGCAGGATGAGGACCACGTGGCTCTCGGAGGCGACGCCGCGCAGCACCTCCAGGGCGCTCTCGTAGCTCAGGTCCACCAGGGGCCGCCCGTTGACGGCCAGGATGATGTCCCCGGCCTGCACCAGGCCGCTCTGCTCCGCGGCGCCCCCGCGAATCAGGTCCGAGATGATCACGGGGGGCTTGCTGACGCGCTCCTTCACCAGGAACCCCAGCCCCCCGACTTTGCGCTTGAAGAGGCGGACGGAGATGACGTTGGGCTGGATCTGCTGGACCCCGAGCGTGTGGTCCTCCATGGCGTCGGGCATCGGGGTCCTACCCAGCCACGCGGGACTCTGCAGCGGGGGCCAGGGTTCAGCTCCGCCGGCCGAGAGGAGCTGGGGACACGGGGCGCGAGGTGTCAGCCTCGGCGTCTCTGACGTCGACTCTGCGTCACCTGCTCAGCGCCCCGTGGCCGTCGGTGGCATGATGTCCTGCGTCTGCTCCCTGCTTGTTCTCTCGGGAAGCCAGGGCTGACTGCGGGCGTCAGGAGAGCGGCGGGACGTGTCCCCGAGCCACAGGTCAGGCAGAAGCCGGGGACGAGCGTCTGGGGATGTGGCTAGAGGTGACGCGTGAGTGCCGCGGGCTCTTCTGTGCGCATCTTGGTCACCGGCTTGTTAGATGCAGATGAAATCGGGGACTTCCGGAGCTGAAGAGAAGGAACAAGGGCGTGGAAGGGAGGAAAGACAGGTGAGAGATGGAAGGGGATCCCCTCACCACCTTCCAAACGAGGGTGAAAACGCCAAGTCTAGCGCGAGACACTCGGGGCTTTGAAGCCAACCTTCGTCCTCCAGGGGACAGTTTCCCCCAAGTTGTCTGGTTTCACCTCCAAGATGGAAGCCCTCAGTGACCCAAGGGTCTCCTTGGGGGAAATCAGGGACAGTCAGAAAGCAAATAGGAAGACTCACAGGACCCCTCTTATCTCTGTCCCAAAACAGAAGCTTGTCACTCCAACAGGGGACAGACCTCCACAGGGGACAGAGATGGCATTTAGCTCAAGAAAAAAGAAAACAGAACTAAAGCAAACCCCCCCGGCCCCCAGCCATGCTCGCCCCTGCAGAGCCACTCTGGGCTGTCCCCTTGCTCTGTCACGTGCCTTTCAGCTCTGCGTGGTTTGCAAACTTTCCATTCACAGCCCAGGACTCGGCCGGCATCCTCTCTGGGCTCCTCATTCCAGCCGTTCCACAAACCCACCGGAAGGATGCCACCGACCATGGACCCAGGGATAGGGGATGTCAACCGACCTATCGGATCACTTTTATAATTATCAACTTGCTTTAAGTTCAAAAACACAGACTTAGGCATATTAAAACACAATCGATGCCAAAGACACAGGTCTACACGAAACTCTGGAAGACATCTGTGCCCCACGGACCGTCTGAAACCCGGATGGAGAAACCTAAGAAGAATGGCCTTTGTAACCCTGGCACATCTTAAGTGCTCAAAGAATGCTCGGCGACTGAAGAAGAAAAGTTCTCAAAAGACTCACTACGATGACGGCTACTGCATCTACACTCTTACACGTACATGTTCCCCTTCTGATCCTCATGACCACCCCTCAACAGACGGGCAATCCGAAGCCGGAGGGGGTTCAGGTCTTCCTCCAAGACCACTCAGGAAAACACGGCGGAGGGAGGGTGTGAAATCGGGTCAGCTTCACGCTGGAGCCTGAGCTTGGAAACCTAGATGCTAATTATTTTAAATTCGCTTTCTAGTCATTCTCTCAAGTCCCGGTTTTGCTCTTTGACACCCTGGCGATTTCCGGGTGTGGCTGGGGTCCCAAGGGCTGGAGATGCCGTGGCTGGGTGTGTGCACTGTGGTGTGTCTGTGGGTTGCTGTGCTGTGGTTTAGAGGCGTGTGAGATGATGCTAGAAGGTTCAGAGGTGAGCTGATTGGATCAGGAGTCTTAACCTGACCAGTGCGTGGGTGCCTGCGAGGGACCACCTGGGTGGTAACTGCAGGCAGGTAGGGTGTGGCTGGAGGAGGTGGGTCACTGGGGCCGGCCGTCCCTTTGGGGTTTATATTTTGTTCCTGGACAGTGCAGCTCTCTCTGCTTCCTAGTGCCGTGTCCTGAGCTGCTTGCCTTCCTCCTCCACGCCCTTCCGCCATGACGTTTTGCCCCGTCCTGGGCCCACAGCCACGGAGTGGGCCGTCTGTGGACTGACCCCCTGAAACCGTGAGGACCAGAAAACCTTGTCCTCCTTCTGAAGTTGCTTTTCCCCCTCTAAAATTGCTCACGTCAGGTCTTTTGGTCACAGCGGTGGAAAAAGCTCTCCGAAACAACGTGTCTGTCACGTCGGGGCTGGGGCAGGAGGTGGTGCGTGGGGCGGGGGGGCGGGCATCAGAGTGTCCCTGGTCTCCTTCTCTGCTCTCACGTTCCCGCTCTGTCTCCGCGCCAGCGCCCCTTCCTGCCCGTTTCCTCACCACACTTGAGCACGAGGAGGGGGTGCCCATTCGCCCCGACTGACAAACTGACACTCCCTCCCTCGGTTCCCTTTGAGGGACTGGCAGGGTCACCCCAGGGCTAAGGCACTGACTGAGAAACTCGTGTCACCTCTGAGAGCAGGAGGTGGGTGCAGAGACCCCCCCCTCAGGAGGTGGCGTCCCCGGGGCCCCTCGAGGGAGGGTGGCCAGCACGTCCGCAGGGAGCATTACATAACTGGGCTGTCCCCTGTGTGGGCGAGGAGTGGCCCGTCCCCAGCCCGGCCCAGGCGGCCACCTCCATCTGGCGTCCTCTGTGTGTGTCCATGCGTGGCCTCACGCTGGGTCTCTGCCGTGTGTGACCCGCGGGTCGACCCGCTGAGTGTCTTTCAGCCTCTTGCTGCCGGGGTTCTGGTGTGCAGGAAGACGCCCCGCATCCCTGTGCCCTTCCCCGCCGGAGGCCCCCGCCCTCTCCTCCTTCCTGAGTTCTCCTGGGACCGAATCCAGGATGCTGGCTGCTCAGTGGGGACCGTGACAGCTGGGACCTCCAGAGCGCCCAGGTGTCCACATTGGGCACTGGGCTCTGTTCTTTAAGGAGGAAAAGGAACTTGAAGGTGGGGTTTTGTTGGGGGGGAGGAGGGGCAAGACACCTAAGCCTGTTTCTCCCACTTGCTGGATTGGGTCAGACCGCAACAGGGGACAGAGATTGGACTTGGCCTTCTGTGTCCTTTTGCTTAAGAAAAAAAAGAACACAGAGATAAAGCACCCCCACCTGCCCCCAGCCACGCTGGCCGGGTCAGAGCCACCCTGGGCTGGTCCTCGTGCCCGCTCTCGTCAGCTGCCTTCTAGAATCAGGCTGGGCGCTCTCGGCTGGTGCTCGGGACCTAGGGCTGCTGCTGAGCTCTGGGGCCTGGGCACGAGGAGGGAGCGTCGCTCCTCTGGGGAGGAGGCTGGAGTAGGCAGAGTCAGGGATATTCAGGGTCTGCACGGGTGCAGCACACACACACGCACACACACACACGCACACACACGCATGCACGCACACCACAATCTGACCGATGATTTCTGAGCGCTCCCCATTTCTTAATAACCAGTCCACAGTCCTCCGTCTCTCCTCCTCTTTTGCTGCCAGAAGGACCTGTTCCTCACCCACGGTCGCATTTCAACCTCATCATGTTGCAGATCACTTCATGGAGCGGCTCTGGGTGACCCACCTGCCCCCGTTGGTGAATGTCTAGAACCCACGAGCCTTTTCAGGCTGCCGTCCTGCCCACCAGGAAGCCTTGGACGGTCCTTCCTGGCTCTATCTGTACGTTTCTGGGTGAGTTCTTTATTTGCTCCACACCTCAGTTTCCTCATCTGTAAAATGGGGCCATTCGCCACCGTCACCGCCCATCTGGGTGACTGGGAGGGTTCAATGAGAACGTCAACACAGGAAACTTAGCAACATCACAGAGTAAATTGCTCGGAAAAAGCCGTTTCCTGTTATTGTTACGTAAGATGTAAGGATTTGGGCTTCCTGGGTTTCAATTCAGTGCGTTTTCTGCTCCACCGGGGTCTTGTCTTGTCCAAGGGCCTCTCTGTGTCATCTCGGAGGGGTCTTTCCCTGGGAGTCACATGGAGAAATCTCACCTTGGTCACAGTGGGCGGTCACCATCCATGGGGTGACAAAGCTGGCCGGAGCGGCCTGCCGACCCAGCCTCTGCCTTTGGGGCTGGGTTTTTTGAACGAGCCCCGTAGGCACGCCACGGAAGCAGTACTTGGCCTTGAGTCTCGGCCGCGCGCTTCAGTGGTCTCGGTGTGTTTATTTCGTTCACCTTCCTGCGAGGAAGTGAGTGGCTGAGTAGGGGGCGTGAGTGCCAGTGGGAAGGCGGACCCCCACGCAGGCCGGCGTCTGATGCTACCTCCTTGCTGTGTGACCCTGGACGTGCCATCGCCCACCCTGGGCCTCGTTTCTGTAACGGGGGGAGTGGCACTACCAGCATTTTCGAGTGCTGTGAGTTTACTGTGCGCTGAACTTGGGGCTGGGGGTGTCTGATGTAAACCTGAGGGTCAGCGATGTCCACTGAGGAAGTAGGTGGCCCTGGCCTACGTGAGTCGACGCTGAGGGTGCCCATCGTCAACCGTAATCCTAACGACAGTCCGTGGCGCTGTGCCCCCCTCCCTCCTTCCCTCCCTCCCTCCCTCGCCTCCCCAAAGTGCTTCCGCATCTGCTGCTGCACTTTCATCCTCACCCCGATCAGGGTCACATTCAGTGGCTCCTCGCTTTACAGATGAGGAGATTAAGCTGCTCTGGGACACCCGCGCGTCCCCATTTGTCATGGCTTTCCATTTCGAGCACTGAAAGCCGGATGGAGATTAGGACGAAGAGAAGCCGTGGAGATCCCTGAACTGGCCTCCTCGTTCCAGAACGAGGAACAGAGGCCCGGAGAACCGAGGGGCTCGCTCCACACGGACCGGCCGAGCTTCCGTGGCCCAGAGCCACCTGGTCCAATATGGCAGCCTTCGGCCTCATGGGGCCGTGGGGAACCTGTCTCTGCTGGGGCTGGGCCAGCCCCACTGTGGTTGAGAGGGGCTGTCAGAGCAAGATACCTTGGGTCTCCAAGATCAGTGTGAGAAAAAGAATGTGAAAAGTTTTGAAATCTTGATTCAGTGATATTGCTTGGGACATACTGGGCTAAACAGGTTTTTTGTGGGGAAAAAAAACGGATTTCCCTTGTACTTTCTTTTTTTGTTTGTTTTTTAGTTCTGGGCCTCATGCAGGTAGGTAGGAGCTCTCCCACTGAGCCACACACCCACGCCCCCACCTTTCCCTCTTTTCAGCATGACTACTACAAAAGCAAACTGTACCCTGTGATTCCCATTCTGCGGTGCCAGGCAGCGTGGTCTAAACGGGGACGGTTGATCTTCCCTGGGTTCTATTGTCACTCTAATTTCCCCAAGAATCTGCTGATAACCTAGGCAAAAGGTACTTATTAAATAATGTTCCATCTTCGCCAGGCGCAGTGGCGCAGGCCTGTCATCCCGGCACTTGGGAGGCTGAGGCGGGAGGATCATGAGTTCAAAGCCAGCCTCAGCAATGGCGAGGCACTTAGCAACTCAGTGAGACCCTGTCTCTAAGTAAAATACAAAAAAGGGCTGGGGATGTGGCCCAGTGGTCGAGTGACCCTGAGTTCAATTCCTGGTACAAAAAAAAAAAAAAAAAAAAAAAAGCTTTATCTTCTAAAAAAATAAACAGAAATGAAAAGAGGATCTGCACATGTCTCACCGCCCTGTGAAGTTGACCATTGGGAATGGGCATGGTGAGGGTGGTCATGGTGAGGGAGGAAAACCCACCCAGAACCAGGTAAGAAGGGATCATAGAAGGATGCCACCTGGATTAATAATAGTCCAGTATCCAAAATCCTGTCTCCCCAGTGTCAGTTGAAATCGAACCCATCCTTACAATGAATTGTTTCACTAAAAAGAATGAGGTGCATCTCTATTTAGAGGTAAGAAATGAGCTCCCAGTTATACCAAAAGGTGAAAAAAAAAAAACACAAAAAGGGACAATGGGTAAATTCTATACCTGTACAGTGATTATTCTGGAAGGAACGGATATTAATGGCCGCATCTTACAAGGCCTATTAGAAGTCAGGAGGAGGAGGGATCCTGCTTGGTACAGAATACCTTTGTTCGCCTTGAATATCATGTAAATTACGTTCTTAATCACATGTGCATTGCCTTTTAAATGAAAGATATTAAAGAAAACAAAACCCAGCCCGTGAACTCCGCTGTTTTCGGCTTGCACACCCACAAAATCTCTCACGGAGTGGCGGCCCCGCTCCCCGTCTCCCTCCGATCTCCTTGAAAAGCAAATTCCAACTCTTCAGAAACAAAACCGAGTAACTCCGCCACCCCCCACACCGACAAAAGGCTGAAAACGTAAACCCAACTGTGCGCTCCTCTGCAAAAAACACCCCAAACAACCAACCGACTTCCTTACATCTCCTGAGCTGCTAATTTGCAGTCTTTCCCGGAGAGATCACCACCCGGGAATCAAGCCTTCTCCCACGCCAGCAAGTCAGAGCAGAAAACCTGCCCACCCCCTGCCAACCAGGGGAGTGAGCTGGCGGTCTACGCCTTGGAGATCCCAAAGTCATGGGCATCCTGGTCCTAAAGCATCTCCCCAGCCGTGGAATCCCATCAGGGTCATGGCTACAGTTTGCCCAGGATGACTTTGAACTTCCCAGCTCTGATGCCCACATCTCAGGGGCAGGAACCAGCTCAGCTTAGAGTTAGAGTTCGAAGCAAGAACGCCAAGGATTGTTAGAAAATGGATAGCATCGATCCTGTGACAGGGGGTGTGGGAGACTCAGAGTCCCTTACACCACTGCTTGCTACAACTTCTTTTTTTTTTTTTTTTTTTTTGGTACCGGGGGATTGAAGTCAGGGGCACTCAACCACTGGGCTACATCCCCAGCCCTTTTTTTTGTATTTTATTAGAGACAGGATCTCACTGAGTTGCTAAGTGCCTTGCCATTGATGAGGCTGGCTATGAAGTCGTGATCCTCCTGCCTCAGCCTCCCAAGTGCTGGGATGACAGGCGTGCGCCACCACGCCCAGTTTGCTACAACTTCTTTGAAGGGCAGTTTAACAATCTCTTCCCCAAACTTAAAATACACATACCTTTGGCTTGGCAATGGAAATCTTGGACCTTCTCTTGCTAATAAATGGTAAGGAACATTCTTGAAAACACACACACACAGTCTCTCACACATCCTTGAAGGATTATTTAGAACATCAAGAGATTGAGAATAATCTAACTGCTTGTCAATAGAGGATGACTAAGTAAACTATGGAATTTTGGGAAAGCATTAAATCAGGGGAGGGGGCTAGTTTAACAGGATCAATGGGAGAAAAGTCTTCTCCATACATTTCTAAATTTAAAGAGTGCGGTGGAGCGTATCCATGCGATGTATTCATCCATAGCTCCACATAAGCCTGGAGAGGCACTGCATATTTCTGGAACGAACTTAAGCTATCTGTAAGGTGGTTACAACTCAGAAAGGGGAGGGAAGGATAGGGGTTAGATGCAAGGGAAGTTTACTTTTTTTTTATATATTCTTTTCTATTTGATCATTGACTGCTATTATTTTTAATTTATTTTTACTGTGATGTTGTATTCCCTTTTTAATAAAAAGGGCATGGTCTCTGAAGTCAGACTGTCCTAGTTTCTCTGCTTGGCTTTGTGATGATGGGCAAGTTACTTCACCTCTCTGAATCGCAGTTTCTGCATCTATAAATTGGAGCTGCTAATAGAGCCTGTCAGGGTGTCTGAGGATGGAATGACATGATGCTCTGTTTTAACGATGCACCACCGGCTGTGCCAAGTGCCCAGTCAACGATCCTGCTGCTGCACTGGTACTGATTCTTATCACGTGAGTAGTCGTTTTTCTACGGAGCATGGGTGGCATCTGAGGGACGCATATTATCACTTAAAGCACTTTTTGCTGGAGGAGCAGCTGAAGGTGTGGACAGAGAGGCGGGTCCTGCTTCCCAGCGGAGTGGGTACCTGTCACTGGGCATGCCAACGCAGCAGGATCAGGTGTGTTGCAACATAGAAGCCCAGAGGCACCCGGCCCCGGAACAGGGTGGTGAGTTAATGCCACTGAGGTGCAGCAGGGACAGCCCTGGTCCACCCATCAGCACGATGGGAAAGTGCTGGGGGGATCAGCCAGCCTTCACGGCATCTTTCTTTGGCAAAACGTGTTTACACGAGCGACCTCAGCAGCCTGTGGGCCACCGTAGCCAGAACACTCCAGAACATTCCAGGGTTGGAGGAGAAGAGTCTTAAATTCCTTCCATCCATGGACCACTGAGGGACATAAAAGTCCCCGCAGAGATTCCTTGCCTTCCACCCTCGCCGGACACGCCCCCTCATGGTAAGGACCACATGGGGGTCAAAGCCATGAATTCGGAGCCAGAAGGACGGGGGTCTGTGACCCAGCTCTACCCCCTGACGGGCTCAGACCCCTCTGACGATGGTTTCTACCAATCAACTCCATGGGGTAAGCACACGGGGGAGCCCATGCAAAGTGCATGGTGTTGCTGACTGTGAGTTTTAGAGTCACTTTGGATAACAACACGCCAAGGAAAAGGAACTGTCCCTGGCCAGCTATATGAACAGGATCATGGTCAAGAGGATGGTCCCATTACCACAAAGAGGAAACATATCATCAGTGGTCTCTGAAATGTCTCTTAAGAATCAGTTAAAAGGGGCTGGAGTTGTGGCTCAGTGGTAGGAGCACTTGCCTAGCATGTGTGAGGACCTGGGTTTGATTCTCAGCACCATGTATAAACAAATGAATAAAATAAAGGTCCATCAACATCTAAAAAAATATATAAAAAAAAGAATCCATTAAAAAAAAAAAAAAAAAAAAGACGGCCCAGACAGGCATGGTGGTGCACGCCTGTAATTCCACCAACTCGGGAGGCTGAGGCAGGAGGATTCTAAGTCGGAGGCTAGCCTCAGCAACTTAGCAAAGCCCTAAGCAACTTAGCAAGACCCTGTCTTAAAATAAAATTAGAACAAAGGCTGGGGGTGTGGCTCAGGGGTTAATACCCCTGGGTTCAATACCCAGTACCATAAATAAATAAATAAATAAATAAATAAATAAATAAAAGGACATATTTTCAACCCCCCCCCCGTTAACCTTACCCTCCTTGACTTTCTTTTTCTCCTTCCTTTCCTTTCTTTCCCCTCCTTTCTCTTCTTTCCCTCCTGTCATCCACCCATTCACTAACTCACACATAGCTCCCCGACAGTCAATGCAGAGCCTGGGACAGGGGACAGCCCAGCCCACAGGCTCACACCTGGGGTGGACGTGGGTTGGCGAGAGGCATCGTGACCGGGACAATGGGAACAGAAGAGGAAAGATAGGTGCCCATGGTGCCTGAGCAGGAGGCCCAATAGTCCGGGTGCTGGTGGTCAGGGGGGGCTTCCTGGAGGAAGAGTCAGGATACAGAGCGGGCTGGAGGTGGAGGTGGAGGGTCGAGGTGAGAGGTGGGGAAGAGCTGGGCTGTCTCACCTGAGGCATGAGACACAGTCCCTCGTGGTGGGGGAAGAGAGCCAGCGTCTTGACACAAAGCTGGGGGGCGGCCGTAGGACCCCCACCCCCACCCTGGGCCTCCTGAGTGGCAGAGGAAGATTTTGGACTTTAATCCTAGGGCAATGGCGAGCCATGGACGGTTCTGACAGGAGAAGTTCTGTCGTCAGATTTTGACTTCATGCAGATCCCTCTGGCAGCTGCTGAATGGAAAACAGGTGGGAAAAGAAAGGCTGGTTACAGGAGGCCTGGTCAGGAGGCCGCTGCAGCAGGAAGGACCAGAGAGAGGGCATGGTACTGGGGCTTGAACCCAGGAGTGCCTGACCACTGGGCCACACCCCCAGCCCTTTTCAATATTTTATTTAGAGACAGGGTCTCACTGAGTTGCTTAGGGCCTCACTAATGGCTGAGGCTGGCTTTGAACCTGCGATCCTCCTGCCTCAGCCTCCCAAGCTGCTGGGATGACAGGTGTGTGCTACAGCACCGGGCAAGGGTTCGGTAGGATAAAGAGAGATTCAGGGTTAGGGTGAGTCAAGGAGATTTGGTTACTGGCTCGATAGAGTGTGTGAGGGAGAGGGAGGTATCTCCAATGCCTTCCTGGCTCTCACATGTGGATGGCATGTGAGGCCCTTTCCTGAGCGAGGGGAGGCAGGGTGGAGGGGTGCAGGAAGGAATAAGAATGAACGACACTCCTGTGACAGAAGTGCCCTTGTCAGTGGAAACACATGACTTAATCAGGCCAGCATTTCCTGATAGCATTACTTCCATAATGCTGAGGACAGAGGGTGAGTCAGGAAGCTCACTTGCTCTGGCTCATCCCCAGCCGTGGGCATTGCCTGGCTATCTGATCTTGGGCAAGCCATTTAACAGCTTGACTCTCAATCTTGTTTTGTGAAATGGAAAAGGTTAAGACATGCTAGTTCCCGAGGATTTTGTGAGGATTCAATAGGACGGACGCTCTAAGTAAGGCGTACCTTGTAAACAGTAAATGTCAACAGTAAGGACAAGGTGGAGTCATTTATTTTCAGGACTACTCCAAATTGCAGTTCAGCATTGACCCGAGACTCAACCGAGGGTTTGCTCTCATGCCTTGCATCCTGGGGAGCTCCCTGGGGCAGGGAAGCTCAGTCCGGAGAACAGAAAGAGATGCGTGGGGAAGGGAAAAGAAGCAGAAATGACTATTTTAAGGAAGCAGTGATAACATCAGATCCTTTGTCTTGGAAATTCCCCGTAAGAAATCACAGCCTCTGTGGAGGCCCAAATGAATTTCAGCACAGAACACAGTAAATAGAAACCACCAACTACAACGGCAAAAATCACTTCACACATCAGACCTATTGATAATAACAATAAATGTAACCGGGCCAAGGTTGAGTGAAAAAGATCAAGACTCTCAGGATTGGATAAAATGCATTTGTCCTAGCAGGGCGCGGTGGTGCATTCCTATAATCCCATCAACCTGGGAGGCTGAGGCAGGAGGATCGAGAGTTCAAAGCCAGCCTCAGCATGGCAAGGCACTGAGCAACTCAGTGAGACCCTGTCCCTAATAAAATACAAAAAAGGGCTGGCCCAGTGGTTGAGTGCCCCTGAGTTCAATATCCGGTACCCCCCCCCCCAAAAAAAATGCATTTGTCCAAATGAGCATGGATGGGGGGACAAGGACGAGGACAGAAGTTAGAACAGTTACCCAGGCAGGCATGGGCCTAGTATATGTTACTCTCACTTAGCTCCAGGGCACCTTAAGTCTGCTTTCAATTGAACTATATATAATAATCATATAATTGACCCTTGGAAGGTGTTAGCACCTAGAAAGTACACAGTACATATTTTCTGAATCAACGACGGGCTATTTGTACAAATATCTCATATTAAATATCTGTTAGGTTGAAGTACATGAAATTAGTAGTTTTGCAAACGAAATTCATCAAAGCCATATGGTTCATCCTAATACTTTGAACATTTTACTTTGTAGGCTCTTATTAAGTGACCGCATTTGATCCTTGCAACAGTCCTATCTGAAGGATGTGATGTTGTCATTCCCATGTTGTAGATGTTGAAACGAGGCTCAAAGACAGTATGGAGGCCGTGGGAGCTCCGACGGTGAGCGTCAGCAGTGGGGACTCCACCGAGGTTTTCTGAATGCAAAGTCTCCGCTTCTGTCACTTTTCAAGGACTGATGCATATTTTTAACTCAATTGGCCTGATTTTAGGTGGTAACCTGTAATTTTAGCAATTGGAAGTTGAAAGGGACTCGAGGCATTTTCTATTCCAAGAGATTTTTCTCTTTCATTCGTAATAGGGAGTCTGTGGGCCTCCCGTAGGGTTCACGGAACCCCAGGGAGGCTGGAACCGTGTGTACAACTTTCTTCACGGTGTGCATCTGTGCATTTACGTAGCATTGATACAGTTTCCCAAGCTCTCAGTAAGTACGCGTCTGAGGCAGAACTCACTGGATTAACGCCACAGTGTACAGCTCAGAGTTGAAATGGATACGCCTGAGGTTCTTAGAAAGAGTCAGAGATAGGATTAAACGCCGGATCCCCAAATTCAGGTTTCAAGCTCCATTTCCCTGCCTCCCCATGAAATCAGGAAATTTACCAGAAGTCCTGTATCTGACAGTAACGTTGATCTCCACGTGCGAGCTGCACACTTCTGGGTCGATGCTCTTTCTATCTAATTGTGCGGTTTCTTGGTTATTCAAAATAAGCCAAAGCAGTGAAGTCCCTCCTCACTTCCCTTCCCAGTGAACCACCACCTCCAACTAGGACCTGCCTCTCCAGGATCGAGAACAGGGCATGTGAAAAAAATCACAAGACTCATGGATTCTAGTTGCTGGTCACAGTAAATGTTTAAACGATCAATTTTATCATTAGGATAAAAGCTTATTATACTTTTTTAGTGTTTTAGTGGCAATATTATCATACCATTTATGTTGCCATAAATGATAATGTATTATTAAAAAATAAAAAAGAATAAGAATCACAGTCTCAGAGGCCTCCGCCATTACTCTGTAATCGCCTCAGCTTTTATTGAGTAACTACTTAGTTCCAAAATACCTTGATTGTCCTAGTGAGCTTAAGGGTGAATACCTCTTGAGGACAGAGATCACTTTTCTCAGGTTTATCATCATCACTCTACAGCATAGGGTTTTGTACACTGTAGGTGCTCAGTAAATCAGAGAATTGCCACATCTACAGCTGTTGAATAAAGAAGCCCCCATGGGCCGGGTGTGGTGGCACACGCCTGTCATCCCAGCACTTGGGAGGCTGAGGCAGGAGGATCATGAGTTCAAAGCCAGCCTCAGCCATGGCGAGGCACTGAGCAACTCAGTGAGACCCTGTCTATAATAAAATACAAAAAAGGGCTGGGGATGTGGCCCAGTGGTTGAGTGCCCCTGAGTTCAACCCCTGGTACCAAAAAAAAAAAAAAAAAAAAAAAAAAGCCCCCATGGGAGGTGAGAGGGAGTAGTGGGGACTGTGGAGGGCAGCTCCAGCCACTGCAGGAGGGAGACAGGAATCATTGCCCTCCCTGTCAACAGCAGCGGATAACATTACCCATCACGAATGAGGGAACACAGGAACGAGACTTCACACACTCAGGTAACAAAACTTGGATGGGTCTTAGTAGAGTTTGCAAAATCACGTGCAAAGGGTGTGGTCCAGTGCCTTGCTCCCCCAAGTGTGGCCCATCACCAGCAGCACCTCGAGCCCCTCCCACACCTGTGCCCGAGACTCCGCAGGGTAAGGTCTGTAGGGGATGCGTGTGTGCCCGATACTTTGAAAACCACCGGTCCCTGGTGCCTCTGAGAGCCTGATATGTCAGTGCAATCCCACGAGGCTTCAAACAGAAGACTTCGAGCAAGCGAGCGCGATAATATCAGGTTGAACCATACCAAATTGCTGTCACTCGACCATTCCGTGACCTACAAAAATGGCAATTTCAAATGAAATTCCAATTCCAACTCAATCTATATCCTGTTCTGCACAAAAGTGCCTCAGATCTAGGATATGACATGCTTCAAAAAGGCGCTGGTCGGAGTCTATAAATAACAGCCCGGAGGCATAGAAAGGTGAGGTTCGTGGGGTTGACGCTGTTAAAAAGGAATTTTTTTTTTTTTCCCTCCAAATTGGTTACCATGGCTTAAAAGGTGGAGGTTTCACTTAAGATATAAATTGCTGACTTTGGGGGAACAGGAAAAGATTTGCTCATACGGGGCCTTGTGTGTCTGAATGTCAGCAACAGCTGGAATGAATGTCAGCAACCGCTGGGTCCCTGCTCTCCGGTCCCCTCGGCCATGATCCTGGGCTATCTGCCGCTCGCCGGGCCGGGCCCCTGGACTCCTGCTGCGTGCAGTGTTCAGGGGAGCTCAGCTTCGGGAGCTGCCCCATGCAGGGGTAGCAGCCCTTGGTGACTGCACCTGGTCTCCTGGCGCAGGCATTCCAGGGCACCTCAGAGCTGACAGCACCTGTCCCAGCTTGCGTCCCGCGGCCGAGGCTCCACCCTGACCTCCTTTTCCCTGGGTAAACTCCCCGTCTGCTGCTTCTCCCACGTTGGTGTGGCACCAAAACGCTCCCCCAAATGACGTCTGTCTCTCTCGAAATGGGCTCTTTCGTTGCATGTCGGTCAGTCCCGGCCTGCTCAGGAGCGGAGCTGAACCCATCTTCCGTTCCCTTCAGGGGGGACACACAGTCCAGGGTCCCACAGGCCTGCCGTAGCGACCCACCTTCAGGCGGCCCGACCTGGCCTGGTTACACCACGCACCTGCTGAGCCCCGAGGGCCGCGCTGGCCTCGTCCGGCAGAACTCTGCACCCCCCCCCCAATGAAATCACAGAACAAAGAGAACGAGGACCCTTAACACTGTGTCAGCCAATGCCGCAGAGGAGGCACCGAAGGCCAATGGCAGAAGGTCCTGGTTAAAGCCTCAGGCACTTGGTTCACATCCTGCCCCTGCCAGTTACGAGCTGTGTGGCCTTGGACAAGGCCTTCAGCATCTCTGTGCCTCTGTCTCCTCATCTGCAAAACGGGGAAGGATCATAGTATCTACTACTGCTGTTAGAAACTGACAGTATCCAATAGGGTTCCTGTGGAGATTCGTGAGCCAAGGTCATGTCCCCAAGCTGGTCTTACAACCTCCATGTCCCTGCACCCCACCTGTGTCTCACCTATGCAATTCCTACTTAATATCTTTCCTTAAAGTTGACTCCCTTTTTACCTTAAGCACTTCAAGAGTAATATGCACAAAGTCATGTATAAAAGTGCTAGCTAGCTACGTTTCCCCCATGATCTACCAAGACAGACACTGGATGAGTAACATTTTTAAAATAGGTTCCTCTTTGCTCTCGTGGTGAGAAAACTTTGAGCAAACTCAAACCAAGGGACATGGTACAAAATCAATGACCAGTAATCCTCAGGCATGTCAAGCCCAGGAGAGACAAGGGAAGTCTGGCAATGGTCACAGATCAGAGGGGACGGAGGAGGAATAAGCCCCAGGAGGAATGCGGGCTCCTAGGTAGGACCCTGCAGCAGGAGAAAGACGTGAATGAGAAACCGGTGCGACGCGCACAGGCCCGCAGTGGAGTTAATATGATGTCATTGTCAATTCCCTGTTCTTGATCACGGTACGAGAGCTATTAGGATATTATAATGAGGGAAAGCCAGGTGGGGTGGAAAGAGACTCTGTGTACTGTTTTGTGACTTTTCCATACGTTAAACATTACTTAAAAAGAAAAAGGTTGGGGCTGGGGTTGTGGCTCAGCGGCAGAGCGCTCGCCTCGCACATGCGCGGCCCGGTTCGATCCTCAACACCACGTAAACATAAATGCATTGCATTGTGTACAACTAAAGTAAATAAATAAATATTAAAAAAAAAAGAAAAAGGTTTTTGAAAATGGGTATCGATCAAGTCATCTTTCCCTTTTCCCTTTTCCCAAGGCCTCGGCCACCACTGTTTTCTATGTGTAGTTGTCTATGCTGGGTATTTCCTTGTCACAGACTCCCAAGCCTCTGTGTCTTCCGTGACTCAGCGGTGCGTCTTCAAGGTCCACCTTTGTTGTTGGATCTCAGAGCTCCATTCCTTTCCATGGCTGCATCACATTCCGCCGCATTTTGCTCATTCATTGATTACCCCATGATTGGGGGGGGCGGTCATTTAGGCTATTGTGGATGGTGCTGTCGCGAACATTAGCAAACAGGTGTTCATCCAGACACCTGTTTGCAATTCTTAATGGATTTGGAGTTTCCTGTTGGGGTGATGGAAATGTTTTAGAACCAGGCAGAGGTGGTAGTGGCACATCACTGCGAATGTACTAAATACCATTTCAAAATGGTTCCTTTTAGCTGGGCGTGGGCGTGGGCATCCATCTGTAATCACAGGAATTCGGGAGGCTG
Source organism: Tamias sibiricus (assembly GCA_025594165.1). Taxonomy (NCBI): domain Eukaryota; kingdom Metazoa; phylum Chordata; class Mammalia; order Rodentia; family Sciuridae; genus Tamias; species Tamias sibiricus. Next base: position 13,712,348 of record CM046664.1, read on the forward strand.
AGGCAGGAGGATCACAAGTTTGAGACCAGCCTCTCAAAATAAAAAAGAAAAAGGACTGGGGATGTGGCTCTGTGGTTCAATCCCCAGAACCAAATAAAAAAAAACAAAAAACAAAAACGTTATTATATTATGTGAACTTTACCTTCATCAAATAAAACAATGAAAAATGGGCACCAGTAGTGCAGTATCCACTCTGTTTTGGAAAGCTGTGCTTTTGCAGGCCTAGCACTTAGTGCAGCACCTGGCCTTGGCAAGGGCATAAAACCCATTGACTGATGTCATAATCGTTGCTAGAGACGCAGACTCCCAGCTTCTAGTCCAGAGTGTTTTCTGGAACGTCGCACCACCTCGCCCAGACAGCTCCTCCAAGTGTGATCTATGACTCTCTGCACCCGTCAGCAATAAAAATCTCAGGGGTTTGGGTCACTGCCACAGAGCGCCTTGCTTTGAAATCCAAGAACTCTTCCAGCTTTGGTAAGACTCGCACAGCTGGCTGACACGGCACAGCTGGCTGTGCTCGGGAACACCTCCAAGTGGAGGGCCAACATCCCTCACCGGTTGCTTATCAACCGCGCACCAAAGCTATTTCAATAGATGATTCAACAAGCTTCATTTACTCAAGAAACCGGGTGCCTGATTTCCCCAGGGCTCCACCCTATCCGTGGCTGGGTGAGGCTGGGGTGCCCTGGCGTGGTTCATTTGATTTTGTAATGCCCACTCCCATTTCCTCCGGGTCCCCTGGGATGCATTGCAGAGTTAGAAATGAAAGCAAACGCCTGATTTGCTTGGAGGCGTTCCCGAGGAACCTGCAGCAAACAGATCCTTTTCCAGACAGTGGCCTCTCCGTCTTTCTCCCCAGGTCTGTGCTTGTTGTCCTCCATCCTCATCCCCAGATCCACTGTCCACCCTCCTCCAAACTCACTTGGGCTCCAGGAGGACAACACCAGGCCCCTTGCCCTCTGGCTTCTGATTGCGTTTGCAGGTATCGGTGGCAGGTGCTGACCATGGACGGGAGAGGAGGAGAGGGAGGGGAGCCAGTGGGGACTTCCTCCTCTGCTCTCTCCCTGCTGTGGCCTGGCAGGGGCTGCAGTCCTTCCTGAGCACTGCTTTGGCTGGGAGCTCAAAACCTGCCCCAACCCCACTCCATGGAGCAGGGAGCAGTAGCCTCCCCACCCGTCCAGCCGGCGAGTCGCCCCGCCTTGCAGATCCCTGCAGTGAATGAGCTTGCAAATGGCAGGGGCCTACGGTTTCCTGCTTGGCTCCTTGGGGGTAGGAATAAAGAAAATCAGAAGCCCTTTGGATGGAGAAGGGCGTGGCGCATCCAAGCCAAGTTATCCCAATCCCCCTCCTCATCTGCACCAATCCATTGAGGGAGCACCCAAATCGCACCAAGCATTAAATGGTCCCGATCACCCAGTGAAGCAGCCTGACGCTGTCTGCAGAAGAGAAACTGAGATGTAGAGGGGACAGGGGAATGAATCCCAGCGGCGGGGCCTGCCCACGGCCTGGGTGGGCTCCCGGGTCCTGCCTCCTGGCCAGCCCATCCAGAGGTGGCCAAGTGTCCAAGAGCCCCTGTGGTGACACTGTGCACTGCAGAGGTGGCAGCTCTAGGCCTAGGAGAAAACTCGCTGACCCCGAGGAGATCAGAGCTGCCATTCTGAGCAGCCGCGAGGAGGCCACAGTGTTCAGGTGCGCCCGGGGCCACCCGGCCAGCCCAGGCCACCCCGTGCAGCAGGCGGCACTCTGAAAGCTCTTCCAAGGACGAACCTCAAGCTCATTTCTCAATTCCTCAAGAGGCCCCGAGCCTGCTCTGCTGCTGACAGAGGAACTGTCGCCTGCTCGCTGCTCAATGCCCCTGATGTAAGGAGCGCCGCGGAAGAGAGCTGGATCGGGATGCTAAGCAGCAGTCAGTGTCATTGTCACCAGCGCTCATAAAGCACGGTGACTCACAGCCCTAATTAAAATGCTGAGGGGAAAATGTAAAGAAAGACTGCCATGGAAAACAGTGACATTCTGCTAAACTGCAGGGTTATTTCTTCCAGGAAAAGAGAGCGCGCTCGCGGGTGTATGAGTGCGCATGCGCACACGTATGTGTGGGGAGGGGTGCAGGTGGGAGGTGAGGATCGTTCTTCTAAGAAAGTTGGAAAAATTCAACCCAGAGAAAAGTCTAACTGAAACTATTCCTGCCTCCCAACTTTTTTTTTTTTTTTTTAGAAACATTTAAACATGGAATATTTAAGGGAGTAGCATAACACCACCCTTAAACTTTCAATTAGATCCAACAACTATTAGCATATGTATATTGGCTTCTATCAATCATTTATCTATTTATCTACCTATTCATCTGTCATCTATTTACATATGCATCTGTCATCTATCTGTCCATCTGTCTGATTATCTCACTACCTGTCTGACTTTACAATGAACCATTTGAATAAAATGCCCATATCATAACGTTTCAGCACTAAATTCTTAAGAGGGATTTTTTTGTTGTTGTTGTTGTCATTTTTTGGTTTTGGTAAAGTACTTGAACTCAGAGATGCTTAACCACTGAGCCACATCCCCAGTCCTTTTTTATTTAGAGACAGGGTCTCACAGAGTGGCTAAGTGCCCCCCTAATCTGCTGAGGCTGGCTTTGAATTTGCGATCCTCCTGCCTCAGCCTCCTGAGTTGCTGGGATTACAGGCGTGAGCCACTGTGCCCCGCATCAGCCTTAAATTCTTAAGTATGTATGATCTTTATTCTTGGGAATAAAGATCACGTTCCACAAAAAAACTGCAATACCATTATCATGCCTAAGAAAAATGAACTATACTTGCAAATATCTCACATAATACTCAGGAAAGGTGGCCTTTTTAAAATTTAAAAAGAAATTTTTTTTTTTAGGGACAACCTAAGTAGTAAATCTAGAGAGGGGAGAGCAGAGAACCTGCTTCCTGGCAGTATGGAGTGAGGAAGCTCCTGCTCAGGGTCTTTGGCTTCATGGGGCTGGTTCCTGTCATGTTTGGGAGTAGAAACATGAAGGCTTAAACAAAACAGACAAGAAATCCAGTGTGACCACATCACCTTGTTTTAAAAAACAAAGTTTCCGGGCTGGGGTTGTGGCTCGGCGGTGGAGCGCTCGCCTAGCGCGTGCGCGGCCCGGGTTCGATCCTCAGCACCACATAAATGCATTCCATTGTGTACAACTAAAGCAAATAAATAGGTATTTTTTAAAAAAAAACAAAGTTTCCACATTTCATCCTATGTGATTGCTTGCTTTAAGCAAACAAGGGGGCTCCTGATGACTTTGTGCTTCTCTTGAAATCCAAATGCACCCTCAGAAGCCAACGAGACACACTTCTCAGGGACATTCAGAAAGAAATGCCATACTTTCTGAAGGCAAGTCTTGAGGAAGGTGCCCCCAGAGATCATGGGCACTGAAGGTAGCTGTCAAGGAAACATTTATCTCTGCAGAGGAGTTGTGCACGTCTATTGTAAAGATACCCCCCCCAAAAAAAAAGAAAAAAAATTCAGCCAGCAAGCCCGTCCGTCGGAACCTATTGATTTATACTCTGCTTTGTAAGAAATGGATTTCATTGCAACGACTTTATGATATTAGGGAAGAACTGATACCTGAAGGCATTTCCAGCTAAGTCTTATCTTAACAAACAAGCACATAGATACTATTGACTGTTCATTACTCAAATGCTTGTCCGTGAGCATAATTGGTCTTTATTTTTCTTATTGACTATTTCAGGACTGGGCTACTGTTTCCAAACCAGAGAGAAAAACATGCCCAAAATATGTCAGTTGCTATTGAGTTCCACTCTGATTGATCGATCCCCTGTAGGTTATTTTGGCTTAAAATTCCTGGAAGGGAACCTAGCCCGATGGGGTCCATGTGGCTATTTAAGTGACCAAATAGGATAGACTGTCCCCAGTGTTCGCCTCAATGCATTCAAGTGACTGGCAAGTTGGTACCTTTTTTTGAACACTGTGAGCTACTTGAAGGTAGGGACGTATATTCCCCCTTCTTTACGCTGCAGCCTCTTTTTGGGGGGTCCGGCACCACGCAGGAAGCTCAGGGCTTATTCCTTCAATGAAAAAGCGGCTGCCCTGACTCTGATTTATGACAAGAAATCAAAATCCTTCAGCTGAGACATGATGTCTGCTCGTTGATACTATCTGAAGCTCAGGGCGCTTTTTGAACTCACAAGATCCCGTCTTCATTTCTTACTGGAAATGGATTCCAGGGAAGCCCACCTTTTAAAATCCCAGAGTAGCAATTTAGCTGTCAGGTTTGGAATAAAGAAGGGATTCCTGAGTATGATTTAATGCGGGGTAAAGTTGGGCAACTGTTCCTGGCAGAAGCTAAGATGTCTTCAGGGCACCACTGAAAACCTGTAGAATTCCTTTCAGGTGCTTTTAGTTCAAAACTCCTGAAGTATCGTGGGTGGCCCAAAGGGCAAGACCATTATTCCTAAGCTTTCCAACTGAGAATGGGTGACACGATCACAGGAAGGAACAGAACATATCAATCAGAGGCAGAGAAAGCGGATTTTGCTGGGGCTGTGACTCCAAGCCCCTGCTGCAAAGGCTTCTGTTTTCCATTTGAACGGGGCCACCTGTCTTTTGAATGTGGCTTACGGATGCCAATTGGGCAAGACAAACGTCTCAGGTGAGGGATAAAAAGTTAAAGCAGAAAAGATTTTTGCAGATAATTAATCCAGGGGTTTTAACTCATGCCTCCAAGGGCCAAGGAAGTGATATAAACCACAGTTAACGGCAAAGAGGTCACCTAAAGGCAAAACCCGAAAAACAAACAAGCAAAAAAAAACCTCAACAACAAACAAACAAATTAAACAAAACCCAAATCCAAACCCAAACCCGAAAACCAAACCTTCAAGATAATTCAAACCAACAAACTCAAAAGAACCATCCGCCAACCTACCAGGATGACATAAGCTGCAGGCCTCCTCCTAACAGAGATGCCCTTGAATTTCAACTCTGTACACAGATGAGAAACCTGACGCTGAGTGACAGGAAGGGGCGTGGCCAGTCCAACTGACCACCTAAGGGGGTGTCTCTCTCTCTCTCTCTCTTTTTTTTTTTTTGCATTTCTTCATTACGATCACTGAGATGAGCCGGACGCTGTCCCTTGTCCCTTTTCCAGAGTCACACATGCACACTGTCCCACTGAGCCCTCTGAACAAACCCTGAAATTGTCACAATTGTCCCCAAGCATGGCTGACCTGCCAGAGGGTGGCTGACGCTGCGTCCACAGATGCCCGAGCCTGGCCCCAGAGGTGTCTCAGGATGACATCTTTTGATTCTTTGCCTTTCCAGCTGGTTGCTGTTGGTGCAGTGTGGCCCCGGAGACCCCGTCACTGAAAGGGTGGTGGGAATGAGGCCACCAGCTCTGAGGCCACCTCCTCAAGAAGCCTCCCCCGAGTGCCTGAGCCACCCACCCTGGGGTGGCAGCAACCTCACCTCACCCTCTCTTGCAGAGAGAGCCTGGTACACGGCTTCTTCGGTGCCCTCTGCCTGATTCACTGCCAGCTTTGCCAAACGGGACTCACACCACCTAACCCGGGGCCCTGCCCCTGGGCCCCGGCCCTGGACTTCATCATTACCACTGGTCACGCCACATTTAACTAACGTGCCGACGGCAGTCGCAGAATCACCCATGCTAACTGCTCTGATCCTCACAAACTACGACTATGCCAATGTTCATGCCCACCCCACCCTGTTGGCAATGCTCATGTTGGGGACTTAGGGATGTTTTCGGTGGATACATCTTTTTCATTGAATAGAGTCAAGTGGGCTCGATGGCCCAGTGTTAAAGGGTGCATTCGCCATTCCTGCTCCCGAGGAACAGGCCCTTGAGCCACAGAGACATCCACAGGGCTTGCAGAGGTAGGGTGGGGCCTGAGCCGCCTGCCACAATGAACTCCAACCAGGGCAGTGGTGACATCAATGGTAATTCAAGGGGTTTCATCAGCTCCTACAATTACCTGATAGGTTACTTTCTGTGGGGAAGGTGTTCCTGGAGATTGAACTCAGGGGCACTCAACCACTGAGCCACATCCCCAGCCCTATTTTGTATTTGATTTAAAGACAGGATCTCCCTGAGTTGCTTTAGTGCTTTGCTTTTGCTGAGGCTGGCTTTGAACTTGCGATCCTCCTGTCTCAGCCTCCCCAGCCCCTGGGATTACAGGTGTGAGCCACTGCACCCGGCTGACAGGTTACTTTTAAAAGAAAATTTCTCCCTGAAGGGATTAACCATGGGGGCTAATGCCCACCATGAAGTGGGAACTCAGGGCCGACATCCAGCAAGGCCAAAGTGGGGGGAACTGTGCTCAGTCTCTCCCGAACAGTTTGCCTATTTGTAACGACAACCAGAAGAGACAGAGGGAAATTTCCTTTGCATTCTCTGGGGCTCGTCCATGCCGATGGAGACATCCAGTTCCCACCAGTGAGCACGGAACAGCGTTAAGACACTGAGAATCCATCCCAGATGCGTCGATAATGTGCTGCGTGACTTTCACCAAGTCACAGGTCTGCTCTGGGCCTCAGTTTCCCTATTTGTACAGTGAGGCTCAGGGATAAGAACTGAAGGCATTAGAACTGCCCGGAGCTGTCTTATTACAAACGTAGATCCTTCCAGGCTCAACGTGGGCATGCCAGCTCTGCAGAAAGAGGGTAGGGTCTGGCACCCCAGTTTTCAACCAGTGCCTTCGTGGATCCTGATGCTGAGAGTCCAGAGGACTGGCATTTGGCATTCGTGAGACGAGATGATGTGTAAATGCTATCGTATTCTAGATCAAGGGAAGCGGCCATGTCTCTAGCCTTCCCAGCGTCTGCGCTGTCGACCCGTGATGGGAAGCCCGCCCTCTGTGCAAACAGCCCAGATGAAAATTGGTCCTGAAATGCCAAATTCAACTTTCATACATTCCAGTTTCTAACAGGAAAGTGCTCCAGTTCTTAGGAGCGCGGGTTGCTGCCTGTGGCTCTTACACCACGTTCCAAGGCTCTGCCAAGCCCTGTGCAAATCCACGGGACGCAAGTCACAGGCAGCACACAGAGGCTTGTCCTAAGACACCCCAAAACAACCACGACACCACGATCGATCCTGCTCACAATATGCAGGTGAACTGACCCCCAAGTCTTCCCGTGTCCTGGGAAATCAGCACCACTGTTAGGAGGGAAGATTTCGGACAACTGTCTATGTGGTACCTTGGACAGCTCCTTCTCAGCTTGCAGCAGAGACCCTCGGGCACATCCTACATCATTCCAGCTTCTTGGCCTTCATCCCTGTCCCTCCCAGTGGAACACGCAGCCTTATGGGCTGGCTTCAGCCATTGGGAGAAAATAAAGAAGAGGCAAGAAGCACAAAGGGCAGCCTGGTCCAGAGGCCGTGTTCACACTGCTGACTCCAAAAGATTGACAGAGGAGATGTTCCACCGAGGTTTCTTTACTTCCTTACCATCACCAGTCTGGGCAGAACCCCTTTTACACTCATTATCATAAGATCTTCAAAACAACCCCTTGTGGGAGTTACTGCTCTCATTTTATGGATAATGGGACTGAGGCTCAGAGAGGGTAAGTGACCAACTCTAAGTTGCATAGCCACGGAGTGATCTAAACTGCCCCTCATGCAGAGGTCTTCAACAGGTCTCTCTAGTATGTGGCTTGCTCTTTGCATGGCCTGAGGACTTTGGGGGAATGTCATAATAATTTCTGAAGATGCTGTTATGCTCCTGATGACTGGGGTAGCCTCTGGCTGAGCAGATCCATGAGAAAATGAGGCTGTGTATGCTAACGGAGGGGCAAGCGTCAGACTGTCTATGCATGCAAAACACCCCCAATTAGGAAGCCAAAAACCAGGTTGAGAGCCGGGTGCGGTGGCACACACCTGTAATCCCAGCACTTGGGAGGCTGAGGCAGGAGGATCGCGAGTTCAAAGCCAGCATTAGCAACTCAGTGAGACCCTGTCTCTAAATAAAATACAAAAAAGGGCTGGGGATGTGGCCCAGAGGTCGAGTGCCCCTGAGTTCAATCCTCGGTACCAAAAACAAACAAACAAACAAACAAACAAAAAACCCCCACAAACACAAACAAACAAACAACCAGGTTGAAGTCTCTAGCAGCACCACTTACCAGAGGTGACTGTGGGCATGGACACCTGTTTCCCCTAACTCAGATTCCACAACTGCAAATGTGGGATTTGGATCACTACCCAGGAGACCTGGGGGAGCTGTTAAGAGGTTCCAGAGAGATCTTGTAGGTGGCAGCACCTTGGAACCTAAACAGAGCTGCGTGCCTGTCAGAGGGCTTTGGCAATCTGGTCTGGTAGAGAGAGGCTGGCCCAGTGATGCAGGGGCCAAGTGACTCCCTTCCCCAACCTGCCATGGCTTCTCAGACCTACCCATGAGCAGGGGCCTGATCTCTCTGCTTCTGGCAAGGCCCCAAGGTCAAAAAACAAAACAAAACAAAACAAAAAATCCACCAAGAGCAAAAGGAAAAATTCAATGGGGGAAAATCCATTCCCCGTCTAGAGAGCTGCCGCCACTGTCTTCCAGTGTCTTTTCAGCCCTGTTTGCCCTGATCCCAATTAGAGAAGCACTAAACAAAGGGGATTTTATTCCCTCATTCCTCTGGGGGAGGAACCTGGGGGGTCAGCTCCGTTCTCCTGTGTGCCAAGGTCCTGGGCTACCAAAGCTCCGACATTGCGCCCTGGGCGCGCTAGCCTGCAATGCACTGGTGCCAGGGGCGCCTTAGGGAAGGTTCCCTCGGTGGCGGCCACTGGCGCACTTCTCCTGAGCCTAAGCGCCAGGATTGGGCTGGGCAACGAGAGCAGAGTGAGTCTCATCTGCCAGAACGAAGCCCAGCGCCTCCTCCCCAGGACTGCGAGGGTCCAGATGGCGGTGGGAGCAACGTTTCTTACCCTCCATTCTGTGCAGGCAGGAAACCAAGACCCGGAGTCTCCCGGATACGTCCCAGGGCGTTCGAAGAAAACACAGCAGCAACATTCCCTGCGTATTGAGCGCTTGCCCTGGGCTCCATATTTACGTTCCTGATTTTTAAAGATCCTCACAACAGCCCACGAGAAAGGTCTTGTTTCCCCATTCTACACACGAGACCACTGAGGCTTAGAGAGATGAGGGACTTACCTAAGGTCACGCAGCAAGTAAAGGGTAGCTCCTAGAATTAAAACCCAGGAGGAGTCACCGGAAAGGTTCCTGCCCTCGCTCCGCTCCACTGCCGCCTTCTCAGCGCGCGCCTCTCCTCCCGGAGCCCGCCCCACACAGCGCTATCCGCGATCACCGGCGCGCTGAGAACTGCGGGCGCTCGGACCCGCGGTGCCCTGGGTGTGGGGGGCGAGCGTCTCACATCCTTTAGGGCAAAGCACCAAGAGCCCACCGACCCAAAGACCCTGGGTGGTCAGGGAAGTTGGATCTCGCAGGGCCCCAGCTGGGAGCTTTGGCCACCTGGAAGCAGACCCATTGCGCTGGGCGCATTGCCTGTCCCTGAACCACGGTGGAGCGCGCCCGTGCCCACTCCAGGGACGTGCCCGGAGCCCTAGAGCCTCCCTCGTGGGAGAGAAACAACTTTCCCAGGTTCTGGGAGTCGACGCTCTCACACCCTAATCCCGCCCGGACAGAAGTAAGAGGTGCAGGCGGCCCCGCCATTGCCGCGGGAGCGCAAGGAGGATCCTGGCAAAGTTGGAAGCCGGGCGGGAGCGGCGTTGCCCGAGCGTTCCTGGAGCAGAGCCCTCCCGGCCGCGGGCCCCCCGCCGCGGGCAGCTGGCGGTGCCAAGAGTCCGCCATTACCGCGATCGCAGGTGAGCTGCGTTCGGAGAGCCCCGCACCGGGAAAGCGTAAAGTTGAGGGTGGGCAGATGCAGCGATCCCCGGGGATTGGCGTCCCCAGCCTCGGGCTGCCCGCCGGGGAGTGACAGTGCCCGGCGGTCCGCCATTACCCAGCGCAGCGTTGCGCGGAGCCGAGCGCGCGGCTGGGAAGGCAGCTGGCTCCGCAAAGTTGGCGCGGGGCGGCTGCGTCGACCCTGGGGACTGGACCCCCAGCCGCTGGCCGCCCGCTGGGAAGAGGAGGAGGCCGCCGGACCCAAGTTGGGACGCGCGGCAAAGCCCGCGCCTCCGGGGCGCCCTGGGGGGCCCGCGCAGGAGCTGCGAGCACTAGGGCACAGCGAGGGGGCGCGGGACGCCGGGGCCAGGAACTCACCTGCCGCGGAGCCGGGCAGCTCCGAGGCCGCTCTCGGCGCTGCGCGCCCGCCCGCCGCCACCGCCTTCTCCTCCTCCTCCTGCTCTTCCTCCGCCTGCCGGGCACCCGTGCCGCTGCGCTCGCGGAGCCGAAGCCTCTGGGTCGGCAGCCCCGCGCGGCTGGAGGGCGCCAGTCGCTCCCACTCACCTCCGGGTAGGAGCCGCGCGCGTCCCTCCCCTGTCCCTCCGCTTTGTGCCTCCCCGATCGCTCCCCACCCCCTCGCCTAGCCCCCACCTCTTCCTTGTCCCCTCCTCTTCCTCCCTCCCTCCCCCGGCCCCAGCGAGCCCAAGTTCGGGACGCAGGCTGCGGGCTTCCCCCGCGCAGTGCCCGACGCCCCGCGCGCGCCCCTGGCTCACCCCGTCCGCTCGGCCGCCGCTGCCGCCCGACAGCCCTTCCGAGGAGCCGCGGCGCCAAGTAGCTCCTCGCCCAGCGGCTGGAAACGCGGCGTAAATATGTAGGGACGGAGCCGCGAGCTCAGCGAGGGTCGTGAGGGGGAATTTATTTGTTAATGTCCCTCCTTTATCCTATCATCGCTGAAACGAATTAGCGGTGACGTCCAACCCGGCTGCTTTATGGGTGTGGGGAGGGAGACGTCGCAACCCTCATTACAAGAGCCGCTCTGGGCTCCAAAGCATACATCTTTTATATAACCTAATTTCCATTTTTTTTCTATCAGGAAACACACACACATACACACACACACACACACACACACACACACACTGACAATTTCTGGGAGTCTGGAGGGGGCTGAATGTGGTAGCCGCGTAGGGGAGGACACCTCTCTTTGGCCTGAGAGGGCCTCACAGGAGGCAGGGACGGTTATTTCTGTCTCTACATCAGTGTTGGGACAGTATTCCTTAACGGGACAGCAGAATACACAGACCCCCCACTCTGGGCAGCGCTGGAAGCCCCCAGGAGCTAGCAGGGCCTCAGTGCCGGGGCTCTGGCCCTGGCTCTTGAGTGGACAGAGGGCGAGTCAGCCCTTTCCGGAAATGTTGCCTGATTCTGGTCTTTTCTGGAGCACAGCTAAGGCCTGGCATCTGGGGAGGAGGGGAGGATGGAGGGGACATGTTAGCCTGTGACCTGGGAGACCTGCATGGGGGAGAGGCCAAGGGCTGGGCTGGGCTGGGGGAGGGGCAGACGCAGGGAACCAAGCTTCCCTTCCTTTCTTAGGGGCCCTAACATATGGGTAACCATATAAACCCATCTCAAAAGCTGTCTTTTCCTGGGCAGATTGCAAAGGATTTTGCATTTCACTGTCGCTGTTGCTCAGACACTTGGGGAAGCAGGGGGTGGGGGGACTCAAGGAAAGAGCAGGCTTTACACACACACACACACACACACACACACACACACACACACACACTGCACCTGGCTCTGGGTGGCCCCATCTTTCCTCCTCCCCCAGCCTTGCCAAGGGGATCCGGCCCACTCAGGCTCCGACTTGTGCAAAGAAGCAAAGAAGAAAACTACCCCCCTTTGTCACTAATAAGTGCTTTTCAGATTGTCTTGCACATCAGCAAGGGATAAGGGGGTGTGACTTTGGGCGCAGGAAGAAGGGTGTGGGGGGGGTGAGGAGGGGAAGAAGGAGGCTGATGCGGGAGGCCTGTGTTGTCTTCAACACCCTGGAAGGAGGACCAGAGGAATTCCGTGAGCCCCGGGCTCTGCCTCTCCCAGGCTGCACTGCGTGGGGCGAGATCCCTGGCCTGTTGCCTCAGCTGCCAAACGGGCCTGGGGTCATGGCGAGGATACAGTAAGACCATGCTGGTGCAGCCCTTGACCTAGTGCCCGGCATCTGGTAAATGCTCAGGAAAGAGCAGCAGACGATGATGAAGGCAGCAGTGACATAGAGGCTGGCTTTGTGTGGCAGGAGGTCCAGGCTGGAGCCACGTCCTGGCAGCCCCGTCCCTTCCCATCCTGGACCAGCTCCCCCAGCCCGAACCGTTTCAAAGTTGAGCGCTGGGTTTCAGTGGTGTCGGTCTCAGAACACGGTTCCCTCAATTACCATGGCAACTGGGGAGAATCAGGAAGCCAGGGGAAGGGAAGCTGCTCTTCCACGGGGATGGCAGTTCACCTGCTCCGAAGGGTGCCTGCCCATGGGTGTGGGCGTCGGGGCCGAGGGGCTCAGAGAAGGGCACCCCCTCCCGTCCCAGAACACGAGCTGTTTTGACCCCGAGGAGAAGCGTGGTTGATAGGGCACACAAGACCGCAAGATGGTGAGGTCAGGGCCAAGGCTGAGCTGTGCCTGCAGGAGGCAGACTTGGCTTGGGTTTGGGGAGGGGGAGACAGAATCCCACTCTCCCCCAATTCTGTTCCCACCACCAGGTGTCCTGGTGCACTCGGTAGCAGAGCATGGTCATGTGGCTCTTGAGACGGGGATCTTGGAGACAGAACCTTGGTGCCCAGGAGAGGAGCCAGTCACCATGAGGAGTTTTGTGTGTGTGTGTGTGTGTGTGTGTGTGTGTGTGTGTGTGTGAGAGAGAGAGAGAGAGAGAGAGAGAGAGAGAGGAGAGAGAGAGAGAGGGAGAGAGAGAGAGAAAGCGAGAGCTAGCTCTAGCAGACAGAGACGAGGTGGGGGTAAAAGGAAGCAGAAAGAAAGAGATACCCAGAGGAAAAAAGAGATAGGGAAATTGGCAAAGAGAGATAAATAGCCAAAGACAGAAGGAAAAGGAGAGACCGCCCCTTCCTTACTCTGGGATGGATTAAGGGGAACTAGTGACGATACTTCTTGTAGTAGTAAGAAATGGTGGCTGTCTTACATCGAGCACATTTTGCCAGCTTCGAGGCGAGCATTTTTAGGTATAGATCATTTAATTGTGATAAAAATGGTGCAATGACTCCCTTCCTCATTCCTGTTTTACAGAAGGGAAAACAGTCTCTGGAGGCAAAGCCACCTGTTCCAGTTCCCCAGTGATTGGTGTCAGAGAGGGACTTAGAACTCAGGTCCTGGGATCCCAGAGTCAGGCTCTGTTCCCTCCCTGCCGGATCCTTGTGGAGGAAGAAAGGGGGACAGGGACCCCGGGCAGAACCACCATGTGGCATGAGTCAGGCATTTCTCAGAGTGGCTCCTGGTGTTTGGGGACCTTCCACACTAAGGCTGGGTAGCATGAGTGACCCTAACAACAGGAAGCAAAAGACCAGAGACTTTTACCGTCAACCAGGCATTCCTGGGATGATGCACAGTGACAGTCCCCAAAATCTCTTTGGCCCTGGTGGCATCGAGGCGGCTATGGGCACACACGATCAGGGGTGATGGCGGTGATGCCACCCTTCTCCAGGACCGAAGAGGTCTAGGCGGGCAGAGGCACCTCCAGGCATCTGCCCAGCATGGACACCGTATAAATGGTCACCGTGATGACAGTGATTCTGGGGTCTTCTCTCAGAGCCTTGCCCCTCAATCCCTGCGTGGATGGTGGGCAGGTGAAGAGGTTGTCCTCTCTCCCTGTCCCTGGACCCTCCCTCACTTGTGCTGACCCCTCAGCTCAGAGGTGGGCGGGGGGGGGGGAGGGCCCTCTGGTGGAGCGCAGGGGAGAGCACAGCTTCCTTTGCCGCCACGGAGGGGGTGATACGTTATCCGGCGCTAATGAAAACATAATCATCTTTTGGCTGTAGAGAGGGGCTAATTTAATAGGCCGTGATGGAAAGACATCTGCAGGATTTGCCCAGCGGTGAGAACACTTGGAAGGCTCTGGGCACAGCACGGTGTGGGTGACATCCCAGCTGCGTCCATGTGGCACCCCCCCACACACCATTCTGGGCTGGGGGGAGCCTAGGGGTCAGGCAGAAGCAGCAGAGGGGGCGTGGTGGCCAGCAGGTGTCTATGAACGGACAGACAGACCTGGGCTTCTTTCCTGCCGTGAGTTCTTGGGCTGGTCCTTTGCCTAGCCTCAGCTTCCTCATCCATCAAATGGGATGAATTCTGCCTCGTTCACGAGGACCCGGGGTGGGGGGTGGGTGGGCAACGTGAGAGCGATCCTGGCACATTCTAGGAGTTCAACGACACTCTCACGCCTCTTTCAGAACACGCAGCGCACTTGGGAATAGTCACTCATTTACTGTGGGACTGGGAGGAGCCCAGGAGGGCAGGACATGCCCTCTCCCCATCTCTAAGCCAGGGCTTCCCAAAGCCTGTTCCCACGAAAGCCGGACCAGCATCCCCGGAGAGCCTGCTGCAAATGCCAGTTCCTGGGCCCTCTCCCAAACCTGCAGAATGAGCCCCTCAGGGTGGGCTCCCGCAGTCTGTTTGCCATAGCACCCCCCCCCCCGCCGTGATTCTGATGCCTGCTCAAGTCTGAGAACAGTGGTTGCAACCAGAAGCCAAAAAAAAATAATAATAATAATAATAAAGTTTGAGTAAGTGAAGGAGGAGCTGAGTGTCAACCTAGGCTTTAGTGACATGATGATGACAACTCGAGCTTCCTCATTAGGCACCAACTGTATACCCAGTCCAGCATTATGTATGCGCATATGCCCAGTATTATGACCTTGGACCTTCTTAGCCACCCCTTTATCCATCACTCACTGTCCTTCATGCTACTTCATCCCTAAGAAACGTCCCCAGTCTGCCTTACTGTCCTGCATTACAGGCCCATAGGAGACACCAAAAGACCTGGGGGGTGGGGACCACCCACTCTGTCCCCCCTGTGTTCATGACACACAGATTCTCTCTCTCCCCTAAGCAGCAGTCAGAGAACAGGGCTGTCTGAGAGTCTGGAGCCCTCAGGGACGAGGAGGGGTCACCATTCTAGGTGTCAAACACCCCGCAGACATTTGGAGGACTCCAGCTGGGAAGCAAGAGGAGGGGCCCTTTAAGGCTTAAAGAGGCAGGCTGGGCATAAGAAAGATCATTAGTTCCGGGGTTGGAAGTCTTGGCTTCCAGACTTGGCGCTGTCACTAATGTCCTGTGTACGCTTGGGCAAATCTCTTGGCATCTTTGGGTTTCAAAAGGAGATCTTAACTTGGGGATGGCCAGCTGCCTGGATTATATGCAAAGTCCAGTGCAAATGTGTCTTTCTACAGTTTTCTGAAGTTTCCCACCACAGTGTCCAGCAGCTTTTGAAAGGGACTTGAGGCCTTGTAAAAATGGAGAGTAGCTGAACCAGACTGGTGCAAAGGGAGGCAGCTCCTCGATCATCTTGTTCTTCACTCGGCGCGCTCTTCAGCCGAGGCAGTTCCCGGGATGACCAACAGATGGCGCTAAACCTTCACTGAAGCGCCCTGTTTTCGGAGACCTGCCAAGTGGGTCCCTGGTTTCCTGCAGTCGGCTTTTGGGATCCCTCACCTGGGTTTCTGCTAAGCCAGGCTGACTCGGGTGGGATGAGAATATTGGGCCGCCCTGGTGGTTCCCAGGCCCCTCCTACAGCATCTGCCCACACAGAAGTAGCTCTGAAAAGGACCTGAGGGGCAGGGTGCGGGGGGCACAGGAGGTAGGAGGGCTGGGGTCCTGAGCACTGGAGGGGACCAAGAGGAGCCCCAAGTGTGCTCTTTGTAGTGTCAGTTTAGTCCTGTAGCTCCTCCTTTACTTCATTACAGAGTCCCCTGCCTGTCCCACCCCAAGGGACCACAAGGTTCAAGGTATCGCAGGAATCCTCCATACCTGCAGTCCAGTCTAAGTCTTGCTGGGGTGCAAAGGGCTGACCAAAGAATTTGTATTTTGAAGACAACGGCGGGGACGGGGATTACAGAAGTTGCCAATGTATGTGTTTCCAGGGGACACGTGAAGTAGAGCAGGTGGGAGACTCCAGGGTGTGGTGGAGTCTGTGGCAAAGTAGAGTACCTGTCTGCTTAAAGGCATTGACGCTCACAGGCTTCCAAAGCCATGTTCCACCAAATTAAACCGCTTGGGCCCCCCATATGAGAGCTCTGACCAAGGCAATGGATTTCCTGCAATGGCAGGCGTATAAGAGTCCCCTGAGAAGGGAAATCCCAGCCCTAGAATCTGCTGATCTGGAGTAGCTGCAGAGAAAACCAAGGCAGGGTCCCAAGTTGGCAGCTCTGTGCCTCTAAAGTGATCCCAGTGAGCTGGGCTGGGTCTTCCTTCTCACCTGCAGATACTTTGGAGTTCAATGATCTGGTCCCCTCCCACGTGCCAAAGCAGCGATCTCTTATGATCCTGCCTCTCTCCACCATATCACAGACACATACAGAAAATGTGACACAGTGTGGTTTATTTCTAAGAATTATGAAAATTCTGAGACCAGTCCCTGGGGGAGGGTAATGGAGAGCTAGAAGAGAGAGGGGCAGGGAAATTCCAGCTTAGTATTTGGGAAAGCTACAAAACCAGGATCAGGAGACTTGACTTCTTCCCTGGCTCTTTCATCTGCTGTGTGACCTTGGGCAAGGCTGCGCCCTCTCTGGACCTCTGTTCCCCCATCTTATAAAATTAAGGGGTTGAACAAGAACACAGTTCCTCCTCTGTTCTAGGCTGCTTTGGGGACTGAGGGGCAGGGCTGGGAATGGAGTGTTGGTCCCCAAGTGACATTCAGGGGTGCTCTGCTTTTCATCTGGGAATCTGCCTTCTTGACAGGATTCTGGCTCCTGCAACAGCCAGACCAATGCTGAAGTCAGCCAGGCTTATGGTCCCTGGTGGTGACACCAGCATGCTGACGCTTTGTGGTCTACACCACCTGAAACCGTGCAAAGGGATCCTGATGGCCTCGCCCTGACTCTTCAAACTCTAATGAGAAACCCACTGAATTCTCTCCCCAGCCTGACAGCCCTGAGTTTCCATTAGCTTCATATGCTCTGATGTTTGATTTATTCAAACAGACACTCAAGCAAACTCTCTTATACTCTTCTCTAATTGTGTGGAAGTGGTGTGATTTAAAAGTGTAGGAATCAAACCTGGGCTCTGCTACTTGCTAGCTGTGTGACCTTAGGCAAGTTAATGACTCTCTCTGAGCCTCAACTACTTCGTAGGACTATGCAATTAAATGAGATCATGCAATGCACGTGAAGCTCAGAGCAGACTCTTTGGCCTATAAAACACATGCGAGCAAGGCTAACTCTGTCTCCTATTGTTGCTGTGAGTCTTTGTGGGATTCTTGTTTCTATTTGGAGGGTGGAAGCCAGCTCTGAATCTATCTCAATGTTCTCCACCACGTCTAGCCATTTGCTCGCGCGCTGCAGACATTCAATACCTTAATCCAATTAGACGGAGGAATTAGGACAATTTATACTAGTGATTCTTAAACTGTGGTTCCCAGACCGGCAGCACCAACAGCACCTGGGGATTTGTTACAAATGCAAATAAAGATTATGGGCCTTTCCGAAGCCTGCTGGATCAGTACCTCAGGGGGTAGAGCCCGGGAATCGGGGTTCAAGGAGCCTCCAGCGATTCTGATGCACTTTCAAATTTCAGGGTCACTTCTCGACACCAGTGAAGAGGAGCTGGGGGATTTTAACTGGGGACTGCATGCACAAGTCGATGTGTAAAGCAGGTGAGAGAGGAGCTTGGATGAACCACGAGGGGGGGCGAGAGACCTCCCGGCCTGTTCTGTCCTGCCCCAGGAGCACCTGGACACTCAGGACTCTAAAGAACTCAACTCAGGGGGCTGGGGTTGTGGCTCAGTGGTTGCGCGCTTGCCGCGCATGCGTGAGGCACTGGGTTCGATCCTCAGCACCAGGTAAAATAATAAATATATTTTTAAAAAGGACATTAAAAATAAAAAAGAATGCAACTAAAAAGAAAGAGCTTCGCCTTGCAACGTTCGATCCTCCGACCCCTCCCCCCCAGCAAAGCAAGCCATCCAGCCATTCATTCGCCAGCCCAGACGTCCATCCATCAATCATCCCTCCCTCCATCTACCAGCTCATCTGTCCGTCCATCCATCCATTCATCCAAACATCCCTTCCTCCCTCTGTCTCCCAGCCCATCTGTCCATCTCCCCCTCCCTTCTCCATCTACCAGCTTGTCAGTCCGTCCCTCCATCCACCCACCCACCCACCTGCCCACCTGCTCTTCTATCACAAGTCTCTGTGGGAAGACCCCATGTCTCTTGCCTTTCTGTGACTCTGGGAGCCCTGCGTGCCTTTTTTTTCCCAAGCCTATCTTTTCAAGGCTGTTTGTAGAGAGAATTATTTTGGAAGACAGACATACTGTGTGCACGTAGAAGAGGGGGCAGGCAGAGTTACCGGCCAGGACAACACAGACACTAGCTACCAGTGTCTCTAGGTGTAGGATGTTCCCTTCTGTAACCCAGTCCCTGTCACCGGGCCCTCTTTGTGTCGCCCTGTGGGAATCAGCGTCAGGGAACTGGCACAAATACTCTTGGCTGCCCACGATAAAGTCGTGTGTCTCTGACCCAGGAGTCTCGTGACTTCTGCGAGCATCCGTAAAACTGTGGCAGGCTGGATTGAGAGCTCACAAGCCCCTCTTTGCATTCCTTCCATTTCTTTAGCATTGTGTGTTGGCCATGTCACAGCCCAGCGCATAAAATGACCTTGAGGACCTGTCCCAGCCTCAGAGAGCCAAGAGTTGGTGCATCAAGGAGAGAGGTAGGGAGTAGGGGGGAGGGGGAGCAGGGGGGGGAGGGAGCACAGGGGAGGGGGGAGCAGGGGTAGGGAGGGAGCAGGGGGGGGAGGGGGGAAGGGATAGGGAGCAGGGGGGGAGGGAGCATGGGGGAGCACAGGGGAGGGGTAGGGAGCAGGGGGGAGGGAGCAGGGGGGGGAGGGGCAGGGGGGGGAGGGAGCATGGGGGGGGGAGCAGGGAGCAGGGGGGGGGGGGGGGAGGGAGCACAGGGCTCCAATTCTGCTGTAAGGCTGGAGACGGGGCAGCTTTGGGCAGTGTCAGAAATCTGGGCAGAGCAATTGCCCATCACGTCAGCCTGGGAACCGACTTTCTCAACAAGAGTCAAGAGTTAATAAATGGGATGGGGTCAAACGAAAAAGATTCTTCACAGCAAAGGAAATAATCAAGACTGTGAAGAGAGAGCCTACAGAATGGGAGAAAATCTTTACCACCTGCACCCGGGTACAGCATTGATCTCCAGGATATAAAAAGAACTCCCCAAACACCCCAAACCCAAATAACCCAATCAATAAAATGGGAAAGGAACTGAACAGGCACTTCACAGAAGAAGAAATGTGATTGGTCAGCAACTATATGAAAAATGTTCAACATCTCTAGCAAATAGAGAAATGCAGATCAAAACCACTCCACGATTTCATCTCAATCCAGTGGGAACGGCAGCTATCAAGAACACAAGCAACAATACGTGTTGGCGAGGGTGTCGGGAAAAGGCACACCCATACAGTGCTGGTGGGACTGCAAATTGGTGCAACCACTCTGGAAAGCAGTGTGGAGATTCCTCAGAACACGTGGAATGGAAACATTATTTGACCCAGTTATCCCACTCCTTGGTCTATACCTAAAGAACTTCAAATCAGCATACTACAGTGATGTAGCCACATCAATGTTCATAGCAGCTCAATTCACAATAGCTAAGTTATGGAACCAACCTAGGTGGCCTTCAACAGATGAATGGATAAAGAATGTGGTATATATGTATATATATATATATATACATATATATATACATATATATGTGTGTATATATATAAACAATAGAATATTACTCAGTCATAAAGAATGAAATTATGGCATTTTCCAATAAGTGGATGGAACTGCTAAGTGAAATAAGCCAGTCCCAAAAACCCAAAGGCCGAATGTGCTCTCTGATAATGCCCATGCTAACACACAACAAGGGGGTGGGAGGGAGGAATAGAAGTTCATTGGATTAGACAAAAGGGGAATGAAGGGAAGGGAGGGGGATGGGAATAGGAAAGAGAGCAGGATGAATCAGACATTACGTTCCATGTTCATATATGAACACATGACCCGTGTAACTCCACATCATGTTCAACCACAAGAATGGGATCCTAATTAGAATAAGCTACACTCCATGCATGTATGATATGTCAAAATGCACTCTACTGTTGTGTAGATCTAAAAAGAACAAATGGAAAATTAAAAATAATTTTAAAAATAAAGTTTTTTTTTTTTAAAAATCAACCCTGAAAAATTAAAACAAAGAAAGAAAAATAGATAGATAGATAGATAGATAGATAAATCTGGAAATCTCAAATGCTCCCAATCTAAACCTCTGAGCAGTGACACAATGCCACAAGTGAAAAATTCCACAGCTCAGGTGAAGTCCCAATGCAGGTGTCCCCAAAATATGACATGCACTTGTTTCGGGGCTCTGCATGTGAAGAGTAGAAGCAATATAAATGCATTTTGTGTTTAGACTTGTGTCCCATCCTCGAAATCTCATTGTGTAGATGCAACTATTCCAAGATTTGAAGACATCTGAAATCCAAAACATTTCTGATTCCAACCATTTAGAACACAGGACCCTCAGCCTGGGTTGATAGATTGCCATGTTAGTTTTCGCCCACTTGGTAAGTGGCAGAGGCAGGACTGGAGCTCACGAAGATGATCCTGAGGGTCTAAGTGCTTACGTGCTGTGAGACAGCTGCTGATGGTGGGGGACAAATGGTTGGAGGGGGCAATTTGGGGCACAGGAAGATGTATGGCAACCGACAAGCTAAGCACAACTCTATCAAGATCACCAGGGTGACATTTTAGAGGACTTACTATGTGTCACCGTCATCTTCCTTTTTCCTCAGAGCTACCCTGTGAGCTGCGCGGTACCAGCCGACTCTTTGGGGAAACCGAGGCACAGAGCGGCAGACTGCACTTGCTCCAGGTCGCGCGGCTAAGCAGCGGAACTGCAGAATTTGACCTCAGATCTGCTAGACCCCAACTGCCCTCCCAACTTAGGGGAAAGTCCGGTTGAGGTGGAGCCCAAGGGGGTTGGGGTGACCTCAGGGCAAAGGGGCCCACTGGCTGGACGCTGGGACAAGGCTGGGCAGACTCAGAGCCGGAACCAAGGAGAAGACAGAGGGGTCCAGGGGAAGGATAGGACAAGTAGGTGCCTTTCCTGAATCTTCCAGCCACGGGACCCACACCCCCGGTTAACAGGACAGACAGAGAGAAGGGGTGAAAGCCGAAGCCAGGTGAGACTCGGCTCCAGCCTAGCCTCTGCTTCGTGCTCGCTGTGTGACCTTGGGCAATGACCTAACCTCTCTGGACCCTAGTATCTGCCTGCCTTTCCAAAGCTTTGAAATTCACAAGGCACCTGGCCTGTAGCAGGCCCTTGAGCAATATGCCTGCGTACTGCAGTGCCACCACGCGGGGTATCCTGTCCCCATGACCTTGGCCCTACTGCTCCCCCACGTGCTGACCTGTGGCTCTCGCCATCTGTAACCTGCATCACTCCCAACCAATGCCTGGCGAGGGGTGGGGCACAGTGTCCCAAATCCCTTGCCCTTCAAGCAGGGCAACTGAGGGGTGTGTTCTCTCTGGTCCGGTGGTCTCCCGAGCGCAGGGTGCTGACCTGCCTGATGACACCCCCCCACCCCCACCCACTCCCGGGATTTCTCCTCCCAGACCCGCTCCTCACACTCCAGTCCCTCATCTCAGGGTCTGCTTCTAGAAGGTGTAGACTCTACCACGTGCCACGCTGGACTCCGCCCAGTACCCAAACGAACCAGACAGACACGGTCCCTACTGTCCCCGACACCTGGGGTAAGGCCATCGGAAGAGACAGAGGGATGCAAAAGAAGTCCAAAAGAATGATCCAGAGCATCTGGGGCCCCGCCTCCTCTCCTCGGCCTCTCAGGGGACCTTGAGGCCAGTCTCTTAGACACACTCAGCTCTTTCCAGAACTGTAACCACGCTTCCTAAGTCTTTCCTTGGCCGCTCAATCAATTAGCTTTTTGAGGCTCAAATTGCATCTTCCTGTTTATGTGTATGATCTGCCCCTGCAAAATGCCCAGCCCGCCGCTTTGTTTCCATTTATCTGATAAATATTCACTGGGCGTCCACCTCCGTTCTGGGCCACGGAGAGACACAGTGGCAAACAGCTGTGCCTCCGCCCTCCCAGCCGGGCGTTCTGGTCTGCGAGGCAGATCAGACTCAAGCGCAGCCATAGAAAAGCTCACAAGTAAACCCACAAGGAACACGGCAGCATAAGGGGGTAGAGTGTGGGCTGATTTTAGGTAATAGGGCAGGGAAGCCACCTTGGGAAGATGTGCATACAGTTGGTGCTCAATAACAGAGTGTTAAAACACGGACGTCAGCTCTTTATTTAGCCAGTGAATGATAGAACAGACAAGCTAGGTAGGCACTGTCAATTTAGAAAAGAAGTCCATGAAGACATTTCTAAGAACTTGAAGAGTTCACTCTCTGAGTTAGAGCCGCCGCGGGAAAGGCATCACTGACTTCATTCATAAATCTGTTGGGTCCCCAACCCACACAGTTCTTGAGCCAGTGAGAGGAAGGCAGCATTGATACGTGATCAATGCTAGTAGAACAACCGGCAGAGTCGATGAGGGGCCATCTGAGGTTTCCGGAAATCACAGGCGTGGGCAGAACAGATGCTACAACAAGCCTCAAGACCAAGAAGTGACTAAGGCCCAGCCAGGGCTCATACTTCCTGCCTGCTCGCTCTGCCGGAGGCACCAAGCCCAGGATGTTACAAAGCCCACACCATCAAGGCGCGCATGGACCCTCTTTGGCGGCTACGATAATAACCTCATTTTTCAGGGAAGGAAATGGAAGTTCAGAGAAGCTAAATTAACTCGTTCAAGGTCACAAAGTGACCGCACAGAATGTGCAGGGCGATAGTGGGGCATGGGGGTGGAGATGGGAGCCCAGACGTCCCCCTCCCCCTGTGGGCGTGGCTTCTGAGCCAGGGGCTGGAGAGCCTTGGCCCATCCACAGGCAGGGAGGAGGGAGAGCGGATCTTTCCAGAAACGCAAGGCCCGGCCAGTCAGGGCACATTCAAGAATGCCCTGGAGCCTCTGTTTTGCTGCAAGTGGGATTGACCCTTGGCCGAAGGCTTTGTGTGGCTCAGGGCTTTGCTCTGGATAAAGCCACATCCAGCCCTCGGGTCTTCCCATCAGCTCGAGACCAGGTAGGACAGAAGAAATAAAAATCAGTAGGAAGGAGACATAAAGGAAGGGACAAGAAAATATAAAGTTCTGTGTATGTTTCGGGGCTTGTCACACCCCCCAAGCCAGTCTCTCCCAGGTCTGGAAAATTGTTGAAAAATCTGTCAATTTAAAAATGACCACCATCCAAGCGGCTCAGAGGCTGAGGCAGGAGGATCGCGAGTTCAAAGCCAGCCTCAGCAAAAGCGAGGCGCTAAGCAACTCAGTGAGACCCTGCCTCTGAATAAAATACAAAATAGGGCTGGGGATGTGGCTCAGTGGTCGAGTGCCCCTGAGTTCAATCCCGGGTACCCCCCCAAAAAATCTACCATAAGTTAACCACTTATGAAAATCACCTTGTACGCTGCTAACTAGCCCACCAATAAATTATATATATAGAGAGATGACTGTTCAAGAAATCTGTAATTTAGGGGATTTTCCAACGTGATCTGCCTATTGGATAATGGAAACCTTGCCACCCTAAGGATCCTGAGAAGGGTCAGATGGATGGATGTCAACCTTCCACACCTCCCCTGCCCTCCTCTCTCCAACTTTCCTTTAAAAGAGGAGCTGGGGACCCCCAGAATGAGCCTCTCACCCTTGAGACAGCTGCTTTCTCACTTGAACGTGAATTTCTTGCTTTGCTGAATAAATCTCTGTGCCTCGACCAACGTGTGCTGAGATTCTTTTCCGCCATGTAAGTCAAGGACCCCGTTGGTACTGAGTTGAGTCCCCCCTTCCTCCAGGAAGTTCTCGGGACCCTCTTGCAGTGACAGCTCTCCTCCAGTGGCAGAGCGGCTTGGACTGGGACTGCGGGGCCCACAGCTGTGGAGGATCGGGGCGAGGGCCCGGACACGCTGGCCTTCACTCGCGGAGGCTGGTGCCTGCACCCGGAGCACCTCAGTCTCCAGGGTCCCCCGGACGAAGCCCACGTGCGGTGGCATCGCAGCCCGCAAATGTTGATGGCGCACCCACGGCTGGGCCTGAGGAGCGCGGACGAGGCTTAGCGTCTCGACGGTCCCAGTTTCCTTTTCTCGTTGGTGGCAGCGAGCCCGGTGGACCGGCCTCTCGTTTCCCGGGCCCAGCACTCACCCCCTTCTTCTCACAACCGCAGCCCAACCAGCTCTGGGGAACTTCCTCCCCATTTATGTGACGTCTTTGGGGGGGTATGTCTATTTCCTGTCCCCTAACCCGGGTCCAGTTGTTTGACTTTGTCTCAAAATCCTTGGGCTACACTGAAGCCCTTTGAGTTCCTCATTTTGCCAGAGTCAATTTATAATGCTGACACCAAAGGAGCCAGAGGGGTGGGGCCACCCATCTTGTCTTCCAGCCTGAACGGGGTCTGTCCATCTCTCCAGGTCCTTGCCCCTCCTGGTAGGAGCCCCTGAGCGGGATCAAGTTGGCAGACCTCCCGTCCCTGGGCATCCGGCCACTAGAGGGCGCTGGCAGGGCATGGGGGTGGGAGGCAGGGAGGCTGGGCTTACCCCCACCTGGGTCTCTGCAGGCTGGGGACAGCAGGGGCTGGCTCTCTGAGGGTCTATGTGGTCCCAGGGGCTTGCACTTTTATGTGTGCGTGTGTGCATGTGTGTACCAGGCATTGAACCCAGGGGCACTGGGCCACACACATCCCCAGCCCTATTTTGTATTTTATTTAGAGACAGGGTCTCACTGAGTTGCTTAGCACCTCGCCATGGCTGAGGCTGGCTTTGAACTCGCGATCCTCCTGCCTCAGCCTCCTGAAATGCCGGGATTACAGGCGTGTGCCACCGCGCCCGGCTCTCGCACTCTTCTTTATCAGTTTCCCTTGACCCTGACCACACCTCTGTAAACTGGCCCTGCATCAATCTCTCCTCGATAACAGGGGGACTGTGCATCTGTCTCTTGCCAAGGTCCTGAATGATACGGGGGGTGGTGGTGGGGATCTCCCATAATCAGTACCTGCTCAGAGGAGGTGGGGGGCCGTGGTGAGGTTCCCAGGCTCCTGGGAGGTAGGAGTGAGACGGAGCGTCTCCTAAAGTGGCCCCAGTGGGAATACTAACAAAAGACCTGCTAGAAAAGGTCCTGAGCTGTAGGTCAGAGGACTGGGGTTCACCACCTCTTTGCTGTCTAATCATGGGGGGAAACTATATCCTGTCTCTGAACCTCATCGCTCATCTGTGAAGTGGGATGATGATAGAGCCTACCACTCTGGCTGGGGATTAATGACATCATGTCATTCATTCATCCACAGACTACACTTCCCAGTGATCTTTGTAGCTGGGTGAGGTCATGTGACTGGTTCTTACCTGATAGATGGACTATCCTCCCCACCCCCCCAAGGGAAGTTTCCATATCCTGAGCAAAGCAACCTTGTGTCATTTTCCAGGCAGGAGCCAATGGGCTTAAAGGCCGCTCTGTTCTCAGACAGGATTTTTTTTCCCCCGGGAAGGAGCCAATAGGCTTAAAGGTCACACTGTTCCATGGGCAAAGTGCCAATGGCATTGGGGTCGCTCTGGTGCACCCCCCACCAGAAATCCCTATATAGGGTCTGTAAGCTGCCTGGTACCGAAACCCGGGAGGAAATCTCAGAGGCAGAGTAAAGCTATTACTACTTTTACTTCTACTTTCTTAGAGAGAGCTTAGAGAGAGAAAGAAAGATTTTTCTTCTTCTTAGAGCTTAGAGAGAAAGATTAGAGATAGCTTTTCTTCTTCTTCTTAGAGCTTAGAGAGAAAGAGAGAGAGCTTGAAAGAGAGAGATTTCTTCTTTAGAGAGAGAGAGAGAGCTTAGCTTTTAGAGCTTCTTTCTTCTTTCTTCTTTCTTCTTTCTTCCTCGGGAGCCTCTGCCTGACTCTGACCAGCCATTACTTCTTCTATCTGGTTTCTCTTCTGTAACCGCTCTGCCTACGTTCTGGCCGCTCTGATTCTTTTCTTCTTCTCCGGCCCGAACTCTTCTTCCGACCGAGCGACTGCATGACTGACTGACTGAATTCATTCTTCTCCTGACTCCGACCGCTTTCACCCGGTTATATACCTTTAGCTTTGCGGGTGCCTCACATGCATTTACAGGTGCGTCACATACATACTTATTATCAGGTGGAACTTATGGCTTCCAGCTGACTGCAATAGCCATCTCCCTAATTGGGGCTCCTTCAAGGGTCCCTTTCGAGAGACTCTCAGACACAATAGCTCGTCCCTGTGGAGAGGAGGAAGCCACTGCACCAGCCTTAGACCCATCGCTTCCAACCCGACAGCAGCTGCCCCAGCTGACAGCTCCATCCTCCAGCCCGACAGCAGCTGCTTTAGCTGACAGCTCCAGAGATCCTAGCCGGTGCGACCAGGCACCCACCTTCCATTTGGAGTTTGCACACTCCCCTCTCCCTGACTTCTCTCTCCCACCAGAGCTTGCACACTCCCCTCTCCCAGCACCTCTTCGACCTCCAGCCAGCCACAAAGGCTGTTGAATAAATCTCTCGGCTGCACGGCTGTCCCTGGTGTGATTTTTGCCCTTCATTACCAATGAAAGAGAGGCAGAGGTGGTGATGTCAGAGTAGACTTCTATTATAATAAGCCACTGAGATCACAGGGTCCGCCTCTTATAGCAACTCATACTACCTTAACTAACCTATGGGTAGATCAAGAGGGAGTGCGAGAAACCAGCAGGATTTGGTGACCAATTTGCTGCTGTGGATAAGCAAGAAAGCAATCAAGAATAACGTCTCTGTACCCGATAACTCTGCGTAATCATTATGTATTAGTTAGAAAATAAAAGAAATGTCTTTGAAGGGAGACTAGGAGACGGAAGGATAACTCAGGTGCATTTTTCCTAAGTAGATGCTCCAATCTCTGGAAGGCAGTGGTGTCAGGGAGGAATCTAAGACTCCAGAGCAGGATGCCGTTCTACCCCTGCTTTGGGCGGATGACCTCACTTCGTAGCTCCTCGGTTTCCTCATTGCTAGAGCAATGCTGCGTGGGGGCCCCTCCCAATCTTGTTCTCTATGACAATCCCAGACCAAGGGGGAGGACTCTCCTGTTCTGAATCCTTCCTGGCTGCAGACCGCAAGAATAGGGGAGAATAAGTTGTTTTCATCCCAGGGATTGAACCCTGGGGGTTTAACCACTGAGCCACATCCCCAGTCCCTTTCCTATATTTTATTTAGAGACGGAGTCTCACTGAGTTGCTTAGGGACTCATTAAGTTGCCGAGGCTGGCTTTGAACTTGGGATCCTCCTGCCTCAGCCTCCGAGTCTCCGGGCTTACAGGCGAGCGTCACCGTGCCCGGCAGGAGAGAACAAGTTTATATCTACCTTCTAGTTGCTCAATTGCCTTCACGAGGGGGAAATTGTACTGAACCGGTATTTTCCAGTAAGATGACTTTTCTTTTTTATTGAATCATTTTGAATCGTCACGATCTAGCACAACAGAATACTGGAGATCAAGAGGACTGCCCCAAAGTGTCTAGGTTTCTGGGGTTTCTCTGATGAGTTCCGGATATTCCAAGCATGACTTCTTAACAACGATGGTGATGCCTATTGATTATTGACTGCCAAGTGTTTCACCTGCATTATCTCATTTGACCCTTTTGTCATTTCACAAACACAGGACCATTTATTCTATGCATCTGTCGCTGCCTGAAGCAATGGCCGCTTGGAGCAACAACACCACGGGAATAAGTTCAGAGGCGGACTGGAAACAAACAGGCTCTTTATTCTGCTAGCTTCTCTCTCCGGCTCCAACAACAACTCCAACACCATCCACACTCCTACAACCACCACCACACCACAAAAATGGCATTGACTCCGTTCGCAATCCCCCGGGCCACGTCTCGCGAGATCATGGAAGGTGGTCATGCTTATGGCTCACAGCTAACTGCAATCTTAGCTATCTCCTTAATTAGGGCTCCTACATGCATCTTTATATGTTCCCTATCCAATGTCATGGTCAATGTCCTATTACTGAGGTTCAACCACTGAGGCTCAGAAATGAGAAAACATAGATCCAGGATGGACCTGAAGCCTTCTCACTGCTGGGAGCACTAACCACGGAGCCCTAGCGAGTGGCTACAGATTCCAGACCCCCTCCGCCCACTCCGCCTCCATGTTATCCATACACCCCCCCGCCGTTGCTCCTTCTGCCCACATCGGGTTCTTCCTCCTTGTTGTGGACACCCATGCAAATATTTGTAAATCTCAAAATTTGTTTGAAGAATCATTTTTTTTTCCTCTTCTTTTCGAAAACAGGAAGGAGAACGTCTAAGTTTTAGTTGGATCAACTATGGACCTGGTTTCCTGAGCCAGGGAAGATGTTGGGGGGCTCTTTATTTTGGGAAGTGAGGCGTTGAGTGGAACGTGGATGTTTTCAGTACCCAGGAGAACCTGAGTGCATCCAGCAGGAAGAAAGTTAGACATAAGGAGTCAGGAGAGGTCTGGGCTGGAGACGCAGTTGGGGGATTGATGGTCTTGAAGATGACAGCTGAAGCACAAAGTAGGTACTCAATAAACATTCTTTCAATGGGAATGTGAATCACCTCTTCCTGGCTCCTATGCAGCCTTTGGAAGTAGGTGGGTACGAATCACCCTCAAGTGAGGCAGCGAGATGAAGAGCCATCCATTGCTTCTCTCTTCTGCTCATCTGTCCATTGAAGAGCTTCTCCGAGCTCAGAGCACCTTGAGAATGACGCTATTCACCGGCTGAATGGAGGTAATTCTGACGGTGCTTAAAACCGCCTTCCTGCCTCGCTGGGGAAAACACGCCCTTATCTGCCCTGCAATGAGGGACCACTTGAATGCCTGCCTTTGATTCCTTCCAGAAGCTTCACCTAATAGTCTGGGCTTACAAACAGAGTGTGATAAAAGCGAGGCTGGGCCTCACCTGCCTCTGGATGAGAACCCTTGTCTCCCTCCCCGATCTTTAGTTTTTATTTTTACTCTGAGGAGGTTTTTTGGAGAGGCTGCTGCAGAAGTTTCTGGGCATCCTCTTGGCCAGGGAGAGACCAATGACCTCTCTACTCCTGGGTATCCGACTCAGATGGCTGCAGGAGCTGACCAGTTAATGAACCAGAGTAACGGGTCCCATGCAGAGAAGCACTGAGCATGTCAGGTGTAAAGAGGACACCACTAAATGGAACCTGAGTCCAGGAGGTGTTGTGGATTCTCAAGAGAAGTTCCAGATTCAGACTTGACCTGAAATCTGAGTTTGCAATGCTGCCAACGATTGCATTTGAAATATTCTGGGGGCCAAAGAACAGGTGCCGGGGTCCTGCGAGGCTTGGGCTTGGACCCAGCTTGAAGCCATCAGGGGATTGGGAAGTGGACAGGTGCCGCCTTCCGAAGACCTGGGACATCATTTGGGGACTGTGTTCGAACCAACACACATTCACTGACTCCGCCACAGACGTTGTTCTTTGTACCCCCACCTTTGGTGAGTTCAACATCTCAAAGTTTTCAATAAGTGAGAAAAAAATATATATATATCATTGTGACTGCAGCTGCATCTGGTAGGAGCAAAAAATATTGCTGAATAAAGTAATAGATGAACAGAAATGGGGAGACAGAAAAAGAAACCTCCTCAGAGCCCACTTTGTGTGTTTTGGGGGGTGGAGAGTGACCCAGTGGCCCCTGAGGCCCACATGTTAGTTCCTGTGGAATGTAAACTGTTTCTAAAAAGGCAGGTGTGCAGCGGTCCCAGCTGAAGAGCACGAACTTGGCATTCCCAAGGTCTGTGTGGCTGACCTGGCCTTTTTTTTCCTCTCTCTTTTTCTCCCTGCTAGAATCTTCTCTAGCTTCTGGCTTCACTACAGGTGAAACTGTCATCGGCTTTCCCAGACAATCATGGCAGCAAGGACAGTCCCATGGGGTGAACAGTCATCTCATTCCACACACAGTCCTAGATGTTTCTAATGGGTTTCCAAAGATCTTAGACATCTTTCCTCTCTTCCTAGATTAGTGACTACAGCCTCAGCCAATCAGAGTACCTCATCCCCTTCCCGCAAAGTGATTGGTCTGCAAGAGGAGCATGTGACTCAAGTAGAGCCAATCAGAGCCCTTCCCTGGAACAGATATCTGTTTCTGAGTGAAGGAAGCCATCTTTCCCCTGAGGCTGTTAAACTCAGCTGGGTAGGGGGTCTTGCTCCTGCCATTTGGAAGAGGCTTGTCCCCTAGGGTGAGATTTCCAACCCCCAGAGAAAAGACAACCAGAGAGCAGAGAAATGAGCCATGCAATGTGTCCCTTTTCCCATCTATCTAGATTTGGTTTCTGATACAGCCCTTCATATACTTTTTTTTTTTTTTTTTTTGTGTGTGTGTGTGTGTGCGCGTGCTAAACTCTCTCAAAAGGTCAAGGAAGTTGGTCTTAAAAATCTGCGTTTTTAGATGAGAAAACCAAGGCTCAGAGAGGTAAAGTGAATTGCCTAAGGCCACACAGGCGGTAAGAAACGAGATCAGTTTGAGGACTCCAGATCCGCTGTTTACACTGTGTCCCTCTGCCTGACCTGAAGAACTAGTTTTCTGGATTGGAGCTTAAATAATATTTTGTGGTGTTAAGGCAAGCTTCTGTAGGGCAGAGGCATCTCCAATGAAGAAACCTATCATTTCTGGGTCAGAAGGGGCTTTAGGGGTCATCTGGAGTTCTCTAGAAGGAGAGGAAACTTGGAACCAGAAGTCTTCCTGGAGAGTCTGTTTCTTAGCAGCTGGGAAAGTCACTAAACGTGCCTGCTGTGAATTTCCTTATCTGTGAAAAGGGATAAAACTTAGCCTAATACTCAAATTACAGAGTAGTCATGGCAATTAACTGAGATAAAGAACGTGAACCTGTTTCAGAAACACACAGTTCTGCGCGGTGTCAGGTACTAACACTCTTCTCATGCGCGCCACCATACCGAAATCCCGTCTCAGCCTGTGCTTGAATAAAACCCGATACGTGAAGCTCCCGCTCTCAGGGCGATTCTTTCCATCTCCGATTATTGCCGAATAGTTTTCATATTCCAAGTAGAGATATTTCATTCCGGGACTTGTGTTTATTGATTCTGTCCCACCCCCTGGGGTTCCTCCCCCCTTTTTTTTCTTCCTTCTGTGATCAACGTTGAAGATACATGGAGAACCGAGAAGACACAGCGCCTCGTCTACACTAGCTTCCCCCTGCCCCGCCACCTATCCAGTCCATTTCCCACAACAGTAGTCAAAATGATTTTCTTGTAACACAAGTATAATGGCGTCACCTCCCTTACTTCAAGCCCAAGTGGCCGTCCCTTGCCCTCATGATGGAATGAGCTACAAGCCCCTGTCTGATCGCCTGCTCCTCTCTCCAGCCTCCCCACCCCATGACCTATGCTCCAGCCAAATAGAATGACTCATGGTTGCTGGTGTGGGCCCTTCCCACTCTACCCCAGGGCCCTTGCACAAGCTCTTCTTCATGCTTGGAACACCTTCCCACCAGTTCTTTGCCTGGTTAAACCATATTTCCCCTTAAGACACTGGGGGCACCCTGCCTTCCCCAAGAAGCCTCTCCTACCTCCTCAAACAGGGTGAAGAGGCCCTGCTGTGTTTCCAGAATCTCTGGTCTCACCTCCAACCCAGCATAGCTCACGCTCCTCTTGGATCCCTGGTGTTCTGTCTGTGACTTTCTCCAACACTCCGTAGAGTCTCAACACCAGGGACTGTGGGGGGCACAGGGGAGAGGTTGGTCCCAGGTACAACTTTACGAGTGGAGGGGAGGAGGAAGTCCCTGAGTCCTGTGCCCCGCGGGGAGCCTGCAGCTCTCATCACAAAGGAATGACAACAGTAGGAGGCGGTGGGCTTGCTCACGGCCCTGGTGTGACGATCACACAGGTGTCCACGTGTGGCACAGCACGTGGTATCCCTAAGGACACTCGGCCATCGTGTGTCAATCAAAGCAAGAAATCCCAACAGGACCCAGTGCGGTGGCGCATGCCTGTCATCCCAGCACTCGGGAGGCTGAGGCAGGAGGATTGCAAGTTCAAAGCCAGCCTCAGCACTGGCGAGGCACTTAGCAACTCAGTGAGACCCTGTCTCTAATAAAATACAAAAAAGGGCTGGGGATGTGGCCCAGTGGTCGAGTGCCCCTGAGTTTAATCCCCAGTACCAAAAAAAAACAAAAAAACAAAAAAACAAAAAAACAAAAACAAAAACCAAAACAAAAAACCCCAGAAACAGGGTCATGGCCTACTTTGCGTGGATTCCCCACCTGGGAATGGCTCGAGTTCTTGAACTTGCATCTTCCAAGGCTTCGCCCTGTTTGGAAGCCGAGGAACATTCTCGGGACAGCCTTGGAATTCTCCACTGGCTCAGCTAAGCATGACCCAGAGTCGCGTCTACGCCACGCACGAGGAACCCAGGCCTGAAGGCGCCCGTTCCCGACCCGCCGCGTCCCGCACACTGGGAAGAGCCAGTCTTTGCCAAGGACCTGCGTGGGTGGGCCCTGGCAGCCTGGCTGTCTTCCTGCTGAGGGTCTGTGAGGGTGGGCCAGGCGACTGAGGCGTAGAAGGGGTTTGTGGGCGGGGCTGAGGGTCTCTCCATCAGACGGGGCAGAGGTGGGGCCGGGGACCAGGCCCGTGGGCACAAGGCCCTATCCCTTCCTGGTAGGATTTCTGTCCACATCTGGAAGGCTGACCTGCCCTGCCCTGTCAGGTCCCAATGGGGACAGGCCTGTCCTTCTGTCTCCTGGGGTATAATACCGAGCTTTCCTACTTGGGGGAGCAGGGGGCTCCAGACCGCTTTCTCCCAGTGACAGGAGTACTGTTTTCACGATATTAACCCACCCAGACCGTGCCGGCCGCAGCGACCAAGGGCCTTCAAGTCTCCAACGAGACCAAGCCGGACAGGCTAAGGAATTTTGCACCCCCTGACCCAGAACGCTCAGTCTGCCTGGACGAGGACATTGCGTGACTGAATTACGGTTTGTTGGCAAGGTTCCTTCGACCAGCCAGGACGCTGCTTCCTGGCCCCGTTCACCAGAGCTTCAACCGTCCAAGCTCAGGACCCGACGGTCCCTGGTTGCATCCCAGTGACAGTGGCCTGACCTCTGTGGAGGGAGAGGCCAAAGATAAGGCCCTGAGTCAGGTCCCCGTGGCGCCTCCTGATTTCTGGGCAAGCTACCTGACCTCTCTGGGCCAGTTCGCCCACCTAGAAAACAGGAACAGCGTTTGGTCGTAGAAACGGGGCAGACTTCCTTTTTTCCCTTTCTTTTTTCTTTTCTTCTTTTCCTCCTTCCTATCCATGTTCTCTTCCTGTCGGCATCCTCTGTTGTTTGTGGAGGGAACTCATCTCCCTCTTTGTCTTCACTTGGTGCTCGGGGACTGGAGGGGACACCACTGTCCTTAGAGGGGACAGCCTCCAACTTGCTCCTCTCCCTCCCGCCTTCAGACACTCCCGTGGGAATCCCTTGCGACCTTTGCCTTCTGGTGTGAGTGGGGCCCTGGGACTTGCTGCTGAGGAGGAGCCCGAGGCACAAGGACAGGACGTCACGTCTGAGACTAGCTGACAAGAAGACCGTGGCTTCTGTTGTCTTGTCTTCTCTTGCCCTTGCTCTCTGGACGCCCTCACCCGGGGGGAGAAGAGGCTGCCTCTAGGAGCTGCCTCCTGCGGAGGCCCACGTGGCCGATGTCTCTGGCCACAGCCAGCGAGGACCTGAGCTGCAAGCCCAGGGCAGGAGGCTGCCTGCCCTCTCCTGGCGGCCTGGTGGTGTCCTGCGAGCTCCAGGCCCTGCTACGAGACCTACCAGTTTTCCCCTGAGCTGCTATTCCAGCCCCGTCCCCAGCGCCCCTCCCCAGCCAGGCGCTCTCCCTGGGTTAAATTCATTTGTCCACTTTAAAAAAAAGAAAGGGTTTTCCATCTCGCCTCCGTGGAAGCCAAACCTGGAAGGGCTTGTGCGGCCACGTGACCTGGACACGGTGGCGCCAGGACCCAGGAGGACGCCGGCCTGGCCTCTGGGCACCTGCTGTCTGACAGGTGGACACTGGGCCTTCTAAGAAATGGCCACCAGGGGGCTGGGGCTGGGGCTCAGCAGGAGCGCGCTCGTCTCGCACCTGTGAGGCCCTGGGTTCGAGCCTCAGCACCACAGACATAAGATAAAGGTGCTGCGTCCACCTGCAGCTAAACGAGAAACGGCCACCACACAGCCCGTGGTCACTCCACAAGGCACCCTCGGCCTGCAGCAGGGTGGTGAAAGCCACCAGTCTTGTCCTGCCCGAGGGTCGCCCAAGCTGAGGCCACTCTGGGGAGAACCAAGATGAGGGAGTTGTGGCACCTGTGGGGAGGCGGGGGTCCCGCCACCAGGCCCGTGTGGAGGGGACCCTTTTGGGCCTGAGCTCGAGGCCTGGCCGTGGGCTCCAGCCATGCTCCCCGCGAGCCCCTGGTGGAGGGCCCACCGCGGGGCTGAGGCAGCGAGGTCCCCACCGCAGCCACTCCCTGGGCCCCCAGGCGAGCGGAGGCCACGCTGTGACCTCGGCGGGTCCTGCCTGCCCTGCTGCCCGGCCATTGACGGCACACTCATGGTAACCGACGCGGCCGAGGCCACGAGCCGGGCTAATTGTTCCCAAATGCCCAATTGCGAGGTTTTGTGGCTGATTACGGGGACATTAGGATGGGAAGTGGCAAGGTCCTGCTGCTGTGATCCTTAATGACGGTCCCCGGGGGACACCATCTGCCTGGATGGGCCTCGGAGGCCTCTGCACGGTGTGGTCACCTGTCATCAGGCCGCCCTCCAGCTGCCGACCACAGGAAGGAGCAGAGGGAACTCTTCCCCATGGTGACGGCCACGTCCCCCCTAATCCTCGGGGACAGTGTGACAGAAAGGAGTCGAGGGTGCCCTCCCAGGCCACAGAGGGAGCAGCTACTGTTGGTTCATGTCCAGGGCGCCCTCCACAGCTCCCCCACCCCAAGTTATTCCAGGGTCTTCTCGCTCCCCTTCCTGACGCCTCACTCCCCAGGCTGGAAGGATGCAGGCGGGGAGGGAAGGGACAGGGAGGCAGGGCTGAGGGAGTCCCTCCTACAGGGGAATGCTTTTGTGTATGTGATCTCATTCCATCTTTAAAAATGCCTACGAGGTAGGAGTGGTCATTGCTCTAAGAAAGCAAAGATGAAGAAACCGAGGGTCAGAGTGTAGTATCTGATGTGCCCACAGTTACACAGTATACGAGTGGAGGGGGGCAAGGAGTGGCCTGACCTTGGGGTCTGTTTTCCTTGTGACAAGTGGCCTCGGGAAGCTCACTCTGCTGTCATGCCACATCTATTTCTGGCTGGGCATTTTACCCTGAGAGGTACAATGTTAGCCCTTTGAACAGGTGTGGCAAATACCTGGCACGTGGGCCCATGCCACTCCTCCCATGCCCCTGGCAGACATTAGTAATGGATTACAGCACACTCACTCACTGGCTGAGCCTTGATCTGTTCCCAACACTGTGGCTCAGGCAGTCACACCCTCCGAATGGACACCAGGTGACACATCTGCCCTGATGGTCCTCTTGAGGACAAGGCAATATTTTCTGATTCCCCTGGTCCAATTCAGGGCCTCCTAATAACAAGGAGAACTTCCAAGATGGCCAAGAACAACCCCCATCCACAGCCTGGCTTCCCTCCAAGCACGGCCAGTCCCGGGAGCTGCCCTTCCTGGGGTAAATGCCGCCTCGTGCCCTTAGTCACGACTCTCAGCTTCCACCCCTGGGTCCTGGGAGACGTGAGGCAATGCACCGGCAGGGGTGTCCCCAGATTGGAAGGTCAGGGAAACATTTTGCAGAACTGTGAAGCAGCAGGGTGACTTGTGACCATCAAGGATGCCACCTGCTACCAAGCCACTCATTAAGTGCATAGATGGTGAATTTTGCTGAGGTGATTGGAAAAGAGAGACTCTCACTGCTGGAGTGGCTAAGCCGGTGTCACATGTCAGCCTGAGATTGAAGACAGCACAGAAGAAAGCTGATCCAAGAGGTGAACAGAGGAAGATCCCCCAGTGACAATGATCTCCTGGATCCAGCTAGGCCTGAAGGCTGATTTCTTGATTACTATGCATGGTTCACTGGGTTAGGTCCTGGGTAATACTTTGGCAAATATAAATCTAAAGTCCTAGCCTTCACAGTCCAGAGGAGAAACAAGACGGCATCAAAGTGAACAAGTGAACCAAAGCCATAATGATAAGCCATGATAAGGACTATGAAGAAGTGTCGTAGAGAACAGAGAGAAGATGGCAGCGGGGGGGGGGGGGGCGGCTTACTTCAGTTAGGTATTCTGTAACAGTTGCTCTTACTTGAACCTTAAACTTAAAGTTCGAGAAGGAATACCCCGGTTTCTCATGTGAGGCAGTGGAGGGAGGGGTGTCCAGGCAGAGGGAACAGTGTGTGCAAAGGCCCTGTGGTTGGAACAAGCCTGGGGGCCAGAATCCGGATGTGCACTGAATGAGGGGCCGCGTGACTCGAGAGGAGGCTGGACAGGTGGACTTTGGCTCCCCACTCGGACTGGAATGTGGAGGTCGAGGCTGGGGATTTAGGTTTTATCTAAAAACCACAGGAGGCTCTGGAACAAGGAAAGGGTGGCCACGTGTCTAGAGGGATTCCAGCGGCTGCACAGGGAGGGGAAGAAGAGGAAGGGAGGCGTCCGGGCCCTCTCAGAGCTCCAGGTGAGCCACCAGGTGCCCTGCATGTGAACGTGGGCGGACGTGAGGCCCGGTTGCTGCACCGGGAGGCGCTGGGGCGGGGGCACCAACCCTTCAGACCCCGTGCGCCCCGGTGGAGCACCACCCCCACCTCGCCCCAGACCCGCCCAGTCCCGCCAGCCCGGCCTCCCGCGGCTCCCTCACCTGCTCTCCTTTCTGTTTTTGAAGCTCTTCATTATTTCCTAATTGCTCTGATTTCAGTTCTTTCTTGTTCTTGTCAAACAGCAATTTAAAAAATGAGTCATCATTATCGTCAAGTCACTCTTCATTTATAATTAGGCTCATTTCTCCCGTTCTTCCTCTCTCTCTCTCTCTCTCTCTCTCTCTCTCTCTCTCTCTCTCTCTCTGTGTCTCTTTTCTTTCCCTCTTCAAAAATCTTTTTTTTTTTTTTTTTTTTTTTGTACTGGGGATTGAACTCAGGGGCACTCGACCACTGGGCCACATCCCCAGCCCTTTTTTGCATTTTACTAGAGACAGGGTCTCACTAAGTTGCTAAGCGCCTTGCCATGGCTGAGGCTGGCTTGGAACTCGCGATCCTCCTGCCTCAGCCTCCCGAGTGCTGGGATGACAGGCGTGCGCCACCGTGCCCGGCTACCTCTTCAAAAATCTAGGGGAGAAAAAAGTCATAGTTTTGGCATCCTTTTTAAAATCTCTATTGCCAGAATAAAGATGATTGGTGGCTCAACTGCCACAAGGGTCCCTACCTGTGCTTCCAGTCTTCCGTGGCTCCAGGTTGCATTGATCACTGAGCCCAGTCTCCGGGCCTGAGGAGTCAGTTTCCCAAAGTGATCGGCTCAGACATGAGCCCAGCACAGACCTCCCTTGGAAGACACAAATCCACTGCTCACCCTGGAAGCCCAGCTGGCCAGGCTGTGGGTCACCCTTGGGAATGAATCCCTGGCACAGGTAAGGCAGCAACCCCAGTGACTGGAGAGACGGGCATTTTGAAGGGGTGCACGTCCTTTGGTCAATCAACAAACATGGACTAGGTGTCAAAGTTTCCACCGGGAGGTAAGATGGCGGGGCAGGCTCTGGATTTGAAACCACCTGTGGCTACTGCTTGCAGACTGTGGAATTCAGAGCAAGTGGGTCTAAACCCCCTTCCACCTTGGTTTCCCCATTTGTAAAACAAACACCTCCCCATCCCAGGGCTGTATTGAGAAGAGTTGAAACAGGTGATACAGAAACGCTTGTCTGGCCAGGGATGACGGGATCCAGGAGGATCTTTTGGGACAGGCACCTGACACAGAGAAGGCAGGTGTCCATGGATACGGTCCCCAGCCTGAGTTTTCAGAGTGAGAGAGAAGTAGAAAAGAAAATGCCCATCCATCATTAAGGAGCCTTTGGCACAAATGAACGGATCATGAAGTTCCACTTTTTGAATTAAAGAGGAAAAAAAATCTATTGACGGCGGCGGGGGAGTCAGAATACGGGTTGCCCAGCCGGGCGCGGTGGCGAACGCCCGTCATCGCAGCAACTCGGGAGGCTGAGGCAGGAGGATCGCGAGTTCAAAGCCAGCCTCAGCAACTTAGGGAGGCCCCTCCTAAGCAACTCAGTGAGACCCTGTCTCTAAATAAAATGTGAAAAAGGAGCTGAGGATGTGGCCCAGTGGTCGCGTGCCCCTGGGTTCAATCCCCAAGACCAAAGAAAAGAATACTGGGTGCCTGTGGGGTGAGCTATGGATGGGGTCGCGAGAGAAGTGCCTGGGTACCCGGGAAAGGCCCCCCATCCCGACCAGGGGGCGCATGCGCAGGACCAAGCGCGCACCTGCATGATGAACGCGCTTCGCCGGGTCTCAGTCGCGCCTCGATTCAGAACGAGCACACTGGGTGGGGTCTGAGGGCCAAGCCCGGGGACCTGGCGCCTCAGCCGGGACCCAGCCCTTCCCACGTCCCCCTCTTAGGAAAACCACCTTCTATACCGCGGCTCTCAAAGTTGGCGCCTGGAGCAGCGGCCTGGCCCTCAAAGGGGGACAAGAGGAAAGGCGGACCCGCGGCCTGTCCCAGACCCACCTCCAGGGGACCCCTGGGCCTGCTCCTGGAAACATCGAGGCACCACCCGCTTGAGCAAGGTGAGCTGGCTCTTGACTTTTCTCTCTGGTTATCGGTTCTCTCACCTTTAAGTGGAAATAATGTCACCTGACTTCAGAGGTTCTTCTGAGAGAGGATGGAGATCAAGTAGATTTCAGATCCCCGCTCTGCCTCTCCCTGGTGCTATAGTCCTCACTGGGCCACTCAGAACCTCGGTCTCCTCGTCTGTGGGGTGTTAGATGCCCGTACTTGGTGGAGCTGTCACAGTTGTGACCTGTGATTTTTTTTCTGGAGGCTGAGTCACGAGGAGGACTGCCGGACAGGAAGGACATGGGGGAGGATCAGGACCTGTGGCCTTTGCATGATCTGAATGGCCATTTCCTTGAAGCTGTTTTAGAGGAATGAACCACAGAGGGAAAGGGGGGGGACACGACGGGTGAGACCACGGAAGCAGCAGGGGCCTGGCTGCTGACCGCTGGACCTGCACCCCTGGGGGAGGCACCTGGGCTGGCAGAGAGAGAGTAGCCCATGTCACCCCTGCACAATGTCAGTGTCACTCTTCACCTGCTGGGGATCACAGCTTCCTCTGGGAATATGGGGAGAGCTATAGCATTTCTCCCCAGGAAATTTCCCCAATGCATTTAACTTTCTTACTACTTTAGAGGGTTCATGGATGCTGAAGTCCATCCAAGGGCCCCTGGTTGACAGCCCCAATTCTTTTGGGGGGTATCAGGGATTGAACCCAGGGGTACTTAACCCCTGAGCCACATCCCCAGCCCTTTTTATGTTTTATTTTGAGACAGGGTCTCACTAAGTTGCTGAGGCTGGCCTCGAACTTGCAATCCTCCTGCCTCAGCCTCCTGAGTTGCTGGGATTACAGGCGTGCACCACTGTGCCAGGCACAGAGCCCCAAGGTGGAGGGCATGAGGAGAGTCCAGGGTTCGGGGTCTCGCCCTTGTTCCCTCCACTGTCTCCCCCAGTGCGCGGGGGGTCGAGTCTGCTCTCAGGCTTCACTTCATGTCTGTGAATTGGGGGTAGCCAGGCCAAGGTCAAGAGGGGGTGAAGCGAGCCCCTGAGAAGAGGCCGAGGCTGAGGTCAGCGCCTCCGTACAAACCCTCCCCCACTCTACTCATCTTCACGCATCCAACATCCACTCCCTTCTCCACCACCCACAGACGTCGACTCACTTTCCATCCATCCACCCACCCACCCATCCACCCATCCATCCACACATCTATACATCCATCCATTTCTCCATCCACCCATGCTTTCCCCTCCTTTCCTTCCATCCATCCTTCCTTCCCTCCATTACCTATCTATCCACTTATCCACTCACTGTTTATTCATCTACCCATCCACAGATTTGTTCTTCTTTCCTTCTGTCCATCCTTTTACCTGGAAGACCATTCACCTATCCATCCGCCCATCCACCCATCCATCGATTTCTCCATCCATCCATCCATCCATCCATCCATCCACCCATCCATCCACTCATCCATCCACCCATCCATCCATCCACCCATCCATCCATCCACCCATCCATCTACCCACTCATCCATCCATCCACCCATCCATCCACTCATCCATCCACCCATCCATCCATCCACCCATCCATCATCCATCCACCCATCCATCCATCCACCCATCCATCCACCCACTCATCCATCCATCCACCCATCCACCCACTCATCCATCCACCCACTCATCCATCCACCCACCCATCCATCCATCCACCCATCCATCCATCCACCCATCCATCCACCCATCCATCCATCCCCACTCCATCCATCCACCCACTCATCCATCCACCCACTCATCCATCCACCCACCCATCCATCCATCCACCCATCCATCCACCCATCCATCCATCCACCATCCATCCATCCATCCACCCACCATCCATCCACCCATCCATCCATCCACCCACTCATCCATCCACCCATCCATCCACTCATCATCCACCCATCCATCCACCCACACATCCATCTATTTCTCCATCCATCAACCCATCCACCCATCCATCCATCCCTTTATCCTTCCTTCATCCAACATTTCTCCTTCTGTTCTTTCAGAAACCAGTGATGGTCCCTACAATGTACCAGGCCCTGAGCCAACTCAGGCTGCCAAGATGAGGAGACCCCCAGCCTCGCCCTCCCTCAGCTCCCGTGCAGGAGATGGAGCCCAGATCTGCCTTTCTCATGCCTGTGAACGTGCAGGGAGCCCCAGGCCTGCTCCAGGGAGCCCAGGGAAGGGGTCAGAGGACCAGAGGAGCTGCGGCCTCAGGCGCATTGTGGGGGTGAGCTGGTGCTTACTAGGACAGGGGAGGGACATGGCATCCTGGGAGGGAATGTGATGTGCAAAGGCCTGAAGGAGGAGGAGCCACCCCCCTCCCAGGACCCGCGCATTCCGCCTGGCCACAGCAGAGGGCACAGGACCCCCAGGGGAGGCCGTGCTGTGGGGGACCCAGTGGGGGAACCATGAGGGCCCGGCAGCCTGAGCTACATGATGTTCCCGGAAGGAGGAAACAAGCTGGGAAGCAGGGCCCCCCCAGACCTCCCCTCATTATAATCAAAACCCTTCCGAGGAACAGAACTTCTAACCTGACTGTTCTCTGTTTCTCCAAACCTGGAGATGCCCAGGTTCTGGCAGAAAAACAGGCCCGAGGCCATGATTAAGCGTCTACGAGATACTTGGTTATGTGTGCAATTTAGATTTAATAAGAGGGCTCCCGGGCTGCAGGAGATAAAATACAAAGTGCGTGTTCGCAGGTGAGATCTGATCTCTATTTAATTAGATGGCAGCTTGTGTGGCTTCGGGGACTGGGAAAAGGGCTTCTGGGTTGGATGATGGCTTTTCCCGCAGGATTTAGCTGCATCCATCTCAGGAGATCTTCAGAATTAACAAAGGAGAAAGA
Source organism: Tamias sibiricus (assembly GCA_025594165.1). Taxonomy (NCBI): domain Eukaryota; kingdom Metazoa; phylum Chordata; class Mammalia; order Rodentia; family Sciuridae; genus Tamias; species Tamias sibiricus. Next base: position 13,754,191 of record CM046664.1, read on the forward strand.
AAAAAAAAAAAAATCCCAGGGACAGCCTTGATCCGTGGGAACGAGGGAAAACGGGCATCGACATTGCCCCCGAACTTCACGTAGTTTATGCAAAAGAGAGTGGGAAGGGATTGGATGGAAAGAATATCTGAACAGATTCCCACAAGGTCAAGTGTGAAGGAATGAGTCACCTTCAAGTTGGTGGAAGAGACCCCGGATCGTGGCACTGTCAGGAAGGAAGGGGGAGAACAAGACAGGTTCATTTAAATCCGGCTGGGGCCCCTGGGAAGGACACAGCAGGGACCACCATGTTGGAAGGAATCCTAATGGGACCGCCATGTTTGGGACCGCCATATTGGAAGGCATCCCAATGGGCGCTAAGTCATGGTGGGCTGCCACGGAGGGAAGCCAGGCTTGGAGACAGTCAGGGTACTGACTTAGGTGTTTCTCTCATTCTGCAATCACCAGGAAAAAGACAGCATTCGACCCCAAACCGAGCCTCCTGCTGGGGTTGGCCATGACATTGGTCCCCATTCTATTCCCCCAGCGCTGAAATCCCAAACCAGAAATGCTCAACTCCAAACGTGACAATCTCCATTTCCCTTCCTTCTTGCTACTTCAGGGGCCTGAGAGAATCTGCAGGATTCATGTCATCTCAAGACAGACGAAGGACGGAGCCAAGTGTTACAGAGAAGGGAACATGAGAGGGAGAGAAAAGTAATAAGAAAATAATAATAGAAAGCCGTCTTGAGGTTTCAGCCTATAACTGACTGAGCCGAGTGAGCTCCAGACAAATCTAACAAAAATCAATGCCAGGAGATTTCAGAGATAAGGAGGGGGAAAAAAACGAAGCAAAACAAACCCCCAAAGACCTCAAAAACCCTAAGCCACAATTCACAGCACTACCACGCAGGTCATGTTTCCAAGGCGTTCTGTAGATTTCCAATGCTCAGAACCAAAGGCCAAAGATGTACATTGCCAAATGCAAAAGGGGCTTTTCAGATAGGAAGGTGTTCCCGTGTCAAGCGAACATGTGAAAGTCTGGTCAGGTCCATCAGCTCAAGGTCCCAGTGGGCCCTCTCGTCACACCCAGCACAGTGACGAGAGAAGGAGGCAAGATTTCTGTGTTGTTGTTGTTGCTACCAGGGACTGAACTCAGGGGCACTCGACCCCTGGGCCCCAGTCCCAGCCCCTTTTCTGTATTTTATTAGAGACAGGGTCTCCCTGAGTTGCTACGTGCCTCGCCATGGCTGAGGCTGGCTTTGAACTGGCAATCCTCCTGCCTCAGCCTCCCAAGGGCTGGAATGACAGGCGTGGGCCACCGCGCCCGGCGCAAGAATGTCTTCAACACCCAGCAATTCTGCGCCTTGACGAGGCCACGGAACCAGAAGCTCTCTCCTATGTGGGTGGCGGGAAGGGAAAATGTACGCCCACGTTGGGACACTGTTTAGCAGCTTCTCGCGACACACACCTTCTGCACGGTCCAGCTGTTCCTTGCCCCCTGCCTGCCCAGGGACACGGAGCCAGCGTCTACACAGACACCCGCACCATAGCGGCGATCCTAGGCTGGAAACCACCCGAGTGTCCATCCCAGGAAAACGGATCAACAGTAGGATGTTGACCCCATGAAGCAATGTCCAGATGGAAACAGGTTCCTGATGCTCTGTAGAACATGGATGGAGCGCCACAGTGAGACCTCGAGCAGAGGAAGCCAGACCAGGGGTCTGTACCGTGCGGTGCCGATTCATGGGAAGGTCCAGAACAGGTAGCGCGCTATCGTGACCTTGGTTGCATCTCGGGGGTCGAGGAAGGACTGGCAAGGGGCGCAGAGGACCATGCTTGGGCGGTGGAAATGTTTCATGTCATGACCTGGTGGATGGTTTGCTGAGTAAACAATTTGTCAATAATTTTACTGAGTCAGACACATAGATTTCTGCATTTTGCTGAAGGTTTGTGATGACTCAGGAAGCACGTTCATGCGCGCGCGTGTGCACACACACACACACTCACACACACACACACTCACACACATGAAGGAGAGGAAGCAGCGATGTCTCTGGATCCACCAATCCTAGGTAACAGACCACATCCAAGAATTCTCTCCCTTTTTAATCACCTCTCTCATGACTAAGGCACCTTCCGTGGGCTAGAAATGCAGCTTCAGATAAAGATGTTGCAAGCTTGCCACGTGCATGCCAATAATAATAATAATAATAATAATAATAATAATAATAATACCTCAAATGCAAGCCCTATTGATCAAGCAATGAATCAAAATAAATAATCCAAATTTGAGAAGATCATGGGTTTAATAACGGATTTTGAGCAATGGAACCAGGAAAATAAGAAAATAAATCGGCATTATTTTTGAATAGTGGTTACCGACAATGCAAATGTAAAAGTTATTAGAGTGAGAAATATCAATAAAACTATTGTTAATACTAATATTTGAACATAAGCTCCACAGAGTACAGTGAACAAAACTGGGAAACTGAGGAAAGGAGAAATAAAATCTTAAGGAAATAAAAAGATACAGAAGAAAAACAAACATGAATGTTCAGGAGGGTCATGGAGTTATTGACCAGAGAGAAGAAACAGTTTAAAATGTCAACAATAGAGGACTATATGACTGACAGGCTATTAGGCAGTCTGTAAAATTGTCTTCTTCCTCATTTGGATTCTTCTATTTTGGGTGGGCATTTGAGACTCAAGGGAGTCTTTTCACCTTTCTGAACCTCAGACTCTTCATCTGTGAAACAGGGCCATTCATTTTAGTCTAACAGAGTCGTTTTCATTCATTCATCCAACACGTGTTTATTGAGCACCTGCTAACCAAACCAGACCCTGTGCTTGGTTCTGGAGACACAGAATGGACACACACTAGGGCCCTGTGATCGTGAGGCTGATGTTCTACAGTGTCAGGGGGTGACAGTGCTAGGGAAAAATCTAGGACAAGGGACAGGCAGAGGGGACAGGGAAGCTGAGGTGGCCAGCAAAGCCTCCTTGATGAGGAGACACGTCATCAGAGACCCATGGAGGTGGGGGAATAGGACCTGAGGTATACCTGGGGCAAGAGGTTTCCAGGCAGAAGGAACAGCTGGTGCAAAGTCCCTGAGGCCCGTGCGCGCTCAGGGTCGGAGAGAGAGCATGGAGTCCGCCAGAGGGGAGGGAGAAGACCCCAGGTCTCGGGGTGGGGGCTGGGCCTCGTGGACTTTAGACCTAATTCGGAGGTTGCTGGGGAGCCATGGAAGGCTTTGGGCAGGGGAGTGAGGTCATCTGAGTCCCTCTGTGTGGGAGAATAAAGGTAGGGACCCAGTAAGGACAGAGAGGATGAGCGGGTCAAGAGGTGACAGAGCTTGTTGGGTGACGTGTTTTAAACCCTGCACCCAGGAGGAAGTGGACGTCGTTTTGTTCTGAGGGATGGAAGAAGAGGCGGCAACTCAGACCTGACCTGGCGCCTGGTCCTCCTCCCTGTGCTCCCGAGACGGCCCTGGCCGCCCCGGGCGGTCAGTTCTGCGTGGCCGTGGTCTGACTCGAGCAACTCCACAGTAGAAGCGGGTTCAGGGGTCATTAGCAAGTTCTCACCCAGTGTCTGATGACCTTTCCCTGAAGTCTCTCTCTTCCCTTCCCCCAGGAAAGGGGTCAGTGCCTCACCCAGGAGCGGGGGCCAGCAGGGGCCTTCCCCGGGGTCTTGGTAGGAAGAGAGGGCTTTTCTCAGGAGTCTTTCCTGGGGGTCACCTGCATGCCCTGCCACTGTTTCTAGCCTTGGGGACCAGCTGCTGTGAGCTCAGACTTCTCCAACTGAGACCCCGCCCACTCACCCACCTGCTCCTGTCACCTCATGACATCCTCAAGGGGTTCAACTCCGGGGGGGGGGGTCACAGCAGAACAGGCCTGAGACTTAGCCAGCCCTGGGTGCGAATCCTGACTGGCACTGCCCTTTGCTCCCTCTGTGATCTCAGGGGAAGTCACTTTTCTTCTGTGTGACTCAGTTTCTCCTTGGTGAAATGGAGATCATGATAGCAGCTGCCTCGCAGAGTTCATATAAGGACAAGAAGTCCAATGGTAACCACCATTGTCGTTACTGTTATGTCTGCCTGGGTTCGAATCCTGGTGACACCATTTACTTTGGTTCTAGAACCTTCTAGAAAGTTCTAGAACCTTCTTTCTCAGTGGTATGGTTGAATGTTTTCATCTGCCCATGATTCCTACATCATAAACTTACTCCCAATGCGATGGTGATTAGAACTTTAGCCTTCAGGAAATGATTAAGTCACAGGCCGCTGCCTTCCTGCGTGGGATCAGTGACCTTATAAAAGAGGTCAAAGGGAGCTACCTGGCCCTTCTGCCATGAGTTCCAGCCAGAGGTCACCATCTTTGAAACAGGAGCAGCCCTCATCAGACACGGAATCTGCTGTGGCCTTGATCTTGGACTTCCCCGTCTCCGGGACTGTGAGCAATAAATCCCTGTTCTTGGTGAATTACCTGCAGTGGAGTGTTTTGTGATAGTGGTAGGTACAGACGAAGGTGCTTAGGGTTGTTGAAAAGCTTTAATGAGATCATTGAGAAGTATTTGGAATCGTGTCTGGTACAAATACACTCACAGTAGGCATGAAGCCAGCTCACAAGGGCCAGAGTAGTCCTCTCCCCAGGAGGAGAGGCAGGTCCGTCCGACCTGGAGGAAGGTGGAGAGGGTAGCGGTTTGGGACCCCAGCCTCCGCTGCCTTACAGCCAAAGCCCCCCAGGTGGCATCCCTGTGCACTGCACAGTTTTGCTTGTGCCTCAGCTGCTGGGGCTGAAACTGTCCTGTGGTCAGCAGAATTGCAGGGGTTGGTGGAACTGCAGAGAGGAGGCTGGACTTCCAGACAGGCCTGGTGTGATCGGCACTCTGCCGCCCCCTAGCGGTGGGACTTGGACCAGTGCTTTTGCCTCTCTGGGTTTCAGTTTCCTCATCTGCGAAACAGGGATGATGATCTTGGCACCTGCTGGGGTGGTTCTTTGAAGGACTAAATGAGATCACTCTAGACCACCCCGTACCTCCAAGGGACTGGGACCGATGTGCGTCACAGCGGTCAGCAGTGAACAGGGCAGGAATGGTCCCAGTCATCTGTCCCAGTAACACAGACTCAAAGACTGGGCTCGTCATACTCTTCTTTTAACCTCTCTGGTCTCAGCTTCCCAGGCTAGTGAGATGCTGGCTGTGGGGAGACTGGGGTGCCCTGAAGAAGGGACGCTGGGCACCATGCAGGCCTGAGGGACAAGAAATCTCCAAGTTTGCTTTCAGAACAAATAAAAAATCCATGACAGGAGTTCTTGGCAGGGCTTAGTATATGGACTCGAGTCAAAGGAACCCCGGGTTTCTGGCCAGACCTCTTGGAGTTTTCCTGGAAAAATAGGAGGAGGGAAGATCTACAGAGGGATGGCCAGGCCTTGGCCACTGACAAATTACAGAGGACTGCATGCTGGGACGGAAAGACACATGCCCAGCAGGAACAGCCAGGCCTTGCTGTGTTTCAAAGACTGATCATGATGCAATACCCTCTCCCACTATGGTCATATTGAGTTTTCTGGCCACCTGTGAGGCAGGCAAGAGAAGCATAACTTGCCTATAATACAGGTGAGGAAACCAAGACCCAGAGAGGCTAAGTTAACTGCCCAAGGTCACACAGCTAAGTAACTACCAATTGGTTCGAGCCATATTAGGTACTGTGGTTACTAACCATGAGGACTCTGAATACATATGTGACCGGAGCCTGGAAGGAGAATGTCATCATGGTAGATGGCAAACATGGTGACCATTCTGTGTGACTCCTTCCTCTAAGAGTGGGAAGCTGTTTCCTCCCCCTTGAATCGGAGCTGGTCATGTCACTTGCTTTGAGCAATAGGATACCACATAGGTGGCATTTCCCAACTCCCAGTGTAGGACTCAAGGGTCCTTGTAACTCTTCTCTTGCTCTTCAGATCTATTACATGTACAGATTCTGACTTGCCTGCTGGAGGAGGAGGGAATAGTTGGAGCAGAGACGATCTATCTGAGCTACGAACCTTCTGGATCAGGCAGCCTATGGCCACCCTGGTAGCTGGCCACAGGTGCACGTACAAGACTACCTGAGATTGGACGTATCAATCCTCTAAACCAGACCCAACTGCCAACTTGCAGAATCAAACTTGAATAACTTAACGTAATAAGCATTTACATTTGGGGATACATTGTTACACAGCAAGTGCTGACTGATACATCACGAGGAGACAGTTTCAAGGAACCATCATTAACCCAACATTTCTCAGCCTTGAAGCCTCCATGGGGGTGGGACTTCCTCTCTTTGGAAAATAGAGCCTCCTGGCTGGTCCTCTGGGGAAAGCCACCCGACCTGCTTCCAAAGTTGGGACCATGGCTGCCTCCTGCCCCACAAACAGCGGCTGAGCAGTGTGCCTGGTGTCTGCCCACTGGATGAAGCAGCACCCTGCACCCTAGTTGTGACAACCAAAAGTGTGTCCCGATGTTACCCAGTGTCCCTTGGGGGACAAAGTTGTGTCTGGTTGAAGACCTACTCACATGACCCCCCTGGTGCTCAGGGAGCCGGGCAGAATTTCCTCCCTAGCCAAGGACAGCAGAAGGTGGCAAGAGGTGGCTAAAGGTACCGCTGCCCTACCAAGGGTCATAGGTCACTGGGAAGGGAGCTCTCTGGCTCAGAGGGTGCCACTGGCTTCCAGGTCAGTGGTGGAGGTGCCAGGGAGCTGGCCTGCAGGGGCGCGGAGCAGGGAGGAGGGACGGGGAGGGCCAGGTTGGGGGTGGTGCCAGTGGATGGGCAGAGATGCCATCTGGTCGCGTCCCCAGGAGCAGGCGCTGAGAGGAGGTGTGTGTGGCCGTGATTTACCTGGATGTGTTCGAGAAGAATGGAAGGGGGTGGGGAAGCAGGACCCGGAGGGGACAAGGGACAAGCAAGGGTACAGAGCCCCCTACCCCGTCTACAGGAATGCTCTGTAAAATAAACAATTTGTTTATTTTATTTTTTATGTGGTGCTGAGAATCGAACCCAGGGCCTCACACGTGCCAGGCAAGCGCTGTCCCACTGAGCCACAACCCCAGCCCCCCAAATTCTCCATCTCGATGCCCAACTTCCAAAAGCCCAACCAGACCCAACGTTGTCATCCAGACGCAGTGTTCCCACCTGCGAGCAGCAACTCTGTGACAACTGGGGCCTTGGGTGAGGCAGGGGACAGGCAGGTGGCTGTACCGAAGGTGAGCTCACATGGTGAGCCTTCCTTGAAGGCACCCTAACTTTAGAAGGACCGACGCCTCCCTCTCTTCCATTCCTCTCTCCTCTCACCTCCTCCTGGGGCTAAAACTTTGCACGTGGTGAATTTTCCACCTGGCCCTAAAGACACCATCGCCGTGTCACACCTCTGCGCCCTTGCCCCTGCCGTCCCACTGCTCGGAATGCCCTTCCTCGCCCGCCCTCCTTCCCTCTAGCTCGGCGGCTGTGCGTTCTGAAAGAGGAGCTCGATTGTGGCTGTCTCTGGCCGCAGGCGGAGTGAGGCCCAGAGCCATCATCAGTTACTTGATTGACAGCCCTGTTTCCCGGGCTTAGCCCCGGGGTGCTTGCATTCCCTGCCCGTGGCTGCTTGGCATATGGGTGGCAAGGCGCACCTGGCAGACACCGAGGAGGGAGCCAGCCAACACCTCCGTGGAGGACTGAAGTCCCCAGGGCCCAGAGTGCCCCTGAAGGGTGAGGAATGCAGAGGAGCCGTGGAGGCCTGTGGGACCCCCCCCCCATGTCCTCCTCAAATGTCACCAAGGCTCAGAGTGGGGTTCCCAGCAGACAACTTTCATCAGATCCCTTGCAGCGTCTGTCCCAGACCCAGAGCCCGCCTGGAGCCACCGTGAGCTAGCATTTTAAGTGAGTCCGGTCCTTACTGCAGGACCAGCGTCCCCACCCTCCCCAGCTGCTGCAGGCCCCTGAGGAGCCACGAGTTTTCAAACCCTGCTTTGGAAGCCCCCACTCTTCAGAGGCCAGAGCCCCCGGGGAGGCCTGGGGCCCCCTCCAGCTCCGGGAGGCCCTGTTCTTAGCTGCAGGGTCACCTTTCTGATTGCTCTCTGCCCCCTCCACGCTGCCTGGCCTCCAGGCCTCCCGCAGGGGCTGTCCCTGCCCCTCTGGTGCCCACCGTGAGTATTTTCCTTAACCAAGTCCATACACTCTGCCAGGGACCGCCAGGGACCACCAGGGCGGAGAGCAGCAGGGCACAGTCTGGGCAGAGCCCCCTCCCCTCCTGCAGAATGGCGGGCTCTTCCCTGCATGGCTGCATACCTGGCTCTGCGGCCACTGTGTCCCCTCTGAGGCTCCTCCTCCTCCTCTGGAGCTGGCCATCCTGAAGACACGGCGTCCCTGATCTCCTGGAGGCCTGGGCTCCTGGCAACCTGGCACTGAGCAGGGCTGGTTCCTGGCCTAGTGAGTCCTCCCCCAGGGCTCCAAGCTGTGAGAAAGAGCCCAGATGTGTCCCTGGGGCCCTGTCACCCAACATCCTGGGCTGCAGTAAGGCTGCTGGGCTGAGCGCGGGGACCGAGGGGACAGGGACGGGAGCAGAGGTAGCTCAGCTCACCCGCCTTGGGCTCACCTGCCTGTTACAGGCTTCTAGTTCTGAATGGCTCAGGAAGGTTCTAGAAATCTGTGTTTTTAACAGGTATACCAGTGATTTTTGCCATTGGGAACTTGGGTGACAATGAAGGACACTTCTGAGAAGGGGCCTCTGGCGGAGCAAAACCCTGGGGACGGGCCCAGGTGGTGGCTGGGCAGACTGGGAAGTGGCAGGAGCGGTGGGGGTGGGGCGGGCAGGGAGCAGGCTTGTTTCTCCCAGTCTTCACCCAGCTTGCCATTACACCCTCCTCGTCTGGTGTTCTTTTTATTTCTGTGACACCCCCATCCCCCCAAATGCCAGCCTTGGGAGTCAGGAGATGCGTCCTGTTGTTGGCTCCCATGCCCCAGGCCTAGTAGGGCACCTATAACAAGGGAGGGGTTTAATAGGGATTGTGGAACAAATGAATGAATCACGTAGTGGACGCCTGAGATGATGGACGGGCAGACTGGCCAATAGAAAGGCAGATGGACAGATGGGAAACCAATAGGCGGAGGAACAGAGAGGTGGATGGGGCGGGGCCAGAGTCGGCCCTGCAGGCAGGCTCCTGGCCGAGCCCCTGTCCTGTCTCTCCATCCTAGAAGCCACGTCCACTCCTGCAGACCTGGACCAAGCTCCTCCTTCCTCTCTGGGAGCCTGGCTGCCCCCTGCCCACCTCCAGGTTCAGAAATTTTGCTTACAGAGGGGGGGAAAAAAAAAAGAAGCTGCTGGTTGGAGTCTAGCTAGCAGTCAAAGGCCAGGACAGAGGTGTCCTGAGCGGGACCAGAGGCTCAGGCACAAAGCTGAGGGGCTGGGCCCTGTTTCAGCCACTGGGGCTTCAACGAGACCACCTGCTTCCCAGCCTCAAAAAAGGAAGGTTGGAAAATTTTAAAAAGCATAAAGAATAAAATACCATCCCTCGTTATTTCCTACCCACCTTGGCAAACATTCTGGGAAGTTTCTTTCAGCCCTTGTCCAAGGCAAATGCTTTTTAAAATTGCATCTCATTCATGTATATATATTCCCCTAAACACAGATGCAGCATTTATGCCAAGAGGTGTTTATATGGTTTTTAAACAAATTTTATCATTCTAACCACCACTGGACAATTTAGGCATTATTAGCTCCATGTTACAGATGAGGAAACCGAGGCTGGAGAGTAAAATAACTTGCCTTGGGGCCAGGATTTGAGCCAGGCAGTTTGAGGTCAGAATCCACATTCAACTACCTTGCTGCAAAAAAATTAGCATATGAGAGAGAAAGCAAAGTCCTCTTTCACTCCCAGATCCAAACCCAATGCCACACAGCCTTTCCCAACAATGGGACACCAAGGGTCAGACTGGGGGGGCTGCTCCCCCCGGTATGCAGGGGCTACAAGGCTGGTCTGTCTGTAGCAAAGTTTCCAACCATAGTCAGCCTTGCTTTTCTTATCACTCTGCCCTGACTATTCTAAATAATGTCAAAGTTAAAAAATTCCCGAGGAAGTATTTTGTTTGTCTAAGTTCTAAACCATTGCTGTGTTACTATTAAGTTTTACTAAATAAGATCTGAATCAACACATTTTTTTTATAATGTATTCTTTTATGAACACCGTATTTTATATGGATGCCAATTCAAAGACCTGCCTCCTCAGGCCCACCGTGGTCCCTGACACAACCAGATAGATTCACCCAGGCATCATTATTTTTGAAAGTTTGAAAGTTAATAACATTCTGGAGTTGCTCAAAGTCACTGGAGGCTTAGTTTGTCTTGCATGTCTGGATACTGTATCTGCCTGTGTTTAAACAGTTGATTCAAAATAAACAGTGATTATTGCACAAAGAAACCGCACTAGAGTGATTTCTGTCATTCCTTGCCACCACTCAAGAGTGGTGTTTAAAATTCATCTGTGTTTAAAATTTAAAAGGGTGAAGCACAGCGTGCGTCATGAGGCATGCAATTTTTTGGTATTCATTAAGCCCCAATTTTTGATTCCTCCATGTTGCTGAATTTGAAGGTGCCTTTAACACTGAAGTTTATTCTTTAAAAATAATTGGTTTAAATCCAAAAAGATAAAAAAAAAACCATGAAAATAATACTTATTGTTACCGAAAATAATTTTGTCACATGGAAGAGGGGAGTGTCAAAAAAATGATCTGCTGCAGGTGACACAAATATCCGCCCACGTCAGTGCTTCCCAGGGTTTCCCAGGGGGATTGGATGTTGAGACTTTCTTAAGTGTGTTTCCAACCTTGGTCTCTGCAGATATATAGGAATATCTATGTCAATAAAGTATGTATGGAATTATTTTGCATAGGTACACATGCATCAATATGGTTATGATTTCAGCATCTTCTATAAGTTTTTTTTTTGCTCTGCAAAATAGGTTTGTGATTTGGTCCTTGTGAATGCTCTCAGTTCTAGTTCTTTCTTTAAAATTGTCCAATCATTATAGAAACTTCGTTCTACTTACTCACTCCCAATAGGCATCAGGCTGTGTTGAGCTTTTCGCTGGTACGGACACCATGCCCCGGGCTGGTGTTTCTGTGCCTGTGGAAGGTCACAGGCTGCAGAGTAGTGTTTGGTTTAAGGGACCTGTGGGTGCCCTCCTGAAGCACAGCCTGGCCCGTGGCTTCTGACAGTCTGGGGCTATTTTCACCCTTGGCCTTTCCTAGGATGGCTCCTGGCCAGGTCAGGCCCTGGACGTCTTTCTCAGCTCTGGTGGTGGCTCCCGCGTGAATCTCGTGACCCTGTGGCTGTCACTAACCTAGTCCATGAGCCTTGTGACTTGAGCTATTTAGGTAACTGTCCCCATCCCAACACACACACACACACACACACACACACACACACACACACACCCTGTCCCTCTGTCCCTCCACGCCAAGAAGACATTTCCAGCCCCGATCGTATTACTCTGCTCTGCGTTCCAGGCTGGTGGCCGGGCTGGGGAGCACAGAGGCCATTCCTCCTGCCTGTCCCCACCTGTCCTTGTTCCTCTCCCCCCAGATATCTCCTGGGCCACTGCCCAGGCCTGGCAGCACTCAGGCCTGGCTAATTCTTTTTCTTTTGTACAAAAATCCTCCCAACTAGCCTGGGCGTCCTCAAGGGTAGAGACAGTGCCTTGCTCACCGGGTCCCCAGAACCTGGCAGGAAGCAGGTGCGGGGTCCTTGGAGCATGACCGACTGGCCGATGTCGACGCCAGCTGCCTGGGGCCGGGCCTTGCTCCGCGGGGCACTGTCCCTACGGACGCGTTCTCATTGCCCCTCACGTGGCTGTGTGTGGACAGTCCTGGGAGCTGTTGTGAAGACCGTGGGCCAGGTGACACCCCTTCTATGGGTGGGGAAACCACAGCTCAAACAGCTCAACCGATTTGCCCAACAGATTCTCCCACGGTCCGAATTCACCCTGTCCCTTGTCCGGCCGTTTCCTGTAGACTCGGAGATCACCCGTGGGCCGCGGGCTCCCTTGGGGCTGAGGCTGGGTCTTTGACGGGGCTTCTCATCCTGAGCTTCTCTGTGCTCCAGGACAGAGCAGGGAGAGGTGGACCACCCCTGCGCCTCCAGCCCCTGGTGAGAAGGTAGCTCTGGGGTCAGCCTCGGGCGGGTGGCACCTCCGGTTAGCCCTGCAAGGTAAGACCAAGGAAGTGGCCGGACCCGAGACACAGATTCTCTTGAATTCCAGGGAGCAGTCGCCTCCTTAGAGTGTTCTCGTCTGGGTCCCTTTGAAAGGGTCTTTCTGATGCCACCTGCCGCCATCGAAGCCTGCCTGACGTGACATTGCGGGGGTGCTCCAGCTGTTCACACCATCTTCCCACCCAGGAAAACCCCACTGAGAAGTCAAGCGGGACTCTCCTGATGTCCCCCGTGTTGGGGAAGGGAGAGGAGAGGAGGGGGAAGGGAAGGGATCTGTGACAGGCTGTGTCCGTCACGCCTGGGTCACCTTGTTGTCTCATGAGCACCTCGGTCCCTCCCCTGCCTGCTGTCCTCTCTCCTTGCTTTCTGTCTGGTGAAAGGCCAGCCGGCCCCACGGCCCTCTCACACACTCCAAAATCGCCGTGACGGGCCTCTGGTTGTGGGTTGAATTGTGGCCTCCCACCCTCAAGTCACTACCGATGTCCTCCTGGGACCTTAATTGGAAGGAGGATCATTGCAGACATCATTAGTGAAGACGAAGTCACCCGCTAGACAGGCCTGGCGACCTTACCAGCAGAACACTCTGCACTGAGACAGACATGCACAGAGGGAAGACGACAGGAGGTCACAGGGAGGGGGCCACTTGCTAGTGAAGGGACGCTGGAGCTGCCAGTAGTGGAGAGGCATAGAACAGATTGTCCCTCACGGCCCTCACAAGGAATCTGCCCAGCTGACGCTTTGATGGGAACCCTGGCCTCCAGAACTCTGAGAGAAGAAATCTCTACTGAACGAGACACCTAGTTTGGCAGTGTGTCACAGCAGCTGCTGTAGCCTAGATCCTGAATGTCCCCACAAAGACCCATGTGTTAGAAGCTTGGTCTCCAGGGTTGTACTATTGGGAAGCAGTGGGCCTTTAAGAGGCGGGGCCTAGTGGGAGGCCTTTAGGTCATTGGAGATTGTGGGACCAGGTCCCCTCCTTGCTCTCTTTTGCTTTCTGGCAATGAGGTAAGTAGGAGTGTCACCCTCTCCTGCCCAGGATATGCTGCCTCACTTTAGGCTCAAAGCAAAGAGGTCCACCAACCATGGACTGGAACTCTCCCAAAACTGGGAGGCAAAATAAATCTTTTCTTTGTAAGTTGATTATCTCAGGTATTTTGTTATAGTGACGAAAACCTGGCTAACACAGCAGCCTTAGGAAACGAACACCCCTCTCATCTGAGATACCCCACACTCCCACCGCAAGGTGGATTTCCACTGCCCCTCACATTTCAGAAGGGGGCCATGGGCACCTAGAGGTGACACTCACATGCCTGCTGTCCCACAGTATGCCTGAGCTTCAGAAAGGATGGCTTGGAATGTTTCCAGGCAGGAGTGGCCTGAATATAGCAGGGTTGCCTCCTGCTGCCTTTCTGCTTGTTGAGTCTGTGTCCCTGTGGGGTGGACACAAGAGTGTCCACCTAGAAAAGGCTCTTATTGACATGAGCTGATTGTTCAAGCAAACACTGGGGTTGGCAGCCAGCTGAAGGCACCCATTAAGGACACCCCCATTGGCCTGTCCGCAGAGTCCTTCTCTGCCCATCAGTGTCATGGTGGAGAAAAGCCCACAATTGCAGCCTTTCCAGGGGACAAAGGCATCAAGCAACCAATTACAGATGGCCACATGGCCCACTGGTTTCCCCTGTTGGTAGACAGTCTCAGGATTCTAGGAACAAGACCAACCATCTAATTATGGGACGCCCACGTGCTGTCGTTGATGGCATGGTCCCATTGTCCTCAGCCACTGAGAGAAAAGTAGCTCACATGTCCCCCCCCCCCCCACAAGATCCTGCCCTGCAAACTTCAGAGGACTTCGGCAGCGACGGACTCACGCTCAGAGAGGGTTAGCTCAGCTGCTCCGCACACAGGTGTCCCAAGGCTGAGAGCAGAGCAGACCTAAGTGGAGGTCACCAGGGCCACCTCTGGGTTCTCCCTGGGGACTCCCGCTGCGCCCACCTGGCCTCTGATCTAGCCATGGGGCACTGGTCCAATGCATCTGACTACATTTATCCTTTAGGCATGAGCTACAGCTGGCCCTGCGCAGAGTCATCTCAAACTGAGAACGCGACTTTTAGGATTCAATGGACCTGGGTTCAAGTCCTGGCTGTACAGCTTCCTGAATGATCCTGGGCAAGAAACTTGAACTCTCTGAGCCTCAGTGTCTTCATCTGTAAAATCAGACATATAGGGGGCCTTCCCTCATTTGTTCAAAAATGCTAACATAGCTGACATTATGCTAAGTGAAAGAAACCAGGCCTAGGAAGAAACATACTGCATGATTTCACTTGTGTGTAGACTATTTTAAAAAGTGGAGAAAAAAAATAGTCTTCCCTTGCCTATAAGTTTGCATTACATGGTTTCAATGGCCCATGGTCAAGTGTGATCCAAAAACTATGAAATGGAAAAATCCCAGAAATAAACAACTCATCCATGTCTAATAACTTTTAGCACACTATGTTGTTATAATTGTTCTATTTTGTTACTAGTAATTGCAGCTAATCTCTTACTGTGCCTAATTTATAAATTAAACTTTATCATAGGTATGAGGGTACATGAACAAAAAAATGGTATTGATAGGGTTGGGTACTATGCACAGTTTCAGGCATTCACTGGGGTTCTTGGAGCACATTCATCTCAGATAAGGGGGTGCTACTGAATACAGAGATAGAGAACCAAATGGTGATTACCAGGGTGGTTGGGGTGGAGAAAATGGGGAGATGTAGTCAAAGGATATGAAGTCACAGATGTGTGAGATGAATCTGGACAAAGACCTAATGCACAGTGTGCAGACTTCAGTTAATAAACATCATACTATATTTGGGGCTTTTGATAAGAAGCATATTCTAGGCAATCTTGATGTGCACATTCACACCACCAATGACTGAGAACATTTTTTTTTTTTTTGGTACCAGGGATTGAACTCAGGGGCACTCAACCACAGAGCCACATCCCCAGCCCTATTTTGTATTTTATTTAGGGACAGGGTCTCACTGAGTTGCTTAGTGCCTCGATTGTGCTGAGGCTGGCTTTGAACTCTCGAACCTCCTGCCTCAGCCTCCCCAGCCGCTGGGATGACAGGTGTGCGCCATCGCACCCAGTTTGGGATCATGGGTATGAGATCATGGATGTGTTAATTTGCTTGACTATAGAAACGAGTTCTCTTGTTATATGTCAAAACCCTCATACTGCATATCTTAACTAGATACAATTATTAAAAATGAAAGAGGAAGGGAAAATGTTAATGCACACGTGGGAAACACAGGAATGGTCCAAACAGTGGTGGCCACCGCAGTTTATAATCAATTCACAAACCAGCGAGAGCACTTTCTTGCTTGCCCATAGAGATACTTTCAAATCTGGTCATCTCTGGTGGCCTTAGGTTTCCCGAATCCAAGGTCACTAAAATGCTGGCCGAGGACTGGGATTCCAGCTCGAGCCTATCAGATCCCAAGCTGGCCCCGCCCTGGCACTAGGGCGTCTATGGGAATGGAGTTGGTCACCTAGGGAGGAAGTGTACAGCCCGTCCTTGGTCCCAGCACTCAGCAAGCTAGGCATTGAGGTGTCACAGTCCATGGGAGGATCCCTCAGGTACACTGAGCAGCCCACCCAAACTCAGCTGTCACCTGCTGGGCGAAGTCCCCAAGTCCCCTCCAGAGGAGTGGGCTCTGCTGCCTTCTATGTTCCCGCAGACGGCTCCTGTCCCTTGCGCTCTGCTGCATGCTACTATAGGGCCAGGGAGCCACTGCAAGCCTGGGTCTTGGGGACATGTGGTGTTCTGGCTCTGCCACTTATCAGCTGTGTGACCTTGAAATATTCACTTAACCCCCAGGAGCCTCCCTTTCTACGGGTACGAAATGAAGCTAATGGCACCTAATTCGCATGCCAGGAGACGATGTCTCCCGCTTGTTCTTTCTACGACCAGGGGCACCCTTTCTTCTTTCTCCATCTGAGTCTTATTCTCCTGCCAGGAACAACCCAATAAACGCGGGCGATGATTAATGCCGCTGTAGTCCTTGCGCAATTAGCCGTGCGCATGCGCACCTGGCCTTCGCCCCGACTCTTAAGCTCCTGGTGATTTTTCAACTTCATCTCCCCGGCACCCACCATTGTCACTGGAGCATAATATGTCCTTAGGAAATGTTTGTTGCTGAATCATAAATACAAAGAAAGGCCAGCTTGCTTACACCATTGATGCTAAGCAGCTAAAATGCAGAGCCCTCAAAAGATTCCATAAGTACAAGTTTTAGGAAGAATCCAGAGACTTTTTTTTTTTTTTTCCTTTTTTCTTTTTTGCAGTGCTGATCAGACCCAGGACCTCATGCATGCCAGGCAAGGGCTCTACCACGGAGCTCAATTTCCAGCCCCAGAGACATTATAGAGTGAAATATCTGCCCTTGGTTACTGAGAGAGCTGGGGAGAAATTGGGACATGAACTTCAGGGCTACATCACAATGAAGTCCATCAAATAATCCCATGACACCTATGTTTTTAAATTTTTTTCTTTTATTCCTTTTTTGCAGTACTGGGGATTGAACCCAGGGGTGCTCTACCACTAAGCCACATCCCCAGCCCATTTTTATTTTACTTTAGTGGTACTAAGGGCTGAACCCATGGGTGCTCTACCACAGTGCTACATTTCCAGCCATTTTTATTTATTTATTTTGAGACCTGTTTCAAAAGTTGCTGAGGGTCTAGCTAACTTGCTGAGGCTGGCCTTGAACTTGCGATCCTCCTGCCTCAGCCTCCTGAGTCGCTGGGATCACAGGCATGTGACACTGTGCCCACCTCCATTGCATGTTTGATGGCATGTATCCAGTCCACCTGGGATGAAAATGTCATATTCCATCCATCCTTCCAACCACTAACCTTTTACTCGCCTTTGTAGCCATCCCATCCTTCCAGTTGTTTATCTAACATTTCGTCTATCAATCCATCCATCCATCCCTTCATACAGCTATCCACATATACGCCAATCCTGAGCATCTTTATGGAGCATTGCAACGTCCAGGCACTAGGCTATTGCTGAATAGCCCATGGACTCCACCTTTAAGGGATTTGCATTCTAGATGAGTGAGTCAATAGATCTCTGGGAGAGGAGAGGGAGGAGTACAAGAGGCTGTGGGGGGCACAAGATTTAGAAGGGGCCTGTCATCCCAGCACTTGGGGGGCTGAGGCAGGAGGATCGCGAGTTCAAAGCCAGCCTCAGCCATGGCGAGGCACTGAGCAACTCAGTGAGAGCCTGTCTCTAATCAAATACAAAAACGGGCTGGGGATGTGGCCCAGTGGTCGAGTGCCCCTGAGTTCAAGCCCCAGTACCAAAAAATAAATTAATTAATTAATAAAATAAAAAGATTTAGAAGGGTCTGAAAGGCTTCTGGGAGAGGTGCTGCAGGTGTGTGGGCCAAGGCAGGAGAGATGGTAGGGAAAGCCGTGTGGGGAAGAAGAGGCCCAGGCCGAGGGAGCAGCTTGTTGAAAGCAAGGCTCGGAGCCGCCTGCTGATCTGGGAAAAGCAAGCGCTTCTCTCTGGCTGGATCATGCGAGGTTAAGCTGGAAGGGAAGAGACTTGGCCAGAGTCCAGGGCACAACTGCAAAAAGACTCGGGTTGAGTTTGAATTTGAACTTTTCCCCAAGGGACTGGGGAGCCCTGGATTGATATTGAGGTGTTTCGATTAAAGAGAGGGGGCTTTAGGAAGATCCCTTGCCCGGGAAATGGGTTCTCTTTTTGAACGCAGAACAGCCCCGGGGGGAAGCTCTCCAACTTGGGAATAGGAGCCAAGAGCCCTCTGCCTGCTGCCTCTGGTCCTGCCGTCCCCTCTCCTGGGACCACATTCCACCTGGTTGAAAACCTCACAGTGTTGATGGGAGGGAAGCTAAGGCTTCAGGTGGTGGTGGGTTTTCTCCCCGAGGAAGCTTGCTGACAGTTCTAATGGGAGTTCAGATCCAAGAGCAGGGGAAAGTTCCCGGGGGTACAAAATTCTGGGTGACAATGTCCCCTCGGGCTGTGCCTTAGCCTCTCCTTGGGGACGGGCTTCTATCCTGTCCCATGAGGGAGGCCAGGACTCATTTCCCAAACAGAGGCTAGGGTCGGGTACGTGCTATAGCCCCGGGGCAGAGCACAGACCTACTGCTCACCTACTGTGTGCCAGGCATCACGGCTTTGGCACATAGGCGAAGCAAAAGCAGGTTCCTGCTTTCTAAGAGCTTGTCATTATATTAAGTGGGTGGGATCCACCCACCCAAAGATATCATTGTCAACATCCACAAGATACACTGCCTGCAATGGATGGGATAAGAAATAAAAGTGTGTTACGGCATCTCTTAAAGTTGCCACAGTAACCAATGCGGAACTAAAAATAGGAGCAGACCCAGATTGGGAGAACAGGGCAAGAAATGTCAATAGATAAGGTCTTAGGTTTGTGCATCAATAAATAGCAAGGGTAGCTGTGGTACCCGGAGATGGAGAGATAACTGCAGAGGAAGCAGATAGAGGCTTAAGAATGGGAGCTCCTGGGACACGGGATAAAAGCAGGAAGGGGTGGGCAGGGAGCCGTTTCCTATCGCAAAGATTTTTCTCTCAATGGGCGACTTTTTCACTGTGTGCCTGTTTGTACATAAAAGCAGTGAACAAATATAGATAAATCTGTTCTGTTGGATGGAGTTGAGAACCGAGTGAGTGGGGAGGGCAGGCAGTTAACGCGTTCGATCTGGAGTAAAGAGTCTGAGAATATCATTCAGAGGGATTTGAACTTGGGTGGGACAAAATGACGTCTTCATTTTGCACTACCTGAAAGTTAGCATTTGCTGTTACTGCCAAGAGCGCCCCCAAAGCCCCAGTGCTATCTGTTGTCAGTAACCGTGATGATATCCCCAATAGAAGTCTAAGTATTTTTCATATCACCTTACAGTCGTTGCAAATATCTCGAAATATTTATGCTCAGCCTTATTTTAAAAGTACAGTATTTCTCAAGCTCACAGCTGGCTCTCATTAATTAATGTATTAACAACAAAACACAGAGCCGTATCACAAGAAATTACCATCCATCTCCCGTTAGCTTCTTTCAAATAAATTCTCGACAATGATATTTCAAGATGGTCGGTTCACTTGTGATCTATTTTACGCATGTAAAATCATTATTCTGAGAAGGGGTCTGTGGGCTTCCCCAGACTGCCCCGGGCTTGGTGGCATACAACAGGTTGAGGACCCGTGTTGAAGTCCTCACAGGCCCAGGGAAGCGGGGACCTGGATGGGTGGAGAGGCAGACAGCAAGAAATCGGACAGAGCTGGGATGGCCAAACCACACAGCAACTGCAGCCACGGGTTTTATTTACTGGGGCCTCACAAGTTGCGCGACACGGTGATCACCTTTGACAATGCCAGAGGAGGGGACTTGTGCGATTTTTCCCTTTTAGGCTAGGAAACACAGCACAGATGTTCTCAGGAACTAGTCAGGCCCTGCAGCTGGCACAGCGTGCAGCTGGGTGGTAGAGGGAGGGCTGCCTGACTCTCCCAGCGATGCCTGGACTCACCCCTCTGTGCTGCCAAGTACGGTGGAAGGTCTCGGGCTCGCTTGACAATGAAGCAACCAAGATCAGACATGCCAAGGGAAGCGACGTCCAGGTCTCTGCATGCTCAGGAAAAGCAGCTGAGGTTTCCTCTCTGCTTAGCTGCCTGCAGATTCCTTCCTCATTGCCAATGGCAGCCCAGGGACTGGGAAGGCCAGGGAACTTCAAGCCAGTTCCCTGGGCGTTGCCATGAAGTTCAACCCCACCTAGTTTTTCTTTAAAACTTTGTTCAGATCCTTCCTTCCGCTTTTAGCCTTTGGAGCCCTCCCGGCATGCAACCCGAATGCCCCCAAATCTCCTCATTAGACTCCCTCATTCGAACCCATGCTCCCCACCACAGTGCAAGATGCACTTGAACTCGAATTTGTCCTGTTGGGATCCTGCCAAGACCCTCAAAACACCACACCCATGCTGTGACCGAGTGTTTTAATTTGTAAAATTTTGCCAGCATCCTTTTCTGGGCTAACTGATACCTCTCTTATCACTAAGCCTCGCTACTGGTGCCCGTTCTGCGTCGTGTCTACGACAGCAACTCTGCCGGGCTGCCCCACTGTCACTACTGTACAGTAACAAGGACAGATTGGGAATGAAGCACAGAAACAGTCCTCCATCAGCCTGCTGGTCAAAGGTCCAAGGAGGGCACGCACATCCTGTGAGCAAGTGGACTTCCACCAGCACAGGCAGAGAGAGCAGTGGGAAACCAAGTCACCAGTCGTGGGAGAATCGGAAGAATCTTCTGGAAGCCAAAGAAATCTGTGCTAATTAAGCTCCTAAAGAAAAAAGAGAAATGCTCTCACCAGCACAACCGACACTTACTTTGTGAGTGGCAATGTTTGTCTCAGCAAGAGGTCAGGCTGCCCATCACGCCCACGTTCTGACTGTGAATTTACTGGGTGTGCGACTGTGACTGTGCTGAATGTGTGGATTTGGTGTGGTGTCACAGCCGTCTGTGAGACATGCCTGTTTTCATGCTGGTACACGTTTCAACAACATCAGGATAAAAATATTTCATGGCAGCACTGGAGGGAAGGTGGTGAGGGCACGGTCGTGTGCCCTTTAAAAGCATCTCATGCTGAGACCCTGAGGTGTGGGTCACATCCACTGTTCAGACACTGCTGGTCATTTAGAGGTAATATTCCAAAGGCCTAGCCCGGCCCAGGTATCTCGCTGGTCTCTTGTGGTCAGATCCTGTGCTTTGGCTAGATGGGTACGATGTCCTTCAAGTGGACTTAACAATGTCCAGCAGTACTTCCCCAGAGAGGTAGGGATCAGGCCGGCCGGATGCTCCAAGCGTCACCTAAAACCTCGGTGGGTGCCTGGGAAATGATGTCCTTACCTCCTGTGGGACCAAGGGACATCCAATGGTGTCTGGACCCTCTCTTGGTGCTCCTTCTCCACATCTTGTTCATGGGGATGGAAAGGAAGTTGAGGTACAGGTGATAGCCAGACTGGAGGGGCACCCCCAGAGGAGTTTTGGGACACTCTAGATTTTTGTGGGAAAGAACATTCTGGGGGTTGGGGAATACACTGGCTTGAGGGTAAGGTCCAGCTCTGTGCAACCTTGGACAAGCTCTTTAACCACTCTGGTCTCTGGTTCCTGGTGGTTCAACAAGACATGGGGCCATTCCAGCCCCGCCCACTCCAAGGAGCAGACTGGGGGGGGGAGGTCGGGGTGTGGCAGGCGGGAGGGTCAGCAACCTGGAGGACTGCTGTCACCGTTACCAGGGGGACAGTGATAAGTTGGAACTGCAGAGTTGCTCAAAGAGCCCGCAAAGGAGGGAAAGACAGGGAGAGACAGAGAGGCAGAGCAACTCTGTCCCCTCCCTAGACCTAACTCAGGGACAGTCCCCAAGAGGTTTCCCTCCCATCTCCATACACAGACTCCTGGACCTGATTTGGTGGTGGCAGAGGACTTAGCAGGGATGCTGGAAGAGTCCTATGCCAGCCTCCTGGGGAGAAGAGGGAGTCCCCAGGTGGGCCCTGGCAGAGTGCCCGGAGCAGGGGGTGCCCAGGCTGGGCTGGGCTGGGCTCACTGAGGCTCCTAGCTCAGCGGCGACCCTCACGCGACCCACACACACACCCAGGAGGGCCCCTCTTGACTGCACCCCTCGCCTCCCCAGTGGAGGAGAAGATGGGAGAAGCTCTTTTACAGCACCAGGATGTGAGCAACGTGGTCTTGGAGGTAGGGGACATCTCATGCCTTTCTGTGGTCTCAGAGCCGGCAGGGCAGGAGGAGCGTGAGTGGGCAAGGCAGGTGGGGGACAAGGGGAACGATGGAGACGCGCAGGGTGGGTACCCAGGCACACGGGCACGGCAATGGTGGATGCAGAGTGGATGATGGGTGGATGACCGGCTGGGTGAGAGGACGGACAGAGGATGATGGACAGCCGGACACTCAGACTCTCCTTAGAGAGGCCTGAGTGCAAGGTGGCTCGCCTCTGGGAACCTGGAGTTTGCAAGGGTTTTCATGTTCCCAGAATTGATGAGGAGCTCCGTGGGTCTCAGCCACAGTGATCTGGGTACGTGGCCTGCAGGGTGCCTATGTGACCAGCGCCCAGTAAACACGGGGCATGCAGAGTATTACAAACTTTCCATTCACACCTGGTGTCACAATTGGTTGCTCCAGGAGTTAGGCGTGCCCCGTGTGACTCCACTTGGAGAGGATTCTGAGAGGCTGGCTCCTGGTTTCCTCGGCACTTTACCCCATCTCACCTTTCGTTTGGTGATTTTGCTTTGTATCCTTTTATCATAATCAATCCACGAGCAGGACTACAGGCTGAATCCCATGAGTCCTAGAGAATCATCAAACTGGGGGTGGTCTTGGGGACTGCACCCACAGAGAGATGGACGGATGGACACGGGAACTGGTAAGTGGATAAAATGGATACAGGAATGGTCGAATGATGATTGATAAATGGATGAGTAGGTGGATGGGTGGGAAGACAGATGAATGACTAGGTGGATAGCTAGAAGAGATGACTGACAGGAAGGGTGGATGGGTGGATGGGTGGATGGGTGGAAGGCTGAATAGATATGTGGATGAGTGACTGGATGAATGACTAGGTAGATAAGTAGACAGATGACCGAAAGACTGGCTGAGTGGATAATGGGTAGATGATGGTTGGATGGATGGATGATGGATGATGAATGGATGGATGAACGGATGGATAGATGGATGATGGATGGATGAATGAATGGATGGATGGATAGATGGGTAGATGATGGATAAATGAGTGGATGATGGATGAGGAAATTGTGGGTGGGCAGATGTGTGTGTATGTGCATGTGTGTGCATGTGTGTGTGTGTGTGTGTGTGTGTGTGTGTGTAAGGAGACAGGAGAAGTTAGTTTAAATCTGTCAGATGCTTTAGATACCACAGATTCTAATGGCCACAGGACTTCATCAAAGGCTCAAGACATCCTATGGCCAACTTTCTTACTGGGAATGAGTCTGTGTGTGGAAGATTTGCTTGACAGGGTCAGAATGGTCACCCCTAATTGCATATTCCCGTGGGCATCTGGAGGACCACTGCTATGCCTGCTGGTGCCCACGATGAACAGGAAGATCGTCTGGGGCACCAGGTCAGTGTGGAGGGGCAGAGTGGGACGCACGCCCCCTTCTCCCGAATCCGCGGGACTTGCTGTCCTCAACACTGCTGCCTCTTTAGGACCGACTTTGTTTTCTCCACTTTGAGGTTTGACTCTGTGAGAATGAGAATTCCCTTCCTAATTGAAAAGCGATTTTAAAGATGCATTTGGCAGGTGGGGTGTGTGTGAAAGCTACAGCCTCATTTATTCCTAATGAAGTAGAAGGGAAATGGAAGCCAGGGGAGGAGGGATGGGATAAAAAAAGAACCCGGGAAAGTCGTAGAAGAACCCAAAGGAGAAGAGTGAGATGGTGCGTGGACGTGGGCCTCGCGAGGAGGCTCATGATGTGCGTCAGCGCTCGGGTGAGAAGACGCACAGAAAAGAGCAGTCGGGCTGGGGTCTGGCCAAAGCCCGCTCCCGCCATGCAGCGGCTCCGCGGCCCACCCTCTCTGAGCCTGTGGGGCTCCGTTTCCAGATGGGAGGAGCCACCTTGTGGGGCTGCGGGGAGGTCCCGGGTGTCCAATGGGGAAGTTCCACGCAGGCGGCAGGGTGGCCCGGGTGGGGGTGGGGAACGCCTGCTCCATAGACTTTAAATACACGCGCTCACACACGCACCCTCACGCACTGTCTCAAAGCCCCTCCCCCGCCCCTCATCACACGTGCCCTTAAACACATCCTTGCACAAAAAACAAACCCTCACACACATCCCTCTGACCCCCACGTGCACCGGGACTCTCAGACCTTCACACGTTTTCTTACACGCCCGCTCACATGCACACACTCCCCACATTTTTTACACATGTCCCCCACAATCCCTGTACACAGACCCCACACACTCATCCACACCCCCTATAACCCTCAAATACTCCCGCGCACCCATGCGCACCGTGCCGCGCCCTCACGCCTCAGCCCACGCTCTGCACCCTGCAGTTAGACGGCACCAGGTTGGCCCAGCCTCCCTTCCCAGCAGAGCCCGGGCCTGCTCTAGCCCACGTCCCTGCCTGCCCCTGTCCCCACAGCCCTGCCCCAGGCCTCCGCCCACCAATGCTCAGACACAGCTCAGCCCCGGCCACAGTGAACTTCGCGATCCACAGGACGGGGACCCTCTCTCTGATTGGCGTGCACATCCTCCGAGGCCAGCGCAGCACCGAGTTCAGGAGACGTTGCTGAATGTGGTGGGTGGGGGTGAGGCCTAGCGATGGTCCCAGACTGGGTTCTGGGCTTCGGGGTGAGGTGAGGGACAGGATGGGCCTGGAGCCTGGCCCCGCTCAGCCCGGTCCAGGGCCACCGCCCTCCCGCTCTCCGCTGAGCCCAGCCCCACCTGAGCCCCGCACAGCCTCGCCAGTTCTTGCCTCCTCGGAGCACGGACACCCATGTGCTGGGGTTGGGTTTGTGGGTGCAGGAGCAGGACCCGACCTGGCGGCCCTATTTCTGCCTCCTCTCCTGGAGCCCTGGGGTTCAGCAGGGAAGGACCCAGATCTCCCCAAGATGCACAGGTCCCCTGTGACTGGACCCCGCCTGGGCCCACCCACACTGCCCTCCGTATGGTCCCAGGAACTGGACAGTGCCACGTACACCCCAGTCCTACCAGTCTCCCGGAAGGGAGGCCAGAGTAGCATCCACAGCCTCCACTTGGGGACGCAGAGGCTCTGGGAGGGACAGGCTAGCGGTCAACAGCGGGCACGTGCGGCGCTAGGGTCTGAACCAGGCCGGGCTCCGCATGCCACGTTTCCGCTCCGGGTCTGGCGCCCCCTTCTGGGCTCACTCAGCATTTGCAGCTTTCCCTCCACATCGCCCTCACCTGACCCCTTGCCAGTCTCCACCACTGATGGGAGCAGGGACCACTCAGGGGCAGCGCGGTGGGTGACCCGAGTTCCATGTCCTTAGCCAGGCCAGGGCATCCGTGCTCCAGCTACTGATGTCCCTCCTGGTAGAGGAAGCTGGCTGGCCTGGGGACGATGACAGCCCCACAACACACCACCCCCACAACTGAGTGGCCTGGGCTAATGACCCACACATGGCATGCTGCCCTGGCCTCAGGGGGCGGTGACTCCGAGAGGCGTCCCACTGCTCAGAGCCCCCCGGGTGCTGAGCCCCTTCTGTCCCCTGCACCCCCACCCTTTCCTGAAAGTTCTCCCTCCAGACCCCACATGCAAAGGTCAAAAGGTCTGGCCTGAGACAGGCATGTCCAGCCAGTTGCCACTGAGACTCTAGGGCCTGGCTGGGGCTACAGTAGGCACTTCCTGACACTCATGCTGCGACGTACCAGACCTCCCCCGCCACCAGGCCGCTCAGAGCATCTGACCCCAGCCATGGAGAGGAATGTCACTGTCTGCATTCAGGCCTCTCCCCCTGGGGCCTGGACAGAGCTGCATACAGTCGGAGCTTAGCGAACGTTTGCTGAATGTATGCGAGAAGGGGTGCCCGAGTGAACACCCACCTTCCCCTGACCTGGGGTCTGCCCTTCTCAGTTCCCACGTTCATCACCTGCTGGGTGTCCTTACCAGTCATGTCCCCCTTGGCTGGCTGTGACTTCATACCAAAGTGCTTTGTCAGCTGCCCGGTCACCTTAGGGGTTCAGCAGGGAACCCAATTCACAAGGGTAAGAAATTAAAGAGAGCCTGGACAGTGGGGTGAGACCCCCACCCTGGGCTCAGCTTCAAGCTCTTCCCACAAACTTGTTTGGATCCAAATCTCTGCAAAGACCAAGAAGCCCTCTGCTGTCTTTGTGTTTTTCTCTGTCCCCAGCCAGCCCCTTCACGCAGGGCACACCCTCCCTATGCCACCACACCCAGACCTGTGCGTAGAAAAGGGCACCCTGGAGGGCTGTCCCTAGGGTTGAGAGCAGAGGCTTTGGAGTCCTAGAGGCTGTGGGGAGGTGGGTCGCTCTCACGTCTCAGCTCTTCTAGGTGTGAGGCTTGATCACGGGATCTCACCAGCCACCCAGCACAGGGTCACGCGAGAGTTCAGCTAGGAGAGCTCAGCAGGTGCCTGGGTCTCAGCAAATAGTAAAGGGTAGCTTCCCGTATTTGTCAATGACCTGAGCAGGCATCTAGGGCAGGCTTGGTAATCAATCACCAAAATGAGCCCACCGCCTTTTGGAAAAAGTCCAAGTGTGAAGTTCATCTCGTCCTGGTGCAGATGGTCCCCGCAGACCCACCCATGACCACCATCACTGGCTTCAGCAGAAGTCACCCATTCCAGGTGGACCCTGGGGACATGCTGAGTGGTGTTGCCAAGTGAGGTCCCCATTCTTTGCTGAAAGGAGCCCACAAAGAGACCTCAGTGTCCCTCTGCTTATTAAGTAGCGGGCGTCTTCTAAGCCCAAGCTCCCTGTGTGCAGACAGGGTGGGAAACGGGAAGAGAGGACCCTCCATGAGCCCAGGCCCCCCACAGCAGCCAGAGCAGCACTGGGCTCAGAGGCTGCATCATAAACCCGGGGGCAAGGGGGAGGGATCCAAGAGGGAAGGAAGCTGAGCGGTGAGACCCCCACCCGGCTTCACCCAGAAGGTAATTGTTGAGTGAATGACTGGATTTGAGGTGCACTCCCACACCCCCGTGCTGCCCCAGGTCCTGGCAGGGCGCAGACTTTGCTGAATATTGATGGAGGAAATGAACCTGACCCAGGGTTCTCAGAGAGCAGCTGGGCTTCCGCTGGGGCGGCCCCTCCACCTGCTTCCCACGGGCCTCCCGCTCAGACCCGGTTCCGGGGACCGAGCTCTGGCGCAGCCACCAGCCAGCTTGGCCTTGGCGAGGCGGGAAGGCAGCCCGGAGACCGGGCCAGTTAAGGGGCCACCGGGGGACTTCTGAGCGAGCTCGTGGGGGGCTCCCCTCGGAAACACTGACCCCCACGCCGCCGGAGCTGGAGGGGCGGTCGCAGACTCAGTCTCAGCTGCACGTGCGCATGCGCAGAACAGACACCTCGCCCTGCCCTGCGGGACGAGGCGCTCAGCCATGGCCCTGGGCAGATGCCCCGAGGCAGGTCACTGGTGGTCCCCACCGCCCCTTCACACCCGCCTCCACCCCAAGCACAGACCACCAGGGGGTTCCACCCGGGGCCTTTCCATGGATACGGGGACTTCGCCCAGCCAGTGGCCGAGGCTCCGCGTTCAGAGCCAGCACAGGCCCGGGACGGTTCACGTGTCACTCACTCCTCTCCATGACAACCCCGGCCACCCCAAGCCTGCCCCGTAGGCAGCAGCCACCGGCTCCTTTATCCCTCCTGGGACTGACTCCCGGCCGGGAGCCAGGAGGTGGCTCAGCCCCTGCGGACTTGGCCAGTCGGGGCTGCTCCCGTGGCCCCAGAAGCGTCTCTGGGTCCTGGGCCCGGGCCCCACTCGGCCCTGCTGCCCCGAGGACACGGGGCCCTCCAAAGCCGTCCCCCCGAGCGGCGGCCCTCAGTGCTGCAGCCTCTCGGGGCTGCTCCTCGCGGGGGTGCCCGGCCCAGGGGACCCCCCACAGCAGGAGCTCCGGAGCCGGAGGCCTACAGGGACGCGGCCTGGGATGCCCACACGGGGCCACGCAGGGAAGCAGCTGCGCTGGGAGCCACCAGGAGACTTGGGGCCCTGGAACCTCAGTCCTGCCGAGGTCCCTCCTGGCCCACCACGTCCCCGTCAGACGCTGTGTGGGGCTGGCCCCTGCAGCTGTGTGACCTGGAGGAAGGACACTGGCCGGCTTGGGCAAGGCCGAGGCGCAGGGGGTCCGAGAGGCTGCGAAGCCTCCAGACCGCGGGAGGAGCCCCCTCCCTGCTGGCCTCCTGCCCGGGAGCAGAGCCCCAGCGGGTACTCACCGGCGCCCAGGGCCCCGCCTGGCATGGTGGCGTCCCCCTCAGTCGGTGCTCCCCATCTGGAGAAGCCAGCGGCACTAATCAGCCGCCTGGCGTGGTGCGGCCGAGTGACTGGGGCTTAATTGACACCAGGTGGCCCCTCCCCAGGGGCAGGCTGGGAGGCGGCCCTGCGGGGCTGCGAGGCCAAGCCCTGGGCAGGGGGGCCGCACCCAGCCTGGTGGCTCAGGCCTCCCGGGAGAGAGGGTGCTCAGCCGCCGGGCAGCCCCTCCTCCGCGGCAGGCAGGCGCCCTCCATCGCCCGGCCCTGCTTCCCTAGGCTCTGACCTTTCTTTCATTCCAGACGCGGCAGCGGTGGCAACCTCCTGCCCAGAAGGCAGCAGCTCAGGTTTCCCCCCCCCCGAGCTGGCTGGGACAGCCCGAAGTGAGGGCACCAGGTCTGCAGTGTCCTCATCCTCCCTGCTGGATCCCGAGACTGGCCAACAGCCCGCGAACTTTAATTGAACAGTTACTATGTGCCAGGTCCTGCCTGGTGCCCATTTGAATCACACAGACCCCAAGAGGTGGGTATTGATGAACTCCACTTTGCAGATGAAGAGAGGCTCAGAGAAGGTAAGCTTCTTCCCCAAGGTCACACAGCAAGAGAGTCAGGACATACACCCCACTCAGTCTGACACTAGGTCAGGGATCGTCATCACCACCACAAAGCAGATAACATCGTCTGAATTTCTTCGATAAGAACACCTGAGGCTCAGGGGGAGAAAGCTGGTCAGAGCCAAGTATGGAATTAGGAGGTGCCACTAGGTGTGTTGGGCCAGATTGGCAGGGAAAATACAGTCCACTATTGAAACACAGGCCTTGTGTCCTGACCCACCTGTGTCCCTGCTAATATTAGAGTTCTGGGTTTGAGCCAAAGCTTGCAGTTTAGGAAAAAGAGCACCAGGCATGGAGTCAGGAGATCTGTGAGGAGCCTGCTGGGTGACCTTAAGAACGTTACTCTACCTCTCTGGGCTTTGCTTCGGCTACTGTAAATAGCAAATGGAATGCTCTGTGGGAAAGTCCCTGTGATTGGGATTCACCGGCAGTGCTGGGGAATGCCCGAGTGGCTCCCACTCTGCCCCAGCAGCCCTTCCCAGAGGCCCCCAACCCTGCCCCTTCCCCTCACTGCTGGAGGGTGACATTCCAGAACATTCTGGGGTCTAATCGGCAGCGAGGCTCGTGGGCTCTTTTTGGTCTGACTCGTGGGCTCCCTGGCAGGCAGCTATGGCCCAGAGCGCACACGGGTTCTGGAAACACACACCCAGCTTCCAGTCTGGACTCTGTGCTCACCAACTACGCGTCCTTCCAAGTCACTTGGCTTTCCAGGTCTCAGTCTTTAACGCGTGCTCGAAACCATCGCCTCCCCGCCCTGGCTGTGCGAGAATAATTGAGGTAATGCCCTGCACCTGCCTCTAGGTAGCATTTACTGAGCACCTACTATGTGTGGATTAGGGGGCCAGGAATACAATGATGGACAAAATAGTCGCGTACACTCCTATAAGACCCAGGCCACTTGGGACTGCCGTGTTTTAGTAATCAGCTGTGACGGCATGTAGCAATAGTGATTATCTTACTGTTTTCAGGTGGGACAGGTGTCCCCCATGCATCGTGTGTCTTGGCTTCTTCGTTGGTAGAATGACATGCCGTCTGCTGTGGTCTGCACCTAGGGGAACTCCAATGTGGGGCATGGGATTCTAGAATGTTCTGGGGTCTAATCTTCAGTGAGGCTCACGGGCTCTTTTTGGCCGTCTCGGGCTCCCTGGCAGGCAGCTCCTGCCCCTGGCGCAGACCCAGACCCCACGTGGGTGGGAAGCTGAGCGGTGACTCAGCCGGCCTGACTTGCCGAGCCAGGCCAAGAAGGGAGCCGGCAGCTGGCCGGGCTGTCAACGGTGGAGCCTCGGGAGCCAGGCCTGGGGCAGGTGCCCGGGGCACTGACCGCGGCTTCAGAATGACGAGGGGAGTGCTCCTGAGCCGGGGCGACTGCACCCTGGGACTGCTGGTGGGCGTCACCGAGAAACGCACTGGACTATTCTAGGAAGAATGATGGCGAAGGTTGCCTTGGGAAGGAACAAGCCCCCAGTGGTCTAAGAGCCCCATGGGGATACCTGAAGGCAGTTCCAGAAATTAGGAGAGAATTCAAAAAAGGGAGCTGACTTCTGCCCCTCCTCCTGGCCTCATTTTGGACACCCTCTTCTCCGGGAAGCTTTTCCTGGCCCGTCCCCGGGGCCAGGCAGGTGCTTGCCCTGAGCTCCCAGGCCTGGGCTGACCCCGCCCCGCCCACCTGCTCCCAAGCCTGAGCTCGGCTTCCTGCGTTCCTGGCCACTGCGCCCCAGGGCCTGCAAATATGTCTGGTATTCATAAATGGACAGACTGTTAGGATGACTCTCCATGTTCTGGCTTCAAACATCTGAGGCTTGAACAACCACAGGTAGCCCTGCCAAGTTATTCCCTCATCCTCCATCCTGCAAATATTTCTTGAGCACCTACTACATGCCAGGCAGTGTCCTGGACACTGGGGAGACAGCACAATCCTGTCTTCGTGAAGTCTACTATCTTGTGAGTGTACACTTTAGGAGGTGAGGTTCAAGGTGCTAGTTGTTAACAACAGGAGTAGCGGGGGTTATACATCCGGGTTTCTGGACCGCAATGCTATTGGATGAGTCTGTGGTGGGGCTGTCTTGCGCACCCCATGTTGAGTGGCATCCTTGTGCTCCGCCCACTGGAGGCCAGTAGCACCTCCCCCACACTCGGCTGGGAAGTCCCTGCAATGTCTCCAGACATTGTAATGGTCCCGGGTTACAAATCACAGTCACATATTTAAGCACTTTCCTTCACTCATTTACTTTATTTACTCTCGAAAATAATTCCAGGAGGCAGGGAGCCTTGCTATTTGCACTTCATGGAGGAGGACAGAGAGAAGCCCAGTCATTTGGTTAGGCTCACCCTGTGCACAAGGCGGGCTGGGCCACAGCCCTCGGGCCACCTGCAGAGGCCAAGCCAGGGGCAGCAGGTGTGTCACCTGAATACTCACTGATTTCTCTTTTAGTTCCGCTCGGAGGCCCATTGCAGAATGCGAGGACCAGCACACAGTAGGCCCTCCATAGCTGCACAGATCAGTAAAATGCACGACAAGCTTTAGAAACTGATGTCCGTTTTCTAGAAGCCACATTAGAAGGTGAAAAAAGAAATAGGCGAAATTGGTATGATGATGCACTTTACCCCAATACCGCTGGGAATGATCATGTTAATACGGAATTGATATAAAAATTATTAGGAGATGTTTTGGCCATATTTGTGTACCTTTGAAGTCCAGGGTGGGTTTTCCACTGACATCTCAACTCTGACTGGGCTTTGTGGACGGTGGCTCCTATTCAGAGCCCTGGAGTGTTTTCTTGACAATGGAGTGAAGACAGGAGGCGGGCCATTCCCAGCTCCATGGAGAAGTTGTCACTGAGTCCCTGGCTCCAGGGTTACAGTTCTGTACTGTCATTTTTCACCACTCATCTCTCTGCTGCAACACTAGTTGTGCGAGCCAGGTTGCCAGGGAAAATGAAATAAAACTTTTCCCAACCCACCTGTGTCTCTGATGATGTTAGGAACCTCCAGAGCTTGCTGTGTGACCTTGAGCACCTTACTCTACCTCTCTGGGCTTGGATGCAGGTTTTGTGAACACCATGGGATGCTACGTGGGAAAAGCTTCATGATGAAACTTACGTGATAGGGCTGGGGAGTGTCCAAGTGGCCTTCCCTGCTGGGAGGACTCCTCCAGGTCCATCTGTCTTTCTGTTCTAGGAACAGAATCAGTGATGGGCGTGTGTGTGTGTGTGTGTGTGTGTGTGTGTGTGTGTGTGGTGGAGGGGGATCTGGAATCAGAACTGGTTGGAATCAGAGGTCTGAGAGCCGGTCCTGCCGTGGTCACGTGGCCTGCATAACCCTGGGCCTCAGTTTCCCTCATCTGTGAACTGGGAACCAGGACCCTTTGGCTCTATGGAACAGCAGAACTTTCTAATGAAATGGGAAATGAGGTGGACACCGGCCACACGTGGCTCTCAGGCTCCGGAAACGTGGCTGGGGTGATGGAGGAGCTGATTTCCAAGTTGTGGTTCGTTTTAATTCATTCAATTGAAACAGGAATAGCCACCTGTGATCCAGTGGCTTCCGTCCCGGACAGGGCAGCTTCAGAGCGCTGTTGGGGAATTCAGTATAAACCCCTGGCACCAGGCAGGCATTTAACACCTGGTACCTTGTTGGCCTGGCTGGGGGGGTCAACGAAGACGGCTGTGGAGGTCACCAGCAGCGCTTGGCAGAGTCAGAGAGGGACTGTGGGGCACCGCTGATGGCAAAGCCCTTTTTCTTTTCTCCATCGCGTGATCCGGCTCCCGTGGGCAGTGCCCGTGACGCTCTAGAGCTTCTGAGGCATTGGGCATCCAACTGGACATTAGTTCTATAAGATCACATCCTGCGCTTATGCGAGGAAGATTAAAAACAAACAAAAACTAGATATCTAAGTCCAAAAACTTCTATAGATTTAAGGGGATCTTTACTAAAACTGACTCTGAAATTTGCTGTACTATTTGTTTGTTTTTGGTATTGGCAGCACATCACCACTGAGCTACATCCCTGATCCTTCCTATTTTTAAATTTTCAGATAGGGTCTTGCTTAAGTTGCTGAGATTGGCTTTACTTTTTTAAATTTAAAAATAGAAACTCAGTGGTCCAGGTTAAATGTTTCTAATTTCCTTGAGGACCCCGTCTTCAACTCGTGGCTTTGGATGTTCCGAAGGTCCCTTGGTGAGCAGAACGGGCATTGCCATCTGACGGGCGCACATAGTCCGTGAACAGAGATCTGGGCCAGGCACCGGCCCTTTAGGTTTCCATGGTTTGCAAATGACCAAAGCAATTCTAAGGAAGCTTTTGGGGAAACGAAGAAGAGCTGGCAGGCAGGAAGGGGGTGAATGCATTAAAATAATGAGCACGGGGGTGGGGGGACCTCAAAGGGATGTGGGGAACACTCAACTCTTGGGAAATGTAGAAACATCTGGGCAGGGAATGACATCTGCGGAAATTCCCTGGAGCCACAAATTCAACTTGGCTCCCAAAGGGACCCAAGCCTTCCCAGCAAATCCCAGTTCAGAATTCTAAATTGCCTAGAGAGAAAAGCTGATTGGCTCAGCCCCGGTCAGATGTCTGCGCCTGAACCAATCAGCCATGGTGGGTGGACCGAGTCCTGCGCATGCGCAGTGGAAATGGTTGACCCAGGATGCTTGCAGGAGGCTGGATAAGCTTGCAGGCTAGGAAATGGGGGAAAGACCTTCTTTCCAAGCCTAATCCAATGTGGCTGACGTCCTCTTACCCTTCCATCTGGAAGGGACCAGTTGCTAACAACCATGTCCTATCTCGGATGCAGGACTAGGCAAACATTTATTATCGAACGCCAACAAATGGGCCCATATGTTCCAATAAAACGTTAATTACGGCCACTGAAATTAGCAGTCCGTGCGATTTTCATATGCCACAGAATATTCCCTTTCAGATTCCATTCAACCATTTAAGAATTATAAGAATCGTTCTTGTCTTGCGAGCTGTCGAGAGGCTGCAGATCTGATGGGGCGCAGAGGCTGCGGTTTGCTGATCCCCGCTGTCTTAGTGTCACATGAAGTCCTTTGAATGATCTAAGATTATTTTCCAAGATAGAGGAATCAGGAATGGAGCAAGACATCAGTTTAAATAGGTTGTGAGTGAAAGCCAAATCAGCTTAGGAGGACTTAATTTGATATGTAATTAGGTGGGAGCAAATCTAGAGGTCAGTTGTAAGTGATGTGGGCAAACGCCCCCCGCCCCCACTTCCCCTAGTCCAGGGCCTAGGAGACATTTCCCAGCTATCTGTCCCCTCTCTAGGTGGTGGTAGCAATTTCTGTGGTATTTTTTTTTTTTTTTTTTAACTTTAAGCCATTTTTAAGCGTGGATCTGATTTTTTATTTTCTTTCTCTTTAAAAAAAAAAAAAAAAAAAATCTCATCAAGATGGGAAAACCACCCAGAATGGAGCGGAACTAGACACTAACAGATCTGATACTGTCCCTTTCGCCCTCACACCTAACCCCACAGCCAGGCTGCTTCTATGGAACCGGATGTTATTTTTAAAAGGGGAAAACATCAAGTAAATGAAAACCCTCAGAGGTTTCATTAGAAGCTTCCAAAGCTGCGTTCCCTGAATGAAAAGTCAGGGTGACTCCAGAGGGAACAGAATCCTAGCCCCAGAAGCTCCAGACCCTGTCTCTGGGAGCATGCCCAGCGAGTCGCCGTGGTGGTGGCCGAGGCTGCTCTGCACTCCCTGGGGATATTGTGGGTGCACCCTGACTCTGCAGCTGGCTTTTCTTGTGTGAAACTGATCTCTCGGGGTCGTGGGCTGGAGAGCTGCTGCACCCCCCAAAGACAGGTAAGTTCTACAACCCTAGTCACTGCCGCAAAGGACAGCCTTTCTGGAATCCCACAGGAGGCTCCTTGCCAAGTGGCTCACAGATGTCAGCTCTCTGAAGTCTTCACCTTCAGTGAAGAAGGTGCATGTGACTCTGATTCCCATTTGTCACAGGAGGAAACTGAGCATCAGAGAATTGCAGAGGTGACTGTCTAAGCTTCGGTTCTCCCACAAGCAGGCTGCACATGAGGAGCCAAGGGCAAACGATTTATGAAGGAGGTGTCTCCAGGGGACACAGGCAAGGGCGGAGGAGGCCGGTAGAGAAGGGGAGGAAGGCAGCTAGTCAAAGTCCCAGCCTCAGCCTGATCCTGCTGCACCTGAGCCACTTCAGGGCAACGGACTCTGGCTTGAAGATCTCTGCCCTGCTCAGCCATTGGCTAAGGGCTACCCCCGAGGACACAGCAGTCCTAGTTGCCCCAGCAAAGTCTTCCTAAGAGCATCGCAGGAGCACCTGTCAGGAACAGCAGCAAGAGATGGGGGCGGGGCATGCACAGATGTCAACCAATCAGAGACAAAGGCCTGCGAGTGGGGGCGGAGCTTCGAGCCCCAGGCGGCTGACCCCGCCCTAGGTTGACCACCTCCATTCGCTGGTGCCCATCCATGTCCCAGTGTTCACTGTCCTTTGGGAAAATGAGGAAGACAGGACATTGAAGCTTTGATTTCTCGCTTTATAGCCTTTCTAATGTATTTTATTGATTTTTTGGTGATAGCTTCGTGAAGCACAAAGGCGACGGAAACGGGAAAGAGCTTTCTGTTTTTGCTTTGCTTTATCTTTTTTTGGCAAGATTAAAAAAAAAAAAAGCTGAGACAATATGTCAGCTTTTTTTTTAAAGTTTAATTTGGTCTCCTTTTATTGAGTGGTTCGGGAGACATGACCATCCGGCTACACGGTCTGTGAAGGGTCCGAGAACCTGCTTTGAATGTTTTCCCACGGCTGAGTGGCGGTTCCTCAGAGGGTTCTGTGGAACATAAACCCTCTAGGAGAGGGAACAAAGGATTTGGGGGTCAAATAAGTTGAGAAACCTGCACACGTGAGCCCCCCGGGACAGTTCTAATGCACCCAAGCACATTCAAGGCCCTGATAAGTCCTACAGCAAAGAAACATCTAGTTTCCCAGTGTCCCCTTACATTTTGATCACTAACATCCTATGAAGCTATTTCAGGAAAGCTCTGGGCCTGGCTGAAGTCACTGGTCTTGGGGCCTGCGGCCTAAGAACGTGTGTTTTTCCTTGTTTGGCTTTGTTGGCTTCGGGGATGACATTTCACATGTGCATCAACCCCCAGGAGGCTCCCGAGGTATAAATGGTGCAGGGGGAACAATGCTCCATTTGTCTAATGCCGTGGTAGTTCAGAGCCCTTGGAATGGCAGGGACTCACACTGACACCACGGCCAGCAGGACCGCTGGGTCCAGGGCAGTACCACTGCCAGGCTGCAGCCCTAGAAGGAGCCACCCACCCCGAGGAGGGGCAGCCTGTCTGCTCAGACTGTCAGCTCAGACTTGCCCCCCAGCGGGTTCTGCAAACGCGAATATCCACGTCAAGGCCGGCAGGTGCCAGCCCGGGGGAGGGGTGTGTGCGCACGTGGGTGCATCTCTGGGGGGCCTGTGCGCACCGCACCCGTATCTTCTGTTAAAGCCCGGGAGCATTTGCCACGTCCCCGCCCCGGCACCGGCGCGATCTCAGAAGCACCGGGAGGCTGAACGGGGTGAAGTCCCCGCCCAGGGCCCCGCAGCTGTGGGACAGGGCACAGGCCGTGTCCTGCCTTTCCTCCCCACGCAGGGGAGCCACCCCCGGCTGAGGCCGCTGCCCCCGCAGGCAGCGCCCTGACCTCAGCGCGCACAATGTAACCGCGCGTGACAGAGACCCAAGTTCAAATCCCAGCGGTGCCCCCTCCACCGAGCGGTGTGTGAAGGACGACAGGGACACATGCGGCTTGGTGGCATGTCTGGCGCCAGGCCGGCCACACTCGAGGTGGTTAGTCACTCTTCTTGAGTTTGTCTCTTAGCAACTGCTGCGCCTTCCCTCGGCAGATCTGCAAGGTGACGGTGGGTGACTCGCGTCCCAGCCTTGGGCTTTCTTGTGCCACGGAAGCTCCTCCAATTGCTGCCACACACCAGGCCAGAGCGCTCCTCCGGGCCGGTCCTTAGCGGCGGATGGAGCCGGTTCCTCGGATGGAGCCGGTTCCTTAACGCAGCACTGTTGACATTTGGGGCTGGGTTGCTCCTGGTGGGAGGGCCTGTGCCGGGCATTGTGGAATTTGGAACAGCATCCCCGTCCCTAGTCATTGGATGCCATTAGTATTCCCCAGTTGGACACTGTCCACTGTGCCCCGGGGCTGGTTGAGAACCATTGATTCACTGTGAATGGTCTGCCTTGGGCACCATGTGGCATTGCAGGGCAGAGCACAGGTCCCAGATTCAAATGGCCTGGGTTTGGATGTTGGTTCCACACTCCCTACTGTGCGACTTGAGAGAAGTCACTTAACCTCTCTGAGCCACGGGTACTTCCTCTGTGTAATGGGAATGAGAGAGCATTTGCTACATAGGATGAGGGTGAGGATGGAATGAGATGAAGGCCCTGCTTCTGGGACCTGGCTGACGGGAGATGGCATCAGGAGGGTCTCGATCTAGGCAACGGTGCGGAGGAGCCCATAGGGTTTGACTTGTCTTGCTCCGGCCACACGGGCAGAGGGGTGGGCTCACGCGGGCCTGTGCCTCATTTCCCAGGTGCCTCCCTTGCAGCCTGTGCACAGAAGTTAACGAG
Source organism: Tamias sibiricus (assembly GCA_025594165.1). Lineage (NCBI taxonomy): Eukaryota > Metazoa > Chordata > Mammalia > Rodentia > Sciuridae > Tamias > Tamias sibiricus. Next base: position 13,791,644 of record CM046664.1, read on the forward strand.
CCATTCAGTTCCAGAGACTTGCAAAGCTCCCCTCTCTCAGCCAACACCTGCTGTGCTGATGGATGGTAGCCCTGCGGCCAGAGGGGACCACAAGCCAGAACCGGGACAATCAATTAGTCCCAGGTCCCAAGAGAGACTCTGTCCTCTTCTCTCCAGCTTGACACAGAAGAGAAGGGAGGGGGCTTTCTGGTTTTGTCTCACACTCCTCCCCCCAACCCTGCCCACACTACCTCGGAGCCAAGTGTCAGATCTGGGCTTGGAAAAGCTGACGCTTGCTGGTTGCTTTTTGCTGGGAGTTAAAAGCCCTGGTCTAAGGGATAAGAGCCCGCGGCGGAGATTCAGCTGCTGCCGAGACTTCAGCCCCTTGGAACCTCAGAACCCCCATAAAATGGGGCAACTCAGATGCCCAGCCCCACCGTGGTGAGTGGGAGGAGGAAGAAGAAGCCGTGTTTGTGGCAAGGTTTAGAGTGTTAGATACCAGCTGCGGTTCTCCGGGATATTGGGGGCCGGATGGGGCTTGAGTAAACTGTCGGGAGAGAGGGGAGTTCTGGGTGCTCTCTGGTCACGGATCCTGAAGCCTCCTGACGGTGGGAAGAAGGTGTGTGGTCCAGTAACTACGCCCATTTTATAGGTGAGGATACGGAGGCTCAGAGAAGCCAAGCAACCTGCCCACGGCCACACAGCCTGCCTGCGGTCACTCCAGGGGAGGAGGGAAGGGCTCCGGGGACAGGGACAGTTAAGGCCAGCTCTTTCATCTCTCAGCAGCAGGGCCTCCAGGGAGGGAGCTCCTGGCCCCGTCTTCCTCTCCTTCCGCCTTCCTGGCTGGGTTTGCAGGATGGTGAGCTCTTGTTTCATGAAAGCACTTTGTGGATTTTAAAAGTCCCACTGTGCGCACTCCAAGATCACGAGCTTTGCTTCTCGTGGTGGCTTGGTCCAGCCAACACATCCCTCTGCACCAGAGTCCTGTGGACGTGGGTGGCCCTGGGGACAGCCCTGTGTGTGTGCACACATGTGTGCTGACACACCCACAGCACACCCATGCGTTGACCAGTGGTAGTGGTTTGAGGTGATGCCCTGAGTGTGTTTGTGCACTCTGGATTCTGGTTAGGCTCTCCTGTTCAAGGTTACCTGCTATTAGCCTGGATCCTGCAGTAGGGAGACACAGGGCACTGCCTTGAACCTGACCTTGAACCTGACCTGCAGCCTGACCTGCAGCCCCTTAGTGAAGCCCAGCCTGGACTCACACACCCAGGTGCAGGGGGGCAAACGCCAGCTGGTGTCAGCCGTGGGGGTTTGGGGGATGTTTGTTACACGGTGCAATCACGGTGGTAGCTGACGGATGCACCGATGGGTGCTCGGGATTCCCTCCACACAGCAGACAACAAGAGAACTCAGACCTGTTTTGGCGGCAGTGTGATGCAGGAATTCTCAAATTCTTTATTGGCATAAATAATTCAGACATCGGATTCTCACTAAACATTGCACTAAACACAAGAAACGGTAGGCTTGCCGGCCCAGAGGCTCACAAATTGTCCAACAGCCCGAGTTAGAAATACTTTTTTGAGAAGTGTAGAAAACGTTATAAATGATTCTGTACAAATAAATACACACCCTGGACCCTCCGTCCATCGGCCCTCTTCCCTGGATGGCAGCTGAATCCAGGGTTCTTTCCCAGCAATGAGACAGCCAGAGAGAGACAGAGAGAGAGAAAGAGACAGACAGACAGAGACCAAGACAGACAGACGGTCAAGAAGGGAAAGAGAGAGGTAAGAGGTGGCCCAGGAGGAAAACGGGAAACCGACCTCGTACAACAGCTCGTCCTGGGACGGTCAGCACACACAGGAGACGACAATGCGGACGGTCGGCCCGTGTGGCTCTGTACAGGAATTCGTCTTTATATATATAATATATATGTATACTATTTATAGCTATATATACTTTGCATATAGAAAAAGGTAACAGCGTCATTTACAGAGAGAAAGCCTTTTTACAATTTGAGGACGTGTCCTAAGGTCCACAACTTCGAGAGCCATCAACCCAGAGAGTCCTGCGGTCAGTCCGTGGAGCGGAGGCCAGGGCGAGGCCAAAGGCCCGGGAGAGAGAAACGAGAGGCCTGAGGTGGGGGATCCTGACCCCCCGACTTCGGGAGGGTCTCAGCCCCGCGCGGCTGCAGGCCAGGTCACTCGCCTGGCTGGACCCGCCTCTGCTGCCCCTGTGACCCTCCTGGGCCTCCACCTCGGGGCCTGCAGGAGGAATGGATGCTTTGTCCCAGGACAGCTGGGGACCATCCCTGTGAGGCCTGGAGTTCAGAACACCAGCCTCCAGGGAGGTGGGGGACATCTACTTCCTTTCTGGTCCAGTCCCCTGTCTTTTCAGGAATGCCCCCAGGAGGTGGAGTTCTGGGGGGAGTTCAGTTGGGTGATCGAGAAGCCACACTTATGAAGCACCTACTGTGCGCTGGGTATGGTGTGACGCTACTGACACTGACTACTTCATTCACTCACCCCAACAACCTCAGGGTCAGTGACGGACTAAAAGCTACAGGCTGCGGCAAGAAAATCCAGGAATACCCAGAAAGAAGAGCTGATGCTGCGACACTGTCAGCGAGACCGTGACCCACAGCAGGGACCGTCTCGAGATGTGTATGTTGAGTCAAGACCAAGCAGGTCAATGAGTCCTAGAGTGAGCAGAGGTGCTGTGTTTTCTGTCCTTCAAGCCTTGCCGTATGTTTGTAGCGACAGAGGATGCACGGTTTAGACTTAGCTTTGCAGACTTAGCTTGTGGCCCACTATGAGCCCTGGGTCCTCTTCAGCCACTTCTACAACAACCCATCACAACTGTAATGTGTATTTGGAGACCTTTTGTGAAGGGTCTTTCCACTGGTATGTTTGCAGGTTCATGCACGTTCTTGATCTCAGCACTGCAGTGGCCCTTCAACTGTTGGGGGGAGAAGAGGCCACAGCGAGACTGCTGTGGGGAGGCTTTCTGGTGTGGCAAGTCAGATCTTTGGGCCTCCAAGAAATCAGAGACACAAGAGGAGGCCAAGGAATAGCAGAAGCAAAGACAGAGAAGAAAATGCTTCAGAGAGAAGAGTAGACGACCCAGGGATAGCAGAGATGCCCGAGGACAGCGGGACCCGATGCCAGGCCACCAAGGAGCCGAAACTCACCCTCCGTTGTGCGGAGGCAGGTGGTGGTAGATAGGGCCAGACTGCAGCAAGCACAGACCATGCTGGGACACGCCAGCCCCAGGATGCTGAGGTGACAGCAAGGACCCCAGAGAGAGTCGAGATCTGCAGGTCTGAACCAAGAGCACTTTCTCGCTGGGGACAGCATCAGCCGTGGGGTAAGGCAGGGAAGGGCGGGCACGAGCCCGCAGGCAGCTTCAGCCCCCAAGAAACCACGGTCTTGCCTCGGAGCCGTGCCCCCTCCCCCGTCCGGGCCTGGAAGATGCGAAGGGCAGGGAGGCGGGTGGGGCCTTGAGTCCTCTCGGATCTGGATCTACACGGCAGCCAAGGCCAAGCCCAAGCCCGGGGAGGCCCGGAGGGGAGACTGGAGCCCACGATGGGGGGGAGCAGCAGCGGACCCAGCGCCTTCTAGAAGGTCCCACATTCCCAAAGCAACTTCACCCAGAGAGCAGCTTGAGGAGGGCCTGACCGGAGCCTCAAAGTTTTAGGTGCTTGGGCGGGGGGGGGGGGGGGGGATTTCTTTTTTTGGACTGGAGATTGAAGCCAGCGACACTTTACCACGGAGCTACATCCTCAGCCCTTTCTAGTTATTTATTTTGAGACAGGGTCTTGCTAAATTGCTTAGGGTCTTGCTAAGTTGCTGAGGCTGGCCTCCAACTTGCAATCCTCCTGCCTCAGCCTCCCGAGGTGCTGGGCTCACGGGTCTCCTCGCCCAGCTTTACTAGCACTTTTAAAAACCTGTCTCCCCGCCTGGCCACGGGTGGGGAGGCTGGGGGTCCTCCTCCTTGAGTCCCAAGTCCCTCTCTCTGGCTCTATTTGTTCCCATGGAGGCTGGCGCCTGCAGCTGCTGGATTAGAATCCGACAGTGCTGTGCCAAAGCACAGCCTTGGGCGATGTCTGGAGACATTCTTCTGGATGTCACGTGGGGGTGGGTGGCAGTGCCCTGGCATCTAATGGGGAGGACAGCAGATGCCCATGTCCTACGGCACACACCACAGCCCCCACCTAAAGAATGCTCTGGGCCTGCGCCAACACCCCAGGGTGAGAAACCTTGGCTTAGAAAGATCCTCCTCCTCCCTCCCTCCCTCCCTCCCTCTTCCTTTAGGTCTCCGCTGATGGCACCTCCCCCCACACACCCTTGTGAGCCACACACGTATACCTTTGGGGTTGACCGTTCCTTGTCTTTCTTAGGCTCTAAACTTCAGGATGGGGGAGACTTTGCAATGCGCATCACCAATGCCCAGGGCAAATGTAGTAGGTGCTCAATAAACCACCCAATGAGCGAATGGTTGTGAAGGAAAATACCAACTTGGACGGCCTGCACAAAGGCCCTGCCCCCACCTGGACCAGCACACTGCCAGCGGCCTCTATGGCTGTGGCAGGCCTGTGACTCTCTCTGCCATCTTGGCCCCACAGTTTCCCAACACCTCCGCCCCTGCATTGGAGGTCAGGATATTTTTACACAAAAAGAACTAGCCAAGCTGATTTTTTTTTTAAAGTGGTAGAAAAGAAGAGCTAAGATTTGTTTTTAATCATTAGACTTTCAAACCTAAGAAGCCACGATGCAAAGAGCACACTGGCATAAAAAATCGCTGATGGCTCAATGGCCAGAGGGAGCGGTTCTTCCAACTTGTTTAAGTGAGATATGCGGCAGCGATTTTTCAGTTCTACTACTGTGCAGCTTTCTCTGAAGCATACAGTCTGGGGGGAGCTATTTTGGGGCAGGAGCTGGGTGGGGAGTAGTAAGGGGAGGGAGGAAGGAAACAAAGAGGCAGCCCACAAAAGGTCCTCTTGGCCACCAAGCTGGTGTTAGGGGCATTTCAGGTATGGAGCTGGTGGTCCACTAGGACCCCAGAAGATACCTGCTTGAAAACTCAATTCTGAACCTTCCGTACAGAGACGATTCCTCATCCTCATAGTTCTATGTGACATCTCCTGGCTTCTCAGATGCCCAGACTAAACTACGGAACTTTTGCAAACTGCCTCAATACAGAAGCACCCTCCTGGCCCCCCTGCCCACCACCAGGCACACACCGCCATCTTTCCTCAGGGACCCCATATGTCAGCTGTTATCTGAGGGTGAGGTTCGGGCCCTGCAGGGAAACCGTCCCAGAGCATGAATGATTTTTCCCAAGCAGCAGGCAGATTATCAAACAGCATCAGACACTAGGGCCTAGGGACAAGATCCTTCCCTCTGTATTTTCCACGTTCCCTGAGTGACACTTCTGTAAGGCCCTGACAGACAACCTGAGCCACTGTGCTTCTGAGTGTACACCAACTTCTGCCTGATAAAGGGACCTGACTTGGGGGAATTTTTATCTTCTTTCTCTGGGGTTAAGAAGCGGCAGGGACCAGCGGCTGGGGAGGCTGAGGCAGGAGGATCGCGAGTTCAAAGCCAGCCTCCCGCAAAAGTGAGGCCCTAAGCAACTCAGTGTGACCTGTCTCTAAACAAAATACAAAATAGGGCTGGGGATGTGGCTCAGTGGCCGAGTGCTTCTGGGTTCAATCCCTGGTACCAAAAAGAAGAAGAGCAGGGAGGGGGACGGGATGCCCCCCAGGGAGCCTGCCAACCCTTAGCTTTTGGACTTCCTGCTTCCAGAACTTCAAGGGGACACATTTATGTGGAGTTAAGCCACCCAGCATGTGGTGACTTGTGATGGCAGCTCTGGGGGTGCACCACGGGGGTGCACCGGCCACACCCTTGGGACAAGACTAGGGTGACGTGAAGGCGGCCAGGAGATGCAGATGGGAGGGTCCGTCCGGGGACTCGAGGCTGAGAACAGCGTGAGAACGCAAGCCGGACCCCTGGCGTGACCTTATTTGCAGAGGGGAGGGGCTACCTGAGGTGGGAGGGTGGTGTCCCTGGTGGAGCAACGCGGCCATCTGCAAGGCAAGGAGAGAGGCGTCCAGAAACCAACCGCGATGGCCCCTCGACCTGGGGCCTGAGGCTCGAGAGTTGCAGGACAGACACTTCTGTTGCGAGAGCCACTCGGCCTGCAGTGCGCCGTCCCAGGAGCCCCCGCAGACGGTGGAGACCCGAGAGCAGACCTCGGGGCCTGAACGGCCTCCTCAGGACGCAGGCCACAGGCCACCTGGTCAACATCTGCTCCCGTCTGCCCGAGGGCAGGGGGCTTCCTACCTCCCTCGGGGCCTGCTGCACCTCAGGCAGGCCGAGAGACAGTCTGTCCCCTGCTGGAACAAGGTCCCCACCCTGGGCTCTCTTCCTGCTCTGGGAACCCACACAAGTTGATTGATCCTTGGGGAAGCAGCCCTCCGTGCCCCGGGGGGCAAAGCCCACCCAGGGCCAGGTGGCAAGCACGCTCAGTCGGGCGGGCCACATCATCTGCCTGAAACAGCGGTGTCACTGGACACAAAAGCAGCTTGGACACCGTGTGCATCAATAAGTTCTGTGTGGATAGAATTTTGTGTCATGAAATATGAATTTCATAAAATTTTTCTACGTCATGAGGTATCATGATTCCTTTGATATTTTTCTTTCTTTCTTTTTAGTACGGGGCATTGAACTCAGGGGCACTCAACCCCTGGGCCACATCCCCAGCCCTTTTCTGTATTTTATTAGAGGCAGGGTCTCACTGAGTTGCTAAGGGCCTCGCTTTGGGTGAGGCTGGCTTTGAACTCACGATCCTCCTGCCTCGGCCTCCCAAGTGCCGGGATGTCAGGCATGCGCCACCGCGCTCGGCTCTTTTGATATTTATCTCCCAATTAACAAAACAAGACAGAAGAGCCATGTGGCCCTCAGGCTGAAGCCTGTCAAACTGGGCTCTAGATTTCTCAAGATAGCGACGGTGCAGGGATCAGAGTGTCTTGGAGGATCAATGACAGGTAGGACCAGGATCATGGAAGGTGTGGGAGGGTCTGGATTTATATGCTTGTATTTGGGGGGGCACGACGTGGGAACAGGGAGAGGGAAGATCCAGGCTCCGGGACACAGGCGTCTAGTTGGGGACGTAGGTAAAGGGCGTCTCCAGGCCGAGCCTAAGGTGGCCGTGGGGAGAGAGGGAGAGAGAGGAGGGCGTCCCGGGCAGCGTGGAATTCTCTCCTTTGACCCATAAGAGGAAAACCAGGATGAAGGAGACCAAAGTGCCAATTCTGTGTCCAGTTTGGTTCTGGGGACGGGGTCACTGGGGGAAGGTCCCCCCATGAGGCCAAGAGGGTCATTTGTTGTGTGAAAGATGTGCGGCCTGAAGAGGGGTGGCAGTTAGCGTGCCACCCGCGGGGCCCTCCATGGAAGCAGACAGTTGGTCTCTTAAGGTCCCGGCTGCCCCGGGAGCCGTCACCTGTGGGCTGGCCACGTGGGGAGCCGGAATGGAGAAGGCTTTGCTAAACGTGAGGCGCAGACAGAAGCAACTTCCTGTTGAGCTGGTGACTCGTGTCACCAGCGGGGACAGGCACCCCCGTCAGTGGTGGGTCATAGAGACCGAGCCGCAGCACAGGCCAGCAGGTAAGACGGGCAGGTCCAGCGCCCGCTCTCCTCTCTTTGGGCCCCAAAGGATGGATGAACAATTCTCCCTCGGCAAACAGACGGAGGCCCGCGGGGAAGGGGAGGCTGGTTCTCCCTGGGTTTGAACAAGTCAGGGGGCTGGGGCCGGGGTGGGGGGGTCGGGGCGCCTGCAGCCAGCGCCCGGTCTGACTGCAGCGGAGATCTCGGCAGGTGGGGACAGAGTAGGAGAGGGTGAGGTGTCAAGAAGAGGTGACACGGAACCGAGGGACAGACCCAAGGAACCCTGATCCACCAGGCAAGGAGCCCCAGAGGGGCAGGAGGTGGGAAGGCCGGGCTTCCCGCCGGGTCACCCAGGTCCTGCCCTAGTGACCAGCAGGCGCTCAGGACCACACGGAAGGGTGGCTCTTGGGACACCCCGCTGGGCCTTGGCCGGGGCGGTGTTGGCTGGTTTGGTTGATTCTGGAAGCAGGCGAGCCGGGCAGGAGAGGCGGGGCCAGGCTGCAGCCTGGGGTGGGCGTTCCAGCTCCGGGGAGCCGGCCCTGTCTGCCCGCTCCTTCCTCACTTCCTCTCTGGGCACAAAGGGGCCTGACAAAGTCTGTGGACCGAGAAGTCCAGTGGGAATGAAGGCCAGGCCAGCGGCTGGCTCTCAGGCACTGCGTGGGCCGCTGGGCACAGCCTGGGTGGTCCGGACCTAGCCACAGAGGGGACCGTGGGACCGGAGGCATCCGCAGGCAAGAGCTCTGGGTCTCTTGCAAGTGTGTGTGAAATGCCCCCAAGACAAGCAAACACCAGGCCAAGAGCCACCAGGACAGATGTCCCCAGAGCAGGACTAGGAATGGCCCATGTGGGGTTTGGAGTCCCCTGGTCCTAGGCAGGTGGGGGACGTGGAAAGGCAAGGCAAGGAGGCCCTGGGGGAGCACGGGGGCTCCCCTCGGCCCAGCTCTGGGGAAGCAGACTTGCCCGGAGCGAGCGAGGAGCGGTCTAGGGCCCTCAGGTGGGGAAGATCCCCTGCATGTGGTTGGATTTTGAATGTCAGTCAGGTGAGGCTGTGAAGCCTCTCTCCCTCCCTGGGAGGGAGATGTGTGGCCACCGTAGGAGCTGCAAGATCACCAAGCCTGGGCACTCTCCAGGAGGGCCAGAGGGCCTGTGGGCTGGCCCTGAAACCTGTGCTATTGCTCTTCGCGGGGACAGACTTCCCTTTAGTGCCAGGTCAGATCCTGGGTCGGGGCTCTCCTCCCCCTCTCAGGCCCCGCTTGCTCCCAGCATCCCTCCCGCGGAGCCAGCGCCGGGGGAGGAGCCACCACAGTCAGGAAAAGCCACCAGCCCAGGCCTTGAGCACGGGAAGGATGGGAAGAGGGGACACTGAGTGAGCACAAATAGGCAAGGGGACCCTGGCTCCTAACAGGAGGCCACTCAGGGACTGCCCAGGGGCTGGAGGGGAAAATGCAGAATTTCGACAAAAGGGCTCCCTCCCCGCTGGCCCAGGGAGACTGAGTAGGGGGTGGAGGGCGGGGCTCTTCCCAGACAGGCAGCACAGAGAGCCATCGCCATCACTGGGGGTGGGCCAGCTGCCCAAGCAAGGGAAAGAATGTACTAGAACACCCCCCCACCACCTAGTTCTTAGGGCCTAGACTTCAGGGGGTGTCCTGAGCCCTAAGGAGCCCTCCCTCCCCGCCAAGCCAGGGAGTCACCGTGCCTTCCAAACGGCCAGTGAGATGAGCCAGGACGGCCCTCTCCCAGGGCAGGAGGCAAAGGCAGGACGGAGACTGGTCCCCAGAGAGACCCAGAGATCAAACGACACGCGGGACGGTTGCGCCACACCTCCGCAGTGGGCAAAGGTGGGGTTGGACCTAAGTTTCCCAAAGGAGTGGGCTTAGCCACCCGCCCCCTGCCCCTCCCTGACCTTGCGCAGAGACCTTGACCGCCTGGTGCTTCCCCATCCTACCTCCCGGGAGGGTACGGCGGGGACCCTCCACCCAGAGGCCAAGGCAGCGGGGGCGCCGAGCGGGGCAGTCCGGCTCTCACTTGTTGGGGGGGCAGAGCGAGTGGCCTCGTGTGCGCAGGTAGGCACGGGCATGCGCAGACCGTCGCGCACCTGCCTGTGTGGGCGGGGCCTCCGGTCCTGGCTCCGCCCCCCGCAGCCCCGGGGGCTCTGCTTCCAGCCTGGGGTTCTCTTCTCCCCACGGTCCCCTGGGCCGCACTCATCAGTCCCGTCACCCTGGCTGATCCAGGTGGGTCCTAACTCAGGGGTCCCTGACCCTGCCCGAGAATAGGGGCGCATGTCTGGGGTGCAGGGCAGCCACGAGTGCGGTCGGTCGTGCGGCGCTCCGAAGCCGGCTGGTCGGGACCTCTGATGGCGCTTCTGGCCTCCTGAGCTGGCGGAGGGCGAGCAGGGAGGGAGAGTGGCTCAGGAGCTGAGGCAGCCCAGCATGGCCCCGTTGTCCCAGGGTCACAGCCTGGAGCAGGGAGAGAAGCACAGTGAACGGTGACATGGATGCAGCAATGGCAGAGGCCAGGGGTGTGGACGTGAGACGCTCCTGTCCCCTCTGAGAAAAGTGATGGACGCCCCTACCAATGGAGGTCCTACTATGTGCCAAGCGCCACACATATCTGACCTCATTTACACCCGAGAACGGCCTGCCACGTAGGCCCTTCCCCAGATGAAAACGGAGGCCCAGAGAGGTTATGTGTTTTGTCCAAGGGTGCACAGCCGGGAAGCGGAGGGCCAGGGTATGAACTCAGAGCGCCCCGCTGGAGCGTGCAGCCTCTGGACTAGGGATGACTGACCCGGGCGGGGGAGGGTCACTGAGGGCTGGAGACCCAGGCAAGGGTGTGAGTCCAGTGCCCACACCGTGGACGCCAGGGATACGCAGAGGCTTTACCACCCCCAGCCGCCAAGGTACCTCGATTCCTTCGACCAGCACTGCCTTTCCACTCACGGAGTGGTGTCTGCCCCTAACGGGCATTTGATACACAGGAAGTGAGTAATAAGACCCAGAATGAATGGGTGCGTGAGCGGCAGAACATTCCACTGGACCCAGGCGCCACGACTGGGCCAGCGTGTCCCGCTCCACAGGAGGCTGTGGAAAGGAAGCCCCGCCTCCTCTTCCAATAGAGTTTATGTCCCTCTATTCAGTTGAGCCTTTGCCCTCTCCTTCCTGGCCTCTAGGAGAACAGCGGTCACCGAGTAATGACCCTAATGACTCCAGAGTTCTGTAGCACTGGCTGCTCCTGGGTCCGTCCTGGAGCTCCGACCCCAGTGCCCTAAATTTCCTGCTGCCCTCCTGAGCTGGGCAGGTGTTCGGCTGGGCAGGTGGGCTCCTACTCCTGCCTGCCATTCAGATCCAGAGGGTTGCACGGCCCTCATTTTTCAGAACTGAAATGAGCTCAGAGAGACCCAGTGACATGCTCAGGGACACACAGCAATCGGGCAGAGGAGTGAGCATTCTCATCTAAGTCCTCCTTACTGTGAACCCTGTTTCCTTCTGACTGCCAGGGAGGAAGGCTGAGCCCCTGGAGGAAGAAGAGATTTTGCCCACTAGGTCCAGCAAGTTGAAATGTCGGGCTGAGAGGTGGTGCGTGCCTGTCATCCCAGCACTTAGGAGGCTAAGGCAGGAGGATCATGAGTTCAAAGCCAGCCTCAGCAACTCAGTGAGACCCTGTCTCTAAATAACATACAAAAAGGGCTGGGGATGTGGCCCAGAGGTTGAGTGCCCCTGAGTTCAACCCCCAGTACCAAAAAAAAAAAAAAAAAAAAAAAAAAAAAAAAAATGTCAGGCTGAGGACTGGAGGAGGGCCTAAAGTCCAGCCCCTGGGACCTTGAGGATCTTCACAGGAAGCTTGGGCAGCTGCTCTGCCATACCTGTAGGTGCAGGTGGGGCTTGTGAAGTGCACCTGCATATACATTTTCATGTGTAGGCGTGTCCTGGTGAGCAGGTGTGTCCTCGAGTATCTCGGACGTGACTGTACCCGCACGGGGTGTGCGTGCTCTTGTACGTGTGTGTCCGTGTGTCTATGAGAGCACGTGTGTGAGTGTGTGTAGAGGCGTGTAAGGTACTGTCCCCACGTCTGTGTGCCTGCGCGTGCACAGCCAGGTGTGCCTGGGGGCCCCAGGCAGCCTCCTTCGGGCCTGTCTCCCAGTCGTGGAGGCTGGAGAGGAGACCCCGGAGAGAGAGGCCAGGCTCCTGATCTCAGGGAGGGCCAGCAGTCTGCAGCCAGGAACTAGGGAGGGGCGTGGCTTGGCCGTCACCAGGAGGGAGCGGAGGCGGGAGGGAGGGAGGAGCTGAGAGCCCTGCCTGTCTTCTGCTCGTGCCCAGGGGAAGCTGAGAGCCCAGGGCCGCCATGATGGGCCAGACAGGCTGGCCCAGGAGGGTTTCCATCAAGTCGGTCCTGGTGGAGGGTGGGGGGTCCCTAAGCACATAATAGGGGGGCTTGGCGGATTCGGGTGCCACCTCGCCACAGGGTGCTCCACTCAATGGGCATCGCCTTCACCGGGGATCAGAAGGCAGCGAGTCGTGTGCCACAGGCAGACTCTGGGCCTGGGTCCCAGAGGACCCCTGGAGCCTGTGGGCAGGGCGCCTGTGCGGGAGACAGGACGGTTGGGGGTGGAGCCGGGGAGGGGAGCAAAAGGCAGGGCAGAGGGCGAGAGGCGGGGGGAGACCTACTCTGCAGACTTCCAGAAGTGTCCGGGGTGGGAGAGGCGCCGGTTGCGCTTTGGCAGTTTCTCCAGCATGTCCATGAGCTTGGTGAAGGTTGGCCTCTCTTCCTGCTCAAAGGCCCAGCAGAAGAGAAGGATGTCCTAAAAGGAGCCAGCGAGTGGTCATTGGATGCAAATAGTGACTTCTTGATTCCTCCTTGAACCCTCATTGGCTCTCTCCCTTTGTCTACCCACCTCCATATCCCTGCATATCCCTGCCTCCAGCCACCAGCCACCAGCCACCAGCCACCAGCCACCAGCCATCCATCTACCATGCATCAATCCATCTATCCATCCATCATCCATCCATCATCTATCCCTCCATGTATCCATCCATCATCCACCCACCATCCACCATCCACCATCCATCCACTATCCACCCATCCACCATCCATCCATTCACCATCTACCATCCACCCATCCACCATCTATCCACCCACCATCCACCATCCATCCATCCATGTACCCATCTATCCATCCATCTACCCATGTATCCATTTATCATCTATCCATCCATCATCCATCCATCATCTATCCCTCCATGTATCCATCCATCATCCACCCACCATCCACCATCCACCATCCACCCACCATCCACCATCCATCCACTATCCACCCATCCACCATCCAACCATCCACCATCCACCATCCATCCACCCACCATCCACCATCCATCCATCCATGTACCCATCTATCCATCCATCTACCCATGTATCCATTTATCATCTATCCATCCATCATCCATCCATCATCTATCCCTCCATGTATCCATCCATCATCCACCCACCATCCACCATCCACCATCCACCATCCACCATCCATCCATCCACCCATCCACCATCCAACCATCCACCATCCACCATCCATCCATCCACCCACCATCCACCATCCATCCATATGTACCCATCTATCCATCCATCTACCATGTATCCATTTATCATCTATCCATCCATCCATCCATCCATCTATCCATTATCCATCCATGTATCTATTAACCATCCATCCATATGAATTTCCTTATTCATCTTTTATCTATCTTCCATCCATCCATCCTACCTGCTCTGAGTCCATATAACAAACTAGGAAGGCTCTATGCTAGAAGGCCTGGGGTACATCAAGATCAACAATACTCCCCAAGGAGTTTCATGGCATTTTCCTCAAAACTGACGGACAGAAGGAAATCCTGACCTGTCTAGCCACATCCCAATAATATAAGACCCCTTCAAAGCCACAGAGGAGAAACATGACTATTTATTATCTCCTTATCCAAGAAAGGGAACCTGGAGGCAGGTAATCCTGACAAACATACCAGGTAATTACTGCTTCCCTGAATTATCTGTCTTCTGATCAAAAGAGAGGATTCTTCCTGCTGTGTTTAAGAGGAAGATTATTAATTTATAACCAGGTCTCTCTGTTTCTGTATATCTTGTTCTGAGTTGGATAATGTCTTAAAATTATCAAGTAGATGCAAATAAAAGCAACACCTTTTTAAGCTATTTTAATGAATATGTTTTGAAAATAACAGAGGTATTCACTGGTTCTGTCTGACTCAGCCATCCATTGCTTGGAAAAACCTAAGCAAGTGTTACTACGCCCCTGGTGGCAGGCACCTGAAATTGCAGGCATAGTGCTGTGGCATTCCTGCTCCAAACCAGACTTAAGGAAAGTATCTGTCACCTTAACACACAGGAGAAAGGAAACCCAGGACTGTGTCTGCATCTCCCTTGTCCCCCAGACCTGGCACTATTCCAGGACTGACTTACCGAGATTTCCTTTCCCATGCCAATCTGGCTGAGGTTGGGTTTCATGCCAGTGCCCATCTGCCATATTATCGCCTCTGCTGGTTGGGTCTTGAAAGGCCACTCCCTGGCGTGGAGTTCATACCAGATGGTGCTGTTGGCAGACAGTTAGAAGGGTGTTGATGTGGCTCGTCACTCTGACCCTGCACCCTCCTCCCCGCCCCCGTTCCTCCTGGCTGACCACTCCTCTCTCCAATGTCTTCTTCCTGGGGCTGGCATCTTGCCCCCTGGGACACACTGAAAGCTCTCTCAACGACTTAGGCATCACACTCATGTCAGGATACTCTCCTGGATGCCTGAATTCAAATGAATCAAAGTGTAGAACGTGAAGAGTTTCCTAGAATCTGGTTAGGATCTCTGACCCTGCATCTCTAGTTCTAGGAAGCCACTGTAGGTGAATGATTTGGGATACCAACATTCACTAACTAGGATGTTCTCCAGGGCATTGCCAATGATGCTGAAGAAAAAGTAGAAATAACACAATTGCCCAATAAGAGAAATTGGTTGTCTATGTTATAGTAAATCCACATGGTAAAATGGAAGATTATGTCATGAGGAGAACATGTCAAAGAAATTTTGCTGACATAAAAGAAAAAATGCTCCATGGATCTTTTTTAAGTGAAAAGAAGCAAGATACAAAACTGTATATAGGGTCCGAGGTTACTTTCTTTTTTAATATTTATTTATTTGCTTTAGTTGTACACAATGTGTTTATTTACGCGGTGCTGAGGATCGAACCCGGGCCACGCACGTGCTAGGCGAGCACTCTACCACTGAGCCACAACCCCAGCCCCGAGGTTACTTTTCAAAAAAATCATTATAGGGCTGGGATTGTGGCTCAGCGGTAGAGCACTCGCCTAGCATGCATGCGGCCTGGGTTTGATCCTCAGCACCACGTAAAAATAAATGCATTGTGTATAACTAAAGCAAATAAATAAATATTTAAAAAAATCATCATATATGTATGCCAAGAGATTAAGATATAACAGTGAAATGTGAACAAGTACTAACTCTAGGCCGGCAGAGTCTTTTTCTTCTATACTTGTGTTTTCTAAGTATGAACCATTCTTTAGAATGATGGAAAGAAAAAGGAAAGAAACCAGGTTTGCAAGTCATTCTGATCGTATTCTTCTAGCTGAGTGATACAGGGTAGGTGACTTCACCCACCTCCCCAGGAGTAGGTGACTTCACCCCCCAGTGTCTTTAGCTTCTAAAAGAGAATCATGATGAAAGTGGAAGAATTTTTATCTGCGATGCTGAGCCATGGAGAGTTCGATGCTGCAATTATTCCGGGGAGGTTTACTGTGTCATCGTCTGCTGTATAAATCGTGACATCGTCACGAACAGAGAAAAACTCGCTCCAGTGGCCATAAAGAGGCCGTGGGCCAGCGGTGTCCGTGATGCCCTGAGCCGTGGACAGTGGCAAGGACAGGGACCAAGGAGCACAGCATGCTGGGTGAGGGACAGATTGTCCCTGGGAACAGATTCTCTCTGAGAACCAGACGCCCCAACTCAGGAAACACCTAAAATAATCCTAGGAAATGATTTTGCCTCTCCTCTCAGATCAGTTTGTTTTAAAGAGCCTGAAGCCCCCCGTTAAGTTTCTTGACTGCTCAGAGGACTCAGCGCCGACACCTGCCCGGCCCTGGGCAAGATGGGCAGGGGCTGGCCTGTCAGGGTAGATAGGTGGCAAGTTCTCTAGGGAAACTGCAGGCTTACCGGGGTCACCCTAGCAAACTGATGCCTCGCGGATCTTTGAGGTGCTATTTTAAACCTGTTGCTGGGGGTGGGGTCTTAAGCTGGCCTTTTTATTCTGACACTGTGACTACTTGGGGCCTCTCTGACATTGGCCAATAATCCCCAGCCCCCCCGCCCCAGAATCTGCTGAAATTATTCAAACTAGTCAATTCCAAGCCTGCCTATCCTGGGCCGCCTCCTCCCACGCAAGGAAACCACAGTAGAGGCTCTTGCCACACGATCCTCCTGCTTCTCTGCCTCCTAACCTACCCTGGCGCTCCCCACACCCTTCCTGGTGTGGCATGTCCCCTCCTATGGGACCTGTGAGTAATAGATTATGTTTTGTTTGTTTGTTTTTGTGGTACTGGGGATTGAACTCAGGGGCACTCAACCACGGGGCCACATCCCCAGCCCTTTTTTGTATTTTATTAGAGACAGGGTCTCACTGAGTTGCTAAGTGCCTCGCCATTGCTGAGGCTGGCTTTGAACTCGTGATCGTCCTGTCTCAGCCTCCCAAGGTGCTGGGATGACAGGTGTGCGCCACCGCGCCCGGCTCAATAGATTATGTTTTCAAGGGCGATCCTCTCCTGATCTGTTGGCCTCATCCTACCTGATGAAAACACACCCACATTCCAAAACAGGAGGTCTCCCTGTGATGCCCATCTATGAATGAGGAAACTCAGGTTCAGAGAGGTTGTGTGCCTTGTCCAGGATCACACAGCACATACGAGGGGCAGCTAGATGTTGAACCCGGTCAAATGGACTCCAGAACTGTGCCACTGGCTAGCATGCTGTGCTGGGAAAGCTTGGACTCAGTCCCATTGGAAAGTCCTTTGTTATCAGGAAAGTGATGATTTGGGGGTGAGTACAACTTGGTTGGAGCCTAGGAAAGGAGGTACAAATGGGTGGTGGGCACCTCTCTGGTGGAGGGGGGGGGTGCCTTTCTGGAGCTCTTCCCTCTACGGGGTGCCTTCTAGATGTTTTCTCACTCAGTCCTTAGAACTCCTCAGTGGGTTTTGTTATCCTTGATTGACAGGTGAGGGAGGCGGGGCTTTGGCTGTCCACGTCACTCCCAAGCCCACTGGGGCTGCGTGGCTAAAAGCTCCAATGGAGGTGACAGGGGGCTGCAGGTGTGTATCCCAAAAAGCTCAGCCCACTTTTAAAAGTTGAGTGTCGCTCTCAGTCTCTCCTGGGCTTGAGGCTCCCAGCAACAAGATGCTCCTAATTGGCAGGAATCCCAGCGCGCCAGGTCCTTCGCAATTCAGCAGTGTCAGAAATAAAACCCTCATTAAAACTTCCTTTCAAACCTCACTTTAAGAGAAATTCACTTGGAGGAAAAAAAGACTTGCTAAAGATGAAAATTCCAGCGGAAAACCAATTACTTACTCTGGTACATTTTGTTAATTGCTTTTTTTTTTTTTCCCGAGTGCTAAATGTATACTAAAATACACCAACTTAATTATTGCAATTTGGTCTCAGATAACAATATCTAACTAGATAAAGATTTGGGCAGTAACTAATCAGGGCAAGTGACAGCCTCTAATGGGGCCCGAGGAACAGATGTTGACAATCCTGATCTTCTCGAAACCGCCCGTCGGGGGGAGGGGGGACAGGGAGGCGGCGGTGGGGGAGCTTTGCCACGCGTGTAGATGTGTCTGCCTCCTGCCTGGTACCGCTGGGCATCTCCACGGTTGCTCAGGCTCTCTGTGTCCAAACCTGGATCCTGTGCCTTCCTGGTCCTCCCTCCCCGTGCCTCCCTCCCCTCCGGGGCTCTACCTTGCTGAACGACACCACCCTCGACCCACTTGCTTAGGGCAGCCAACTGGGTACCACCAACATCCCATCATCACCCTCCAGCACACCCACTCCCTAAATGCTTCTAAGATCCACACCGTGGGCACTGGATCTGTGGGAACCCCAGGACCGTCCCTACGGATGGGTCACCCAACCTGGACCATGTCCTTCTCCCTTCCGTTCTCTACAGAGCAGCCGGAGAGGTCTGATGAACTAAAACTCAAATTATGATTACAGCACTTCCCTGCTTTATAACCATCAATGGCTCCCTAGGACCCTAAGGACGGAAATTCATTAACTCTGCTACTGCGTCCCTACGGCATGGATACCACTCTCCTCTCTAGTCTCTCAGCCTTATTTTCTACCCAACTCTCCCCCATCAGCTCCCTTTCCTCCCCTCACCCCCCCGAGGAGAAAGTAGTTCTTTTTAACTTTTGTATCTTTCCACGCACCCCCTCTGCCTCAGGATGCCTCAGTCTAGCCTTGTAGTCAACCTCTAACTGAGGCTCAGTTAGAGTTCCTTCCTCCCGGAAGCCTCCCCTGGCCCCCCAGGTTGGAGCGGGTTCCTGTTTTATGCCCACACTCCTGTTCCTCCTCAGATCACACTTCACCAACGCTGGCTGCTGCCTTGTCTATCTCCCATGAGGTGACACAGAGCAGGGACTGAGGGTGGTTTTATAATATGTCCATGCAGATTCCTCGACACTCTTTCCTGGAAAAGCCAGAGCTTAATTTCTCTCTCCTTGAGTGTGGGATTTAGCAATTTGCTTCCAACAAGTAAAGCGCAGTGGAAGTTTACAGTCCATTTGCTGTACTGTGCAATCCATCTGCAAGAGAGGGGTGTCTCCTTCCTTCCTTCCTTCCTTCCTTCCTTCCTTCCTTCCTTCCTTCCTTCCTTCCTTCCTTCCCTCCCTCCCGCGCTGGTGCTGGAACCCAGGACTTCCAGCATGACAGGCAAGGGCTCTACCACTGAGTCACATCCCAACCCCAATGTTTCCATCACAAAGCAATTAAAGAAATGATAAGTGGTAACTGTTTAAGGTGAAGGATAGGCTAATTATCCTGATTTGATCATGACACAAGTCCCCATGTATGGAAATATCACATCGTACCCCTCAAATGCACGCAATGATTCTGCACCAATTGTGACTAAAATAAAAAAATTTAAAAAGAATACGGATGAGGTGATACTATGTAATCTCTGAGACTGGGTCCTAGGTGTCACCGAGGCTCCCAGACACCGTGCTGTGAGCTCACTCAGGCACGTGAGGTGAGTAGCAGAGGCCTCCTCCTGCCAGCCAGGTGAGTGGCCACCTGGGAAGTGGCTCCTGAGTCTACCCAGCCTTCAGAAGAGACCCAGCCCTGGCACACCAACCTTGTACAAACCAGAGTCACTCAGGAAACCTCCCTCAAATCCCTGACCTAAGAAACCAGAGATGAGAAATCTGTCCCATGTTGCTCAGTTTGGGGGAAATTTGTTACGCAGCAACAGATGACTGATACAACCCTGAACCTTACACCCCCCAGCATCTGATGCTGTCCTAGCACATCGTAGGCATGCGGTAAGTAGGTACTGAATGAATGAATGGGTTGGGTGACTAGTTATGGCTACATAACCAGTCAGGAGCCAGACATGTCTGGGTTAGTGTCATTCTTCTTCCTACCCAGCCCCTAGATCCCCCACGTGCACCCAGATCCACCCCCTCGGCCCCCACAGACAGGAGCCCTGGGCCTGGCCGGCCGATGGGGCCACCTACCCGAGCGCGAAGACGTCAGAGTGTTTGGAGAAGGGGAGCTTGTCCTCCTCCGTGTCGGGGGACAGCTGGCGGATGATCTCGGGTGCCAGGTGGCACAGCCAGCCGTTCTGGATGCGCAGTTTGTCTTCTCGCCTGGAGAAGCGAGGCGCAGAGTGAGCTCCCTCCACAGCCCGGAGGACGGTCCCCCCCGCTCCGAACCTGGCCCCCAGAGCCATCTCTGCTGGTTTTCTTGCTTCCCTCCGTGGGACGCCGCCTGATCCTCCACCGGAGGGGAGACCCAGGGGGAGGTGCAGGAAGAGGGGGCAGGGAGCCGGGCCTGGAGGGAGGACTCAGCCTCCAGACCGCCCCGGGGTCCCCTAGCTTCTGAGGACCCCTCCTGGCCATCTTCATTCAACGGGGACGGCTGACTCCGGTTACTCACAGCACTTACTTTCTGCATTATAAAGTTGCTGGGAACATGGAAATAGCAACTACTGAAACTTTTCTAACCCACATTAAAATAGAAAATGGGATATATACATATATATATACAATGGAATATTACTCAGCCATAAAGAAGAATGAAATTTGCTGATAAATGGATGGAGCTGGAGACTATTATGCTAAGTGAAATAAGCCAGTCCCCCCAAATCAAAGGCTGAATGTTCTCTGTGAAATGTGGATGCTAACACACAATAAGGGGGGTGGGAGGGAAGAATAGAAGTTCATTGGATTAGACCAAGGGGAATGAAGGGAAGGGGGGTTGGGAATAGGAAAGACTGTGGAATGAATCGGACAGAACTTTCCTGTGCTCGTATATGAATGCACAGCCAGTGAAACTCCACATCACGTACAACCACAAGAATGGGAAGTTGTGCTCCATGTATGTAGAATATGTCAAAATACATTCTACTGTCGGGTATATCTAAAAAGGACAAATAAAAATCAATAAACTAATTAGGATGGAAAATGTCTGTTTGTCCGGTCTCTAAAGTCAATGTGTGCAGACCACACTTTTGGAAATGCGGGGTAGAGAAAAGAAAAAAATCCTGAACGAGGCTGCGGAGTCTGGGGCTCGAGGTTCTAAAGCTGCTGCTGTGTTCGACAGCGGGGGAGGAGAGTGGGGACGTCCTGACTGTGGTCCTGCGAGGTGTCTTTGTCCCCTTCTCCATTGCTTACCCGTGGGACAGCGTCTGCTCGGACGTACCCAGGCTTTGCTAGATCCCAAGCTGGAGCGCGGGGACCGAGCAAAGCTGAGGACTTGCTGTCCTCAGTCCTCCGGGGCGTCTGGCTGGTGGCTCAGCACAGGTGTGCTGCACCAGGACCCCGGCTGCTGTCCCCTCCTGCGTCCCCGTGCTGGGAGGAGACTGGCATGTAAGTGACAGACAGCAAGGTGGCCAGAGGGTGCCAATACCTATGTTCTCATTTAGGGGTTCTCAACCTCGGCATGATTGGCATGGAGGTCCGGCTACCTCATCGGCCCCCACGTCCCTCCTGAGACAACTGGACCAGGCCTTGCCAAAGGCGCCCCAGGTGCGGGGCACATCGGCCTCAGCTGAGAACGACTGTCCTGACTTCCACAAAACACGGGAACAAATCGTGCTCTGAAATCCATGTGTCCGCATCAAACCCACGAGGCTCGTCCCTGGCCTGTGCTCCAAGGCCAGGCCAGGCCACGTGCTCTGCCAGGAGGGCACCCTGGACCCGCTGGTAAGCCCTGGAGCCGGCAGAGCGGAGGCAGTCCTCGCTTCTAGAATTGGGGCCACCTGTGAGGTCTAGGGACCACGTGCTGCTGGCCATCTGTGGGACTCTGAGAAGGCCCGAGCCCCCACTGACCATCTGCAAAGTGGGCACACCAGTCTGCATGAGCCACGTGACTGGGGACATGATCATCGCCTGGGCACGCGATAGTGCCTGTAGGTACACAGTGTGTGCCACTTACAGAACCTCACACAACACTGTGTCTAGTGGATCCATGTGCATTTACCATGCACGGGACAGGCAACAGTGCATGTTTGATGTGTGACTATGTGAGTGAATACCCACGACCCTTCTCCAAGGAAGCAGGGCCTTGGAGTGGACAGAAAGTCTCCTCACATGCCGGGGACGGGCGGGATGCTGTGGCCACGGGGTCAAGCTTCCCTGTTCCCATGTCACCCCAAATGCCTGCCCTGCTCTTCCTGTCTCGCTGGGTCAGCCAGGGACTGGCATTGCGGGGTCACCAGGACACGGGGAGTGGTGGGCACACAAGCACCATCAGCAGGGCAGGTGCAGGGCCATGCCTCGGAGGAGACCAGGCGCCAGGCCTGGCACAGACGCCCCGGGGTGCCGCGTTCCCATGGTGACGGTCCCCCGGGTTATTATTATTATTAATCCCAGGCTGTGGCGGCTGGCGCGGTGGGGCTGGCCTTGTCAATGACGCTTTTTCTTGGTGGTGACAGAGCAGCTGTGCGCTGGGTTCTCTCTGGATGTGCAGAGCACGCTCACTTTAAAGTGACCCAATAAAATGAGCATGCCCCAGGCCAGGCATGTCCTCTGCTGAGCACCGACTGTATACCAGGTTTTCCATCCCACGTAAACCCACACTAGATGGACCTCATCTCTATTCTACAGACGAGGAAACAGGCTCCAACCAGCGAAGTGACCTGCCCAGGGCCATGGAGGTAATAAGTTATTGAAGGAGCCAAGACCAGTGTGACTGTGTCTCCATTCCTCCCTGCCCTGGGCAGGACACCCCGAGAACTCTGCCTGAGCTCTGGGGGACGGCACCACTAGAAAGCAGAGCCCTCACCCAAGCCCTTCTCCTCTCGGTCACAGCTTATCTTCAAAATCGTCACATGAGGTAGGCACTGTTGGTACCTGCCTTCCACCCCCATTTTACAGATGAGGAAACCGAGGCTCAGGGAGTCAGATGGGTATTTAATAAAAATAAATTTCTGTCATCTATTCTCGTGGTGTTGTGGACTGAATGTGTCCCTCTTGAAATTCATTTGCAGAAGCCCTGACCCCCGACGTGACTGTAACTGAAGACGGGACTTTTATAGGAAAGGAATTAAGTGAGAACCTAAGTCTGGGACCCTTATCTAATAGGATTGGGTTTGTTATAAGAAGAGGAAGAGTTATCAGAGATCTCTCTGTCTCTCTTCTCCTGATTCACAGAGAGGCCTCGTGAGGTCACAGTGAGAAGGTGGCTGTCTACAGCCAGGAAGAGAGCCCTCATCAGAGACTGAGATGTCACACCTTGATCTTGAACTTCCTATTTATTTCCAGAGCTGTGAGAAAATAAAGATCTGTTGTTCAACCTACCCAGCCTGTGGCATTTTGTTATAGCAGCACGAGCAGACTAATACCCGGGGCATTGCTAGTATTTGCTAACTGGCTGAATGAAGGGATGAAGGAGCTTCTAGGCCTCTCTCATGAGAACTCACTCAGTCAGCTCCCTGCAGTGCTGGCAGCCCGGCCACCTCTCCTCTTTCCTCTTCTGTCATACAGTCCCCGGGCTGTCAATCAGGGTCCTGGAGGCCCCTGTTCAAGGGGTAACTCCTGGACTCCAGTGGCTGCCTTGGGGGCTCCAGCGTGGCTCACTTCCTGCCTGGAGGGGCCCATTCACCAACAGGAGGCAGGCAAGTGTGACCTGCTGTCCAGAGGGGACCAGCACAGCCCCAGGCTACAGTGCAGGTAAATGTCATCTACTAGATGGGGCAAGGCCTGGGTCTCCTGGGACGCCATCCTGCCTGTCAGTCCCCACGCCGCCTAGGAGACCGTGGAAGATGAAAGAAGGCCACCGTAGTCACTGCAACCTCTCCCTCTAAGAGGCGGAGTCTATTTCTGCTCCCCTTGAATCTGTGCTGGCCTTGGGTGACCTGCTGACAGTAGGTGTTGTGGGGGGAGTGAGTGTCGGGGGACTCGGCGGTGAGGTCTCTCGTGGGCTTGCAAGCACCCCCAGCCCGGGCACCTCAAGTGCTCCAGCTGGCGGAGCCCGGCTGCCGTCGGGGAGGTCTGGTCAGCCAGAGGCCAGCATGGCGGGGGGGCCCAGTGCAGTCCCCGAGAGGGGAGGGAGGGGACACGAGTGAGAGAGGAAGAGGAGGAGGAGAGGGTGGGGACCCACCAGGCCCCTGCCCCGGCCATCCCGCCCAGACGCCCAGCTGCGTGCAGGCCGTGGGCAACTCCAAGCCCACCCCGACACGGCACAGGGCACAAGGCTCCACCGAGCCGCCAGCCCGCAGGACCACGGGAATAGTCACGGCTTGCTTTAAGCCACCAGGTTCGGGTTGGTCAGTGACCCAGGACACAGAACTGGGCCAGGGACAAAACCCAGGAAGCCACTGGCCGCTCTGTGGGGGCCGCTGAGAAGCCTGGTCTTCTCGCTGGGAGTTGTGGCGGGGGGTCCCTGGCCTCTCCTGGCCTCTAGCTGGTCTGTGTTGACAGGAGGCTGGGCTGGGGGTGGGGACGGGGCGACTGGCTAAACTTCCTTTCTGGCGGACACTGGGCCTCCGTGTGTGAGCTACAGGAGGGGGCGCTCGGGTCGGTCTCCCCCTCTTCTGCACCTGAAGGGGGACATCGGAGGCCCTGCCCGCTCCCTCCCGCAGGGCAGGGACTCAAGGTCAAGGGGAGTAGGTCAGCACCACCACCGAGTCTGGGAAGAGGTGAAGGCCTGCCTTCTTTTGCCCAGAGATCAACACCTGGGCTCCAGCAGCCCAGGAGGTCACTGCACCACACAGACGTGGCTACGTCACGTTTGGCCAAATTTCAGGTACTCTGGCTTAGAGTCAGGGCACCATAGAGCAGGAACAAGATCCCCTGAGGGGTGCTGGGGTGTGCCTCCAAGAAATCAGTGGCTGCCCAAAGCCGCTGAAAGGGAAGTGAAGGGAGAGAAGCCTGGGGCCACCCTCAGGAGACAGACAGGCCATTCCTTACAAGATGCATGACGAGAAAAACACCCAGGGGTTTAAAGTGTGTAAGTGTGTAAGTGTGTGTGTGTGTGTGTGTGTGTATGTGTGTGCTCGTGCGTGCAAAAAAATACACTCCAAGCTAATCGTCACAAGCATAGACCCAGATCATGGGTGGGGGTCTTGCTGGTTTTTCACTCAGTGTGGCTTGCTCTAGGGCAAGGGCAGTGGGAGTCCATTGCTCAGCCAAGGGTCAGCATTGTCCTGGGTAGCACTGGGGAGGTCAGTGCAAATTAATCCTAGCTGGCCTTGAGGCCTGCTCGGACGTGTCACACTCTCTTGTCACTGAAGAACTTTCCAGGTAGCATCATTTTCTTGCAGGCCAGGAAACCCAAGTTCAGGGACACGGGGCACCTCGACTAAAGTCACAGTTAATAAGTGGCAGCACCACATCGGGCCCCACGTGGTCTGACTTTAAATCCTCGGTTCTTAACTCTACTCTTGCTGGGCTAAGATTAATGAATTCCTCAGACAACGTCGAACAAGGGCTCTCGGGCGATTCCAGCTTCCCGGTATTTAGGGGGAGCTAGACTCAAGGGCCGGGGCCTTGCAGGGCTTAGGGGTGCTCTGTGCTCAGTGACATGCCCTCAGAAGTGCCCTTTGCAGGACAGGTGAGCCAGGGGCTGGCCCTGGGAAGAAGAGCGCCACCTTGCTTGCCTTATTGGCATAGCGGCCTAGCCACTCAGCTCAGCGACCCCCAGCCCCAACACCAAATCCAGGTCCCCCAAGATATCTGGGGTAAGCTCAGCTACCCAGAACCCCTCGGGGCCCTCCCGCCACCTCTCACCTGCCGGCCTGCAGGACCCCGGAAATGCTGAAGAGCCCGAAGTCCGTGATGACCACTTTGCCGTTGTCGTAGAAGACGTTCTTGGATTTGAGGTCCTTGTGAAGGATGCCCTTGGCGTGGAGGTAGCCCATGCCCTGCAAGAAGCGAGGCGTCGGGGCGCTGCCTGAGAAACCTCAGCCCCGCCTGTCACCCTCACGCCTGTCCCGCAGGCTCGCCTCCCCCAGGAGACCGCGCTGGGGATAGGCAGGGTCACCAAGCCGCCACCCTCCTCAGACCACTGCAAAGCCATCTCCATTTAGCTGGCCTGCTTCCTGAAGAAGAAGCAAAGAAAGACATCCCCCGCGTGGGGGTGGGGAACAGGAACAGACGGGGGCAAGGTCCCCAGAGAAGGAAATGCCATCGGCCACCTTCTCCCACTTGTCCCCCTTCAAAGCTAACTCCTGCAGATTCCTGCTCTCTGACTGCATCACCACGGCCCTGCAGGAGGTCCCCAGTTCCCAGGGGACACAGAGCAGTGTCTGCTGGAGGATGAGCTCGAGGGCAAGCACGCAGAGCTTCTGTTTGTCTCTGTGAACACTCTCGTCTCTGTGTTGTCTCAGGGCTCCCTCCCGACACTTCCAGTGGGCGACAGAAGCTCAAGCTTGAGCTACCCAGCCCAGGGCATTTTGTTACAGCAGCATGAGCAGACTGATACCTGGGTGAGCACTTACTATGTAGTCGCTAACTGGCTGAATGAAGAAAAACGGAGGGAGCTTCCAGGCCTATCTCTGACTAATCAGGTGCCTGCAGGAAACACAGGGTCTTCCTGTTTGTTTTAACCCCAAACAACACCCAGCAGCTGTGCAGGGAGACGGCTCGAGCTGGCGGGAATTCAAGGACTCCGAGATAATGGGTCCTAACCCAAGAACAGAGCAACCCGTGTGTGCCCACTAGCCCTTGCAGACGTGGGACACCATGACGATGAGACACCAAACAGAGACCAAACGTGCCTAGACCACTCCTATCCATCTCAGCAAAATCCTTACTTTCACACAATCTGTTTTTTTTTTTTTTGGGGGGGGGTGCCAGGGATTGAACTCAGGGGCACTCGACCACTGGGCCACATCCCCAGCCCTGTTTTGTATTTTATTTAGAGACAGGGTCTCACTGAGTTGCTAAGCGCCTCACTGTTGCTGAGGCTGGCTTTGAACTCGCGATCCTCCTGCCTCAGCCTCCCAAGTGCTGGGATTGCCACCGTGTCCGGCACAATCTGATATTTCTCAGGTCAAGTCTGATTTCTGTGAAGTCCTGGTGGTCTAAACCCAGACCCTGCGCATCAGGATCCCCGTGGGTTTCGCAGCGGGGGCCGGGTCTTTCTGGGGGTCAGGTGGGCAAGGGGTGCAGAGACTGCAGTACCTTCACGATTTCTTGCGCGATCTGCCTGGTTTTGTTGACGTCCAGGACGATCTTGGCGTCCCTTACCACCGAGTAGAGTGTCCGTCCCTTGCAGAGGCTGCAAGGCAAAGGGACAAGGTCATTTACTGAGGCGAGTGGCGGAAGTGACCCGCCGCAGTTAGGCGAAGCCACAGAGAGCTGGGTGGACGGCTGCTCTCGCACCTGTCGGTCAGCGACCCGGGGCCCGACCTCAGAGCTGGTTCTGGGTGAAGCCCTGGGGGAGGAGTTCTCATAGATTCTTCAAGAACCCCCCACAGCTTCCTGGCATGCAAAGGCCCCTGCAGAGTCTAGCCTCCTCCGGGGAGGGGTCACCCCCTGCCGTCTATCCCAGGGTGCGCCACCGATGGAAATCTGCACAGAAACCCACCAACGGCTTGTGGGTCCTCAGACGCCGCTCAGACGGCTCTCTGCCCGCCCGTGTGTGGGGACAGTGAAGAAAGACTAACAAAGTACCATCACAAGTGACGCCTTTGATCCTCAGGACGGGGTCATATGAACACCACTGTCACCCCCCCCCCCCCAATCCAGACACCTGTCTAGGTGGAGGCTTTCGCACTATTTTCAGCCTCGTTGAGTTCATTTCAAGGACCAGTGGCTCAGGATGAGTGATGGGATGACAAAGGACATTATGCAGTGGCAGCAACACCTCCTCATGTAGCCTCCCGCCTCCTCCGTCCTGTTCCTCTGCCGTGAGCCCAAGGCCAGGCACACACAGGCGCAGGATGGCGAGTGAAGGAACGGACGAACGAATGAATTCTAGATTCACCATCTTGTCCCTGCCCCCCGCCCCCAGCCCTGGGATTGGCTGAAAGAAGAACGTCATTCTCAAAATTAATTTTTCCATCTACATCCAAATGACAGCTTGCGTGGGTTTTTTTGAACCTAAAATCCGTTGCCGCCATCCTCTAGGATGATATCCATTCATTTAGTAGTTACCAAGCGCTGGTTGTGTATTCAATTTTGCAGAAACTGCATTTTCTGCCGCTGAGCAAGACTGTGGTATAGGAAGCACCTCAGAATCCCAGCCCTGATCCTCGCTTACTGTGTGTCTTTGGATGGGTTACTTAACCTCTCTGGGCCTTAGTTTCCTCATCTTCCAAAGGAGCTTGGTGATGCATACCTTGTAGTTGAGTTTGAGGATTGAATGAGATAAAAGAGTTGAGAACAACGCTTGGCACTTGGAGGGAAGCTTGCGTCATGCCAGTTAGGCACGCAGGGGTCTAGAGTCAGACTCGACTGGGTTAGCATCCTCATCTGTCAGGTACTGGCTGTGTAACCCCTGGGAAGTTTAGTTGCCCTCTCGGTACCTCAATGCCATTATTTGTAAAATGGGGTCAAAGGTCAATCTCTTAGGATTATGGAGAACTACCTGAACTCAGATGTGTCAGGGAGTAGGCGCTTCTTCATGCCTAACACACAGTAAGTCTTCATGAAATACTGGCCTATTATGAGAGGAAGTAAATGCTCAATAAAATCATGAACACATATGCTTGTACAAATACACAGATGATATATTTATACACATTTCACACTACCTCCCCTGTATCTCTAATCTACCCCTTTCCCCCATAAACATACCCATCCCAAATGCTACCTATAGCAGCCATGATCTTTTTTTTTTTTTTTTTTTGTAGCAGGGATTAAACCCAGGGGCACTTGCCCACTGAGCCACATCCCCACCCTTTTAATATTTTACTTTGAGGCAGGGTCTCGTTAAATTGCTTAGGGCCTCACTAAGTTGCTGAGGCTGGCTTTGAACTCACGATCCTCCTGCCTCAGCCTCCCAAGCCACTGGGATGACAGGCGTGTGCTCCTGCGCCAGGCGGCAGCCGCAAGTTTGACTGAGGCGGGCTTATTCACCTGTCTAAGGCGAGCCTCACAGGGCATCTGACTCACCTGTCCAAGGTCACCTGTGCTGGGAAGGAGGCTGCCAGATGACTCAAGGCTGCCCCCCCATCCGCTGTCCGCACCAGGGTGTTGGCTGAGCTGCTGGGTGGGGGTGGGGGGCTGAGCAGCCAATTAAGACACACTGACATTTAAATATTCGCGGTGGCGGAGACCGTGGTGGGTGGACTCCCTCCCCTGGATGCTTTGTTCTCCAACAGCCACCTACACTCATCACGAGGACAGGGCATCAGGCCCAAGACTCCTGGATTCTCTTCAGCATCACTGTGTGAAAGTTGCAAGCTTTGGATGCCAGTCCTCCTTTCCAGTTCACCTTGAGTCCCTTCTCTCACTGCCTTGTGGCCTCTGGAGCCACCAGAGAAGCCAGCACTGACGGTGGGGTGTCGGGACCTTACACTGTCTGCCAAGGGGATGGGAAAGCTCTGGCTTTCTGGCTGCTGGTCACATTACCACGCCCTGTCACAGGACCTAGGCTAAGCAGGGGGCGTGGCTGTGAGAACTGAAACCACCCCAAGGATAGGCCAATGGCTCCACCAATGGCATCCGCCCATGCTCCTTATGTGTCCCTATGATCTTTCTGCTGATTGGCCCAGGTCCTCTATAAGACCGTCCAACTTCCTCAATGAACCGAGTTCCTGCACTGATCGATGACCGGGCTCCCTGGTGTGTTCCTGGGCCTTCTAAGGCGGGGGAGGGAATGTCGGTGGCCTTTACTGTCCCAATCTAGCCTCATCGTTGGGGCAGGCCTCTCTGGCCTCTTTGGCTGAACAAGAAAGGTCCATCCCGGGTACAGGGGGGCTAAAGACCCCAACCCCTTATAATATCCCGACAGTGGGGTAGGAATTGGTGCAACCTCCCTCCGTCTCCGGCATCTACCATCTAATTCACAAATAACCCGGGACCCGCGATTCCTCCAAGAGCACTTCAGCCTGTTCACCCCCAGACAGGTGCTGGAATGCGCTACGATGTTACTCGCTAGCCATCCATGATCGCAACAGAGGGCTCATTGTGTTCCCCCGAGATTCCCGGGTTGAGATCCTAACCTCCTCTGCAGAGTGTTAGGAATGGGGGGGGGGGCGTTGGAGGGGACGAGGCCAGAGCCCCCTTGGATGGGATCAGGGCTTTAATAAAGGGTCTCCAGAGAGTGCCATCATTCCCTGTAGGTACAACGATTAGGCAGCTGTCTGGGACCCAAGGAGAGTCCTTGGAGCTGGAGCTGGATGGTGCTGGTACCCCAATCTCAGACTCCCAGCCTCCAAACTGTGAGAGAACATTTCTGCTATTTAAAGGTGCCCAGGCTGCAGTGATGTGTTACAGCAGCCCAAACTCAGACCCAACCCAAGTGTTCATCAACCGAAAAAACGGATAGGCTGTGATCTAGCCACGTCACAGAATCCACCCACACCGCACAGTGTAGAAATAAGCCACTGCTCACAGCGATTGGCAGGGACGAGGCTCACCAACTCAGCGTTTGAAGCCAGATACACAAGACAACGGAAGGATTCCATTTCTATCAAGTGCCGAGCAGAGAAAACTTATCTGTGTGCTGGAAGCTACTGTAGGACAGACCTGTGTGTGTGTGTGTGTGTGTGTGTGTGTGTGAGAGAGAGAGAGAGAGAGAGAGAGAGAGAGAGACTCCAAGGAGCATTTGGGGTCTGGGACAGGCAGGACTCTGTTTTTTTTTTTTTTATTTTTTTTATTGGTACCGGGGATGGAACTCAGGGGCCCTGGACCACTGGGCCACATCCCCAGCCCTTTTTTGTATTTTATTAGAGACAGGGTCTCACTGAGTCGCTAAGTGCCTCGCCATGGCTGAGGCTGGCTTTGAACTCGCGATCCTCCTGCCTCAACCTCCCAAGTGCTGGGATGACAGGCGTGCGCTGCCTTGCCCATCCAGGGCTCTGTTTTGATCTGAATGCTGGTGCACAGGCAGGTACGGAGCGGACATTCCGTGAGCTGTGCTCTTACGATCTGGCCACTCTTGTAGGTGTGTTATCTTTAAAGAGAGAGAGAGTCCACTTTAAAATTTTCAGCAAGAAAGGGATGAACAATTGGTACGTGGTGTTGAAATCGGGAAGTCTCAACCAACACGGACACCGAAGGTATCCATTTCTCAATTCTTCATGAGGCCCCAATAAGCATTTTTCTATAGGAAAAAAACAAAAAAAAAAAAATCCCGGGCGCCAGGCCTGGCTGTAACCCACGCAGGTCTTTATTAGCGGTCAAGGTAGAGACAGCTGCAAGGTGGAGGCTGAGCTTGAAGGACGAGTAGGCAGCGCGGTCCAGGGTGGCCGAGGCGAGGAGAGCCAGGTGTCCATGGAAACTGCTCTGAGCACAGAGTTCTCCCTGGTGCCCTGACAGCAGGGAGGGGCGAGGGAAGAGGCTGTGCAGAGGTTTACTGGGCACGTGGCTGGGACCCGTGCTAACTTCCGTGACCCTCCCGAGCATCCTGCCAGGTCTTTGTTACCACCCTATTTTACACAAGGACCGGCTGTCCCCCACGCAGCCACAATGTCCATCTTCCTCCCGTCGTCTCCCCCTGCCGTGCGGTGCTCCAATACTACACACCCATTTCCGGCGTGAGGGAAGCGGCCCGCCTGGGCAGAGGTGAACAGACTGAGCGGGGAGCCCCTCTGCCGTCCACCACGTGCTGCCCGACGGCGGAGAGCAGCCTCGGCCTCGGTTTTCTCATCTGTAAAATGGGACAGCAGACGCAGCAATAGAAGCTAACGCAGACTGAGGGCCTCCTAGGCTCCAGACACCTGCCCGGGCACGAGAGTCCCACGAGGTGTGTCTTCTCACTGCGTGTCACTGAATCCAAGAGGCCCATCTCACGTCCCAGCGTCTCAGACACCAGCGTGCATTTCGCAGCCGCTCACAGGTCATCGTTCAGTCAGCATCGTGTTTCTTTCTCTGTAGCCCATAAAACCCGCGATGCGTAGTCTAACTTACGGCGTCTCATATCCAGTGAAATATGCCATCAGCTCTACAGATGAAGAAACTGAGGGTCAGGGAGGTTAACTGAGGCTGGAGTGTTTGTAATTGGCGGGCGAAATTGTATCTATTTACTGTGTGCGACATATTTTGAAATACGTATGCTTTGCAGAATGGCTAAATCAAGTGATTTAACATCTGCCTCACCTTGAGTACTTATCTTTCTTGGTGTGGTGAGAACACTTAAAATCTATTCTCTTTCAAGTATAAGATATATCCTTATAATTAAAGTCACCAGGACATACTATAGATCTCATGAACGTGTTTGTCCTAATTAGAATTTTGTGTCCTTTGATCGACACCTCCCCAACCCCCCCACCTCCCAGCCTCTGGTAACCCCCCTTTTATTCTGTTTCTCTGAGTTTGACGTTTCAAGATTCCACATACAACTGAGATCGGGTGGCATTTGTCTCTCCGGGCCTGGCTTCACCTGTGTTGTCGCCAACAACAGAATTCACGTGTTTCTCGGGTCAGCTCGCGCTCCACTGTGCTCGGACACCACCTCCTTTATCTGTTTGTCCGCTGATGGCCACTGGGGCTGACTCCAGGCCCGGGCCGTCAGGAGGGGCACTGCGTTGAACGCGCGGTGCGGGCGCCTGTTCCACGGGTCTTTTTTCACGTCCTCTGGCTGTGCACGCGGGAGGCTCGAGCCTGGGCAGCCTGGCTCTGGAACAGTGCTCTGGGGGCCCATCTTGGCTTCTTGACAGCTGTCTCCGAGACTCGGGTACATAAAGACCTTCAGTGAATGGCAGCTTGAATGCCCACGACCACCCTCACCCGAAGTGATGAAGATGAAGGAGACCCGCTGCCTCGGGGGCAGAGTTAGTCTGGGGGTCAGCGGAAGGTGCCCCAGTGGGGAAGGGCACAGTTAGAGCCTCTGTAGCTTCAAGGTGCACGCACACCCATCGCACACGTGGCACACTCACGCACACACCTGGGTATCTCTCTAGGCCACAAAAATCATGTTTCTCCAAAAAGAGGTACAAGGACTGGGAATTTCCAGTCTTATCTGCAGCCTGGCTCACACCCCACGGGGCACCACCTCCTCTGGCCAAGATGGCGCTGGGGTCGGGGGAAGATGTCCCTTACGAACCAGCCTGAAAGGGGTTCGTTCATCAGTAACAATGAGACAAAATCGCCCAGAAGATTCATCTCTGTCCAAACAAGAGGCCAGGGTAGAAATCTGGAAGCCAAGCTGGGCGCGGTGGCACACGCCTGTAATCCCAGCCCTTGGGAGGCTGAGGCAGGAGGATCGCGAGTTCAGAGCCAACCTCAGCCATGGCAAGGCACTTAGCAACTCAGGAAGACCCTGTCTCTAATAAAATACAAAAAAGGGCTGGGGAGGTGGCCCAGTGGTCGAGTGTCCCTGAGTTCAATCTCCGGTACAAAAAAAAAAAAAAAGGGGGCTGGGGTTGTGGCTCAGCAGCAGAGCACTCGCCTCGCACGTGCGCGGCCCGGGTTCGATCCTCAGCACCATGTAAACATAAATACATTGCATTGTGTACAACTAAAGTAAATAAATAAATATTTAAAAAAACCCAAAAACCTGGAAGCCTGGGGCGCCACTTCATTTCCCCCCAGACTCCTCACCACTGGGAGGGCAACGCAGGAGGCGGGTGCTGGCTGGGGTGGCTTCCTTGAGCCCGCACACGCTGACTCCCAGCCTAGCTCTGCCACTCAGCCCCCATGGCCTTGGGGATGCTCAGCTGTAGGGTGGCCTCCAAGGACATGCCTGATATATGTCCTAGTCCCTGGAACTGGCGAATGTTTATCCTAGGTGGCTAAAGGGACTTGGCAGATGTGACTGAGTCAAGACCCAGGCAGGCCCCAAGGAAGACACAAGGGAGCAGCAGAGGGAGGGCGGAGTCTGAGCCGCGTGACGGACATGAGAGACTCCGCCCACCAGCCCTGCCTCCCGGATGCACATGAGACTCCGCCCACCAGCCCTGCCTCCCGGATGCGGGAAGAGGCCACAAGCCCAGCCGTGCGGCAGCTCTGCAATCCGGACAAGAGACTCCTCCCCCAGAGTCTCCAGAGGACGCGGCCCTGACCACACCTTGACCTGAACTCAGCCAGACCCATTTTGAGCATCTGATCTCTAGACCTGTAGGATGATTTGCTACTGTTTGAAGCCACAGGTGTGTGGCTTTGGTGACCCGACTACAGTGAGCATTCAGTGCCCGTCGTAGGTGAGTGTGAGGCAGCATCGGGACCTCACAAGTGCAGTGTGTGGCCCAGCCCCTACCAGAGGGGCTCTGCCTGACAGCGGCTCACAGCGTCACTCAGAAGGCCATCACCACTGTCGTGGCTAACGGCGGCCTCTGTCCTGGGTGGGTCCAGCTCCTCCGCACGGCCTCTCTGCCTTCCCCAACCCACTCTCTGTCCAGCGCTCTGAGAGGTCGCTGCAAAAGCTGACCAGGTCATTCTCCTGCCTTGGTGGCTCCCTGGGGCTCCGTCACAGAGACCCCATGTCCCCAGTGCCCAGCGCTCCCGGGCAGCCTGGCCCTGCAGAGCCCTGTCCTCCTCCTGGCCGACCCTCTCCTTCCTCCACGAAGCTCCGGCCACCTCAGCCCACTGCAAAGCCACTGCTGCTGTTTCCTCAGCCCGGAAACCTGCCCTGGCCTCCCCGGCCCCTGGCCTCCCTGGCTGGTCCCTTTCTCCTGTAGAGCTCCGAAGCACTGGGGCCTCACCCTCATGACACTGTGGTGGATGGACCTGTGCACCTGTTGGCCAGAGCCTCCGATGACCACCTGCCTCCCCTGTGGACTGTCCAGTCTCTGAGGGCAGGAACAAGCCCATCTGGTTGCTGCTACACCCCCAAACACACCGACAGGTGTTGAAGAAATGGAAACACGGACCTGGGGGGCTGCTTCACCCCACCAGACCTCCTGCTGTGGCTGACTGTCCTGCAAAAGTCCATCGAAACTTAGTCCCCAAATTCAGTATTTAAAGGTGGCATCTTTGGGATGTAATTAGGCATGGAGGAGGTCAGGAGGGTGGCCCCCATGACGATATTAGTGGCTGTATAAGAAGAGGACGAGAGGCCTGAGCTAACAGTCCTTGCTCTGTCTCCCCAGGGGATGACCTCTGCCCTTAGGATGCAGCAAGAAGACCCTCACTAGAGGCCTGTGCCACGGCTTTTGGACCTCCCAGCTTCCAGAACCATGAACCAAATCAACTTCTATTTTTTTAAAATAAATTTCCAGGCCTCAGGTATTTTGTTATAGCAACAAAAAACAGATAAAGACATCCTTTCTCCCAGTACTTCAGGAAGTGAGATTCCCCACGATGGCACCTTCTTGGGGAGCTTCTTGAACAACTTCTTGGGGATCTAAGTCTTCACTTTTCTTTGCTCACTCACTCATGAGCTTGAGGTTATGCCACAGTGGTCCATTTTGTGCTTTTTGTTGTTGTTGTTGTTCTTGTTTGTTTGTTTGTTTTGGTACCGGGGATTGAACTAAGGGGCACTCAACCACTGGGCCACATCCCCAGCCCTTTTTTGTATTTTATTAGAGACAGGGTCTCACTGAGTTGCTGAGTGCCTCGCCATGGCTGAGGTTGGCTCTGAACTTGCGATCCTCCTGCCTCAGCCTCCCAAGTGCTATGATGACAGGCGTATACCACCACATTTGGCCCACTTTATGCTTTGAATATAGCCCTGACTGCTTTGCCAGGGACACTTAATTTTAAGAACAGACATATATGTCCTTTCTCCCATCCCTTCCTAATCTTGGGTTGGGGGAAGGACAGGATTACCTTTCTTCCCCATCCTAGGCAGAGTTAGGTGTCCTCTAGCATACAACCACCCACCACAGGAACAGGAATGCAGTAGTTCAGTCTTCTCAGACCTGGGGATGTCACCAGATCTCAGAAAAGACTATTTCCTAAATCAACAAGTGAATTACTGCTCCTAACAGATAACACTTGGACCCCTTTGGAATCACCTCTTTACAAAATCCCTGTTCCTCCTAATGCCCAGACTCAGCCTCTGGGACAAGAGTTACCTTTGGTTCTCCTTTGCTAGAAAAGCAATAAAATTTCTTTGTCCTAGCAGGGCGCGGTGGCGCACGCCTATAATCCCAGCACTTTGGGAGGCTGAGGCAGGAGGATCTAGAGTTCAAAGCCAGCCTCAGCCATGGCGAGGCACTTAGCAACTCAGTGAGACCCTGTCTCTAATAAAATACAAAAAAGGGCTGGGGATGTGACCCAGTGGTCAAGTGCCCCTGAGTTCAATCCCCAGTACAAAAAAAAAAAAAAAAAAAAAAAAAAAAAGCCAACCATGTGAAAATCTGAGGGCTGGAATTTCAGCCAAGGGCCCAGCCTGTGCAAAGGCCCTGAGGTAGGACTCAGTGTGTCATGCTTGGGGGCCACAGTGAGGGCCACAGGGCTGGACTCCAGTGAGCATCTCCCAGCCTCCTCAAGTGCTAACACTCCAACTAAAAGGCAGAGCTGGTAGAAATAGTCCCAGGCTCTGACTGACTGGAGCTCCCAAGGCAGTTGGTTTTAAAAATCAGTTGTTATTTTAAAACACTCTGGCTGTCAGCAAGGATTCACGACCCCTCCACCGCTCACTCATTTCTAAGCGCCTCCCCCACCTCTCACAACTCATATCCCACCTAATCGTGCTCCCTCCCCTCCTTCCCTGGAGCAAATAAATCCTATTCCAGGGATGCGTGGCACCCTCCATCAAGCTCCAGCCTCCGGCAATCTCCGACCTCCAAGCCGCTGACGGATCTAACAGAGGATGCGAGACCTCAGGACTCAGGACTCCGGGGCTTTAGGATAAACAATGCCAGGGTAGCTTCTCATAAAAACCGGAAATGCCAGACAGCGAGTGGGAAATGCCAGGTGCTCGCCACCTGGTTAAGCCCACGCGCCCAGGAAATGGGGAGTCACCGAGTTCCATTGGAGGGGATCGACCGGAAGGCCCGTGGCCCAGACAGCAAAGAGGAGAGCCGCCCACCAGGCCTGGGGCACGCAACGCTGGAGCCCATGGAGAGCCTGCCCTGCCCTCTGCTAGCCTCCGACTCGGCTGCAGAGCTCAGAGGAGTGGGGGAAAAAGCCAGCGGAGATTCTCTGCGGTCTCACCGCCCTCTTCTTCCCCATGGCTAAATCTGATTTTGCTACACCAAGAGACCAGGAGTTGGTTAATCTGAGACGGGGGTTTGGCCATGTTAGCCAGGGTGGTCGGGGAAGGCCTCTCTGGGGAGGCCTTATTACTTATTACCTTATTACTGAGAGCCCAATGCAGAAAAGGCCAACCATGGGGCTGGAATTCCAGCTAAGGGCCCCGCCTGTGCAAAGGCCCTGCGGCAGGACTCCTGATTGTGACTCTGTGCTACTGGACACCAGCATCACTCGCCCCCCGCCTGGTCTGGGCTCTACAGGACAGGCAGCCCTCTGGGGAGGTGTGGCCTCCAACTCCAGGCAGGAGGAACTGCAGGGAGGAGTGGCTGGGAGTCCCTCTGCCTGTCCTTGCCCTGTGGGGTCCAGTCACAGCCAGGACATGTCCAAGGACGTCCCGAGACACGCCCTTCCTCCATCCTGAATCGTGTTTTCTCTGCATCTCCGAAAAGTCAGACTGCACGTCGCACTCAGTGTCCCTCCACGGCCATCCTTGCAGACCCGTCAGCTTGTACTTACGTGGGTCTGCCGCATCAGCCGCCTCACATTTGTCACTTGCTAGTAGTTTTCTCTGGACGCACTGCGTCTTAAAAGTCAGCGTACTTGTTATGGTTTCATAGGTTCCCCCAAAGTTTACGTGCGGTGAACTTCATCCCCAGACTCACACGTTAATGGTATTCGAGGGACAGGCGTTTGGGCAGGGCTGTGGTCCCAGGGCGGGGCCACAGGGCCCGAGGACAGGAAGAGGCAGAGCCAGCGCCCCGCTCCCTTTAGCGCCATCTTGTGCCGCAGCCCCCGGCCAGGTGCGGCCGTGCTCCTGCTGCCCAGCCTGCAGAGCTGGAGCCAAGCAGAGCTCTACTTCCCCAGTCTCTAGCTCTCAGCCACGGCCACAGATCAGACGGGGGAGCGTGTTAAAAAGAAACTTCTAGCCGGGCGCGGTGGCGCACGCCGGTCACCCCAGCCCTTGGGAGGCTGAGGCAGGAGGATCGCAAGTTCAAAGCCAGCCTCAGCCATGGCGAGGCACTGAGCGACTCAGTGAGACCCTGTCTCTAATCAAATACAAAAAAGGGCTGGGTGTTTGAGAGCATCCCTGAGCAGACTTACTCCTTCCTGTCATGACGGGGAGCACAGGTGACGAGACAGAGGGCTGATGCCTTGCTCAGAAGAGCCGATATCCTCACAGGGCGGACAGGCAGTAGGCAAGCAAAATAACTGCAAATTACGATCAGAGCAACTCAGAAAGACCCACGAGGCACCTCCAGGAATGGGGTAGCCGGGGTTGGCACTTAGAGGGGCGGAGGGCCCCTTCTCACCCACATCGTATTGTTCCTGTGCAAAGGCTCTGGGACAATCTGTGACACTTCTAATCGAGTGCTCCTCCTGACCCCTCCAAGAGGAACCGCTGGATCCTGCTTAGGAAGAGGATCCTCCCCCAGGCCCTTCCAGGGTGCCAGGGACAGCACTGAATGGTGTCCAGGCGTCATCTGCAAGAAGGCCTGTCCTAACTCTCTGATGGGGCCTGGCTGTCTCTGTTGTGCACACCGAGGGGAAACTGAGGCGGCCGGTCCGCCCAGCGGGGGCCCGCGCTCCAGAGTCAGAACCACCCGAGATAAAATCCTGCCGCTACTGGGCTGTGTGGCCGTGGCCAGGTTTCCTGGGATCTTTGGAAGGCACAGTGCTTTGTAGATTACGAGGGGTGGGGGGGATCCTGAACCAAGTTCATACTCCTCGTCCCTCAGCCCTGGTGGGACACTCTCCAGCCATTACCAGGTGAAGGCAGAGAATCTTCATTTTGTCTCTCTCTTTTTTTTTTTTTAAACCGGGGATTGCACTCAGGGCACTCGACCACTGGGCCACATCCCCAGCCCTTTTTTGTATTTTATTAGAGACAGGGTCTCACTGAGTTGCTAAGTGCCTCACCATTGCTGAGGCTGGCTTTGAACTCGCGATCCTCCTGCCTCAGCCTCCCAAGTGCTGCGATGACAGGCGTGCACCACCGTGCCCGGCTTCGTTTTATCTTTTGCACAGGTATGCGCTGGACCTATATGTTCCACTTTTGGGGGCGAGAGAGGTACTGGGGATGGAACTCAGGGTCATCTAACCACTGAGCCACATCCCCAGCCCTATTTTGTATTTTATTTAGAGA
This sequence comes from Tamias sibiricus, assembly GCA_025594165.1. Classification (NCBI taxonomy): domain Eukaryota; kingdom Metazoa; phylum Chordata; class Mammalia; order Rodentia; family Sciuridae; genus Tamias; species Tamias sibiricus. The sequence continues at coordinate 13,830,394 of CM046664.1, forward strand.
CAGAGTCTCCCTGAGTTGCTTAGCGCCTCTCTGTTGCTGAGGCTGTCTTTGAACTTGCAATCCTCCTGCCTCAGCCTCCTGAGCCGCTGGGATTACAGGCGTGCGCCACCGCGCCCAGTTTATATGTTCCATTTTAATACCTGCTCCTCAGCCTGACTTGGAGATCAAATGAGATGCCAGTCTCCCAGGGAACTTTCCCTTACAAGGCCCTGAACTGAGACCGTCTCACCTTCTAGGGGGAGGGACACTGTCTCCAAACGAGGACACTCATGTGCCGGAAGTAGAATCATCTACCCAGGGTCCCGCAGTGGGTAGGCAATGGGGTGAGGATTAGGGGGGCAGATCTTGCCTCTTCACCTCCTTCCAGAATCTCACGATACTCCCGGGCAAAGGGAAGCATTTAGCAGACAAGCTCACCCCTGATTGAGACAGTGTCACCTTGGAAACCCCCGTTTGTGGGTTGAGCTCGGCTGAGACCATCCCCCCAACCCAACTCTGGGCTTTTTCCTTCTATCCTCCAAATGCAAGGTCAGGCTGGGTTAGTCCTCGTCACGCACACGCGGCCACCCAGAGACAAGCCAAGCAGGCTGGACATGGCTGGCGAGAAGGTCTCCAGAGCTGCTTGGGGCATCTTTGCCAGGAACTGGAGTGGGTGGCTGGAAAGAACCAGGGAATGACAGGGTCCAACCTCCCGTCCACCTGGGAAGCGCATCCCATGCCCCCCTGTCCCTGGGCAGGTCTTTACCTGCTGGCTTAGCACGTGAAAGAGGCCACAAGCCAAACGCACATCAAATTCCTAAGAATGCTTTGCATCTCTTTCTTGCTCAGGTGCCACAAGGGTCACCAAGAGGACCTTGGCCCTGCTGCCCCCACGCCCCCCCAGGCTGGAGAGCTGAGTTCTTGTCAGCCAACCAGAACCACATTTATTTTTCGGCTGAACAGTAAACAGAATTACTGTCTTAAAAAAAAAAGGTATACATCTATCACCTAATTTATATGCATTAAAAACTCCCGGGGCAGGAGAGACTCCAGGGTGTTAGGAGAGCTATCTCTGAGGACTGGGATTTGGAGTTTTATACTTTTTACTTCTGCTTATCTCTCCTTTCTAATTTTTCCCCCCAATCAACACGTGTTGCTTTTGTAAATTGAGCAGAGAGGAAGAAAGGAGGGGAAAGTAGCTCAGAGTCGGGCTGAAGTGAACGCAGGCGTATGACGTGGATTCTGTTGACAGCCCGGAAACTCCTGAGCCAGCGAGAAATGGAAATCAAAGGACCCTCGGAATGGAGCTCCTGCTCCAAGGAGCTCGGCTGGTTTGGCTACTCCTGGGGTGGGAAGCCTCTCTGCTCCTTCTGTCTGCTGCCTGGAGTTTGGCACGTCCTGAGCACCAGCGAATGCTTGGTGCTTCCTGGAAAGCCCTACAACTCTCCCTCCCTGGCCAAGTTCAGTCCCTAAGTTATTTGATTTTTAAAAAATAACTGTGTAGCTGGTAAGAGGAGAAGGGGCAGGCAGATGAGTGGTGGGTACCACTCCCCAAAATGGGGAGCCCCAGAGCTCAGAGGGCAAAGGAGGGCTGAGGATTCTCTGAGGGGAACAAGGAAGGGCGGTGCCCACCCCTGTCACTGAGGCTGAGCCAACCTTAGACCTCTTGGTCAGGTCTGATCCTTAGAGATAAGGGGAGAGGAGGGGAGAACAAAGGAAGAGGAGGACAAGGAGGAAGAAGAAAAGTTTGGCCTTCCTAGGGGATGATGGGAATATACCCAGGCATGGGACCCACCTGAGCATGGTGTAAGAGGACATATCTAGGGACAGTGCATGCATAGACACGTAGGAAGCTCAGGTTGTAGACTAGTGTTGGCGATCACTGGGTCGACCCACTTCACGGAGGAGACCAGAACACAGAAGAGCGATAGAATTTCCCAAGGTCGGGTTTTGATTAGCCCAGGTTCTGTCTGAAGCTAAACCCCCGTTCCTACAGCCACGGAGCTACACTGCCTACCAAGAATCAGGAACACCCTTCTGGAACCTTCTCACACACTCTCTGCTAAGGGTCTTACGTGAGCTCATTTAGTTCTAACCTCTGCCCCTCTGATTTAACAGACAGCCAACTCAACAGCCCCACACCCAGGAGATGGAGGCTGAGACAGATGAGGTCATTTGGCAAGGTCACACAGCGATGCTACAGCAGGTGGAGACACCAGGGTCCTGTTCCTAACCACTGAGCTACATGAGCTCTCTGGAAGTAGACGGAATGGGGAGCTGAGGAACCAGGGTACCAATGTTTTCTGAGCTCCTGAGACAAGCCTTGCATGCACTTCACCCCCAGAAAAGCCCTGAGAAGGAATTTTTCCTCTTTCTACTTTTCCGAAGATGAATTCAAGACTCAAGATCCCTGGGTCCTGGCATCCTTCTCTGCCAGGCCTTGGAATAGAAGCTGGGCTCACTGTGCCCAAAGCCCCAGGGTGCACAGTGCTCTGGGTCAGGGGTTTGTGGGGACTTTGGAGGAGGAGTACAGATACACAGCCAGCTTCTAAGAGGGCCTCGCAAACCACGGCCCGTGTCCAGCCTGGCCAAGGCCTGTCTTCCTGTGGCCCACGAGCTAAGCATGTTTTCTCCTTTAAACAGTTTAAGAAATTTTTCAAAAGAATAATATTCTGTGACATGGGAAGATGGCAGGAAATTCACATTTCAGGGACCAGAGTAAAATCCAATCGATGGGAACGAGGCCACACCCTTGGGTTGCAAACTGCTTCCGCTTGCACGCCAAGGTGGCAGAGATGACTTGCAGTGACAGAGACCATGTGACAAAGCTGAAAATATTCCCTGTCTGGCCCTTTACAGGAAATGGTTTTTGACCCTTGCTCTAAGAAATTGGAATGGGGCCAACAGAAAATTGAGCAGCTAGAAGCAGGTCGTGACGGCTTTGGACGGTCCTTTCTGTGGCGGGGTCTGGGTAGGGTCAGGGTCAAGTGGATTTCACACTCGATCACTCCGTCAGCCACTCCTGCCTCCGAGCGTGCTGGGCCGCGCTCCCAGAGCCCCTGCCCTGCCAGGGCCCTGCAGGTGTGCGCATATCCAGTCTGGGGCCAGGCAGGTGGTACAACAGAAAGCGCTGGTGAGGGCAGGGCTCTGCTTGGCATTGCACTGGCCTGCCCACAATCCCGAGTTGCAAGATGGTAGCTCTGGGCAGAACTGCCTGCTGCCACCCCAGCCCGCGGAGGCCGGGCCCAGCGTGGACTCCCACCACACAGATCACGCGCCCGGAATCCTTCCGCCTCTTCTTCTCCCCATTCCCTGCGCAAAACCCGACATCGCGCCCTAACCCAGCCTTCCCAGGCGGCTGCGGGACACTAAATTAGCTGGACAAATGCTTATCCAAGCGAGGCAAATCCCAAATTGCTTTAGAATGCCTTCCTTACAGACCACTGGCCTGGACAGGGCCACCAGGGAGGAAGTGACCTCCCTGGTCACTTCCATCACACACGGGATCCCTGGGGCTGGTCAGAAAATCAGGGGCGTGACCCTGGCCCGTACACACACGTGTGCATGCGTGTGTTCGAGTTCCGGGGGCGTAGGCACACATCTGTGCCCCTCCGTGTGGCCGTGTTTTGCACACACACCAGCACGTGTGTTTACCTGTGAGTGAACCGATGTGCGTCCACGGGTGTGAATGCAGCTGTGTGTGAGGCATACTTATCACTGTGGTTTGGATAAGTGTCCCCATACTTAAAGGCGCGGTCCCAGGCTAGTGGTATTGGAAAACACTGTGGACCTTTGAGAAATGGGGACAAGTGGGAGGGCTTTAGGTTGTTGGGGGTGTGCTGTCCAAAGGGGTTACAGGACCCCATCAGTGTGTCTGTCTCTGTTCCTTCCTCCTTCCTTGCTTGAGATGTGAGCACTTACTCCAACACATGCTCTGACCAGGACAGGCTGCCCTCACCAGTGGCCCAAATCAACAGGCCACATGATCTTAGACTTGAACCTCCAGAACCATGAGCCAAAACAAACCTGACTTTCTCTCTCTTCCTAAGTAGCTTGTGTCGGGTATTTTGTTACAGTGATGGAAAGCAGACAGATACATTCCTGCGTGTGCATTCATTGCACATCATTGTCCAGGTAGATGCATATTTTTTATTTTTATTTTTTTGTGACCAGAGCAGGTACCATCCTGTGCCCTTCACAGAGTGCCTTGTTCCTACATTTTCCCCGGTCTTAGAAATGCTCTAATCAATTATTTATCTGGAATCTGTAGGTTTGGGTTATCAGGTACTGGGGGAAGTTGGGGGTTGGGGTGGGGGGTAGAGAATGACTGCTAATGAGGAGAGCTTTTTTTTCCCCCAAGGTGATAAATGTTCTGAAATTAGATTCTGGAAATAGTTGTCCAATTTTGTAAATATACTAAAAAGCACTGAACCAGACTTACATAGTAAATGACTTATGGCATACAAATTAGATATCCACAACATTGTTTAAGGAGGAAAAAACCCATCAGAAGTTCACAAGGATTCTCTCTCACGTCTTCCCGTCACATTTGCTGAGCGCCCCAGGCTGGGAAATAAGAGGGGGAGAGACTGATTTCGTGGCTTTGTCGTTTGGGGGAGGAATTTCTCATCCTGCCTGTTTCTACAGCCCAGAACTCCACTTGCCTGCAGGGAAGAACATTTGGGCTCTTTCCCTTGAAGAATTGCTCATAGAAAGAGGGGACCGAGGGGACATACGGAAGCCTGTGGGGGTGGTGGCAGGAAGAGACTGGAGTGGACGCTGGAAAATGAACTACGATTTCCGTACTCCAAGATGAAGGGAGAGAGCGGGAGAGCCAGGGGCTTGTGCTGGGAAGAACCATTTCCTTTTAGAAGGAGAGACGGGAGCGTCGAGAGAAGTGGGGACTTACTAGGGGAGGCAGCAGCACCCAGCGGCTAGAAGCTTGGAATTGGGAATTGGGGGGGTCGGGGGAAAGCCAGGCTCCAGACCCAGTTGACGCTGTTTAACTAGGAGCCTCTGGGAAAATGCCTAAAATAAATGCAGGGAGACACACCTGAATCTTTCTTGTCAACGTTCACAGAATCCTGTTCCATAGTGCTCCCTCCCAGGCCCACTGGGGACTACGTGACCTAGTCTGTTTGCAGCATCACCAGATTGGTTCTGGTCAATAAAAAGTGACACCTGTCACTTCCTGGTTGGAGCTCATTGCCCAATCACCAGTTTCTCTCTGCTGGTGCCTCTGTGACCCCGGAGGCTCTGTGATGATCTGTAGAGTGACAATATTGGAATAGCCTGGATCCCTGAGTAAATGCACCGGAGAGAGTTGCCTTAGAGGATTGCCCAACCTACAGCAGACTTTATATGAGGTAGAAATAAACTTTCTGAGTAAGCCAGGGAGATTTTTAGGATTTTTTGTTTATTTGTTATGGCAGCATATGCCTATCCTATCCTGACTAAAAGGACATGCGAGGAGGTTTGGAACATCAAAAACACTCAATAACTACTGGCCACTCTGGTTGTCAAGTGATCCCCCAAATACAAAGTGAGTGAGGCCATGAGAAGAAAATATATAATGAAAGGAACAACAGCAAAATCAACAAAATAAGATACTATGGTTTGGGTTAAAGTACTACAACAAACATCTGTCTAAAGAGCCCAACTGTCTGGGATAGGAATTATATTTTCCCTGGTATTGAAGACGTGGTATTTTTCCCAAATGGCCACAGACACCTCCATTTGTATGTAACTGGGCGACGCGGGCATTCTAAAGAACCACAGGCAAATGGGAAATCTATGTTTGTGAGATTCAATTTCAAGTTTTTGTTAATAGCTTTCTCCTGCTTCTCTCAGATAGAAAGCGAGTCACCCCGGGGATGTGACCTCACCTCTCAATCATTGAAAAACAGAAAATAAATGTCGACGGAGATTAAAAACACAGATTCGCCGCCCTGAGAGGCTGTCACGTGACCCTGTTGCATCTTCATGGGAAAGAGGAAAACTCCAATATAATCCTATTATACATATTTCCATTAGTCACCAAGCCTCACCTTGGTAATCTGTTTCAATTGAAAGTCCTGTCATCCTCTGAAACCCAATTTGGATGGTGCAGGAACAAAATGTAAGATTGTGCCAATTTCTCAGAGACGGGCCAAAATCTTCACTGGAGTTCATTTGAGGTTGTTTTTTTTCCCCTTAAGCTCTTAACTTTAGGGCACTGAAAGAAGTCTTTCCCAACGTCGCTCTCAGTAATCTCCTCCCAGGCCTTCTTGAGTTCCATGGGCTCCCCGGCTTCTAGGGTGAAGAGATGGGGATCTCAAGCCAGTGCCCAGTCACCTCCACCTCCAAGGGACACGGGCTTTGGGGAGCTCTCTGGAGGTTGGCAGTAGAAGGTGCCCGGGCTTGGGGGCCAGGCTGTTCATCTCCCTAGCTCAAACCCAGAGTCCTGATGTCACTCCAGTCCCTAGCCGTTCCTCCAGCAGTGCGGAAGCGACCACGTCATTGCAGCCACCCTGCAGGTGGGTGGGCACAGTTGGCCCCAAGGCATGGTGGGGGGACTGGGGGTGCAGGGTTTAACCAGCCCCGGGGGTGGACCCTGCCCCTCCCCCAAGGCCAGAACCCAGACATTCTGCTTTTGGGTCTGGGTGTTTCTTCAGATCACCCCAGCTGCCCACCAAACCCCTGGGCAAGCCATAAAATTTCTTGGCGTCTGATCTGTAAAATGGGGACAGATTAATCACAGTTACCCTTCGGGAGCGCCGTGAGCATTCAGTAACATAAAATAGGATGCGTAACAGGCTGAGCACATGCCTGCGCACAGTAGGGCTCAATGCTGTGCACTTGTTATCATTGTGACTCATCTGCGGGGACAAGACACTTGGGGCTTTGGTGTTCTGCCGGATACCTCCCAGCTGCACCGCTTGTTCCAACCAACTGAATACAGTTGTTCCTCCAGTATCCACAGGGCTGTAGGAACCCGGAGGAAACCAAAATCCATGGATGTACAAATCTATCATAAAAGATGATACAAGCTGGGCGCGGGGGCGCACGCCTGTCATCCCAGCACTTGGGAGGCTGAGGCAGGAGGATTGCGAGTTCAAAGCCAGCCTCAGCAATGGCGAGGCACTTCGAAACTCAGTGAAGCCCTGTCTCTGATAAAATACAAAAAGGGCTGGGGATGCGGCCCAGTGGTCGAGTGCTCCTGAGTTCAATCCCCAGTACCAAAAAAAAAAAAAAAAATGATATAGCACGTGCCTATCGCCTCCACCCATCTTATATACTGTAACTCATCTCTAGAGTACTTATAATACCGAATATAACATACATACTGTAATAAATAGCTGTTATGCTATTTTGTTTAGGAAATAATTAAAAAAAAAAAAAGTCAGGACGTGCCCAATACAAATGTGAGCAAGGCAGGCCTAACTCCACACTCCACAGTGCACAGGGGAGCACTGAGTCAGAGGATGCTGGGACAACACCTGCCAGAGAGACCCAGGATGCCCGAGACCGCGGAGGCTTCCGCAGGGTATGGACGCATCAATCGGTTCGAGTGGATTCAGAGCAGTGGGCAGCGAATTCCAGTTTTGCTCTTAGGAGCTTTCTGAAAATTTTTTTTTTCCCACATGGATTTCTGATCTGTGGTTGGTTGAATCTGCAGACGTGGAGTTTTGTTTTTAACACTGGTCGGTCTCTTCTACCAAGAACCATGGTCTCCCATTCCCCACGTCTTTCCCAATGTCTCATTCTTGGAGAGCAGCACATCTCACGGACAGGTGAGTCCCTTCCTCTGAGCTCTCGCCCCCTCCTCTGCACACCTGTTTACACAACTCCTACCTGGTGTGACGATTGCTGTGGTTTTTTGGTATCTTTGCTGTGGCTGCGGCTACTGCGGACAGGTATATCCTACAAAGCACTGTAATCCCAGGCCCTACTGCCTCTGGGCTATTTGAGATGAATGGCTGGACAGCTGGACAAGTGAATGAATGAACGAATACATGAATTATTAACAAAGCCATTTTTGGACATTTCGACTGGGGACACAGGTTTTGATCATCTACAACTGCGCAGGAATCCGCCAAGTCAATATACAGGCCACCAGTATTGGACCGCCGAGACGTCTTCTCTATCAACATTAGGAGCTACATGTCAAGACTCTCAGATGTGATTTCATACGTGATTTCAACCAGGCAGCCTGGAAGAACAAACTATGGATTTTATTGGTCCTCCATATCATAAGTGAACATTCTTTCTGGCAGCCTGAAAATGGCATTTCTCTCCTTAGCCAACATCACCTCGTTTTCCCCTCCCACCCTGCCACCGAGTTGTCAATTTCAGTTGTGAGTTCCATCTCTGTTCCATGTGTGGGGTGAGGGTCTGTTAGCTTCAGAGCTTCACAAACATGACTCTATGGGCCCAGAAGAGCTTTGTGCTGGCCGCAGCCTGGCCGCACACACCCTGTATGGGGGATGGGAGCCCATTATGGGGGCTCTTCCAAGGAGGAGAATGGAGAAGCCAATCTCAATATTTCTCCTGCCAGAGAGAAGTCTAGGACGGAGCAGGTAAAATGCAGACTCAGATACTTGCACCTCTCAGCTGAATAACAGAGGCATGTTATTTAACTTCTCTGAATCTCGGTTTCCTCATCTGCAATGTAAGAATACTGTCTTTGTGAGAAATGTGCAGGTGTGAATCCTAGTTCTATTACTACCGGCTGCTTTGTCTTTCTGAACCTCAGGGTTTAATCCATAGGCTGGGTTTAATAAGCCTGCTTCACTGTTCTGGAAATTCAATTAGATAATACATCTAAAGTGTCACTATTGTGCCTGACTCACAGGGAGTACAGAAGAAAATAGAGCTATTAATAATAAGGACATAGTAGCACCACCATCCCCCCATCCATGGTTTTGATTCTGTGGTTTCAAGGTTAAGTGTGGTCCAAAAACATTAAATGAAAAATTCTAGAAATAAAAAAAAATTCATAAATTTAAAATTGCATGCCATTTTGAGTAGCATAATGAAATCTCCCAGTGTCTTACTCTGTCCTACCCCAACTCTGCCCAGGATGTGAATCATCCCTTTCTTCAGCGTATCCATGTTGTATATGCTACCCACCTGTTGGTCACTTAGAATATGCCTGGTTATTTGATTGTCTATCAAGGTATCTCAGTGCTTGTTCAAACAACCATCACTCAGCTTAGTAATGGCCCCAAAGTGCAAAAATAGTGATACTAGCAATTTGGTTATGCCAAAGAAAAGCCATATGGTGTTCCCTTTAAGTGAAAATCTGAACTTAACAAGAAAAAAAAAAATCTCCTGCTGAGGTTGCTAAAATCCAAAGCAAGAACAAATTTTTTTATCTATAAAATTGCGAAGAAGGAAAAATAAATTTGTGCTGCTTTTGCTGTCACATCTCAAACTGCAAAAGGTAGAGCCACAGGACATCGGAGCTTCGTTAGGACAGAAAAGCCCTTAAATTATGGGGGGAGGCACTATCTGCAGTTTTCAGGTAGCCACTGGGGTTCCTAGAGCATAGCCCACGTGGCTAAGGGGCGCTGTAGCAATAGTAACCACACGTGTTTCTTTCCCATGGCCCTTCTGGGTCCTGGGTCCAGTGCGGGACTCCACAGTGCTGGGCTCTGGGTCCTGCCACCCAAGGAGAGAGGCCAGGCCTCCAGTCTGATGGAGGAGGCAGGTGGCTAAGCACACGGGTCCCGTTCAGGCCGCAGTGGAGGGGCTTCCTGCAGAGGTGCGGGAGGGGCGGGGGAGAGCTGGCCAGAGACCCCTTAGACCTCAGCCCAACACAACTGGCACGCAGGGGCTGGGGCAGCCTTCCGCCGCTCTCGGGAAGTCCGGAGGGGGCTTCTTGGCCCCGGTGGCCTCTGGCAGCAGCAGTGAACTTGGGACTCAAGAAAGAGACCCCACACCCCCACTGACGCACCCCAGTGGCACCCCGTCAGGGGTTTTCCATGGTGCAGCGATGCCACCCAGGCCCCTGGCCACCGCTCTGGCTCCTGAGAGGGGACACGAGGTTCACAGCCTCCGTTCAGGTGATCTCCAGAGTGACACAGCATCAGGGCAGCACCAAAACCAGGGCAAAATCCCTGCCAGAATTCACGTCGGGGTGGGGGGTGGGATCCAGGGAGCTGGCAGCCGTTCTAAAGGACGCGGCGGCGAGACCACTGTCTTCAGACAGACAGACAGACAGACAAGGAAGGCAGAGTCTCAGGGTGGAGTCCCAAGTCACAATAGGCAAAACTCCAGAGTGTCCTGTGAGCTCTGGGAACTACCTGGAGGCCAGCACCCACGCGGTCACCCAATCCACAGGTAAGTACTGAGTGCTGAGTACCCCTGATGCCAGGTGCTGGTTCTGATCGTAGCAAAGTGAGCAGAGCTGCCCTCAGGGGGCTCACGTTCTAGTAGAGGCAGAAAATTCAAAAGAAACAAATGAAAATGACAGCCCAGCGAGGTGGGTGCTATGTTATCCTCGTGTTACAGATGAGGAAGAGGCGGCACAGAGAGGGTAAGTCACTTGTCCAAGGACACTCAGCTAAGTGGGGGAGAGAAGCACGGAGTTTGTGTGAGCCTCCGAGAAAACAACAAAAAAACTACGGCTCCAAGAGTCACAGCTGTTGCCTGAGCCCTCCCTGGGTGCATCCTGGCGGGACCTGGCTATCCTCAGTGCTGCAGGTGATCCTGGGAGATAGGCAGGAATTCTCATCCTCTTTGGACAGGAGGAAACCGAGGCTCAGAGCGAGGAGGTGACCTCAAAGCAAGCTCAGGCACTAAGTGGGGGACCCAGGTCTCTTGAGAAGAGAGGGGCGAGAGGGGGTGTCTTTGGTCCAGGCCTGATGGGCCAGGCCAGAACCACTAAGGCAGGATGCCCAGTCTTGGATGCCCCAGGAGGCCAGTCACCCAGGGTCCCTCACGTGCGAAGCAGCACGATGGTCAGACGACGTCAACGGGGTTGCTCAAAGACGACCCCGAATCACTCGAGCAGCGGTCTGGCGCTCGGCGGCCGGGCACTGTGGTCGGCCCGTCCTCACTCTTCTGGGGGACACCGTCTCACCACGACTCTGCTGTCCTTTGGAGAATTTTGTCCCAAGGAACTTCAGAAGGCCACTCACGCCTGGGATCGTCCTGGCCAGCCGAGCCCAGCAAGCACCGACAGTGATGCTAGCCGCAGAGGGTGGACGGCGCCCCGCGACGGGCGTGCAGGAAGCTGCCTCCCCTGCGCTGCCCTCACTCGGCCCCCTGCAGGGCCCCGACACCGAGCGACGGCCCACCCTTTCCAGAGGAAGAAGAGAGCAGCCCGAAGGGCCCGGGTCGGGGCCAGGCCACAGCCTGCAGGGTTTCAGCATCTCTGTTGCCGTGCAGCTCTGACTCTGAGACGGGAGGAGAAAGAGATCCCTGTTCAGGCAGAACATTCTGGAAACTGTTCAGAGGTTCCGAGTCCAGCTTCCATAGCAGAATTCCCAGGAGAGGTGTTTACACAGAAGAAGAAGATGCCCAGGCCCCGTTCCGGGTCAAGAGCATCTTGGGCGTGTTGGGGAGGGCCCAGGCGGTTAGAATTCCAACGCTCCTGGGCAATTCTGATGTTGAGCCAAGGTTCAGAACCATTCTGACTCCGTGAAGGAAAACAAAGAACCTCTCTCAATCTGTCATCCACGGGAAAAACGATCTGCCCTGTCTGTTGCAATGTTCTGTGGACAAATGACTTTGACCCTCACAGTTTGACCCACCAACTGAAAGGGCCCCACAGACCAGGGCTCATGTGCCCATTCTACAGATGAGAAAGCAGGGCCCGAGGACTTGCCCAGAGCCATCCAGGAAGGGGAAGTCAGGTCCAAAGGCCTTCCTAGAACCAAGGACCAGAGCTCTTTGACATTTAGAGAAGGCGGTGGCCATTCATCTCCCCTAAGAGAAGCAGCTCGAGGGCCTGGTTTCAAGACCTGACCCCACAGGATACTGTCACGAATGCTGATCGAAGGCCTTCACTGTGAAACTGACGCTTCAACCTAGACCCAAATGCCGAATTCAGACAGGATGGGACAGGAGAGGGGCTGAGATGTGCGCCGTGGAGAGGAAGAATTCTGAGGTCAGGGGAAGAGTCCTGGCATGGCAAGGTGGGGCCATGCAGGCCACCGGCCACGTGCCACCGGCTGCCCCTCTGCCTGCAGACCACACACCGGGGCTCGCCATCAGGCTGGTTTTCTTGAGTGGGTGAAGCCCACCCCGCTGTGCTCTTGTTTGAACTAGTGATTTGATTAGCAAACACTTTCTCTATAAATAATGAAGAAGTAAACACAGGCCTGCCACTGACAAATTGTCATGAGTCGGGAGTTAATGGGGTGTAAAGTAGGCAGCGAGCAGCTCTGCTCTGGGCCTGTCCTCCCGCCGCACCACCGCCACCCTGGGAAATGGCGCTGAGCCACCTCTGGTCTACCACGTGGGCACCTTTTCCCCCAGGCCCCTCCAGTTATCACCCACCTCCCAGGCTAAGGACAAAGGCCACCCTTCCCGTGTCACCTTCCTGGGTTCTCAGCTTCCCCCTCTTCGGCGCGCGGCTCCACAAAATTAGAACCAAAGGGAAGGAACGAGCGGCCACGGGTGATTCCCGCTCTGTGCCTTGCCTGGGTTCCCTTTGGTGGGGGGTGGTCTGTTTCCTTTCACGTCCGGGAAAGTGGCCCAGGGTTCTTTTCCATGGATGAGCAGTGTGCTGCCTCCCCGCCAGGGCTGTCTCCTTAGGGCCGTCTCCGATTCCAAACCAGGGACGCCAGAAGATGTTGACCACGGCCTCTCATCTACCTGGCCACTGTGCCTGGCCCCAGGGAGTTGGCGCTTATGATGACGCACCATCTGTCTGCATCAAGTCCCAGGAGGAAAGCTGCAGATTCTCCTTTCTGGTACCTGGAAGTGCCTCATGGAAGGTCTCAACAGCTATTTGCTGAATGGCCAGATTAACGGGTGAGTGGGTGAGCGCATGGGTGGATGGGGAGGTGGATGGGGAGGTGGATGGGGAGGTGGATGGGGAGGTAGATTGATGGTGGTTGGATGAATGCATGGATGGATGGGAGGATGGATGGGTGGATGGATGGGTGGATGGATAGATGGGAAGATAGGGATGAGAGGATGGATGGATGAAGCAGCCCCAATCAGGGAGATGGCTATTGCAGCTAGCTGGAAGCCATAAGTTCCACCTGATAATAATCATATGCATGACGCACCTGTAAATGCACGTGACGCATCCGCAAAGCTAAAGGTATATAACCGGGTGAAAGCGGTCAGAAGCAAATTTCATTCAGTCAGTCGTTCAGTAGCTCAGTCGGTCGGAAGAAGAGTTCAGGTCAGAGAAGAAGAAAAGAGTCAGAGCGGCCAGAACGTAGTCAGAAGAAGAAATAAGAGTCAGAGCGGTTAAAAGAGAGAAGTAGTTGTTGCTGGTGGGAGTCAGGCCGAGGCTGCCGAAGAAGAAAGAAGAAGCTCTCTCTCTCTCTCTCTCTCTCTCTAAGCTCTCTCTAAGAAAGTAAAAGTAAAAGAAAGTGAAGAAGAAAGAAGAAAGAAGAATCTCTCTCTCTCTCTCTCTCTCTCTCTCTCTCTCTTTCTCTCTCTAAGCTCTAAGAAAGTAAAAACAAAAGAAAGTAAAGTAAAGAAGTAAAGTAAAGAGTCAGTAGCCAGAAGAAGTAAGGAGTCAGAGAGGTTGCTGAAAGAGTTTCAAGAGATTGCAAAAGCCGAAGAATAAAAAAACCTTCTTTCATCTTCATTCTGCCTCCAAGTTTTTCTCCCGCGGCGTTGTTGCTCCAAGTCAGGAAGCAACAGATGGATAGATAGACGGATGGGTGGATGGGAGGATGGATGGGTGGGTGGATGGATGGATAGATGAGAAGATAGATGGATGAGAGGATGGATGGATAGATAGACGGATGGGTGGATGGGAGGATGGATGGATGGATCTATGGATAGATGGGTAGATGAATGGATGGATGGATGGAAGTAAATGGGTAAATATTGATGGATGGATGGGGAGATGGATGGACGGGTAGATGGGCGGGTGGACAGATGGACAGATGGATGGGAGGATGGATGGATGGATAGAGGTAAGTGGGTGGATACTGGACGGGTGGATGGGTCAGTGGACAACATGACTAGATGGCTGAGCAGACACAAGGCTGGCTGGCTGGACAGGACAGATGAGGTGGTTGGGTGGATTCTGAATGGACGGTGGTAGATGGGGACGTGGTGGAGGAACGACAGACAGGTGGTGGGTGAAGGGGTTGGGAGATTCAGTGGATAAACTGGTCAAGGCTGGGTGGACACGTGTTCAGGTCACTCACTCCTAATGGTTCAGCTGAGGTCAAACAGGCCCAGAGCAGGAGGTCACCACCCATCTAAGGAGGAAGAAGCCGGTGCCTCAGAACCATCAGTTCACAAACCCAGAGCTAGGAAGGTTGGAGCTCGCGTCAGGTCACAGCAGAGGAAGAACTTGAACTCTGGGCCCAGTCCTCCTGCAAGGTCCCTCCTGCATGCAGTGAGGGAAGGCCACCCCTCCCCGCGGCAGGTGGTGTGACTGGGTGGAGGGATGCGCTGGACCAAGGACCAAAACCCGGAGGGCAGGTGCCGCAGAGCACGGGGTCCTGCAGGCGGAGGGGCGCGGCTCCCGGGCAGGGCAGGTGGCCCTGCGCAGAGCCCAGCAGCCGCCAGTTCTGAGGCCCTGTCAAAGGCGGCTTTTGTTGCTCAGAGAAAAACTCAGACCTGGTGATCAAGACGCCCTGACAGTCCTCGATAGTCACAAACACTTCCCAACAAGTCAGCCGCGATCCCTTGATCTGCGCCTCCGCGTCCTGGGGCTGCGCTAATAACTGCCTTGGGGGGACGCGAGGCTCTGAAGACGCTGTGACCCCTCCCTGCCTTTGAAGGGAGCGGCCCCCTTCCCTCCTCCGTGCTCCTCTGGGTCATTTGAACACCTACAAGAAACGGAATCTGCGTTTGAAGAAGACTCGCAGACAAGCCTTTTGATTAAAAGTCGGAGCGACTTGGTCCTCAAAGGAGGACGATGGCAGGAGGAGGGCCGGGGAGGGGGCTCTGCTTCTCATCCTCAGTCTCAGAGCAAAGGCGGACCACGGAAGAGCCTGGACCCCAACAAGCTGGGGGGTCCTCTCCTTGCAATTTGAACAGGGGTCACTGCCACCTGCTCACTCAACCAGAAAGTTCTCGTCACCACTGAGGTGAAGACAGGAGTCCCACACCCAGCTCCACCTTTACAAAAGGACCCAGTGTGCCTGGTCATTTAGAAAAGTCCAAAGGCCTAGACGGGCCAAGTTTCATTAACTAATATTATTACCATATAATTTAAAAATTCTCCAGCATTTCCTAGTCACTAGTCCTAGTCACTTTATAAAGAGTTTTTGGTCTTTCTGTCTCACTTGCTCCTCCCAGTCACCCAGGGAAATACGCGCTGTTCTCCCCACAACAGTCGCAGCTGGGACACTGAGGCTCAGAGAAGTGAAGTGATTTGACTAAGGTCACACAGCCAGCAAGGGACAAGGCTAGAACATCTGTTCAGGACATGGAATTCCATATCTAATATTCTTTCTACTGCTGCATGGGACAAGAGTCAGGTATTTGTGTCACCTCCCTGGGGTCCCCTAACACAGGGCCAGCAGCACTAACAGTCGTAATGACAGTAACAAATGCTCACGCCGACTTCCCTGGGTCAGTTCTGAGCGCCTTTGTGGGTGTTAACTCACGGATCCGCACCTCGGTCCCAAAAAGGAGGGGCTGTTAGCATCTCCATTGTACAGACGGGAACGCTGAGGCTCGCGTATTGGCAACAGCTGGCAGCCCAAACACTCCTCTGTGGGCGAATCTGGTGACTCTCAGCTGTGTTTCCTGGTGACCTAGGGGTCCACAAAGCGTCTCTTGGGACACGTGGAAAAGAGACCAAAAAATTCAAAGAAAGACTTAATTCCATCTTCAAGATGATAAGGAAGGTTAAGGTTCAGCCTGGGAGCTGGAGAGGTCAAGGTCATGCCCTGGCTGAGCCTCTCACAGGCTGTGTGTCTTTGGACAGGTCAGCTCACCTCCCTGGCCCCCTCAGGTGCCTCATCTGTAAAATGGGGAGAGTTGACTGAATTATGTCATGTGCATGTGTGGATAAGCCTCAATGAAACCCACTATTCTATGTGATCCATTTGCACCAATAAAAACAGGAATAACAATCAAATTAAGCAACACCTATATAGTCCTTAGTGCAAGGCCGATTATGTAGTAGTTGCTCAACAAACTCAGTTCCCTAATGAATATTCAGAGCGTCATTTCCCAATAAAGTCCCCTGCCTTGTATTGAAAATGATTCACATAAGCCCTCGAGCTCCCTTTATTTATTTATTTAAAGGTAGCTGAACATCAAAGGCTGGTTTTGCAAATAATACTTCTCAGTCCCCAGAGGGGACATTCCCTGGGAATAGATTCATTTCCACTCTCAGCGACGCCAGCAGCCCTTCTGATGAATCTCAGCTCTGTCCAGCTGGGATCTGTTCCTGGGACTGGCGCTTCCGGCTGTGCCCTAACCCTTCCGATGACTGTCACCAGTGACACTGAAATCCCCCTCAGGCAAGAAGGGTGGAGAACCGGATGCTCACCCGAACCCTAGCTCTACCCTGGAAGTGGGCACGATGCCCACGTGGGGCGGCAGCCTGGGCTGTCAGATGCGGCCAGGCGGGTGGACGGAGGAAGTCCACGCAGTGGTGGGACCGCAGGCCAACATGGCGTCCCGGCTGCAAGAGTTCTGAGGGTCCCTCTGCCAGCAGCATCTCATCCGTCCCCAAAATGGCTGGCTGTGCCCCTGCGGGACGCTGACTATCCCAGGATAACCCTCTCCTGGCTTTCCTCCAACTCTGGCTCCTGCTCGTCCGTCTTCCTTGGAGATCACTCCATCTTCTTTTCCACCTTCGTCTTTGTTTTTTTTGGTACCAGGGATTGAACTCAGGGGCACTCGACCACTGGGCCACATCCCCAGCCCTTTTTTGTATTTTATTAGAGACAGGGTCTCACTGAGTTGCCAAGTGCCTCGCCATGGCTGAGGCTGGCTTTGAACTCGCGATCCTCCTGCCTCAGCCTCCCAAGTGC
This sequence comes from Tamias sibiricus, assembly GCA_025594165.1. Lineage (NCBI taxonomy): Eukaryota > Metazoa > Chordata > Mammalia > Rodentia > Sciuridae > Tamias > Tamias sibiricus. Next base: position 13,847,493 of record CM046664.1, read on the forward strand.
TGGGATGACAGGCGTGCGCCACCGCACCCAGCATCCTCCTTGGTCTTTTCCCCGAGGGGTGCTGGCTCTCCAAGTGGGGTTCCCAGACCTGCAGCTCCCACACCACCTGGGCTGAGTGCTACAAACTGTTAACCATGCAGATTCCCCGTCACAGACCTGCTAAATCAGAACCTGGGCGGGGGGGGAGGGGTGTTTTCAGGAACCTCGCAGGGGATTCTGATGCCATTCAAGAGAGAAAAACCCGTGGCTTCTGATACCGCGGGGCACTGTCGGCCGCCAGTCTCGTCTCCCTAGTCTCGGACTCATCTCTGCACGGTGAAGACTCTAGGCGCCACCTTAACATGGTCCCTGAGTAGACTCAGGGGCACCTCAGCCTCAACAGCCTCAGCCAGGCCCTCGGACTCTGCTCCCAAGCCTGCTGTGGCCCAGCAAGGTCCTCCTCAGCGTCACCGGCACCCAAGGTCCAGTGTCTGCGCCCCGCCCCCCCACCCGCCATCCACCCTGCCTTGCCCTTCCTCTTGCTTCCTGAGACACTGGAAGGGCAAACATGGACCAATGCGTTGAAGGAATCTCTGGGCAGTGAAAATCCAGACGATGGAAGAAACGAACCCGGAGTCCGCCTTCTCCTCACAGAAAACCTCACCTTGCATTTCTGAGTTTGCTGAAAATCTCGGAGCGCCTCCTTTCCATCCGGGCTACCCAACATCCATCCAGCTGTCTCCAGACCTCCCTCCACCTCTTGTTTCCCCCTTCTGCCAAAACAAACTCTTATTCCACATTTGAAGATACATGCTCCCCCCGCATAGATGAATACGCCTATTGATCTCCCTCGTGCCAGTCATTATCAAGATTTATCTGTTCCCAGGGCTCCTCATTGATCGGGGAAAGCAAGGTTCCCAGGGGTCGATCAGTCCTGATATACTCCGTGACAAAGAGTCAATGGCTATTTATTATTTGATTTATGGGCTTAATTATCTTAAACACGATCAGACAGGGGACAAAGCAAAAGTTGAGCAGTGACTAAGCCACAGGAACAGGGTTGGGGATGCATCAAATCAAACCCCAGGGCCCAGCAGGTTCCCAGAGCAGCAGAAACCGTGACCTCGCACCTCTCCCTCCTCCCTACCCTCACCACCCTGGAGTCTGTGGCAGGGAGAGGGAGGGGAGGGGGGACGATGCTGGGGTTTCAATTGGCACCTGCTGCCAAGCAACAGGTCACGGGTCAGGCAGGTTTGGCGGTTAGGATGGGGAACTTGACATGGAGAGAGGTCAGTCCTTGTCCTGTTCACAGGGGGGAGAGCAGTAGAGGGTCCCAGGTTGTCCATGGGGCATTAGAAAGAATGACAGATTCAGGCCAGGTGCAGTGGCACATGCCTGTAATCCCAGCAGCTTGGGAGGCTGAGGCTGGAGGATGGCAATTTGAAGGCCAGCCTCAGCAACTTAGTGAGGTCTTAAGCAACTTAGCGAGACCCTGTCTCAAAAATAATATATAAAAGGGCTGGGGATGTGGCTCAGTGGTTTAATCCCAAATACCAAAAGAAGAGGAGGAGGAGAAGAAGAAGAAGAAGAAGAAAAAGAATGACAGATTCAGGCACGGCTGAGAAGGGAAGAAGATAAGCTGGCTTGGTAGAGCCTCTGGCAGGAATCAGGCTCCTTCCTCGCGCACCACCCAGGGCAAATCGGTAATTAAAGGCTGGTTTCCCTGCAATTTGACAAACACTGTTTTTCCTGTCTTTTGGAGGGACTTAACAGGTCTCTGAAGTGGGTGTCACTCAACCCCACCGAGGACAGACAAGGCAACAGACGCGTGGGCCGCGCCTCCGAGGGCTGTTCGTCGCGATCCTGCCTCTCCCCGGGAAGCTGCCCTCAAGCACCCCATTCCTGTTCAACCGCGGCCTGTCAGGGCTGCTACGGAAACCGTCCCCGGCTTCTGGAACACGGTAAGGGCCTGATGTGCCCACACTCGCCTCCCAGACGCAGGAGCGCGGCTGGCTATTTTTAACTTCAGTAAATAGTGAGAGCTGTTGAAACTGCCCCTCTCCAGGGGCCGGCGCCGGCTCACCGCTGCAGCCGGGGGAGCCGCGCCACACGCCCCCTGGAACAGATCGTGGGGCACTCAAACCTGCCTCCGTCCCACGGATGTCTGATTGGGACTACCACGAACTGTCCGCACCCTTCCTGGAGGAGGGGAACGGGCTGACTGGCTTTGTTCTTAGGAAAGTGATTGTCCCAAAGTGGTCTTTCTAGAACGCCAACCAAACCACGCCACTCTTCTGGTTGAATCGCTGGGTGGCTTCCCTCCTGCTTTTAGGAGGAAAGCTCAAATTCCTTAACCTGGTTCATAAGGTCCTTTAAATCTATCTCGTTTCTTAACACCAGCTACTTACTCTCAGTGTACACAACCTACACTCCAGCTTGGTCGCCTTCCTCCCTTCAAATCTCAGGGCCTTTGCACACGCTGTTCCCAATCTTTTTATCCATCTGACAATTACTTAGTTGAATAAGGGGCCAGCTGGGGGTGCTGGGGATGTAGAGGTGAGGCCCTTGTTTTCCTGAGGCTTCATTCTCAGGTGGGGCGGGGATAGGAAAGTCCTAATGAGAATGAGGACCAGGTAACGTCATAAGAAGGACTAGAGATTGGAAGCTTCCCAGTGGGAGGGACTCCAGGTTGGTTTCCTGACTCCCCAGCCTTCTGGAGGCCTCCAACATCCCCACGGCTTCTCCCCAGTCCCTCCTCAGCCAGGCCACCCCGACGCAGCAGCATCCAGCCTCCGTCCTCGGACGACCCTCCCCTCCTCCCCAGATGACCTCAGCTTCAAATGAAGTCCGCGGCTTCAATCAGCGCGTCCACGCAGATGACTAACACTTGGTTATTTCTAGCCTCAACCTTTCAGCTCAGCTGGAGACCAGTAGAGCCAGCTCCTGGCTCAACACCTCCCCCTGGGTGGCCCGGAGCTTGGTAACCTGGCCAAGTCACAAGCCAGCAGCAGAGCTGGGACGTGAATCCAAGGAGTCCAACTCCAGCCATTACCTGGATCATTTGATGTCACAATAAACACAGAACACCCGCTGGTCACGCCACCTGAGAAAAAATACACGAATTTTCCTAATTGCTGCTATTATTATTATTGTCCCAGTGACATCACGATTGTCACAGGAACCAGGAGGTACAAGCCATTGAACATCTGTAGTTATCAGAGGCTCTGTGCTGTAAGCCTTTCCACGTGAGGGTCAAATTCTTACCACTGTCTTGTAAGAGAGATTAATGTTATTCCCATTGTATAGATGAGGAGACCGAGGAAAGTGGAGGTGAAGGAATCTATAATAGGCCCATGCTTAAAGGGACAGGGTTCCATACACATGTCATTCAGTGAAAGTGATGGGATACACTTGCTGAATGAATCTACGGTCAATAGGAGAAAAAGACCCATCCATAAAAATGCGTGTGCCACAGCCCTCCTGGCCATTTGCCAAAACCTACCTCGTTTTTCTCCTGGGAATACAGTTAGCTATTTTCCAGCCTCCCTTGCAGTTGGGTGTGGCCAAGGGAATCCAAGCCAGATGATGGCAGGAGCCCAGCAATATGCACCACTTGTAGGCGTGGCTACAAGTAGGGAACCTCTCCTTGCGTTTTCCTCTTTCTCAGCTAGAAGCAGAGGCCTCTGAGCCTTAGTGTACAGCAGACTCAAAAGGTGGGTCTCTGCCTAACAGAGAACAGACCCCCATCATCCAGAAACTCCCATATGGAACTACGACTTGATCTAGAAATAAATATGTGTTCAGACGCTTCATATCTTAGGACCTACTTGTTACAGCAGCTTCCATGTCCCTGACCAATACAAACTGTGAATCTGTATACATTCTGGGGAGAAAAAAAAAAAAAAGTGCCGGGATGGATAGGCACCAAATTGTTCATGTCATTCTCTGTGGTTGGAGACGCCGCGGGTGGATTTCATTTCCTTCTCTCTGCTGATCTGCATTTTCGATAACAAATGAGTTGTCACTTGGGCCACAAGACGCACAATATTTGTTAACTGCTGACAGATGCCGCACACGCTGATTCCGAATCTTTGAGAGGCGAGGCCAGCGGTGACCAGCGGTGAGACCTGGAGGCGCGCAGGCCTTGGATGCTCATACGATTGTTTACCAACAGGCGCATGAAGTGTACATGAGATGCTAATAATAATAATGATAACGATGCAGTCCATTTATAGCCCTTCTTTCACAAAAGTCCCGGGGCGCTTCGCATCTCAGCACAATTAAAGACAGCCGCAGACAAAAAATCTTTTCAGCTGTGCTTTATAAAGGGAAAGCGATTCAGCCTTTTTGAACAAAAAAAGGAAGCCAATTCCGCCCGCTGATGGGGGGCGGGGGGTGCAATCTTCAAGTGCTCAGACCCCCCAACTCTTGTACGTTATATTTAGGATAATCAAACTGGTCCCAAGTGGAGGGGGAAAAATCATAAAGACACAAGTACCAAGTGACAGAAAAAGCAAGTCCAAACCTCATCCAGGCCCTGAGTTCACCGTCTTGGGGTGGGGGTGGGGGGGCACTAATCTGTCAAATATCCCAGCGTGGGGGGGTGCTATCTGAAAGCAGGGAAAACAGCAACTGATTTGGAGTTGGAGATAAATAATCCATTAAGTGGCTCCTGATATTTACTGGATTTAAAATACGGTGCAAATGAGGCCTCGTGGGATTTCATTACCACCTTAGCCCTGGGAGACGGGAGGTGGGGGATGGGGGTGTGTCTCACGCATGCGCACAAGTCAACCTCGGGTAACTGGATGGGTGACTTCCGATGCTGCAGCCCAGCGAGGGGATGGATGAGCCATTCAAAAAAAAAAAAAAAAAAATCTTCCCGAGGGCGCAGAGCCCAAGCCTCACCATTAAAATGAGATGTTGACATCAAGTCCCTACGACCTGGCTCCCTCCTACCCACGCCTGGGAAAGTTCCTGATGGAGTCCACCGAGCTCGCAGATGCAGGGGAACCACCCAGGCAGCTTCCCCGGAGCCCTGCCCCCGGGGGACACGCAACCAAATTGACAGCTAGGACACCCCCGCTCCTTCCTCTGCCTGGGTCGTCCAGGGCCAGGTTTCCTGGATGCTATCTCTGCTCTGCACCCCAGGAGTTTTACCACCCTGAACCAACCAGCGCAGGGGAGGAGGAGGCAGAAGCTAGGCCAGCAGGAAGGCTCTGAGCACGGCTCTTAGGAAAAACCTTGCTCTGAAATGCACCAATTTAAAAAAAAAAAAAAAAAATGGGAGAGAGAGAGAGAGAGAGAGAGAGAGAGAGAGAACCCTTTACACAGTTAAAAAGAAATCTTGTTTTAGTACATTATGTTAAACTCCACACCCTTTTCTTGGGTTATTTATTGAGGCTCCACCATCATCTGGCCTCAGTGGGCCTTTTCCCACCGCCCTCCCCTCCTGGTCCACTTGCAGTCCTCAATATGACTGCCTCATTCCTGCCTCAGGGCCTTTGCACATGCCCTAGGGCAGCCCTTTCTGTGCTCTTGGTATGGCTATCTCCTCCTCCTCCTCCTCCTCAGTAGGTTGTAGCTCAAAGGTTACCCCCACCCCACCCTCATGAACGTCCTCTGAGCCCTCTTCAAAGGAGCTCTCCTGTCGCTCTGACCCATCCATCACCCTTCATGGTACTTACTACTACATTTTTGTCCTTGCTGTCTAACCTCTACTGTCCACGAGACTGTGAGGACCCGGTGGAAACTGTGGCCACGTGTTCCGAGAGTCTCGCCCGCTGTCTCGGCAGGGTCTGATCAAGGCCTGTGGCGGGCACCCTGGAGGAGGCTGCCTTGAGCTCCTGCTGCAGGAGGCTCTTGGGGGCAGGAGAGTCCCCCTGCTTGCGGGAGGAAGGAGGAGCAGGGTTCTCTAGAGCAGCAGGAGTCAGAATCCCCTGGAGGCTTTGTCGGGGACCCACTGCCCGACCCACCCTGACCTCTGATTCTGCAGAGCAGCAGCCTGCGTGGGGGGCACCCATTTCTTTCTTTCTTTTTTTTTTTTTTTTGGTACCGGGGATTGAACTCAGGGGCACTCAATCACTGGGCCACATCCCCAGCCCTTTTTTGGGGTATTTTATTTGGAGACAGGGTCTCACTGAGTTGCTAAGTGCCTCGCCATTGCTGAGGCTGGCTTTGAACTCGCCATCCTCCTGCCTCAGCCTCCCAGGTGCTGGGATGACAGGCGTGCACCACTGCACCCGGCGGCGGCGCCCATTTCTGACAGGTTCCTGCATGAGGCTGGCCAGGGGCCACAGAATGAGGAGCTCGGATTTAAGTCATTTTGGAATTACAGAAAATGACATAGGGAGCGGGGACAGGGCGCTTTGGAGGAACCATCAGTTCTGTGAGCTCTGTAAAGAAATCCTGTGTGTCGCTGGTGTCCGCGGGACGAGTCTCCCGCAGGGAAAGAGACCAAGCGTGCGTTTCTTGGAGAGGGGTGGGAGGAAGACGAGAAGGAAACAGAGAGAATTGGCGGGAAACCTAGGGGATGTGGGGGAGAGGGTGTGTGTGTGTGCGTGTGCGCGCACGTGCATGCCTCCCCAGGAATTTTCAGGGCATGACAGAAATACACAAACACCAGAAAAACCCAAGTTACAACACAAAACTCAGTTCTAATGGCCCCGTGGTTTTCAAGCTAGCGTGTGCAAAATCCTTTGGATCTTAATACAAATGTCGGAAGCCCAGGCTAACTAGGGTAGGAGGGGGCTGGGGCGGTGTGCTGTGACCGAGTCCTCCAGGGGGTTCCGGGAGGACCAGGGACGGAGAGCCCCGTGGCGGGGAATCTCCCAGGGGGCGCTCACCCCCTGGGCCTGAGCATGCCAGACAGCGTCCAGAGGTGCCTGTGCTCAGGCCCAGGCCTGTGGGCTACCTGTGCGATGGGCTGGGCAAGGGTTCCTGTTCCCTCTCTGGCCTCAGTGTTCTCGTCTGTGAAGTGGACACAGTAGTCAACAGGCGCACGTGGCCGTGCCCGGCTTGAAGCACAGCACTTGTCACTGAAGGCCCGTGGAACCCGCGGCCCTCCCGCTCTGCTTTTGGGTGCTCCGTGCTCTTCCCACCCCTCGATCAGAGAAATGACCTCCACAGAGAGGCTGGGCCACGGTCGCTTGGCAGAAAAGGAAGCAGGTTGTGTCCAAAATGTTCCATCTTCTTTTCCAAGAGGGCTGGAGCAGAAACTAACAAGGCCCGTTTCCTCAGCCTCCTGGGAAGAAGGGCCAGGTTCTCCCTCCCCAGAGCCACCCTCAGCGGCAACCAGGCTGGAGCTGGGTTAAAAAAGACTCCACCAGCCGGGCGCAGTGGCGCACGCCTGTCATCCCAGCACTTGGGAGGCTGAGGCAGGAGGATCAAGAGTTCAAAGCCAGCCTCAGCAATGGCGAGGCACTTAGCAACTCAGTGAGACCCTGTCTCTAATAAAATAGAAAAAAGGGCTGGGGACGTGGCCCAGTGGTAGAGTGCCCCTGAGTCCAATCCCCAGTACCAAAAATAAAAAAATAAAAATAAAAAGACTCCACCAACGAGTGGACTTGATTTCTGGGGCCTCAGGTAATTTGCTAGGAATGGGACACAGACAGGTCCCAGACACATGCATTTTGAAGGGCCTTGTCCCCTGGCGGGTGTGGGGCTTGCGGTCCAGAGAGACCACCCAGAGCTGCTCCCTGTAGCTTTGCAAATGGTAGCACATCCTCAGAGAAGCCGAGGACTCTTTCTTGCCCTGAGTTGGAAGCAAGACCCCTCCACAGACACCTGCCTCCACCTGCTCACGTCACAGATGAGGAAACCGAGGCCCGAGCACCCCGTCCCAGCTGGGCGGAAGGGCGGCGGACTCCTTCTTTCCACGGTTCCATTATTGGCTTTCCGATTCCATTCGGGGGTTTTTAACGGGAGCGATTGCACAGACTGCCCATAGCTGCGCCATAATTCCATAATGACCCAATCGTGAAATAATTTAGTCGTCCTGATGCTAATTGTATTAGTGGATAAAGCAACTGGGTAACTAGCTGGTTGTTTCTCACCCCCAAGAGCCACGCACACCGCATTATAAGGACGCTAATCTTAGAAATACCCGTTAACTTTGATGATAATTACCAAGTAATTGGCTAGAATATGCTATTGTGCATTTATCCGGAATATGCCAGGTAATTATCTGGGTTTATGCTCCCCATAAAATAAAACCAGGGTCTCAGAATTATTTGAGTCGGTTGGCTATTGTCCAACCATCGACCTCTGCCAGCCCATCATGCGGATGCAAGCGATTAATCATATTACTCAAATATTTAGTTTCCGATCGAATATTCAGATACGACGTCTGGATGGCCAACAAGTGGACGGCGCTGGGCGGGAGGCGGGGGGACGCGGAGCCCCTCCCGAAGATAAATATATACACGCCACAATGACATGGACTAACCGCCACTGCTTTGGGGCTCATCTGGCAATCCTCACACAAAATAGCAAAACACTTCAGAGACCAATTACGCGTCCCAAAGCTGCCAAGTCTTTATCTTGGTGTCAGGAAAAGGCTGGGCTATTTGTGAAATCTGTAGGTAGTTATGGTACTTGGGGAGGGGGACTCGGAATTTTGTGCATAATGGAAGAGGGGGCCGCCGATGCAGCTGGCTTGCAGGGTGAGCGACACATTTTCATAATGACCACTCGGTTTGTTTTCGAGGGTGGCTGCTAACTGGGCCTATCCATCCATCACCAATGAGCCAGCCTTTGGGAAGGGGGCAGGGGAGACAGGCAGAGAGGTGTGGGCAACAGGTCTCCATGGATAATCCCAAAAAAGTGAAGGAAAAGACAGGCAGCAGGTCCTTCAAAGGGTCAAGAAGGAGAGGACACAAGTTTCTAAAAAAAAAAAAAAAAAAAAAAAAAAAAATAGTAGCGCCAGGCACGGTGGCGCATGCCTATGATCCCAGCAGCTCAGGAGGCTGAGGCAGGAGGATCAAGAGTTCAAAGCCAGCCTCAGCAACTTAGCGAGGCCCTAAGCAACTCAGCGAGACTGTCTCTAAATGAAATATAAAAAGGGCTGGAGGTGAGGCTCCGTGGTTAACTGCCACTGGGTTCAATCTCAAAAGGAAAAAAAAAAAGTGGGATTAACAGGTCAGAGGGGGAGAGAGGAAGGGGGTTACTGAAATGCAAAGAAGACCAGGGTTCGGCCAAAAACCACCTTCCAGCCAGGTTTCTGCATCCTGAGTGAGTGGTTCCTGCCTCCTGCGGAGAGGAGTGGACACCTCCTGGGGAAGAGGAGAGAAAAGGAGCCCGGGGTCCAAGAGCACACAAACAGCCACAGGCTGTCCCTGCAGCTCCTTCCATTCAGAGGTCCAGTCTCTTCCTCTGCTCCTTGCATCTGGTGACCACACGGGTTGCTCTGGCCAGTGGATGCCAGCAAAGGCGTCCCATGATCAAACACTTGTGCACTCGGCCTCGACCTTGCTGCACTTGGGAACTCGAGGTCACCATAGGAATGAACCTGAACCAGGCAGCCGGGGACCAGGGGCCGCGTGGCACAGGACGGAGGCGCCCTGTCCACCAGCGGACAGGGGAGTGAGTGCGTCCAAGATGCATCAGGCCTCTGTCCACCTGCCAGCTGACCACACCTGCCGACTGTGTGGCCGCGGTCACCGAGCCTGGTCCAGTCTAGAACTGTCCACAGGATCCGGAAGCCACGAGGTAACCGAGCTTCCACGGCCTAATCAGAATGGCTCAGCCCCTGACTGATGACTGCAGCGTCACCTCTGTCCTGGGTAGAGTTGACAGCCACCATTTTTGCCTGGTTGAAGGGAGGCTGAAGGATCTGCAGTCCCCCACAAGCGCTTACTGTTCTACACCAGGCTCCAGTCACCTGCATAATCAACAGTGACAGGGCATAATGCACCCTCCACAATCACCACGGCCTTCTGGGTGGCCGGGGCAAGGTCGTGTCTCTCAAGGGAACAGAGCAAAGCCATGCCAGCTCTTCTCTGAGCCCACAGCTCTGGCCAGGACACCTCCCAAGATGAGAGGCTTCTGCATTGGATCCTGAGTTGAGTATGGCAACTCCTGGGCCATCACGGACCATCACAAGAACGTCACTGCTGTCCCCAGCTCTAATGTAATAAGGGAGCCAAAGCTCAAAAACACACCAAAGGATTGTTTCACAACTGGTCACAGGAAACCAAGGCTAGTCTGTATCTCAGTGCCTGTTTCACATCACCAAGTGAGGACAGAGAGTCCAAGAGATAAGTCCCTGTCATCTGACCTTCTGTTAATGTTAATCCTCTATTAATGACCATAGATCACACATCCTGGAAATTGATAATGGTGACCAGAAATGTACCCTGCGCGATGTCAACGGGAGCCAGAATAACATCCACCAGAGCCTCAGTTCAGGGATTAGGAAGCTGCAGCCCATGGGCCAAACCCGGCCCACCACTTGGTTTTATAAATAAAGTTTTATTGGAACACAGCCATGCAAATGCATTCACAAGTCTATGGCGGCGTTTGCACAACAAGAGTGGAGCTAAATAGCTGCTACAGAAACTGCATGCCTGCAAAGATCAAAGTATTTACTATCAGACCCTTGATAGAAAAAGTTGGCTAATGCCTGATTTAGGGGAATCCACCCACTTTACATTACAGAGAAAGCAAGCCTCCAAGATTCCTTACACAAAATCCTACAGCAAAAGGGGAATTAGACCCAGATCCTTTGAACCCCTAATTCAGTTTTCTCTGCAAACACTGCTTTGCTGAGGAGTTTAGCATTGGAAGCTATTTCCTGGGGACTTAAAAGATTCTAAGGAAGCTGTCTGCGGCACGCCTGGCTGCGGTCTATCCGCCAGACGATGGACCGACCAGAACCGCGTCTCTCCACCACGGCGGCGGCACGTGGCAGCTCGAGGGGACTGACCTGGTGATGATGGCCAGGTGCGGCGGGCTCATGCAGGCGCCCATGAACAGCACCACGTTCTCGTGCCGCGTCTGCCTGTAGGCCATCACCTCCCGCTTGAAGGCCTTGAGCTGGTCCTCGTTGTCCCTCTCGATGTCGATGAGCCGGATGGCCACCTCGCCGTGCCAGCGCCCGTGGTACACCTGCCCGAAGCGGCCCTTGCCGATGAGCTCGCCGACCTCCAGCTGCTCGAAGGGGATGTCCCACTCCTGCAGGAACATGCTGGTCTGGCTGGCCTTGCGGGGGAAGCTCCGGGCCGAGAGGAGGGACAGATTCATCTCCTCGAAGTCGTCTTCCGACTCCTCGGCCTCGTCGTGGCCCTCTTCATTCTGTGGTCGGAGGGGGAGAGAGGTCAGAGCCACTGCTGCCACCGCCCCAGGCCCCCTCGTGGTCCCGCGGGGCCCCTGTGCACCGTGGGGGTCTGGACACTTCGGGACTCGGCGCGGCCGCTGCAGACACGACTCGGTTCCCCCAAGTGGTTGAGGTCCCCAATCATACCGCAAAGAAGGTCCCAAGGCAGGCCCCGAGAGCCCCGCTCTTGTGCCGGGGGTGGGGGACACTGAGGGAGAGAAATGCTAAAGGGACCACCTTGTCTGAAAGCTTTGATCTCAGGACACGCCTTGGCCTGGCCAAACGGGGATGTCTGTCACCCTGGGAAATACCTTGCTCTAGGTCATGCCGCCGGGCAGAGGGAGGGAACAACAGAATGCTTTCCCCACTTCCCTGTGCTGGTTCGGCTTGCCCGACTCTTCATGTGCCTGAGATGAGGCTGACAAGCCCAGTAAACCACAGCGCCCCGTGAGTCAGTCTATCCCATCAATACTGCTTCCCCTGGGGAGTTTGGAATTGATGATTCAGAAACTGGGAGAGGTCAGAGCCTGAGGCAGGGAGGAGCCTGGCCTGTGCTGTTTATAGACGGGGACCAAGTGAGCTTGGCTGCTGGCCTCTGTGTGGCCTTGGGCAAGTTGCTTGACATCTCTGGGCCCTCCTTTTCTCCTTGGAAAGTGGAAGCAATAAAACCTGCCCTGGAGGGGCGGTGGGAAGGTTTCAAAGAGATGAAGAGCTGTTAAGTTCTTTGCACAGACCTGAGCACCTGTATCCAACTCTGCTTGGAGCCCTGAGAAAATAGAGATTCCTGGGCCCCATCCAGATCTCCTGAGTCAACATATCATCAGGCCAAGACCTGGAACCTGTGTTTGTACCGGGCATGCCACCGTGATGAGAATGCTCAGATGTGACCGTCACCAAATTTAGCCACTCAAGACCTCAGGACCCACCTGCTCAGCCTGCTATTCTGGGGTGCCTGGGGCTTGGGGGTGCCTCAACTTTTGGATTCTTTGGCTGGAATGTGGGAATGTGCCCCCACCACTAGGGACTTCCAGGGGCCCTGGGACCTCATAAGACAGCCTGGGAAGATGGCCTCTTAACTGGGAACGCTCTTCCTCACCCCAAATGCCCGAGAAGTTGCCCTGTTTGGTCTGATAAGGAGACTGAGCAGAGGTCACGTGTTCTCTCCCACGACCGTTTCCCAGGGACCACAGTGGTCCCCCCAAAGGACCTGATTTTCCCTGGAAACCCTGCTTCTATCCCTTTAAGTTCAGGACACACTAGCAGAGCTGAGGGGATAGGACTCGACAGTTCTCACCAAGGGACATTTTATGTATTCCTTCAGAGACTCGGGCAGGTGGAAAGTAGCCCCAGAACCTTCTCAACAGCCTGCCAAGCCCAGCATCCCTGAGCCCCCCTGTCCCCCCTGTGTATTCTTTGGAAGGCAGCAGGGCATATCCCCCTGGGTACCCACCCTGCCCTGGGCTAAGGTTTCAACTAAGAATGCAAATCTCACGCCAACTTCCGCCTTCTGCATGTGCACACCGTATAAACGGCCCATTAGGCTCGGTGCCGGAGGGGCCACGGCCCAGTAATCGTCCTGGAGTCAGAACATCCATCACACTGCCACCGCGCCCCGCCTCCCACCTGCCCCAAGCCCTCTGCGTCACCAACAACACAGGTCGGCCCTGCCACGGTCTAGGCAGCCCCTAGGAAAAGCTGCACCCCGATTCTTACCTCCGAGGTTGGCTCCACTTCAATTTGAAGTAATGGATTTCCTTCCAAGCTTGAAAGAGAGAGAGAGAAAAAATAAATGTGACCCTTAGGTGAAAAGGTAGGTGCGTACGAAGCGGCCCAAGATGGGCGTCCTTGCTCCCAAAAGCCTTTACCTCACGTTTCATTTCAACACTTGGTTCTGAAACAGTCCATAGCAGAGCCACACCAAGTGCAGTGCATGAGGACATTATTTGAGCTAGATTTTCTGGGCAGCTCAGGGCTCGTATTTCTTTATTGCTACTCTAGCGGCTTCTTGATAAGATGGCCTTAGTGGCACGGGCAGAAGATTTCTCAGAGGCCTCTGCGTCTGCTAGGAAAGAATGTGTCTGATTTCTAAGGTTCACTCAGATCCAGAATCTTCTGGAAAGATCTTACTGATCATTTGTTCATCTGCTCATTCATTCATCCATTCATTCATCATGCTCGAACCCTGGGCCAGGCGCAGCAGCAGACCCTTAGAGGGAGACAGAGTGCATGGGCCTGGCTGGCTCCTGACTCTGGGGACTCTTCTGCTTCTACTGGGAGGACTGAGCAAATTTGTAGCGATTGTGTAGAGAAGGCTAAAAGTGACAGGGGCCAAAAGTGAGGTCTGAATTGAATCAACAGTGTGAGAATTGCTGGAGGTATCTGAAATGTCACGGTGTTCCAGTTGGACCTTGTCAATGACACAGGATGGGTGTGTGTGGAATGAATATAAGGTGACTGTCATGGACAGGAAGACACAGGTGTGTGTGTGTGTGTGTGTGTGTGTGAGAGTGTGAGAGAGAGAGAGAGAGAGAGAGAGAGAGGTGCATCTGTTAGCTCATGAGCTGCAGCTGGATTCTAGGTGTGTGGAGAGCTGGGTGTGGGGTGCTGGGGTGCTGGGGTGTGGGTTTGTGCTGGGATCAGGGTGAGCTCCTTGCAGGAGCTGTTGTGTGTGCGTATGAGCTGGGTGGACACGTTGGGGGCATTAGGGAGGGTGCTGTGTGCTGATGGCATCACTGGGTATGGGCTGGGTGCGGGGACTGTTGAATGCGCAGTTTTAAGACGGAATGTTGCACACAGTGTGGCACTGGGACATCTTCACAGACTCCTGGGGTGGGTGTGCTTATGGGGTGCAGCAGGGACATAGCAGCTGGGTTACTGCAGGCGCAGAAGAGCTGGATCGGGTAGGAAAAGGGGCTCACAATGATGACCTTGCTCCCTTCCTAGTCCTCCAGGCTAAGCTGAGCAGATGCCCTCCGCCCACCTCCTTGCTGTGTGTGGGGGCCCCCCTATCCAGACCCTCAGGTTCCAGGAAGCTGCTGACCTTGCAGACAGAGTCCACCCCATTCCTGGAAGGGGTCCTGGCTGGGGAAAGAAGGGTGTCACAAAGTGGTGTGAACTATCCAATTATTTACAGCACCTCCTGGGAAGGCCCCATGAAACTGCACAATGACAGCTGACAGGCTGGGACTCTGACGCCCCCCGGGGTGGGACAATGCTGCTGGCCTCCCTTCCCGTGCCTGGCAATACTGCTCCTTTTGCATTAAGGCCGACTCCAGCAGCCGGGGCTATAGGATGAGTCCCCTCCGGGAGGAATGAGTCCCCATCACCCCGTGCACTCTAAGCGGATCCCAGGAGCTCCCGACACTGGTTTCCGCACGCTCGCTGACTGGCAGTTAATAACCTGGAGTTCGTCTTGCACAAATGGTGCAGTTGGTTTATGTGCGGCAGAGAAATGATCCAGAGTGAGGTGTCAGCACAATATCCCCCAGCAAATTGCTGCTCCTTTGATTTCAGAGATGTACCATTTGGTTCTTTAACAAAGTCCTAACGCGGGTCAAAATGCATGGAGCAGTTCGAGGAGCCACAAGAAAAACCAAGTAGGCAAAAAAATGTGTTGGGAAACTGGCCAAATCCTAAGACACCTCAGACTTCAGCCACAACCAGAAAAACGAAGGAAGAGACCTCCTGCAGAGAGAGTCTGCCTCCGCCACTGCAAAGATGTTCATTGCAGCATTGTTTACAACAGGGAAAGACGGGAAGCCATGGAAATCCAGCAAGAGGGGAAGGACGTGGTTACAGAAATGACATCGATGGGACATTTCACTGTCACTAAAAATAATGTCTAGGAAGAGTCTGGAACAATATGAAAAATGTGATGTCACAGTGTGAAAGATAACCAGGACAGCAGCTGCATACCCCACGGATCACAGGGAGGAATGGAAGGGCACTTGTAAAAGTTCTAATGGTGGGTGGGTTTGCAAGCAGTTATCTTCCTTTTCCTTTTTCATAGGGTAGTCCACATTTTCCAAAATTAGTTTATGCTACTATTTCTAGAGGGGTCTAAACCAGAGGTTGGCATGCATTTTCTGCAAAGGGCCAAAGAGCCACAGGGCTGGTTTCTTTACAGCGACTCCACCCTGCTGCGGTACTGAGAGAGCAGCCCGCCGCCAACAAATGGGCCTGCTAGGTTCCAATAAAACTTTATTTATAAAAACAGGCAACAGGTTGGATTTGTCTCCTGGGTCATAGCTGACTGATCCCTGGTATATATCTAAGTGACACTTTTTAAAGGGGAGACGATGATATAGAGGAAGTGCCATTTTATAATGTTCTAGCTACTGCCTTAGAAAAGTTCTTTCTGATCACAGGAAGGGGGTCCCGGGGTCCTGGGGATACGGCTGGCCCCTGGTGATCGTACTTGTCATGCAGGGCCAGAGACACAAGGCAGAGCTGGCTCCTGGGGCCGGCGCTGCCTCTCCTGTCCCCCGTTTCAGCCTGCGTGGTCACGCAACTTCCTTCCCTCTGCCCAAGTCCTGCCACGTGTCCCTGTTCCCCCCGCCATCTATTCCAGGGAGAGGAAGGAAGGGGACAGAGGACCAGAGCAGACTGGAGGCCCAGACGTCAAAGCACAGGGCAGGGGACAGCAGCCCTGCTCCACTTACATTGGATTCGAAGTCACCGGATGCAGGATGACCTGGGGTGCCCGGGTCGGCGTCTCTGGCACCGGCACCACATCTGGGCGTGAGATCCGACAGTCAGAAACCAAACACGGAATGCAGGACCACCCCCAGCGGCCTGGCTCCAGAGCCCTGCAGCCCGTAACGTCTCCCCACACACGTGGGCTCGGGGTCTCCTCTGTCCCTTCCTCAATGACCGGGACTTTACCCACTGAGAGGGACCAGTGTTCCAGGTGACCCCCTGCGCACAGTCCACCACTGCGCTCGGGGAGCTGCCGGAAGCCCTGGGCATCTCGCCGGAGCGCCCGCTGGTCATCTCTGAATCTCCCTCGCTCCTGGTGCCCTTGGGACCGGGAGGCCACTCGGTTTCGCATCTCCCCAGCGAGGGCCTCTCTGACCATCTCTGCCCCGCTACGTGGCTGTGGACCCCTCCTCATCCTGGCCTGCCTTCCACGGCAGACCACCCTCTTGGGCTTTTCATCGTGGTGTGAGACCACGCGGGTCCCACGACGCCCTTGAGATCTCCCGCCCTGACCTTCTCCACTTCCACACCCAGCCGTTATCCTGGGGTGCGGTGACCCCCAGCACCCTCTCTTGGATCGTGTCCATCTCACCATGCCCCTTTATTCCCCTTTACCCATCCCAGCAGCTCCCGCCTGTCTACAGGGCTTGTTGAGGAGGGGCTGCTGCCCTTGAACTTGACGCTTACCTGGGAAGATGAACTGCTGCTTGTATTTGTAGTAGTGAGAAGCTTGCAAAAGAGAGAGAGAGCACTAGTGTGAGAGTCCCTCCAGGTCCCCAGCTGGGTTCCCCCCACGGCCTCCAGGTCTCTGCCCCCCCCCCCAGCGTTTCCATGCTTCTGCAGATCCCCCACATGGCAGGGGATTGTGAACATGTGTAAAGAAACCAGAACTCCAAGCCCCCAGGCCCGTCTCCCCATTCACTCCCACTCCCCAAACCAGACCACTCCGGCTTGGCCAGCCGTCCCAAACACAATGCCATATTTTGTTCGATGCATAATTAATCACAAACACATATACAAAGTCTGTGAAGCCACGATCCAAAATATTAATTCTTTTCCTTTTGGCAGAATGATGACAGTGACTTAAAAAAAAAAAAAAAAAAAAGTCAGCTTTTCCTGCGCTTTCCACATTTCCTACACTGAGCCTCAGATTCCTTTGCTTTTTTTGCTGCTATAATAAATTACTGCCAACTCGGGGATTAAAACAAGCCCAGGGTAGATCCTCTTCCGGTTTGGAGGTCACGAGGCTGAAGTGAGTCTAAAAGGGCTAAAATCGAGGGGTCCGTTCATTCTGGAACCCCTGGAGACTCTGTCCCTCGGCTCCGCCAACTGGTCGGGGCCGAGGGCCTCATGATCTCATCACTCCGACCTCTGTTTCTGTCTGACATCACTCTACCGCCTTTGACCTTCATGCCTCCCTATTATAAGAATCGCGGTGATTACATTTAGAGCCACCAGGATAATCTGACATCTCGAGATCTGTGACTTAATCACGTCGGCAAAGATCCGTTTAGTCATGTCAAGTAGCAGATTCACAGATCCCAGATTAGGACTCGGACTTTTTTTTTTTCCTTTTTTGCCCTGAGAGGGCATTATTCTACTTAACACAAGCGTACATGAATGCCTGTATTTAGGAGACAGTTATGTGCAAGAAATTGTCTGGACTTTGCCGCTGATTCTCCCATCAATTCATTTGCTGCTTGGTCCACTCACCAGGGGTCGGGGGCTCAGATACTAGGTTTTTAATTTACCGCTTATTTCCTTGGGGGGTGCAGTGTCTGGGCACAGGGAGCAGGTCACATGGTTTTAGGTGTCCTCATAAATGAAGTGGACAGGATGAGGTTAGATAGGAGTCTGAACTGCCAAATCCACTTCCAGAAACGGTTTGATTACATGCAGGGTCGAGCTGCCCCTCAGAGCCAGCTCACGAAGCGTCAGCCCCGCGGTCGTGAACTTGAACTTGGAGCAGAGACACCATCCCGCAGGATGGAATCCTGTCTCTGCTTTTGGTTCCTTGCAAAAGCCAAAGCAAACCTCTGCGAACTTCAGGGTCCTTGCGCAAAACAGGGTCGTAACACTCCTTTCCACATGGGGCTAGGACCGTCGGTACCTAGCAGCGTGTCCTAGGTTCTAGATAAGAACAGTCAGCCCCCGGCACCCAGAGGTCCCACAGCAACAGACGCGACCAACCCAGGACTGGAAATATTTGAAAATAAACGGCATCTGTACTGAACATGTACAGACTGTCTTTTATCTTGTCATTATTCCCTAGGCGATGTAGTATAACCACTATTTCTACAGCGTTTGCATTATAGCAGGCATTATGAGTCATCTAGAAACGATTTAAAGCCTTTGCGAGAAAGCGCGCAGGATCTAGTCATGTGTCATAGGACACTTGAGCAGCCATCATCTGGATATTCACGAGGGTCCTGGAACCCCAGATCCCAAGGGATGCATGTATTAGTTGCATTGAGCATTGAGCTGATGCTTTGGAAGCTCTCAGCTCATGGACAAGCATGATTGATGATCAAGACCGTCAGACAGCTTCACGCGCCAGGTCCTTTGTTGGGGGGAAGTAAATAAAACACCCTGAGGGGCTGGAATTGATTCACAAGCTCCTTCAGGACAGAGAGTAAATCCAGCCTCTCAGGATCCCAAACTCCGGGCACACATGCATGTGCAATGCACACCTATGGAAAGCCTTGCCTCTTTGATCATAGATAAAATAGGAACGGCTGGGCGCGGTGGCGCACGCCTGTCATCCCAGCACTTGGGAGGCTGAGGCAGGAGGATCACAAGTTCAAAGCCAGCCTCAGCCATGGCAAGGCAATTAGCAACTCAGTGAGACCCTGTCTCTAATAAAATACAAAAATAGGGCTGGGGATGTGGCCCAGTGGTCGAGTGCCCCTGAGTTCAATCCCCAGTACCAAAACCAAACCAAAACAAAACAAAACAACAACAACAACAAAAAAAAAAAAACAGAACAGGAGCGACTTTTAACTCAGACCATTTGCAGATGACTTCAGGGAGTCTAGGTAGACTTTGATTCTGGAAAACGGGGTGTCCAGAGTAGCAAACAACCCACTCCGGGCTCCAGAGCAGAGCTCTCAAAGAAAAAAAAAAAGAAAAACCTGCAGGACTCCACGGGCATTTTTTTTCCTGTTACATAATCTAGGTTTCTGATGCATGCAGCCTTTTTGCCAACAAGAGCCCAAGATTAAAAAAGGACAAACTCCTCTCAGGCGGCTTAGCTGATCTCTTTCCCCCAGCTCTGATGGGGCCAGGAGCATCCTGTGTCTGCAGAAAAGATTAGCTGGTCGTCAAGTTCTTCTAAGAAGGAGGGGCCGGCTGTGGGGTGCAGCAGCTGTTTGGGCAGTCAGAGGCTGGGACCAGCAAGGGGACACCTGTAGACGCCTCCCTGCCCTGGGCCAACCCCAGCTTGACCCTTCCCTGGGCCACAGAACAGCTCGTTCGTGATGATTGAAAGCAGATGAGTGACAGAAGAGAAGGAGGCAGGTCCCAGGAGACCCGGTCTCCTGTGGATAAGACGCCAAGGAGCAGGGCATGTCTGAGAGGGCAGCTGAGCCGCTCCTGGCTTTCTGGCATCAAAGAGGACCTGGGGCCCTGGAGCCACAGAGAGGTGGGAGGGAAAAGCAGGTGACAGAGAAGGAGCTTCCACGCTGGAGGCCCTCTTCCTACCCTAAAGCCTCCCAAAGGGCTGCCAGAGCAGTCTTCTAGAAGGAAGAAGGAGCATGCCACCCTCCGCCCAGGTCTTTAGAGTACATTTCGTTGAGTCTTGGATGAAGCCTAGATTCCTGCCAGCTCTGAGACGTGCCTGGGGCCATTTGCCCTTGCTCCTGGGTTTGGGCCACAGGGGCACAGTTGGGCTCTTTCATGTAGCAGGGCCCCTGTGCTACGCCCCCACCTTCAGAACCCAGAGGTCTCTGACCTCCAACCCGACGTGTTCTCCTCTTGAATTTGCTTAGAGCGTCGCTCTTCCCTTTCAAAGCTCTCTCCAAAACGCACAGTCCAATTTTCACACCTATATTGACTTGGTTCACACCTGTCGCTCCTGCTGAGCCACAGGCCCCAGGCATGACAAGAGGGACTGCTGGGGACAGAATAATGTCCCCACCCCAAAGATGTCCCTGCCCTGCTCCCTGGGCACTAGGAATACATTACCTCTGATGGCAAAAGGGACTTGCAAATGGGATTAAGGGACCTTGAGACGGGGGCACTGTCCTGACTCACCCGGAGGGACCCAGTGTCATCACAAACAAGGTCCTTATAAGGGGGGGGGGGGGGCGGAAGGTCAGAGCCAGAGAGAGAGATGCAGAGGAGATGTGGTAATAGGGCAGAGGCTGGGGCCCTGGGGGGCCCAGACAGGGGACTATGCGCAGCCTCCAGAGGCTGAGGAAGGCAAGGAGCTGGGTCCTCCTCCCCTACAGCCTCTAGAAGGAACCAGCCCTGCTGGCACCTTGAGTTTGATCCAAGTGAAACCAAATATTTTGGACATCCAGCCTCCAGAAGTATAAGATAATACATTTGTGCTATTTTAAGTAACATTTTTTTTTTTTTTTACAGCGGCAATGGGGAAAGTAACACAGGACCATGCCTGGTTTGTTTGTCCTTCCAGATCTGGTGCCTGGTATAGCAGATGGTACATAGTAGATGCTCAATAAAGACCTGTTAGTGAAATGAGTGAGTAAATGCAGTTGGAGGGTCTAGAAGACAATTTGAAGAGAAAACAAACAAAAAAACTGAGCTCTGGGCAATGGGTAAAATTCAAGCTATTAATTTACCCCCTCACCATTTAATTAGTGCCTTCAATAGTAGGCAGTGTGCTGGGTTTTGGATGGACCACGAGAGAACCCTCCACATTTTCTGATCTCGGGGAGCTGACCTTTGGATGGAGGAGACAGACCAACAGGGAATAACCAGACATGATTATGGCGCAGAGTGACGGGCGTGGGAGGAGTCCCAACAGTGCCGGGAGGAGAGTTCTGACCGGGAGGAAGCACCCATCTGAGCCCCAGTGGCCCAGCCCCAGGGAGATCTCAGAAATCCTGCAGTCTCCACTAAAGGCACCTGCTGCCTCCTCTTTCCTCCTCCCGAGGTGTGGGAATTTTCCACTTCCTGGCGTGGTGTGCGTGCACACGTGCGTCAAGACAGTACAGGTGTTCCAATGAAAGAAGGCATTTGAACACTGGTCTCAGAAGCCCACAGAACGATCCCTCACAGAGCCTCTTTGCATTATCTTGCCACTCTGAATTGTTGGCCCATTTGACAGACGAGAAACTGAGGCTCCACAGACTCAGTGCCTGCTCAGAGCTAACCAGGTGGGAAAGACCCAGGCTGGGCTGTGAGGCCAGGTCTGCCTGTCCACGCCACACACTGGACTCTGCCTACGCTGGGTCATGTCCTACAAACAGGTCCACTGAACGAAGTGGCCACAGTCACACACACTGCCCAGCTTGAGCATGCCCCAAGGCTACCAGGTGAGTCGATTGCTGTTAACCTTCAAGCCCCCTTTGGACAAGAACATTCTAGATGAATCAGTTGTTCTGTCTCGGCATTAGCTTAAATAGCCTTCAGAAAACTTAACACCTGGCAGAGAACCATGCCCAAAGCTCGGATTTCCTACCAACAGAGGCTCACAATCAAGAGCCCAACCAGGTCCTTGCCACTCTCGGCTGATTTTGCTAGAGCCACCTGACATTATGGATGTCTTCCTAGGTCAGAAATGTACACAGGGTACTGCGTCCTTTCTGATGGTCACAGAGTATTGGATGATACAGACATGATCTTCGACTATGCCCCTGCTGACAGGCACTTGAGTTGATATCAATTTTTCACTGTTACAATGAAGTCCTTACACACAGATTCCTGGGCTCTAAAGCAGGTATTTCTGTACATAAAATTTCAAGCAGTGACATTGCTGATCACATTTGAAACTTTAACAAAATACCAAATTATCTCCCCAAAAAACTTTTGTTCAGCCTGGCATGGTGGCGCACGCCTGTAATCCCAGAGACTCAGGAGGCTGAGGCAGGAGGATCGCTAGTTCAAAGCCAGCCTCAGCAAAAGAGAGGCCCTAAGCAACTCAGTGAGACCCTGTCTCTAAATAAAAAATACAAAATAGGGCTGGGGATGTGGCTCAGTGGTTCAGTGCCCCTGAGTTCAATCCCCAGTACCAAAGGGGGGGGGGGAAAGTTTTGTTCAATTCCTATTTCTCATGCCAAGGTACACAGGGATTTTCACCTTTCTTTCTACAATTCCATCTAGGCCTATAATAATTAGCAACAATAATGAGAAATGCCAAAAGATAGCCACAGCAATTAAAAATTTTTTTGTGTTATCTAATAAATAATGCAAGTAGCTGGCATTTGGTGAGCTCTTCAATGAGAATGTCATTCTGCTAAGCTCTTAAGGTTTAGCCCTTCAATGATTGGGGAAGGTACTACGAATATTCCCATTTTACAGATATGGAAACTGAGACCCAGAGAGGTAAGGCATTTGCACAACAGCATGCAGATCTCAAGTGGTAAGGCTGGGATTCAAACACAAGCTGCCCACACTCTTAACTGCCAAGTTAAATGCTTTTCCCCTAAGAACCCTTTAGTCCAGTTCCCAAGGAGGGCCAAAACCCTGTCATGCTGTGTCATGGCAGGCTAGCACAGCAAACTGTCAAGGACTCCTCTTTGCCTCAGCCAAGGAGCCAAGTGATCACTTCCTGGTTGGTTAGGTCTCCTCTGAAGACCCCAGCAGATGCTTTTAGGGATAAAAAAAAGCTAAGGTACTTTTATGCCTAATTCTCCTGCAAAAGGGCTTTTCCCCGCAGACCCTGATTCATCAACAAACAGCAGTGGTTTCAGGGACTATGTCGCCAGAGTCGATGCCCAGAGTCAAAGTCTCGGGGGCTAGAGGAAAGCAGCCCAGGCCACGAGCCCACGTGTGAGTGGTCACAGATGTGACCAGCGCTGCGCCCCACTCACCGCCTTGCAGAGAGGCGGGCATGACTGTGAGAGCTGGCAGCAGGAGCCTCAGCCCGGGCAAACACTGGGCAACGTGCCTGCCTGACCTGCCATGGCTTCCTAAGATGACTCAGCCGCTGACTCTCGCTGTGGCCCTTGCTGGCTACCAGGTGCGTGGCGCTCATGCCCGCAGGATGTCAGGCGGCTTCCGCCTTGAACATGACACAGAAACGCCAAAGTTGCGCGAGTTTAAAATATACCGTCTCCATGGACACAGCCCAAATCAAAGCCGTGTGGGCAGGTGACTTACTTGGCTTGTCGTACCTGGGTGCTGCTCAGGTATGGGGTGGGGCCTCCACTCACCTCCCATTCTCTCATGGCTGGTCCAGCTTGGAGATGGTACCTGGTCGAGGACCAGGGATTTTTTATTTTGTTATGAAGCTCACTGACTCAGGAGGACACCCACCACTAGACCAGCACCGCCCAAGGAACTTTCTATACGGGTGTAATCCAATATGGCAGCCGCCGGCCACACACGGCTATCGACACTTGAAATGTGGCTAGGATAACTGAGGAATTAAGATTTTAATTATATTTCATTTTAAATCATTTAAATTTAAATAGCCATAGGAGGCTAGTGGCTGCCATATTGAACAACACAGATCGAGACTCTGGTTTCAAATGGCCAAGCCAGACTTCATCCTGCCACTTCCCTCTTTTTTTTTTTTTTTTTGGTACCAGGGATTGAACTCAGGGGCACTCGAGCACGGGGCCACATCCCCAGCCCTTTTTTGTATTTTATTAGAGACAGGGTCTCACTGAGTTGCTAAGTGCCTCCCCATTGCTGAGGCTGGCTTTGAACTCGCGATCCTCCTGCCTCAGCCTCCCAAGTGCTGGGATGACAGGCGTGTGCCACCACGCCCAGCTCCCACCACCTCCCTCTTGAAGTCAGTCATGGTGCCACAAATATGGCTGAGTTGGAAACATTCTTGGGGCTGAGTTTATATACAGAGATACTTGCACTTGACTTAGTGTGGCCTACCTGAAAAAGGAGAAAGGTCCCTTTCTTAGTTCTAATGACAAAGGAGGCCAAGAAGCCACAGTGTCTCATGAGTGGCCCTTCCACCATCATCTCAGAGCCCAGCGTCTAACGCTGGTCAACAGCCCAGGTGGGAGGTGGAGGAACCTTCCCGATCACCTTGTCCAACTACGTTCTCCCCCCTTGTCCAACTAGCAGGAGCACGATAGGCTTGGCTCTTGAACACAGGACTCCAGGCTGCAGAGTCAGAGCTGTGTCCTGGCACCAGGGTTAAGATGGAGAATGCAGCCCTGCTCAGCTGGGGGTCTCTCAGACCCTAAGAATCACCCTGTCCATTTCGATGGACTTAATTCATGAAAGACAACCACTGGCTCCAACTTAGGTGCTGTTGACCAAAGGGCCATCTCTAAGAGTCCCTGTACCTCCCCATGCCTCAGTTTCCTCATCTTTGAAATGGACTCAATACCACCTCATGGTTCCTCTGAACAGTAAATGAGGTCACAGAGGACAATTGCCCTGCAGATGGCAAAGGTTTATCATCCGAGTACCTCCCTGGCCCTCTCTGATCATCAACCCTCTGCCTTCTAGCAAGGACCAGCCCCGCCACAGCCTCCTTCCTCTCTGTCCGCCCCCCCCCACCCCCCCAGTACTGTCCACCCGGCATCTCCCGAGCACCGAGGTACCTGGCAGGTTGAAGTTCTTCTGCTGCCTCGTGCACTGCGGGGAAGGGTGGAGGGGAGAAGGCGGCGTGGCACTGGGAGGGAGGGGGGGTGCTGGTGAGGATGGCGTGGAGGACGTCGTGGATGAGGGGTTGCTGCTGGAGTCTGGCTGGTAGGGGACAGGGATGTGGTCCTGCACAGAGAGAAGAGGGCAGGGGTCAGGAGCAGGCCGGGAAGCAGAGGCACGCAGGAAGAGTGAGCTGAGCAGGAAGGCGCCCCCACCCCCACTTCCTCGGCAACTCCCGCCCTTTCTGCTGTCCCCGGGTCCTTCCAGTGTCCCAGCTGCTCCATCAGCTCCGCCGGTTTGCATCCAGCTGTGGAAGGAACGGCATCCGGAATCAAATTCCTGGGCACTGCTTGGACCCCAGAGTGCAAGGTCATCGCGTAATGAAACCACACAGGTGACAGCCCTGGGCCCTGTGTGGAGGTGCCCAGAGTACACTCCTCATCCTCACACCTCTCCTCCCGAGTGTTGATTAAAGAATCAACAGCCCGGCAGCTCCGAGAGCATGAGCGAGAGCCCCCAGCACCCCGCGCACACCTTGGCTGGAATCTGCCTCTCCTTGCCGTGCACCAGCTCCAGACCAACGAGGAAGACAGAGTCCGAGTGTGCATCCTCAGATGGCCTTGGCGGGTAGGCTAGAGGACAATGTCGTGGGTAGAATGGCGTCCCCTGCCCCCAAGACAGGTCACTCAGGAATTCAGAATCCAATCTTATTAGGAATAAGGGTCTCTGCAGACGTAATGAGGGTAAGGATCTCCAGAAGTGACCATCCTGGATTAAATCCAACGACAAATACCCTTATAAGAGACAGGACAGGACAGACACAGAGGGCAAAGCCAGGTGATGACAGGTGGAGACTGGAGGGAGGTAGCCACAGTCGAGGATCGCTGGAGCCACCAGAGAGGCCACAGAGGCTCCAGAAAGCACCTCTGGTGACATTTTGCCATTGCTCGGTGGTGTTCTGTGACATAGATGGGCCACAGTCTGTTTAACCATCACCTACTAAGTTGCTTCCTGTCATTGGCTATTGTGGACAAAGTTGCTATAAACATTTATGTGCAGGTTTTATGAGTACACATTTTTATTTGGAATAAATACCCAGGAATGCATTTTCCAGATAACACGGTGATAACATGATCACTTTTTAAAGAAAATGTAAAAATAGTTCTCCAGAGTGGCTGCACCTCTTTGTACCCGGGAGCCATGAGTGACTGATTTTCTGAGCACCCTAACAGGGGTTTAGTTTCATCAACATTTTTTTTTTTTGTATTCTGATAAGAGTGTAGTGGTATCTCATTATGCGTTTAATTTGCATTTACCTAATGGCTAATGATACTGAACGTCTTTTCATGTGCTTATCTACCATCTGTAGATTCTTTTTGGTTTTGATTACTGTAGGCTATATGAGGAGCTTTGAAATTGAGTAGACTTTATTCTTTTTTCATTTTATTCTCTTTTCAAAAGTAGGGGTTTTTTCCCCCCTATTTTAATTCCTTTGGCTTTTCCTATAAGTTTTAGGTAGTCTTGTATTTATCTACAACAAATCTTGCTGGGGTTTTGATAGGAATTGTACTAAACCTACACAGCAATTTTGAGAAGAATTGACCTTTTGACTATGTTGAATTTACGATCCATGAACATGGTATAGATTTTAATTCCCTAGGGCTATTGTAAGAAAGTAACACGAACTGAGTGGCTTTAAAAAAAAAAAAAAAACATGTATTTGTCCTCCCATACTTCTAGGGCTCCAAATCTGAAACCCAGGTCTTAGCAGGGCCATGTCTCAAGAGCCCCCTGAGACTTTAGGTAAGATCCTTCCTTGCCTCCCCTGGCCTCTGGCGGTGGTAGCAGTCCGTGGCCTCACCTGGCTTGTAGCTACACCACTCCAGTCTCTACCTTGTTGTCACATGGTGCTTTCCCTGTAAATCTCGGTTTGTCTTTTCCTTTTCTAATAGACATGAAAGTCATATTGGGTTAGGGACCACCAGCATGACCTCATCTGAATTTGACTACATCTGCAAAGATCCTTTTTCCAAACAGGACCACATTCACAGATTCAAGGGGGATATGTATATATATACTTTTTTTTTTTTTTTTTTTTGGTACCGGGGATTGAACTCAGGGGCACTCCACCACTGGAGTCCGAGTGTGCATAAAATACAAAAAAAGGCATCCCCAGCCCTTTTTTGTATTTTATTAGAGACAGGGTCTCACTGAGTTGCTAAGTGCCTCGCCATGGCTGAGGCTGGCTTTGAACTCGCGATCCTCCTGCCTCAGCCTCCCAAGTGCTGGGATGATAGGCGTGCGCCACCGCGCCCAGCAAGTTCTGTGTATATTTTATTAAATTTATATCTATTTCCATTTCATTGAGTAATTACAATGGTATATTTTAAATTTAGGTTTCCATATGTTAATTGCAAGCACACTGAAATACAACTAATTTCTGTATATTGGCCTTGTGTCCCTCTACATTATTGAACTGGCAATTCTATTAGTCCTAGGAGGGTTTTTGTTTTATTTTGCTTCTTGTATGTGCTTTGGGGTTTTCTACATAGACAATGATGTTACCTGCAGATAAGGACAGTGTTATTTTTCTCTTTCCAATTGGTATATCTTTTTTTTTTTTTTTTCCATTTTCTTTTCTTGTCTTCTTGCAATGGCTAGAACTTCCAGCACTAAGTCTAATGAGAGTGGTGAGAGTGGACATTACCTACATTTGGGCATTGCTCAGATTCTTGAACCTGTAAGTTTGTGTCTTGAGTCCACTGGCATCCATTCTTCACATCCTAGTCTGGGATACATGAAGCCAAAGGAAGTTTCAGGGGACTCATTCTGGACCTCTACCTGCCGCCTTAGCATGTATTTACATATGATATCCAGCACATTCCATTGTACTTAGTGGGAGGAATAGGGAAAAGTAGTGTAGTCCATCTTCCCCAAAACTGTGAATTCTTCCTAATCTGTTAGTTCTTTTAATCCTGGCAACAAATCTGCAAGTTGGGAGTTATCTCTGGAAGAAAAAAATTAGGACTTTGAAAGTGGAGGATCAGCCTCTGATTGTGTGGTGAGAAAAACGCAAGCCCCCCTCTCTGCACAGCTGCCATTCCACTTTCCCCGAGGTAACGGCCCCTACTAAGATCACTGACCCAGTTGGGGAGAAACAAATTTGAGTAAAAGGCAGGGGACACATGACCACTTGGACACATAGGTTGACTGTGCCAGGTCATGTTCTGTCTCATTCTAGCCACCTCCCAGGTAAGGCCACCTTGGAGGTACCTCTGACCTGATGTCAGCAGAAAGGCAGCCCCCTCGCTCTACTTGAAAAGGCAATTACATTGTCATGTCAACACACATGCCAGTGGAATGCCACGAGAGAGCTGTGGAGCTAAGATTCATGTGGGTGGGCTGTGACCTGGAGAGAGGCTCTCACAGCCCAGTGGGGCATGTGAGGTACTTCGAGGAAGTCAGAGGCTGGTGATGTCCAACGAGGGAGTGAGAGGAAGTAGAACGGGTCATCTGGCCCCCTCCAGAGCCTCTGCTCTTTGAACTGTCACTCATGGACTGGCAGATTTCAAGAAGTTTCCAAAGATGATCTGCAAAGATGATCATTATGCAAGTCACAAAAATCATGAAAACTTGTGCTAAAAAATCGGTGTCCCATGTGTAGGGACTAGATTCCAGATCTTGCTCAAACGAGGGTGCAGGTTTCAGAAGAAAATGGTGGACAACAATGCAGGTATTCAGGCTGGTCCTCGGATGACGTCACCTCCTCCTTTCTCGTTCTCAACCCCACTTAAGTCACATCCTTAATGTCCACTTAAGTCACATCAAATGTCATTCTTTTTCCCTTTATTCAGCATGCATTTATTGAGGGACACTTGAATGTGTCCCTCAATGTCCTGAATGTCTACTTAAGTCACATCAAATGGCCCATGTTCTCAAGCTAAACCAGGCCCTTCCATATCTTCAAGGCATAGGACGTGCTGCCATCTCTACTTGGAACATCTGTTCAGCCCTGTCCTATTCTGCCTGGACGATGTCCATTCCTTCTTCAAAATGCAGTTCAGATCTCTTCTCCCTTGAGGAGCTGACCTGACCTCTCCACTCCACCAGGTAAGGTACACTGTCCCCACCAGCCATGCACAATGCCCTGGCTTCCACTGTTGCTTCTACATGGCCACTTCTCAGCTTGTCTGTCTCTTCCTCTAGACTAGGTGCTCACTGAGGACAGGGACCACATTATATTCATCTCTGTTCTCAGCACTTAGCAAAGTGTCAGACACACAGTAGTCCCTCAATAAATGCATGCTGAATAAAGGGACAAAGAATGAATGAAGTGAAGGAAAAAAGGTTGGAGGGATAGAGAGAAGGAAAGAGAGAGGGAGGAGGAAGGTCTATCTCTTCCTACTAGACTGTGCCTGCCATTCATCTTGGAATCTGCAGAACTCAGCACAGAAACAAAAACATTGGGGGAGGGGGGGTGACACTGATAAATGCTATGTGAATGAATGAATGAATGAATGAGCAAACCAATCAATCAGTCAATAGGCAAGAGAGTGGAAGAGCTGTCTTTATGGAGGAAGGAATCATCTCTACCTTCTGAGGACAGGAATAAGGCTTTGATCATAGCTCAGGGCTGATGGGAATAAACAGACTTGTCAATAGCGTGGTGGTCACTTTCCTTGGCAGAATTGCTTCAATGCAAGGAGGAATTCCATCTGCACGTCAGACCCAGGTCTCTGGCCAGTGGGACCAGCAGCAGAAGGCTGTGTCCATCAGAGGGCAACTTGGACTCTACCAGGTCATGCAGGATAGGCGGAGGGGGCAGGATCCCTCTTTCTGAACACAGATGAGAGATAGAAACATCCCTCAGAGGCCATCCAGTCTGTCCCCTTCATTCCGCAGGTGGGGGCACTGAGGTGTAGGAAGAGGGAATGGCTTGCTGCAGTCACACACTTAGTGACCCAAGTCCCAACTCGCAGCCCAGAGGCAGACACACAAGTTTGTACCAAGTAGCAAGAAACCCCCATCTGACCTGGGAATCAACTAGAAAGACGTTCAATTCCCAGGTGCCCACGTCACCTCAAGAAGCGCCGATGGGGACATGGTGACACGTAACGGCGCTCCCATGGACACTTCCTAACGACACTCTCCTCCTCCTCTCACCTCGTGGTCTTGGCTGAATGGACTGTCCTGAAGAAGCAGACATATTTGTCTCGTGACCTCTGAGAGCCCACTCCCAGCAGCACCTGGTCAGTAACCATGATGTGGAATGAGATGGTGACTTGGGCCGACAGTGAAAGTAGCCGAAGGGACTAGGAGTAAAGGCGGAGGAGAGGTGAGATCGGGAACTCAGGTTCCCGACACCAGAGAGCCAACAGGAGCAGCAACGATGGAGAGGAAGGATGACATTAGAGAGGGACAAAGCCAGGTAACAGCAACGGACAGAGCAGAACCACAAAGAGTACCCCAGTCGTGCTCATGAAGGGGACCAGAGCGATGACCCTGGAACCCGCCGGACTCAGGCCATCGTCCACGTCTAGTTCTCTAAGGCCAGCTCCTCCAGGGAGGCGCCCCTTCCTTCCTTGCCCCGGGTCCTTCCTTACAACAGACAACTCACGTTGCTGAGCCTGGCCTAGGCAGGTCTCTGTCCCTAGTGAGCCACCATGCAGCCCCTTCCAACAGCCGACCACAGCGGGCAGCTCCAGCCTCCACCACCACTGCAGGTGGCATCTTTGATGCCTTGATGCAGAGGGACAAGGGTCATAGACTGGTCTTCTAAGATGATGACTTGGGACAACAGTGAATGTAGCAGAAGGGACTAGGGAACCTGTGTTCCCCATCTCACCTCTTCTCCATCTTTACTCCTAGCAGCTGATGCCATTGCTACTGCTTCTCCTCCATTGTCCTTCTATTTCTCCATCACCTCCTCTTCTTCTATCTCCTTTACCTTCCTCCATCCTTCCCATCCCCTCCATCCTTTCTCATCTCCTCCACCTTCTTCTTTCTTCCTCATCTCAATTCCCCATCCTCTTCCATCTCCTCCATCACTTCCTCTTCTTTCTCCCTTTCCTTCATCTCTTTCTTTTCTTCTTCCTCCTCCTTCCTTATTCCTTCTCCTTTCTCTACTTCTTCACTTTCCTCCTCCCTCCTCTTCCTTCTCCTCTTTGTGCCCCCAATTTCTTCTTTTGTTCCTCCTTTTCCACTTCCTCCTCCCCCCCCTCCCCCCTCCTCCCTCCCCCTCCTCCCCCTCCTCCTCCCCTCCTCCCCCTTCATCCCCCCCTCCTCCTCCCCCTCCTCCTCCCCCTGCTCCCCTCCTCCTGTGTCTTCATCACCCAGCCACGTCCATGCCCTGACTACCTGAGTTGGACTAACTCCTTTCTACATATCACCATCTAATCCTCCCTACAACCCACTAATAACTCCCACCACATGCCCATTTTACAGAGGTGACAGACCTTGGAATGGCCTGCCCATAGTCACACGGAAAGTCAAGGGGCTGAGCTGTGAGCCTGGGTTCTCCAAGATCCACATTCCCGCCCGTGCGCCAGGTGAAACAGAAGGCCTCGGGGGCGCCGGATGGGCTGAGCCAGACAGAAGAAACCAAGAGCAACGAAAAGGAAAGCTCCGGACCAAATTGGCCCAGAAACTTATTTCACTAACCACATCATTAGCTGACAAAAAGAATCTGCATAAAGCCAGGGAGAAGAGAAGCCGTGTGAGAGTGTGTGTGTGGCAGGGGGAATAACCCAGCCTGTGACAGGTCCTATCCACCTTCA
The DNA here is from genome assembly GCA_025594165.1 of Tamias sibiricus. NCBI lineage: Eukaryota > Metazoa > Chordata > Mammalia > Rodentia > Sciuridae > Tamias > Tamias sibiricus. The sequence continues at coordinate 13,878,999 of CM046664.1, forward strand.
TGTCAAAGCTGCCTCTTGAACAAAGGTCAATTTATTTCCTTTATCAAATTCTCCTGCTGGCAGACAAGTAGAATAATGTCACAGTCACTGATCCATCTGACCTGAGCTTTGTCCCATTGCACACCAAGAGGTTCCAGTGCCTGTGGGGCCAGGGGGCAAGATCTTGAGGTGGCTCCTCCTCCTCAAGATGTCACATGGGAAAGATGGCCTAAGAGATGTGTGGTCACTTCCCGGGAGCCTCTCCACTCGCGCCCCCTCAATCCTCTTTTAGAGACCTATATTTCCTGCTGATTTATTTAGTCATTCTGCAGAGCTGGGGATGGGCCCAGGGCTCCATGCGTGTCAGGGAAGAGCTCTACTCCTGAGCCGCACCCCATCCCGGAGACCTCTCATCTTTTGAAAATAATAAAGGAAAAGGGGACCCAGCCTGGCATTTAGATTGGGATTTAAGCTGATAGTCTCAGCTAGAATTTCCTGGACACTTTTTGCAACTGCATCAACGGTATTTAAACATTAATTATTTCATTTCTCTCTCTCTCTCTCTCTCTCTCTCTCTCTCTCTCATTTATTTATTTATTTATTTAGTACCAGGGATTGAACTCAGGGGCACTCAACCACTGGGCCCCATCCCCAGCCCTTTTTTGTATTTTATTAGAGACAGGGTCTCACTGAGTTGCTAAGTGCTTCGCCATGGCTGAGGCTGGCTTTGAACTCGCGATCCTCCTGCCTCAGCCTCCCAAGTGCTGGGATGACAGGCGTGCGCCACCGCGCTGGGCTTCACCTCTCTCCCACAGTATCTCTGAGGCTGGTGCTCTTATTGCCTGCCTAGGCCATTTTAAAACATAGATACAAATCCTCAGACCCTTGGACTCTTCCCATCTGGAGTTGGGCTCTACGTCTCCTTCCCTTGAACCTGAGCAGGCTTGGACTGCTCCTGTGAGTAAAGCAGACCAGAAGCGGCACTGCCAAAGTCCCACCTCGTTTGCTAATTTGGCTGCTCTGTGAGCTGCCAGAGAGGAAGCACAATGACCAGGGAGCAGCCATATGGGGAGGAAGCCCAAGCCACAAAGCACGTCCACACGTGGGTACGCTAAGCCCCACTGTGACTTATCCAGCCCGCACCATGGGAGTGAAGAAACCTCCGACTCCCATCAGAGGTCAGCAAACTTTTTCTGTAAAGGACCTGACGGTAAATATGTCAGGCTTCTGCAGGGCGCGGTGGCGCATGCCTGTAACCCCAACGTTTGGGAGGCTGAGGCAGGAGGATCGCGAGCTCAAAGCCAGCCTCAGCAATGGAGGGGCACTTAGCAACTCAGTGAGACCTTGTCTCTAATAAAATACAAAAAAGGGCTGGGGATGTGGCCCAGTGGTCGAGTGCCCTTGAGTTCAATCCCCGGTACCACACACACACACACAAAAAAAAACGGGGCTGGGGTTGTGGCTTAGTGGTAGAGCACTTGCCTTGCACGTGTGAGGCACTGGGTTCAATCCTCAGCACCACATAAAAACAAATAAACAAAACAAAGGTGTTGGGTCCATCAATAACTAAAAGATATTTTTTTAAAAAAATCAGATGGTGGGCTGGACTTGACCCGTGGGCTCTAATGTGCCAATAAAGGAGTTTTCTCAGTTGAATTCCTGCACATCATGGAGCAAAGACATTCTTGCCCCCTATAGTCCATCCCAGTTCCAAATCCACAGACTCTGAGCATCATATGAGGGGGCTATTGTAAGCTAAGATTGGGGTAGTTTGCAGGGCAACTGCCGATAACTGGACCACCCCCATTTTACACGTGGAAAAACTGAGGGCCAGAGAATTTAAATTACTTGTCCAAACTTTCACAGCCAGTAGGTCAAGGAAGCCCAGGCTAGATGATGGCGAATAGCTCTGAGATGCAGGAGTAAAAACTGTGGGTGATTGTGTGAGAGGAGGCATGGAAGGAGAGATCAGAGATGAGGGAGGGACCAAATTCTGCAGGGACTTGCAGGCTGCAGGGGAGAATCTGATTTGTTTTCTGAAAGCAATAGGAAGCCACTGGAAAGCAGTTGGGCACAGACTGATGAGATTCCAATTACATTCATTAAGAATCATGCTGGCTGCTGTGTGGAGAGTGGATTGGGGAGGGACAGTCCCTCTCTAGCCCACCCGAGAAGCAAGACAAGAGGTACACAGCCATCAGGATGCTCAGCAGGGACCTGACTCAGACCCGTGACCTCCCCCATCTTTGGGGTGATTCACTCTTTACGCGAGGCAGGAAGGGCAAGAGGTCCAGAGGGGCCCACTGTGGACCAGCCGCCTGAGGAAGGAATGCCACCAAACTGGCCGTTGCTCAGAGCTCAAGGCCCCTACAGATATCTGCCCACCAGTCTCCGCCAGAAGCTGAGGACCAGATGCCCAGCCCTTAGTTCAACAGATGTTCAGAAAGCCTGGAACCATCTGCGCAGCTCATCCGGCCAGATGGGGAGATGTCTCTCGGAGCAGAGCAGGCAGGATCTGAGCTGCCGGGGACGCTCCCTGGTGGCTTCTGCTCTCCTCCCTGGTGCCCCATCCCCGCACACTCATTCATCCTGTCCCTCTCTTTAAATGAGACAGACTCCTGGCTCCTGCATCCCTGTGGATTGCTGGGGGCCCAAGCTTTAGCGCCCACGTGGGCTAGCAGGTGAGCGCCACACTCCCGGGTCAACCCGTCCTCTCTCCTGCCCACCACCTGGTAGTGCCAGCCCTGCATGCGCCTCCCAGCCGATGCCAAGCCTCACCTTGTTGATTTTGTTGGTTTTGGGGAGTGTCTGACTGATGTGCAGGTCCGAATACCGAGGTGGCTTCCGTACAGGGTTGTTGATGTCACACGGGACCGACTCTGTCCGGACTAACCTTGCTGGATCTGTAGGGGTAAAAGCAATGATTTGAGAGTTTAAGCATCACTTTGGTTTTGATCATACCTGGAGAGCAGAGTTGAGACCCCACCTCGAGGACCTGCCCCTGACTCTGGAAGTGATAGTCCCTGTGGTGGAATCCGGGTATTTTCTGGGACCCCTCCACTTTTTCTATTGTCAATATATGACCCTTGGCAATACAAATTATTATCAAAGACCCCAAGTGATCAGGTTTGTTTTTTTTTCGTCCATATCATCACTGTTTCATATTGACATTCATTTCAGAATTGAACCTCATTTAAAATACAAGAAGCTCCTGATTTCTCGGGGCCTGTGATTAACAGACAAGCTCATGATAACCACCAGTCCCTGCATCCTCTAACCATGGTATTAGGATCACCTTTGGTTACTTTCTGGGCTTAGCAGGACTAAGCAGCCTGGTGCATTTCCATCCTTTGTCCTAACAAACCATGGAACCCTAAAAGAAAGACTCAGCTCCCTCAACACCCCCGGGGATCATGCCCAAAGCTGTGCATACAAGCAACGCTCAGCAAATGCGTCTGGCTGCAGATCACATTATCAAGTCCCTCTCCCCTTTGTTGAGGGACTACAGGGAGAAGCGGAGAATTTGAATCTGGTGCCTGGTGTGGTGGTTCTTTGTTAGTTGCAAGGGTGCCAGGGTGGGTGGCGGGGGGTTGCGGAGAATTTCAAGCCTTGTACTGACCCAGGGATTTAATTTCTCTGCTCAGCCTGAGCTGTCATCACCATGGAAACAGACTATTTTCAACTTCCCCCAACAGTGGGGAAAAGGAAGAAACCGGCGGACTTCTGGAAAGTTCAGTTTGCTTGGCTCGTACAGGTGCCTTCGGTCTTGGAACACAAGGGGCGTGACCATGAAGGTGGGTGGGAGGGAGCCTTTCCTCAGATGCCAGCCCCTAAGTGCAGGTCACCTTCCAGCAGGTTGGTCTGGCCTCCGTGTGGGAGTCCGTGCGGCTGGGGCAGGACCCACCATGCAGAGGAATTTGGTGGGAGGAGAATTCCCCAAGGAAGCTGACCCCAGGCCCAGGAGCTCAGGGGCTGTGAGAATTCAGCTTTCAAAATAGCCTCACTGAGTGCATCCAGTTACTCAAAGAACAGATGGTTCTTAATTAAGGATGTGGGGAGGGGAAGGAGAAGAAAGTTCAATTCTGTTCCTTTGCTTCTCTCTTCCAGGAGATCAATGTTGCAAAGATCATCAAAAACCAACTGCCTGTTGGCATTGAGGCTGCTTTGGGTAGCAATTTGCCTCCTTCTTTAAGTTTCCCTTGGATTTCTTCTAAAATTAGGCAGATTCCCCTGAGCATGCTCTAACCAAGGCCAGGGACATGGGAGGATGAGGAGGAAAGATTGGATTAGCAACCTACTGTACCTGCAAGTGGCTTTCTGGTGGCTCTAAGCCTCCACCCAACCTCTAGATGGGGTGGTGCCAGGGATGTAGCCAGAAAGAATTTAAAATATTTAATAAGTTGCTAACAGTTACAAGTAAGTATATCACACATAAAACCCTCTCTCTGGGCGTTTGTTTGAAACAGCTGAGATGCTGCGATACAGGTCTGCATTGTGCTCCAGTGGCTACTCTCCAGAGAGCACCTGGGCTTTCTAGCCTGCTGTGGCCCCATCTGGCCAGCTGCTCTCATTTAGGATGCCGGCTTGGCCTTCGCACACCTCTGAGTTCACATACAACCCCTGTTTTAGAGTGACACTTTTCAACTTTAAAGGACACAGAAATGCCCTCCAAATACTACCGCAAATGTGGATTCTGATTCAGTAGGTCTGGGTGGGGGCAGAAATTGTGCATTTCTAACAAGCTCCCAGGTGATCACGAGGCTGCTGCTCAGTGGACTGTGCTTTAAATGGCAAGGGTCTGCACCATGATGTCCAACAGAATTTTCTGCAGTGGTGAAAATGCTCCAATCTGCCCTATCCGATATGGTAGCCACATGTGGCCACGGTGCCCTTGAAGGGTAGTTGGTGGGACTGAGTAATTAAAATTGTGTTTTAATTTGATTTTAGTTAATCTAAACTTAAATAGTCAGATGTGGTTGGGAGCCACGTTATTGGACAGCACAGGCCTAGAAAGTCCCCCAGGAATGAATTGTAATATGGATGACGGAGTCCAGGGATAACGGCTCCAAAGGGCAAGAATCAGGGGAATGAGTTTGAAAACTGGACTAGCAGGCTTTCCAAAGAGTTGTCTCCTCTGGAGTCCTTGGCCGGCAGGGGAAAAGCCTCTCTTCCCAGCTAAGTTGGTCCCGCTTTTGCAACAGTGAGAGGCTGGTGATAACCTCCTTGTCTGGTCAGGTTGGCCCAGACACTCCCAGGGCCCCAGACAGTGGCATACAGATGGCCCAAACCAACAGACCTGAGTCAGACCCCTCCCCAGGCACACGTCTGCAAGGCCAATTGACTGAAAAAAACACTCGGCCGGCACTGTTTTCAAGAGGGAAGGAAAAGCAACGGAATCGGGGGAAGGAGAAGAGAGAGGAAATTATGGGAGGGTGGTGGGGAGGGGTGGTGAACCTGGGGGCTAAATATCAGAGGGAGCAGTATAAAAGGCAAGGAGCAGGGAGGGCAGGCAGACAGGATGATAAAGAACACGGATGTCAGGGGGAAGGTACCGGCGAGCAGAAGGGATCTGGAGTCAGGCCAGGTGGGAGGGCTATTTTGGATGGTCTGCAGGAGCAACCCCACCCAGGGCAGCGAGGGTTAAATACTTACCACCCCGGTGGATGATCAGGAGGTGACAGGGCGGGGCTTCTTTGGTGCATTTGTTGTGGCACTTTAACCTGAGAAAGAGAAAGAGAGATGGATGGATGACTGGGCAGGTGGACTGATGGACAGGATGGAGGAGTGAGTGGATTGGTGGAATGATAGGTGGATAGATGGATGGAGGAATGGGTGGGTGGATGAATGGCTAAGTGGTTAGATGGATGGATGGAGGAATGGGTGGGTGAATGGATGGATGGGTGAGTAGGTAGATAGACAGAGGAGTAGATGGATAGGTGGACAAGTGGATGGATGAAGGGATGGGTGAATGAGTGGGTGGATGAATGGCTAAGTGGATGGATGGATGGATAAATGGATGAGTGAATGGATAGATAGGTGGATGGATGAATGGATGGATGGATGGATGGATGATGATGGGATGGATGGATGGATGGATGGATGGATGGATGGATGGATGAGTGAATGGATAGGTGGATGAATAGATAGGTGGATGGATGGATAGATGGGTGGATGGATGGATCGGTGGAGGATAGATAGGTGAATGAATGAGTGGATGGATAGATAGGTGGATGGGGGTGGGTAGAAGGATGGATGGATGGGTGGATGGCAGGATGGAAGGATGGAAGGATGGATGATGGATGGATGGATGGACAAGATGGTTGGGTGGGTGGAGAATAGATAGGTGAATGGATGAGTGGATGGATAGATAGGTGGATAGACGGATAGATGGGTATATGTATGTATGGATGGATGGGTGAATGGATGGATAGATATAGATGGACAGATGAATGGATGGATTAAATAGGCAGATGGATGGATAGATGGGTAGATGGATGGATGGAGATGTGATGGATGGGTGGATGATAGAGTGATGGATGGATAGATGGGATGGATGGATAGATGGATGGATGGATGAGTGAATGGATAGATGGGTGGATAGATAGATGGATGGATGGATGGATGGGGATAGATGGATGGATGGATGAGGGTGATGATGGATGGATGAGTGGATGGATGGATGGATGGATAGATGGGTGGGTGAATGGAAGAATGGATAGATGGGCAGATGGATGGGTGTGTGGATGGATGGAGTGGATGAACAGAAGAGGTGCCTTCATGGTCTGGAAAGCCTTGGGCACTGGTTGGATGTTAGATGAGACAAGGCAGCTACTATAAAGGCATATCCTTGGAACCCAGATAATTAACTCTGGAGAGAGGCTGCTGCCTCCTCACTCTCTCAGCTCCACCCCTAGTGGTCTAGTGGCAGATAGCAACTGTTTCACCCCAACGCCCACGTGGACTTGGTGCATTGAAACCCACTGTGTCCTATCAGTCTGTACTTAGAGCATGGGCATTGCCATCCTAATCACCCCGTGCCATTTCCTTGAAGCCTCATTTTCCAGTCACTGTACTAAACACTTTGCATATACAATGTCATTTGACCTTCCTAACAACTTTAAGAAATGGGTATTTTTATCATTCTCACTTTCCAGGTGAAAACTCAGGTTAACTGGACTTGACCTGGTCAGTTGTCCCAAAGATGAGCTCTCATTTATCCTAAAGACTCAAGCTGTAGGAGACTTGGAACCAGAGCCTCCAATCAGGGTGAGATTAGTGGCAGGTACTGAGAGGTATTACGTTGAAGAGTTTAGAATAAAAATGCCTTCTTTGAGATGAGCCTACGACATCACCTTACTTTCTCCTTACAGTTGCCTGAAATTGCAAGGACAATAAAGGTCCCAGGTTCCTGCAGCCAACCTTGTGTTTTTCTTTCAGCTGCACGTCAACTCTGAGGGTCCACACCCGGGGGATGCTGTAAGTGCACCCCCCACCAGCCCCCCTTGGATTCCCCCATCATGCACAGCAGCCTGACTTCTGAGAGCCAACGGCTTCCCCAGATGACGATCCTCGGGCTGCTTAGAGGGTGGGTATTAAAACAGAACCTCACAGATACCACGCAGAGAAGTGGGAACTTGGGATTCGCCTTCTAACCTCTTCCCCTCTAGGCATTTGATAGTTCTCTTCCACAGGATGGTTTGAGTATTTAGACGGAGACTTGACATTGATTCTAGCTCAGTGGTTCTCAAAGTGGGGTTCCCAGCACAGCAGCCTCAGCACCTTCTAGGACCTTCTCTGGGCCCCACCCCCCAGGTCTGCTGAGCCAGCAACTCTGAGGCCAGGCTCTGGGGACCGAGACTCTGCATCGCCACAAGCCCTCCAGGTGGGCCTGGTCCACGCCCAGGAGGGAGAAGACTGATCTGACGGTGCCCATTTGCCCAGTTTTTTTTCTTGTGTTCCACCTTCACGGCTCTGAGAGGCCCCCGAGTTCCTCTCTGATGTGGAGAGGTGAGACCTGAGGCCACGGAAGAATGCAGAGCAGAGGGGAGGGAGCAGGGGCACTGGGAGCAGCAGTGAGGGGGGTCAGTGCCTCTCCACTCCTCCTCGGTCTGAGCGCATCAGGGAGAAGGGCCCCCAGCTCTGGCCAACCCCAGACAGACACCGCTACCCCCGGGGCGTGGACCAGATGTGTTTTCCCACCTGAACATCTGTTTCCTTCAGGTGACCTTATATGACAGGCAAGTGATGCTGAAATCCCATTCACAGCGATATACACGTTTTCATGTTTAAATAAACCAAGTTAAAAAGATAAGTAGGGAATGATTGTCCGGAGTGATAGATATGTCAACTGCCCTGATCTGATAATGGCACGTTGTATCCACGTGTTAAAATGTCACACTGCACCTCCAAACTGTGTTTGATAGTTATGTGTCTGTTAAAAATATATTAAAAAGTAACAGCAGGACTGATATGTAAATAAGAAAAATCACGACAGAGAGTGAATAAGTAGGACTGGGAGAAGTCGACCCAACAATTTGGAATCTTGGAAACAGGAGACGGCTCTTGGCATCACAAAGTCTCACACGGTTGGGAATCATTGAAAATGCACATTGTTGGTGACAAATGTCATCAAGGCTGTGGGACCTGGGAAATAACGAGAGCTAACACTGATGTGCAAGAGGTGATGTTCTGGGTGCTTTACAGGATCCACATCGTCCTCGTGAACAGCCCTAGGAAGTAGCAGCAACTGGCACCCCCATTTTACAGAGTGAGAAACTGAGGCTCAGCCAGTCTGGATTACTTGCTCAAGGCCAGGAGTCCTGAGTCCAGCTCTGAACCCCGACGCTAGATGCCTCTAAAACTCGCACTCTTCCTGCTTCACACCCCAGGGTAGGTGTGGCTAAAGAGGAGGGATCCTGGGAGATCTGAGGCACTAATCTAAATGCTCTTCCTTGAGGCAAGTCTAAGATAGCATCTAGGTCTGCCCCCTGCGGGGGTAACGAAACTCCCAACTTGCAGTGGCCCGGCTTTTTGCTTTCTTTTCTAAGACCTCCAGACCCTCCGGCTTCTGGGAAAGGCCCCAGCCCCCTCAGGTAACAGGCGTTCCCCCACAGCCCTGACGCAGAGCTCTGCTCAGTGCGGACAGAGCCAATCGTTCATGCCTCGAACCCATGCTGGGCCAGGCCTGTCCCACCCGAGAAAGAGGACGCACGGCAAACAACGCGGACGCGGCTCTGTTTGTGGAGAGAGCAAACAGGTGAAATAATGGCAGGAGTGGCAAGCGCGACACGGAGACATGAAGGAGCCTCGGTGGGTTCAGGGGTCAGAAGTTAAAGGTCGACTAGGCCAGCGATGAGAAGAGTAAGGACAGTGGGGACCTGAGAAGGGGAGGTGGGTGGGGTCCCGAAGCCATGCGAGGAGCCTGCACTTGATTCTACAGCACCGAGGAGCCCTGGAGGGTTCTGGGCAGCGGGACACAGCCACACAGATGTTTGGGAAGCCCCGAGCTGAGCAATCTGCAGATGCCACCAGGAGTCGGTCCAAGCAGCGTCTGTACTTGGAATAGCTAGACTCCACCCTGGAAGCTTCCAGAAAGAAATTCTTCTTTCTGCCACCTCCACCCAGGAGTCTTTTCTAACAAGCTCAGCTGGAAGGGTGATTCACAGATGCAGAGAAGCCCTCTGCAGCGGGGACAAGTGACTAAACTTGACCTTGGGACCACTGCCAGGCCAGGGCAGGACAGGCGGGGCCTCCATGACCTCGGTCTGCTCTCTGCCCCCCTCCCTGCACGCCTCCCCTTCAGCGTCTTACTGCTGTGTCCTGCAGTGACGGCAAAGCCCTGCTTCACCTCTGGCCAACGAGAACGGGGACACGGAGCGCTCTTCCTTCCAGCCGGGACTTCAGGGCAGCGTTAGGCCTGGGAGCGCAGCCTTGCTCCTGCAGGATCCCCAGAGAGAGGTCCCTGTGCCCAGGAGACACTAACCACACACGGAGGGAGGAACGAGGGCGGCACATCCGGGCTCTGCTGCTGGGCAGGATTAGCCCTGTGACGAAGTGACACGGCCCTGGAGGGCGGGTAAGAGGGGCCGAAGCCAGGCTCTGGGCCACGCAGACACAGTGTCCCAGCTGGGAACGCACATCATTCCCCTCAAATTAGACCTGCCCTTTCCACTGCCTATGGACGAGAGATCAGCTAGCATACGGGTAGCAGATGACCCACCTGCTGCAAAATCACAGGCCCCAGCCACACCAACCAACCTGGGTTCAAATCCTGAGGCCACCACTCCCTGGCTGTGACAACTTGGGGCAAGCCACTGACCCACTCTGAACCCCAGTTTCTTCCTCTGTGAAGTAGGTACCACCATCTCATCTTCCTCCCAGGGTTGTAGTAAGGACCAACGATAGGAAACCTAGGACGGATGCTTGGCTTACAATAGGTGCTCAAAAAGTGGCCGCCACGAGATTTTAAACTGCCGTCGTTTCCGTGATAATTGCTCGCTTGTGCAGCCGCTTCTGGAGCACACCCCCAGACTCGTTGCTGGAGGACGTTGTTTCTGGTGGGAAATGTGGGCGGGCTGGAGAACCTGGAGCCCCAACCAGCCATGGTGAGAGTTGGTTGATGAGTAGCCAAGGTTCCTCTACTCCGGCGCCATGATGCCTGCTCACGGTAAGACTGGACCCCAGTCACCTGCAGCTGTGACCAGGACAGGCCGCCCCCCACCCCCCGCCTCACTCCTGCACCCTCTTAATGGTGCGAGCTGGGGCCACCTCTCGACCATGTACCCTGGAGCCCTGGACTTGAGGTCTAGGGGTCTAGATAAGACACCACGATTATTAAAAAGATTCCCAGCACCAATGTGACCCATCCCCCGGCGTGGCCGTGCTACCTTCAGAGAGCGTGGAACCTTGGAAAGGATTCATTTAAAACTTTCATGGAAAATAGCTATTTTTTTTTTTTTTTTAACTTCCAAGACTTAATAGGATAAGCTTCAATTATGGAGAAAAGTCGCCTGCGTGGAACATCTCATTGCCCCGAAGGAGCTGCCGGCTGAATGAGACATCGACTCTGACGGAAAGTTAAATATGCAAATTTATCTTAAATATGCAAAATCAGGATCTCTCCCCCTGTACGTTAGCCTGGTGCCTAATGCATGCTGGGTAAATACTGGAGAGGGAGGGAGGAGGATGGAAAGAAAAAGGAAAGATGGACAGAAAAGAAACTGTCAAAATAGTGATGACCTGGAGGGTCACAGTCTCTCAAAATTGTTGGGAAAATGACGTCTATTTCTTATCATTCGCGTGCCTCTTAGTGAAATGCAAATATGACCCTCTCGAAAGCCTCTTCCTTCTTCTTTCTAGAACGGGGCTGGAGGTAAGGATTTGACCAGAAGCAAACTGGATCTCCATGGATCCTGCCCAGGAACCGTGGGGGACAAATGGTCCCTTTTACGAGAAGCTCTGCTGGTTTCTTAATAGTTTGTCACAGCCCACAGCAGACAGGAGCCCAGAGCCCAGCAAGGAGCCGGGGGCAGGACTCCCGCAGCGTGGAGGAGGGACAGGCCAGCTCCCGCCGGGAGAGCGTCTCATCAATTTCAAACGGTTCTCTGGGCAACCCTAACCGACTTACGGGAACTTTGCTCCGGGCAGGCCAAATCCCTCATTTCTACTTTCTCTTATCCTATCCCAGCTTGCGTTGCAATAATCCACCTGCCCTTCTTCACAGAGTTCAAATGCAAATGTTTTCAAAAGCTGCACCAAATACCTGGCTCAGGAAATATTAAACAAGCACCAACATCAAGCCCAGAGCTCTTGTGCAGCCCACAATAGTGCCCCAAGAGGTGGAGGCCATCATGCCCATTTCAAAGTCAAGAAGACTGAGGCCCAGGGAGCAGCCCAAGTCATGCACACAGTAAAGGGCAGAGTACTAGAGACGATTGGTTCATTCACACCCACAACAAACATTATTTGGTTCCTCCTCTGTGTCCAATGGATCAGGACTTCTTTCTTGAAGGAACTTACCATCTAGAAAGCGCTTATTTTCTTGGGATATAAAGCCATCTCCTGTGACTTCAAGCATGAACATCTTTCCATTCATTATACTGCTTGCAAACTGCCTCTTAGAAACGATTCCAGGTACCAGTGCACCCTGTTTCCTTGACTCTGTGATGGTGAGAACCACCTCCTCTCCAGAGGCTGCTGTTGAGAGCATCTTGGCCAACACGTATTTCATGAGCACTTACTATGTGCTAAGCACTTGCACGCCACAGGACCCATGAACAGCCCAGATGTGACTATCCTCAAACTGAAGTCGGGTCAGGGAGACGGGAAGGTAACACAACACGGTAGTTATAGTACATGATGAGGTATGACGGGGGCGGGCAGGCGTCGCACTTCAGACTTGTGGGGAGTCGGGGAGGGCTCCCTGGAGGAAGTGGTGGCAGACTTGAGCTGGAGAGATAAGTGGAAGCTAGAGGTCCAGGCTGAAGCAACAGGGTGCAGAGAGGTGTCGGCGACAGGACACTCAGCCTGCCACGATCACTGCCGGCTCAGTGAGACCGGAGCTGTGGGCATGAGGTACCAGGGGGGGGGGGGGGGGGGAGAGAGGGGGGGGGGGGGGCAGCAAGGGACCATGCACGGTCCCACCATGAGGCTTGAGGTACGGGGTGGGGGGGGCAGCAAGGGACCATGCACTTCCCACATGAGGCTGGCTTTATCCCAAGAGCAAGGGGACCCACGGGAGGGGCTTCAGCAGGGCGGTGCATGCTGGGTAAGCATTTTGGAAAGAGCCCCTCTGGCAGCGCAGGTCCCCGCCTGCTTGTCTCTCCAGCTGCTGCACCACTTTCCTTCCCAGGTCACTGCAGGGCTGAAGGCGGCTCGCTGCGTCACTAAAACCAAATCCTGACCCCCTCCCTGTGAGGCCGTTTCACTGCTTGCCCCCAAAACATCTTGGTCTCATTTCAGCCCCCTGCGGTCTCTCAGTGCAGCGATGCTTCTGGAAACGCCTCCGGGCGCTCAGAGCAGGGCACCGAACCAGCCCTTCCCTGGCTGCCCACAGCTCGGCGGGGCCCAGGCCTCGAGCCTGCGGCTCCTGGAAGGAAAGCTCCGCTGGGAAGATGAGCCCAGGGCGGCGGGGAGTCACGACTTGGAGCGCAGCATCAGGACTGTCCCCTCCACCGGGGCTCTGAGGGAGCCATAGATGGTCACCTGTTGGACGCACCCTCCTTCTCCCCTCGCCAGCCTCCCTGAAAGCAGAGGAAGTGCCCCGAGAGCCTCCTTGCCTCCCTGGGCCTGGAGGTGCTCATCAAAGCACCAAGACCCACCTGGCATCTTTCAAGTCAAGAAAGGAGGACACGCGGGGAGAGTGTGGCAGGAGGGGACGTGGGGTGGCGTGGGCCCAGGGTCTGGGTCGAGACCCCGTTCTCAGACTCTGTTCTGCACGTTTAGTTCCAGGGGAAGCAGAGCAGGGGCTAGCATTAGTGGCTGTCCTGAGCCGGAAGTGGTTAAGTGGGACCTTGGATGGGAGGGGTCTATCTTTGATGGCCCTCAGGAGACCCTGGGTCAGTCATTTACATGTTTTTTCTTTTTTTGGCACCAGGGTTGAACCAGGGGTGCTTTACCACTGAGCCCCATCCCCAGCCCTTTTTTGTATTTTATTAGAGACAAGGTCTCACTGAGTTGCTCAGTGCCTCGCCATGGCTGAGGCTGGCTTTGAACTCGCGATCTTCCTGCCTCGGCCTCCCAAGTGCTGGGATCACAGGAGTGCGCCCAGCCATTCATCTACTTCTGAAGGTTTCTTTTTCTTGCCTATCAAATGGGGATAATAATAGACCCCACTTGCCTTCTAAGATTGTTGCAAGGGTCACACTGGGTTCTGCCTGTGACGTGTCTGGCAAATGTCTGGAGCACAAAATCACCATGACCATCATCATGTCCAGTTCCTGCTTCAGCTCCCAGTGGAATCATGATCCTCCCTCTACTATATTTGGACCTTTTTTTTGCTTATCATAGGTAAAAAAAAAAAAAAAAAAAAAAAAAAAAAAAATGCACATACAGGACAATTCATTTCCATGGCAATTACGGCCAAAGCTGAAGTGTTTCTATTAATGGAAAAGTAAGCTCAAGACTCAAGCTGGTGATCTCTGAGATGCATGCTCATAATTATATCCTGCCAATATCCTGCCTGTTGTACAGATTCCTGAAGCTTCCAGGAACTTCTCAGCAGCTGCAACCTCCTCGCTCATCAGCGCCCCAGTCGGGGAAGGTTTGCGCAAACGCTGCACCCAGCTACTCCACCCGCCCGGCCTCCTTCACACTTGCATTCCTCATCCCCCATGTCCAAAGCTGTTTTCCCAAACAGGAAATTTTCAGATCGAACATTGCATCTGGGTGCACAAAGATAGGTAAGGAGGACCTGGAGCACGAGGGAAATCGAAGAGCGCGAGGAATCTAGGTGAAAAGATCCCAGAACACGGTGGAGCTGGGGGAAGGGAGGCACCGCCGGCTCAAGCGCAAACTAGCCCAGCGACACTTGCGCAGAAGCAAACGTGGAAGCGTGCCCCGTGAGACCCTCCCGGAGAAGAAGGGACTTGCAGAAAGGACGCTAAAATACCCTTGGAGTAAACCCGGAAGCTTGTGCGTTATCAACCCCGGCTCCCCAAACTGCTTCCTACCTGTCTAGGGAAATGATCGCGGGTCTCCTGCAGAAGTGGGGGTGACCTCAACTGGAGCACAGGAACGTTTTTTAGCTAGCACGGACCTAGGACAGACTGAGGGGTTTCTGGGCACTCGGGTTGGCTAAGCTTGGGAAAGTCTCAGGCATGCTGGGATCGTTGATCACCCTAAAACACAACAGGAATCACGATCCTATGACCACCCGGTAATCATGGGGCTGGTAACCCTGTAACCTTAGGGTGGGGTCTTGTTGGACGTGCCCTCCTTCTCCCCCCCCCCCAGCCTCCCTTGGCTTAAACTCTCTTTTTCTAGAGCAGAAGTTGCCTGAATCACTACTGGGCATCTTCCTGGCAGAAACGCAGACAAGGGTAGGAAGGTGTCCGAGGCACCAGACCTCAGCTCCGCAGAAACCCGCGGAAGGACCCGGGCGAGGAGCGAAGGATGCAGATAACACAAGGTCCAAGGCCGGAACCGTCAGCATCTTACTGCAGGAACAAGCTGGTGGCAGCTGACTCCAGTTATCAGAGGATAAGTAAAGTGTGCCGACAACCCGGCCCTCAGCTCAACCGCACTCCGCGCTCACCAACCTACTAGATAAAAACGCCTCCATTTAGATAAGTGCGAATTGCTTTTGGAACCTTCATTTCCTATTAGTTCATTAATCTCTCTATTCAAAACTCCAACAAGACAGCTGGTGATCGTTCCGGAGGAAGTGGGCATTAAACCCAAGCAGAAGGGAAGGGGGTTAGAGGAGAAGGCCTTGTTTCTGGCTTCTGGGGTGGAGGGGAACCCCAGAGTTAATTCATCAAGTTAGATCTCATGGGTCAGAGGGTAGGATGAGCATTTTTCTGAGCAGTTCTCTTACTTGGTGATTTGTTCTTTAAGCCGTCAAACTTGGGACATATTATCATCTTTATCTCCACTTTACCGAAAAAGAAACTGAGGTTCAGAGAGGATCACACAACCAGTTGGTGGCAGAGCCAGGATTCCAATATGAGAATCTCTGCCATACATGCCGGTTTCCTAATCATATATGATCATTTTGACTCGTCACACAAGTATTTATTGGATGCACTTCTTGGGGAGATGATGATAAACAAGACCCGCATAAATAGGGTAAGATTAAGGGACATAAGAACAGAAGAACCTAAAAAAGAATCATCAGATTCCACGCGGGGGCGGGGGGGCTGGGGCTGGGGCTCAGCGGGAGAGCGCTCGCCTAACAAGCGCGTGGCCCGGGTTCGATCCTCACCACCACGTAAAAATAAAGGCGTTGTGTACAACTAAAGCAAATAAATAAGTATTTTACAAAAAAGATTCCATGCTTACAAAAACCCTGCATATTGTGAAATGTGCAACTGGACAATAGTGTTTGATTTTGTTTCCTAAACTACTACCTCTCTGTAGAGCAGTGGTTCTCAAAGTGGGGTTCCAGGACTAATGCATCAACATCTCTGGGGAGCTGGTTAGAAGTGTCCCTCTGCCCCCAACATCTCCCAGAGCGACTGGATTTGAGGCCCTGGGGTGGGGCCCAGGGCTTTGTGTTCTAAAAACCCTCTGGGCCTGCTCCACTTCAAGACCCATAATCTAGAAAAAGAAAAGCAGCCGGCGCACGCCTGTCATCCCAGCACTTGGGAGGCTGAGGCAGGAGGATCGCGAGTTCAAAGCCAGCCTCAGCTATGGCGAGGCACTTAGCAATTCAGTGAGACCCTGTCTCTAAATAAAATACAAAAAAGGGCTGGGGATGTGGCCCAGTGGTTGAGTGCCCCTGAGTTCAATCCCGGTACCAAAATAATAAGAAAGAAAGAAAGAAAGGAAAGCAGCTCAGAAAGGGGATGTGAGACCCACACACACACTGAGCACAGCTTCTCACAGTGCTTGTGCACAGGGACCACTGGGACCATCAGTACCATCGTCCAATGCAGGCCTGGGGGCAGCGGGCCAGGGGCGGGGCCTGAGAAGATGCACCTGTAACCAAGGTGATGCTGTTGCTGCTGGTCTGGGTACCACACCCACAAACAGCAGGCTCTGAGCCAAACCCGGTGGCCCAGGAAGTTTCTGACACTCACAGGATGAGGATGGCTCTAGATTTAAAAAAGAAAGAAAGAAAATCATTCCCTTCAAGGAAGATTCAAATCCACACCTCTGGGCTGCTCTCGGAGGTCAAGAAACGACCTGGAACGCACTCAGGTTTTTCCAAGTTCTCACTGGTAGGAAACCTTCCTTGACCCCCTTAATTGAAATGCAGCCCCCGCCCTGGCCTTTCCTGTTTCCCTTCTCTGGTTTGTGCTTCTTAATGTCTAGGATCATCTGATCACATGATCTATTTGAACTCGTCTACTCGGTCTACTGTCTGCCCACCTCCTGGCCCCCACCAGCACAGAGATTCCACCAGCGCGGAGATTTGATCGGTTTTATGCCCTGTTGCTTTTCAGTGTCTACAAGAGTGAGCGCCTGGTGCATACTATTAATGTATCAGACTTGAACATCCCTAATCCAAAATCCAAAATGCTCTGAAATCCAAAAGTTGTTGAGCGCCAACGGGATCAGCAAGCGGAAAATTCCACACCTGGTTTCAAGTGATGGGTCGCAGTCAAAACACAGGTGCACTAAAAATATTGCCCAGCGTTGACTTTGGCCTGCGTGTACGTGACACAGGAATGAATTTGGTGTTTAGACTCGGGTCCCCTCTCCAAGCATATATGTATATGCAAATATGCAAATAGTCCAAAAGGAGAATGAATCTGAAGCTTAGAAACACTTCTGGTCCCAAGCATTTCAGATAAAGGATCCTCAACCTGCAGGTTTAATTATTGAACGAAGGCGCGGGCGCTCAATAAGTGCACAAAAGGTTCCCGCCCATTTTCTCTATGGAGACACCTCTCTGGAGTTCACCTGTCACACTTTAATTTTTTTCTTGACATTTTATTTATTTATTTTTATTCTAATTTGTTATATATGGCAGCAGAATGCATTACAATTTATATTACATATATAGAGCGCAATTTTTCGTATCTCTGGTTGTATATAGAGTCACACCATTCGTGGTACATGTACTTGGGGCAATGATGTCCATCTCATTCCACCATCTTTCCTACCCCCATGCCCCCTTTCTTCCCCTCCCACCCCTTTGCCCTATCTAGAGTTCATCTAATCCTTCCGTGATCTCTCCCCAACCCCAATATGAGTCAGTCTCCTTAGATCAGAGAAAACATTTGGCATTTGGTTTTTTGGATTAGCTAACTTCACTTAGCATCATATTCTCCAACTCCATCCATTTACCTGCAAATGCCATGATTTTATTCTCTTTTAATGCTGAATAATATTCCATTGTGTATATATACCACATTTTCTTTATCCATTCATCAACTAATGGGCATCTAGGTTGGTTCCATAGTTTAGCTATTGTGAATTGTGCTGCTATAAACATTGGTGTGGCTGTGTCCCTGTAGTATGCTGTTTTTAAGTCCTTTGGGTATAGACAGAGGAGTGGGATAGCTGGGTCAAATGGTGGTTCCATTCCCAGTTTTCCAAGGAACCTCCATACTGCTTTCCATATTGGCTGCACCAATTTGCAGTCCCATCACCAATGTATGAGTGTGCCCTTTTCCCCACAGCCTCGCCAATACTTATTGTTGTTTGTATTCTTAATAGCCGCCATTCTGACTGGAGTGAGATGAAATATTAGAGTAGTTTTTATTTGTATCTAATTGCTAGAGATGTTGAACATTGCTTCATATATTTGTTGATTGATTGTGCATCATCATCTTCTGGGAAGTGTCTGTTCAGTTCCTTGGCCCATTTTATTGATTGGGTTATTTATTTATTTGGTGTTTAGATTTTTGAGTTCTTTGTAGATTCTGGAGACCACTTCTTTATGCAGATTCTTCACTTTCATTTCTGTACAGTGAATCTCCTTTGGACTCCTCGACCACAGGGTCTGTGAACTACTCACTTCTGTCCCTCCTCTGGCCTTCCACCAATCAGCCCTTCAGGGCATCCAAAATGTTGTCAATCCTTAAAGACACGTGTAAATGGCCGTCCTCCACCTTCACTTTAATCAATGCAAACACTGCAGGAGGGCAAGTTTGAATTTCAGCTGACCTCAGTAATGCATGCTCATAATTGTGTATTGGAGACAGCACTGAATTCTGTCCAGTTTATATGATACCAAGACCCCTGAAGCTCATGGGACCCTCACATTAGCTAGAGTATCTGTCTGCCATTTTGCCAGTCTTTCTAAGGGTTGAGCAGATTGGTCTAAGGGTTGAGCAGAGGTCACTGGTGTAACCCAACCATGTCTTGGTTTAAATTTATGCTTTCTGTAAGCCAGGAGCTACTTTTGAACAAGATGAAGTGGGGGAAAATGTTCTGGAATAAAACATTGGAATCTGGGGCAAGAGACATTGTCTTGATTCATTCCAGCAGTCCCAAGTGGGTGCTAATATCATGCCCACTTTGCAGATGAGAAAACTGAGCTCAGGATGCCACACTTTGGGGGGTTGGGGGCACCAGGGATTGAACTTAGGGGCACTCAACCACTGAGCCACATCCCCAGCCCTTTTTTGTATCTTATTTAGAGATAGGGTCTCATGAGTTGCTTAGGGCCTCGTTGAATTGCTGAGGCTGGCTTTGAACTCACAATCCTCCTGCCTCAGCCTCCCGAGCTGCTGGGATTATAGGCATGCACCATCATGCCTGGCAATGTCACGCTTATTAAGAGCTCAAGTTCACATGGGGATTGCAGCAATGCAGCTGGGACCCAAACTCAGTTCTGCCTGCTTCCAAAGCATGGGCTGCTTGCGGCCAGCCCTCTGCCCAGCCCCCAGCCCTGCCAGCCCCCTCTCCCAACCCTTGGCAGGGCTAAGCCTTTGTCCATTACTTTTAGAACCCAGAGCTCAGAGCAAAGGCCACCTCTGAGTTCTGCCTCTAGTGCTGAAAATTGAAACAGCTTGGGAAGCGTTCAGCCTCGCTGACTCCTGGCTGCGTCCCTGTCACCTAATTACTTGACTTCAAAAGCCTGCACGTGGCAGGGGCAGGTGCCAGGTGCGAGGATGTGAAAGTTGCTATTCCCCCACCCCCACCCCAGAACATGGTGTCACTAGATGCAGATGAGCCTGGGCAGCAGGTGTACAGGCCTGACCCAAGGACCTGGCCTTGTGTCCCTTGGGGTCAGAAAGACCAGGGGCCACCAGATAGCCCAGGCTCTCAGAGGCTCAAGGGGACATGGCAGCTTCAAAAGGCCAGTGCGTGGTAATTACCGCCCTCAGACTGTGGATCTTAAGGCTTCTCAGGGGCTGGAACTAATTGATCCTCCACATAACCCCAGGAGGGAGGGAGGCCAGCCTCATCATCATCACTCAGGTAAGCCTGCCAGGTGGGGGTGAGGTGGGGGGTGAGCTCGGGCCTGCCACTACCCTGCCACCATCATGGGGCAGGCATGCGGGAAGAGAAAGGTCCCAAATGCGAGTCCCCTGCCTGGCCTAGATAAGAAACAGCGAGGCTGGAGAAGAGAGAGGGGCTTCTAGAATCTTCTAAGCTGAGCGGCTCCTATCAAGCTAATGGACACATGTCCACCTGTGACTTTTACAAACGGTCGAATGTTGCTGGCCATTTTATAGAAATTGGACCCAAGGGGGTCTTTGGTACATGTTTATGGAAAGAGAGAGGCTGCACAGAAAGGGACCGGTCATTTCTTACAGAGGACGGAACTTTTTTTTTGGTACTAGGGATTGAACTCAGGGGCACCCGAACACTGGGCCACATCCCCAGCCCTTTTTTGTATTTTGTATTTTTTGTATTTTATTAGAGACAGGGTCTCACTGAGTTGCTAAGTGCCTTGCCATTGCTGAGGCTGGCTTTGAACTCGCGATCCTCCTGCCTCAGCCTCCCAAGTACTGGGATAACAGGCGTGCGCCACCGCGCCCGGCCAGAGGACCGAACTCTGAGCCAGAAGCCGCGCTACATCCTCGTCTGTTGGTTTACTGGGTGCTCAGTATTGCCTGAGGCAGGAGTGATTCTATTCCTTTCATACAGATGGAAATACTAGGGATGGGAAGGTGAAAGGACTTGCCCGAGGTCACACAGCTACTCAAGTGGCAGAGCCAGGATTTGAAACCAGCTTTGTCTGGTGTCACAGACCATGTCTCGTGTCAGTTTTCTCTTGCACCCCTCCCTAGCTTCTGGCAGCCATGCCCAGGAATGAGCAGATCAGGAGTTAGGGAGTCTGAGTTCCAGTCCTAGCTGTGAGTTTTCTTTGTTGAGGCTCAGCTTCCACATCTGTAAAATGGGGAGATCTGGAACACTCCAGAGGAGAACCAAGAGGAGAAAGAGCAGAGGCGAAAAGGACTTGCAGACTCCGACCCAGGGATATGCAAATGACAGGACCAAAGCCAGTCTGTAACCTGTTTTTATAAATAAAGTTTTATTGGGATGGATGCATTGGTTATGTCTATTTGTTTCTGCTTTTGACCTGCAGGGGCAGCGTTGAGGAGTTGCAACAGAGACCTTGCAGTTGCAAAGTTAAAATATTTACTATCTGATCAACTAGAGAAAACGCTTGTCACCCCAGATCTTAGATGCTATTGAAACTACAAGGTGCCACTGTGCCCTGGCACACAGCATTTTGCATTTCTACCATATTCCATTAGCTCTGGTCCTTTCTCACAAATGGTCCCTCCTTGTCCCCCTCTCCAAATTTACAGAAGTGCTTTTAAGACCCATTTCTGAAAGGCAAAGCAAACAACTCTTCTAAGAATTAAGAAACCAAACTCCTATGAGCGACGTTGGAACCTGGTATGGTCACGCACCCGGAAATGTCAACTCAAGGTACAGCCACTTACTTGCAGTTTTTACACTTGAGGCCAAAAAGCATTCCTTTCCCACATACTGTACACGTCTGGGACATCCAGTACTTGGTGGAAAACCTGTGGAAAAGAGAAATGTTCTTGGTGACTGAGCCATCTTTAGCAGGGTGAACTACTTGGAGGGGCATTTCAGGGGCCCTGAATCCCAGTCCTGCTTCTTCCAACATAGGTGTCTTAATCAAGTTGCTGAGACCACTGGAGCAGTCTCCTCATCTGTAACGTGGGGTTAATAATAGTATTGGCCTCACAGGTTATTAGGGGAGTAATGAGGTCACAGGTGTGAAGGCTTCACTCAGCATCTGACACAAAGCAAGGGTTCAGAGGATTGGGTTACCTTGGACATTCGTGATGGTCATTTGTTCCCTCAATAAATATTGCCTGGTGGCCTACTATGTGCCCCACTCACTTCTAGGACAATGGCTGGGGCTGGTAGGCTCCTCAGAGAGCCACAAAGCCAGGTGGGGTCTCCTTGGGAGTCCACCTGAGCTATCTTCATGACCGCAAAGAACATCACCTGGGGAGATTCCAAGGCACCCTCCCTTCCCCAAAGAGCTGAGACCCCAAACTTTAGTAGCAGAAAAGAGCTCCCAAGGCAAAAGCCTGTTCAGACCCTCCGCTCACCTCCCTTCTGCCTCCCACTTAGGCCAAAGACAAGGAGTTTGGAGGTCTCCCACACACGGGCTTCACCGAGGGAGGAGAGGGCAGTGGAATAACCCCCGGGGCCCCGCCCCCACCCTGCCAGGTGCTTTCTTCCCTGAGATATGAGGTGGCAGCAGGGCTGGGCTCAGGAAAGTATTGAAGGTTGCCAGGTCACAGTTAATTTTAATTTTCAATTTGTGCCACCGTCGGCAGGAGTTGTATCTAATCTCCACCACTCTGGTGTGTCAAAAGGGAAATGGGAAGTGATTACATAACTTGGAGACAGAATTTTGAGGGAAAGGCTCTCTCGGTCTGCTGTACCATCTTGCCCGATCTGGGTCAGTCCCCTCTCCAAACAGAACCAGCCACAGACCCAAACCTCTGTATATCTAAGCAAATAGCAATCTTCTGAGCAGAGACACTGCTTGCCAAGAAAACAACCCTCTCCAGTTTTGGATTTGGGGGGTTATTTAAGCCCCTTTGGTGCCCTCGGCAGGCTGGTGAATTTAACAGCGTTTGTCTGCAGGATTTGGCAGTCCTGGGGATGAGGAAGGGCCCGTGCTGCACCCACCAGCTAGACACAGGAATGGGGCAGGGTGGCTGGTGGCAGTTTTTTCTCCTTTCCAGCCCTCTCCTGTCCCCAGGATCAGCTCCCCCTATTCCCCAGCTGTGACTCCTAATAACAGGGAATGTTTTTGTTTTTTTTTTTTTGTGGGTACCGGGGATTGAACTCAGGGGCACTCGACCACTGGGTCACATCCCCAGCCCTTTTTTGTATTTTATTTAGAGGCAGGGTCTCACTGAGTTGCTAAGTGCCTCCCCATTGGTGAGGCTGGCTTTGAACTCGCGATCCTCCTGCCTCAGCCTCCCAAAGTGCTGGGATTACAGGCATGCGCCACCGCGCCCGGCTGGGAATGGGGTTTTAATTTCATCTCTTCATCAAGGCTGGGGTGAGTTCAGGTTTCTTCCTCCTCCTTGGAGCCCCAGGGAGGAACCCAGGGTGAGCCTAGATTAACAAGTCATCCCAGGTCCCTAGGATAGTCCAGGAAGTTGGTCACCATACCCAAGATCATCAGGTTGCTTCCCTCCTTCGAGCATCAGCATCTGAAGCTGAGATACTACCGGGTTGCAAAATTAGGAGGCGAAAGCCTGGGGATGGGGCCTATCTAGGGGGCGGAGCTGAGCCAAGGGCGTGGTCAATCCAAGGGTGGAACTAAACCAGCGACGTGGCCAATCCAAGGGAGGAACTGAGCCAGGGGCGTGGCCAATCCAGGGGTGGTACCAAACTAAGGCTGTGGGCCAATCCAGGGATGGTGAAGTCAGGGGTGTGGCCGATTGGGGGCGGAGATGAGTCAAGGGTGTGGCCAATCCAGGGATGGCAAAGTCAGGGATGTGGCCAATCCAGGGGTGGAACTGAGCCAGGGGCATGTCCAGTCCCAGGATGGAGCTGAGCCAGAGGGCAGCGAGGCAGCCAACACACAGAGAAGCCCTCATCTTGGATTCCGCTCTCGGCAGCTCACAGCCTGACCTTAACATGTCTGTCACGTCGTTGTCACTGCTTCCTCCAATCTTTTCTCTTTTGCGTTTTAACAACTATCCTGGCAACACACTTCTTTCAAAAACTGTTGACAAGAGCCCGTTCAGTGGGAGTGCTCATTCCCACCTCACCCCGAGCTCCAGCAGTGTGTGGTGCCTGGTGTCCCCAGAGGCCCGACCTCTCGGGGTCTGTGAACTGACCCTCCCCTAGCCCACCTGCTCCCCAGGGGCACAGGCCTTCCCAGTGCTGCCAACCTCGCACAGAAACCCTATAAATGCGAAAGGAGGGAATCCATGAACGAGTGACACAGTCCCTCATCTCGTTTACGGAGGTCCTGGCACAGAAAACTCTCAGCCGTGGGGCCCAGAACACAAAGTGCTGAGGCTCACTAGCTTTTAGGACCGTGACTCCATACTCCGCGGTCTCGGTTTCCTCATCCATCAAATGGGCGTGGCCACTCCGACTCCACTTACCCCACTGACTTCCTGAGGGGGATTATGGGGACGTGGAGACCAAATGTGGAAAGTCAGCTTTAGAAAGTTGAAGAACTTCTTACAAAGAATGACTCATAGATAAAATGACTAGAGACTAGACCTCTCTCCAAAGGGACAGTCTAGGATCCCAGAGAAGACGTCCTGTTGGTGCAGAAGGGCTACAGCTCTGGACTGAACTGTACCTCACAGAGAGGGAGCACAAATGGATTCAGCTCGCAATCTTGTGTTTTGTTGGTAAGGAGCCCCCAAATCAGGACGTACAGTGTCTACCTTAATAATGATACCATTTACTGGTTCTTATGTATTTTTTAACTGTCCTATCAACACACTTCTTTCAAAAACTGTTGACAAGATGCTGTTTCGTGAGAACCTTACATATATCACATACGATCTTCATAACCACCCTATAGATGGGCAGAATTATCTGGTGAAAAAAAAAAAAAAAAAAGGAGTCTCAGAGAGGTTAAGTAACTTCTTGGAGGTTGCAAAGCTTTACTAGTTGGGATTGGAACATGAGTCAGTTTGACTCTAGAGCCCTGGCTTTTAACCACTATGTGGGAATTTGGTAAGGGTAAGGTTAACAGGACACGGATACCTGGTCCCCTGGTTGCCATTCTGAGGTTTAGCCTGGCATGGGAGAGAGGGGGCAGGGTGGCATAGGAGCTGGGGCAGAACACTCTGCCCAGCCTTCCACCACCCCTCCCGGGGCTGGCAGGTGGTGCCCAGGCACGCAGGGACCCAACCTACCTGTGCTTGATGGAGTTGCCCAGGTCTCTGCGCGGGATCTGCGGGGACCAGCGCGGCACCGACAGTGTGTCTACAGAGAGAGAAGAGCGGAGGGAGAGCCGTTACACAGCCGCCCGGAGGCTGGGGCGGACTCTGGCCACGGCCGGAAGGTAAAGGGAGGCTTGTCGCCCTCAGGAAGGACACCAGCCGCCTTCACGTGCTAAACCAGGCTGAGTAGGACCTTGGTTTGGGTTGTCACCTCAGCCGGTGCAAGGTCCCCTTTAAAGAAACCAGCTATAGGAAGAATCACTTTGGCATCACCCCATTTACAGAGCGCTTAGCATATGCCACGCCTGTGCCAAGGGACTCACGGGACTTAGCTGGTCACGCCCTCCAAGCAACCCCAGCACCAGGGGGGCCAGCACGCCCACCAGACAGGTTGGGGAAGCACGGCTCGGAGAGGGGGAGTCACTTGCTCAAGGCCATACATCCCATGGGCTGCACAGCACCTGGGAATCCAGGTCTGAGGGACCCCAGAGCCCGGGGCCTTGCCACGTCGCAGTGCAGTAGATTACAGACACCTGTCAATCATGCTATGGATTTCTGGCATCTTCTGTACAACCCGTGTAATTATTTACCTAGCATTGCAGGTCAAATCCATGCATTTGTCCAAATATTTGTTCTTAAAGACAAACTCTATGTGAAAAGCTGTATCTCTTTCTGCACATGGTAGATGACATTTTAGACTCTCTAGCCATGTGCCACCTAAGCCATGCTAGAATAGGTGGGTGAATGAACAAGTCAGGGTGGGGGGTGAGCAGGTGGACAGATGAATGGATGGACAGATGGATGGATGGGTGGAGGGATGAGTAGGTTGGAGGGTAGGTGGATGAAAGGAAGGATGGGTGGATGGATGGGTGGGTGGATGGGTGGATGGATGGGTGGGTGGATGGATGGGTGGGTGGGTGGATGAAGGAAGGACTGGTGGCTGACTGGGTGGATGGGTAGAGTGGGTGAGTGAGTGGATGGCTAATGGTGGGTGGGTGGGTGGATGGATGGAATAAGAAGGAAACTCTACACCATGCAGACTTCCAACTAGGTGCCTGTCCCCATTTCACGCTTTAGGCTAAATCCCAGGGAAGTGCCCTGTCATTCCCCTTGGAGTTCCAGGTCCTCTGCAGACCCTGCGTCCCAGCCCCCACCCCCACCCGACCCCCAGCCGCCCGCACAACCTCCTTGCAGACCTCGCGGGCCCCAGAGAGGTGACAGACAACAGGAGCAATGAACCGGTGCCACCTGTGAAATCGCCACCAGACCATGAGAGAAGGAGCAAGGCGGCCCCACGTGCCAGCTCCCATCTCTCAGGCCAGAGGGTTGGAGCCAGCTCCTGCTTGCGGGGGCTGCAGAGGCCGCCGCGATTCTTCACAGCAATTGCTACAGAGTGGCGCGCCACGGGGGGCCGGCGTGTCAGAACCTATGGGGGAGCATTTAACCCCAGCCCACTCACTCCTCTCTTGTGTCTAATGACACTGTCGGCAGCCATCTGAAAGCTGTTTCCAGAAACCCCAGATCTGCCCTTGCAAAGCTGGGGCCCTTTCTGAGAGAGCTAATGATTTTCCAAGCCCCAAAGGGCAAAGAAAACTCGCGAAAAGACAGGGTGATGGATCAGTCGGGAGCACAGCCTGTGGAATTTCCTCTAGTTTAACTAAGAACTAAATGTCATCAAGCTCCAAGTCCATTTACTACTCGTTTCTGTTCCTGAGGGAAGCAACAAAGAAAGAAAGAAAAACAATCTTTAAAAAAGAGCTTTCCCCTCCTCCCCCTTTTTCTATTCCAACCTCCTTTGGGGACTAAAGTCAGACATGGAAGGAAAGAGAGCCCTGTTAACTCCTAAAGGCTGTGCTGGAGAAGGGTTTGCCTCTGTATGAGAAATCCACAAAACTAGGAGTGACACGTGGGTTTCATCTCAGGGCCATTCAAGGTGACTGATAAGAAAGTTGTGTTGCAAAGGATTCCGAGGTGCAATAGGAAGCAGCTCTGAGATTGATTCGCAATGTCTGCCACGAGTGGGGACTAAGGGAGCACCAACACGTGTGCACACATTTGCTACCTCTGCAAAAGGAAGACCCCACGCCTTCATCTTCATATCAGTACCTCGAAGAATAGTGCAGGGAACTGGACACAAGTTTGCTGTAGTCAAGATTATTATAATAGAAACACTGAGTTTACTGATCAATCAATAAGTGTGAAGCATTATGATGTACATTTTATACCTGGAGGCTATGCCTCTGTGCATATTTCGCATTGGACAAAGGAAGACAAAGGAGCTCAGAGAGGTGCAGTAACTTGATAAAGGTCACACAGCCAGGCACTGGCAGAAATGACTACATTTGTTCAAAAGCCATTCAGAAACCCCCATACTAGTGTTCTCAACTGGAAGAACTTATGCTCCCTAGGGGATATTTGACAACATCTAGAGACATTTTTGGGAGTCACACTGTGTATACGTGTTACTAGTAGGGCAAGGCCAGGGGTGCTGTTCAATGTCCTGTACTATATGTGACAGACCCTACCTATGACAAAGATTTAACCAGCCCAAATGTCAGACATGCCAAGGTAAATTTCTGATCTAGATGTTTCTCTTTCTCTAGCTACCTCCTCCCTGCCCCATTAGGGCCCCCTACACACACACACACACACACACACACACACACACACACACACACAGAGCTGAGCTTTTATTATAAACACATCTCACTCTTCACTGTGAGATTCATATCCCACTTACTCTGTTACTCTCAATTACAGCGCCTTTTCCAAAAAGTAGCTGTAATTAAGTTTAGCAGTTTGGTTTAATCTCCCAATATCTGGTGGAAGGGGTGAGTTCTGTCAATTACATTAGCGGCTGCAGCATCATTAGTCTCAAGCCATAATAACTTGCACACGGCTTCCTGTGTGGGTGTGCAGCCTTGAACTTGGAGATTCTCTCTTTACTTTCTTTGTTTGGATTTCATTAAACTTGCCCATGCAAGCCTTAAAGCAAAGGGAAACTGTTGAAAGGGAAGGGTTTTTAAGAAAAAAAAAAAAAAAAAAAAAAGCTATATGAGAATAGAAGCCTTATCATAACAGAGAAGGCAAACAGCATTTAGAGCAATTAAACCGATATAGAGACTTCTGGTTAACAATCAAAGCACCTATTAAGATGTCTCCATAGCATGCGAACCTCTTTTCTACTCTAATTTTCTGATAACGAGTTGTGCAGACGTGGAGGCAGAATTTTGCTCGTCGCTGCTGATTTCAGGTTCAGGGATGAAATCATAGCCGTCTCTTCTTAGCTGTTTTCATTTCTAGTGCAGGGAGAGAAAAAGAGTGGGGAGGAAGGAGGGCTCTTCTCCCCTTGCACAGGTCTGGCCTTGTAATAGCATGAGGGGCCCTGGTCTTTGAAATCACCCTGGAAGCCACGGAGACAAACAGAGGACCCGGCAGGAGGATCTGGCATTGATCAAGTGTCCCTACCAACAAACTCGGGCTCTGGTCTGATGAGTCTGAAATTAGTCTAACGGGCAAGGTAGGCCTGGGATGAATCCATAAGGGTGCATACAAAGACATCAGGCAAAGCAGGTGATGAGAATGCAGAGAAAGAGGAGGGAGAAAGAAGAGAGGAGAAGAAAGTTGGAAATCAGGCCTGCTTTTGGTTGAATGCCACCATGTACCAAGCACTGTCCTAAGCCAAGTCTTTTATAGGTCATTTCCTCAAATCCATGTATCACACGTATTATCTCATTTAATCCAAATAGGACTGTGCATGCACTGAGGTAGTACATCAGCCATTACCATTTGCCCTCATTTGACCAATAGGAAATCAAGAAGTTATGCCATTTGTCTAAGGCCAGTAGAGGCCAGAACTGGGATTTTTAATTCAGGTCACATGGCTTAATAACCAGTCAATTCCATCAATTTCATAGATGGCAACACTGAGGCTTAAAAGCAATAAGCAAATGACTCTAGGTATCAGTGACTGAGTTGGGATTTAAACCACAGCCAGAAACAAACCAGATGCTTCTAGTCCTACATTCTCCTCAACCTATCCTTAAGCCATCAGCACCTCCTATCTCTGTCCAGGGAGAGCAAAAGAAGATAAATTCCAGCACTATGTTCAGCCTTCTGATACCAGGAAAGGCAAGAACCTGCCTTCTCTCCTCCAGCCTCAGAAGGAACCAGGTCTTTCAACATCTGCAGTACAGTCCCATGAGACCCATTTTGGACTTCTGACTTCCAGAATTGTAAAGTAATCCATTTGTGTGATCTTAAGCCACGGCAGCCCTTTGTTACAGCAGCAGGAGGAAACTCATACAGCATCTGTCTTGCGCCAGGCATGGTTTTAGGAATATACTGAACAGTATAATGATATTTTCTTAGAGTCTAATGGGGAAATCGGGAAGTAAATGAGTAGACAAAGGAGAGTCTTTCTAGGAAAATAAAATAGTGCAGACGTTGGGGATGTTTGGAAGCAATGGCAACTTTGACCGTGGATTAGAGCAGAGGCAGGAGGGTGGTCCACCCTCTGAGTTTAAGAGCTCCCTCTTGCCGGGCATGGTGGCGCACGCCTGTAATCCCAGCACTTGGGAGGCTGAGGCAGGAGGATCGTGAGTTCAAAGCCAGCCTCAGCAATGGCGAGGTACTTAGCAACTCAGTGAGACCCTGTCCAAAAAAAAATACAAAAAAAGGGCTGCGAATGTGGCCCAGAGGTCGAGTGCCCCTGAGTTCAATCCCTGGTACCAGAAAAAAAAAAAAAAAAAAAAAAAAAAAAGAGCTCCCTCTGGTGGCCGGGGGGAGATAGCCGGGACTACAAACCAGTGGCAGAACCTCCCCACCTCCCCAGCCCCACCCTCAAACTCCCCATTCCCAGCCCAGTCCAGGGTATCATCTCCTGCCCTTCCAAGGCCTTTCCATCCCCCAGCCCAGACCCTTCCCCACTGTCTATGATCCCATCAGTAGCCCCTAATCAAATGAATATCACCACCCTTCACCACCGCCAGACGCTCCTCTTGCAAAGGTAATGCTGGTCTCCTCCATAGCCTGTGCCATTCTTAAAGAACCCACAGGAGCCAGGCATGGTGGCACACACCTGTAATCCAGTGGCTTGGGAGGCTGAGGCAGGAGGATCCCAGGTTCAAAGCCAGCCTCAGCAAAGGCAAGGCCCTAAGCAACTCAGTGAGACCCTGTCTCTAATAAAATACAAAAAAGGGCTGGGGATGTGGCTCAGTGGCTGAGTGCCCCTGAGTTCAATCCCTGGCACCAAAGGAAGAAAGAAAGAAAGAAAGCCACCTTCCCGGCTGTAAGATAGAGCAAGGTAAAGGGCTTTGTCCCAAACTCACCAACTTGTAACACCAGAATAGCTGCTGTGGCCCTGGCCAATCTTAGGGGACAATTCCTTACGAGAGCATCCTGGGGTAGGCATTCCCAGACCCGACCAGGGAGGAGAAAGAAGTAACCAGGAGAAGGAGGCAAAGGAGATTTTAAAAAATCATCCTCTGCGACGCGTCTCCGATGCTGACACCCTGTGGCGGTGGGCCCCTGAGTGTCATCTGTCCCCGTACCCCAGTGTCTTGCTCAGGATCTGTCAAAGGATCAATGTGTGTTCCGTGGGCGAAGGAATGGAGGCGTTCACGAACGAACCAACATGAGAGTGCTGGCCCCCACTGTTAGTTCAGTGGTCAACTAGAAACTTCCACGGCCCTGGGGGATCTTGGACATACCCTCTGTGAGACTTGGAGCAAGTCTGAAATGGTTTATCCCCCAGATCCTCTGGGCGGTAGGGAAGGACGCAGACATAACCTCCATTTTACAGATGACAAATGGAGGTGGCTGGGAGACACGCCCTGCCGTGTGTCTCGGATGAGTGACGGCTCCTAGAGGTCCAGCGCCATCAGGCAGAGGAGGTGGGTGAACACTGAGCAGCGTCCGCTCCCAGGGCTGTTGGGAGACCAGGTGGGGTGACGCACTTAAAGGGTTCTGTCTCTGCCTGGTGTGGGAGCAACGCCAAGTCTTATTTACTGTTCATATTCCAGTTGACGACACGCCTCTCGTGACCTGTCTTTGTCGAATCTAAACAACTTAGGGAATTGTATCCCCAGTTCACAGAGAAGGAAACTGAAGGTAACTAAATTGCTCAAAGACATACAACTACTGTTTGGTTGACGTTCGAGTTAAACCCAGTTTTCTATAAAATGTGAGCCTTGCTATCTATTTCTTTACCATGTCTCTTGCTGAGACCAATGTTAAAACTTATTTTTTTTTTTTAAATTGTGCCTTCCTAGAGTTGGAAAAAGCCAGGAGAAATTGCCTATGGCCGACTCCGAGTCTCATTAAACCCCCTTGGATAGATGAGGAGCTACCCGAAGCTTAAATGTTTCCATGGAGATAAAGACCTCTGAGCACACATTATTAACAGCGAACATTTATTGAGCACCTACTATATGGCAGGAGCTAGGTTATGTGATTTAGATATATTATTTCGCTTAATCCCCGTAAGTCCATTTTAGGCGTTAGAGCTGGGGTCTGAGCTGGGATGGTCGAGCTCCAGAGCTCATACTTGGAAATACTGCAAATGAAATGGAAATTTCAAACTGCCCTTACGATTCCAGCCCAGGGACAGGATGGACTGAGTGATAATTTAGCTGCATCCGAATGAACTAGCAAATTCTTCGGGTTCAAGGATACCTGAAACTAATAAAATTCAGACCATTAAGCTTTTCTTTGGGGATCACAGGCCAGTCACTAGCTAAAATCCCACTGATTTATCCAAGGTGCCAACTGGTCTCTGACTAAAACCATTCATAATATTATTCACATAGCAAAGAATAACTCTATTTGCTTTAATAACCAACTCAAATAGATCCAATCTAAGAGTATTTTAATT
Source organism: Tamias sibiricus (assembly GCA_025594165.1). Taxonomy (NCBI): domain Eukaryota; kingdom Metazoa; phylum Chordata; class Mammalia; order Rodentia; family Sciuridae; genus Tamias; species Tamias sibiricus. Next base: position 13,910,832 of record CM046664.1, read on the forward strand.
ATGCACTGTCTCTAAAGGTTACAGCTCCATGATGCTTTGGAGGCAAATTAAGTTCCTTCATGGATTTGGACACGACTTTCTTCCTAAGACAAGCACGATCCACTGCCCAAGATGAGACGTCATTACCCGAGGCCCTGTTGGCCACGAAACTTCCAGGCTTTGGCACTGGTGGGGGGCAGAGATGAGCGTGGAATTTTTTTTTGGGGGGGAGGTTGGAGGGGAGTGGAGATTGAACTCAGGTGCACTCAACCACTGAGCCAGCCCTATTTTGTATTTTGTTTAGAGACAGGGTCTTGCTGAGGTGCTCAGGGCCTCACTTATGCTGAGGCTGGCTTTGAACTCGCGATCCTCCTGCCTCAGCCTCCCGAGCGAGAGAGCGGATTTTTTAAGCCACATCCTGGAGAAGGAAACAAGGGAGAGGGGGACCGACGACGAGGTGGGTGGAGCAAGGACACGGCTACGCACTCCGGGCAGGAGAGATGACATACCTACGGGGTCTCAGAGGAGATTCCCGGGGCTCCCTATGACATGGAGGCCAAAACAAAGAACAATGGCAGAGGTGGGGGTCTAGGAACGGAGCATGCGCAGTCGGGGTCAGAACAGTGGGTGTGTGGGTGGGGTGCTGGCTGCGACGCGACCTGAGCGCCCAGCGGAGCCGCGGACTGTGTTTCTGAACGGAGAGCGTTTCCAGGACACGGACCTGCCCGGTGCATTGTGGGAGAGAGACCGCGGAACTTCGAGGTAGGGACACCCGTGACGCACATCCGCTCTGCTACTCGCATTCTCAGTGTCCGTTTCGCCTCCTGTGACCAGGGGGTCGTAGCGTCTCTCCGCAGGAGGCAGGGGCGCCGGACTGGCGCAGGGCCCGGGAGCGCCTGACCTGGTGCTGTCATCATCGTTCTTGGCCTCGTCACCATTCTTCGGTGTCTAGATTCAACACACCAGTTCGAACACGACAGAGCCCTCCGTGGACGCTGATTTCCAGCCGAGGCTGGCCAGCCTGCCCCTCGGGTCGTGTTGTCAGTGCGGCCTGATTGTCGCACGGCCATGCGCCCTCGCGGACACCCTGCGTACGGCTGTTTCCTCGCTGGGACGGCAGGCCGGGGAGCCCTCAGGGAGACCCCCTCGTCCACCCTCTCGTCCTCAAGGCCTACAAACACTCCTACCTCGCCCTTCCTAGGAGAAGTGTGTCAAGCCCCGATTCAGAGCTGGGGAACTCACTTCCTCGCCCGATGAGCGGAGAGACGGTTTCTCCTTGGGGCCCGAAGACCTGGTGTCAAGATCCACTCTGCCACTTACCCGGAGGGACTCCTCAGACAAGTGGCTTGCCACCTCCAAGCCAAAAGATGGGTGGGCGCTGGGTGCGCACCTTGGTCCACCGGCCCTGCACCCCAGGGACCGCGTGGCTCTGGTCCCCGTTTTGTAGGAAAGAGCTGCGAGGTTTAGCAGGACTCACACGCAGCCCCACTGGGATGGCGACGCCGGCCTGTGACCTTTCTACCCTCACTGTCTCCGGCTAGAATAAGCCATGCAGCGACAAGGCCTCTGATGACACGCAACTGTTGACATCCGTGTCAACCCGGGACGGAGGAAGAGTAAAATGAACTCCCTCTTCTCACCGCTCCTGTCTGGGTTCATTAATGTGATTTTCTAGCTGTCACTTTATCAAAGCGGAGAGAGGGCCTCCAGGATGTGTGGGTGGGGACCGGAGGTGGTGGCGGTCATGGTCACAGGGCGGGGAGGAGAGGCCCCACTGGGGCTGTCTCCAGGTGGCAGCAGGGGGAGGGCCAGCGTGTGGGAGCCATGTCTCCAAGTCCCTGTCCCCTGCTCCTCCTGACCCCAGCCCTGGCTAACAGATAAAAAGGGGGTAAGCTGAACCAGAGACGCCTTTGGAATCTAGCGTCTTCAGTCAGGATCACTCCTCCCTTTTACAAAGACCATCGCCAACTGGCCTCCGCACCAGCAGGGAACGTGGGGTCCTCTCGATCCACCACAAATAGAATCGAACGTGCACATGGCGACAGTATCACTCTTTCTTGCAGTGAGAACCTGGAGCTCCCGAGCTGTCACCTGTGATTTCTTTCAGCCCCCTCAGATGGCCTCAATTAAATTTTTCTACTGGTTAAAAAAAAAAAAAGGCGGCCAAGGCATTTAATTACATCTTACCACGGGCTCATGGCTCAGTCTATTAAAGTGGATCAGGGATTCTTAACCTCGTCACCAAACAATGGGAGAGCTGGGGCCACAGGGGTGAGCCCCCTTCTCATGGGGCTGACGGAGGGAGAAGCCAAGGTGCTAAGGGGGTGGGGGGGCAGGTGTGTGTGCAGGGGACAGGAGGGCAGCGGTGGCCAAGGGGGCGGGGACAGACAAGAAAAGTGGGGCCAGGGATTCCGTGAGACCCACCCTGAGGTCTGGAGAGGGGAGTGCCCTAATCACCACTCCTCCCTCAGGGATCTGAGTGACAGATCTCTCTCCCCCCGTCCCTGCCCCAGACCCTCCCTCAATTTCCCTTGTGACTTGACGGCAGTGTTCTGGAAAGGAGGGAAACACTCTGAAATGCCAGAGGCTGAAGGTACTAAAATTAAAATGTGCAAAACAGGAAGCCAAACGCTAACGCCTAGAAAGCCAGAGGGGTCAAGGGGCTGACGGGCCCACCTTGGTTAGCTCGGGGCGGGGGGGGGGGGGGCACTGGTGGAATCAACAGCCAGTAAGGAAATGTGGAGCTTGGGGGAGGGGCCGCTGGCCCAGGACCCTGGGGGCAGAATCCCATTGCAGAGGCTGCTGGCACTGCGGCAGGGGTCCGTGTTCCAGAGGATCAGCCTCCACTTGGAACTCCAAAGTCACTGTCCCAAAGACCTTCATTCCAGGGTCACACTGACTTGAGTGAACAGCAGTCGGACAGGGAGGAAGAATGTCTGGAGCCCAGGCCACAGGGAGGAGAGGGACCCATGCACCCGAGAAGGCTCAGGCCACTGCTAGGCCTAACACCACTGTCCTGGCCCCTGTCCACCCTCCCTGAGTGACACGCAGCACATTACGTAACTTCCCGGCTCCCACTTGTGAAGATGCTCTTCTTCCTGTCCAGAAGACTCATCTGCCCTCCTCCTCCAGGCCTGCCCCCGCTTCCTGCGAGACCCACCCCGTGCCCAGCTCCTCCAGGGACGCAGAGGGAGGGACGTCCCTGCGTGAGCCTCCCAGCACCGTGGTGCTTCTGCGTGGCTCTGAGGACAGGTCACCTTGTCATGAGCATGGAGCGCCTGGGCCATGCATCTGTCCTCTCCTCCACCACCCTTGACCGTGAGCCCTGGAGAGCAGCAGCTGCCCGTTCTTCATCTTTATGGGTCCTGCGTCTCCGGCAGGCGCTGGCCGGCGCTGCGCGTGAAGGGCTGTTCTTGCCCACTCCAGCTGGGGCAGGCCGGGAGGCCCGGCCTCCAACAGACTCCAGCGGAGGCTTCACTCCTGTGCCCTGAGGGGCCCGAGCTAGTCAGGGCTCCCACCCTGCCCTGACCACTCGCCCACACCTCCAGGTCAGCTCTGGGCTCTGACCTGGAGCTGGGACCTCAGCTGGGGGCGGCCGACCCAGAATACAGCCCGTGGCCTCCTCTCCCCAACCTCTCCCCACCTGCCAGGTCACTCAAAGCCCTGCCATTTCCCCTCCCACCATGTCAGCACCCCGGACCATCCTCAGCCCCTCCTGTCTCTCATCCATCACGGGCACCGCTGGAGGCCCTCCCAGGGGGAGCCTTGTCACTCATCCTTCAGGCCCCCCAGCCACCCAATCAGGAGGTGGCGTGGATACCATTTTAGGTACAGTCACAACGATAACAAGTAACAGGGGCCAGACGTGCCTGAATCAGGGGTTCCCCAAATTCCAGCACACTGGAACCACCCAATTCCTGTGCCAGCCCTACTCCCACAAAGGAGCAAATCACAGTCCTCAGGCCAAATATGGCCCACAGCCTACTGACATAAATAAAGCTTGATTGGAATATGGCCATGTTCATTTGTCTACGGCTGCAAAGTTGAGTAGTCACACCACAGCCCATGTGGCCATAGAGTCTAAGATAATTGCTACCTGGACCTTTATTAAAAATCATGCTGATCCCTGATTTAATTGTGCAGGTCTCCACATGATTCTAAGGTGTCATACCGGTCCAAGTGTTTTACATTCTTTAGCCCATTAACTCTTTTTTTTTTTTTTTTTTTTTTTTTTCGGTACCAGGGATTGAACTCTGGGACACCCAACCACTGGGCCACATCCCCAGCCCTTTCTTGTATTTTCTTAGAGACAGGGTCTCACTGAGTTGCTAAGTGCCTTGCCATTGCTGAGGCTGGCTTTGAACTCACAATCCTCCTGCCTCAGCCTCCTGCATGCTGGGATTACAGGCGTGCACCACTGACTACTCTTATAACACCCAAATCTGTTTCACTGCCCCAGGAATCCTCGGCCACAGGCACAGAGTGGCATCTCCAAATATATTTATGGCAGGAGTGAATAAATGAATAAAAAAATCTGCCCTATGAGAAAACGTCCTCTGACACCACTACTGACATGCTCCTACGTCTCCCTGATGACAGAGCTCATTTCTGAGCACTTTGTCCTATGGTCCTGCTTATTTGGAAGGAGGACAGGCCAGAGCAAAGTGGACTGAGGTCTTGGGCATCCTCCTGGATGCCCCAAGCAGGAGGAGAGGCAGCTTGGAGACCCGGAGAGGTCCAAGGCTGGGCTGGCACCGCAGAACCATCTCGAACAGATCGTGGACCTGTCTCCTTGACCCGAAGGAAAATGATAATTGGAAGAAACTGGCTTGCCCTGCCTGGCACAGGCTTAAATGAGGACAAAACAAGAGTTGACAGACAGAGGCCCCACGCTGCCATCCCTACAAATGTCCCTGTGAAGAGAGAAAAACAGCCCGCCCTATGCCCCATCAATTTCAATTGGAAATGGTCTCAGATTGAATAAGGCAACAGAAACGGGGGGTTGGTGATGACAGGTGCTGGGCAGGGTGGGGCGTGGGGGACACAGAGACCACAGGCCAGGCTCTGCAAGTTGGGCTGGACATTTGGACACAGAAATGGGTGAAAGAACTGGTTTGTGGCTGCGTGATCCATGACCCCGGGCAACGCGGGGGCGCCAAGTCTGTCTTTTGCAGAGAGGCGGAAGGGCATCGCGGGAGGGATCAGCAGGGGCACAGCCGGTGGCTGTCCGGGCTGTCTTTGCCCCATCGTCTTCTCTCTTCCCTCCCTGGACCTCCTCCTCTGAAAAACGGAGGAAATGAAACTCATCCTGCAGAGTGTCCCCAAGCACTGGGCACCGGAATAGGAAGCAAGGGCCTGGTACACAGAGGTTACCAGTCACCTGCCTTGGTGCTTCCAGCCCTCCTGGGCAGCCCCTCTTCCCGGCCAGAGAGGAGAAAATAGAGGGAAGAGGCTCCCCCGGGAAGAAGGCCATGACTCTGAAGATCCGGCAGTGAGTTATGGGGAGGACAGAGCCATCTAGGTCCCTCGGGCCATTTATTCCTCTCCCATCACCGTGTTTCTCAGAGCGTGTCCGCAGCCCTGGCTCGCCAGGCTGTGATGGATGGGTCTTCAGGCCCTCGCGCACTACATCATCAATTACTTACATATTTATCGCCTTGAACTGAGTTTATGGATCTTAAATCAGAGCCATTCAGAGTCGTCTGAGCTGAAATTCTTCCCCCCATGGAAATGTGATGTTTTTAAATTATGCAGCCACCTTGCAGTTAATGCTCGGTGGAAGTTAATTGTCCATAGAACAAAGGGCTTCGGAGATGTTCCCCACAAAGACTCATTCCGTGGAATTTACTGCCTGAGTGCATTCCGTGGGGACAGACCAGATGAGCTGGCTTGCAAGAGACCCTGGCCAGACTCTTAAGAAACTAGACACTGAGCACCATCATCTGAATTTCAGGGAATAGATCATCTCCCTTTGCTCAGCCCTCTGAGACTCAAAACACCATCCAGAGAGGTGTCACACTGTCTGTACTTCGCAGACACTGTGGGGACAGCCTCGTGATGGATGGCTTTCCAAGGTCAAGACAGGGAGTCTATATTCCAAAGCCTGTCTTCTTTGAACACCCCTAAATGGGAGCAGGCAGCCCACTGAGAAGATGGAGTTGTGACAGGTTCCGGCTGGAAGCTCTGAAGTGAGGTCACCGGGGCCAGAATGGCAGTGTTTATCCCTGAGACCTGAGCTCCGTGTTGGGAGGGTACAAAGCCTATGCCCTCATGCTTCCCCATAACCTGGACCAAAAGAAGATGGCCCTTTAAGAATTAAACTAGTCCAACCTGAAAGGGGTTAGAGGACAGAGAAGCAAAATCTAGAGCAAGAGTTCTCAGTGTCCCCCCGGGGGCACTGGACATGTAAGGACGGACACAGCTCCCGGGCGCTGGCCCTGCTCATGCTCAGAGCCCACTTCTTTTCTTCTAGCACCCCGATTTTCCACTAGAAAACCCCTGATCCAGTCCTGGAGGTTCAAGGGAGGCTGAGCCCCACCGGGCCAGTCCTGGTGCAGGCCGCGGGGACCAGGCTGGGAACTGCAAGTACTCTGACTCTTGGACCACTGTGATTGGTTCAGGCATACGCATGTGACCTAAATTGGCCAATCAGAGCCCATAGAAAGGCCTGGGCCCTCCCTGCTAAGACCTCTCACCCTGGGGCAACGCAGGGGTGCTTCACAGGCAGCCCTCGGGCGCCCCCTGCAGGAAGGGCCTGCTGAGGCCAGAGAAGCAAAGCAACCAAGGGCTGAGGCAGCCTCTGAGCACCCCGAACTTCTCCGGTTACTATCAAGCCTCGTTTTTATTTTATTTCATTGGTACCAGGGATTGAACCCAGAGCCACTTAACCACTGAGCCACACCCCTAGCCCATTTTATTTTTTATTTTGAGACAGGGTCTTGGTAAGTTGCTTAGGACCTCGCTAAGTTGCTGAGGCTGGCTTTGAACTTGGAGATTCTCCTGCCTTAGCCTCCCAAGCATCTGGGATTACAGTCGTTGTACCAGCACGCCCAGCAGAAACCTCATTTTTAAATGTTTTAAAGCAGGTTGAGTTGTTTCAAGTGTTAGAATGCTGACATACATGGTCACACAGGCAGACAGCTGGCTTCTAATCTCTCCAGTCCCTGTGGCAAACCCACCAACCACAAAGGTGGCAGTGCATACCAATATGTGTCATGTACTGGGTACTGGTACTAATACAGTTTGCATATATTATCTCATTTAATCACAGAAACAATTCTACATCATCCTCATTACACATGCTATTATCATCTCAAAATCACAGAGAAGGAAGTATTGCTCAGAGAGGTTGAGTTACTTTTTTGAAGTCACACAGTCAGCAAGTGGTAAAGCCAGGCAGTTTGTCCCTCAATGGCCCAGAAAGAGCAGCCAGTGCTACTCTGAGACTATCAAACATTCCATGCAATAAACTCCCCTTTGTTCCCACTTCACATTCACCAGAAAAAATGATGATGTCCAATATAAGCACATGACCCAATACGGTCTTCCGACTAAGACTTTGTTTTCCAGAAGGGCAGCCTGCAGAGAGGACATGGGCTCTTCACTTGGCCCTTGGGAATTACAAGACGATGACGGTGAGTTTTCACTTAATTACCTGCCATTTCAGCTTCATGCATCAGCCTCAAATGTCTGGCTAATGTGAATCCAGCACCATGAGAATCTGGTTTCTGGACTGGGAAAGCGACACCCAGGTTCCTGAATTCCCATGAATCCTCTGACACCGTGGTCCTCACACCTGAGGGCTCCCAGCAGCACGATTTCTAAGAGTCCGGAAGTGGAGACGGCGCACCAGTGGAGACGGGAACGAGGAAGGAAGCGCTCCCTGCACCACCCTATAGAGCAGACCGGCCCCAAGCAACGGCGGCAGAGGACTGCGCAGGCGCAGAGGACACGGGTGGTAGGCTTCCACTGACAGCAAATGCCCGGGAGAGGCAGGTCAATGAACAGGATGAGATGAGGGGTTGCCAGGGGCTGGGGGGTGGGGCAACGTGGGGGGGGGACACAGGGACACACAAAATGGGTGTGGGGTTTCTTTGGGGTGATGAAAATGTTCTGGAATTAGAGAGCAGCAAAGGGTGTCCCGCTCGGCCAGAAGACTAAAAAAAAGCAAAACGCTGAATCATTCTAAAAAGGATCCACGTTATTGTATATGGATTATACCTCAATAAAATATCTCATTAAATATCTCATAAAATATCTCATTAAAATAAACTTTGAGCATGCATTCAAATCACCCGGAGAGCTTGGCAAAATACAGACTGCTGGGCCCTGCCGCCAGGGTATCTGGGCAGATGAATCTGGGGCAGGACCTCAGAATCTGCATTTCTAATAAATCCCCACCTGATGCTGGTCCAAGCATCGCTGGGCAGTGGACGCCCTTCCCCCACCTGCCATTGTGCTTGCACCAAATATCAGCCTTCACCACTGGGTCTCCTACAAGGGAGCTTATTTATAGAACAGCCAAGGACTTGTCATTTAGTACTGAATAATGCCCCCCTCCCAGGCCTATCCAGGCCTGAATTCCTGCAACCTATGAATGTTATGGCAAAAGTGGCTTTGTACATGTGATTAAAAAGGACCTTGCGCTGGGCATGGTGGCGCACACCTGTGATCCTAGAGACTCTGGAGGCTGAGGCAGGAGGATTGAAAGTTCGAGGCCAGCCTCAGCAACATGTGAAGCCCTGTCTCAAAATGAAACAGATAAATAAGTGAAAGGATCTTGTGATGGTGAGACTATCCCCAAGGACACTATGTAATATAATCATGAGGGTCTTCTAAAAGGGAGGCAAGAGAGGGTCAAAGGAAGAAGGAGGGGACCACACAGAGAGGAGGGGAGACAACAGTGATATGAACCATCTGGAGAAGGCCCCTCGGAGCTGGAAGGGGGGGGGTTCTCCTTCCTGGAAGGAAGTAGCCCCGCCCACACCTGGATTTTAGCCCCCACAAGACTCATTTTGGGGCTTTCCACCACTAGAACTGCAGGAAAATGTGTTGTTTTAGACCACTGACGCGTGCCAGTCGGTCCGAGCACTCCAGATGAGGGGCACTCAAAGCAGCCCTCCCACGCCCCTCCCGGCTCTTCGAAAGAAGCGGCACAGACAGGTGTGGCGTGAGCCTCTAGTCCAGGGCTGGCATTTGATGTTCAGGATCCTCACAGCAACCTGAGTAACAAGGTCGCAGACATCTCATGTCACAGAGGAGGAAACTGCAGGTCAGAGAAGTACGCAGCTCACAGGGACTGGAGGGGGGTGGGGGGATCTTGCGGCTGTTGCCTCTGTGATAATTTCCCATAGGAAATAAAACATGTCTGTGTGTCTTGCATGTGGCCTACAGCTCGGAGTGAGGGGGCTGGCCCGGCAGGATCTGCAGACAGGATTCAGCTATTCCTGCAAATCGCCATGGAAGCAACCTCCACCCCCAACACACATGCACACGCCTTCCTTGGAAATAGGCAATTTAACCTGCCAGGTCCCCCAGGGAGGGCGCGGCACAGAACAGGGGACGTGTGCCCTCTCCTCCCCCCGTCAGTAGCAGCATCTGGCCTCTCAGACTGATGGGAGGTGCTGGTGATCAGTGCTGGTGATTTGACATGACTTCAGATGGGACAGAGTGACCCAGAGGCGGAGAAGCTAAGGTGACCAAGAACGTGGCCCTGAGGTCAGAGTCGCGTCCCTGTCACTGAAGGAGACCGTGTGCCCGCACCTTCCTCTCTCGCCCTTTCCAGGCACTCTGGGCTTTGGGTCTGCGGTCCTCACACCTTGTGCATCGATTCCCCAGTGGGACTGATTCAGACACGGGTCACTAGACCCGCCACCCCCCAGAGTGGCCGATTCAGTGGGGCTGCGGTGGGGACCGAGAAGAAGGTCCGGCGGACGCTGACCTCGGGCCGCACGTTGAGAACCGCTACCCTGGTCCACGTTCTCAACCCAGCACTGTGACATGCGGGGCTGTCACTCTTGGTGGCGGGGCTGTCCTATCATCGTAGGAGGTTGGGCAGCTTTGCTGGGGCCTCTACCACCTCTCTCCCCAGCCGGGATAACAAATGATTTTCAAGGGTCATCTGCCCACTGTCGTTGGGAGGGCCACCCCTCTGCCTGTCTGAAGACCGTGGCTCTAGAGCAAAGATATAATGAATGCATAGGCTGAAGTACAATCACTGAATAACGTCATCTTGGGGCTCCTGACTAGAGTCCCAGTTATTTATCAAGAGTGCAGGTCCCCTAGTAGGAGAGAGGAGACCTTGCAGGGGTCTCGCCTAAGTGCTTGGGGCTGCAGGGAGGCTGGGGACCTCGCTGCAAAGCCTGTCACTCCCAAAGGCCTCCCCAGATGGTCCAGCAGCCAAAGGGGCTGTTTGTTGTCTTCTCAAAGTTGCCCCCAAGTTCTCAGAGAAGCCACCACTCCCAGGTGTAGTGACTCAGCCCTAAAACCAAGGACAGAACAGCTAACCTGGCTAATCATGAAAAAAAAAAAAAAAATGGGTCTGAGCATTCAAAGACATCTGATTGCAGCCATCCAAGAGGAAAACAAGTTCACAAAGCGGCCCCGGGGTCCTGATTCTCAGACTCAGCAAACCAGATCTGAAGGTGCCACCTTCCCCGGGTTTTCAAAAGCCACGCGATTGGTGGTTGGTGGGGAAAGAAAGAGGGGCTGGAGGGGGGCCTGGGGATGGGTGCCGGCGCAATCAGACAGGTTTTCAGAGCCCCTTGGTGCTGACACCTGCCCCATTCTCCCTGGAGCCGGGCTCTGAATGCGCCCCAGACGCTCCCGCCTGCTCCCCTACAGGAAGGGACACAGCCTAATGAGGGATGTGCTCCCTGCGATCTTTCTCGCTTCTGTTTAAAACAAAGGCAGGACTGATGAAGTAGGAGAAGCGCATTCACGGGCCTGATCTATGCCTTTTGCCTTGCGGCAGGCGCGGCCCCAGCACTCGTCAACAGTTTTGTGCTCTGTCAATGGGACCTTGATTCTCTAAAGGCTGAGGGGTTTTGGCAGGTGAATGTCTAAAGCCAGCTCAGGCTCCGCCAAGTGCTGGCTTCTTTCCTCCCCAGACAACGCCGCCGTCGAGTGAGGGCGGGCCAAAGATGCTCCCTGGCTTGTAGGAAGGAGTGTTAAGGCGGGTGGGGCTTGGGGTGGCCAGTGCTGCTCTCTGGACAGAGCCAGGGACTGTCCCCAGTTCAGACCTCAGCTCTGCCCCTGGATGAACCTTTTGCCCTCTCAGAGACTGTTCGCCCACCTGCGACACGAGAACTTCAACGGCAGCCCCACAAGGCGCTGTACGACCAGCTAACCTGGAGTCAGGCTGCCGGGACTTGGCATCCTGGTTTGGATACTTGACAGCTGTGAAACTTTGGACTAGTTCTTGCTTACCCCACTCGGCCTCGTTCCCCTCCTTAGTTCCTCACAGGATCAATGGAGCACTGGGAATGGTGCCTGGCATCCAGTAGGTGCTTAATTTATCTGTGTTCTTCTCTACTTCGCCTCTACTTTGCCTCCGAAGGAATCAGATAAGGCATGAAAGCTCTGCATGGCTCCGTAGGAATCAAAGATCTAGCCAGGCGCGGTGGCGCACGCCTGTAATCCCAGCACTTGGGAGGCTGAGGCAGGAGGATCGCGAGTTCAAAGCCAGCCTCAGCAACTTAGCAAGGCACTTAGCAACTCAGTGAGACCCTGTCTCTAAACAAAATATAAAAAAGGGATGGGGATGGGGCTCAGTGCTTAAACACCTCTGGATTCAATCCCCAGTACCCAAAACCTCACATCTCAAAGATCTAGAAGGTGCCTAGTGTGCTGGGTTGAATGGTGACCCCCCCCCCCCCCCAAACCACATTCACCCACAACCTATGACCATGACCTTAGTTGGAGACAGGGTCTTTGCAGAGGTGAAGGAGTGACAATGAGGTCACACAGGGTTAGTGTGGCTCTAATCCAGTGACCTCAAAGAAGCGGGAGAAATGGACCCAGAGACGCAGAAGACGCAGAGAGGGCAGAGGAGGAGACACGCACGAACCCAGAGATCGCAGGGTGGCATCTGCAAGCCAAGGAGCACCAAGAGTGGCCGGCCACCACCAGAAGCAGGAGGAGGCAAGGAAGGTCCGCCCTGGAGCCTGCAGAGGGAGCGCCGCCCTTGACTTTGAACGGGCAGCCTCCGGGACCAGGAAAGAATCAGTGCGCGTGTCCCAGGCCATAGCGCGCTAACCGCGCCGGCTCCAGCAGCGCCTGCCTGACTTCCGCACGAGGAGGACGGGAGCAGGGCTCAGCGGACTCGTTCAGCAAAGGGCCACACGGGACACTTCAGACTCTGCAGCCCACATGGTCTCTGTCCCAACACCCTCACCCCGCAGATGGGACATGAAAACAGACAAAGGCGTGGCCAGGTTCCCACAGAACTGTCCACGGACTGACCTCCAATTACATGTAATGTTCGTGTGCCGTTGGGCGGTATTCTTTCTCTGGTTTTCATACTTATTGGAAAATGCAAAAGCTCATTCTTAGCTTGGAGGTGAAATTCACATAAAATTAAGCATTTTACATCAGATGATTCTGAAGCATCCAGGGCACTCACGGGGTAGTGCCAACATCCCCTCTCCATATTTCCAAACCATATTCATCATCCTGAGGGGACTGAGACCCATGAAGTGGTCACTCCCCATTGTGGCACGTATCAGCGCTTTGTTCCTTTTTATGGACCAAATAATATTCCACCAAGTACATGTAACATTTGTATGGATAGACGCATACATACACACCACAACTTACTCATCCATTCATCTACGGATGAGACTTTGAGGTGTCTGCACTTTTTGCTCTTGTGAATAGTGCTGCTATCAATATTCATGTACAACAGCTGGTGTTGGAAAACCTGTTTTCAATTCTTTGAGACATCTGTCCACAGGCAGAACAGCTAGGTTGTTTGATCATACTAATGTTTAGCTTTTCAAAGAAGCATCAGACTGTTTTTCCATGGGATAAGGGTGATTCTTCCTCCAGTGGGCCAGATTTGACAGGCAAGTGATAGTTTATGAATCGTAGAGCCTGAATGTGAAATCTCAATGCCACGTTAGAGAAAGAATGAAGTACATAAGTTAGCACACAGAAAACACAGGTTAGAAAATGCACCATGCACCATTCTTAGACTTTCCTAATTTCTATACGGACATGGATGACGTGAATTGTTAATCAACATTTTTTTTTTTCTTTCAAGCGCTGTCCACTTTAAGAATTGCCAAATAGGGATTGCTTATCTAGTGAAACTGACCATCAGGAATGAAGAGGAAATCCAGATGTTCTCAGAGGAAGGGAAACAAAAATAATCAGCTGCTATCGGACTGCCCTTAAAAAATGGTAGAGTTCTTCAAGCAGATAGGAACCCAAAGAATCATGCAATATCAAGAAGAAGGACAGAACAATGGAAAGGGTAGAGAAATAGAGACAGGTGCAGGAGATTGTCCTTCTCCTTCAATATTTTAAAAGCATGTAATGTCCATCTTTTGTCCATTATGATGCCTTTATTTATTTATTTATTTTTATTTTTAGTAGTACTGGGGATTGAACCCAGGGGCACATAACCACTGAGCCACATCCCCAGCCCTTTTGTATTTTATTTAGAGACTGGGTCTCACCAAGTTACTTAGGGCCTCCCTAAATTTCTGAGGCTGGCTTTGATCTTGAGATCCTCCTGCCTCAGCCTCCTGAGCCACTGGGATTACAGGTGTGTGCCACATGCCTGGCTGTTGGTGTCTTTATCTTAAACTTCATTTTAACAATAACACTGTTATTTGACCTTACTTTTAGCTCATATATTTGCCTGGCATACTTTTTGATTTTTGGTTTTGGTTTTTGGTGGTGCTAGGGATTGAACCTCGGATCTCACACATGCTAAGCACATGCTCTACTTTCTGCTATCATTTTGTTTTTAATCTATATTTTTCCCCCTGGTTGCTTGGCTTTAAATGTGCATGTTGTAAAGAACATATTGCTGTCTCTTGGTTTTGTTTATCTGTTTTTATTTCAAACTGAGATTCCCTGCCTTTTGGTGGGGAGGTTTGATCCATTCACATTTATTGTGATAGGCGATATAACAGGTCCTGTTTTGCATTTTCTGTTAACTAAGCTTTCTTGTTTCTTGTTTTCCTCTTGTCTGTGTTTACATCAAATAATCAATGATTTTTGTCTGGGCTTGAACATTATACAATCAACTTTTAGTCCTTGCTGCTTGCACTAATCTATTAATGTTTATTCTACAGGCATTTTTTTTTTTAAATATAACACTTGTATGCAGTCATTCTCCATTTCTAGGGGTGGTTGGTTCCAAAACCCTGATACACACATTTGCAGATGTTCAAATATGTTACATAAAATGGTGCAGTATCTTCATAGAACCTACACACACCCTCCCAGATACATTAAATCACGTCTAGATGACCTTAATACCTAACACAGTGAAAGGGCTACACACATATAGTTGTTATACTATATTGTTTAGGAAATAATGACAAGAAGACAAAGTCTTTAATATATTCAGTACAGATGCATTTTTTTTTTCAAATATTTTTGATCAGTGGTTGGTTGAATCCACAGAGTCACAAACTTTGATACAGAAGGCTGACTTTTTTTTTTCCTCTTTATTTTAAGTAGCAGTGTTCATGTAATGCAAGGTGCCTGCTGGTATTCTGACTCATTACTGGAGAGACAACAGGAGTGGAGGGGACCAAAGGGGTGGCTGCTACTCAGCCCTAGTCTGATGTAGCCAAGCAAGAAAGCAGGTCCAGAGTTACTGGGATTCTCTGTTTTTCAAGGAAAACCAGAAATCTATATTTTTACACTCTCCCCAAGCCAGCAAATCTCTACCAGACCAAACAAAGGAAGATTTGTGCATAGAAGGAAGAAAGACAGGGCTGACGGGAAAGCTTTGCTACTTACTATATACAGCTGCAGGGACAGGCCCTTTATGTAACCTCTGGGCCTCAGTTTCTTCTTCCACCCAATGGAAACAATGATAACCATTTATTAGTCCATTTTCCACTACTATAATGGGACACTTGAGGCAAACTACCTTATATAGAAAAGAGGTTTATTAAGCTCACAGTTCTAGAGGTTCAAGCGCATGGTGCCAGCACCAGCTCTGGCTGGTGAGGGTCCCAAGGAAGATGACCTCACAGTGGTGGGGCACATGCCAGACGCGGAGATCACATCACCAGACATTAAGTCACAGCACTAGTCAAGTTTCCGTGGTCACTAAGTTTGGAAGTGTTGTAAGGGACATGAAGAACATGAAAGGTTTTGCAAAGTCCTATAGAAGGAGCCCAGCGGCAGCAGGCCAGTCGCTTCTGTCTATTCATTGCACTGCTTCTCGTTGCACAACGGTCCCACCTTTGTCCCAGGGTGCTGGGCACGGCTGATGGGAGGCGGGGCGCTCAGACCACTCATGCGCAGCACTTGGAACCCAGCCTGGCGCACACGCATGGAGAGAGGTGACCAAGGTGGCCAAGCACACAGCCTGTCTTTTGGCTGTTGATCCCTAATGACATTCAAACTGCGGGTCTTCCCTCCTCCCTCCCGCCCCCTTGGCCCCTCCTCTGCCAGGGCGAACCCCAGGCCTGCTTCCTGGGGCTCACACGCTGGGCGTGGTTTGGGGATACCGAGGAAGGACAAAGCAAGGACAAAGCAAGCCGCGCCTCAAAGCACGTTCCTACATGCCAGGAAAAGGGGGAGAAACGACACAGGTGACAGAAACACACCCTCCAAAATGCAGGGGTGGGGGAGGGGAGGAAAGCGACCCTGCCTGGGGCGGGGCGGGGCCGGGACACGGAAAGCCCCCTCCCCTCACCTGGAGGCCCGCCCCGGAGCCCGCGGCCAGCTCCGGAGGGGACAGGACCCCGGGTCGACAGGCCAAACCCGTGTGGCGCCTGCAGCGTGTGGTCTGCGAGCTGGCTCAGGGTGACAGCGCGTTCCCCAAGGGCACAGGACAGGTCTGGTTCATCTCAGCCCCTGTCCCCCGCAGCACAGGGTGGCCACTAATGAGGATCTAGCTGCTAACTGCAGGCGCGGAGGCTCGTCTGCCGCGGAGGAGAGGCCGCTGGTGCCAAGCGAGGCTGGGGAGTGAGGCCAGGAGGCGCGCAGGGCCTCGGGCTCCTGGGTGGCCTGGGGGAGACCTGTGCACACAGCCCCTGCGCAGACAAAGAAATGGAGCTGGCAAGACCAGCAGCTGCGGGGAGGCAAAGGCACAACTGGCCTGGGTCTCGCCACCGTCCAGGGCTCCCTCCTGGCCCTGGGGCTGGGACCCAGGACTCAGCCAGCCTCCGCGAGCCCCCTGTTCTAGGCCAGGTGCCCAGCTGCCCGGGTCCAGGCTCTGCACCCCCACTCCTGCATCCTCTCCGCAGAGAGGAAGCCTTGCGCGACCAAGGAGCAGAATTGATGGGCAGCTGGGTGACCGGGTTAGGCGTTTCACTGACAGGACATTAACCCTGGGGCTTCTGTGGATCTGAGGCCGACAGACAGGTGACACAGGATGCAACTGGGTTTCTGAGGCCGCTGCTGCCCTTCTGGAGAGAGCTGGGCAGAGTCAGGGCACATAGCAGGTGAGGCTGTCTCCAGGGCCACTGTAGCATGAGCAGGGCTCCCCAGGGCTCAGGCACCAGCTCCTCAGCACTGCAGCCGGTGGGTTCAGCTCAGATCCACAAGGGAACCAGCCTCAGGCTAGGCAACTGAACGGTCCCCAGCCTGCTGGGGAAAGAGGCAAGGCACTGGGTTGTAATTAGCAGACTCTGACTTCTGGCTCTCTTGCTTGCAAACAGGGAACAGTAAGGAATATCTCTGACCCTCAGTTTCTTCATCTGTACAATGGAGCTGAAAGTTGTACCTATTTCCGGGGGCTATGGAATGAAAACCGCATGCCACGTGTTTAAAGATGTCTAACACTTGCCAGTGTTTTTAATATAAACTTGCACAGACCACACATTCCTTGAAGACGTGGCTGTATTTTACACAGTGCCGAGAGAGAGGTACCGGGCACGTAGTAGCTGCTCAATTAAGAAAACAGAATGAAGGAACGATCTAACAAATGAAACCACAGATAATTTTGCCACTGCCTCCAGATTCCAGAGTAACATGGCATCACTATTCCAGTTTTTAGAAGGAGATCTCAGCCGAGGAAATAAAGAAACCTGCTCAAGAATACAGAGCCAGGCAGCTCTTACTTCATCCCAAGAGAGTAGGGAGACAGCATCAAAGTAACCATTTGTTGCTCTGTGCACCATTCTTACAGGGGACGTGAAAATTCTTCCATTTTCATTTCTTTTGAAATCAGAAGAAGGGTAGCTCAGTGCAAAAGCACTCACCTAGCAAGCAAGAGGCCCTGATTCCATCCCCAGTGTTGCCAAAAAATATAATAAGAATATTGCAATCAATCCAGCATGCATTATGCTCTTTATATGCCAACAAAGTAGTAAAGTCTAATTTTTAATTTTTACATATTTATTTACTTTACAGGAGGAAGGGACCCAGGAAGGCAAAGGGTTTGGGGGCCACTCTGTGCGGAAATGCACACAGGAAGTGGCTTGGGGCTGTGAGCTGGGGCTCCCCAACAGGCTAAGCAATGTGAAACGGATACATGGGGGAGTTACAGCTCAAACTTGGGGTGCACAGGGAATTCTAGAAGGTCACCCGCTGCCCAGGCGCATCCTCCTGCCTTCTGTTAACAGAAAGTACAGTCAGTCCTCTGAATCCACATCCGTGGATTCAACTGGCTTCAAACTGAACAAAATATCATTGCAGCCGTACCGAGCATGTAGGGATGTTTTTTCTGGTTATTCCCTAAACAACACAACACAACAACACTTGGCAGGGCACTGACATTGTATCAGGTACCATAAGTCACCTAGAGATGATCTGAAGAACACGGGAGAGGTACTAGGTCACTATGCCATTTGGTACGAGGGACTTAGTGTCTGTGTGGGGTCGTGGGACCAGTCCCCTCTGGTACCAAGGTTCAGTCCGGTGTCCCCTTTATCCACTGTTCTCCTCTGTCCATCCCTGCCTTCGGTCCCCTGCTCATCCTGGCCTGAATCTCAGACAGAGACTGTATAGTCACATAAGTTTGAAGCCAAGTCACCCGTCAATTTGACACACAGACTCTAGAAGGGACCAAACCTGGTTCAAATCCCAGCTTGGCCACTCTGCCCGAGAGATCTCAGGCTAAGGACGGTACCTCTCTCAGCCTCAAGTTTCTCGTCTTTCAAATGGAGATAGACCCCTCCACGGGTGACGTGTGATTAAACACGACCGTGATCCACGTACAGCCCCTGGCACATAATAGATGCTCAATGCAGAACTCAGTTGGCCCCGTAGTGCAGAATCGCCACACAGCCAAATTTGCATAACCCAGAGGTTAGCTAACGACAGCGCCAAGGCCAGACCTAAACACCACCCGTCTTCGTATGGCCGTGATCTTAGAAGAGTTTTCAAAGCTTGCAGATAAAATGTTTTAAAAGGATAATATTTAGTGACATGAAATTCAATCCCAACTTCCCTGCTTGTAACTAAAGTTTTATCGGAGCGCGGTGGGACCCATTCCCTCCGGTACTGTCCATGGGTGCTGCTGCAGGAAGCGCCGCGTTGTGGCGACAGAGGACACGTGGCAGGGTGGCTCAAGTGTGGCACGACGGGCATTCGGGGCTGGACAGTGCTTTGTGCTGGGCTGTGTCCTGCGTGACAGGACGCCGAGCATCAGGCCTGCGTCTTCCTGCTACCTCACCGCGCTGGCCCTGCTGTGACAACCCAAGATGTCTCCGGGCACAACGTGGACAATCGCCCCCAGTTAAGAACCATTGCCATGTGGCCACAGAGCCAGAAACATTGATCATCTGGCTCTTTATGGGAAACGCCCGCCAGTTTCTGAGCTGACTCCATTTCCTTTGTGCACAAACGAAGAAACCCAGGCCTCGGGAGCAGGCGAGCCACTTGCCCGACGGGCCCCACTGGATGGTGGCAGCCCGGGCGGCTGGATTAGTTTTCTTATTTTTTTTTTCCTTGTGTTCTTTCTACTATGTTCCTCAGCTTCTTGGGTAAGATGATGTTTAGCTCTGGGGGAGCAGAACTCAGTACAATTTTCATAGGATAATTTGGCAATATGACTCAACAGCCTTATCACTGTGCATACTCCAGGACACAGAAATTATTCTGCTTTCTATGCCACCGAAAGAAATCGCCACCGATCTCACAAAGCTTGGGAGCTGTGCAGATGGTTTTAGGAATTACAGAATTTTTATAATGCCCTTGAATTAGAAAACAACCCAGAATGGCAATAATAATAATAATGGAATGGGTAGGTAGTGCACAGGACAGGTTAGGATGAGATAATATGTGGTCATGAAAAATGATCCCTGAGGACGGACAGACTGAGAGACAGACAGACACACACACACAGCATTCCAAACTTATCCTCTCTCTGTCCATGTGTGTACATATGCGTGTGTGTGTGTGTGTGTGTGTCTGTCTGTCTGTCTAATTCTTCCTCTAATTTGGAATTTGGACAGAGACTGCAGACATATATGTTTCAAAATTTCAAAATTCATTTCAATATTCAAAATACTAGCCAGGTGAGGTAGTTCATGCACGTAATCCCAGCCACTCAGGAGGCTGAGTCAGGAAGGTTGCAAGTTTGAGGTCAGCTTCAACAACTCAGCAAGAACCTATCTCAAATTAAAAAAAAAAAAAATCTTTTTAAATTCTTAAAGGACTGGGAATATAGCTCAGTAGTAAGAATCCCCAGTGCTGAAAAAAAAAAAGAAAAGAAAAGAAAGAAAGAAAACAGAAAAAAAAAAGAAATATTTAGAAGAACTCTACATAGTGAAATGACTTCTGCAATAAACCATTATTGGTGTTATGTTAAAAAAAAAAGTCAGTGTTATTAATTTTTAAGAGAAACTGGCAATCACACCGCCCCCCGCCCCCCAGCATTCTACCTGTAACCATGGGCTTAGGAGCTGGGGGACCAGACTGGGAGAAGAACCACCCTGGGGGGCCCACACGGAGCCTGGGTGATTCTGAACAGTTTCTGAGTCACACAGAATTGCGCTGTAGGCTGCCTGCCCTCAGGTGGCGGGGACACGGCCTGGTTGGGCACCAAGAAAGCTGGCGCTGCTGGCGAGGGAGAGGGGAGCAGACTCCGGGGACCTGGGAGCCAGGCCCCGGGGGGGGCCAACGCCCAGGTCCTGAGCAGAAGGGCCCGCTGAGACTGGAGCTCCCCTGTGTGTGCTTTGGGAAGGAATGATGCGATTCTCCGGGGCATCAAGCTCCCCTTCTCTAGGGTCACTCAGGACGATACTTAAATGTCTCTGTGGCCCCTGTAAAATGCATCCTGGAAGCTTGCTGGGAAGTAGAAAATGTAACTAGCTCTGAGAGGTATCAAGGGGCAACAGAATGCTGACCCTCGCTAACAGTTAAGTGGTGGCACAAAACAGATGCATAATTCACCGACTTCCCCGGAAAACCTTAATCGAGACGTAGTATCCAGGCTTGGCGAAGGTACGGGAAACGACTGTCCCAGGCTCCACCAGGGGGGCTGTCATTCAGGGCCACCTCGTTGGAAAACAACTTGATGAACTCTGTCCAAGGTCTATGTGCGCCTGTGACCCAACCACGTCCTAGCAACTCGTGGCAAAGAGAAACCGCATCTTCTCCTCGGAGGCCCCGCCCCCTGGGGCTGATGCAGACTCTGATGCCCGGATGTAGGTGGGCCCTAAGCCCCAGGGCCTGGGATCTGGAGAGATGACTCCCTGCAGGGGCAGTGGGGTGAACCTCGACCCCTGGACCACAGCATGTGAGAAGCAGCTGGGCGGCTCTCCTCCCCCTTCCTCTCCTCAATGGGCTGTTCCTGGGGCATGGTGTCTACACACCCGTCCTAGGACACCCAGAGGGACCAGCGGCTGCACCTACTGACTGGCTGGCTGGTCTCCGGCTCCTGGTGAAGCAGCCGCCAGTGTGTGGATACCTCCCTGGGCCTCTTTTCCTCACCGTTCTTCCTCACTGCCCTTTGAACTGCCTCCCAAATAATGCAGGAGCACCCAACCCTTGCCTCAGACTCTGCTTCCAAGGCAGTTCGAGCAACTAGCATCACTCTCTAAGAGAGCGACAGGTTTCCCTCCACTTAAAATGGAGTTACATCTTGGCTGGCTTTGAACTCGCGATCCTCCTGCCTCAGCCTCCCAAGTGCTGGGATGACGGGCGTGCACCACCGCGCCTAGCTTGGAGTCACATCTTGATTAACTCATCTGACTTTGAAAATACCCTAAGGGGGAAAAAAATAATGCATTTTGCACACCTAACCTGCTGACCATCTGAGCCTAGCTACTGGAGAGTTCTGGGTATTTCTACTCATGACCACAGAGCCTCAGGGGGAACAGCAACTCACTCCTTCCACCCAGCATCCTAAGAGAGGATGGTAGTGCAAATTGTGAGCTGGTAAAAGATCAAAATTCACCAAAGGATGGTTTCTACTGAATGTATATCACTTTTGCACCACCTTAAAAAAAAACAAACAAAAACCAGTGTAATCATCGTAAGTCGGGGATGGTCTATATTTGTGAGACATTGTGGCATTGACCATGGATAAATCATGATCCATCCATAGTATGGAATATTGTCATTAATGCCATATGCATACACACAGTCAAGTGTCACTCATCAATGGGGAAGCCTGAGGAACACGTTGTTGGGTGACTCCTTCATGGCGTGAAGACCAGATGCACTTAAACCAAGACAGCTCTATGACTCTCTGATATAGTCATAGGGAACTTCCATCACAAATGCAGTCTCTTCTTGATGGAAATGTTGTTATGCAGCTGGATGCATACAGATGTGAAAGCTTGTCTTTAACATAGTGTTAAGTGAAAATAAGCAAGACAGAGAAAAAAAATACATATTTTAATCATCTTAAAGAAATAAATACTACTGTGTATAGAAAATATCCAAGAGGGTTACAGCCAGATGCATTTCCATGTAGGCACCTGCTGATGGTGGTGTCTGATTTTTCTAGTTGCTCTACTTACACACGTTGCTTTCAATTCATTGCAACAAGCACAAATCACACCTTACAATTTAAAAGACAGTTCTTAAAAATCTAGAGAAAAGTAGTTCCAGAGATAAGACACACACAGAACACAAATGGATAATTCAGAATTGACTGGCTTGGTTCAGCCTTGAAAGAAAAACTCTCTGATCACATCTCCCTGGGTGGGCTGCCCAGAACTCTAGTTCATTACCTGATAAAATGTGAATTTAATATCGCTATTAGGAATAAATGATTGATCTGGTTGAAAAACGTAACTTAACAGAAGATAAAAGGGAAGGCTGTTGACATCTCCATGCAGAGAAATATCCCTTAATATCTTTCTGCCGTGCTTTTGTGCGTTCAGCTGTGGAAACTTGGAGAGAAGAAAATGAATCAACATTATAGAGCTGCCTTTTAATTCACACCCGTGAAATAATTTTGACGGTCGCTCCTAAGTGTTTAACCAATGTTTATTCTGGAAATGTCACCACTGCCTCTGAAATTTACTTTGATATTCTCTGAGCGTTATCTCTCTATTAATAAGTGAGTGTGGAAAAATGTGTTCTCTGTTTTGTGTCTTGATGCCTTTTCTGACGTGCTAGGGCCTTGGCTTGAATGTGATAGTCTTGATCGCAGTTAAGATAAACATGTCTCTTTAAAGAAAACCTATTCTGTTCTCTACCTTCTGGAGACGTGGCTTACTACCTCTCCTCATCCCACCTCAGCACACCCAGTGGAGTTGCTCAGGAATCCTTGGCTCCAAGAGTGTGGTCCACTCTAGTTACCTGCTGTGGGAGGAAGAATCTTTGAGTAACAGCAGTGACCACCCATCCCACCAGTGAGACACAGGAGTGCTGAGAAAACATGTCCCCTTCTCTCCAATTGTGCACATTTCTTTACAAGGCCTTGCCATGCTTTAAAGATGCCAAGCAGCTCAGACACAAGGGTCAAATCAGAGAGGAACTGAGGCTTTCCCCCAAAAGCCAGCACCAACTTGCCCGCCATGTGAGTGCGCCATCTTGGAAGTGGATCCTTCAGCCTCCGTCAAGCCTTCAGATGAGACTGCAGCCCCAAAGAACATATGGACTGCACCCTGATGAGAGACTCTTAACCCAAACTGACTAGCTAAGCTGCTCCAAAATCCTGGCCCACTGATGCTGCGAGATAATAAATATTTATTGCTGTCTGGAGCCACTAAATCTTGAGATTTTCAGTTAACAATGGGGTCTATGACTGTGGTCCCGTGAGATGATACCACCTACTGATGTTATGAGCATCTTAGTTTGTATAAGGACACTCTATGGTCTCCATGCCATGATGAATTTGCCTAAGGACACATTCCTCAGAACACATCCCGTCATTAAATACTGCGTGACTGCCATTTGTTACACCGCAGGTAACACATACAGACTTGGAAGAGAAAGAGCTTTTGGTGCCTAGTCCAGTGACTCAAACACATTTCATAAGTACTTTTAAGGATGAATCAATAAAGGAATGAATTTGGAGAGGGGGGGGAGAGGGAGAGAAGGGGGGGAGAGAGAGAAAGTGTCAGTAAAAACCAGGATAGGAAGTAGACCTCCAGCCTCCACATCCTATGAGGGAACTACATTTTCCTCCTTTGTGTGGTATGAGCGCCTGTGCTAGTTTTACAGATGATAAAAGAACTGGAGTACTCTAAAAGGCTATTGGACTTGGGAATCTGTGTTCCCATGGGGATGTGGAGAAAGAGCTGAAAGGAGGCAAAAGAAAACAAGGTTACTACAAAGCACCACCCAGATATCCCCTCCCAGCAAGAGCCCTTAACTAAAGAAAGCAGCCTTGCTCAAAGCCACAACCCCTCCTGAGGACATCGCACTACTAAAGACAAGTCAGCAAAGACGAGGCCCTTTGTGCTGCTTTGGAACAACTCTGCACTGCCAAACAGCTCTGATAGATAGGCTTGGGCAGATGGGCCACCTCCCCCCATGGGAATTTCCATGAGGAGCAACCTGGTTTCATTTTCCCCAGGCAGGAGCCAATCAGCTTAAAGGTCGCTCTGTTCCCTGGGAAAAGAGCCAATAGCGTTAAAGGTCGCTCTGGTACACCCCCCACCAGGCAGACCCTGCCTGCCCCCGAGCTCAGACACAACAGTTCTTCCCTGCTGAGAGGGAGCAGCCACTGCACCAGCTCCAGACCCACCATCTCCAGCTGAATGGCAGCTGCCCCAGCCAACAGCTCCAGACCCGCTGTCTCCAGCCCGATGGCATCTGCCCAGCAGACAGCTCCTGAGACCACAGCCGGCACGACCAGGCACCCACCCTCCGTCCAGAGCTCACACTCCCCTCTCCCTGACTCCCCTCTCTGTGTGCTTCTTCTACCTCTGACCAGCCACAAAAAGGCTGGTGAATAAACCTCTTGGCTGCACGGTTGTCTCCGGCATGATTTTTGCTCTTCAAGCTCCCTAGTGACCGGTGAGGTCCGAGGAGGCATTTCTCAGACTGTTGTATCCCAGCCTCTCCTTCTATCCAGCCACGCTTCCCTCCCTGCCTTCCTCCCTTCCGTTCACCCAAAAGTGCCCCCAGTACGTTTCCAGCGTGCTCCTCTCACATTGGGCGATCTGTGATAAATCCAGATTCACCTTTAAAAGTCCCTCCCTCCTTCCTTCGATTCATTTCTTGGTTTATTCATTCATTCGTCCATTCATGCATGTTAAGAGCAATGGCTGGGGGCCCTTCATGAACCAGGATTTGGCTGGGGCACTGGGTTCACCGTTGTTCCTAAGAAGTGCCTGGCTGGATGTGGTTTCCGTTGTATTCATCTTGTTTGGGATCCAAGGCACTTTTTGAAGCTGTAGTTGGATGTCTTTTCTGGAAAGCTTTCGGTCATTATCTCTTCAAGTTTTGCTTCTCTCTCTTGTGTCTCTCCTCTTTCTCTGGGATCTCCATTGCAAGTATACTAGACCTTTGCAAGAGGTCCTGTATCTGTCACATCTGTCCTCAGTATTTTTCCTATCCTCACCCCACTCAGCTTCAATATGGAAATTTTCTGCTGTATCCTTGGTTTTCCCTTCTGTTGTGCCTGATCTGCAGGTAAACCCACACAGTACATTATTTATTTCAGTTATTGGATTTTTCAGTTCTAAAAAAATCCACTTGATTTATTTTTCATAGTGTCCAGATCTCTGCTAACATGCTCCATTTTGTCATCAAACTTCTCATGTCTTGGTCATAGTTTTTTAAGATCCATGAGACACAAGTTGATGCATTCAGCATCATAGATACATTACACTGAGTGAAAGAAACCAGACACAAAAGAATATTTACTATATGAATCAATTTATGTGAACTCTAGAACATGTAAAGTAATCTAAAGTGACAGAAGAAAAAAGACGTTGTTGGTGGATCTGGGGAGATGGGGAGACTGACTGAAGAAAAGATGAGAAATTTGAGGGGTGAAAATTTTTTCTGTATTTTCATTGCAGTAGTATTCAAACAGGTGTGTGCACTTGTCAAAACTCATCTAACTGCATGCTTTAAATGGGCACAATTTATTAGAGCTCAATAGAGTTCATTTTTGAAAATGTGAATTAAACCTGGACTCATTGTGGAGACAGCTCCTAATTCTGGAAAACCCCCAAACACAGAATAAAGAATAAATTAAGTAATGATAAAAATAAAAGAAAATAAAGTCCACGTTTGATAATTCAAATATCTGGATCTCCTCAGGGTCTATTTTCTTTTTTTTTTTTTTTCCCTCCTGGTTTTTGGTCATGTGGTTTTGCCTCCTAATACATCTGGTAGTTTTTTATTGAATTCCTGAAATTGTGCATGAAAATTGAAGGAGATAATTTGAGCTTCTGGATGATGTTATTTTTCTCCAGAGAGGATTTAAATTTTGCTTCTGGCAGGCAGTTAGGAGAGAGGCAAATTGCATTAATCCAATCATGTGTTGAGCAAATATGATACTGGGCTTCATTTTTATAAGTCCTGACCAATTTCTCATCTACCCTTACTCGTAGATATAGCCCCTCAGGGTCCCTACTGGACACACTGGTATTTACCAGAATCCCCTTCTGTTTAATAAACCTTGAGATTCCATTTAACATGAAGTGCAAAAAGTTTTGTTAGTTTCCTGGTCTTTTGGCTGCCATTTTGGAATTAGCAAATACCTAAGGGAAAAATCAACATTGAACTTTGGGCTTACCTCTCTGTGTTGTTTTTTTTTTTCCTGCCTCAGTAGCTTTCTGATGCCTGCCTTCAAACAGGTTTTTTAAAAATGTGGTCCAGCTTTTTTAGTTATTCTTGGAAGAATGGGTGGTTTATAGCAACACAACTCACCACTGTTGGAAGAAGAATTTTCTCTAGGATCCAAGGTCAAAGCCTACCTTCAAAAAGCCCAGTGGGAGTTATCGAGAGTTACTACCATGCTGTCTGCTAGACTACCAAGCTCTTTCCCAGCAATATTTCCTATATGCCATTGCCTAGGGGAGCAGTCAACTTCAGGTTTGAAAACACTAATGATAATACGCATGTGTACAGCATATTAGAGCACCTTCGGTGATGTCAATTCATCAACTTATTTGAACCTTGCAGTTGATACTTTCAATTATTTTTAAAAGGCCCTATTGGGGCATAATTTAACACATCAAAAAATTCTACATATTTTGGGCTGGGGTTGTGGCTCAGCGGCAGAGCGCTCACCTCACACGTGCACAGCCCAGGTTCGATCCTCAGCACCACGTAAACATAAATGCATTGCATTGTGTACAACTAAAGTAAATAAATATTTTTTTAAAAAATTCTACATATTTTTAAGTATGCAACTCTATGATTTTTCATAAATTTACACATTCGTGATCATCATCACAACCCAATTCTGGACCATTTCCCATCACCTTGAAAAGCTACCTTGTCCAAAAATCATTTGCTGTTCTCAGCCCTGGCTCCAGGCAATCACTACCCTCTGTCTCTATATATTTGCCTTTCTTGGACATCTCATATCAATGAAGCCATCCAGTATGTGGTCATTTCTGTCTGTCTTCTTTCATTTATCACAACTGATCTTTAATGGGGGCATTATTATCCTCACTTTACAGATGAGAAAATTGAGGATTGGAGAGGTTAAGAGACTCACCTAATGCTCATCGGCTGGTCAATAAAAAGGGCACCAGGATTTGAGCCCATGTCTGAAAGCTTTTCTTGCCTGCAAAATGCCTACCGCCCCCAACCCCATCATATGTGACTTTCCTGGGAGTCAAAGTCACGTCCAGTGGCTCCCCAGATGGTTGCGAGCATAGCTTCTGGTCTATCATGGATGCACAGTACTTGCTGAGGTCAGATAAGTTTATCCTCTATTGATTCCTACCCCTACCCCTGTTCTCCATCCAAAGGTACCATTTTGAATGACTTTCTGTTACCTGCCATTAGTTGCTATTCGCATTTTGTGCCATGACTGACCAAAGGAAAGAAAAGTGAAGAAATTACAGAATTACACCCTGCAAGAAGTAGTTTATGGACTAACCCCTATTGAAGCTCATATACTTTTGAGCCCCTAGTGGGCAAATATTTGCCCCTGATGGAGATGAGTCAGGTATGCTCCTGGCTCTATGATCAGTAGCAGGGGCCAGAAGGAGGGGCCCAATCTCTACCTCTGTGACTCCAGAGCAAGTCAAGGAACTTCTCTGTGGGCTGTGATGAATAGCTCACGTGTGGACATTTTCCATTTTATTTTCTTTTTTTTTTTTTTTCCTTCAGATTGTGACATTGCTATTTTTCATGATTTGGACTTAATAGCAAGTTCTGGGAAAGCAGAGGGAGAAAGATCCAGTCTAGTCCTATCTCGTTAATCTTCCTTAGGCAGTCAGCACGTACAAAACCCAAGCTAAATATGCAGTGAGCCTCCACCATCTGTAAATCACTGTGGGAAGATCTGAAGCATTCACAATCTAAGTCTCTCCCTCCAGGGAATGTATTTACTGAATTTGGAGGCAGTACAGAAGAAAGGTTAAGAGCAAATGAGCTGGAGTCAGATTCCGGGTTTGTAGCACAACTCTGTAACTCACTGGCTGCAGGCACCAAAGCAGGTTGCTTCTCTTTTCTATGCCTAAGTTCCCCCATCCATGAGATGGGATAAGTACAGTACCTACCTCAGAGGGCTGTGCCCCGATCTAAATCATAAAAGCATGGAAAGAGGCTGGCACAGTGCCAGAAGTCAGCTACTGTAGCCACAAATATGTGCACACAAATAATATAGATTGTGGTGTTGGGGGTTGAACCCAGGGTCTCGCATGTGCTAGGCAAGTGCTCTACCACTGAGCCACATCCTCAGCCCCCTAGATCTCCTCTTGGTGTTGCATGAATGATATTGCACCAATGTCATTTTCCTGGTTTGGGTGACGTACCATGTCTACGTGAGACAATGCCATTGGGAGAAACGGGGTGAAGGGTAGATGGGAGCGCTATGCTATTATTTCAAAATTAAAGCCTTCAGAAAACAAGTTCCAAAGCCAAGGATAAAGACCCTCATCATCATGCAGACCTCCCCACTAGCCATGTCCTACCACTGTCACCTATGTCACCCAGCTTTGGCTCTACAACGTGTCATTGCAAACGGAGGTAGATGAAGGGGCCTTGGATGTCCCACGGCAGCTCAAAGATGCATTTGCTCTTCTGTGACATTAATTTAGGAAGCAAAGGGACGAGCTTAGTCAGCACATGGAAGCTACAGCGCTTTGGTTTCACAAGCAAGATGGTGTCAGCTGCTGAGGTCAAGTCCATGTTGG
Source organism: Tamias sibiricus (assembly GCA_025594165.1). Lineage (NCBI taxonomy): Eukaryota > Metazoa > Chordata > Mammalia > Rodentia > Sciuridae > Tamias > Tamias sibiricus. The sequence continues at coordinate 13,939,679 of CM046664.1, forward strand.
TGGGAGACTCTGGAATCATTTCCACCAGTGACTCCCAAAGTCACGAGAGAGAGAGAGAGAGAGAGAGAGAGAGAGAGAGAGAGAGAGAGAGAGGAGGAAAAGAATCTCAATCCATTTCCACTGGGGGATCCAGGATGTGGGAAAGGGTTCATTCAGTATTAAACCATTTCCAGCATCTTATTTTACGGGTGTAATTCCAGAGCTCAGACAGTAAACACTGTTGAGATTTACAATCAGTATCTACGAATTCTGTGTCCCTAAGACATCTGCAGAGCAAAGACTCTATGTCGGACAGCCTCTTTGATAAGACAACACAAATGACTTTATTCAACTAGCATCACATGCTGAGCTGGTCTGTGCAATTTGAGTGTTATGAAACTTAGTTATCCAGATTCTTTTTCTGTCCCTGCAGACAAGGCCAAACGACATCATACCCCTCCCACTGGCTTCGGCCAAGGTAGCGCCACGTCCAGTGGGCAGGCGGGAAAGGGCCCTGGACATCTGGAGATACGTCCAGGTCCACTCTATACCCCAAAGCTTCCTTCCAGTCAATAGAATCTCCAGAATCTGGAATTGTTTAGAAATGTCCTTTATCTCGCTTTTAGGAAGAAGAGGAAAGGTTTTCCAAATCCAGCCCAAGCTGATACCTACTCAGCGAGGATATCTTGAACCTCTTCTGTATCCCAGATACGGTGCCGAAGGCCAGGAATCTGAAGAGTGTCCCCTTGGAATACGCGCAGGGTCTGACAAGTAGCCAGTTATAACTCACTGAGGTGGGCAAGCTCTCCCAGGGAGGAAGCTGAAGGTAGTGGTTCAAGGTTCCGGTGTAACAGCCAGTACTGACAGGAAAGCCAGACTCTGCCACCTGTGGGGAGCCACCCCACCTCTCTGAGCCTCCTCTTCCTCTTCTTTATGTTTCATGATGCAAATTTGATACTGTATCCCAACGTCTGGCACAGGGTGGCTGCCCTCAGACAGCGGGTGAATGAAGCATAATGATCTCTCGTGTTTCCACACGGATTGACTCGTCCTGTCTTTATGTCAGAAAGAACTGAAAACCATTTATATGCGTACATTATAAAGAGGGGAATTTTTTTTTTTAATGAGCTCATGCAGAAAGCTGGGTAAGAAGGACGTGAGAGTAAGAGAGAAAAGTGACGCCAAGAAGGAGAATAGAACACAAATAGGAGACTTACTACAATAAATTGGCCTTCGATTTGATGTTGAGCTTCCTGGTGGCCAGAGGAAAAAGGAAAACACAATCTATTGCCTAACTCACTCACGGATCCTATCATACAAAACCATGCAAGAAAGGGTGAACGTCGCAACTCTTCCCATTTCTGACGTCAGAAATAAATCAACCCACAGGACACTGGTTGCTGTAGCAACCCTCCTCAACAACATGCTCTTGGGGCTGTCTTCAATGTCCCTCAATTAATGGTGAAGGAATATAAGGACCTAAGTGTAAGTCAGTGAAAGCAATTCTGTAGTAAGTCAAAATAACGGACCCGTGGCATCCACCAGAGACTTGTTTTGGCTTCTAAAAACTTCTTGTATCCTCCAAATACTCTACTTCCTTCAGGTAACCTCTTGTAGAATAAGAAATACCAGCAAGATCCCTGCCAGGTGGGCTTCCGGAAGCTTCCCCAAGTATAATTCTACTTGCATTACTCTTCAGCCCACTGGGCTCACGAAGCTGTAGGTGATAGGAGAGCCCACACGGACAGGACAAAGGGTCCCTCTCAAGCACTTTGTGGGTGCCTCCCAGCATGCCAAGGAAGGGACAAGGAAAACCCCAAAGCTCTCAGGAAGTGGCGCCATATTGCCCAATGTCCTTCCACTTGGATCCTAGTGTCTCTCAGCGTTCCAGTGATTCTGGAAACACTGGAGAGGGTGTGTGTGTGTGTGTGTGTGTGTGTGTGTGTGTAGGAGGAGGAGGAGGAGGAGCTGGTGGGTCAGGGAGATACAATGCAAAAAGAAGCTGGAGAGGTAGGAGCCAGAGCCCACAGGCCCCAGGGCCATGTTGCTTTGTCTTTGGCGTAAGAGCAATGGAGATCCACAGAAGGATGATCAGCAAGACTCGGGGATCAGATCTGCTTTTGCAAAGACGCGGTTGGCTGTGGAGCGGGATGAACTGGACGAGGCGGAGGGAGGGAGGAGTTGGGGAGGAGTGTGGCAGGGGTGGCCTCGACCCCACAGTGGTAATGTGGAGAGAAGCGATTTGAAGGCTCGCCCAGAAGCGCCCATTGGCAGGAGTTGGGGGCATAAGGTCTCCCGGGAGTTGTGGTCGTGGAGTGGATGAAGGAGAGTGGTTTCAGGAGGCTGTGACCGGGCAGAGACACTGGCAGCTGGAACTGGCTAGTTCTGCAGAAAAGGCGGAACTTGCAGATGAAGGTCAAGGGTATTGTTTTCTGTTGGTATCAATTCACCAAAGACCTGGGGACCAGAAACCCAGGCCAATGGCCTCTGTGAGAAGTAAAATTGCCCTCTGGGCTGGCCAGGGAACAAGACTCTCTGTCCATGTTTGTGGATGGAATAAATGAAAGACGCAGTCAGGAGCTGCCTCCAAGATACCTTTTAAAACCACAAACTTCTATGATGTCCTGACCCACTAGAACTATTTCTGTGTCTGAAAACTCTCTGACTCTTTTACTTTATGATCAAAAGACAACTTTGGGATTCTTGCTTGTGATTATTATCAATCTAGATCTTTTATTCTCCATCAGGAAAAAACACCACTTTTATCTACGTTTGTTATGCCTAATTATTTTTCTTCATCCATATTCCAATATGCTAAATCTTATGATAATACATGGAGATAATCTTTAGTCAGTTCCTTTGCAAGCAATGCTAAGTGTTCATTAACAACCAGAATCCCAATTAAACCTTGGAGTTTACCACCTTCTTATCCACAAGAATCAAGTTATTTGAGGGTTGGGTGGGAATGATTGTCATTAGGTATTAAATGAGATAATGTGCAAAAAAGTACTTTGAAACCAGAAGCAATATACAAAATGTGAACTGTTATAATCATTTGGTGAACAAAATTCCAAAGTTGTAAAAATTCATTAAAGTCCCCATAAAACATTTATTTTTGAGCAGAAATAGCTTCCTGGTATACCCCCCCCCCCCCAAAAAAAAAAAAAAAAAACTAGTGGTGAATATATGGCTAGAGGGCTTAACAGATTAATACAGTATAAAAGTTCATTAAGTGAATGTCAGATATATAAGGGTTCTCAGCCAAAATCACAAATGATTTTTGTAGCCGTCCAGCTGCCCTTCACTTTGGATAGAATTAGATCAAGGGACTAGTTGTCTGTCAAGACCGTTCACGTTCATGGCCATAACACTATGCTATGCGGTGATGTCACTTGCCAAACAGTGAGTCCTTTTATATGCTAGAAAAAAAAAAATGCACGGAAGAGAATGCTAGGGCCCGGTTCTTGGTTGTACTAGAATACTAGAGCTCACATCTAGTATTCCATGAGTGACAATGTCATCCAGGTATGATTAATTTTTTAAATGACGGGGACACACCCTTCTCTCGTGTTACTGGAAATCGTCACTTATTGAAAGACCTTCATCGACTCTTGCTGTGGCTAATATATTAGCACAGTGTCCCCCACCCTTGGGCAACACGGGTGTCCTTTTCCTTCTTGAAATACAGCACGCTCTTTCCTTCCTCGATCCCCCGGAAGTGCCTCCTCTCGCTGCTTAGAACCCTGCCCTCCTGGGTCTTCCCACATCTAGCTCTTCCTTTGCCTTCATGTCTCAGCTCGATTGTCACCTTGGCAGAGCCACCAGGAGTGCTGGCTGTGCCTTGCCCAGGGACTCCCGGATAAGGGATGCCTTCATGTACGCACTAGGTTGCGCTAACACAGTACCGCACACGGGGTTCTTAAGACAACAGAAGATCATTCTCTCCTAGACGGAGAGGGTGATGGTCTGAAATCAAGGTGTGGGCAGGACTGGTTCCTTCTAGAACCCTGCGGGAAGATCCGTCCATACTTCTCTGCTAGCTCCTGGTGGTTGCCGGCGATGCTTAGCATTCTTTGGCTTGGGGAAAAAGAGCCTACTTCCTGCTTCTGCCTTCACCTGGCCTTTTCCCTGTGTGTCTCCTTGTGTTTTCTTATAAAACCATCAGTCATTGGATTTAGGGGTCACCAAACCCAGCATGAGCTTTCTTTCAGTAACCTCTGTGAAGACCTTATTTCCAAAGGCACATTCTGAGGTTCTTGGTGGACGTGAGATTTGGAGGGTGGGGGAGGGGTGCTATTCCACCCAGTGCCAGAGACAAGTCTGGGCTGAAGTCCCATCTGCACTCTGCTCCCCAAGCGGTGTCCCAGCGTGGGGTGATGCTATCCAGAGGGCTGCTTTTCTCTAATTCACACAAAGATACTGCTATAAGGACCAGGCAGCCCTGCCCGACTCTGCTTCATGCAATTTGGAGTCATCTAGACTGTTCATGGCCCGCCTCCTGTCTGCCTATCACCCCACGGAGGCAGAGATGGAGGCAGAGACAGTGCCTCCCTTACGTAGGGGAGCCTCACCCAGCCCCTGAACTTCAAGATGATGCAGATTTTGTCCACGTCAACAACTAGGATGTGTCGTGGCCTCCCAGAGCTCATGCCACAAGTCTCGGTCCACAACCCCGTCATGCAGGGAGGGAGGGAGCCTCGTTTAAGGCAAGGCAATGTGCACGGAGCCGGTTCTCAGCCATCAGTGATCTGATGGAGGACTGCGCAAGATAGAGCTTTAAAAACTTTTAGCCCTGTGTGGGGGCTGGGGTTGTGGCTCAGCGGTAGAATGAATGCGCTCGCCTAGCAGCCATCGTGTGCGGCCCGGGTTCGATCCTCAGCACCACATAAAAGTAAATACATTGTGTACAACTAAAGCAAATAAATAAATATTAAAAAAAAAAAAAAAGGCCCTGTGTGCTTTGGGTGCTCTGTGGGGCATGGAAGGCCCTGGCACTCCCCAACCACCAGAGGTTCCAAGGCCCACCATGAGTGCTCACAGCCTCACAGACCAAGATTAAAAGGAGGGGGAAATTCACTCCAAGCAGAGAGAGGCTGGAGCCAGATGTCCCCAGGATGAACTGACAGGGGTGCCCTCTCCCAGGTTGGTGCTCAAGCATACCTGTGAGGAAGGGGAAGAGTGGGGGGGGAGGGGAGGGGAAGGGGGAAGGGAAGGGGGGGAGGGGGAGGGAGGGAGGGAGAGGGGAGGGGAAAAGGAAAGGGAGAGGGAAAGGGGGAGGGGGGATGGCCCTTCATGTCCTGTTTGCATCACTGTGCAAATTCGCCTCGGGAAGCCACGCAGCTGTGGCAGGAAATCAGGGCAGGGTCCCTTCAACCTCGCCCAGCAGTCAGAGCCCCCACAATGACCTGCCCACCCAAGAAATCTGGTTCCTTTCAAGTAGACGGCATTTTTCTTGGGAAGCAGAATGTAAGCACTAGGACAAATCAAGTCCACCATCCTGGAAAGCAGAGTGGGCCAGAGGCAGCCCCTCTGGCCATCCTGAAATTGGGGACCTGGGAGCACTCACCCCGCCTAAGCTGGCCAGCGGAGGTCAGGGCACACACCCAGTGGCTCTTGCCCCGTGGATTTTCGAGGGGCGATGCCTCAGGCATGACCGGCTGGAGGTGCTGTGGCAGCTGCTGTGTTAGCAGACTTTACAAGCCACCTGCGCGCAGGAGCGCAGCCTGCAGAGGGGCACAGCGCATGCGTCTTCGCCAACGCCAGACCTTGCTGCTGAAACTCAGGGGCACGAGGAGGCAAGCTTCCCTCTCCCCATTCCTGCTGAGGCCCGCTCCCTGTTCTCTCCCCCACAGCCACGTTTATCTGCTGTTAGAAACACAACCAAAGATAAGGGATGTGTCTGAGGGAGGCAGAGCAAGTGTGTCAGTCAGCTTTCCATCACTATAATGAAATCCCTGAGACAATAAACTTAGAAAGATAAAAGGTTTATTTGGCTTCACAGTTTTGGCTGCTCCAGTACAAAAATCAAGTGGCCCCATGGCTTTGGGCTTCGGGCGAAGGTGGTCAATCATGGTGGGGGTGCTTGGCAGAGCAGGCTGCTCACGTCATGAGCCAGGAAACACACACACATGAAGAGGCTGGGTCCCACCGTCCCCTTCAAGGGCACGTCCCCAATGACCTAAAGACCTTCCACTAGGCCCCGCCTCTTAAAGGGTTCTAACACCTCTCAATAGTGCCGCTTCTGTGGGACATTTGTATCCAAAGCATAATAAGAAGAAAAAACACTCTGTATATTTAATAACAAAAAGATGGTGGACGGTCATGAAGTCATTAAAACAGAGACCAAACTATAAAAGACAACCAAAAAAGTTACAAAAGGGTAAGAATTCCAAGAAACAGAACATATTCACTGTCAAGTCTTTTGAGTGGTGGGTGAGAGCAAAGAAAAGAAATTTAAACTAGAAAAGATTGCCCGTCAGTGAAGACCAAATTTAAAAGACCAGGGGCAAATGAAAAGAAAAAAGATTAAGATAAAGGGTTTAAACCGAAGTGATGATAAATTTAAAATACAAAAGTAAGTAATGGGCTTAAGGATTAAAACACAGCGTTCAGAAGAGAAAATATGAGAAATTTTTTAAAAAGAATTGTGAAAAATATTTTAAATCAACTTTTAATTTTGGGATATTTTTAGATGTATAGAAAAGTGGCAAAGAGACTATGGGGAGCTCGTCTGGACTTCCCGCCTGCTTTGGCCTGATGATGACCTCTTTCACAACCACGGGACATCTGTCAATACAAAGGAACCGGCACAGGTACCTTGAGATTCAATGCCAGCCGCTATGTGGAGTTCACTCGTTTTCCCATTTATATCCTCCTTTCTGTTCCAACATCTGGTCTGAGATACTACATTGCATTTAAGGGAGAAATATTTTTAAAAGAAAATAAAGCAAATATTTAAAAGCATCTCCAAGCAGATATGAACGAGGAATACTGAAGTATAGAGACTAGTCCAGACAAGAGAGCAGATTGAAGAACAGAGGAAGTGTCCCAGCAAGGGCAGACACCTGGTCAGTGACCAGCCGGAAGGCAGGTGATGGGGCAGAGAAGTCTCTCCGGTAATTGGCTATTCATTCGCAAATAGAAATAGGGCCCTACCTTAAGCACACACCAAGACCAACTGCATGTGGGTTAAGGGATTAAGGGTTTAATTGGGAACGGAAAAACTTCACAAGTTCTCAGATATGTAAGATAACATGTTCAGATCTCAGGGACGACTTAATTTACTAAATAAGATTTTTATTTTTATTTTATTTATTTATTTATTTTTTTGGTACCAGGGATTGAACTCAGGGGCACTCGACCACTGGGCCACATCCCCAGCCCTTTTTTGTATTTTATTAGAGACAGGGTCTCACTGAGTTGCTAAGTACCTCGCTATTGCTGAGGCTGGCCTTGAACTCATGATCCTCCTGCCTCAGCCTCCCAAGTGCTGGGATCACAGGCGTGCGCCACTACGCCCAGCCCTAAATAATTTTTTTTTTTAAGTACAAACTATAAAGGAAAAAAAATGAGACATTGGACTGCAGGAATGTCAAAAATACCTCTCCATCAAAATAGACTAAGGGAAATGGCATAATATAAACAGGAGTTTGCCGCATACACATCAAAGAAGTAGAATCCAGAATACCTTTTTAGTGTTTAAAAATCAGTAAGAAAAAGAGAAAGAATGTAGTAGGGAAAGAAAAAGCAAGTGACAGCAGGGTGCGGTGGTGCACGCCTGTCATCCCAGCACTTGGGAGGCTGAGGCAGGAGGATGGCAAGTTCAAAGCCAGCCTCAGCCATGGCGAGGCCCCCTTAGCAACTCAGGGAGACCCTGTCTCTAATAAAATACAAAAAAGGGCTGGGGATGTGGCCCAGTGGTCAAGTGCCCCTGAGTTCAATCCTGGCTAACAAAAAGAAGAAGAAAAAGAAAAGAAAAAGCAAGTGACACAGGCATTTGGTGGTGAACAAGCCTGGGTGTTTTATAATAGACTTGTAGAGAGACCCTCAACCTCATCAGCAGTCAGGGAAACACAGAGCGGCAAATCAGCTCCAGGGAATATTTCTAGATTGTTCTTTCCAACACCTTCCTGATAAAAATCTAAGAAGGGTGCTTGGATCAAGGACTACTTCCCAGGCCTCTCCCTGGAGAAACCTGATTCAGTAGGCTCAGAATGGAAGCCAGCAGTCAGGATTTTCAAATCCATTCCCAAGAGACTGGCGGCACCAGAGAAATTTTGAAAACTGTACTAAATGTTCAAGTGCATCCGAAGAGGGCCCAAAGATGCCTACGAGTTAAAAAAGGAAGAGGAAGGAGGGAGGGAGCGAGGTGGGAAGGATGAAGGCGATGTCCTTCCACAGAGGAACGGAGGAATTAATTGTGATCTGTTCATGCAAGGAAATGTCACCATATTTCATGACTTTAGGATGCCACTGACTAAGGTCCAGAACTGATTTATGGACCTCTAAGAAAGAGGTTGCCAGTTCGTTCAAGGCACAGCATTTTCTCATACTTAAATTTTTCCTCTCGTGCCATTTAAAAATCCTTTTAAGCTTTCTCAGACAATTTGTTATATATGATGCTGCTCTGTCCCTATATCTTTCTGCATACAATGTGTTTTCTTTTGTTCTAATGCCAAGTTACAGTGCTATAATTTGGAAAACCTAACAGACTCCGTTTACACTCTGCTCCTGCGAGATCAACAACGCACAACACCACCAAAGTGACAGCGTTATGAGGAGTCACGTCCCCACACTGGATGGGCCCACGGTGACACCTGCCACCAAAGCCCGCCGGGCAGACGGCGACTGTGAGGTGCTGTAGATCGCAGATCACAGCCTGATTTTAGAGGTGCTAATCTGTGGTGATAAATATACATCTTGGAGTTGGGGCAGCACAGTCTGTTATGGCATAAAAATAAATAAACCTGTCGGGCGTGATGTCACACACCTGTCCTCCCCCGTAACTCTGGAGGCTCAGGTGGGAGGATCGCAAGTTCGAGGCCAGTCTCAGCAACTTAGCGAGGCCCTGAGCAACTTAGTGAGATCCTGTCCAAGAAATAAAAAGGGCTGAGGATGTGGCTCAGTGGTTAAGCGCCCTGTATTCAATTCCCAGCACCCAAAATAAATAAATATGTAAATTTTACTCAAGTAGACCTCCACAAACCTGAAAAGCAGAATATTCAGGATAAAAGCCACAGACTATGTGAAGTATCGTCCTGTTTTTATGAAGTTCAGAAATATACAAAGCCCAGCTATATATTTTGGGGCAAGTAGATGTGACATGTCCCACGTAGAAAAACAAAGCAGAAAAACAAATTCAGGCCCAGACCATCTCTTAGGGGAAAAGAAGGAGAAGTTGGTTAGGAGAACACAGAAGCTTGTGATGTTCTACCTCTCAAGTTCAAGTTCAGTACTGATAGTGCACATTCATTTTATCCAGGCTAGGATAAGAGGGAGGCATTAGCTTCAAGAGGTAGCAAAAAAAAAAAAAAAAAAAAAAAACCTCAGGGAACAAGTTTAAAATATTGTAATGTAACATTCTTTTTAAAAAATCAATATGAATGCAAAAGCAAACCACACACAACAAAGTATTAAAGTTTTATTTAAACAGAGGAGTCAACCTGAGCTCACATGAGCTTGGTTCACTCGTCACTCCCTAATCCTGGCCCCAGCTCAAATAAAACTTTATTGACACAAACAAACAGGAGGCTTGTCCTTGTAGTTTGCCTGCTTGGTTGTTTGAACTGTTTCACTAAGATAGCTTTATCTTGATATTGGAGTTTCCTCGCCCCTCTTAAATTTTGTGCACAAGGAAATTTCCAAATTGTAGCCTCATCCTGGCCTAGCTCTGCATTTTGTTCTTTAAAATGTTTTAAGACATATTTTGAAAATATATTTTTTAAAAACTATATTTCTAAAATATATACATGTAAACACATACATACACATGTATGTGTAGATATACAATTTTTAATCTGTAACACTGTACCTAAAATATTTTTTTTAATATTTATTTATTTACTTTAGTTGTACACAATGCAATTGTGCATTTATGTTTACGTGGTGCTGAGGATCGAACCCGGGCCGCGCATGTGCGAGGCGAGTGCTCTGCCGCTGAGCCACAACCCCAGCCCTGTACCTAAAATATTTTATAGAAAGCAAAAACCAGGGAGACTCACCCATCGATCAACCGATGTTTACCCCCACAAGCCCTAAACAGACGTGGGGACGGGGTGCCTGCCCACACTAGGAAGTGTCTTAAACAGCCTCCCCCAGGGGACTAGCACTCTCTGCAATCCATTCTTGACTTTCATCTTTGTCACTCTGCTGTGAGAGAAGTAGAATCTTCACTTCCAGATGGGGAAACAGAGAGGTTGAGGAACCTGCCCCACATTGCACAGTGGGAAATGGCCCAGCCCCGGCCACACGTGAAGGTTTTGAGGCATTCAATACTCATTCCACCATCAAACTGATGGGTGGCTTTTCTGAATCAAGAAGTACCTTACTGAGTTTATCACTGAACCTGAAAATGCGGTGACAAGAGAAAGCAGATTTCTGATGAAGTCCATTTTAACTGGGAAAATGGCTTCGTCCAGAGAGCCTGTTCCCGGACAGAGCCGGCAGTGTAGACTCGGGAGCCTGAGGCTGTGACTACTCAGCTCCGACCCCCCCACCCCCGCCCAGAGCCCCCCCCCCCCCAGGACTGCGAGTCAGACTCTCCTCCAACACAATGGGCCACCAGAGAGCCACGGGGCATTTTGGGAAAGTGGCATTTAACTCCTTATGGTCACGAGGGGGCCATCTGAGAGGTGATGATCTGAACACGGTGACTGATGGGCAATTTCACAGTTGAGGAGAGCTCCTGTCACTCCTCCCAGAAGCAGCCCGATCGCTCCCAGACTGATTATCCAGCCGCGGGGAGGCCGGCTCGTTAGCACGGCACCCGCACAACTCCGGGCTGAAGATGGGCCCTTAGAAAGGCTGCCTCAGTCTCCCGGGACTGTCACAACTCAGTACCGCAGACTGGGTGACTCAGAGCAACAGAAATGCACCCCTCGCGATGCTGGAGGCCGGGTGTTTTTCTTCTCCAAGGCGGAAGCAAGGCCGAGCTCCCTCTAGGACCAGGGCTGGGGCCTCCTTTCCTCCCTCCCTGGTGCCCCTGGCTTGCAGCGCCCCCATCTCGGCCATTACGGTCACGTAGCCACCTCCCTGGGTTTCTCCATCCAAATTCCCCTCTTCTTATAGGACACGTGGCTTTGGATCCAGGGTCCAGTCCCGGGATGACCTCATCTTCACTAATTATGCCTGCAACGGCCCAATTTCTAGATACGACCAACTCTCAGAGCTCCCACAGATCTTTGGAGGACAATTCACAATGGATGCACCTGCCAGGTAGCAAAAGTTGCTGTGGAAGGGAAGAGTAAATAGCACAGGTGTGCTCCTACCTGAGCCTACGACTACACAGCCTCCCTTAGCGCTGAGATGAGAGCCAAGCTATGCAATCCCACCCCAGACCTGGCTCCAGCCTCCTCTAGACTCACCTCCAGCGCTCTCTCTCCCCACAGAAGGCCCGACCTTTAGGCAAGGCTGTTCCTCCTGCCTTCGATGCAGTTCCATCTATTCCCATTTGTTCTCTGGCGACTCCTACTCAGCCTTCAGGCCTCGGGGTGGATGGCACTCTCTCATGAACGCCTCCCCTGGCCCCAGGGATATGGATGTCATATCCCTGCTGCCCTGCTTCGATCCCTCTCCCTTTATATATATATATATATATATATATATATATTTTTTTTTTTTTTTTTTTTTTTTTTTGGTACCAGGGATTGAACTCAGGGGCACTCGACCACTGGGCCACATCCCCAGCCCTTTTTTGTAGTTTATTTAGAGACAGGGTCTCACTGAGTTGCTAAGTGCCTCGCCATTGCTGAGGCTGGCTTTGAACTCACGATCCTCCTGCCTCAGCCTCCCAAGTGCTGGGAGGACAGGCGTGCGCCACCGCGCCCGGCATCCCTTCCTTTATATTTTCGCAGCACACTGAGCCCCCAGCTCTGATCCCCGTTGATGCGGTTTGGATATGAAGCGTCCTCCAAAGCTTCCGTGTGAGCCAAGGCCAGGGTGTCCCGAGGTGGCGACCGTCTTGAGAGTTTTAATACAATCAATGGATGGAGCCACCCAAGGATCAACTGGGAGGAAACTATAAGCAGTGAGGGTGTGGCTGGAGGAAGTCGGTCCCTGGGGGTGTGCCTTTGTCCCCAGTCAATGCGGCGCTTGTGCCCCTCTTCCTGGTTGCCGAGTCCTGAGCTGTTTTCCTCGGTCGTGCTCTCCTACCGCGATGTTCTGCAGCATCTTGGACCCAGAGCCATGGAGATGGCCAGCCACGGACGGGACCTCTGAAATCATGACCCCAAACAAACTTTTCCTCCTCTTTGCTGCTCTTGTGGGGTCTTTGGGGCACTATAACACAAAGCCAAAACAGCTGTCATGATTGGCTCTTTCGTGTCTAGTGTGGATGGTGGACGAGGGCGGAGACCCCTGAACCCAACCCAAGGGGCAGGCACTCGGAAGATGCGTTTGGTTGAATGGACAGACAGAGGGACGGCCCTTTCCATTAACGAGTTGTACAGGATCGTGGGGTTCATTTTGACATCATTGGCTCCATTTCAATCCCTAGTTGGAGAAATGGCTCTTTTATTTATTTGTTTGTTTATTCATTTCTTTTTGTGGTGCTGGGGATTAGAACCCAGGGCCTCATGCACGCAAGGCAAGCACTCTATCACCTGAGCCCTAGCCCCAGCCCTGACCAATGACTCTTGAAGAGGCCAACGTGGAGGTTCTGCAGGAGGAAAAGCCAGAGTTCACACGGCCAGGACCCAACGTTGGCGTTAGGAAAAGTGAAACGTCCTCAGTAAAGTCTCCTTCCTCTTGACCCTGAGAAAGACACCTAACCCCGGCCAAGCCGTCGTCTTTAGTTAAAGGTAAAAGTCAGACTGCACGACCTCTCTGTCCTCTCCGGGTTTACAGAGAGGACCACACCCCTGACGCCCCAGCAGGCTGGCATTCATATTCGGGTTTGGGTAGATCCTTTTAATGTATCAGGGACATGCTGACCTCGGGATGACTGAACCCAATCAGGAATCGAGAGTTAGTAAAAGTGCTTCCCCTCCTACACCTTGGGCTGCCCATTCATAGCATTTGAAGAAATTTCTAATAAGGACACTAAATAAAATTGTAATTTCTGAATCTCTTTTCTTTTTTATTAGCTTCAGGGGCGCTCAATCACTGGGCCACATCCCCACCCCTATTCTGTATTTTATTAGAGACAGGGTCTCACTGAGTTGCTTAGCGCCTCACCATGGCTGAGGCTGGCTTGTGAACTCGCGATCCTCCTACCTCAGCCTCCTGAGCCGATGGGATTATAGGCGTGCGCCACCACACCAGGCTCTGAATTGATTTTCAAGGAGATGTCTCAGGGGCCACTTGCTAGGGGACAGAAGGAACAGGATGCCCGGGGAATGGTACACCAGGCCCTTCCTGCTTCATGTAACCCAGAACAGCGCCACTTTTTTCTCTTATTCATCTTTTGGGGTTCTAGGTAAGATTCTTTTTTGCAGAGAACTTTTATTGCTAAATAGTGTAAGAAAGGTTTAAGACTCCAGTCTAGAAAAAAAAAAAAAAAAAAAAAAGATTGTTTCTGCTATGATTTGAATATGGTTTGTCCCTTCTGGTGCTCATATTGAAATGTGATTATCAAGGCAGCAGAGTTGGGAGTGGGGCCTAGTGGGAGGCATCTGGGTCATGGGGCAGAGCCCTCTGGAAAGATCAATGCCTTTCTTGTAGGGATGCATTAGCTATCACCCGAGTTCAGCCCCTTTTCTCTTTCCCACTTGTGCCGGCTTGCCCTTCTGCTTTCCACCATGCATAAAGCCCTCCTTCTCTTCCACTTCCAGCCTCCAGAACTATGAGCTTAAAAAAACTTCTTTTCTTCATAAATTACCCAGTCTCAGGTATTTTGTTATAGCATAGAAAACAGCCTGATGCTGTTCCTGACTTGGCTTTTATGGGCCAATAAAATAGATAAATAGGGAACTGCCTAGAGTTAGCAATGGCCTTGCCCAAATAAAGACACTAAATAAAAAACAATCACAATTTTCAATTACCATCATTTCTTTTTTTTTTTTTTTTTTTTTAAGGACATTGAACACCAAAAAGGTATGCAGGATACAGTCACAAACTCAAGGACTGTTTATTAAGTTCACAAACATACTTTGTGGAAATACTCACCATGGTGTCCCTATTTTCTCAGGGGTCCAGTAGCTGGCAAAACATACCACCAGGCCCGAACCCTCATCTCTGGGCTATTCTCTTTGTCCCAGTTTAACGAGAGCTTGTTAAATACCCAGTTCTGGGCCTGACCTCAGAGAACAGAATCAGCAGTCAAGGAATGGGGAAGAGATGTGGATGTAGCTGGTCTAGAAAACCGGAATTTAGACCCACCAAGTGGGGTGGCGCGCACACCTGTCATCCCAGCACGTGGGAGGCTGAGGCAGGAGGACCGTGAGTTCAAAGCCAGCCTCAGCCATGGCGAGGCCCTTAGCAACTCAGTGAGACCCTGTCTCTAATCAAACACAAAAAAGGGCTGGGGATGTGGCCCAGTGGTCGAGTGCCCCTGAGTTCAATCCCCAGTACCAAAAAAAAAAAAAAAAAAAAAGAAAGAAAACCGGCATTTAGGAAATGCCTGGGTCTCCTCTCTCCTTAAATCTTAGGTATGGGCCAACAATTCCCTCCTGGCCATGCAGCACTTGACCCTATGGGCTCCCCATAAGCCTCTGTTGGACGGGAAGAAGTGGCAGCAGTTTTAGGCCCCTGGACAGCTGTGGAAGCCCCCCCACCACCGGTCCTGTCCTCCTAGCCTGATCTGCCTGTCAGGACCTCAGGAACCACAGTTGTGCCTGCACTTTCCGCCTGCCCGCCCACGCCCTTCCTCCCCGCCTGCATTCGGTGGCTCAGCCCAGTCCGGCTGAAGATGGAGCCAGGGCACCGGATAACCTGACAAAAATCAGCATCCGTCGGCGACATCACCAGTGACGCGCGGGCCGCAGGCCCCTGCACCTGCAGATCACACGCCATCACAGCACAGGCCAGAACCCATCTTCTATTTATTTGGAGGCTCCGATACCGCTGGACATGAGAAGATCAATTTGCAGCACAGACGCTGACCTTGGAGGTGTTCAGAGACTCCTGCCGGGGCTTGCTGTCGCCTGCTGAGGACGCCCCGCCCGGCGGCTGCAGCCGGGTCAGGTGCTTCACCCTGGCGGCGCAATCACCCAGGAGGTTCTGGAAGGCACTCATGCCCCAGCTCTGACCCGGGGGGCTCCATGGCACCGGGCTGGAGCGCAGCCTGGGGACTGGAAGTTTGTAAAGCTCCCCAGGTGACGCGAGAGTGCGGCCAGGTGTGAAGCCGCGGGGGTAAAAGTGGTTCCTTCTTGATTTGCGGTGAGCTGAAAGTCCGCGGTGGTGCTCCGGGGGACCTGCTCCGGAAATGGGACCTCAGGTAGACGGAGAAGGGACTCTTTGTCCAACGCACCCAGCTCCTCCTGTGAATGAGTACTCGTTGGCGTTCCCCGCTGACCACTCACGGAAGTGCGTGGGTACAGGGGGACACCCCCTGGCCAAGTGAAGAAACCAGGGCTTTGCGGTGCTGAGCAATCTGACAAGAGCCACGCAGCCAGGGTTGAAGCCCTGGGAGGAAGAGTCAGATGGCCCAAGTGGACCTCTGTCCCACACAGCGTCCAACCAACTGGACTGACTGCAAGCTCTCCACAATCAGGGACTGTGACTCCCACTTCCTTGACTCCTTTACGATACTCGGTATCATATTTTACATGTCAGAGATTCAGTCAATGCTGATGGTAACATTCAGGTATGGCGGGTTCAGGGCGATGTCCCGAAGAAATCAATAAGGCTCAAGACTGAACTGAAGCCCAACACCGTGCAATAGTATCCACAACCACAGCATGTAGGTCCTGTGCACCCAGCACCGCGTGCCTGGCATCCTCCTATTTCATCCTAACACGCCCTCCAGGAGGAAGGTATCATGTGCCCATTTTAAAGGTGGGGAAAGTGAGGCTCAGAGAGGTTAGATAATGAATGGCAAAGATACGATTGGGGCACAGGCTGGTCCAAGCCTCAAGTCCGTGCCTGGCCAAAGCCAGATGCTACGACTTTGCCTTGGGAGTGGAGCTGAGGGGGTCAGGAGTGTCAGGATGGGATCACAAAGAAACTCCTTGTCTAAGAAACACAGCCCAAGGGAAACCTGAGGGCCCACAAGGATTCTCTACCGTGGTGGATACAAGGCCCCACTAACTGGGATCCTGAGGGCCCACAGGCTTCTCCACCGTGGTGGATGCAAGTCCCCACTAACTGGGATCCTGAGGGCCCACAGGCTTCTCCACCGTGGGGATGCAAGGCCCCACTAACTGGGATCCTGAGGGCCCACAGGGTTCTCCACCGTGGGGATGCAAGGCCCCACTAACTGGGATCCTGAGGGCCCACAGGCTTCTCCACCGTGGGGATGCAAGGCCCCACTAACTGGGATCCTGAGGGCCCACAGGCTTCTCCACCGTGGGGATGCAAGGCCCCACTAACTGGGATCCTGAGGGCCCACAGGCTTCTCCACCGTGGTGGATGCAAGTCCCCACTAACTGGGATCCTGAGGGCCCACAGGGTTCTCCACCGTGGTGGATACAAGGCCCCACTAACTGGGATCAGGAGCTGATTTGGCCAGGAGGGTGCTCTCCAAAGCTCTTGAAGACAGAGACCCTCGTCTTAGGTAAATCCCTCAATTTCCAAGCCTGTAGGTAAAGATCGGGGCTCAGGATTAGGCCAGCAGGTGGCCACCCCATTTCTATGGCCCCGCTGACTGGCTTAAAGGCAAGCGCACGGCCAAGCTGGTTGAATCGGGGTGATTATCAGACTTCAACACTGTCTGCTACGGACCACGGCAGGGAAGAGTGGAGGCGCTAGGTTTGCTGGGAACACCTTGCTGCCACAAGGAGCCTGAAAGTAAAGCCATCCTAGAGAAGAGCAGTGCTGAAGTGCTAAGGGCAGACTCAGTTCTGATGTGAACTGAGCCCCTGGATGCAGCCATGCCTGAAGCCCATCAAACCCTCAGACTTTTCATGGTATACATGCCAATAAATAATCTTTATCCTACTGGAAGCTTTAATTAGATTAGCTGATAACTATGAGTCCCAGGGTGCATCAGTATCACCACCACCACCAGCACCGAGCACAGATAAAGAGCCACCTAACTTTCCAATCATTGCAATGGCTTTTGGTAGTTGCTCACACCAGCACTTGCCTCCCATTTGGAGGCTCTTGGATAGCGTGGACCAGGGTGGCTGTGGTGGAGGAGGAGATGGAATAAACCAGGACAGAGGTCGCGGTCTAAATCCCATGAACCCCATCTGGCCCTCTGCTTGTTTTTGTAAATAAAGTTTTATTGGAACACAGCCACACCCATTCGTGTTGGTATTCTCTGTAGATACCTTGCACCTTAATAAGAGTTGAGTAGTTTGGATGGAGACCATGTGGCCTGAAAACTGAAAATAAAAAAAAAAAATAATAGTGCCCTACCCTTTATAGAAAGAGGTTGTCATTCTCTAACTTAGAATGTTAACAAGACTTGGAGATGAGGCTTCATGGAGAGGAAGGCTGACAATCCCACCTAGATATTTATTTACTTACCCGATTTTTTGGGGGGGAGTGGGGTACCATGGATTGAACTCAGGGGCACTCGACCACTGGACCATATCCCCAGCCCTTTTTTGTATGTTATTAGAGACAGGGTCTCACTGAGTTGCTCAGTGCCTCGCCATTGCTGAGGCTGGCTTTGAACTTGCGATCCTCCTGCCTCAGCCTCCCAAGTGCTGGGATCACAGGCGTGCGCCACCACGCCCGGCCTACTCACTCAATTTGATGGATCAGCAAGGCGGGAACACCGGAGGACGACCAGGATGGTTGAGGAGAGGAGTAAAACTACCATCTCATGAAGAAGGGGTCAGTTAAGTGCAGAAAGAGCTCACAGCTCAGAGCCTGGAGGCCCCGTGGTTCCTAGTCCTGGCTCTGACGTGCTACGTCGCTCGGAATCTCCATTTCCTCACCCACAGAGTGGGAGGCAGGAGCATGGCTCAGGGCCACCACGGCCTGGTGTGCACCCACGGTTCCACAGCAGGGTCACTGCCTCCTGTGATGAAGTCAGCTCACTCCTGACGACTCTTCACCCGGGGAGTAACAGGGACAAAGGCAGGAGCCTTCCTACCAGGTCCCGAGGAGGGGTTGGGAATGCCCAGGTACTAACCAGGCACCACCGCCAACAGGCACAGACGGCCCCCTGGGCTCCGAGACCAACCACTCGCTTGCCAACTTCTGTTGTCGCAGCTCCCGGCGGGAGCAGTCATAACGCAAAGGTCTGAGCCCAGACTGCTGATACGAAGGCAAGAATTGAAAAATGTGCAAGCAGAAGAGAATTGCAGATAACAACCAGGAAGTGGCTTCACATAGGACACACCCACCCCCACGTCTCTCTCTCTCTCACACACACACACACACACACACACACACACACACACACACACACGTCTCATGCTCAAACACAGCACCAGCCACACACAAACCAAAATGTTTCACCTGTTCATCAAAAGCACTGCTTCCCTTCCCTCGGTTTTCACCGTCTCACTGATGAGCAGAGACCACTGTTTTGCAACTTTCACGGCACCATGGAGAGAACCCTCATTGGTCACCGGGAGACTCAGGTTCAAGCCCCAGCCCCGCGTCTCTGGGCAGGTCCCTTTTACTCTCTGGCCTTAGTTTCCCCATCTATAAAATGGGGATTCGGATATGTGATTTCTGAGGCCCGTGCTAGCTCCAACACCGATGATTCTATAACAGCTTAAAAATGGGGAAAACCACCCGGTGCGGTGGTGCATACCTGTGATC
Organism: Tamias sibiricus; assembly: GCA_025594165.1. Lineage (NCBI taxonomy): Eukaryota > Metazoa > Chordata > Mammalia > Rodentia > Sciuridae > Tamias > Tamias sibiricus. The sequence continues at coordinate 13,958,696 of CM046664.1, forward strand.
CCAGTGGCTCGGGAGGCTGAGGCAGGAGGATTGCAAGTTTGAGGCCAGCCTCAGCAGCTTAGCAAGCCCTGAGCAACTTAGTGAGACCCTGTATCAAAATGACAAATAAAATGGGCTGGGGATGTGGCTGAGTGGCTGAGCACCCCTGAATTCAATCCCTGCTACCAAAAAATAAAAAAATACATGGGGACCCCCCAGGATAGCTACAACCCACCAACCCATGGAGTTAGGCAATGTTGGCTAACACAGCGTTAAAAGTTTTCTCAAAAACTGCTAAGATTGCCAGGCGCAGTGGCTCCAGGAACCCTGGATGTTCCCAGGCTCTGGGCGCCTCCGTCCAATCTCAGCCTCCATCTTTATATGGTATTTGCGGGGGGGGGGGGGGGTCTCTGTCCCAATCTCCCTCTTCTCCTCAGGACACCAGGCATGTGGGATTGGAGCCACACCAGTGACCTCACCTTAACCTGAAAACACCTGCAAAACTGTATTTCCAAGCAAGGGCACGTTCACAGGTACCAAGGGCTTGAATATGGGCATGCCTTTTGGGGTTCACAATTGCCCTATAAAAGCTCTAATTACTTCACTCAACACAGGTGGCATGGACATGCAACAGAGAGGCTGGAAGCAGACAGACACATCTCCAGCCACGGAGACGGCTGGACGGGGGGCTCACCCCAGCGCTTGCCTCTGGGCCTCAGCTTCCGCACACGCTTTGGCTCTGCGAGAGGAGGCCAAGCCCCGAACAACGCCCGTCCCATCCCGGAGAGCACCAGGAAGGCGAGGGCTGGGTTCCTGGCCACCTCGAGAGCCGCAGGTGGGACAGTAGGTGCGGGGAGGTCCTAGGGCACCCGTCCCCCAGGGGAGTTCTCTGCAGAGATGTGATGCAGGAAGCAGAAACAGGGTCCTGTGTGCAGACGACGCACCCAGACCCACAGCCCGAGTCCCAGCGCAAGGGAACACCAGGTGTCCCGTAGAGGAGCCGGCCCCTACTCTTCCACCGTGTCCAAGTCATAAACAACAGAGAAAGGCTGAGAAACCTCCGGCTTGACAGCCAAATGCAAAACATAACCTTGGATTACACCCTGTACCAGGAGGAAAATTTTCTATAAAGGATCTAATAGGGCAATTGCCGCGACCGAATGTGATTAGATAGAAGCACAGGTCCAATATCAAGTGCACTGAGTTCGGGAACTCTGTGTGGTTATGTAAGGATCTAAGAGAATATGCAACCCAGTCTCAAAAGGTTTGCAAACATGAGAAAGCGAGAGAGGGAGATAGGGAGACGGGAGAGAGAAAAGGAGGGGGGGGGGGGATTTAAGGAAATGTTAAAACTGACAAATCTCAGTTAAGGGTACAGAAGTTCTTGGTGTTATCATTGCAACTTTTCTTGCAGTTTGGAATCCCAGTTTCCCCTCCGTATTCACGGAAGATTGATTCCAGGACCCTCATGGATGGGAAAACTGAGGATCCTTAAATCCCTGGTAGAAACAGTGTAGCATTTGCCCAGAACCCCCCCCCCAACACCATCTCTCTCTCTTTCTCTCTCTCTCTCTCTCTCTCTCTCTCTCTCTCACACACACACACACACACACACACACACACACGGCCACACCCCTCCAGGATACTGATTGCCCCGTACCTAATACAATGTCAGTCATTGCTACGTTGTATTTTTCAGGGACTAATGAAAAGGGAAAAGGTCTGTAGGTGTTCAGTGCCGATGAATTCTTTTTGTAAACATCTTTTATTCTCAGTTGGCTGAGTTTGCAGATGCAGAACCCACGATATGTAAGGGCTGATTTCAAAGTGAGAAATTAAAACCAATGGTCATTAAAATCAGTGATTCCAAAGTGCTGGCTTGCAGAACCTCCTGGGGTCTCGTGGAAACTCATATTGCTGTCCCCCTTCTCTGAGCTTCTGACTCAGTAGGTTTGGGACCAGGGAGGAGGGCAAAAATGTGCATTTCCAAGGAGCACAGGCTGCTGCTGGTGGCGGTGGTCTGGAACACAATTTTGCCCCTGGTATAACCCAGTTTACATTGTGGCGGTGACCACCCAGCAGGTGGACACAGGGAGTGTTAGAAGCGACCATTTCTGGGAAGCAGGGTTGGGAGTGGTAGGGGGTTAGGGGGTGCCAGGGACCGATGCTTCTCGGGAAGGACCTCTCCAAACCATTTTGTCCCCAGGTGTGTATACCTTAATGCCTACACAGCACTGAGACAGGGACTACCTGGGAAGCAGCGGTGGGCAGCAGCTGCTGGGGACCTGCTAGTTTCTAAAATAGGGCACCGTGAGCGGCATCTGCTGGGTCCAGGGAGGGAGGGTACCAGCACCAATGCCAGCTCCCCCTCTTGCTCATCCTTGGGGGGCAAAGTCCTTTGTGTCACCGCAGTGACCTGCGCATTCTCTCCTTGGAATCACTGCCACTGAGCCAGCCAGGTTGTGCCCAAATTGCCCCCAAACCTCTCCCGATTCTGAGCCGCGTCTGTGGCCGGAGGCGCAAACTTCCGTCAAGACGCGGCTTCTCCTCCCCCTCTTCTGGGGAGTGATGAACCTTGGCCTCAAGCCTCATTAAACCCCATTATATAATCAGCCCCATCCCGAGACGCTTTATAACCCTCCAGCTGCCTGCGCCCGGGCATGCGCTCTGCGCTTCCAGGCGCTTCCCGGCTCCCTGCTCCAAGTCCCGCAACTAACTTCCACGGCAGGTCACATCGCCACCGAGGGTCTGCGCCCCGCATCTTCTCTGCCGGACCAAGAATGGAAGCTGCAAGGTCCCAGGGTGACAGCCCGACATAACAGATCCTTCAAGATCACATTGCGAAGCGAATATTTTCCAAGACCAGTGCCTCTGTCTGAATTCCAGCTGGCACCATTATGATCAAAAGAGGAAAGTTCCAGAACCACCAGCCACTTGTTCCCCTTGGTAGCCGCTGCCCTGAAGCTCTCCACCCCCGCGGGCAGCTAACAAAGAAACACCCAGAACACTGCAGGTGGCAAAAGTACGGGGTCCTTCCTCATCCCCGACCCGACGTCCAGGATGAATGAGCGGCAGGAGCTGCCTGCAGCTGGCTTTGTGGCCACTTTGCGCAGCTGCCTGGCTCCCCGCGGGAATGGCCACCACCTGGGTCCATGGACGCCATGAATATTAACAAGAGAGCCCAGGAGGGGTCGCACATGGTTAGCCGGGCGGGTGGTGCTCTCTGAGCCAGCACAGCATGCTGATGTGCAGCTCCCCAACCAGGAGAGGAAATTCAACAAGTTCAATCCCCCGCTCCGAGCAGGCAGGGTTCAAGGAAGACGGCGTTGCCACCTCATGGCCCCAGGATGCATGCGAATGTCACCTCTTTCCTGACCTTGTGGCCCTGAGCCTGTTACTTAAACTCTCCCAGTCCCCAGTTTCTTCGTCTGTAAAATGGGGCTAATAACAGAACTTAGGTTCTAGAGGACTGTGAAGCATCAATGAACTAATAAAAGGAAATTGCTTCCTATGACGCCTGAAATATTGTCAACACAGAATAAAGGCCAATGGCTATTATTGTCATTTCACCAGGGTTCCAAGTTACTCCATCATCTAACACTGCAACGGCTCCCAGATGTCCCTTTATGGAGACAACAGGGCTCTGAGCACCAGCCCCCCCCCCCCTCCCGTGCTAGGAAATTCACATGCGTTCCTCATTTTAGCCTCGCTCCATCCTTGCCGGGTAGAAAACAGACTCAGGGGGTTCATTGATTTGCCCAATGACTTTTTGGCAGTGGCTTAGTTGTTCCAAACCCCAAATCCCTTCCACCAGCGGGTAATAAAGGATAATGACTAATCGTCTTTTCATTTAGGTGGCACTTTTCCACTCTGAAGTAACTTTTCTTTTTAGGGTACTTAGAGACAGCCTCGTCTATGTCAGCTGAGATCCTAGATAACCCTAGGAAGAGCCACAAGTGCACAGCTTCTTGGACCAAAAAATGGTACTTGGGTGGCAACCGTCAGACCCAACCCAAGCAGCACGGAATAAATACAGACTGTCCCCAACTTAGGATGGCTCATGATGCCACTTCAATGATTTGATTTTTGTACTTGGTGATGGTATCAAAGCCTGCTCATACAATCCTTCTGTTTTTCACTTTTAGTACGGTATTTAATAAACTACACGAGATGTTCAACACTCTTACAAAATAAGCTTTGTCAAAAATATAAGCAACAATAAATGTTGGCACAGATGTGGGGGGAAAAAAGGTACACTCCTATGTTGCTGGTGGGGCTGCAAATTGGTGCAACCATTCTGGAAAGCAGTATGGAGATTTCTCAGAAAACCTGGAATGGAGCCACCATTTGACCCAGCTATCCCACTCCTCAGTTTTGTACCCAAAGGACGTAAAATCAGCATACTGCAGTGACGCAGCCCCATCGATGTTTATAGCAGCTCCATTCACAATGGCCAAACTGTGGAGCCAACCTAGGTGCCCTTCAACAGATAAATGGATAAAGAAAATGTGGTATATATATACAACGGAATATTACTCAGCCTTAAAGAAGAATGAAATGATGGCATTTGCCAGAGAATGGATGGAGCTGGAGAATATCATGCTAAGTGAAATAAGCCAATCCTAAAGAACCAAAGGCTTAATGTTTTCTCTGATATGCGGATGCTAATTCGCAATGGGGGGAGGGTGCTAGGGAAGAATAGAGGTACTTACTAGACAGAGGGAGTAAAAGGAGGGGAGTGGGGCATGAGGGGAGGAAGGATCGTAGAATGAATCGGACATTATCATCCTGCATAGTCACATGACCAGGGTAACTCTGTATCACACACAACCAGAAGAACGAGAAGTCATCCTCCATTGACATATGACGTGTCAGAAATGCATTCTACTGTCACGTGTAACTAATCAGAGCAAATGTACGAATTATTTTAAAAACAAGCTTTGTGCTCAATGGTTTTGCCTGATACAGGCTGATGGAAGCGTCATGAGCGCGTTAAGGGGGGCGACACTAAGCTGTGATGTTGGGTGGGGTGGGCGTGTTCCATGCGTCTTTGACTCGAGGTATCTTCGATTTACGATGGGTTGGCGGGAGTCCCCTGTAAGTTGAGGGCCGTCTGCGTAGTGAGCACGGAGAGGTGGGCCCGGTGCTGTTTCTCAGGGACCAAGTTCATTTCTGAGCCGGCATCTGCCACACTGAACAGGGACTCTGATGTCATGTTGGCCCCACACTGAGGGAGCCCATGGACACGAGGGGCTGGGGGCCTGGGCACCCCGAGCTCCCTCTACTCACCACCCCTATACCAGGGGAGCAGGGCGAGCCCCAAGGAGGTGATGTCCTCCTCGCAGCCCACGCAGGCCAGCGGGCACCCCGGGGCTCCGGGGCTCAGTGGCTCTCCAGCCAGAGCTGCCAGCTGCCGTCTCCGGGAGTCACCGTCGAGGGCGGCAGGCCAGAGCCAGCGCGGACAGTGACACACAGGCAACAGACGCAGCCTGGCAGGGACACAGCCCTGGGGGTCCTGGGCCGGCACAGGGCCCCTGAGGCAGGGAGTCTTCTCCAGCTCAGAGCAGGGGGGGCCTGGGCACGCTGGCAAGCACGAAGAGTCCAGCACCTGGCCGCGGTGTCCTCCAAGCCAGCACGAGTCGGAGACTTTGCTGGGGAAAGCGTGTTTGGGGGTGAGCCTTAGAACGGCCGGGTTCCTCAGCTCTGGGCTCTGTCATTGCACAGCTGGGGAGACGCACACCCAGCGGGAGAAAGGAGTCCGCCATGCCGAAGAGACGGGGTGCGGGCGAGGCTGGGTCTGGGTTCGAGGCACAGCCGCTGGGCAAGACCAGGCTCCCCCGAGCACCTCTCCCCAGGAACAGTGCTGCCTGCCTCCCGGACAGGACACGGTGAGGACACGGCCACCACGGCCCGCAGAGACAAGGACCACACAGGCCGCTGGTGGCACTGGGGTCCCAGCAGAGAGCTCGCTTCTTCATCTGGAGCCCCCCAGGCTGTCTCTGGAGCCCCCCAGGCTGTCTCTCCTCCTGCTGCTCCTCAGCATCGACGGAAGTGGGGCTGGTCCAAGGGGTTCCCGCTGACACCACAGAGACACCAACGCTGTCTCGTTCCTCTTGGGGACATCAGAGGATGACCTCTCAGAGCACAGAGGCCAGGACTGTCCAAGGGCCAAAGATGCTGTGGGACTTCTCGGTGCCGGGAGCTACCTTTTAATAAAGGTCTCGGCTTCCACCCACGGTGGGCAGACACACCTACCCTCCCAGGTGGCACCCAGAGCAGGGCCAAAAGGCAGAAGCTCTCTGCCAGGGGCAGGGACCCAAATGGGCCAGCCGGGAAGGTTTTTTAAAACCAGATGTCTTTACTCTGGCCCAAACTAACGTGCAGAGCACTGGTCAGCCCCCAGGGGGACGGTCCTGATGTCCACGCGTAGGCCAGCCATGCCCCAGGACAGACGGCTGCTGCCCAGGGTCATGCCAAGGTAAATTCCAAGCACTCTAAGGGCTAGCAGTGGTGAGAAGGCCGTTAGCCACCAGACAGAGGCTGTAAATCCCACCAGAGAAAGGAGTTAAGAAGCAACAGGATGATAGCCACCATTTATTAAGCACTTACTGTGTACCAGGCCCCGGGCACAAGGCTCGACAGGCATGAGCTTAGCTGGTCCTCATGACTACGTACGTGGCAAACCTATCATCATCCCCATTCTGCAGAGGAGGAGACCGAGGCTCAGAGAGACTCCGCTGCACTGGGGGTCAGACACGGCACGTGAGAGTAGCGGAGCTGGGGTTCGAGCCCAGGCTTCTCCCTCCAGGGCTGTGACGCTGGCCTCGCCCTGCTGCCACCACACCTCTGATCCATCATCAGTACCTGTGTCCTCGACCTCGCTCACTAAGTCACTCTCTGGCGCCACACAGGCCCACCTCAGGGGCATCCCTGGTTTCTCTTGATGAATGAATGAATCCAGGGCCTGCAGGTGTTGACCCGTGTACTATGGGTGGTGTTTGGGTTTGCTGGGATCGCGGCCTGCACCCCTGGCACTGAGACAGCCCAGGCACTACACCCACTGGGGACTGAACCAGCTCACCCCGGGGCCAGCCTCACCATCCAGCCGGATGTCAGGTGCCACAAGTCCCTTTTCCCAGGGAGAGAATGAACAAGTTTCGTCAAATTCTCGAAGGGTCCAAGGCCTTCTGAAAAATGCATTGGAGCCCTTAAGTAAAGCAACAAATAAAACTCTCACGTTTTGGGGCTGGGATCGTGGCTCAGCGGTAGAGCGCTCGCCTAGCATGTACGCGGCCCGGGTTCAATCCTCAGCACCACGTACAAATAAACGCATTATGTATAACTAAAGCAAAAAAAAAAAAAAAAAAAACTCTCACGTTTAGAGAAAGGCCTTGTTGGCGGATATTGGAGGGATTGATGTTGGTTCTCAAGTCACACCTGACGCTGAATTGCTCTACTCTGCATTAGAAAGAACCCGATTTAAGTCCCATCCCAACTGCTTGATAGCTGTGTGACTTGGGGCAAGTTTGCTGGTGTCCCTGAGCCTCCGACTTTGCTCCAAACTCCAATTGGTAATTGCAAGAACTAAGAGTTCCTGAGGGTGAGTGATTAGCTCAGTGAACATTTCTCTCATTTACCCAGAGCAATAGCAAGATGTGACCAACCTGTGGCTGTGTTAAGGGGCAGGGGTCACTCCTTCCACACCCCTCCTCCTCCTGAGCAACCAATCAATCAATATTGCTATCTTGGCCGGAGGGCGGGCTGGGCTGTGTTCAGGGACTTCCCTCTGACTGCATCTGTGCATGTTCAGCACAGTGGGCCTCTGGGCAGGAGATCAAAGGCCTTCTAGCCATCGGCCCTTGATCTCCAGAAACTTCCATTTCCATTTCGAGTAATAACTACTCAGTCTCTGGCAGCAAATGAGTGAGAGCAAAATATAAACCCCCCCCCCCCCCCCCCGTGAGATGTAAAGGTCACGCGTGTTGACCTGAGCGAAGGGGAAAAAAATGCACCATCTCATCCCAGACGCCTCATCCACAGCGGCTAAGGAAAATCCAAGGAAGAGCGGCAGCGGAGGGCAGAGGGGAGGCGGGGGAGAGCTTGGCGTGTCCTTTCACGCCCTGCAAAGCTGCGTCCCTCTGTCATTCCCGCAGACGAGAGGGCAGGAGCTAGGGGCCAATGATCACGCTGCTGCGACTGCTCCCCCTGCAAACCAGGCCGAGGGGCGTGAGCGCGCACGTGGGCGGCCCGGCGGAGCCCTGATCCCTGAGGGTCAGAGAAGCAGCACCTGGAGCCGCAGTGCGGGGGACCCACTGCCCCCGCCGGCCCGCGCAGCCCCAGCGCCGTGACTGGTGACTTACTTGCGGAGAAGTTGGCCTCGGTGTGGACGGTGTGGACGGGCGGGGTGGAGGGCAGAAACGGCGCGTGGCCCACGAAGAAGGAGCGCAGGGAGCGCTCGGACAGGAGCGGCGAGCGCTGCTGGGCGGGGATGCTCTCGCAGCTGCCCACGCTGCTGTGGACCCTGAGGTTCAGAGGCCTGCTCTTCTTCTTGGCTCTGCGGGGAGACAGAAAACGAGACGGAGGTGGATCCATCCAGGCACAGACCGGGGCCAGGCGTGGGTCTCCCCTGGGGGCTCCCGACCCCAGGAGAAGCTTCCAGGAGAGGAGAAAGGGGCTGGGGGGAGGGGTGCGCCCCTCGGCAAAGCCCGTTCCACCATGCAGGACAGGAAAGGGGACAGGCCCTCTCCACCCTGCTTGGCAGGAAGCTCTAGAGAGCCCAGGGTCAAGTTCACCTGCACATTCTGAGTTCTCAAGGTCACAAGCCCCACACTGTGTCTGGCCACCTGAAGACAGTGAATCCCAGGGGGATTCAGGAGGTCTGTGTCAAGGTGGCCTTCACCCCATCCGAGGTGTCAGTCCCCCAAAGTCACCGTCACATGAAAACAGCCTGCTTGGGCACCCACACCCGCACCATGAGGCTCTCTGAGTCCCAGTCCAGCCTCGACCAGGAGCTCCGGGTGGTACCCACCTTAGGGGTGCAGAAGGAAGGGGACTCCCCCACACTGTGGGCTGGATCCCACAAAACCCCTCAAGGCCAGCTGCAGGAGATGTGTGGAAGTTGTGCCAAGAAGGGGCCCTGTGTGTCCCCAGCCTCCTCACTTGGGGACCAGAGGTAGCAGCTCTGCCGGGGTGTCTTAGCCTGGTGAACAGCGCCACGTCTCCAGATCTGAATGCCAGTTTCACCAACCTCAGGCTGCAAACCCAGCTCTCCCATCTATCAAAGCGCTCTTTGCCAGGATGTGGAGAAGAGGAGATAAAATAATCCCTGTAAATTACTTGGCATGAAGTCTCAGGATCGGTCGTGATTGTTGTCGTATGATGGGAATCTCCCTGATGATTCCTTTGCAGTATGTGCAACTAAAACAATGTGGAAACGTCTAGAAAGTTTGGTCCTGATCTCAGAGACTCTCTAAGACCCAGATGTGATATTCTACAAAACCTCGTACCTAGCAAGCGACTCACATTTAGCAGGAACTTAAATATTTGCTGAATGATCTCTAAACAGCAAAATGAAGAAAGGTACCGAGGATTATGTCCCAGAACCCCTCAGCTCATAGCCTTCGACCCATGGCCAGCTTTAAATCCACTCAAGAGAAGAGGGATGAGAGACATCTGACCTCAACCCTGTAAAGCAGGTGACACCCCTCACCCCCTGCCGGTGGGCTGAGAGAGCGTCTGCCCTCTGTCTACAGCACAGTGCGAAAAAGACGAGGCACACAGAACTGTAAACATAAGGAAATTCATAGCAACTCCCTGAAGAAAAGAACTGGTGTGATATTTAAACAGTTAATTAACTGAAATGTGTTATCGCTGTTAATATCCAATCAGAAGCCAGGTTTAGGACACAATCTGCTACTAACGAAAAAAAAAAAAAAAAAAGCACAAAGAATGATAATTTAAAAAAATAACACCAACTATCTTACCAATGATATTTTTGTATGCATTAAAGGTTGGGCTCCATAACATATATTATTCAAATGTCTAAAAAAATTCAAAAGAGGAGGTGAGGGGCTTAGCAATTATGCCAAGTTCAAATGCTCAAATAAGAACGCTGGGGTTTTCAGGATTCTTTTTGAATTCATATTTTCTTTCGGTCCACCTTCCTTGCAAGCAGATAATTAGCAGGTGGAGTTATTCAATTTCCAATAGGATTCTTCACACTGAGAAACAGAGGAGAAGGGAATGCTAAAAGCGGGAGGACTCCAGCCAGGTGCTGATTGGCTTTGATCTGCAGCTCAGAGAGGGCATCTCTAGACGCTTCGGCACAAGACGTGGACGTTTTAAAACCGGTCCAGTTTACCAAGCAGGACGCTTAATCGTAAGATTAACAACAGCACCATCAATGGCTACTATTATTGCTACTTTGAATACAGACCATGTCCCAGGGGCTGGGTCATGGGCTTTCCAGGGATGGTCTCATTCCAAGCCTCACCACGACCTCTGGGAAGATGTCACGTTATCCTCTCTCCACGGACAAGGACATGGAGAAAGGAAAGGTCGTAGGAAAGGGACAAGGTATCTTACCGAATCCTCACCAGACTCTCCCGGTCAGTCCTGCTGCCAGGCCACCGTCCACCCCGAGCCGCTGTCCCTCACCTAGAGCAGAGCCCCAGGTCTTCACCCGCGCCTCCATCTCTTCTCTTGGAGGCATCCACCCGAACACGCAAAAACCCCACATAGAGTTTTCCATCTGTCCTTCTCTCTCTAGCTCCCAGCCCTCTCAGTTTTGAGTGACGAAAGAGAAAAACTAACAGGGAAAGGAAGCAGGACAAGATGGCAACATTGCCTCTTGCAACATTGCAACACTCACTCTCTCTCTCCCTTCTCTGCCTCCTGAACTCCTACACATACTCCAGAGCCCGTTTCAAATGTCATCAGGTCACTGAGTCGATCCATCATCTTCCTCCTCTCATGCTCTCAGTTCCTGCTCCTCCCGGGAAGACCTGGATGTGACACCCAGTAGCCACGCCCAGGCACCTTGACCCGGTTCTCTGACCTTCTCACCCCCTGGCTCTCGAGCCTCCACCACCAGGAACACACCCTCCTCCTTTGCCCCTCCTGCTAGAAGCCCTCCCAGGATGGACCGGATATTCCTCCTCCGGGGAGCCTTCTCTAATGCTCTCCCGTCCCTCCCGGCCTGGGTTAACGCCAGGAGACCATGTTTCGACTTGGTCCCCCACACCTGTAGACCACAGTTTTCTATTTTTTCCAAACTGATTTTTCCAAATTGCTCATCTCAGCCCCAAGTAGCCTATGGGTCTTGGAAGGTCAAGTTCACTTTTCTATCCTTGGCAATCGGTACAGACACTGGCACATAGTAGGTGCTCACTGGATGCTTCTTAACTGAGCATTCTGGAGCAAGACTCTGGCATGCCACATGATATTCTATTTCTGTCTTCTGCTCTCAAAGTTAGGCTCCTTGAAGACAGGAACTCGGGTGTTTCCCATGGTTGAATCCCTCAGCCCCTAGTTTGGCACCAGATGAATGGAAAGCACCCCTAAAGCTTCCTTGGAAACACGTCTCCCCGTCCCCAGGGGTTGGCTTAAGGGTGCATGGTTAACACTGCATCCCAAACTACCCTCACCCCCCCTGCCCACCTCTCCCAAACCACCACCCTGTGCAGCCGGGAGTTGAGCGCCCTCTGGTGGCCAAAGCGAAGCCTCCCTGGATGGAAGAGCCCAGGAAAACAGTTAATTTAAAAACTCAGGCTTCCCACACACGCAGCCTGAAAAGTCACACTCTCCAGGAGGCCTGCTGCTCGGCACTTGAAGGAGCCCCAGGGTGCCTGCAGAGTCGCCCCCAGCAGCACCGGGGCTGCCAACCCTGCCTATTATCTCCCCAGGAGCCTGCGGCAAGGACCAGACAGGTGCTTCCCATTATAGCAGCTCACGTTGACTGACTCTTCCCTGCCCAGGGCTGGAGGAGAGGGAAGTGGGTGGAGGCGGGCAGAGCAGCATCTCATCTCACCTGAGCGTCCAATGGTGAAGATAGAAGAAGCCTCAACACGCCCCCTCCCCCCACCACCACCAAGGAGTGTAATCTAGTGCTTTAACTCACAGGCTTTGGAATCAGGGAGACCAAGGCTCTAGTCCTGATCGGGACCTCAAGAAAGTGACCTCCATCTTTGAGCCTCGGTTTCCTCACCTGGCAGTGGGGAGAACACCTGCCTCTCACCCAGAAGGCCACTGTGAGAATATGAGAGCCCCTACAGGGAGCACACCTGTCACTAACCTCACCACGACCAGGCGGGACCTCGTGTCTGTATAGCTACGGCAACCGCCTTGAAGAACCAAGAATGGAACCAACTTGTTTTTCACCTGAAACACCCAACAACCCCCTCACCACCACCACCACCCTTGGCATGGGAAGAGGACACAGCCAGACCCACAGATGCCATGGTCATCTTCAAAACGCCCACCGGAGCCTCGGGGCACCCAGCCGCCACGCACCGAGGCCAGACGCATCCCCGCCCAGAACCGACTCGGTCCCTGGCGTCAAAGAGGCTGCCTCCCCCCTGGGGGCCGCAGATGGAACAGAGGAGGGGTGCATGGAAATGCACGCTGGGTGTGCAGGTGGATGGATGCAGAGATGAGGGGGAGGGAAGAGGGACGGCTGGGCAGATGTGATGGAGAAAGAGAAGACTGTGGGGTGGGAAGGTGGACAGAAGAAAAGAAAGGACAGAGATGGGAGGATGAGTGGCCGTGTGACCAGAGCAGGGTAGAAGGAAGTCCTACCACGGCGTCCCTCATCGAGGATGCCTTCACAGACAAGATGTGGCTGTCACCTTGAGCATCTCCCCTGGTTGCCTGTGCCTAATGAACGTGACCGTGAGCTACGATTCAGGGGATGTTTCTCAGTATATCCTGCAGATGTACTTAACAGGAACAGGGCCTCCTGATCTTTGCAGAATACTAGCCATCTATGGTGCAGGTAGCTTATCAGAAAACGGGGCCAACGAAACACTGGCGGGGGGCGGGCAGCCTCTGGGACGTCAGTCAGCCCCGGGGGGACCATAGTGCTTTCCGAATGGGGCAGCAAGCCAGGCTCTCTGGCAAGGCGAGCTGTGCTGCCCCAGAGCCAGGCTGAGCTGAGGCTGCACGCCCAGGTTAGGAGAAGACAGCAGTTTGGGGGTCAGCATCCCACGCTGCGGAAGATGCACTTGCTTTACCAAGTACGGCAGAGGCTCTCCAGGGATGGAATCTAGAAAAGTTCCACCTGCTTTCCTGATGCCTAATGAACATGGGGTAGCCTAAGAATTATTAGGATGTTATCAAAAGGATATTATTAGGGTTATTAAAAGGATCTTGAGAATTACAAATATCCTTTTTCAGTTGGTTCATTAGGCTCCATTTCCAGCCTCTTCGTTTGGTCCAAGCCACCTTCCTCCCTTCCTCCCCGACCTGAGCTGCTGCCCATCCCTGCTGGAATCTCAGGTCCACATTTTTTTTTTCATTTTTTTAATGCCAATCTTTGCTATATTGAGATGATGGCATTCACATGCATCATTTAACAATTAACCACCTTAAAGCAAACGATTCACGGGCGTTAAGCACATTCACCTATTGCACAACCACAGCCTCAATCGAGATCCAAACAAGCGTCTCTCCAGAAGGAAACCCATTCCTCTCGCTCCGTGTCCCCTCCCCGCCAGCCCCGCCCCCCCCCCCCACTCCCAGTCTGCTTTCTGTCCCTACAGATTGGCTAATTCTGGATATTTTGTGTAGTTGGGATCATAATATGTGAACTACCCAGATGGGATCCACATACTAAGGAAAAACTTTTGTGTCTGGCCTCTTTGGCTGAGCAGAAAGCTTCCAAAGTTCCTCAGTGTGGCCGCTTTGTATGAGTGCTTCATTCTTTTTTTATGGCTGAACAATCAGATCCCACTTTTGATTCTTTACAAGGTATCTCTGCTCAACAGTCAAAGCCAGGTTTTGAAAAAGCATACATTATATCATGTCAGTTAAAAAGCATACATTGTATCACATCAGTACCTATTTTAAAACCTTCCAAAGGTGTCCCACTATTCCTCTGTCTACAAAATCTTCCTAGGACCCTCCAAACTACCCTCTAAATTCTAGCACCATCCCCATGTGGCTCCCTGACTCTAGCTGCTCTCACCATCTTTCTGGTGCATGACCACACCCAGTTCTCATCTACCTCAGGACCTTTGCACATGCTGTTTCCTTAGTCCCCATCCTGCCCATTGGTGGAGACCTGCGAGGATCGTCCTTTAGGCTGAAGGAAGGCTCAGCATTTCTTTGGAGATGTCATCCTGAACTCTCAGAATTAGTCCCACCTCCTGGTCACATGTGCTTCCTGCAGCACCTGCCTTTTCTTATAGAATGCATCCCAGTTAGAATTCTGCATTTATTCCTGTGGTTGCGGGATAAGCATCTTCTCCCCCATGGCCTACAAGAAGGGCCTGTATCCTCAGCACCTGACACAAAGCAGGCATCCCCCTGCAGCAGAGCCAAGACCAAGAGCCAGTTCTACATACTCCCAACCCAACCACATGTCCCAACTCAAGCAAGGATGGCCTTCTCCACCAGGGGGAATTCTAAGGTCTAGAGGCTGCAGTCTCCAGTCGGGGGGTTGAATTAGCAGCAGTTTCCCAGTTAATTCTCCGTTTGGGGTCCTCCAGGGTAGAAACACACCTCATTTCTTTTGCCAGTGCCTGGCCGCCCTCAGCCTAAGTCTGCTAGATGTCTGTGCACTCAGAAGGTTCTAGATCAGCATCCATTTCCCAGCCTCTTCACAAAGAGGAAGTCCCACAATGATGTTCAATCCTCACACCATTTTTTCTTCCAAGATGTAGCTGGGCTTTGAGTTCCTCTGAGCTGCGGCTCACCCTGACCCCTTACCCTGGACTTCTTCAAACGTGAGGTGCGCCCCCTTGAGGTCAAATCCTTCAGCATCTCACGACTGGCCTCTGCAGCCTCTGACCTAGCCCATGGGGAGGCAGTGGCAGGACTGGAAACAGAGAGGCTCCTCACAGCTTGGTTTGAAGACCAGCAAAGGCACACACCCGCATAGCTCAGCCAGGAGTCATTCCCCCAAACAGGACAGAACGCCCACCGGTCATACGCAGGGCTGAGCCGCAGGAGCCGTCCCCACTCACAAGCAGAGTCATTTCAATCTTCTGCACTGACTTGATCTGATGACCCAAGAAGAGGACTCCAGGCAAGACCCTTTCCAAAATCAAAGGACAGCATAATGTGTGGGGCTTCTCCTGGGAGGGGGGCTTACAGAGACCCCGACTCAGCTGATCAGAGCCCAGAGAAGGTGACCGTTTGGAAAAGCGAAGCCCTGTCCATTTTAACATCAGGCGGATATACACTGAGACTGCCCTGCTTCCTGGCCACAGGGCACGACCCTCCTGTGTCGCTGGGCCCAGCACAGACCCACCCCGGCCCAAGCAGGAGGTGGTGAAGATGAACCAGCAAAATGGCGTCAGCTGCGTTCCTCAAGCATAGAGAGCTACGGGGTGCTTCTACATGAGACACAGAGGACATTTTTTGTGTTCCAATAGTTTGAAACTTTTTTTAAAAAAGATCAACTGTTCATATTGAATGTGTAATGTCACAGCCACTATTTTTTTTTATACAGAAAATTCTCTGAAGGAAGAAATGAAGAAAAAAAGAAGAGAAGAAGGGAAAGAGGAAGAAAAAGAAGGTGAAGAAAGGGAAAAGGAGGAAAAGGAGGAGGAAATGTTGGTCAAAAAATGTCAGTTATGGTGTGGACCCCACCAGAATGGCTAAAAATGAACAACAGTACGAAATGTTTGCAAGGCCACTAAGCAACCAAAATTCTCATAAAGTCCTGGTAAAGCTGTAAGCTGGTACCAGGGATTAAACTCAGGGGCACTCAACCACTGAACCACATCTCCAGCCCTATTTTGTATTTTATTTAGAGACAGGGTCTCACTGAGTTGCTTAGCGCCTCGCTTTGCCTAAGGCTGGCTTTGAACTCGCGATCTTCCTGCCTCAGCCTCCTGAGCTGCTATTAAAGCTGAATGTAACCTGTGACCCAGTAATTTCTCCCCCAGGCGTGAAGCCAACCGAACAGGTGCCATGCCCACAACACGACCTAAGGAAGCCGTGGCCATGATACACCTGTAACCAAGCCCTGGGCACCTCTCCGTGCCTGTCGCTAGCAGAACGGGCAAGGAAATGGCAGCACACTTGACAATTCACCAGGACACTGTACCCAAAAGGAGACACTGCTGCCGTACAGCATGAGTGAATTTCAAAGGCAAAGTGTTAAACAAAAGAAGCCAGCCACAAAAGACCCCCTGTATGACTCCATGGTGATCCCGTTGGGAACTGAGTTTGTGTCCCCGCCTCTGCATGTTCAAGTCCTCACCCCAGTGTGGATGGCTTCAGGTGGTCAGGCCACAAGGGCTCCACCCTCTTAGGATCAGTGGCCTGGCAAAAGGGACCCCACAGACCTCTCTCATTCTCTTCCCACCAGGTGGGAATTCAAGGAGAAGCCAGCAGTCTCCACCCAAAGGAGGACTCTCCCCAGAGCCTGACCATGCAGGCACCCTGAACTTGGACTTCCAGCCTCCAAAACTGAGAAACACATTTCTCTTATTTACAAGCCGTCCAGCCTATGGCATTTTGGTAGAGCAACCAGAACTAAGACGTCATTTGTGTAAAGTTTAAGAAGGGGCGAAACAGCCGGGCACAGTGGCGCACACCTGTAATCCCAGCGGCTCAGGAGGCTGAGGGAGGAGGATCACGAGTTCAAAGCCAGCCTCGGCAACGGCAAGGTGCTAAGCAACTCGGTGAGACCCTGTCTCTAAATAAAATACAAAATAGGGCCAGGGATGTGGCTCAGGGGTTGAGTGAGTGGCCCTGAGTTCAATGCCTGGTACCCAAAAGAAAATAGAAAAGAATGGGCAAAACTAATCAACGGCAAGATACGGACAGATCAGTGGTTACCTTGGGGAGATTGTGACCAGAAGAGGACCCAAGGAGCCTTCTGGTAGGTAAAGAATGTCTGGGTGATGATTACCTGGGTCTACTGATAAAAATTCATCAAGCTGTGCATAAAAACTGTGTGTTCTACTTCTGTATAAAAGTTACAGCTTACAAAAGTTGTCTTTTTCAAGCAATCATAAAAAAGACAAATAACCCAATTAAGAAGTGGGCAAAGGTCTTGAATAGATATTTGTCCAGGAAGATGAAGGGCCAACAGGCACATGTAAAGATGCTCAAGGGAATTAGTCACTAGGGAAGGACAAATCAAAACTACAGTGAGACGCAAAAATGGAAAATCAGAGGTGTTGGTGAGAATGTGGAGAACTGGAACCTTGTTCGTTGCTGGTGCAAGTTGAAAATGGAGATCGACGCTGCCATGGGCAAGCCCCTTTCCATGTGGTCAGGACTCAAAGCCAAGAGAGGGTGGTCAGGCATCCAGGGAAAAAAAAGATCAAGGATTCCTCCTGACCCTGGACTTCTGGACCCAGGAGAAACGCACAGGTCAGAACCACATGGGCTGATGATACTCAAGTCTTCCCCCCACAAGGGAAGTCGCAGCAGGACTTTCAAAGGCAGCCAAGAAAAAGTTTGGCAAATTGGTAGAAGTATCCTTCCTCCCGGTGCTGTGTTCCTATTCCTAGGACACCCTTGTCTGGTTTGAGGTCTCACCAGCACTGCGTGTTTTGGACTGAGTTATAACACTCCCCCAAATTGAGGTCCTAACTCTCGGTCCCTCAGATTATGACTGTATTTGGAGAGAGGGTCTTTAAAAGAGGTAGTTAAGGTTACATGAGACCATAAATGTGGGGCCTTAATCCAACAGGACTCCTGGCTGTATAAAAGAGGAAGAGACACCAGGGACATGTAAGCATAGAGAAAAGGCCAGGCCAGGTACATTCAGAAGGCGGCCACCTGCACGCCCAGGGGAGAGGCCTCAGGAGAAACTGACCCTGCTGACCCCTCAATCTTGCACTTCCAGTTTCCAGAACCATGAGAAGATGCATGTCTGCTGTTGAAGCCGCCCAGTCTGTGGTATTTTGTTACAGCATCTCGAGCTGACTAATACCGTGCTTTGGTGCTGTGATTGAAATAAGAAAAAAACACCTGCTGCCTTTTATGGAGTGGCCACCAGGGCCACACCCAGAGCTGACCAGTATGGAATAATAATTTGTGGAGTGTTCACTTCTTTGTTTGTTCTCGGTCTCCACCAACTAGAACATAAGTTCCATATTCAACTTGTTTGTGAATGTTGTCTCCAAGGTCCAGGAAAACGCCTGGTGGTGTGCAAAGTCCTCTAAACCACACTTTGGATGATTGCTCAAGTGTTCTCACCACCTACACCCCACTGGCAGGGTGCAGGTGAAGCAACTGAGCCCATATAGCACCGATGTCCTAAACCATTTTGTCCACACAATGGCATGGGACTCCCATTCCAGCCCAGGACCAGCCGGAGGGACTTTCCCCACACTCCAGATCCCAGACATCTGCACAAACTGGGAGTTGAAATTCCAGGGCTTTCTGGGTGAGACCTACACGTCTTCTTCCTTGCTGTGTCAATACAGTGACTTGGGCTGGGGACCAGATTCCTTGCAAGAGGCAAAGCAATTTTCCCCAGCTACAAAGCAGAACCGCTAAAAGGCCAAAGAAGGGGCACCACCTGTGCCCACCTGTCCCATCAAACTGGGCTATGGACACAGGGCTGTCTCAGGAGGAGTACAGTCCCCAGGTGGCTGTGGGATCTGGCCAGGAGTACGGAGGCCCTCAGAGAGTGGTAGGTATCCAAGCAGCTCCCGGCGACCTCTGTAGTGCAAAGGCTAGTTTTCCGTAGGCCCGGACACAACTGGCACGATGATCTGTTCAGCAGGGACAGAGAATCAAACGACCCTGGGTGACAATTCAGCTCCCCTAATACCCGCTGGGTGGTCTTGGGCAAGTCACTTCTCCATTCTGAGCTGGTCTCCTCACTTTTCAGAGAGGGACCTCCCCAAGGAGTGGTGACAATCACATGAAACTGACTGGGGGTCTGCACTGGGCCAGGCGTGTCCTCTCTCAGTGTGAATCTGTTGTTTCCAGGAAGTTTCCTACTTGGTGAAGGCGCTTGACCTCAATGTTTTCTATGTCTCCCTTTCGCCTTGATCCTGCTCTACCTGAGCTCCGCCATCCTTCTCTCTAGCATGCCATGCACCTCTCTGCACATCCTTAAAGGCTCAACTCAAGTACAAGCACCTTTGAATCCTCCAGAGCCATCCCAGCCTGTGCTGCCATCAACAGCCTCCGGTGGGTGGCATTTGCTACTGTCCAGGTGCCAGTCCTCCTGTGCATTTGCTCACGCGGTCCTCAGAACGACCTTCTAAGGAAGGTCCTATGGTAACACCCCTTCTATACGTGGAAAACCGAAGCTCAGAGATGTGGTTACAAATGTGGCATGCACCCACTGATAGATAGGCTTGGACCAACGGGCCACCTCCCCCCATGGGAATTTCCATGAGGAGCAACCTGGTTTCATTTTCCCCAGGCAGGAGCCAATCGGCTTAAAGGTCGCCCTGTTCCCTGGGAAAAGAGCCAATAGCGTTAAAGGTCGCTCTGGCATCCCCCCCACTACCAGAAATCCCTACTTAAAGCTCCTGCCTGCCCCCCTGAAGCGCTCGGGAGCACCACCAAGAACTTCAGAAGCAAACTCAAACCTACTGATAACTTTTCTCTGCCTAACAACTAGCTCAGCCAAACACACCACTAAAATGGCGCTCCCGATCAGCAATTTCGGCCTCACTCCAGATCCCGCTGTGAGACTACGGGTGGCGACAATGCCAAATCTCCCCGGCTCATAGTCAACAAGCTCCCCAAACCCTGCACCTGCCCAGAGCTGTCACAACAGCTCATCCCCTGAGAGGAGGCGGCTAGCTCCAGACCCCAGCTCCAGCCTGACGGCAGCTGCCCCAGCTCCAGAGCTCCAGACCACAGCTGGCACAACCAGGCACCCACCCTCTGTCCAGAGCTTGCACACTCCCCTCTCCCTGACTCCACTCTCCCCATACTTCTTCTACCTCCGACCAGCCATAAAGGCTGGTGAATAAATCTTCTGGCTACACGGTTGTCTCCAGTGTGATTTTTGCTCTTCACCCACCACGTATGCTCTTAGCACAGGGCCCAGCATTAGGCCCTACAGAGGCAAAGGGGATACAAGCCCTCCTTCATATGTCCTGCCCCTGCAGACCCGGCCATGGAGCAAGAGTCTGGTGGGGGGGAGTCACCTACCAGTCTACTCGACGATGGCTGTTGGGGGGTCACGAAGCACGGCAGACACCTCAACTTCAGTGAGACCCACTAGAAGTTGGAATTCAAAGGTGCGAGTCATTCCTGCTGACCGCTCAGCGGGGTATGGAGATTCAAGAAGCCCCAGTGGTGGCTGGGATAGGCTCCCCCTTTTGTTCCCTGGGAGGCTACCTGATAGTTTGAATGGGGCGGCTCCAGATTCTCCCAGACTGAGTTGGGCTGGTAAACTATAGGCCCAGCAGGGCCCCGTCCAGCCTTCTGCACCCCCCCCTTTTTTTTTTAATAGATAAGGTTTTCTTGGAACAAGATAATACCTGTTCATTTACGTGTTGTCTGTGACTCCTTTCACCAGACAATGGCAGGGTTGATTGTACAGGGACCCTCTGGTCCCCAAAGCCACCATATGTACTATCTGACCCTCTACAGCACGCGTGTGCTGCTCTCTGTTCCAAGCTACCTGTCCTCAGGTGTTCATCCGTAAAAAAAACAGCCTGAGAGCCCCAGGGCCTGTGCAGGATGCACTGTCCCTCAAGGGGAAAGTATCTCTTAGTCTTTGGTGTCTAAATAACAAATATCCTCTCCTCCTGTTCCCTCTCCTGACCACAGTGGGGCTGCCTCACCCAGGGCCAGGCCCTGGAAATATTTTTCATCAGTAAGCATAAAGTCATTTGCCTAAGCCCAGGCTGTTCTATATAGCGGCACAAATTCAATCTTAAAAATTTGAGATAAAATTTTAAATTCTGTTTATCAGCCACAATCCAAGTGCTCAGAAGTCACTCGTGGTTAGTGGCTGCTGCGGCGGAGAGAGCAGATTAGAGCACATTTCCAAATTCCTTTTGGACGTCACTGCTCTCAACCTTCCCCTGCTCCCGGTACAGAAGGGTGAAGTGGCGTTCTGATCTCCTGTCCCATCAACCCCTCCATCTCCTCTGGTGGCTCCAAGTTTGGTTTTCATCTCCCTACAACGGTGAAATTAACTTTGCTAAAGGAAAGATGGGAAGCAGCTGAAATATGCATCCGCGTGGACAGGTCAATTAAATCATGGTGATTCCGTTCAGTGGGAATTAGGCGGGCGTTCAAAAGCATCAGGATAGAGGGAACACTGACATTTATTATGGCATGGAGGTGGGAAGAGGCAAGATAGAAAGAAAGGAAGGAAAGGAAGGAAGAAGGAAGAAAGAAAGAAAGAAAGGAAAAGATGCATGATTTAGTCTCACCATGTTTTTAAAGACAAATGTTAATCCAACAATGACCCAATAAATATGACTAAGAGAATAAGGTAACCGGACTGTAGCGATAAAGGAGGCCGACACGAGCCACACCCAGGCAAACAGGTGAAACAATCAGGAACTAAGGGTGAATATAGGAGCTACGTGGAGAAGTCAATTCCAAGGATGTGGCACGCAGGCCTGGCATTTCCATGAGACCCGAATGTCAAGGAGAAGCCAGACTCGTGCAGATTTGGAGGATGAGGGGACCAGAAGGGAGGCCATGGAGCCACAGCAAGGCCAGGGCAGGTCACCTCAGGGAGAGCCAGGAGGAGCGAGGAGGAGGGGAGGTCTGGAGGTGGTGGTGGGGGCCAGATCTCTGCAGATCCTCGTTTGCCTCCGTCAGGAGACTGGGCTGTGTTCTGAGAGCAGCGGGACCTGCCTGGGGGCTTCACGAAGGCAGGGGACGAGGGGGGATTCTGTTTGGGAGAGGTGACTCAGCCTGACGTGCAGCTGACCATGGTGAGGCAAGAATGGAATTGGGGATCTGGAAAGGAGGACACTGGGGGTCACCCAGGCAGGAGAGGAGGGTGGCTTGGGCCAGGGCGGGGCCATGAGGTGGAGGGTGGCGGCGACTGGGGTCCGGATCTCCAGGATGCGCTGGTCCCCTGGGACCTGCAGCTCGCCGCTGGTGCCCAGCATCTCAAGAGATGGCGCCACATATCACTAATCCAAGGAAAGACCCAAATTCAAGATTCAAAGCATGGTTTCTACTGAATGCACATCAATTTGCATCATTGCAAAAAATCCTAAGTTGAACCATCGTAAGCTGAGGGACCTATGTAGAAATCTCTTCTGGGAGGATTCGGTTGGTGGCTGTGGACTGGGGAGCAGATGTTTGGTTATGTTGGAACTTGTCCCCTCCAGTTGAATTGAGCAATAACAGTCTTTTTTTTTTTTAAGAATAAAACATAATTTTAAAATGCAATATGCTGAGGTTTTTCTCTTTATTTTAGTCTAAGAAAGATAAAAGCCCGGAAAAATGAGGTCAATTGTTATTGCATATTTTTAATGATGTTTTATTTTTTCAAGAAGTACCCAATTGAAGGTCAAATTTGAGATGGATTTTTGTTTCTCAAAGGACTGTTTCTACCTCAGCTGCTAACTGCAATCTCAGATTTAATTGATGGATACAAACATGTGGCTGTTGCCAGGTGTGGTAGCACATGCCTGTGATTCCAGTGACTTGGGAGGCTGAGGCAAGAGGATCACAAGTTCAAGGCTAGCCTTAGCAACTAGTAAGACCCTATCTCAAAATTTTAAAATAGGCTGGGCACAGTGGCCCATGCCTGTAATCCCAGAGGCTCGGGAGGCTCAGGCAGGAGGGTCACAAGTTCAAAGCCAGTCTCAGCAACAGCAAGGCACTAAGCAACTCAGTGAGACCCTGTCTCTAAATAAAATACAAACTAGGGCTGGGAATGTGGCTCAGTGGTCAAGTGCCTGAGTTCAATTCCTAGTACCAAAAAAAAAAAAAGATTAAAAATATGGGGATGTGGCTCAGTGGTTAAGTGACCCTGGGTTCAATTTCTAGGACCAAAAAAAAAAGAAAAGAAAAAGAAGATATATATGCACATGCACACATACATATGGTTGTTTATAAATTCCTAGCAATTAAACATGTATATCATACCCTTATGTGATATACATGTGTGTATATATACACATACATATATAGAGAGTATACAATATGAACATATGCACTTTAAACATATGTAAGATGTCTTAAGAACCAAAATATATGCTGGGTGTTTGTTTGTTTGTTTGTTTGTAAGTTTGTTTTGTTTTGTTTGTTTAAGTTCAGGCTTTATTCAGTGCCAAGTCAGGTCTCAAAACACCAGGAATGATATTGGCAAAATTCTGTTGTCACACTGTGTGCATGTATGAATATATAACAACACATTCCACCATTATGCACCACTGTGATGCACCAATAAAAAAATGTATTTTTAGGGAAAACATCCAACAGACCTCCTATGGAGACTTGACTTGGGGAAAGGGAAAATCGTCCCTCCTCAGCTTGCACACTTCCTCTCTACTAAGTCACGATTTCAGACAGAGGAAGGACAGGCAAGATGTCGCAAGGCAGAGGTCACCGAATGTTTTTCCAGAAAGGGCCCGAGAGTGAATAGCAGCAGCTCTGCAAGTCACGTGTCCTCTGTCACAACTAATGGACTCTGCCACTGTGGCCAAAAAAAAATCAGTAGGCAACAACGCGTCCCTGCCTGGGCATGACCGTGTGCCAACAGCACTCTCCCCTGCCGCAGGCACTGGGCTGATCTGGCCCTGGCCACCAGTCTGCCAACCACTGGCCCCTGAATTCCACTTGGCATGGCCCAGCTGTCCCTGAGAGCGCCACCCCCGCCACCTGCACTTGACTCCGCGTCTCCCCTTTCCTCCTCTTTCCCACCCCTCCTGGGACAGGCTGGGACGTGTCACCAGCAGCCCTCTGCTTCTTCCCAGCTCCCACTTTGGTTCTGAAATCCGCATTCGTTTTTCAGATCCCGTGATCAGCGGGACTCTCGCGGCATGTGGACGTGCTGGGCGGGGCGGGTCTTGACTGATCTGCTCTTACTGACTGCCGGCACGATGGCGGGCACGTGATAAGGGCTCAACGAAGACATTGTGATTCATCGGACCCACGAAGGTGCGGGGGTTCCACGGTACCGTCTCCCCGATGCGCACGGGCTCCGTGGGCGTGAGTGGGTGTGAGGCACACGAGGGCTCCCCTTTGGATCTGTGCTGCAAGCACAAGCAGAGCTGGCGCCCGCCTGCAGAGGTGTTTCTAATAAGAGGCCTTTGCTGCAGAGCGGCGGGCTGGAGTCTGACCTGCAGGAAACCTGTGTGGCCTCCTCAAAGGAGGAACTCCAACACTTGTCAGACTGCCAGTGTGGGCCCTGAGATCCCTCTGCCTGAGAGGCTGGGGGCCAGCCCTGTGCTAGGGACGCGTTGTCTCCTTGGCTGCAGGAACAGTCAGACCCCCACTCTGCAGTGAGGGTCACCGGGGTTCTCCATGGTCAATGCGCTCAGGAGACAACTCAAGCAAAGCCAGGGTGTGATCGCAGATCTGGCTGACTTCAAAGCTGGTGACTACGCGCCCTTAATTCTGCTGGCGGAGTTATCACAGGTATTCTCATTTCTTAAGGTGCCTGTACAGACAGGAAGTTACCAGGTTGTCAATTCCAAGGTTAGCCAGGTAGACCAAGCGTAAACCTTGCAACCGGGGCATCTTGCTAGAGGCTGGTCTTGCACACAGACAATGATGTCTCTGCCTCGTGGAATAATCCAGGTGAAGATCCCCTGCACAACCCAGCCAGTGACCCCACAGTCATCCCAGCTCATCCAGAGAGCAAGCCGGGACCTGGTCTCTGGGGCTGCTCAGGGCCAGCTCCCAGGCCTGCTGACTTCCCTGCATCCCTGTGATTAGCAACTAATCTTATTTTTTTTGTTCCCCGACCCATAAATCAGTTACAGACCAAATATTTACGCAGGCCATCATTTCCTACTGAACCCGGGCTCATGACAGCCTTCATTATTAAAAAGGATGACTGATTTTAGGCAGAGATTTCACGGGCATGTGGCTGGTTATTTTCTTTTAAGTTTCCTTCCTCCTCCCTTTGCCTGAAAAAAAGACAATTTCCAAGATAAATTGATGCAGAGGTGTACTCTCACAGTCTCACCAGAGCAGATGGGACAGGGTGGGGGACAGGTTTCCATCCACGCAATAAATAATAGCACCCCTGACCCACCAGAAGACAGGGCAGGGGTTGACCTGACCTCTCCTTCCTCTTGGCCTCACCCTGGGGTCAGAAACTGGAGCCATTTGACTCAAAAACATGCCCTGAAATAAGAAAGTTAAGATATCACCCCATAGGCACTTCTAAAATCCAAAGAATCATTTGAAACTATTTTGAAAATTTATATTCCAATAAATAGCAGAATCTACAAGACATTGACTAATTTCTAGCCACGTGTGACCTGACCAAATTGAGCCATGAGGATACGGATATCCTGGACAGATCAACGTGAAGCGATGAGACTGAAGCAGCAATTAAAAGCCTTCCAGCAAAGCTCAGGACCAGATAGATTTTCAGCTGAGTTCTACCAGACTTTTAAAGAAGAACTAACAACAATCCTCTCCAAATTATTCCATGAAATAGAATTCATTCTGTGAAGCCTGTGTCAACCTGATACCCAAACCAGGCAAAGACACATCAAGGAAAGAAAACTACAGACCTGAATGAACACTGATGAAAAAATCCTTAATAAAATATTGGCAAACCATATTCAAAAACACATTAAGGGCTGGGACTGTAGTTCAGTGGCAGAGCACTTGCCTAGCACGTGTGAGGCACTGGGTTTGATCCTTAGCACCACATAAAAATAAATAAAATAAAGGTATTCTGTCCATCTGCAACTACAAATTTAAAAAAAAAAAAAAAAAAACACATTAAGGGGCTGGGATTGTGGCTCAGCGGAAGAGAGCTCGCCTAGCACGTACACGGCCTGGGTTCGATCCTCAGCACCATGTAAAGAATAAAGGCATTGTATACAACTAAAACAAATAAATAAATACTAAAAAAAAAAAAAAAAACACACATTAAGAAGATAGTACATGATGATTAAGTGGGTTTTATTCCAGGGATGTAAGGTTGATTTGCTATATATTAATCAATAAGTATTATAATTCATCACATAGAAAGAATTAAGGCCAAGAATCACATGACCACCTCAATAGATGCAGAAAAGGCCCTTGTCAAATTCCAGCACCCATTCATGTTAAAAGCACTAGAAAAACTTGAGATAGAAGGAACTTACCTTGAAAGTATGAAGGCTATCTATGACAAACTCAAGGCTGACAACATACCAAACAGAAAAATTGAAAATCTTTCCTCTAAAATTAGCAACAAGGCAAGGAAGTCCACTCTCACACTCCTATTCAACATCGTCCTTGAAACTCTAGCCTGAGCAATCAGGCAAGAAAAGGAAATTAAAAGGATACAAACAAGAAAACAAGAAATCAAATTATCTCTGTTTTCTGTTGACATGATCTAGAAGACTCCAAAACATCTACTTGAAGACTTCTAGAGCTGATAAAAATTAAGCAAAACTGCAGGATACAAGATCTACATACATAAGTAAACCACTTTCCTATAATCTAATAATGAATCTGCTGAGAAAGAAATCAGAAAAAAACTTAGAAACTTATTCACAATAAGTTCAAAAACAAAAACTTGAGAATAAATCTAGATCTAACCAAGGAGGTGAAAGACCTCTACAATGAAAATTATAGAACATGGAAGAAGGAAATTGAAGAAGAACTTAGAAGATGGAAAGACCTCCCATGCTCATGAATAGGAAGAATTAATATGGTCAAAATGGCCATACTACCAAAAGCAATATACAATTCAATGAAATCCCCATCAAAATACAAATGACATTCTTTACAGAACTAGAAAAAAATATTGCTAAAATTCATTTGGAAGAATAAAAGATCCAGAATAAACAAAGCAATTCTAATCCAAAAAGGCAATACTCGAAGCTTCATGATGCCTGATGCCAAATTATTCAACAGTGCTACCGTAATTACAGCATGGTATTGACACCAAAATAGACATGAAGATACTGCAATAGACTAGAAGACACAGAGACAACCCCACGTAAATACAGTCACTTGGTATCTGGCAAAGGTGCCAAAAACATATGTGGGAGAAAAGACAATCTTTGTAACAAATGTGACTGGGAAAACTGGATACCTGTGTGTAAAACAATGAAATTAGAGCCCTATATTTCACCCTGCATAAAAGTCAACTCAAAGTGGAGCAAAGACCTAAAAATTAGAAGAGGAACTTTGCAACCGCTAGAAGAAAACAGAGTCAGCATTCCAACGTACTGGTGCAGGCACCAACTTTCTTAACAATACCCTGAAAGCTCGTGAAATAAAACCAAGAATTAATAAGTGGAATGGCATCAAATTAAAAAGCTTCTGCACAGCAGAGGGAACAGTTAGGAATGTGAGGAGCGGGCTGGGGTTGTGGCTCAGCGGTAGAGCGCTCACCTAGCACATGGTGGCGGGTTCCATCCTCAGCACCACGTAAATAAACGCATTGTGTACAACTAAAGCAAATAAATAAATATATAAAAAAAAAAGAATGTGAGGAGCAAGGCTAGAGAATGGGAAGAAATTTTACATGTTCAGCCTCTCCTTTAATAGGAGATTACTATCTAGACTGTATAAAGAATTCAAAAGCCTTAACAACAACAAATAACCCAATCGATAAATGGGCAAAAGAACGGGCATCTCTCGAACGAAATACAAATGGCCAATAAATATATAAAATAATGTTCAATGCCCTTAGCAATCAGGAAATGAGAATCAAAACTACCCAGAGATTTCTTCTCACTCCAGTCACAATGGCAATCATCCAAATTATAGATAATCATCAGTGCCGGTGAGGATGTGGGGAAAAACCCACACACTGTTGGTGGGACTGCACGTTAGTACTACCACTTTGGAAAGCAGAATGGAGATTCCTCAAAGACTAGGAATCATCACATAACCCAGCCATCCCACTTTCGGATATGTACCCAAAGAACTAAAATCAGCATCCTCTAGTGACACAGGTACATCAGCGTTTACAGCAGTGCGAGTCACAATAGCCAAGTTATGGGACCAGCGCACACGCCTGTCAACAGATGAATAAATGGACAAAGAAAATGTGGCATATATATATATATATATATATACATATATATATACATACATATATATACATATATATACATACATATATATACATACATATATATACACATATGTATATATATACATACACACACACACACACACACACACACACACAACAACGGCGTTTTACTCCTCCATAAAGAAAAATAAAATTATGTCATTTGAGGGTAAATGGATGGAACCAGAGAATATCATGCTAAGCAAAATAAGCCAGAGTCGGAAAGTCAAGGGTTGAGCGTTTTCTCTCATACGGCAGCAGCTAGAGCAAAAGAAGGGGGAAGGGCAGGTGTCAGGAGGGTCCTGTGAAAATAGAAGGGATGTCAGTGGAGTAGAGGAGGGGGGGGATGGGAAAAGGGAGGATGCGTGGATTGAAATTGACCAAATTATGTGATGTGTATACGTTAAGAGGCCACAGTGAATTTTGCCTTGAGGTCTATCTAAAAGCACCAATTTAAAAAAAAAAATCAATAAATAGCTGGGCACGGTGGCGCACGCCTGTAATCCCAGCACTTGGGAGGCTGAGGCAGGAGGATCGCAAGTTCAAAGCCAGCCTCAGCCATGGTGAGGCACTTAGCAACTCAGTGAGACCCTGTCTCTAATAAAATACAAAAAAGGGCTGGGGATGGGGCCCAGTGGTCAGTGCCCCTGAGTTCAATCGCTGGTACCCACCCACCCCCCCAAAAAAGGAGGAAGTTCAGCTTTAGAGGCCTGAGTCTCTGGGGTCTTTGGTTACAAACAACAGAAGCCAAAGCAGAAAATGAAACTACTGGGAAGATCACGGGGTGACTCTCAAGATCAACAGGAATGCCGGAGCCCCAGGCCCACAAAGGAGCAGGATCCCACTCTCCAGAGGCTGCTGAGTAGCAGGACTGACTTGACAGGCTTTGGGGAGGGAATGCCACTAGATACACAGCTTCTAATGATCTGTTTCCTGTTATTGTGTGGCATCACTCAAGATTTATGTTCCCTGGGGAGATTCGGATTGGTCTGATTGGCACTTGATAACTTGGAGAGAGCAAAGTCCCTTCGTTGACACCTCCAACAAGATAGTGCAGGAGAAATTCCCCAGGGGAGAGGCGGAGTGACTCCTGCTGCTGGTTGCAAAACACATCCTCTCTCCTGCGAGCCAGTGACACAGATTATTGGCTCAGATATTTAAATACGCGAGCCCGGCTGAGCAGGAGTGATTACACGGATGCAGATGCTAAGTCACCATGTGCAGTGCCCCCACCCCCCATGCTCTTTAATCCCAAATGAGCCCCGTCTCTATCCTAAAAGTCACTGCTGTATGCAGATTTGAAAGTCCCCTCAAAAGCCTCATTTTTGCAACCCAGCACGGATTTCGGGCCACGATTCTTCAAACCCACAAAGAAAGTTTCCGAGTTTGTTCTTGGAGTCACGGTAGGACAGCCAGGACTGAGTTGTTGGAAATTCCACACGGATGGGATCACCCTCGCTGAGACTTCTCCGCCCAACTCGCGCTGACTCATTTGCCCCACAGAAGCAAGAGGCAGACAGGAGTCAGGAGAGGGGGTGGCCTTGTATAAATAAGAAGACTGGACGCCGCCCGGGAGGCTGCCCTGCCCACGGTCAGGCTGGGACGCGTGCAGAAGAGGCGCGTTGAGAACCAGGGGACACTTGAGATGATCTGCTCCCAACCCCTCGATTTACGAGCAAGAGCCTAAGAGCTCAGTGAGGTCGAGCCCCTGCCCCTGGCTCTGGCAGGCAGCCCCAGCCTCCTCTGCACGGTTCTAGATAGATGGTAGATGCTGTTGTCTGTCTCTTGGACTCCGCTGGGTAGAACTCAGTGTGCATCTTTTTTCTTTTTTGGTACCCGGGATTGAACTCAGGGGCACTCGACCACGGAGCCCCACCCCAGCCCTATTTTGTGTTTTATTTAGAGACAGGGTCTCACAGAGTTGCTTAGGGCCTCGCTTTTGCTGAGGCTGGCTTTGAACTCACGATCCTCCTGCCTCAGCCTCCCAGCTGCTGGGATTACAGGTATGTGCCACTGTGCCCAGCTTGAACTTCCTTTGAAAAGAATAAAATATATATATATATGGCTCAAGTTTTCACTAAGTCAGACTCAGCACCCTCAACCACAATTCCTCAGATCCCCTGGGGTAGGGCCTGGAAATCTGCTTTTTAACAAGTTTCCCAAAGCCTCCTTTCTTCTCCCAAGAACCACTGCCCTGCTTGGTGATTCTGCACCATGACCAGCAGGCTGGCACAGGCTGGCACAGGCTGGCACAGGCTGGCTGACACTCTAGCATTAGCATCCGCTCAGGCTCTCCAATGCCAGCCTTTAAGGCCTGAGAGGTGAGGCCACAGAGGCTGCACTGGGAAGGGAGCATGCCTGAAGAAAAGGAGAACTGTACCCCCAAAGCACACCCCCCAGGGCAGTCAGACACCACTGCCTGAGCCATGGCGTCATCACCTCTATAAGCACTAAACTCAGGCTCCATCGCCCTTCCCATCAGAATAGACCATGGTATTAAAGTCAAATCTGAGGCACCCCAGGGACAGCCCCATTTAGGGGGCCCCCATCCACGCACAGACAGCAAAGCAGGAGTCATCTTAATAAGGGAGTCCGTCAATAAAATATGATGCATCCACCTTTAGAATACTATGCAGTCAGAAAAAAAGAATGAGATGGCTCCACGGCAGGGGTCAACAAATTTTCTGTAAAGGGCCCAACAGTAAATATCATAGACTTCACAGACCAGGCAGTCTCCACACCAATGACTCAACTCCACCTTTGTAGCACAATAGCAGTCACGGGGAATATATAAAGAAATGGGCTTGGCTGTGTACCAATAAAACTTTATTTACAAAATAAAGAGCGGGCCAGATTTGGCTCAGGGGCGAAGGTTTGAGGACTCCCAAGACATCGCGACTTACAAAGAACACTAACTGCCAAACAGCACGTGTCGTGTGATCTTGTGTGTAGAGACAAATGAATGTAAATACAAGCTCAACGTGTTGGAACGTGTTCACTGCCACCGTGTGATGCATTTCAGGTCACCTGAAAAGAAGCAGAAGGATTTACACTGGGGAAGTTGGTGAGAGGGAGGGGTTGGGAAACTTCCCAGTCTGAATATGTGCCTGTGAACCTTTTGCAATGAAAATGCCTAGAGGGTGTGTGTGGAGAGAGAGAGAGAGAGAGAGAGAGAGAGAGAGAGAGAGAGAGAGAGGGAGAGAGAGATTTGCAAAGAAAAAAAGGAGGGTGGGAAGGAAGGAAGAAGGGAAAAAGAAAGGAAGATGGGGGTGAGGGTGAGAGGAAGGGAAGAATGAATGGGTGGAGGGAGTAGGGAAAGGAAAGAAGGAAAGAAGAGAGGGAAAGAAAGATGACAGAAGGCAGTGTTTCAATGACACTTTATAAAAGCAGGCCGTGGGCCGTGTTCTGACCCCTGGTCTAGAATATCAATGTCACAGAGGCAGGATCATAGCAGC
Source organism: Tamias sibiricus (assembly GCA_025594165.1). Lineage (NCBI taxonomy): Eukaryota > Metazoa > Chordata > Mammalia > Rodentia > Sciuridae > Tamias > Tamias sibiricus. The sequence continues at coordinate 13,990,460 of CM046664.1, forward strand.
CTGTTCACCACTACATCACTATTGTCGGGGACAGAACCTGGTGCATGGTAGGGGCTCAAGAAATAGTTATTAAAATAGTGAACTTGGAAGTCGGGCACGGTGGTGCACGCCTGTAGTCCCAGCATTCAGGAGGCTGAGGCAGGAGGATCGCGAGTTCAAAGCCAGCCTCAGCAATGGCGAGGCACTTAGCAACTCAGTGAGACCCTGTCTCTAATAAAATACAAAAAAGGGCTGGGGATGTGGCCCGTGGTCGAGTGCCCCTGAGTTCAATCCCGGGTACCCGAGAAAAAATAAATAAATAAAATAAAAAATAAGATGAAATAGTGAATGAGACCAGCCTCTCCCTAATTAACTGAAAAACTAACAGCTCAACCATTATCTATTGAACCTTGACACCAGCGCATATAAAGAGATCCAACTGTGTGTTATTCATTTAAATGTCTTGATCTGATTAGTGCTAGCACACAGGTTAATTTAAATGTAGATGATCTTTGTAAAAAAAAATAAACTCAGTTGCCTTTCTCACATTATCACATCAAAGGGGTCTCCTCACTTGGCTGGCTTGGAACAAGAGACTGGAGGCTGATGGCTTTGGCTCTGTATCTAGAGGCTTATTTCCCGGGTTCTCGCCAGGCACGAGGTCGGGTCCACGGTCATGCAGATTCCCAGATCTGCAAGTAGATGCTCCCGTCTCCTAGGAAACTGCATCTCTAAAGGGCGCGCAGGGTCCTCCGGCCCAGCCGCAGGCAGACAGATTCTGACTCACAAGAGAATCTGCAAACCTCTCCTTGGACACAGGAACAGGGCATCTGTTGAGAACGCTGCAGAAGTGACTTTCAAAGCAACCAGGGCTGTGTTTCAGAGGGGCTAGGAGGAGGCATGAGAAGCAGGTTGGGTGTATTTTAAAGTATAAGGAAAAAAAAAAACCCGCAGTACTTTTGGACATTTCGTTCGATGGTGTCTTGGAATCCAGGGCGACAGGCATCTCGAGGGGCGGATCGGGAAGCGATGTCAAATGAAAGGTTGAAGTCCTCGGGAAAGGACCCACCCCAAGCCTCCCTGCTGTAAGGGAGGCGGTGGGGATGGCCGCTGGGCCGCTGACCGTGGCCTTGAGCCACAGCACCTGGGAAACGGACTGCGGCTCCCGGTCCCTCCTGCATATGCAAACTCCCCTGCCCTCTGACTCGGCCGCCTCCTGGGTGACGCCCCAGCCGTGTTTCTTCAGCACCAAGATGAATTATGCATCACAGGGGTTTGGCAGGTTGACAGAGACGGACGGCTGTCCACCCGAGGCCCTGCTCAGAGCAGGCCAGAGCCATCACGTCAAGACGTTGCAAGGGCACCCCCTGCTCCCCACTCAGCTGGGAGCAGAATCTCTCTGCCATGTCTGTCTCCGTCGCCATCGACAGCCTCTATCCCAGATCACCCGTGAATGCAGAAGCAGCCAGCGAGGTGATCTGCGGGCCATGCTCAGCTGCCAATCAAGCCCAGGAACAGGGGGAAAAAAAAAAAAGCAAATCAAGCCCGTAAGAGGGGCTGGTTCCTAGGGGGCTACCCCAGGCTGGGTTCTGGGACACACATTTCCCCTGCGTTACCTTCGATCTTCGGGGCCTACCACGGGAGGTACGGGACCCACATCCCCATTGTACTGATGGGAAGACTGAGACATGCAGAGGTGTCATTCCACCCAGACCCTGCCGGCTACACGCCTGGGCTCCTTTACTCTACGGTGACACAGGACTAGAGACAAAGAGGCAAGACCGTGACGAAATGCATAAAGCACTCAAAGAGGGCATCTTTCCAAAGAAGAGAGACGAATGGCGACCTCATGTTCCATTTATGTGACATCTGTGGGACAGGCAGACTGGCAGCTTCCAGGGGCTGGAGGGAGGGAGGGAGGAAAATGGGGGTTGGGGGGTAACGGATGAGCAGGCACAGGATTTCCTTTTGGGGTGATGAAAACATTCTGGAACTATTTTAGAGGTGTGATTGCAGAAGGCTGTGAATGTGTCAAATGCCACCAAGCAACAGGCGGTTAATTTTACGTTATGTGAGATTCGCCTCCATAATTTTTTCTTTTTTTTGATGTGAGATTCAAAGAAACGAGGAAGCAGAATGGTTACAAAAGAGAGGCGACGTGGGAGTCGGGAGACCGGGAGGCCTTTGCCACCAGAGCTGCCCTGTCCTCCGGCAGCCACGGTGCAGCAGAGGAGCCAGGCCTGACCCCCACAGAAGTTGAGCAGAGCCAGTGAGCCGTGACAAAGCCAACCCCGGGGTGACAATCCCCTTGGCTCACTGAAGCATAGACCAGGAGAGGCTTGGGTGAGAACCACCCCTGGGCAGCGAACCGCTTCCCATCCGCCCTCTACGGAAGCCCAGAGGATGGGCCTGACTTTCTAGAACTTTCCCGAGCTGGAAGAGGAAGCTCCTTTTCCAAAATCTACACAACTTCCTCCCCTGGGCCTCCGCCCTGGGCACTGAAGATGGGTGGCTTCTTCGGTAGGCCTGGTCTTCACAGGCAATAACCCTCACAGACAGTGGGTACCGCAGTGACCCCCCCACACAGCCTAGCTCAGTCCTTGCACCCAGCAAGCCGGTGCCCCGTGACTCCCAGGTGGATAAACACCTCCTTTCCAAAGCCCACCTCCTCAGAAAGCTCTGCCCTGCATGCTAGACACGGCAGACCCCCCCGAGACCCCCGGTGGCAGGTAGGACACCTGCAGCTCAGGAGGGAGGGTCCCTTGCTCGAGTCATCTGCCACCAGGCAGTTAAATCAGGCTCCTAGAAGATACTTTCTGACTCCTACGCCCTCGGACTCAGCCACTCTGCTCTTGTCTTTTGAACAAAGAGCTCAGCTCTGCGCTCCCTGGTCTAGAGTCCTAGCCCAGGGTCGCCACCGGCCCTTGAACTTTGTCTTCGGGGAGGAATGAGAAGACTAACCAAAGGGACCGAAAATCCACCACGAGGATGTGAAGATACTGGAACCCCAGCAGGTGGGTCGTGAAAATGGTGCGGGTGCTGCGGGGATCAGGGCAGAGGCTCCTCCAAAATTTGAAAGTGGAATGGTCCAGGGATCCCACCTCTGAGTAGGTGTCATGCAAAAGAGCTGAAAGCAGAGAGCTGAACAGGTACGTCACACCTGTGCTCAGAGCAGCACTACCCACCAGAGCCAGAAGACAGAGGCAACCCCAGAACAGATAGTCAGGTGGTCTGCACATACCCTGGAATATTACGCATCCAAGAAGAACCTTCTGACACCTGGGACAGCCCAGGTGGGCCTCGCGGACTTCATGTGAAGTGAAAGAAGCCAGCCACAGCAGGGCCAACGCTGTCTGATTCTATGGCACGAGCTGCCCACAGGAGCCAGATTCAGAGAGACAGAGCAGGGGCTGAGGGCATGAAGGCACAGGGGGAGGGGAGTATCATTTCATTGGTAACAAGTTTCCATTCAGCAACATCAAGAAAGTTCTGGCCAGGCACAGCGGCTGGGGAGGCTGAGGCAGGAGGATGGCGGGTTCAAAGCCAGCCTCAGCAACAGCGAGGTGCTAAGCAACTCAGTGAGACCCTGTCTCTAAATAAAATACAAAATAGGGCTGGGGATGTGGCCCAGTGGTCGAGTGCCCCCGAGTTCTATCCCCAATAGCACCCCCCTCCAAAAAAGAAAGTTCTGGAGATGGATGTTGGCCATGGATATCCAACGTTAGGAATGAACGTATCACCACTGACCTGTTCTTGGGTGTATTAAAATGGTAAAATTTACCACAATCCAAAAATAATAATAACCTTATGCGTCAGCAGGTGGATAACCCACCGTCGGATAATAGAGAGGTGAAATGATGGAGGGAGGGCCTGCAAGGACCAGGGAGAAAAAGAGACGGTGAAAAGTAGCTGCTTTACTTTAAGGAGGCCAGAGAGGGAGCCACTGGGGCCGGCCGGTGCCTTAGGGGTGCCAGCCTGTGGGGACAGGGTGCGTGGGGGTGGCAGCTGCACGGTGACAGAGCAGGCAGCAGCCGAGCGGAGCCCCACTCCCTTCCACCCTCTCCGTGGCTGTTAAATGTCTCTCCAGCTGCAAGGTTTCCACCTGCTCGGATCCAATTTAATTAGAGGTTCAGGGCTCCCGGAGTACGAAAAGCAAATGCCAAGTTTATGACCATTCGCAAAGGAGCCATAGAACTTCAGATCCACTGAAGAACAGCACCGAGCCACCTGCCACCTGCCCCTCCGGGGAGACCACCTGGTCCCAGCTTGGGTTTCTCGGAGGTCCCACTTCACCCATGATTGACACGTTCCCTGGGTCATCATAAGGAAACCAGTGGACGGTGAACCCGGACGGGGACGGGGCTTATTTTGCAGCAGCACGGACTATACACATTTTCATAAGCCACCGTGGCGGTGGCTGTCCTAGGATAACCTGAGCTGTGTCCATAGCTCAGGCGCCACGGTGAACGTCAAGAAAAACACAGATTTGGAGGCAGACGAACCCGGAGTCTGCCTCTCTGCTCTTTGGCTGTCTCTTCTGCAAGAAAAGCTGACCTACATCCTACTGAGATGGTGGCGTTTGAGCAAGTCTGCTTAATCTTGCTTGTAAAGGGATTGGGTTGGGTTAGATAGCGCCATTCCCCAAAGGACCCTCTTAGCTCCAATCCGCCCTGGGATTAGCTATAATATCTACTAATGATCCACCCTCAGGCATCCAAGGACACCCGTGACCTCCCCTGGCCAGGCCTAGATGATGTCAAGAAAATGCCTAAGGATCCGGCCTCAGGAAGTGACTGCTTCACAGAGCCTCAGCCTCCACGCCTGTGAAATGGGACTAACATAGCACCGGCCCTCCTGGGCTGCGGGAGCATCTTCAGAGCTCACGCATTATCAGGCTGGACTCTTCAACCTCTCTCAGGTCCCAGCCTGCACAAAAACAGTTCATGTGCTGTGGTGAGCAGATGAGGGCCTCCGGTTGCCCCAGGCACCCAAGATTTCAATGCACCTTTAACCACTTTCACAGGACACTGGCTGAGAAGCTCCCTTGAAAATCACCCAGCACAGAGAACTATCGAAGCCCCCTGCAGAGAGAGGGCTCCAGATCAGCTCAAGACGGGTGGCCGGCTCTTTCTTCTTGAACCTTCCTAAACTTAACGCTCTGCGCCCTTTACTTTTCGATCTAATTTGGTTGTGTTGTAGAAGTATACCCACATCATCTTAAAATGTTGACACAACACAGGAAGATATTTATTGGAAACTAAAAGTCCCCCCACAGAAGGCTTCTGGAGGGCTGTCAATGCTCTGACCCTTGAGCTGGGAGCTAGTGACACAGGTATGTTTATGAGATAAAAATCCAAGGAGCTGCCAGGGCTGTCATCCAGGGCTCAGGAGGCTGAGGCAGGAGGATCACAAGTTCAAGGCCACCCTTGGCAATGGCGAGGCACTTAGCAACTCAGTGAGACCCTGTCTCTAATAAAATATAGGAGGGAATAAAGGGCTAGGGATGTGGCCCAGTGGTTGAGTTCAGTCCCCAGTACAAAAAAAAAAAAAAAAAATCAAGAAGATATTGGCTGATGGGTGCACATTTTTCTACATGTATATGAGACTTTGGAAAAATGGATTTTTTAAATTCCCCTGCGATGGATTGAATCATGTCCTCCAAAGTATGATGAAGTCCTAATCCCGGGTACCAAAGAATGTGGTCTGCTTTGGAAATAGGGTCACTGCGGATGTCATCCATCACATGTCCGTGAGGTCGCACTGGAGTTGCTGAGCCCCTAACCCAACACAAGCCGTGTCCGTGTAAAAGGGGGAACCTCGACAGATGCACACAAGTCGGCCATGAGGATGGAGGCAGGGAGAGCAGTGATACTTCCACAGGCCAAAGAACGTCACAAACTGTTGACAAATCACCACAGACTTCTTCCGGCTCTCAGGAGGGACCCACCCAGATGACTCCTTATCTCCACCACGGGTTGCCCCAGGGCCTTTGCACCTATGGTTCCTTGGACCTGAAATGCATTTCTTATAGAAATGTCCATGGCTGGCTCATTGCTTTATTCATTCCTCCACTTAGAGACACCCTCTTCAGAGAGTCCACCCTTCCGCCTCATGCAGAACGGTGGCTCTCCCTCCCGCTGTCTACCCCTTCCCTTGCTCTGGTTTTATCTACAGTAACTATCACCACCCGACCTCGTGCACACAGTCAGCCCTCTCTCTTCACAGGCTCCACACCCCTGGATTCAACCAAGCACAGGTTGAAAATGCTTTCCCCAAAAAAACTGCACTGTACTGAACATGTACTGACCATTTTCTTGTCATTATTCCCTAAGAAAAACAACAACAACAGAGTACCACAACGACTTCCGCAGCACTTGTGTGGCATTGGGTGTTATAAGTCATCTGGAGATGATTTAAAGGATGCAAGAGGAGGGCAGGGGTTCTGTGCAAACACGACGCCATTTTATACAAGGGCTGGAACACCTATGGGCTGGGGTGTGAGCTGGGGTCCTGGATAACCAGTGCCCCATCGAGAGCCAGAGGGACGACGCCCTTTCCTGGTTTCGGTGCCTGTGTCTCTCCCCCACCAAGCTCCTCAGCACAGGGCCGTGGGCTGCTCTGTTCTGCTCCAGGCCCAGCACATGACACAGTGCTGATGTTGCGTAGAGTTGACGCTGCGGCATTGATACGAAGTGTCACCGAGGGTCAGGGACACCTTCACCCAAGCCTTATCAGTGCATCGCATCGATCCCCCCAACAGCCCAACAAGGCAGGTGTCACTGCAGCCCTCGTTTCACAGACGGTGCAGGATGGGGGTGGCTTACCCCGTATGGAGGAGCTCTGGGGTGGCAGAGGCGGGGCTGGACCAGGAGACGTCAGATCCCAGAGCCTGCGGCCTCGGCCACCTGCCTCACTCCCTCCGCTCACCTCGCCTCTGAAGCGGTCCACGGGACGGTGACCATCATTGTCCAGCGACTCTGCCCCTCTAGCCTTGATCTGACCTTCGCGTCATGGTCAAAGGAGGTCCTTAATGAAATGCAAATTAGATGCAGCCCACAGTGAGCACCAAAGTGCCTCTCTTATTTATTTTTTCTGCACAGAACAAGCCTGGTTGTTATAAAAACAAAAATCATCATCATAATGTCACTGGAAAATAATGACGCTGCCCCGACGCTCAGGAGATAGATCAAGTCTGCCGGCGCTGTAATTGCCTTCCTGCCATCGCCCGCACTTAACTAGGTGAGGACGCTATTAATGGCACTAAAGAAAACATTGATTCTCAAGAAAACCAGGTAATGAGGGGATGCGTCCGCGTGGTCGCAGACGCGGGCATCTGAGATAAGGCAGAACGTTCCTTCAAACTACTGAAACAGCCTCTTCCCGGGTTTCTGCACAACTCCCAACGCCACCGCAGCTCTGCGAGGTGACACGGAATAAATGATTCTAGCTGATAAAAAGGAGCTTCCATTTTATTCTCTAAGCACTTTGGAATTCCATCGGCCTCTGTCGTCTCCCCCTCCCCCACCCCCAGGACCAGCTGCCACCCCCCCACCTCTCGCCTGGACCTGACTGCTCACCAACCCTTGGCCTGCTCCACACAGGACAAACCTCAGGGCTGGGGGTGCAACCAGAGGTAGAGAGCTGACCAGGCATGCGCGAGGCCCTGGGCTCCATCCCCAGCACCACCGGGGGGTGGGGGAGACTTTAAAAGCATTAGTGTGGTCACTCCATGTCTTTGCTTAAAACACTTTGGTGGCCGGGCGCGGTGGCGCACACCTGTCACCCCAGCACTAGGGAGGCTGAGGCAGGAGGATCTTGAGTTCAAAGCCAGCCTCAGCAATGGCGAGGCACTTAGCAACTCAGTGAGACCCTGTCTCTAATAAAATACAAAAAAGGGCTGGGGATGTGGCCCAGTGGTCGAGTGCCCCTGAGTTCAATCCCCGGTACAAAAAAAAAAAAAAAAAAGATAAAAAACACTTTGGTGGCTTCTTGGGTCTCATGAAATAAAGATCAAATTCTTTCCCATTGCCTCTGGACAGGGTTAAATGGTGCCCTCCCCCTGCAAAAGGTAGCTCCATGGGGACTAGTGAATGTTGCTTTATTTATGGAGGAAAAGAAAAATCCTTGTAGATGTAATTAAGTCCAGGATCTTGAGATGAAATCATTCTAGATTGTCATGCAGGCCCCTAAATCCAATGACAGGGCTCCTTAGGAGAAAAAAAAGGAAGAGGAAGATTTGACTGAGGGGATTTGTTACAGCAGCTACAAGAAACTCATACGGACTTCCAGTTCTCCCCGTGATCCAGCCCCTCGTGCTCGTTCTCTTTCCTCAGACATACTGCCCTTCTCTCATCACTCAGGTACAACAAGCTCCTCTGGCCAGTCCAGGGCCTTTGCACATGCTATTGCTTCTGTCTGACCCCAGTTAACTCATACACTGTTCAATCATTCCTTTCAGGAAACCTTCCCCAATGTCATTGGCCCAACGCGATTCCCTGTTACAGACCCTCCCAACACCCTCTGCAGTTATGATCACAAAGGTGTGGGAGTCCCTCGTCCTCCCTCATCAGAGCTGCGTCACGAGGGTGGGACGGGTCTGACTTCTTCCCTCCTATCCCTGAGCTGCTCAACAATGCCCCTGATAGACACCCCGATATTTCAGTGACTCTTGGGATAACAGGAAGTGTCGCTTGGTGAAACTCAAAACACAGGCTCCATAACCAGACATCCAACAGCTCCTTCAACTACAAAAGGGACGAGCAGCGGGGTGGGGAAGGCTCCTGGGGGTGCGCAGGCGATGGGACCTGACTCGGCTTCCCGTACGCCACGTCGAAGTGTTCAGAAATGACTTCCAGAGCCCACGTGGCGGGAGTCAGATGGGGACTCCTCGTTACGGGCAGAACTAATTTCCCTGCTCAGGATCCACGTCCCCACTTTTTCTGTTCCTCCTCTTCCCCCAGTAAGCGGGAATATCCCCAGACACCGAGCCCAAGGCTCCAACCACTTGCAAAGAGACAAGAAATTCAATGGAACAGCCGGAGCTGGTGGCCCTTCTGAAAGCTCTCCTGGGGTGCAAGGGATACTTAGCTCCGGGATAACCTCAGGGATACACTGGGCAAGGCTGGGTGAGGCACCTGGCACAGGGTGCTAGGCAGCATCCGACACCTGCTTGACCTTGACAGTGACGCCCACTCCCTGCGCCTCACCTGCTCCCCAGGTCCTGGTGCTGAGTGCTAAGTACCAGGAGCCGCGGAGGAACAGCACCGAGACCTGTTCACGGCCAGGAAGTCTACGAGCTGAAGTGCAAAACACCTGCCTCGACTTCACGACACGGGTACCCCGGCCACAAGAAAAACAGCAAAGAAATGGCGACATGAGGTTCCTGAAAGGCCAACCCCACCTCCCTTGGAAAAAAAAAAAAAACAGTGTCCCCCGCAAGACTCAGTTTATCCCAGGCACCTTCCCAGAGAGCAGGATTAGAAGCCAAAGGAAATGAATTCAAATGAACCCCACAAATATCAGCCCCTTCCAGCCCCGCTCTGCTGGGGTGCACGCATTCCCCATCTGAAGGATGAGACCCCCAACAGATGGGGGTGCAGACTGTGAGCCCGGAAATTACCCCCCACTCTGGGCGCTCTGAGTAGAATGTGGAGGAAGCGGCTCGATGCTTCACTTTGCAAAGAAACTGCGGATCTAAAGGGCAAAACGGCACAGCCCGCCCCAGGAGGCGCCAGCATCAACAGAAGCAACCGGGCAACGTCTGGGTGGCAACTGAGCCTCATTTGGGGGCATTATTGGATCCGTGCACTGCCTCCTATAGAAGACCTGTAATCTTCAACACGCTTTGAATTTGAGGCCATTTCCTATTCACGGATGAAGGACATTCATATTCATGCCGCGACGGTGCACGGCTCCTGAGCTGCAGGTGCTGGGGAAGATCTGTCACGTCAACTGGTCTCAGTTACAGAAACTCAGCTTTCCAAGACTGTGGCCCCGGAGGCCGTGTCCTCCCCGCCCCCACCATCTCCAGCCGCGCAGACAAGTGCAAGATCACACTTCCAGTGGCGGGGACCAGGGAAGGTCAGGGAAGACCAAGAGTGAAGAGGGGCGTGAAGAGCATGAAGAATCAGACCGCTTGGTCCAAACCCCGGGCCCGCCCTTCTCACTAACTTAGACGGCTGGCTTCTCGTGAGGCTGACGTTCTCATCTGTAGGACTGGCGTGACAGAGAGTGGGGCTGTCCTCACGATCTCATGAGATGAACTTGAAAAGTCCTCGGGCTCTCCAAATGCACCACCAAGGTCCGCCATTTGTATTTCTGAGCGAGGCAGCTGTTCCGACCACCTGCGCTCATTCCTGTGGCTGATGCCACCAACCACCACTGACTGAGAGGCTTGCAACAACAGGAATCCATCTCCTCACAGTTCCGGAGGCCGGAAGACGGCACCCAAGGGCCATGCTCCCTCAGGAGCCCTAGGGCAGGATCCCGCCTGGCCCCGGTAGCTTCTGGGTACCCTGGTGTTTCAGCCTAGCTTTTTTTTTTTTTTTTTTTTTTTTTTTTTTGCTGCGGAGACTAAAAGACTCAACCAGAACAACCGCAGAGGGGGGGATGTTTGTTTGGGGGCTCACAGTTTCAGAGGTCTCGCTCCACAGGCAGCGGGCTCCACTCCTCGGGGCTCGAGGTGAGGCAGGACGTCGTGGTGGAAGAGTGTGGCAGAGGGCGGCAGCTCACGTGGTGATCAGGAAGCAGAGAGAGGCCCCACGCTCCAGATACAAAATATGGACCCCAAAGCCACGTCCCAATGCCCACCTCCTCCGGCCACACCCCACCTGCTTCAGTTAGCACTCAGCTGATCCCATCTGGTGACTAATTCACGGATTGCGTTAAGGCTCTGGTAACCCGATCATTTTTTTTCTCGCACCTTCTTACACTGTCTCACACGCGAGCTTCTAGGGAACGCCTCACGTCCAGACCCTGACACCTGCAATCCTTGGGTGCTCCTGGGTTTATAGCTGTACCCCAGCCTCCACCTCCGTCGTCACCTGGCCTTCGTCCATGTGTGCACTGACCCTCCTCTTCTCTTCCCATGAGGAGGCCCCTCATTGGCCTTGAGCCCCACCCTCCTCCAGAAGGGCCAGAGAGGGAATCCATTCCTCAGCCGTCATAGGAAAATGCCCACCTGTCCAGTTGCTCCAGCTGATTTACCAAGGGCCTTGTAGGTGCCCAGAATCAGGGGCACAGGACAACGCAGACCAGGGACACCCTTTTCTTTTTTTATCCTTTGGAATTTTTTTAAATTTATTTTTTATTCTAGGTTGTTAGAAATGACAGCAGAATGCATTACATGTCATATTATACTTATAGAGCACATTTTTACATATCTCTGGTTGTATTCAAAGTATATTCACACCATTCGTGACTTCACACATGCACTTAGGGTAATGATGTCCATCTCATTCCACCATCTTTTTGTTTTCTTCACCATTTTGCCCCCTCCCTTCCCATTGGCCTTTCTAGTGTTCCTCTAATCCTCCATGAGCCCCGTCCCAACCCCACTGTGAATCAGCCTCCTTATATCAGAGAAAACACTCGGCATTTGGCTTTCTGGGATTGGCTGACTTCACTTAGCATCATATTCTCCAACTTCACCCATTTACCTGCAAAAGCCATGATTTTATTCTCTCTTATTGCTGAGTAATACTCCATTGTGTCCATATACCACGTTTTCTTTATCCGTTCATCCACTGAAGGGCCTCTGGGTTGGCTCCACAGTTCAGCTACTGTGACTTGCGCTGCGTGAACACTGCTGTGGCTCTGAGGGACGCCCTTTCCTGACTTCCCTAAATGCAGTGGTGGGTGCGCTGCTGGGGCCCCCAGGGACTTCCTAACCCAGTCCTTCTACCGAGAACTTCAGGTCCCACGGTGCCATTGCCACGCTCGGCCTGGGCCCGCCCGCGAGCAGGGGAACATGCCGCCACCTCCACCGGACACCACGCGGCAGCTCCGCGCCATCAGCTCTAACTGGGGCCATAGCAAAGCCCTTGAGCCTGCCAGGCAAGTCCAGGCAGGGCCGCTCCGGCTGGACCGGGGACGCCCTCCCCTCCCAGGAGGCTTGCTGAGAAGTCCCTGCAGCTGGGGAGGCCAGGAGGACCCAGGCTCTGGGCCTGCCAGTCCGGCTTTCCCAGCACCTCCACGCACCACTCCGGACCTCAGTGTACGCCCCTGTGAAACGGGGCTGGTGACGCCTGCCTCGCAAGCCACTGGGACCGTGGTGTCTGAAGCTCCCCGAGTGCCCGCCCGTGCTGTGCGCCAGGCTGACCCCCCCCCCCGGGCCTGCCCATCCTGTCAGTCACCTAGAGTGGCCCTTTCCACCTCCATGTCCATGGAGAAACTGAGGGTCAGAGAGGTGACATCACTTCCCGAGCGCCCCGCCGCCTGCTCACGTTCCCATGACGGACAGACCCTCAGAAAGGGCCTCCCGTCTCTCGGGGCGAGTCATTCTGCTCGGGGAAACAGACTTCAAAGTGGCCCAGGGACACAGGCAGAGGGACAGGAGCAGACCAGGAGGCGGGAGCTTCTGTGGGGTCGGCGGTGAGCGGGCAGGAGAGACCCCTCTGGGACACCAGGCGCGTTCTCAAGCTGCAGTGACACAGAGGCTGCACAACGACATGAGTCTAATAAGCTACGTTGAATCGTACTTAAGACAGGCGCCTTTCGCCTAGATCACACCTTCATAAAGCCGTTAGGCAAACAGTCACACCTGACTATCCCTCCCCAAAGTGGCCTGGTCCACACACCATCTATAAAAATGAAATGTACGTGGTCATAAGCAAGAAGGGTCACCAGAGATAAGGGAACAGGTGCCCACAAAAACCCAGATACTTGGCGCTGACCGCCACCAAGTGGAACGACCCAAACGTCCAGCCGCTGAAGAATGGATGAAGGGCCGGGCGCGGGGCGCACGCCTGAAACCCCAGCACTCGGGAGCCGAGGCAGGAGGGTCGTGAGTTCAAAGCCAGCCTCAGCCATGGCGAGGCCCTTAGCAACTCAGTGAGACCCTGTTTCTAGTAAAATGCGAAAAGGGGCTGGGGATGTGGCCCAGTGGTCGAGTTCAATCCCCAGTACCAAAAAAAAAAAAAAAAAAAAAAAAAAAAAAATCTCTGGCAATATATCCCCCCCAGCTGTTCCCCAGAATACCAGCTCCTAGACATGATCACTGTCACCCAAAAAAGAGGTCCCACAGGCAGATTAGCGTGGAAGCTTCAAAGCATAAATAACGTGAAATGGGCATCTCTGCAGCAGGACTCGTCAGGGCCTTTGATTCACATACATGTGCAGCCGTCTTATACCAGGACGTCGTTCCCAGGATTTTTAGACTTTAGGAGGCTGTGACCTATGGCTCCCATCAGCCATCATGAATCCACTGCTGCGCATTAGGTCAGGTAGAGATGACCTGAACCAAGACGGACGGTCACGTGCAGGCCCCGAGTGCCACTCTCCCACTGATTCCCAGGCCAGGCTCTCTGGGGCTCATCTCATGGATCTCCCGGGGAACCACGAGGTAAGGGCTGGCATCCCGCAGCTCTCTAGCGACGCAGGGACCTGCCCCCCAGCTGGGGAACAGCAGCACCAGAACTTGAACCCCGGGCAGACTGGCGGGTGCTGTGATGTGCCACTCAGGGCCCCATGAAGGCTGAAGGATCGTGTCCGCAGCAGATGAGTCCGTGTGGCCTGGGGACAGACTTGCCCAAGGTCGACTTCCTTCCAGGGAGGTCCCTGTCCAAGAACAAGATGGCTCTAATGTGGAACAGCACGGAAGTGTCCCTCAGGCCTCACGCCTCCCTGCCGGGTCAGCGCAGGCCTCTGTAGAGACGCATCTCAGCCCGACTTTTCCCTCTTCCCAACTGTATTAGTCTCTTACTGCTGCTGTAACAAATAGCTCACCTTCAAACAACAAGCACTGATTCCCAGACAGTTCTGGAGGTTGAAAGTCTACAGTAGATCTTAGAGGGCTCAAACAGAGGTGTCAGAGGGGCCGAGGTCCTTCTGGAGACTAGAGGCAAAGTCCATTCCCTTACCTGGTCCAGCGTCACCAGGCCACCTACCCTGCTGACTCACGGACCTTCCTCCAACTTCCAACCTTGGCTCATATCTACACTCCTTTTTCCTAATTGTGACGCTCCAGCCTCCATTGTCCTTGTCACCTCTGATAGATAGGCTTGGGCCGATGGGCCACCTCCCCCATGGAAATTTCCATGAGAAGCAACCTGGTTTCATTTTCCCTGGGCAGGAGCCAATCAGCTTAAAGGTCGCTCTATTCCCTGGGCAAAGAGCCAACAGCGTTAAAGGTTGCTCTGGTACACCCCCAACACACACACCAGAAATCCCTACTTAAAGCTCCTGCCTGCCCGGAGCTCAGACACAACTCCCTGCTGAGAGGAGACAGCCACTGTGACAGCTCCAGACCCACCATCTCCAGCCTGACGGCAGCTGCCCCAGCTGACAGCTCCAGACCCACCATCTCCAGCCTGACGGCAGCTGCCCCAGCTGACAGCTCCAGACCCACCGTCTCCAGCCTGAAGGCAGCTGCCTTAGCCAACAGCTCCAGAGACCACAGCCAGTGCGACCAGGCACTCACCTTCTGTTCAGAGCTTGCACACTCCCCTCTCCCTCTCCTCTCTCCCACCAGAGCTTGCCACTCCCCTCTCCCTGTACTCCTCTCTCCCCGTACTTCTTCTACCTCCGACCAGCCATACAGGCTGGTGAATAAATCTCTTGGCTTCGCGGTTGTCTCCGGTGTGATTTTTGCCCTTCAACCTCCTCATTACAAGATCCTTATCTTCATCCCATCTGCAAAGTCCCTTTTCCTGTGTAAAGTAACATATTCAAAAAACGCCAGGATATGGGAGATGCAGAAGGGGTGGGAATGGGGAAACACTGGCCCAATGATGTTGTTATATCACATGTACCAACAAATCCCACCACGAGGGCTGGAGATGGAGCTCAGCTGGTAGTGTGCTTGCCTCACATGCACAAGGTGCTGGGTTCAACCCCCAGCACCACACACACACACACACACACACACACACACACACACACGCATGCAAAGACAAATCCCACCATGATGAATAATTATAATGCATCAATAAAAAATATGGGAAAATATTAGAGGATAGGAACCTCCTTGGGGGAAGAGGAGCTGCTATTATGCCTCCCCCTCTTCTCCTCCTTCCATTCTTTCCTTCCATGGGTGTGAATCTCTGGAGGACCCCCTAACAGAGCTGCACCCCATCCCCCATCTCAGATGCTCCTTCTCAAGGACCCCGATGTGCACCTGCCAATCACTGGGCTACACGCCAGGCTGGGGGACACAGCATAGAACCACCCCTAAAGACAAACCACCCATCACCATCCGTGGAGCACAAACGGACAGCGTCAAAGGGAAAAACAGACAATTCTACGATGAGAGTCAGAGACCTCAACATCCAGCTCTCGATAATGCGTTGAACAACCAGGCAGAAGATGAGGAAATATACGACTTCAAACAAGGAACCATCTAGATCTAACAGACACAGTCAGAACACGCTGGGAATCGTGGTCTGATCCAGGTTTGCTCCGCAGCGTCCATAGCTGGGGCCAGAAAAATCCTTGGGGGGGGGGGGGGTCCGGCTGGCCATGCACTTGAAGATGCTGAGCCGCAGCCCCGGCCACCACCCACGTCATATGCCAGTAGCATGCTCCCCCCAAGTGTAAACTGTGACAACTAGACATTGCCCAGTGTCCCCAGGAGGGGGGGACAACAAGAACCTCTGGTCTACAGCCGAGGTGGGTGCTACGGCACACAGCTGGGAAGAGGCTTGGTCCGCACCCCACTCTCATCCCAAGACAGAAGGCTGCTCGCAGCTCTCGGGGACAGACGTGGATCTTTGCCTGTGAGAGGTATTTCAAAACCCTCTGCCAGGGCACTGGCATATTGAATCAGAGACCCGAATCTAAGGAGAGAGTGGAGTGAATAAAACATAGCGGGGCCGACAGGTAATGATGCCATTTGAATATGGCCTCTTGCTCCAGACCATCAAATCCTCGCTTCTGTTTTGTTTAAAGGGGGAAAAAAAAAATATGACCAACGGGAAAATTGGCAGGTGACATCGAAGTCCCTGAGGGCATCTGGATTTCATTATCCGCCTCTCATCTTTTATTTAACAAGGAAATGGGAAGGTTTCCGAGCACGGGGAGAATGGAAATAACGGAGCAGGGAAGGCGGGTCATGAAGAAAACTGTGCACTAGGACTGAGCACAGAGCCTGCCTGTGCCGTGCACGTGGAGGCAGGGCTTGATTTTGGAACAGGGTGTAGGCAGGAGCAAGGGTTCTGTGGACTCCTGGGTTCAAGTCTAACTCCTGTGGCCACAGGAGTAGGGTTTTTTGAACATTCGATTCAAGTTTCTTATGTCCTAAGAATAATCGTCCCCCTGGTTGTAAGAATTAAAGGAGCTAAAGAAAGCTTTTTGCTCAGGCCTGAGCAAATGGTAAGTACCCCTTCTGCTGGTGGCTTCTAAATGCACGTTCTGTCCCCTGGCTACGTCCCTAGCACAAGTCACTCTCTTTTAAAATGCTTCGCCCCTGCCAACCTTCTTCCCAAGAACACCCGAAGCTTGTTTCTGCCCCAGGACTTTAGCACATGCTGTTCCTCTGTCTGCAACAGTTGGCACTACATTCTACCCTTGACTGATGTCCACACATCTGTGAGAACTTGTCTTCAATGTCACCCATCGGGGACACATTCTCCAACTGTCCAGTCAAAGTCCGGTCCTCCGCTGCCCTCCCCTTTCACAGTGCCCTTCATTTCCTTTCCTATCCCTTAGCACAATTTTTATTATTTGTACATCTCTTGATGCAATTATCTGTTTAAAAGACTACCACTGCCTCCAGATTCAAAGTTCTAGGAGGGCAAGGGCATTGCATGGCTGACAAGCTTATGATCAAATAAATTAAAAAAAAAAAAATCATTCCAAAGGACTATGAAAGATGACAAGGGTGGTCAGGAAGGGGTCTGTGAGCAGCTGAAACCAAGATCAGAAGGAGTGGAAGGACTTGGCCATTCAAAGAGTGGGATGAGGAAAGAGGAGGCATGTGCAAAGGCCCTGAGGCAGAAGGGCTTGCATGTTCTAGGAGCGCACTGAAGACCATGAGGCTGGTGCTCCCTGGGAAATGGCTTGGAGGAGGGCAGGGTGGTTGGGAGGTCATTGCAGTCAGCCAATGGAGACATCGGTGCCTGGACAACACAGTGGGAATGGTGACAGAACAGGTGGGTGGAGTCGATTTGGGTCCTGGAGGCCTGGGATTGCCTTGTGTGTGCCACTCTCCTTCCGGTAAGGAAGAAGTCTGGGGTGTGGAAAGATCCGTGGATGGTACAGGTCAGAAACTCCGGGGACGTTCATTAGACCTCTTGCCTGGATTTTTCCTGGTGAGATATTCCTGAAATTCCCCGTGGTCACCTCTGACCCCCATGGCCTCAGGCTGCTGCGAGATGCCCTCTGCTCTCGATGGTAAAATGCAGCAAATGACCCGGTGGGCAGGAAGGTGGCCTGGGGACCCCTTTGTGGTTGGACTGTGCCGTGAGACCCTGGCCCAGGGGCACGGGGATCAGGTGGACGCGCTGGCCCTCCCCCTCTCCAGACCTCCCTCCACCATCGCTGCACAAACGGGCTCGGCCCGGGCCCGCCCCAGGAGGCCGCGCGGCCAGCCAGGGCAGCCGCAGGTCTGCGTGCCCACACCCTGCCCGGCTCAGGAGAGGGCTCCGGGCGGGCTCGCGCACATCTCATCCCCATGTCTGCGGTGACGGGCAGCTTGATCCTCAGTGGCAGCAGAGGCAGGTGAGGGAGGAGCCCGAGATGCCACCACTCCCAACTTGCCACCAGCAAGAGCCTCACCTCGGGGACACGCAACTGCCCCAGGCTCCTCTGGAGGAGGCAGAGCTTCCTCGGGGAAGGGGGTCTGGGGCCCGAGCCTCAGGGAGGACAGGGGACACTGCAGGAGGCAGGCAGGAGCCACACGGTCCCCACCCAGGAACAGGACGTGGGCCTGCAGCCACAGTGCCAAACGTGTCCCCGTCTGGGCTCCAAAGGGGCTGCTCCTCCCTGCCCAGCAACACGACGTCCCCCTGCTCCGTCTCGGCCTCCCTGCCTCCATCTGTAGGATGGGCTCCGTCCCCTCCTGCAGCACTTGGGAGGAGGAGATGATGAATGCTTCTGAAGGACTTAGCACAGAGCCAGGCATCTGGAAGGTCACTCTGCCTCCAAGACCACGCCATCGGCAGCCTGACTCCGAGCCCGGGCGGTCACCGAGCCATTCCTTAGAATCCCTCAGTCCCTAACCAGGCACGGTGGTGCACACCTGTCATCCCAGCACTTGGGAGGCTGAGGCAGGAGGATGGCAAGTTCAAAGCCAGCCTCGGCAATGGCGAGGCTCTTAGCGACTCAGTGAGCCCCTGTCTCTAATCAAATACAAAAAAGGGCTGGGGATGAGGCCCAGTGGTCGAGTGCCCTGAGTTCGATCCCTGGTACCAAAAAAAAAAAAAAGAATCCCTCCATCCCTCAACGCGTAGATGGTCCTGACCCAGCGAGGGTTCCACTTTATTTTTTATTGTTTTACTTTACAAGTGTGCAGAGGTAAGCACGGGCACCCACTCCACTTTCTGTCTTCATACAGCTCTCAGCTCCTTCCATGAGCAACTCAGCGCCTCGCTATGAAATCGTCACCAGAAGTGACGGTGAGCGCTCTAGGCACAGTTAAGGGATTCAGGACCCAGCCACGGTGGCCGGTAGGTTCTGGGTGTCGAATGCATCTGCCCCCACAGCCTCCACTTAACAGCTGCACCCCCATGCAGAGAGACAGACACCCCCCCCCCCCCGATTGGCTCTGTATCTTTAGAGCACTCCCAATAATACAGATCTGGGCGTGTTCAGTTATTTTTCTCCAGAGAACGCGCAGCGGAGGGGTAAGAGTGCTGTCATGGGACTAAGTCAGGACAGGAAGGAACGGGGACAGTCATTGTTGGATTCTATATATTTTTGTGTATTTGGAGGTTCGCCCAGCACAGATACATTTTATAACTTAAAACGGGGGGCAGGGAGCGGGGGGCAGAGGAGGGACAGGTTGTCAGGACAGGAAAGAAAAAGTCTAGGCAGCACCGCTGGCCCTCCCCACCTTCCTGCTATTAGCAGGTGCTGGGGACGGGGCTTCTAAAGGGAGAGGTGACATGGGTGCTCCCCGGGGGACAGAGCACAAATGACTCCCCAGTCTGGCTCAATTTGAACGGCTTGGGCTCCCGCAAGGACGCCAGCAGCCTGCAGC
The DNA here is from genome assembly GCA_025594165.1 of Tamias sibiricus. Classification (NCBI taxonomy): domain Eukaryota; kingdom Metazoa; phylum Chordata; class Mammalia; order Rodentia; family Sciuridae; genus Tamias; species Tamias sibiricus. The sequence continues at coordinate 14,009,793 of CM046664.1, forward strand.
GTCTCAACCAGAGGTAGATGAGCTTCGCGCCGCGTGCCTGTGATGTCTGGGGGCCCGAGGAGGGCAAGTTATTCCCTCCAGATTTATTGTACCCTCTGCTCATCTATCTTCAGAGGTCAGAGGGAAGAAGAGGAAATTTTTTCTCCCCACCCCCACCTTGATGATGGGACTCTGCAAGCCGGAGGGAGCAGCAGCTAGGCCCTATCAAAGCCGGGCTCGTTAAATATTCATGCAAATACCTGTCCCCATTCCAGGGGGAGGGACGGATTCAAGGTTCGAATTGTACTGATCTACTATTCTTTTTGGAGCCCCAGGTGGAACTCTTTCATGCGGCTGCAAATGAGCAAACCGTGCCATTCTTTGAAGAGAACTTTAAGTAACCAAATGCGAAGTCTTCCTCTTCCCTCCAGTGGATGCTTCTCCGAGGCTGATCCTCCTGAATAAGGCCAGAGAAGGGGCAGAGAGGAACCCGGGGTGGGTGGTACCCATGGGCCCTTAGAGGTCTGCAAGGAGGGGGACAGATTCTCAGGCCTGGAGAGGAAGGAGGAGGAGGAAGAGGAGGAAGTGGAAGGGGGGTGGGGGAGGGGAGGAGAGAGGGATGGGGAGGGGAGGGGAGGGGGATGGGGAGGGGAAGGGAGAGGGATGGGGGAGGGGGAGGGGAGGGGGAGGCAGGTGGCATTGCAGGGGACCTGCTCTGTGCCTGACCCTTGACACCACCCCCACTGCATCCTGACAACCTCTGAAGCACAAATTCTCCTTGGAGAGGTTAAGTGACTTGCCCAAGGTCACCCAGCTAGCAGAGCGCACCCCAGGGACTGGACGCCAGGGTCTGGGCATGGCCTCTCGTTCCAGGACAGCTGCCTGCCGACTCACACGGGCATCCACAGCCTCTGGGTCCCTGTTCTCAACAGAGACACGTTCGCCCTCTAGCAGATACTGGGCAAAGTCAGGAGACACTTCCGGTGGTCACCCCTTGGGGAGGGGGATGCGCCCGGGCGAGTGTCCTCCAGTTCTGAGGACAGGCCCTGCCCCCATCACGAAGTGTGACCCAGCCCCAAACGTCAACTGCGGGGAGCCTGAGACGCTGCGGTCTGCAGAGGGTCTTCCGTGGCCTCCTCAGGTCCCGGCTTCTGGCTGGGAATCCAGAAATCCCACCGACGGCTCTGGCGTTTTTCCCAGCACCCCTGGCAAAGCTCACCTGGTAGTGAGCAGGTGTCTGGGGGTTGGCCTGTCTGTGTTGCCCCTGGATACATAAATCCTCATCTAAATGCACGCTCACACGCGCACAATTTCAAGACGGCAAGAGAGGCGACTTTCTCATTAAGGGGCACAGCCTACGTCCCCTCCGCCGAGAGCAATTAGAACCCGTGCTCCGCAGCACGGCTGTGATTAACCGTCATGAACCCCCAGAGCAGCCCACATTCCAGCACCCGGGACCCCTGAGCTGTGGGCCGCCCCCACCCCTGCCTCCCACGCCCAAACCAAACGCCGCATTCCAGAGAGACCCAAGGAGGAAGCCAGGCCCCCGGCTCACCTGAGAGCTGCGAAGGACCACAGCACCAGAGCAGGACTGCGGGGCAGAGGACAGGGAGACAAAAGTCACCTCTGTTGAAGGTCCCACCAAAAGCAAGGGGCATCGTCCTCCTCCTCTGACCCCAGTAACAATCGTGTGACCAAGTCGTGGCTGTCCCCATTTTATGGGTCAGCAAACTAAGTCGTGGCTGTCCCCATTTTATGGGTCAGCAGACTTTTTCCGGAAAGGGCCAGAGAGTCAATAGCTTGGACTCTCCAGGCTTGCAGGACGCTCTGTCGCAACTATTCAACTCAGCTGTTGCACCGCATAAGCAGCCCAGGCAATCCACAAACAAATGCACACTTCATCTATCCAAACGTCTATTCAGCCATCCTTCTGTCCATGCAACAAATATTCATTAACAGCCTAACATACGCGAGGCACTGCTGAGTATTCTTCGGACAACTGCGGCCACACTGGTCTTCATTAAGTTCCTGGAACATGACAGAGCTTTCCTGCCTCAGGGCCTTTGCACATGTCTTCTCTCTCCCTGAATCGTGTTCCTCATCCCCCCACACAGACACCCCTACTCTCTCCACAGTCATTTTTCTGATTTCAACTTCACTTAAACAAACAAAAAAAAAAAAAACAAAAAAAAGCTTTCACAACCAACCACTCTAGCAATCTCAATCCCAGTACAGTTTTCTTTCTTTCGTGGTACTTTGAACACTTTGAAATTATTTTATTTTGCTGCAAATTTCAAATTTGTGTTGTGTCAGCCTCCCCAGGAAGCATCTGAATCCCACACAGGCAGGGGTTAATTCTTTCCAATTTGCCACTATATCCTCAGGAAGAAATAATGCAAAATACAACTTTTTTAATGGGTTACATATTAAAAGGATACTAGGGGACCTATTGGGTGAAAGAGATTATTAAAATCAATTTCATCTGTTTCTTTTTACTTTCCTAACGCGGCTGTTAGAAAATTTTTAATGACATGCAATCTGCATCACTGGTCTGTGGGGGGGGCGGGCGCTGGTCTTGGGTGCGGAGCACTGCTTCCCGTCCTGGTCCTCATTAGCTCTCTGACCTTGGTCCAGTCAATTAACCTCACAGGTCTCAGATTTTTTATGCAACAGATGAATGTAAGAAGTTCTGATCTGACCACCACATGGGACCGGGATGTGGCTCGAATGAGGGGCTGGATGTGGCGGAGCCCAGGGAGGAAGCTGTATACGCGGAGTTTCTGGCTCCTTCCTCATCCTCCGGTATTTTATTCCTCCCTTACCGGTGCCTGAATAGATCACCTCACTCACCACCTTTCCCAACTCCTGAGCCTCATGCTCTGATATTTTTTTTTTCTTTTTTTTTTTGTGGTACCGGGGATTGAACTCAGGGGCACTGGTCACATCCCCAGCCCTTTTTTGTATTTTATTAGAGACAGGGTCTCACTGAGTTGCTAAGTGCCTCGCCATTGCTGAGGCTGGCTTTGAACTCGCGATCCTCCTGCCTCAGCCTCCCAAGTGCTGGGATGACAGGCGTGTGCCACCGCGCCCGGCTTCATGCTCTGATTTCTGAAGTCCATGTCTGTTCCTCTTCCCAAGTGACTTTCAGAATTTGAAAAGCTAAAGAGTTGACCAAGACAAGTTCATGGCCAGAGTCCTCATGGTCACCCCGAGTTGGGTGTGAGAGCCACCTTCCCGCCCTCCTTTCGGGATGATATTTCAAGTAAGGATGGCGCCAAGGGAAACGAGGTTACCTAGCAGCCTCCTCTTGGATCCCAGCTGCATGTTGCCAACTGCGCCTTGAGAAAGCAAGAGGTGGAAGCAGGGCTCCTTTGACATGGTTCATGCACCTAGATCCAACCACACCTGAAGCCAACCATCCAGATGAACTTCGCCATCAACAAAGCCAACAAGCCAGGCGTGGTGGCCACCACCTGTAATTCCAGCAGCTCAGGAGGCTGAGGCACGAGGATCGCAAATTCAAAGCCAGCCTCAGCAAAAGCAAGGCGCTAACCAACTCAGGGAGACCCTGTCTCTAAAATAAAATGAAAAATAAGGCTCAGTGGCAGAGTGCCTCTGAGTTCAATCCCCAGTACCCCTACACCCCTACCCCCCAATAAAAAGCCAATAAACGCATTTTGTGGGAGAAGCCGGGGTTAAGGTATGATTTAATCAAGGAAAAAAGGTCAAGGACAGTGCATTTTAAAAGGAATTTATTTTGTGACTTCCAATTAAAATAGTAACTCCATCTGGATTAACGGCATGTTGCGTAGAGGTACTCAAAGATGCGGCAACAAATCTGTTGTAACTAGATTATGAATTAAATGCAAACAGTCTGCCTAATGTCACTGGGAATACAGAGGATGGGGACAAAGGTCCCAACTCTGGAATCTTTCTTTTTTTTGTGGTACCGGGGATTGAACTCAGGGGCACTGGTCACATCCCCAGCCCTTTTTTGTATTTTATTAGAGACAGGGTCTCACTGAGTTGCTAAGTGCCTCGCCATTGCTGAGGCTGGCTTTGAACTTGCGATCCTCCTGCCTCAGCCTCCCAAGTGCTGGGATGACAGGCGTGTGCCACCGCGCCCGGCTTCATGCTCTGATTTCTGAAGTCCATGTCTGTTCCTCTTCCCAAGTGACTTTCAGAATTTGAAAAGCTAAAGAGTTGACCAAGACAAGTTCATGGCCAGAGTCCTCATGGTCACCCGAGTTGGTGTGAGAGCCACCTTCCCGCCCTCCTTTCGGGATGATATTTCAAGTAAGGATGGCGCCAAGGGAAACGAGGTTACCTAGCAGCCTCCTCTTGGATCCCAGCTGCATGTTGCCAACTGCGCCTTGAGAAAGCAAGAGGTGGAAGCAGGGCTCCTTTGACATGGTTCATGCACCTAGATCCAACCACACCTGAAGCCAACCATCCAGATGAACTTCGCCATCAACAAAGCCAACAAGCCAGGCGTGGTGGCCACCACCTGTAATTCCAGCAGCTCAGGAGGCTGAGGCACGAGGATCGCAAATTCAAAGCCAGCCTCAGCAAAAGCAAGGCGCTAACCAACTCAGGGAGACCCTGTCTCTAAAATAAAATGAAAAATAAGGCTCAGTGGCAGAGTGCCTCTGAGTTCAATCCCCAGTACCCCTACACCCCTACCCCCCAATAAAAAGCCAATAAACGCATTTTGTGGGAGAAGCCGGGTTAAGGTATGATTTAATCAAGGAAAAAAGGTCAAGGACAGTGCATTTTAAAAGGAATTTATTTTTGTGACTTCCAATTAAAATAGTAACTCCATCTGGATTAACGGCATGTTGCGTAGAGGTACTCAAAGATGCGGCAACAAATCTGTTGTAACTAGATTATGAATTAAATGCAAACAGTCTGCCTAATGTCACTGGGAATACAGAGGATGGGGACAAAGGTCCCAACTCTGGAATCTTTCTTTTTTATGGTACCGGGGATTGAACTCAGGGGCACTCGACCCCTGGGCCACATCCCCAGCCCTTTCTTGAATTTTATTAGAGACAGGGTCTCACTGAGTTGAGTGCCTCGCCATGGCTGAGGCTGGCTTTGAACTTGCGATCCTCCTGCCTCAGCCTCCCAAGTGCTGGGATGACAGGCGTGTGCCACCGCGCCCGGCGTCCAACTCTGGAATCTTTTTGCTGAAACTCCGTGGTCCACTGTCTGTAAAAGGGAAGAGATTGCTCAGGAATATTAAGTTTCAGCCAAGTTGGAATGACCCAGAATTGGATTATGGGCCTTTCAATTAATGTGGCTTTGGGGTTTTATCCTTGTTACTTGAGAGAAGCCTCCTGTTGGAGTGCCACCAGGAGACGCCCACCTCTACCCTGACTCCTGGCCCTGGGCCTCCTCAGCCAGCCCCTGAGGCTGGTAAGAAAGCAGCTCGTGGGCAGATGGGGACATGGTGACACACACACCCACGCCCAGCCAGGAGCAAAGCCCCTGAACTCAGGAGCCCAGCTTTGCCCTCGGAGCCGGGCGCCCTGCTAGGATGATTAATGAGCCAGCTGTGGTGAAGGCCCCGGAGGTTGTGAAAGCACACAGCCACCACACCGTGGGGACGATTTGGGGCCTCTTCTGCATGTGGCTTGAATATACCCACCACCAGCAGCCCTGGCGGGGCCCGGCCTCCCGCCAAGTGCTGGCCTCACTGGGTCACGCACGTCTTGACCTCAGGGTCTCTCTACAAGAGAGGACTTCCAAGCCGGGCACGGTGGTACACGCCTGTAATCCCAGCACTTTGGGAGGCTGAGACAGGAGGATCGCGAGTTCAAAGCCAGCCTCAGCAATGGCGAGGCACTTGGCAAACTCAGTGAGACCCTGTCTCTAATAAAATACAAAAAGGGCTGGGGATGTGGCCCAGGGGTCGAGTGCCCCTGAGTTCAATCCCCGGTACTAAAAAAGAAAGTGACATGAAGCAGAGGCCCAGCTGCTAAAAGCCCGGGCACCCCGATTGACTCTTGGCATAGGATGTGGTTATTCATTCAACAAACCCCAAATGTCCATGCCAGGCGTTCACTGGACAGGCTCTGAGTCTCTACCAAGGCTCAAACTTGAGTGACCTTGTTTACACTAAGAAATGTCCATTCTCGCATCCTAACAGAGGCTCTGGTGGGAATGAGCAGGACCCGGTTCTTACCAAGGGAGCCTGGCCTAGTCCAAGGTGATGGGGTGAGGAAAGGCTTCTAGAAGAAGTGCATTTAGTCCAGCCCTGAGACCGAAGGAAAAAAACAGATATCAATTAAAAAGAGAAAAGGAATTCAGAGAAGAAGCTCCAGGCAGAGGGAAGGTCATGGGCAAAGTCCCTGAGGCAGCGGGGGGAATGGAGGGATTTGTGCATGTAACACAGGCGGCAGAGACAAGTGGCCCAGAGATCCTTTCATGTTCCATTCAGTCGTGAGACCCCCACTTGGGGATGGGTGTTAAGCTCTGGCTGAGTTAGGCCCGTGGACTACACCCCATTTCCTACTCTGGGAAAATTTCTTTAATGAAAAGAAATTAGAGAAGGTGAGGAACCAGAGGCAGCAAGGTGCTCACGACAATGCCACCATGACCCAGAGCCCCGAGGTGACGGGACTTTCCAACTAAAAGAGGAGCGATCGGCAGAGAACCAAGAATGTCTATGCCATGCTCTGTGCCCACCTGGAAATGGAAACTTGAGTTGGAATCGGAATTTGGGGAAACACTTAGGATATAAGGTGTCCTACTTGGATATCTATAGACAAACACAGAAGGTTGTAGGGTCAGAATTAATGATAACAGTGTTAGTAGGATATCCTGGGGGATTCTTCTACTGTATTAGGATTATGGTTGAGATCAAAAGCTAAAAACAAAAGACATAAATAACTCCACTTTCTAAAGAGAGCTGCCCATAAGCAGGAGTTGGGGACAGACTCCTCTCCACATGGGGCAGGCTCAGTCCACACCCCAACAAACACTGCCACCGGTTCTCCAGTCTATAGATGAAGATGAGGAGATGGGTTAGGGTTTGGATTTGATCATTAGGGTATAGACTTTTGGAGAGAATGGGATTCACCAAAAGAAGACATTCTTATTTCCCAGAGGACAACTGATATTCCATTTCCTAAGTAGAAGGCTGCTAAACTATGGAACCCTCAGCCACCCCCTGGTGCTACCATACAGATAGAAGGGGGACAGCACTTGGAAGAGATTAAGACCTATAAGACAGGGAGTCTAGTGTCTGAAAGAACTTTCTGTGATAATGAAAATGTTGGATATCAGTGTGATCCAATATGGCGGCCACTGACCACCTATGACTATTGACCACAAGAAGTAAGATGGGTGTAACAGTGGGAACTAAATGTTTAGTTGCACTTAATTAGTTTAAATTTAGATAATGGGCATGTGTGGCTAGCAGCTACCACACTGGGCAATGCAGGTGGAGATATTTCCACAGGTGCGAGATCACCGGATAACTTGAGAGAACGCTGAGGCGGGGAGTCTGGGGAGGAAATGGGGTACTTCTTCCTCCATCCCAGGTCTCTTCTCCCTCAGAGACTGTGAGAAAGTCCCCGCCTTCCCCACAGCTCCGGGGGAAGGCCTGGGGCATAATGGGTGGGTGGGGGCTAGCTATCTCCAGGTGGCCACCAGCAAAGAGACCAAAAGTGATCCCTTGGGGAGCCAGTGGGACAAGGCTGCCCCTCTGAGGAAGATGGTTCTCAGAGACAGGAGGCTGCCGTGAGCCAAAGAAAACCACAGTCACCATTTACATGGAACCACCCTCCATGGAAGAATGCGACCAAAACAGCCTGCTCTGGGGTAAGTCCTGCCGCCCCCAAGCAAATGGACCCACCCAAGCTGTCATTCATGGGAAGGGGACAGTCCTATGTCCCAGTTAAAGGAAAAGGAACCTGTTTCTTCCTGTTTAGACTTCAACACGTTTAGATGTTTCAATAAACCTCTCAAAATGGGTTTCGGTCACTCGACGCTTACATCAATGATGTAAATGTCACAATAATCCTGTGAGGGAGATATCACCATCTCCATTTTACTGAGGAAGAAGCCAAGGCTCAGAAAGGTTGAGTGAGTCACCGTGACCCCAAGGCTACGTGGCACAGCCGGGATTCGAACCCAGGACAGTATAGGTCATCTTTGAAACAATAAAATTCTTATTAAAAAAAAAAAAAAAGCTAAAAATAAAATACATGAAGATGTAAATGCTACTGAAATCCAAATCACAACAGTACCTGAGTCAACAGTATTTTTCCAGTGTCCATGTCCTGGTTTTTGACAACCCGCCATGGTTACGTAAGATAGAGCTGGGCGCAGGGTACAAAGGAAGTCCTGTATGACAACCTCTTGTGACCCTTAGACCATTTCATAACAAAATTTAGTTTTTAACAAAAAGCTAACGGGTTTTTTTTTTTAACTTATATAAAATGATGCTGATTGTGTATTTCTCACATTGAAGGACTAGTAGATACTGAGAAAATCCCCAAATTTGATTACATAAGTCCCTTAGGCTCAAGCTGTCTTTAACCCCTGTTCTTACCATGATTTCAAGTTCTTTTTTAAACATAATATGTTGGGGGTGTGCAGGATTTCATGTATGGCTCTCAAACTGCACCTGGAAATAAATTTCCAAGGCTCCTTGGATACCAAGATAGCGGGTACCATAGGGATGGGCCATTTGCAAATCCAAAACCTGCACCTTTCCTAAATAGGGGTGACAGCATCCTCCCACTCAGCCCTGAAGCAGCGTGGGGCTTTAGGTGGACTTGCTGCTGAGGCGACCCAGCAAGCATCTTCTCTGGATAATCAGCCACTTAAAAAAAAAAAAAAAGCCTTCCTCCCCTCCCCACCCCCACCCCCACCCGCATGCAACTCTGGGCTGCTGGATGCAGCTTGAGCCACGTCAAAGGGGCAGGGCGGCGGGGTCTGCTATGCCAGGACACCATCAGCATCATCAGCCAGATGCCTAAGAACAGGCCAATAATAAACAGGAGAAAAATCAACAGACAAGGAATCCATGCTTGCAGGAATAGCAGCGAGGGGGTGTGTGGCCCTGGCCTGGGTGAGTCATTCATTAGTGAAGAAGAAACATGACCTTTCTCTGTTGATTCCAGGAAGACTGAGAGGTGGGAGGGAGGGATTTCAAGAAGTCAACAGAGTCAGAGACAAGGGGAGAATCTGGCTTAACCGATCTGTTGAGATGGGATGTTCCAGAAGCAAGCAGGGACCAAGGTGTGCAGCAAGAGAACTGGTTTAGCAAGAACACAGATGCAAATTGTCACTGGGTGCCTTTTATCTCTGGCTTAATCACTTCTCTCTCACTCAACACACAGAAGGCAGCAAGAGGCCTGCCAAGGAAGAGAAGGCAATGCTAGCTTACCTTTTCTCTCTTAACCCCAAGCCCAGTGAGAGAGAGGAGAAGGAGGGGAAAACAAAAAGAAGAAGAGACAGAAGGCCAGGGAGACTACCATAATCAAGACAGCATGGTCTTGAGGCAAATAGATGGACAAAACAGAACAGGGAGTTTCTTGAAAGAGACCCACAGAGACATGGCCAATTTCTATTTGGCAAAGATACCAGGTAATTCTGTGGGCTTTTCAACAAATAGTGCTGGAGAAAAAAAAAATCAGAGGTTCATGTGGAAAATATTGAGCCTCTATTCTCACCATAGATCATAGGTAAATAAAAATTAATGTCAGATGAACCCCTCATAAAAGTTAAAACTATAAAGCTTCTAGAAGAAAACACAAATGTGTCTAGGGGGTTGACAGACTTGTAGACCACAAAAAGCACTACATGTAAGAAAGAAATCATAAATTGGATGCTATGAAAATTGTAACTTTGGTTCTTTGAAAGACAGTCATAAGAAAGTAGTCAAGAGGCCGGACGCGGTGGCGCACGCCTGTCATCCCAGCACTTGGGAAGCTGAGGCAGGAGGATCGCGAGTTCAACGCCAGCCTCAGCCATGGCGAGGTATTTAGCAACTCAGTGAGACCCTGTCTCTAATAAAATACAAGAAAAGAGACAGGGTTGAGTGCCCCTGAGTTCAATCCCCAGTACCAAAAAAGAAAAAGAAAGAAAGAGAAAAGGTGCACACGGGGGAAAATATCCACAAAACACGTATCTGACAAAGGGCCTTCAAGACCATAAATAACCCAATTAAAAGACAGGCAAAAGATGGAAATGGATAGTTCACACATAGAAATGGCCAGCGAGGCTGCAGACAAGATCTCAACAGCTCTAGTCATCAGAGAGAGAGAAATTAAAAGACAACGAGACACCGCTTCATACCACATCTAATTTAAATCATACAGAATGAGGAAGTCCACACATCAGTGGTAGCAAGGACACACAGCAGAGCTTCTTGACCTTGATGCCCTTGACATTTTGGGCTGCTAATCTGGGACTGCCCTGTGCGCTGTTCAAGGTCTGTGCCCAGGGGCTGCACCTTGGCATCACCACCCCCAGGTTATGACAAACAAAATGTCCTGGGATATTTCCAAACATCATCTAGGGGGCAAAACTGGCCCATGCAGAGGACCACTGGAGAAGAGGCCCTGACCTCTCCTCCTGCTGATGATCTGAGGAAAGGCGAGACCCCCCTCTGGTTTTTCACAGGGAAAGTGAGTCCATACACTGAAACCCGTGGATTCCACTTGTAGATGCTCACCCAAGAGACAGGAAAACAGGTGTCTGCCAAATGAACACCTGTACAAGAGTGTCCATAGCAGATGCCCTGGATTCTCAGCGACTACCACCTGGAAACACTCCAGACGTCCATCCAAGTAAGTAGAGTGGGCTGAATTGTGTCCCCCCACTGTGACTGCGACCTTATTTTGTGTGTGTGTGGGGGGGGGGTTGGGTACCAGGGACTGAACCCAGGGGCGCTTAACCACTGAGCCATCTCCTCAGCCCTTCTCATTTTTTAATTTTGAGACAGCATTTTGCTAAGTTGCTTAGGGACTTGCTAAGTTGCTGAGGCTGGCTTTGAACTTGCTGTGCTCCTGCCTCAGGCTCCTGAGCCACTAGAATTATAGGTGTGCACCACCACGCCCGTCTGTGACCTTATTTAGAAGCAGGGTCTTCACAGATGTAAACAAGTTAAGATGAGGTGGTACTGGATTCGAGTGAGCCCTAAAGCTAATGACGGGTATCTTTATTTTTTATTATTATTATTATTATTATTATTATTATTTTGGTACCAGGGATTGAACTCAGGGGCACTTGACCACTGGGCCACATCCTCAGCCCTTTTTTGTATTTTATTAGAGACAGGGTCTCACTGAGTTGCTAAGTGCCTTGCCATTGCTGAGGCTGGCTTTGAACTCACGATCCTCCTGCCTCAGCCTCCCAAGTGCTGGGATGACAGGCGTGCGCCACCACGCCTGGCTGACGGGTATCTTTATAAGAGAAAGGAGCACAGGGGAAGAAAGCCTCATGAAAACTGAAGCAGATTTTGCAATAACACAGTCACAAGTCAGGGAAGGTCAAGGACTGAAGGCCGCCACCAAAAGCTGGAAGACACAGAAAGAATCTACCCCTAGAGCCATCTGAGGAAGCATGGCCCTGCAGACACCCCAATTTTGGATTTCTGGCTTCTGAGTTAGTTTTGAGATAATATACTTCTGTTGTTTTTAAGCTACCACATTTGTGCTATTTTGTTATAGCAGCCACGGGAAACTAATATAATGAGAATGGATCGATACCTTGTAGCACATTCACACAATGAAATATCAGTAACCGGTAGTAATAAAATAATGCCAAAGAATAAACTGATACAACCTGTGGAGGAATCTCGAAAACAGCATCTTGAGTGAAAGAAGCCAGACATAAAAAAAAAGGGTATACTCCATTTAATATGAAGTTCTAGAACAGATCTAAGTCATGCGATAAAATTCAGAACAGGGGTTGCTTTCGGGATGGGGAGGTGACTGGAGAGAGGCATAGAAGAACTTGATGGGGTGCCAAGCAATGCTCTCTTGATTGGGGGGGTGGGGACCTGGGGATATATGTTTATTTAAACCCATTGAACTTAAAATCTGTGTTGTTTTATTGTATCAAAATTATGCCTCCTTTTTTGGGGGCGGGGGAGGGTACCGGGGATTGAACTCAGGGGCACTGGACCACTGGGCCACATCCCCAGCCCTTTCTTGTATTTTATTAGAGACAGGGTCTCACTGAATTGCTAAGTGCCTCGCCACGGCTGAGGCTGGCTTTGAACTGGCAATCCTCCTTCCTCAGCCTCCCAAGAGCTGGGATTACAGGCATGTGCCACCACGCCTGCTATGCCTCTGTTTTGAAAACTGCAAATAAAGCTAAAGAGACAAAAAAAGGCCAAGTTGAAATGCACATTCCTCTTTCAGAACGCTAAGGGGCAGATCCGGGAAACGGAGGGAGAAGGCAAGGGTCAGATGAGAAAAGGACCCACAGGAAAACACACCTGTCACTCCGTCCCACCTCCAGCAAGTTTCGTCATTTTTTGTGACACTTGAGGCCACAGTTAAGTAAACTCACAAATTCTTCACAGGATGCCAAGTTTGCAGAACTTCTCACAGCAAATTGGCTAGGGCAGACATCCCAGCTGCTGGCCATTATAACTCTGGACGGAACATTAACTTCTGAGAGGCCCCTGTGGTTCCCGGAGAGCCTCCGGCCTCCTCACACTTCAAGAATATTCTCAACAACCTAAATGGACAACTGAGAAAAACTCGGAACAGTGTATACCTGGTTACGTGATCCATGAGGTCCCCCAGCACCAGGAAAAACAGGCCAAGTGTGGCTGCGGGCCGGGCAGGGTCTGGCGCCCAGTCTGTGCTGAGCCCTCATTTCCTGTGAAGCCGGGGGCTTGGGTGGAGCCAACTGCAGACCCAGAGGAGCTCAGGAGGGAAGTAGCAGGTATTCTAGGGGATTCTTTGCTGCCCTTGCCTACAAGCATCCCAGGCCAGGCGGCAGCTGCAAATCTGGGGAGAGGTCAAAATCATTACCTTTGGCATCAGATAGTCCAGAGTTTGAGCGGCAAGACTTTCCTAACCTGGGCTCCCTACGCCATCATTTCCTCGTCTGAGAAATGCCAAAACTGTAGCCGCCTCAGGAACTCAAGAGATGCTAATTTCCCTTTGTAACATGCAGTCAGCAGCACCCACTTCAAAGCTCTGCTAGGAGGAGGATGAATGACAATGAACATGGAAGTGTTTTGTCAAATGCCAACATCTCCATCAGTGAGAAAGAGAGTTTGCAGCCCGCGTGGAGTCTGTGACCTGAGAGGCCGTGCATCTGCCTCTCCCTGGGACTCCCCGCTGACTTGATGAAAGTGCATCCCTCTGTGCTTTTATAGCAGCTGCCCTGGGGAAGGGCTCCCGCGAACTCACATTGGAGGGTTTGCTTGCCCTGGGGTTATGACAAACCGTGCATTAGGAGCGTTCAGACTCTGGACCGCAGGCCAGGACAATTCTAAGAGATTTGTTGAAGGGAACGACAAAGAACATCTCCCCTGGCTCCAAGCGCGCGCTTCCATATTACTCTGCCCAGCAGGACCAGGGTTGGACAGACAGGAGGCTGCAGGTGCCATCAGTCACCTCATTGCTACCTTAAAGGAGCATATTGCGCTTTCTTTGTCCCAGGGAAACTGGATTCTAAAACTGGGGAAACTGTTCACTGGTCTCTTCGTTCACTCAGTCAATAAACACAGCGCCTTTAACTACGAACTCAGTGCTGCATTAAGCGGAGAGGCAAAAGCAATGAGTAAGAGAGGGTCCCTACTCTCAAAGAACTCAGAGGCCAGGAGACAGGGAAATGGCAGGGACCGAAAGCCCACTTCCTGGACAAGTGGCAGACATGGAAATGTGCACCGTGGGGACGTCACAACACAGGGACAGTCAGGAGTTCAGCCTCTGGCTCAAGTGAACCGGGGTGTGCATCACATCTGCCACTTTTCAGCTACGATCAGAGTCTGCAGGAATTTTCAGAGAGGGCCAGACAGCAAATATTTCAGGGCCCCAGGGCCATGCGGTGTCGGTGGCAATGACTTAATGTTGCTGCGGTAGCAGGAACGCGGCCATAGAGAACCTGTAAATGAATAGACACAACTGTGTTCCAATAAAACTTTATTTACAAAAGCAGGTGGAGGGCCGGATTTGGTCTTCAGGTGGTAGTTTGCCTCTGAGGAAGGAGATGGGATCTTGGGCAAGTTCTAGAATCTTCCTAGAGCTCCCTGTCCTTCTCTACGACAAGACGATGACAGTAGACCTCCTTCACAGATTGAAGTCGATACCGCATGTTATGAAGTTGATGCTACCCTTAGCACCAAGCCTGTCCCATGGCAAGATGCAGTCAATGCCAGCTGTCTCTGGTTTTATTGCCAACTGTACCAACAGAAGATGCAGGCAGAGACGGAAAGGGGTGGGGGTCGGTGTGGTTCAAGGGCAACAGCACACCCAGCCTTCCTCTCATGCCTGTTAGAACCAGGACGCATCCCACCTAACCTCCCTGCCAGGCTGAGTCCCGGTCCAAAAAAAAGCTGTGCGAAAACAGTCCCAGGCCCTCACAGACCTCCTCTGAGACAAATGGTTAAAGAAAAGCAATGGGGACCTTCCCTGGGCAGAGGCCATGTACCTTAGTGTCACTGTTCAACTCCGATGACAGTAAAATGTTTTCAGTTTCCAAATCCTGGAAAGCAAAATCACAGCTGGTGCCGACCACGGGTCCCATGAGATGTCACAGCTGGGATGGTCACCACGTCCCAGCCCGAGCTGGTGATTGAACTCAGGGTCCATGGAGCGATATAGGTCACACGCTGAATTTAGAAGACGGACCCAGAAAGTCCACCTTCCTAATGTACAAAGGACGATCCCCACACCCCTCTGTGCTGGAAGGGACCACGCAACATCTGCTTCCTGAAAATCATTAAGCAGCGCTGTCGAAAATTAACCTTGCCAGCTCCCGAGGCGTCCGGGAGCCCGGCCACAGTGCAAGGAGGCCCCAGCACAAGGCGGCCCCAGCTGGAGGCCTAGAGAGTTGTTAATATTTTTACTCTTCCTCTATTAATTTGAGTTAATAAATACCTCCCAGCCTAAGGGGAAACACGGGGAGGGGCAGGGGGCTCATTACCAGCAACCAGACAGGCCCTGGCCACGTTCATTTTAAATTACATGGTCCTAACAGGGCCCGCAGGGGAGCTGTTGGCCAGAAGGCCATCAGAGGTGACGCACGCGCGGGAAAGTAAGTGGCACTGGAAGAGGGACCAGGGCTCCAGGAGCAGATGGCTTCACCTCCCCTTGACTTCCACTCAGCCGTGTCACCAGAGCCCCACTCTGCCGTGTCCTGGGAGGCACAGTCATACCTGCAAGAATTAATTAATGGAAAAGAGGAAGGAAAGGGCTCGGAGCAGCTGGACGGAAGCCCTGAGGCCAAAACACAGCTACAATGATGCATGACGGGTCATGGCCCTCCACACAGAGTCCGTCTGGAGGGCTCCCCACGGACCATCCTCGGGAGACACCCCAAACCTGCCAAGAGCTGCTGCCCCACCCCATCCCACACCACAAGCAACAGTCCAGCCGCGCAACTGTTTTTCAGTTCCCAAGCCAGCCCCAGCTCCCAGGCTTTTGCTGTGGTCCTGCCTGGACACGTCCCTCTCTCTCTGCCTGGCCGACTCACATACCCTTCAGGTCTCACCTCAGAGCCAAAGTTGGTAAACTTCAGCCCACAGGTCAAATCCGGCCTGGCACTTGTTTTTGTAAATAAAGTTTTATTGGAACATAACCACACCCACCCACGTGCACACCACCTGTGATTGTTTTTGTTTACAATGGAAGAGATGCATGAATGCAATGG
The DNA here is from genome assembly GCA_025594165.1 of Tamias sibiricus. Lineage (NCBI taxonomy): Eukaryota > Metazoa > Chordata > Mammalia > Rodentia > Sciuridae > Tamias > Tamias sibiricus. Next base: position 14,025,624 of record CM046664.1, read on the forward strand.
AGCCATACAGCTGCAGGAAGCCTGGTGTATATACTCCCTGTCCCCTTACCCCAAAGCTTGCTGGCCCCTGTCTTAGATGGTAGTTCCCCCAGGAAGTCGTCCCTGGGTCCTGAGATTATCTAAAGTGATCCTTCTCTGGGCTCCCTCCGCCCTGTCTTTTCCTCTTCCCAGCCCTTTTCCACACCGAGTTATAACTGGTGCCTTCCTTCTGTCTCTGCTAGAACCTGAGCTCCTTAGGAAGGTTGGATTTTACAACTCTGTGCCCCAAGACTCTCACACAGCCCCTGGACATCTCCTAAGCACCAAAGAGAAAAGTTTGTGGAATGAAAGGATGAGCACACGAATGAGCGTTTTGAACAGAGACAAGGGAGCAGTCCCAAAGCTGAGCCTATCCAATGAACAAAGAGCCCCCCTGGGGGGCGGTTCCCAAACACAGCAGGGAAGAGAGGAAGACTTCCCAACAGGCCAGGTGCAGGGTCCTCCAGGGTAGAGGTTGGGTGCTGCCCTCCGACTCCCCCCGCGCCCCTCTTTACCCAGCTGCTCACACACACATCCCTATTGAATCCTGCCGATTGTAAGCAGCAGTCATTAGCTCACCAGAGAATCCTGCTGGGGCCTAGGTACTCCAAAAATGCACAGTGGGTTCATGAATCAATGAAACACACTCACTAGATCTTTCCACCTAGAATACAGTGGGATTTACAATGAATGGTACCAAGTGCCTGGTGGGGCCCAGTGGTCCTGTTGGGCAGACCCAGGACAGCCCCTGACCCAGCAGGGTCTGGACTGTTCTGTGGCTGAGGCCCCACACGTGGCTTTGAATAACTTCGCCACCATGGCCACCCGTTTCTGGATGCATCTCTGGGGACTCGGTGGTCCCCTCTCTTGTTCCTGCCTGTCTCGGTGTGACTGTTCCAAGTCGTGCTGAGAGCTCACCTCCCTGGCTCCCAGGACCTCGTATCCAAGTGCTGGGTAACCGCCCCTGAGACTCAGATCGCCATCTAGAAGCCCAAGCGCCGTGGAGAAGTTGGCCCTGGAAGGAATTTTTTATGTCTCCCCATTGATCACACCAGAAGGTCCGTTTCAACTTCTATTAAAGAGGTCAAACATCAAAACAGGGGGCAGCACCTTCTCTTTTGTCTTTTCCAGCGATGGACCTCCCTCTAGAGCGAATTGGATTGGGGGCATTTCATTTGGAAAGCGAGTGACATTCCCTCCCAGAAGGCTGGCGCCTGCCAGTGACAGACAGAGAGAGAAAGAGGGAGACAGAGAGACAGAGAGAGGGAGGAGAAGCAAAACCTCAACAAGATTGCCACAAAGAAAGACACAAAGAAACCATCAATGCTTCTTGGAGTCCCCCGGGAACGCTGCGCCTGCCTGCACACGAGTCCACCTCTCGCGCCCGGGAGCCCCGATCCTGAGACTCATTCGAATTCTCTTTCTTTTATCATGTTCATAGCAATAACTATAATTATGCATTCAAGAGACCAGGGCCATGCCGCATATCATTCCGCTTGTGGTTAAGCAGCCCCCGGTTTTCATAAACAACCGGGCCAGGAGGAGGACACTTCTGCATGATGAGGGGGGACAGGGGAGCGCCATGCCACCACAGGGTGCCCTGGAATTGCAGCTAAGAAGTAGGTTCAACGCTCTCCACCTGGTCTTCCTTCCCCTCTCTGTTTCCTATTCTAAGCCACACTCCCATCAAGAGGAGACAAGTATGTTCTAATCAATAGAATTGAGGACTTTGGGAAGAGGGAAATCAGAATCATCGAACAGACCAATTTTTTTTGGCAGTGGGTACCGGGGATTGAACTCAGGGGCACTCGACCACTGAGCCACATCCCCAGCCCTAGTTTGTATTTTATGTAGAGACAGGGTCTCACAGAGTTGCTTAGGGCCTCGCTTATGCTGAGGCTGGCTTTGAACTCGCGATCCTCCTGCCTCAGCCTCCCAAACATAAAAATCTTGATGGATTGATAGTACTTTCCCAGTGTTGTTGTGATGAGAAGGATTTTGAAGTCAAACTGAGATTCCCCCAAGAATACCTGCCCAAAGAACTGCGGCAAATGGCCTCACAGGCACCAGGGATGCCAGCTCTGGCCTTGATCATTCACCCATGGTCAAGTCGGATCATAGTGGTCACTGAAATGTCTACCCATTCACCCATTCTCTATACCCAACTCAAACACGTCCTATAAGATCCTATGACAAGCCCAAGCCCCAGTTGGGAAGAAGTCAGGACTCTCCAGGAAGGAGAAGGACACAGAGGTTAAGAGCAAGGGATTTGCCGGGCGCGCAGTGGCACACGCCTGTCATCCCAGCACTTGGGAGGCTGAGGCAGGAGGATCGCGAGTTCAAAGCCAGTCTCAGCCATGGCGAGGCACTTAGCAACTCAGTGAGACCCTGTCTCTAATAAAATACAAAAATGGGCTGGGGATGTGGGCCAGTGGTCGAGTGCCCCTGAGTTCAATCCCCAGTACCAAAAAATAAATAAATAGATAGATAGATAGATAGATAGATAGATAGATAGATAAATTTTAGTACAGCACTTGCTTAACATGTATGTGGTCTGGGTTTGATCCCCAGCGTAGCAAAATAAAAAGAAGGAGAAGGAGGAGGTAGGAGGGAAGGAAGAAAGGAGGGAGGGAGGGAAGGAGGAAAGAAGAAAGAAATTCAGCATGGATCAACAAGTCCACATGACAAGATTGTTAAAAAGAAGCTGTGGGTAAAGTTTCTCTTCTTCGCAATATTCTCCCTTTCTGCATGAGAACTTGACCTTGGGCTCTTTCTAGCTCTGATGCCATCAATTCTTGATAAAGAAGAAATGTCGCTGTGTTAGAGGGTGTTATGGTTTGGAAGTGAGGTGTCCCCCAAAAGCTCACATGTGAGACAATGAGAGAAGGTTCAGAGGAAAAGGGATTGGTTTGTGAGAGTCTTGACCCAATCAGTGAATTAATCCCGATAGGATTAACTGAGTGGCAGCTGAAGGGGTAGGTGGGCATTGGGGCGTGGCTATGGGGTCCATGTTTTGTATCTGGAGCGTGGAGCCTCTCTCTGCTTCCTGATCACCATGTGAGCTGCTGCCCTCTGCCACACTCTTCCACCACGACGTCCTGCCTCACCTCGAGCCCTGAGGAGTGGAGCCTGCTGTCTATGGACTGAGACCTCCGAAACCGTGAGCCCCCAAATAAACTTTTCTTCCTCTACAAATGTTCTCTTGGGTCTTTTAGTCACAGCAGTGAGAAAGTTGACTTAAACAGAGGGCCACGCCTCTGCTTTTGAACTGGGAGTTCTTGGTCTGAACTTGTGACATCTGACAAGGAAGCCACAGCTTTGGGAGTACTTGGTGGCGCTGCTGTTATATAACCAGGCATGTCCCTGACAGGGACCCTGGGAGCTAGACTGATGGAGTCATTACAAGAGCTAATGTCCCCTAAGCCAGGCTGGCTCCGGCACCTACTTAATGTGGGTCTCGTCCCTTTGTACTTGAAATTGCCACTTGGAAGTGAGAGGCACAGAAGAATGATCCCTGGGGTGACAGAGGAGCTGCCTGGCTGACCTCGTCCTCGGGGGGTCAATCTGATGCCAAGCATGTCTCCACGCTCTCTCGGTCCTGAGAGTAAACGCTGCTCCAGCCCAACAGAAGCCCTTGTATTTTAATGAATATTCCATTATCCGCAAAACCGATCTCTCTCCTCTTGCCCTCATAAATACGTTAGCGTTCCTTGTGATAATTAGCACAATGATCCGTAGGTGTGTGCCCGTACGTTTAAGTGCCTGCACATAATTACTTTTCTAACAGAGACAAAAAGATCTCTCCTGAAATCGGATTTACATAATGAATCTGTTCTGCCAAGTCCCGCCTCGCACAAGCCACCAACACCTTAGCCTGGGCTGTTGTGGGAGTCCGAAGGTTCTCCCTGCTCACCGCCAGCCCCAGGCTCTGACACGCTGCCCCAGAAGGGTGGAGAAAAAGGGCTCAGGCCATACAGAGGTCGGAGAGCAGAGACAGGCACCAAGAACATTCTAGATGGGCTTTGGCGAAAACAGGGAACTTATAACAGGAGTCAGTGGTGAGAAGATCATAAATGTGACATTCATGTTTATGCAGGACTAACAAAGGCCAGTCACGTTAGCAAAGGGACAATGTGGCTCCGATTGTGAGGAAAGCCAAAGATTTGTAATCCCTGCACACAGAAACACAAAGAGGGGTGGGGAAGATTCAGATCAAAGTAGTAAGAACGGAGTTCAATATGGCAAGGGCGGGGCGGAATTTTACCTCTTATTGCTTACATTTTATGTCGCTTGAATTTTCCGAATAAAGATGTATCTGGGAATTAGTTCCATAATTAAAATTGAAATTAAAAATAACCTTTAAGAAAATTTTGCACAAAAAAACCAATAAATTTACAATAGAATTTCTTTTTCATGCTGAGTTCCTGTGCATTTAGAATGATCCAGTTTAAAAAAATAATGAAATGATTCTGTTTAAAGAGGTGCGATTTAACCATCTTGTATCCTATGACAGGAAAGAGAAAGTCATCGGTGTCACAGGCAGAGGGAGGAGTCTAGACAGGCAAATCGTTGCACGCTAAGAACTACTAAGGGTTTTGTCATCCAGCAATGCAGCCGTGTGTGTGGGATCCTTAGGATGAAGGTCAAGACAACCAGAACCTTTGAGATGGCTCTCTCTTAATTTTCTACAGAACTAATTGTAAGGACTCAGTGGTGGTCTTTCTCATATCAGGTGGCCACAAGCCAGGGTGAAATCAAAGAACATCAACTAGCAGGCAGAAAGGTTGGAGATTCTTGGAAGATTCTTGTCTATGTCTAACTGTGTCTATAGGATTATATTCAAACATCTATGTTGGTGTTTCTCAACCCTTATTTCATTAGGGTCCCTTCAGGACCTTTTTTTTTTTTTTTTTCCCCTGTCCTAATCTCAATCTCCAATCCCTGGTGCCATTTTAATGAAATGCTGAAAATGATAGGTAACATTCTTTTTAATGACTGGATAATATTCCATTGCATATATATACACAACATTTTCTCTATCCAGTCATCTGCTGGTGGGCATCTAGTTTGATTCCGTATCTTGACTCTTGCAAGTATGCATGATTATCATGTGTTGATCAAAAGTATAAAAACAAAATATTTGAAAAGATGGAAATGCTAACTACCCAGATTTGATCATTACATGTTGTATACGTACATTGAATTATCACACTGTACCCCACAAATATGTATGATTAAAATGATATTAATTAAAAAATAAGTAAATAAAAGTACTTTTTAAATTTAATGCCACAGACCAACTTTATCTGACCTGTTTTTATACTGTAGCTCTTCCGGGGAACTCAAACTGCTGTAACATCCAAGGCTTCTGCCTCCCCCAAGAACCAATTTTTGCCCCCTGAGGGGTGATTTCACCTTCTTGGAAATGCATGTTCTATGTGCATGCTGGATAAGTGCACAGAAAATGAGAGACACAGCTGGGAGCAGTGGCGCACGGCCTGTCATCCCAGCACTTGGGAGGCTGAGGCAGGAGGATCTTGAGTTCAAAAGCCAGCCTCAGCAATGGCGAGGCACTTAGCAACTCAGTGAGACCCTGTTTCTAAATAAAATACAAAAAAGGGCTGGGGATGTGGCCCAGTGGTCGAGTGCCCCTGAGTTCAATCCCAGTACCATGAAAAAAAGAAAAAGAAAATAAGAGAAGCAATAGAAACCTTCCATTTCCCTGATAATATTTCCTAAGTTGTTTAAACTTCCACAACAAGGTATTACTGTCACTGGAAGAAAAAACATAAAAATAAAGCTCTGTGGTGTGTGTGTGTGTGTATATGTGTGTGTTTTAGTAGTGCCAGAGAAGTAAAACCACAGACTGAAACTGAAATGCCAAAAAGAAAGAGAGAAAAGAAAGGAAAGGAAAAGAAGAAAGCAAGCTGTCCTTTGAGAACTGTTTGGATTAAGACCACGGCGGTGGCTCTTCTGCCAACACACCTGGGCTGCAAGGCTCCCAGGGGAGATGGGCTTCACGCTGCTGCTAATGTTTTCTGGTTTTCTTGCTCTGCTCATTCTGAGAAGGCCCTTGGGGGGCTACTGGAGACCTAAATGAAACCCAAGCAAACCATCTGATAAATGCCACTGTGGTGTTCCTGAGGGCGTCAGACATAGAAGATCTGCACCCAGGCTCCCTCCAACCCAGGACCTCCCGGGCACCGTGTGCTTGAAAACTCACGGGAACCAACAGTTCTGAAAGACTGGGGGACTGTTCGGAGAGACCTGTGATTTCTGAAACAAAGATGTCTGAGGGTCAGCAGCTAGCACCACACCGGAGGCAGCACGCTGCTGGGGCAGAAGGAGAGAAGCAGCCAGACAGCTCCACCCACAGGGTCCTATATTTGATAGATATTTGAACAATTTCACAAAACAACACTGACACCTTTCGCAGGCAACACATCCCAATATGTTCTACTCTCTGCTAGTCTATTTCATATTTTAAGCACCATCCACTAATGGGTCATAAGCTCAGATTTAAAAACACAAATGTATTCCCAACCCTTCCGTCTACAGACGAAAAAAGCGCAGACAATCGGCGAGGTCAAATCCAAGGTCTCAAGGCTGCATCCAGCAGAACCAGGATCAGCCAGACGCAGGGAAATGCCGGCTGCGCCAGTCTCATCATTAGCACTCGACCCAGTGAACGCCTCTCCTGCAAGCCCTTCCGCAACCTCCCTGGTCAGAATGCTGCTCTACCCTGCCCACCAAGTCCAGGGTGCCATTGCCAGGCAAGTGCTCTAGCACTGAGCTACACCCCTAGCCTCTCTTGGATTTTTTTTTTTTTTTTTTTTTGTAACACCCAAAAGGCCAGGTGCCCTGGTGCCCTGTGAACCTGAGAGCACTGTCCCAAGGCAAATGGTTCCCCGGCATTATCCCCATCACCAAGCTGACCCCCATGTTCCTCCTCTGAGGGCTTCCTTGCTGTAAGCCTCAGCAACCCCGAGGTGGGCCATGGAGCTGCCTGCCTTAAAGTGCAGAGCTTGCTCACTGGACAGAAGAACCCCCGTGGGCAAGGCTCCCACCGCCTGAGTCCTGATGCACAATTTCCAAAATGCACTGAGGTGGCTGGGCTGATTGGGAAGACCTCGGGGAGGGGGGTCTTCAGCATATTCAAACAAAGCAAACCAGCACTTAAAAGCCAAAGGGCAGCCTCTGTCATGGGGCCCCACCTTGTGGATTAAAAGATTATGGGTCCAGAGGCTCTGCTTGCTGACCAGGGGCCACCTCGCTTGGAGATGCACGGGTGGAAGGGGAAGGAGTGAGGGAGACGCAGAGAGTGAGTGGCAGGTGCCAGGCGACGCCCCCAACCTTCCCTTAGCCACACCCCCAGCCCACCGGAGACCCTCCCCAGCCTGCTTGCCTGGAGACCTCAGCAGCCCCCAATATCCGTTGCTCTCACGAAACCAAGAAGATCAAACCCAAGTTCCATCAGAAAAGCGTCTGTCCTTTGCACAAAGCTCTGAGGTTCCAAACGTGCGTGCCAGGGGTCTCCACCTCAGGTTCCCCAGCGCAGCTCAAATGACCATCCTAAAATCACATCAGTCTTCCATCTGAATTGATTCAGGGTCTTCCCTGCATCTCAGAAGGAAGATCTGCTCTCTACACCATTTGGCCTGTGAGCCAGATCTGGCCAGGCACCTGCTTTTATAAATAAAGTTTTATTGGAACATGGCCCCACCCCTTTGTCTGCCTATCTTGTGTGGCTCCTCTGCTTCTCCAACTGCAGAGCTGGGCCACTGTAGAGACTCTGGCCTGCAGAGCCGAAAGCACTTACTCTCTGGCCCTGGACCATCTGACAAGATCCTGCCTTTTTTTTCTTTCTTTTTTTTTTTTTTTGTAATTGCGGAAAAAACACATATAAAAGTTACTATTTTCACCATTTCAAGCGTAATTTCAGGGGCATGAAGTACGTTCGCATCACTGTGCAAACATCACCGCCTCTACCTCCAGAGCTTTCTCCAACTCCCAAACTGAAACTCTGTGCCCATCAAATACCGCTCCCAGCTTCCCTCGCGCCAGCTCCTGACAACCCCCCCCCCCCACTACCTCTGTGTCTGTGGATTTGAGGACTCTGAGTCCCTCGTATCTGTGAAATTACACGCTACTGGTCCTTCGTGTCCAGCTTCTTGCACTCAGCAGACTGTTTTCAAGGTTCGCCCAGGTTGTAGCCTGCGTTAGAATTTCCCTCCTAAGACTGAATACTATTGCATTGCAGACCGCATTTGTTTACCCATTCGCCTGCTGAGGGACACTCGGGTGGAAATCATGCTGCAGTCTGCTAATTCTTCAGTCTTCTCTTCGGCAGGTCCCGTGGCTCCCGTGGCCAGGGCCTTCTGTCTGCTCCCCCAATACCTCAGGCTTCCCTCCACCCTCAACTGAGATGAGCCTCGGGGGCAAAATACCCACTGAATTCCAAAGACGCCCGTGGAGAAAAGAAGAATATCTCGGTAATGATATTTTACATAGATTCTATGTTGAAATACTATTTTGACATATTAGGTTAAGTGATGTGTGAAAATTAGCATCACTTCTTCTTTTTTTTTTTTTTTTTTTTCTTTCTATTCATTTTAATCAGCAATCAGAAAACGTAAGGCAAATAACTCGGCTGGCATCCCGTGACTGGGGGCGGCACTAGGCTGGATTCTGCAGGGCCCAGCAAACTTCCCCCCGAGGGAGCCGGATGGGAAATGGTTTGGCTTTGGGGGCCACATTCCACTCTGCAGTTGTCACGCAGCAGCCACAGACCACCCATGAAGGAATGAAGTGGGGTGTGTTCCAATCCGTTTTATTTATAAAAACAGGCCACTGGTCAGAGTTAGTCCCCAATCCTCTAGTATATTAATAGCATTTAAAAAAAAAAAAAGAAAAGGTCAATTCTAGGAAATTTCCCTTTCTGGAACTCCCGGTTGAAAAAGCCACCTTTGATTCAACTAAAGCCAGGAAACGCAAGTCTTCTGGCTTGCCTGCCTGGGCAGCTCTGGGGCCCACAGGACAGCCCCTTGCAGCCCAGAGCCCCGCCCACCCAGCCCAAGACCCGCCCACCCAGGCCCCACAGGCCCCGCCCACCCCAGCCCAGAACCCGCCCACCCCGGCCCCATTGGACGCACTCACTTGGGCGTGTGGGCCTCGTCCACGCGGTGACCCAGCTGGAACTCGTGGGATTTGCTCCTGTGCAGCGCCGTGAACCCCGGGATCAAGTGGATTAGCTTTCGGGAGGAGGGTGGCGGCGTCCCCGGGGGCTTCAGCTTGTTCTTCCTCCTCATGGGTGGCGTGCCTGGCGGGGTCACAGTGGTGACGATGTTCGGGGTGCGTGGTGGGGTGCGGACTGCGTGCCCCGCTGGCGGGGCGATGGGGGCAGGGAACGGTGGCCCGATTCCAGGGGCGGCGGCGGGCACAGGCCCGGGTAGGCGTCCACTGTGAGCCTGTCCACGTGGGTGTACACGGGGCCCCCGGCGTGGGGCTGGTGTGACAGAAGTGCTGGGCGCACTTGGACTGGACCCTGGGGCTCTGAGAGAGGTGGGTGCGGATCCACGGGGTGGGCTCCGGAGGGCACACGGGGTTGTTCTCCTTGCCCGTCTCTGGGGTGGGCCACTGGATGATCCAGTCTTGCTTTGAGAGGTTGCCTCCTGGGTTGGACAAAGGAGCAGAGAGACGGCGCGTAAGCCAGGGGAAAGCCAAGCAAGTTACGCGGGATGCGCCATTACGTCACACGCATGCGCCATTACGTCACACGCACACCACGTCATGTGCCCATTATATCACCGGTACCAGCGCGTCGTGTGCTAGCATGTGCACCTCACTTGTCTAGTGACATCATAGGCAAGTTCCACCATTGCAACTCACATCGTGTGTCACGATACGTAATACGTACGCGACACACTATACGTGTTATATCATAGGCATACTGTGTGATATGCTCATTATATCATACACGTGTTACATCACAGGCACATTTACAAAATCCAACCACGCCTCCTTGGCCCTTCCAAGAAGGGAATGAAGGCTCCTTGTTGCCCTTATCACCCCTATTCAATATCCTCTCTATCCAGGACTGGGAAACTGGGAAACCCATAGCCCAAATGCCCAGCAATGCAAATACGTTCATTGCTGCCTGTGGCACAGCAGTGTCACGGTGATTTTAAAGGTTTTCGAGGATAACTTTACCTTCAGTGGCAATTTGAACACCTAACCCCCACCTGAGGTACATGAATCCTACAGAAGTCAAGCTCAACCTTGGTCCCTCCCTGACTGCTTCTTTCGTATCGCACCCTGGCTCAGGATCTAGGTTTCTGAGGGACTCATTTGAGCATTTTGTCCAACAAACATTCTCCAAATGCCGATGGCGTGCCAAGCACCGTGCTTGGAGGAGGCATGACAAGAGGACAGCCTCAGTCCCCAGGGCTCACAGTCTGTAGAAGTAGAGATTTGACACACCAGCAGACCCACTCACTGGAGCATTTCACGTTATAGTTCCGGGAGGGAAATAAAAGGAATGATGTGATAAACAGAATAGGGTGACAGTGAATGGCAAAGCCAACTGTGGTCCAGACATATCGTGGAATACTACTTAGCCATGAAAAGGAACCTGAGGATTGAGCTAAATGAAAAAGGGCTGATCCCAGAAGATTGCCACACTGCCTGACCACATTTTTGAAATGATGACATTTTAGAAACACAGTAGATTGCTAGTTGCCTTGGGTTAGGGATAGGGAATAGGAAGAAATGGATGTGGTCGTGGAAAAGCAGCACCAGAGATGTGCAAAACCCAGAATTTTGACAGTGGTGCTGGATACATGAATCCACCCAGTGATGAAGTTACATAGAAGAAAATATGCACACAGATTGCAAGTAAAACTAAGGTAATCTGAACACAATCAGTGGATCACATCGAAATCAATATCCCAGTTACATTAGAGTTTTACAAAATGTTACCATTGAGAGAAACTAAGCAAAGTGTACCAAGGATCCCTATGTTATCTCCAGTAACTGTGTGTAAGTCTAAAGTTTCTCAATTTAAAAATCCATTAAGAAATCTTAAATGGGGCTGTGCATGGTGGCGCAGCCCGTAATCCCAGTGACAGGGAGGCTGAGGCAGGAGGATCACAAATTCAAAGCCAGCCTCAGGAAAAGCAAGGTGCTAAGTGAGACCCTGTCTCTAGATAAAAATATAACATAGGGCTGGGGATGTGGCCCAGTGGTTGAGTGCCCCTGAGTTCAATCCTCAATACCAAAAAGAGAGAAAGAAAGAAATTAAAAATGGAGGTGGGAGATTACTACAGCAGAGTGGTCATGGAAGGCCATCTAATGAAGTGGCATCTGCATGACAAGAAGGGGGTCGCCACGTCGGCAGGCAGGGACAGGTGCACCAGGCACAGGGAACAGCAGGCACAAAGGCCTGGAGGTAGGAAGGACTGGCCTGCTGTTGTCCTTGTTGTCTTCTGAAGGCTCATTAGAAAGATGGAGACTTTTGAAAAGAATCACGTTGTAATAAGCCCAGATTGAGGTTTCCAGCCCTGATATCAGGTAACTAAAAAAAAAAAAAAAAAAAAAAAAAAAACAAAAAAAAAAAAAAAAAAATCCAATAGCATATTAACATTTTTGACTCATTTACCCTTTTCATACACCTGCAAATTTGTTCTAAAGATGCAGACCTCTCAGAAAGCAAACATACAGCCTTTCTTCCCCTCCACACTGAGATACAAAATGTGTCAGGGTCAAAGAGCACCAAAGTACAGGCTTCAAACCCAGGTCATTGCCAGGTGTGGTGGCTCAGACCTGTAATCCCAGCAGCTCAGGAGGCTGAGGCAGGAGGATCTTGGGTTTGAAGCCAGCCTCAGCAACTTGGCAAGGCTGTAAGCAACCTAGTGAGACCCTGTCTCAAAATAAAAAATAAAGGGCTGGGACATGGCTCAGTGGGTAAGCGCCCTTGAGATCAATCCCTGGCAAAAAAAAAAAAAAAGGGATTTAGTAGTTCTCCCCAGGCCCCTTGTCCCAGGTGCCTCTGTGAAAATGGTTTCCCAAGGTATGGTCACAGTGTGTGACTACTGGCCCCACAAGAGGCTGAAGGAACAGGTGACAGGGCACCAGGTAGGGGACCAAGGCACACTTCCCCATGAGTTCCACGGAGAGCCTGGGGAGTTTAGATGAGGGAAGACACTTGACCCTATTTGCATCCATTTCTCAAAGATCACTGGGGCCACCGCGCGGAGAAGGGGTCCAATAAAAGGGTTTCGCAGGGACCTTGCAAGAAACGATACCGATGACAGCAAAGCCAGAGTGGAGCGGGCACACTTGGAAGCCCAATACCAGGCGTTCGCCCTTGTTCACGGACGCTGAGACGTGGGTCTGGTGGAAGATGAGAGTAGAGGAGGCGGGGGGTGGGGGGGGATGGTTGGTGGTGGGCAGCGTGACGGGAGGAATGGTGTTCCTCGCTCTGCAGCGCAGCGGGGTAACTTGGGTTGACAACAATTAATTACATATTTCATAATAGCTCGTGGAGAGGATTTTGAAGGTTCCCAACACGAAGAAATGATAAACATTTAAGGCCATGGATGTGCTAGTGACTGATGTAATCAGGGCACGTCACGTGGACACGACATGTACAATGACTAGGTGTCAGTCCGAAAATGTCATCATGAAGCAGATCATTTTTTTAAAAGAATGAGAGAGAGAGAGAGGCTGGTGTGGATGGACCTGGGAAGGGAATGGCCTCAGCGCTCCATGATGGGCCAACGGAGGAAATTTGGGGCAGGGAGAGATTCCAACTGGAGCCAACCCGCAGTGGTGACAATTGCTATAACGACTTAACAAGAGCTCCCGCACAGCAGGCCTGACAGTGTACAAAGCCCTTTCATGACCATGGACTCTCTGCCCCGTTTTAAATTAAAACAACTCACTTTGTGATTACATATGCATCACACACACACACACACACACACACAAAGATTAAAAAATTCATACAAGGAAAAAGGCCATGTCATTCCACAGCCATGGTCCCTGTTCATGTTCGCTGCCCGACCTTCCTAGACGACTTTCTGTGCGTCTTTCTTTAAGAAGAAAAACAAAAAAAATCACAAGACAAATCAGTGGGTCCGTCATCTACTTCCTTCACATTGTAATGGGGCTATTGTTGTTTCTGTTTTGTTTTGTTTTTTCATCTTAGTGTTTGTAACTCTGGGCACAAAGGGCCAAAGCTGGGCTCCGTTTTGTAGAGAAGGATCCTGAGGTCTACAAAGATGCAGGGATGAAGATGGCCCAAGATCACGATAGCCAGAATCAGAGCCCAGGACCTTGGCCACCTGATGGTTGGCCAGGGCACACAGGGCAGAGCCATCTTAGCATGGAAACAGAGACGAAAGGGGATGGACAAACGCTGTGCAGGATTGGTGACAGGTTAAATGTGGAGGGTCAGGGATAATAAGTGCCGTGGAGGGGCAGGTCGTGCAGAAACAGAAACCTGCCCGGGGCTACTTTACTTGGAAAAGAAATGACGAGGTAACAGGGGACACTTGTGCAGATATCAGAGCAGAGCCAGGAGCAAGTCGTGAGAACAAATGAGTCAGACACCAGCCTGGGCCACCGCAAGTGCAGACAAATGGGTGGGCGTGTGCCTGAGCACCTTCTAACCATCCCCGCTGGTGCCCGTGACTCCTCCCATTTGTCCCCAGGCTGTGCCCGCCCCCTGCGCTTGCGCACTGTCTGCCCCCCGCAAGAGGCTCTCAGTGCAACACCTGAAAAATCTCCAAGCGAACAGGCTCTCGCCGCGCGATTGCGCGTGCGCGAACGTGCCCAGCCACGCTATTGGCAGAGACAAAGGCAGAAAGAAGCCAAGGGACCGTCAATTGAAGAGAGGGGGTGAGCAACCTGCGGTACGCCCATTCAGGGGAGCGTGGGGCGGCCACAGAGAGGAACGAAGCTGACCCACGGGCCGACCTGCGTGCACCTGGATGACGTGCTCAGTGAAAGATGCCAGGCTAGAAGGTCACCTGTTGCGCGAGTCCATCTGCAGGGAACAGGGAAAAGAGGGAGATGCGCAGACAGAGCCCCGAGAGCAGGTCCCCGGGGGTGGGGCTTGCGCTGGAGTCGTGGGAATGTTTTGAGGCAAGGTAAAATGTGAATCCACCAAATGTCACGGAACGGTTCACTCTAAAATGGTTCAGTGCGTGTGAAGTTCACTCCGCCTTGATAAGGAAGATCAACCAGCGCCGTTCCAACCGCGGATCCTGCGTGTGTCAGAGAAAGCTCAGCAGCGCGTGGGCGCCCGGCTGGTGCGGAGGGTCAGGCAGGACCCTGCTAGGGTTTGCTCTCCTAGGCGGAAGAGGATGCTGAGAGGTTAAGGGTCAATGTGACTGATCCCCCACAGCTGGCACCCGCCAGCCTCCTGGAAACAGTCACACCTGGCCCTGGGCATGTGGACGCTGTGATCCGCCACGTCACCCACCTGCAGGCACAAGGCTCAGGCCCCAGCCTGTGGTCATGCCTAGGGAGGGGTGGCGTCCCCCAACGTGGACAATGGAAGCAGGTTTGTGCCGGGCCACGTGCTACACCTGCAGGGCTGGCCCTGCATCCCAGCTCACCTGGAGGGAAGGGCTGGACCTCCCGATGGGCAAAAGCTGGGTTAGGGCTGGAGGCCAAGGCCCTGCCTGTCACGTGCCAGTCCCTGGTCACAGCAGAGGAGGGGCTGGTGCTTCCCTGATCGTGTGGCTTAAAAGTCCCACAGCCCAGAGGAGGGGGTCCCCTCTCCTCGAGCCCCCCTACAGCCCGTGTGCTGGCCCAGAGTGCAAAGGGCAACAGGGGGCGGGGGACATACACCTGCCACTCCTCCCATCCCTGTGTCATTCCAGCCACCCCAGAACCCCTGGTGCATGGACTGTGCGGGCCTCCGTCCTTACTGCTCAGTGGGACTCTCCATGTGTAGGGGAGGGATGGGATCAGATGAGCAGCGTGGAACTGCCCTGACCCTGGTCTAGGAAGGACTGGAGAGGCCGGGATGGAGGCCGGAGCTCAGCCTGAGGCTCCTGGAGGTGTCTGGATGGGAGGTGACGAGGACCTAGAGTGTGACAGCAAACACCAAAAGAGGTGGCCTGACTGGATATAGGGGAGAAGGGGAAAGAATGGCTAACCTTTACTGAGAACTAACTGTGAACTTGACACTCAAGTTCCAAGTAATTTACATGTGAGAAATTCCAGCACCACACAACCATTCTGTGAAATGGGCAGAAATCACTCTATTTCATAGATGAGGAAATTGAGACACAGAGAGGTTAAGTGGCCTGCTGAAGGCCACACAGCCAGGAGGAAGGACAGCTGGAGTTTGGGTGTGCTCTGCACCCTTAGCCCTAACATGGAGCCCAGGTCTGGCTCACACAGTGGCTGGTGGCCCTGATCGCAGCCACAGGGAACGCAGGAGACAGAAGCTGAGCCCAGAGGAGGTGGCCCGGTCAGACAGGCTGAGTCTGAGATTCCTCCAAGACACCCAGGGGAAGACGGCTGGGATGTGGCTGACCCTCACCTTCCTCGTGTCCCCAGAGACTGGGCAATGCTCCCCCAGAAGTCATTTTTCGAGTCTGGGAGGATTGATCATGAAATTTCAAAATCTCCTGAGTCTATCCAAGACAGTGTCAGCCTTATCTTCGATTTTTTTTTTTTTCCCCCAAAGACAGGGCATGATTTAATCACCTCACCTCTGTCTCCTCCCCTGTCTGATCCTGAATCTCCAAAGCCGATGTCCCATGACCCTGAATCACCTGCAGGGCCGGGAGGGGCGGGTCCTGAGCACGTCACCCCCTCCTCGCTCCCTCAGCAGGAGGAGAGGCACCTCTGCGTCTGGAAGACTTGCTCGCTGCACAGAAGGGACAAGAATCCATTCTTCTGAATATGAACCGAGGAAGTAGGAGTTTCATCCTGCACAGAACACCCCAACCTCTGCAGTATGACTTTTCCTTACATTTCCTCCCTGTGACTCCATTTTTGTTGTTGTTGTTGTTTTTGTTTTGTTTTTGGTACTGGGGATTAAACTCAGGGGCACTCGACCCCTGGGCCACATCCCCAGCCCTTTTTTGTATTTTTATTAGAGACAGGGTCTCACTGAGTTGCTAAGTGCCTCGCCATGGCTGAGGCTGGCTTTAAGCTCGCGATCCTCCTGCCTCAGCTTCCCAAGTGCTGGATTACACGCGTGCGTGCACCACCGCACCCAGCTGTGACTCTGTTTTTTTTCATCTGTAAAATGGGGATGACAACAAAGCTTCCCCCCAGGATTGTTCTGAAGAGTCAATAAAACCAAGCGAGTGAGGCATTTGCCTTAATCCCCAGCACACAGGCAACGACCCAGAAACACTGGTGTAAAATAGAGGCGAGCCCATCTATTTCACACAATGCCACTGAGACTAAATAAGCATACAAAGTGCCTTGCCTTGTGTCTTGGGAAGATCCAGAATGCAAAGATCCCTCGGTTCTTTATGCCTGGTCTCGCCTGGTGCGACCCTGCCCCACCACAGAAAGCAAAGCCTGGTGTCAAAAGTCACTGAGCCTTATTGCGGCTTAAGTTGTGTCTCCAAAAAAGACATGAGTTAGCCTCCAATATCCCATCTGTAAATAAGGTCTTTGCAAATGCGATCAAGTTCAGATGAGCTAACACAGGACGAGGGTGTTCCCTGAGTCCCGTGGAGTGTCCTTAGAAGAAGAGAAGAGGACACACAGAGAGGACCTTGTGAGCATGGAGAGACCAGGGCGTGTCATGCAGCCACCAGTCAAGGAATACGGACAATGGCCAGCAAATGTCCCCGCAATGCTGGGGACAGAGAGGCCTGGGCCAGATTCCCCCCAGAGCCTTTGGAATGAGGACAGGCCTGATGACATCTCGATTTCACACTTTGAGCTCCCACAACTGGGAGAAAATAAGCTCCTGTTGCTGTAGGCCAGCTAGCCTGTGGCGGCTTTGTTACAGCAGCTGTAGAGAACTCATCGGCCCTGCCCGGGGAATCAGCAACCTTTGCTGAGCATTGATTGAGAAATGGTTATATTCGGGGCTGGGGGTGTGGCTCAATGAACAGGGATGAACAGAGACCCACTGCCCCACCACCTACAGTTCTGCAAAGACAGTCTTGCACACACACACACACACACACACACACACACACCACTGAATTTAAGGAGGCAACCAAATCCACCACCACTCCCCCAATTCCCCTCCCTTCCTTAAAGTTCCTTTCAAAGTCTGAAAGGCAAGAAAGAAGGAAGAAAATCTTGGCCTGACTCCCTTCCCTGGGCAACGTCCCTCCTTTCCACCCCTGCATTTCAGAATCAGACGTTTAGGGATGAAGAAGCAGAAAGTCTCATTTCATTACCCAAATTGCCCACCGCTCGATTGACAGGGACCCGGCTCCTCTCTGCGGAGCCTCAGTGTCGCCTCACTGACGGGCTGTGCTCCATCAGCAAGTCCCCTCTCCCTTTTGATCCTCTTTTTAATAAAGTCTGAGGGAAAAGAGGTAATTTTTCATTTTAAATAGGGGAGGTGTGGTAGCAAGAGGCTCCGGGGTTATTAATCGTCCCCCCTTGCTATCTTGTCATCCGTTTCTGGAAAATCATTTTATTTCAAGTCTTGAAATGGGCGGGGAGAAGGGAATAGGCTTTAAGAAGTAAAAGAGTCTGAGGACTGATTAAAGGCATTCCAAGGTGTAGGGTTTTTTTTTTTTTTTTCCTTTGACATTCTCTGATAAGGGACAAGGGGAAATAAAAGCCATTTTCAAGGGAGAAAGTGATTTTGGAAAGTTGAAGCCAGTGTCTGACTTCTTTGTCCCTTCCCATTTTATTTATTTAATTATTAGTTTTGCGCACACACACACAGGCAAAGGTGTGGCGTGGAACATGCCTGAACTTCAAGGGCAGTGTGGGGACGTACACCCACGCTCTAAGAGCCCCTCAAAGGCAGAGACAGGTGGCAGGGAGACCCCGGCTTCAGAATTCCCACAGCTGGTATAGCTTCCTTGAATAATTCAAAGCTCTTGCTAGTTCAGTTCTCAGGAAGCAAGACTGTTAGACACCGTCTGAAATTATTTGTCTGAAGTCACAGTTGTCTGAAGACAATAATGCAAACATTGGGATCACAGATTTAGCATCCCTCACCCCCAAGTCCAAAGTCCAAAATCTGAAACTTTCTGAGTGCAGCCATGGAAAATTCCAGTGGGAAATTTCACCCTGACCTCATGTGATAGGTCGCAGTAAATACACCGGAGCGCTAAGAATATGATATAAAATTACCGTCAGGCTGTGTGCGTAAGGAGCACATGAACCATAAGTGAGTTTCACGTTGAGACTTGGGTCCTATCCCGAAGGTGTCTCCTTAATACAGAGGCGACTATTCCAAAATCGAAAAAGAATCAGAAATCCAAGAACACTTCTGCTCTCAAGCACTTTGAATAAGGGATACTCAGCCAGTCATAATAATTATCAAATTATTTAAAAATGTAATTAGCCAGGCGCGGTGGCTCACACACCTGTAATCCCAGCAGCTTGGGAGGCTGAGGCAGGAGGATCACAAGTTCAAAACCAGCCTCAGCAACTTAGCAAGGCGCTAAGCAACTTAGTGAGACCCTGTCTCTAAATAAAATAGCAAATGGGCTGAGGATATAGCTCAGTGGCTAAGCACTGCTTGGTTCGATCCCTGGTACCAAAAAAAAAAAAAAAAAAAAAAAAAAAGTAATTATATTCAGAAGTGATATAATATAACAATTATAAAAAGGAAAGACCTCGAATTTGTTCTTAATAATTACTTTCTTTCCTTTCCCCCCCCCTCCCCTGAAATACTGGGGATTGAGCCCAGGGGTATACCACCACTAAGCTACATCCCCAGCACCCACCACCACCTTTTTTTTTATTTTTATTTTTTTTAATTTTGAGACAGGGTCTCATTAAGTTGCTGAGGCTGGCCTTGAACTTGAGATCCTCCGGTCTCAGCCTCCTGATTCGCTGAGGCTGCATTCATGCACCACCTTGCGTGGCTGTTATTATACTGATGACAGTTTACTATTCACCAAGCCCATACTATGCGCCCAGATCTCACTCTACATATTTTACATGCGACACATAGTATCCTCAAAGGCCTTATGGACAGCCTGCTAGTGTGTCCACTTTGCAGCAGGGGAAAGCAGGATTCTTGGCAAGAGTGAGATACGCAAGGTCACAGAGCCAACAGCAACGGATTGGGGATTCCAGTCCGGGCCTCTACCCCTCAGGCTGAGGCTTTCCCCTGAACCCTCTTAGGAAATGTGAGACCTGACTGAAAGCCCCTCAAAAGGCTGAGTCACTTTACACAGACGGGGGGACGGTGGTGGGCTGGGGAGGGTGACACCAGAGGTAGCTCCTCCCAAAAGTCAAATAAAACGTTCATTCTAGCCCCAACCCCAGAAGGAGTGAAACCCGAAATCCAGAAAGGATTTTTGAAGTTCTAGTTCATAGTATTTGCAGAAAAATAACCAAGTAAAGACAAATGAAGCCGGGTACGGTGGCGCATGCCTGTCATCCTAGCACTTGGGAGGCTGAGGCAGGAGGATCGCGAGTTCAAAGCCAACCTCAGCCATGGCGAGGCACTTAGCAACTCAGTGAGACCCTGTCTCTAATAAAATACAAAAAAGGGCTGGGGATGGGGCCCAGTGGTCGAGTGCCCCTGAGTTTCAATCCCCGGTACCAAAGAGAGAGAGAGAGAGAGAGAGAGAGAGAGAGTTTCAATTGGGCAAGGAAAAGAAGAAAGGGGACCCAGGCCTTCCCATGGTGACACCCTGGGAGCAGAGTCAGGGAGCAAAAGCAGTAATGAGCAAAGTAAAAAGGCTACCATGTTTCTGAAAGAGAAACAAAGTGAAATCCACTGTGTTGAAGGATAAAACAATCTGACAAATGACTGAATGAGATAAATATTTACCGAGTCACCAGATGTTTGGGGCTCAACATACAAAGAAAATAATTACGATGGCAGTCACACTGCATGGGTAGCTCACTGAGTGGCAATCGTGCCTCCAAAGAGCAGGCCTCTGTTACCCAATCCAGTCCTGACACAGGCGGATCCCAAAACTCCCTCTATTTTATGGCTGACCCCAAGGGTCTCCAAGTGAAGTCAGGGAGATCAGACGCATTCATTAAGCGAGACACCAAACAGCAAACCGCCATGCCAACCGGTGAGGGTCCAGGTCCGCTCTCCCCTATCCAGAGCTTCTGTTGCCCCATCGTGGAATTGTTGGGAGGGTCCACGGAGTTGGTATTATAAAAATCCACACTGCTGCCGGGCGCGGTGGCGCACGCCTGTAATCTAGCGGCTCGGGAGGCTGAGGCAGGAGGATCGTGAGTTCAAAGCCAGCCTCAACCAAAGCGAGGCCCCCAGCAACTCAGTGAGACCCTGTGTCTAAATGAAATACAAAATGGGGCTGGGGATGTGGCTCAGTGGTCGAGGGCTCCTGAGTTCAATCCCTGTACCAAAGAGGAGAGAGAGAGAGAGAGGAGAGAGAAGTTCAATTGGGCAAGGAAAAGATGAAAGGGGACCCAGGCCTTCCCATCGTGACACCCTGGGGCAGCAGAGTCAGGGAGCAAGCAAAAAAAGCAGTAATGAGCAAAGTAAAAAAGGCTACCATGTTTCTGAAAGAGAAAACAAAGTGAAATCCACTGTGTTGAAGGATAAAACAATCTGACAAATGACTGAATGAGATAAATATTTACGATGAGTCACAGATGTTTGGGGCTCAACAGCCTACAAGAAAATAATTACGATGGCAGTCACACTGCCATGGGTAGCTCACTGAGTGGCCAAATCGTGCCTCCAAAGAGCAGGCTCTGTTACCCAATCCAGTCCTGACACAGGCGGATCCCAAAAAAAGCTCCCTCTATTTTTATGGCTGACCCCAACGGGTCTCCAAGTGAAGTCAGGGAGATCAGATGCATTCATTAAGCGAGACACCAAACAGCACCGCCATGCCAACCGGTGAGGGTCCAGGTGGTCCCCCCCGCTTCTCCCCCTATCCAGAGCTTCTGTTGCCCCATCGTGGAATTGTTGGGAGGGTCCACGGAGTTGGTATTATAAAAATCCTGTTACCACACTGCTGCCGGGCGCGGTGGCGCACGCCTGTAATCTAGCGGCTCGGGAGGCTGAGGCAGGAGGATCGTGAGTTCAAAGCCAGCCTCAAACCAAAGCGATGGCCCCCAGCAAACTCAGTGAGACCTGTGTCTAAATGAAATACAAAAATGGGGCTGGGGATGTGGCTCAGTGGTCGAGGGCTCCTGAGTTCAATCCCTGTATCCGCCCCCCCCCCAAAAAAAAAAAATCCATACTGCAGTTTGGGGAGAGAGAATCTCTCCAAAGCCCCACTTTCTTCTGAGGGGACCGTCCACACGCTTGTACACAAAAGGCAAACTTCTCCATTTAAAGGGAAGATGCTTAAAGACCCAGGCGAGTGGGTCTCCAGCTTGAGGGGGGCGTCTGAAATCCCTGGGGAGTCACTAAACACCAACAGCGGACCTACCGTTCCCGACGCCTGGAATCTGGGGCTTGAGATGTTGCATTTTCAACGAGAACCCCCGGCTTGTCCTGTGCTGCAAAAATAGCCCCGGGGTCTCGTTCCAAAAACCATCCATCTGGATTTGGGGATTCAGACCTTTCCACGTGTAACCAACTTGCAGGGGTACCGAGGGAGGGTGGGAGAGGTCTGGGGCAAAGGAAGGCGATTCCGTCAGCAAAGCCTCCCCCCGTCAGTAACTGTGACCAGAGAAGACCCTGGTGGCGTGATTCAAGGATGCTGTGCCCAGCCAGCACCTGCCCAGACCCTTTCAGAGTCTAGTTTTCGGTCGCCTCTTCGTCTTCCCCAGGCATCCTGAGAGATGCTTCTATCCCAGAGTCTCCCCGACCACAGCCACCGTGCAAGCAAGCCACCATGATTTCCTGGTAAAATTGAGGCTTCCAGAGAGGTAAAAGTAGGTTGGCCAAGGTCCAAGAACACAGTAGAAAGAAGTCCAAGCTGGGTGTTGGAGCCCAGGTCTTAGAACCCCACATCTGGACCTCATTCTGCTACGCGATTCTCTTCTTGTCAAGGATCATGTCCTCCCTGTCCCTCCAGGGCCACGGCAACATTTTTTGACCGGTGGAAGAAACCCACCCTCCACCTGCCACTCCGGTAATCAATTCCGTTTGATTCCACAAAAGAGCTCGGAGCATCCAGCAGAGAGAGACGCCAGGACCTCACCCGTCTGGGTTCAGAGTAGTCCACAGAAACGGGACCTCACAGGGGGTGCGAGGTAGGGTCCAACAGGCAGACATCTGGGGGGTCTCCAGAGGGCCTTGGAAAGGGGATGGCAAGCTACCCCTCCATGGACACACCCCAAATCCGCCTACTCCATCCAGCAACCATCAAACCGTGGTCCCGTCCAGCACTGCCCACACCTGGAACAACTGCGGCAGCCTCCTAACTGGTCTCCTTGCCTCCCTCCGGCTCCTCTACAATGAAAACTGATCTTGTGTAAACCATATGCCAGACCCTCCCTCTCCTCCCATAAACCTCAAGTGGCTCCCTATGACTCTCAGCATCCAAATTCCTTCCTGTTGCCTACAACGTGTCTCTCCGTCTCCCGAATCAGAGCACAGCCCACATCTCTCCTCCTCACCCTCCTCTGCCCCAACCCCATCCTCTTGTCTCCTGCCACACTGAACCTCTTTCCTTTCAAACACCAGCTCACCTCAGGGCCTTTGCACCTGCTGTTCCCCCGCTTGGAAAGCTCTTTCCCCAGATCCTGTAAAGGGCTGGCTTCTCGTCACATGGTTCCTTGACTAAACTAACATGTCACTTCTCGGGGGAAACCTCCCCTGACCTCCCGTCACTTCCGATTATATCAAAAGTTTTCTTTTCTTCACGGTTCTGAGTCATTTCCTGTTGATGCCTTGATTGTCTGCTTCCCCCAGCTGGAAAAGGCAAGGCTCCATCCAAGTAGGAACTCCGCCTGCCTCTTTCAAACGGTTCCCCCTCCCAGAGCTGCGTCCGGCAACGGAAAAAATATCTGTGGCCCCTCAAACACTGAGCAAGTGAGTGACTGAGAACCTGAGATGCTGGCAGAGGTGGCACAAGGCCCGTGTGACCGGAAGCAAGACCGAGGGTGTTCAGCCGAGGAGTCGCACCATGAGGGGTCCTTCTAGAAAGGACCCCTGGGGCTGGGCGGAGGAGGTGGGAGGACGAGCACTTTGGAGGCTGATGTGGAAATCCAGCAGCCCACAAGACCCAGGCCAGCCAGGATGTGGGGGAGTGCCAGAGACACGCCCGCTCGAGGGACACCTCGGACAGGACGTGGGGACAGGTGAGGTTGCAGAGGAGGCTGAGGAAGGGAGGCCGCGAGGATCGCAGCCCCGGGCGGTTCTTGCCAGATGCGTTGCGCCTGGTGCCGCGACGCCGTTGCGCTCCCTGCGCGCGCCCTGTGAAGGCCTGGGCTGCGGCTCAGCTGTCCGGCGCTGGCTCACATGCACGAGGCCGAGGCTCGGTGCCCAGGACGCAGAGGAGCAGATCCGCTTTGTTGCTTAACAACTGGACGCTCCCGCCCTCCTCTCCACGCTGCGTCACCAACAGAAAAGTCGCCCCGCTCTCGGTCCCCGCTGGCTTTAGAACCACGAGGCGCTCACGGGAGGGCAGGGACCTGGCTCCCCGTGCACACGCAGGATGCAGGCCTCGCAGCCCGTAAGGACAGCTCGGCGGTCAGATGGCCACGTGCAAGGCCTGGGCAGGTGCTTGGCTGGGGCCTCAGTGGCCCCGTCTGCCAAACAGGGGTGACGGGAGCCCATCTTTGCAAGGCTTCTTGCAAAGGCCACGTCGCATCCTACTCCTAACACCCCGGGGCTCCATTGGGCCGCAGGTCAGCGCTGGCCGCGGACGGAGCTATTATTAGGAATCCCCGTCACTTAACTCCCATCGCGGCCGCTCCCGGCCCTCGGCCCCTGCCCCCCGGCTCCGTGCACCCCGGGGCTGGACTCATCCCTACCCTCTCCCGGCTCGAGCGCTGGCTGCTGCTATTTCTCCAGCGCTGGGAGATAGATGTCATAACGCGATTGATGCACCGGTCACAAAAATAACCAGTTATTTTGATGTGGGGTGCGTCAATCCCTAAAAATAACTGGGTGCCGTGGAATCAGGGCGAATGCTGGGTTGCACGGGGGGCACAAGCACACACCGCAGGCATGAGTGCAAACACACACACACGCAGTGGCTTCGAGCAGGCGGAGGAGACGCACCAGCCCCCGCTCATCACAAGTGGACGACGGTGGCTTTTACCAGCGGGCTCCTGGCCAGACGCAGCCCAGAAGGGGCCACAATGAGGCAGCCTGGTGACAGGGCCAGAGGACGCCCCAGCTCACGGCTGCCCCAGGCAGCGGCCAAGCCGCCGTGGTGTCCCTGGACTTCACCTCCGGGAGAGAGCTCCTTCCTGATGCCACAGAGGGTCCCCCAGACACGTCGGGTCCTCGGGGTGGTGGCATCGCAGAAACAGCACCTCGTCATCCTTCTAGCCTCGGGGATGGTCCCTCGTTTCCCTGGGAGGCCGCGCGCTCTGTATTCCAGCCCCACGTTCCTGTCCTGCACACGTCAGAGCCGCGGGCACGAGGTTTGGAGAAAAAAAAAAAAAAAAAAAAAAATCTCTAGATTTTTGGGGGGAACTGAGATGAAGCCCAAACTTGGGCAGCAATGTCACCCTTCTAGGGACGTCATCCTGGCCTCTCCCTGTGGACACCAGCGGAGCCTTTGTTCTGGAAAGGGACCCCGCCTTAAAGGGACCCCGCCTTTGCCTGCAGAGCCGACTGTGCCAACAGGACGGGCTGGACTGCCCGGGAGGTCAGGGGGCAGGTCCAGGGGGCAGGTCCAGGGTGTCCATCTACGAGGACTCTCGGGAGGGATCTGGAATCTTCTCCGAGGCTCTGGCTCTCGGAGAGCAACTTTTGCCTCCAAGATGCAGGAGAGAGACGACACCAGCTTCCTCCAAGATGCAGGAGAGAGAGGACACCAGCTTCCCCGGCAGGAGGGCAAGGAGTGGAGGTTCGAGCGGAAGGTCGGGGTTGGGAGGCTGCGGTGAACACAAGCGTCTGTGGGCAGGGGTCGTGGGAGTCTCGCTTTTTCTTGTCTGTAAATCGGGGAGAATCGCATCTGCCCGCTGGGTGAGGGTACCAGGCCGTCCTGTGCCAGCGTATCATAAAATCGAAGAAGAAACCAGCGGTCACAGTGGTTGCCATCATCAGACGAAAGGTGGAACGTGGAAGGGCTGTCCGGCCCCGTCCATGCCCAAGCCTGTGTTGCGTTGCTGCGGCTCCGAGTGATGCCTTCGCCCAAATCAACACCCCACGTCGGGCAGAGCGCGTCTTGCACCGTCGAACCAGCCCGGGTTCGAGTCCTGATCAAGTGTGTGTCCTTCACTTCCCCAAACCTCGGTGTCCCCGGACACCACGTGGCACCCGTTCCCAGGAGGCGTGAGGACGCGTGGAGAGGACCTTGTCCCAAGGAGAGCTCTCCCTTCACCAGGCGCTCGAGGAAGACAGGAGCACCTTGGCTCGGCCTGACCCACCAGATCTCCAACCAAACCAGCAGCCACCGGAGCCCTGGACGCCCACCACGGGCCTGCGGCTCAGCCTCGGGGACCCGACAGCCCCGCTGGGCAGGGAGATCAGCCCCCGCCACTCGTGCCTGCGTGTGTCGAGCTTGAGATCAGAAGCTGGGGACCATAACGGAGAACGCCACCACCCCAGAGTCCACCGCGTGACACTGAGGACACGCAGAGCTCAACCCAGTCACCGCAGGACTCAGCAACACCACTCCTCGGTATGCACCAGCCCCCAAAATCAAAAAACAGATGTGCAAGCAACTCCTGGCCTAGAAAAGTGTTTACAGCAGCAGTCACAACAAGGCGGATGAACAAAACGCAGTCTGTCCATGCAACAGAGTATTACTCAGCCGTGAAAAGGAAGGAGTCTCCATCCACACTACAACACGGATGAACTCGGAAAACATGGTGTAAGGTAAAAGACACCAGACGCAAGAGGCCATGTGTTGCATGAGTCCATTTACATGAAATATCTGCAAGAGGAAAACTCATAGGCAGGGAAAGGAGATGAGCAGTTCCTGGTGTCAGGGACAGGGCAATGGCAGAGACTGCTTGCTGTGCACCAGGGTCTATTCGGGATGATGAATCATTTCGGAAATAAGTAGCAGTGATGGTCACGTGACATTCTGAATGCACTTACTGCCCTTGAACTCATGCACTTAAAATGCTCAAAATGGCAAATTTTATGTTGTATATATTTTACCATAATTAAAAAAAAAAAAAAATTAGCCAGGAGCAGTAGGGCACACCTGTAAATCCCAGTGGCTCAGGAGGCTGAGGCAGGAGGATCGCAAGTTCAAAGCCAGCCTCAGCAACTTAGCAAGGTCCTAAGTAACTGAGTGAGACCCTGTCTCTAAATAAAATATAAAAAACAGGCTGGGGAGGTGGCTCAGTGGTCAAGCGCCCCTGGGTTCAATCCCTGCTACACAAAATAATAATTAAAAGAGCCTGGATGACGAGCTGTCATGGGCCTCATTCTTTCGAAATGCAAAATGCAGAGGGTCAGAATCAGGAACCAAGCAGACTGGTGTCTGCACATGCGCCTGCTACGTTCAAGCTGTGCAAACCTGAACAAGACGCTTAACTTCTCTGAGTTTGTTTTCTAATCTACTACTGGGGGTTGTCGTGAGCGTACCAGATGACCCTTAAGATGCCCTTTGGGTGTTTCTTCCAAGTCCCCAGGTGGTAGCCCTCGTCACTGAAGAAGCCTCTCCAATGTCACCCTGAGGGCATCTCAGGCTGCGCACGGTGGAAGACCCTCGGGCACGTACTTCCGCAGACACCGGCTGTGCTGGGACTGCTCTGGGGGCCACAGCTCACCTCTAGCAGGGTCAGGGGGCTCCAGGGGCCTGCGGGGCACCACTGCAGATAGTCCCAAGAGAACGAGGGACCCAGAGAGCTGTGACCAAGGACACTGAGGAGGGAGGGTGCTGAGCCCAACCCCACAGGGCTGGCTTCCTAGTGGTACTCCTGCAAAGTCCAGCACTCCACAGAGTCGCGGGGGCCGGGTGCTTGTCGTCCAGAGCAAAGGAGCCGTGGGCAGCCGAGGGGGCCAGGCCCCGCGGCCACTCAGGTGGAGAGAAGCAGACTCTGCTTGGATGCAGCGGGGGGAGGGAGGCCGGGGAAGCAGGAAGCGCCGTGGACTGAGGCAAGGAGACCAGGCCTGGCCTAGAATCCCTGAGAGGCCCCAGAGCTGGAGAACTGTGTGTGGTCAGGGTGCCTCACCACAGAAACCGGACCCTCAGAAAAGGGTGACCACGAAGGAAGTAGAAGGAGTGTGGGGTATTGCAGGAGCCCTGTTTGGGGAGATGACTTGAATTGCGGTTGACTATGAGCCGTGGAGATTTGGGCATTGTCGCCTTCCGTAGTCTCACGGGACTTGTCCCAGGATCTCGAGTGACTTGGCCGAAATTGCTGATCGGGTCAGCGCCATTGTGGTGGTGTGTGTGTGTGGCGTGTGTTAGTCGTTGTTAGAACCAGAGAGAAAAGTTATCAGAATAAAAAGCTGTTCGTCTCCAGTTTGCCTCTGAACTTCTTCCTGCGGCTCCGTTGCTCCAAGCGCTTCAGGCGGCAACAGGGTATGTTTGCAAAGGGGATGATGCATGAGCCACCCTAGCCCTAGAGGCAAGAGTATGAGTTTCCTGTTGCTGCTGTAACAAGTGACTCCAACCTCCTGGCTTAAAACCACACCTGCTCATCATCATAAAGCTCTGGCGGTGGCCAGAGGTCAAAATGGGTCTGACTGGGCTAACATCAAGGTGGCCACAGACCTGCATTCCCTCTAGAATTCTAGGGAGGAGTCCCCCTCCTTGTCTCTTCCAGCTTCTAGAAGCCACCTGCAGACCCAGCTCCTCATCCCTCCTGCAGCTCCCAAGCCAGCGGCCACCCGCCTCTCCCCTCTGACTCCGACCTGCCTGCCTCCCTCCTTCCCTTACAAGGATCTTCATGACCACTTGGGCCCACCCACCACAATCCACATCATCTCCCCATCTCAGGGTCTCTCATTCCATCGCATCTGCGAAGTCCGCGTGCTGTGTAAGGAAAAGCCATCCCAGGCTCTGGGAGTTGGAGCTGGGACACCATCAGAGAGGCTGTCATCCTGCCTACCACAGCAAGCAAGTCCCATCTCCTGCATGAACCTTAGTTTTCTCCTCTGTGAAATGGGGATAATCACCTGGCACTGACTTCCTGGGCTTTGTTGAGGATGACAGAAGGACTGAAGTGTTGGGGATATAACTCAGTTGGTAGAGTGCTTGCCTTGCATGCCCAAAGCCCTGGGTTCGATCCCCACCACCACCAAAAAAAAGAAGAAAAAAAGAAAAGAAAAAGAAAGAAGGATTGGAATGCTCTTAGTGTGGCCCCTGGGAATGAGCAGGCTTCACTTCCCAGCCTCCCGGCTTTACCAAAAGTGCCCCAGCGGCGACCTCTGGCATTGTGGGAATTGGGGCTCACCAAACTCCTTGCCTGAGTTTGAGGCTCGGGAGGGAGTTGCATATTGAGTCCCATCCCCGGCTCTGACGAGAGGGCATCAGTCTTCATATAAAAGTGAAAAATGGATCTTCACAGCCCTGGGATTGGGGAGCGATGGGATTTTTGAGGCAGGCTTCATTACGGCGTCGCTTTGCCATTTGACTGATAATTGCATTCTGAAGCCGGAGGTGATAAATCGCCCGCGCACTGCCATTCCTGGGTGTTTACCTGATCCATTTGATGAATATTAATTCACAAAGAAAAATGTTTCCATTTCTGAAGCAATTCCAGGCAAAACGACTCCTCCCTCCCTCCCTCCCCTCCCCGGGACTGTGGAAACAATGTAGAGTTAAGTAACAACAAGCCCCTGTCAGGGTGATGTATTGGGCACCAAAAACAAAGAGGGAGGAAGACTTTGGTGTCCCTTCATTAGGCAGCACCTGGGGGAGGCACGCGGTGTTCCTTTCCAGAGCGGAGTGGACCGGGGAGAGGTGGCATCTCAAGGCCAGAGACGAGAGAGTCCCCACAACACCTGATGACCTTTGGTTAAGGTGGTTTGCAAGAGGAACCCACCAGGACATCGCCTTTGCACCATGCCGGGGAGCTTATATAAAAGAGGTGGTGACATTGTAGCTGCAATCTGGACGGGCACTTAAACCTTGGTACAAATTCATGACATGGAACTCACCACTGTCCCCATTTTACAGATGAGCACACTGAGCAGAGGTCCCAGCCTAGACAACAGCAGAGCTGCACCCGGAAACCAAAGTCTAATACCCCCAGTTTTTCCACCATCCCAAGGGCCGGCCAACCCCCCACCCAGGAGCTAATTTTGTAAGCCAGGTTTTATTGGAACATAGCCAAGTTGGTTCATCGGTGGATTGCTTGCGGCTGATTTCATACTACGGTGACAGAATAGTGACAAGCGAGATCTCCGTGGCTTCTGAAACCTCAAGTATTTACTACGTAGGCTGTTAGGAACCGGTGGCAGACCCCCCTCTTTGTGTCATTTGCCAGCAAGTTTACAATCCATTGGAAGTTCCCAAGTGCTCAGGAAGCAGTAGTCAAAACAATAAGGAACTCCATCAGTATGTTCAATGGATCACTTATATGTTACAATGTATCATTGTTGTGGTTTTTGCTGTCTTCCTTGGACTGTTTTGGTTAGACCGATTTTTTTTACCATCTTTACCTCCTTGAGAAAGACAGAGAAGTCTTTCTGGCCCTGCCCCCCATTAAGGAAACCAGCCTTCAAGATAATAAGCGTTGGGTTTCTTGAAGCAGATCCAAAGATCCTTCCACAGAGTTAATAATAATGTGACTCTTTGAGTGTTTCGAGGTTCTTAATGAGAATTTAAATTGGAACTGCATCCCTCCACAAGCTCCTCTGAAAATATGTTAAGTGGCTCTGCTTCCATCAACAGCAAGTCCAGGGATGCCCGAGATGGAAAAGGTCAAGGTTGTTTACCAGGACAGGACAAGGGCGGCGAGAAGACTCATACGTTTGGGAGAACCTTCAGACATCGTTCCTGGCCACCCACAGCCAAGCAGCAACCTTGGAAGTCGCCAAAGAACTCCTGGACTCGAGGTGATGAAGACAGGACAGTATCGGATACTTGGGGGTTCCAAGGACACGAGACTCTCGATGCTAAAACTAAGAACGTCCAACCGGGACGAGGTGGTCAACTCTGCCCCGGGACATTTGGTATTTGCCCCATCAGAAGCAGAGAGGGAACGCAGCTGGGGTTCACCGCAGAGCCCCCTGGGGGGGACCCTTCCTGTCCAGTACACACACGTTTGTAAGGGCCAGCCTGGCGATGCTGAATCCAGACTCCATGTGACTAGGGCCATCTTTGGGCCCTCTTGGGCCACCGTCATGTCCCCAGATGCTGGGAAGGGTCAGGCAGAGAACAGAAACTCTGAGCTCCGCACTTGCTACTGGGTATCAGCGTGGACAATCCGCCCCCAGCCTCTGAGCCTCGGTTTCTTCATCTGTAAATAGGGACAACAAAAATAGCTGTTTCCTAGGGCTCGTGTTGGGATTAAGTGAGTTGAAAACCAAGCAGAGCCCAGAGCCCGTGGGACAGAGCCTGCCTCTTGGGGCTGTGTGTTAAATCTCTGAACCTGAACGTTACCCATAATGATTTATGTGTATTTTCAACCCTGGCTAAGGGTGGTCCTTAGACCAGCAGCATCCCTGGGTCCGGCTAGAAATGCTGATTCTCCTGCCCCATCCCAAATGGGCTAGATCATGGAAGCATGATCCCAGGTGATTCAAGTAAACATTAAAGTATGGGAGCCCCCCTCCTTTTGGGTACTGGGGACTAAACCCAGGAAAGTTCTACCACTGAGCTGCCTCCCCAGACAGGAGCACTGTGTTAAGGTGGTATTTCCCAACAGAAAATGTTTTAAGCAGACAGCAGGTGCCCACCGAAAAACAAATACCACCTGCTTTCATTTAGAGGAGAAAGGTTTAAAAAAAAAAAAGTTGATGTCTTAGAAGTGGAGAATAGTGGTTATCAAGGAGGAGGGTGGAGAGAGGAGGGTGGAAGGTCTGGGTGCTGGGGACAGGAGGATGACCTCTGGTGTTCCATAGCACAGTGGGGTAACTGTGGTTGTCTTTCAAAATAGCTCGTAGAGAAGATCTTTGCAACACAAGAAATGCTAGGTATTTGAGGCCATAGGCGTGTCAATCACCCCGATGTGACCACGGCACACCGTATGCGTGTATTGACCAGTCATGCCACCCCCCCATAAGTCTGTACCATTATTATGCGTTCACTAAAATTGCAAACAAATTATTTTTTAAATTGAAATAAAATGTAAATCGTGATGTCCAGATGGGTTAGATCAGCTCTGGGGAAGGAGCCCACATAGCCAGAGTTTAAAGGTGCCCCAAGTGGCCGGGGTTGTGGCTCATTGGTAGAGCACTCGCCTAACACGAGCGAGGCCCTGGGTTCAATCCTCCTCGGCACCACAGAAAAATAAATAAATGAAAGGTATTGTGTCCAACTACAACTAAAAAATAAATATTAAAATAAATAAATAGAGGTGCCCCACGTGATTCTAAAGGTGAGACTCACTGTTCTAGTCTAGACCAGATCCTAGAATCTTCAGGGGCTCAGTTTCCCTCTTAAGTGGGAGTAATCCAACTAAGGACCTTAAAAATACTTTTTTTTGTTTTTAAAGAAAGTCCTATAACACGAAAGCTGGCACTTTTAGCAAGCACCGCAACGGCCTCTACATTGCCCTCCACCTGAGCTAGTCCCTAAACAGGCTTATGATCTTCCCCGAAGGAGGAAACGGGCGCCCAACATTTAAACTCTTTCCCCTCCGCCTCCCCCAGCCCCAGGCGACACCAATCTGCTCTCTGTCTCTGTGGATTTGCTTGCTGTGGACACTTCATTGAAACGGAGTCCCAGCCTCCGCCCAAACGCCGGCCTCGCCCTCACGTAGCCCGACGAGGCGGGGTTTTCGCTAGCTCAGCCACCGCGAACCCGGTTCCTCTCACGTCCCTCCCAGACACCCGTGCGCAGTGAACCCAACCTGGGAGGCACCCCCCGCCCAGGCTTAAGGCTTAATGACATCCCTGGGCTCTCCTGACACCTGTCACAGGCCTCCCCCCAAGTCCCTGGTCCCCTGTCAGGCTCCATTAGGGAGGGACCAGTACAAAACCTCTGCATGCCTGTCCCGCTCAGCGCTGCTCAGCCGCCGCAGGGGCAGCCCTGACACTTCCTTTTTCATGGTGGGGAATCTGCAGCCCAGCGGGGCAGCCTCGAGGTCCTGATGATGCCCGATGGGGAGGGAAGCCGGGCAGGGAGGCAGCCTCGGCTCATGCGCACCTGCCCCAGACACAAAACCGGGAGAAATCACAGCAGGCCATTCCTAGGGCACTCAGGAAACCAGGTCTATTTCAGAAATCCACTAGAGTGTCACCCCTGCACCCCAAACCACAGAGCGAGTGCCAACAGGTTCCGTGGGAAAGAGACCCAATGCTCTACTAAGTTTCAGAGTCATTGACTCTTAGCGCCCCTTTTGGAGATGTTCTAAGCAAGTTTACAAATTAAAGGCTCTGAGACATTCCAAGGGGGTGGGGGTGGGGGAATAACTACTCATTTAATAGCTCTAATCCGGGAAATATTCGGGGGTCGGGGGGTACTTCACCTACAAAGGCATCTTAGAGGTCCCTACACATGTTGGATTTTTTTTTTTTTTTTTTCAGTACCAGAGATTGAACTCAAGGGCACTCGACCACTGGGCCACATCCCCAGCCCTTTTTTGAATTTTATTAGAGACAGGGTCTCACTGCTGCTAAGAGCCTGCTATTGCTGAGGCTGGCTTTGAACTCGCGATCCTCCTGCCTCAGCCTCCCAAGTGCTGGGATGACAGGCATGCGCCACCGCGCCTGGCTGGATTTTTTGTTGTTGTTGATGTTGTTATTGTTTGACAAATGCCTATTAAGGACCTATCACGTGATGGGTGAAATTTGAAGGGCTGAGGATGTGGTAGTGGAAAAGCTCCTTATGATCCCTGTACCCAAATCATGGGCATCCTCACGGGTGGAGATAGATAATAAAATTAATTAATAAGTGATCGAGAATAGCAGCCTCTGAAACCCACTCTTTCAGTGCCTGTCACAGAGACCTCTTGACTCAAACCTTGCCAGCCCCCTCCCTTCAGGAACTGACACCTCCCTCTTTGATTTCCCACAATACCATGGTCCATTCCAAAAGTAATTAATAGTGCTCTGCCTGCGACAGCTCCCGAAAAATCAGCTTGAACTCTCACAATCCCTGGACTGCCAAGGTGCCGGGTTTTGTATCTTGTTTTCTCAGCTACCTCTGCAAGCTCTGAGAAAGGAAAGGAGGCTCTATATTTCTCTCCCCTCCTGACCCCTGTGGTATGAAGTCCAAAGATGCGATTTCCTTCAGCCACTCGGAGTGGAATTACAATGAGTCTTGATTACGTTTATGACCTTGTCCTTGGAGCCTCCCAGACCTACCAAAGCAGGGCTACAGAGGTGGAGCCCCAAAATCGTTATTTTAGGGTGGAGCTACCAGGAACTGAAGCCAGGGGCACTTAACCACTGAGCCACATCCCCAGACCTTTTTTATATTTTATTTAGAGACAAGAGTATTGCCGAGTTGCTTGGGGCCTTGCTAAGTTGCTGAGGCTGGCTTTGACCTCACAGTCCTCCTGCCTCAGCCTCCCAAGTTGCTGGGACTACAGGTGTACGCCATCACACCCGGCTGAAATCCATATTTTTGCAAGCAATCCAAGTGATTCTTATGCAAGATCAAGTTCGACATCCTCTAGCCTACAGTTATCTATTTTTGCTTTTTTGAGTCTGGGATTAAGCCCCAGGTCCAAACTCTCTTAGCTCTGTGACCGTGGAAAAATTACTTATCCTCTTTCAGCCTCAGTTTCCTCGTCTCTAAAATGGGAATGATAATAGCGACTACTTCAAAGACTTAGCGTGAGCACTGGTGAGATTTTCTTTGGACGAGATGTTGCCCAGAAGCCAGACCTCACTGGCAGGGATTCCTACCGTGATGATGGAGACAACAGAGCTTGTCTATCAAGCTGCATCTCAAACTGAGGCTCCTTCCCAGTCTCCAACCCCAACTCCAGCACTCGCCTTCTGTCCCCTCCCCTCCACCAGGGTGAACTCCTTGCAGCACGTCTTGCAAACCCAGCTCGCTTGCTAAAAGCAATAGGCATTTCTCTTTCCTCCCAGGCCCACGTCTCGACATCATTTCCCGGCCTCCTTTGCAGTCAGAGCGCTGACCAAGGTAGAGCCCTGCAAAGCCTGGTCCACAGAATCCTCCTGCCCAGGCTCCCACTCCTCCCGAGCCCCCGCCCCATCCACCTTCCAGCTGTCAGTATCCAGGTATCCAGGGCCACCATATTGAATGTGGTGGAGCCTTGTCCTGCCTTCCACAAGGACCCCATGGGGCAGAGGGCTGGTCCCCGCCTCCAATTGTACATCCCCTCTCCCTGGAAATGTCCTCCCCAGCTCTCGGCTTCCCCACACTGTCCTTACCTCTGCAGCTCTGTGGGCTTTGGGGTCCGAGTCCCCCTTTGTTGGTGGCCAGGCTGGGGCCGTGCCCCGGAGCATGCTGTAGGGCTCTGAGCAACATCCCTGGCCTCTAAACTCGACTAGAAAAACTCCACCGCCCAACTGTGCTAACCCGAATTGCCTCCTGGGGCTGCCAAATGTCCGCGGGAGCAGGGAGAGGGAGGGAAAACTCCCTCCCAGCGGGGACTCACTGGTCTGCACAAATGTCACCTTCTCAGGAGTATTGCCCTGGCCACCCAATCTCAGATCATCCCCTGGCCTCATCCATACGCCCTTGAACCTCGCCAGGTTGGCTGTAGTTCACAGACCTGAGCCAGCACTGCTGGCTGCTGTCCCTACTGGGACATGAGCCCCACGGTGACAAGCAGGGTCTGGCCACTTTGCTCTCTGCTTTGCCGCTCATGCCCAGCACCCAGCGCCCGACTCCTGGTAGTGGGTGTCTGCCAGCGCTGGGAGGTCCGGATGGGAGGATTAGAACTCGGGAGAGGGACTGCGCGGCTGGGCTCTTAATGAACTGAGTGATTCAGAAAGAAGAGACGGATTCAAGCGAGCGGGAGAACAGTAAAGACCAATTTTGCAGGCTGTGGGCCATGGTGAGATATAAGCACCATTGTTCCATCAATAGCGGCTCCCAGCTGGGAGGAAGTGGAGTCTGGAGCTGAGCCTCTGTAGAGGCCACTGGCCTTCAAGGACCAACCACCAGCAAGCTGCTGACCCATGGACCCTAACAAACAGATGTGGGGTTTTCAACCTTGCTGCAGATGAACAAATACGAAAGAGTCCATGTAATGCACGAGCTGCTACTCTGAATTCTTGCTCGATGTTGCTTCAATTAACTGCCAGTGAATATGAAAGGAAGCTCTCCCTCCATTTATTTTTATTATTATTATTTTTTTGTACCAGGAATTGAACTCAAGGGCACTCAACCACTGGGCCACATCCCCAGCCCTTTGTTGTATTTTATTAGAGACAGGGTCTCACTGAGTTGCTAAGTGCCTCGCCATGGCTGAGGCTGGCTTTGAACTCGCCATCCTCCTGCCTCAGCCTCCCAAGTGCTGGGATGACAGGCGTGCGCCACCACACCCGGCTCTCTCTCTGTTTTAAAGGCGACACCTGCCTTGCAATTACTCCATCACTTCTCAGCCCCTCTCCTGACATTCCCAGAACACGCAGAAGCAGCCAAGAGAAGCCCCACGGCGTGGAGATGGTTTAAATGTTCAACCATCCCAGACCGTCCGCGGGTCTGTGTCAGGTGTTGTTGTTCAGGGGTGGTTTTGTTTGTTTGTTTCTTTGAGCCCAGGGAAAATAGAAGTGAAAGAAGTGAGGAAAGCAAACAAGTTTATAAAGACAAAGCTAAAAATAAATGAGTACATTAGAAAGACGGCCGTGAAACAAAATTAAATGAAAATGTGCCGCTGTGATGTTTTTCAGAGTATCAAACTTGATAAATGGGTGAGTCTTCATCGCATCCATCAAGAAAGAGGGAGGTTTCTATTTTTTCCGGCCTTCTAACCAGTTCCCGGGTCTCAGATCAAACCCTCGCAGAAACAGAAGCATCCCAAGTTTCGAACACCGTGGGCGGCGCGGCTCGCAGAAAGCCCTGCCTCCAGTGGAGACCCCTGTGATGTCCACCCTCGCGGCCCTGCTCTGCCCCCTGCAGCTACAAGGCACAGCCTCCTCCACCCTAGGACAGTGCTTCTCGGATGTGACAACAGGGCGTGACTTTGTCTGCCCCGATTTCTGCCTCGGGTTGAACCCCGCCAGTTTCTCCAGCCATTCTGGAAGGGCAGCGACTTGAGGGCCTTGTCCATCAGCATCAGCAACATCTGAGGGTCTGTCAGGAGTGGAGACTTCCCGGCCCACCCCAGGCCGACTGAGTCGGAAATTCTGCAAGCGAAGCCCTGTTTCCACCAGCCCCCTGGGGCTTCCGCTGCACATCCCAGTCTGAGCAGCCCTTCCTCCCATTAAGACAGAGCTTAGCAAGTTGCTTTAACCTCTGTGCCATGGTTCAGCTGTGATTTGAGTGTGTCCTCCAAGGGTTTGTGTTGGGAACTTGGTCATCAGCATGGCAATGTAAAGAGGTGGTGGGGCCTTTAAGAGGCGGGGCTTAAGGGCAGCCCTTAATGGCTCCTCCCCTATCTTGCTCTAGCTCCTGTAATCACCATGTGACACACCTCTCTCTCCCTCTCTCTCCTGTGATTGCTCCCCCATGATGCTGTGTGATGGAACCATGGCTGCCGCCATGCTGTTTGGACTTTCAGCCTTCAAAACTGTGAGCTAAACAGACCTCTTTCCTTTATACGATACCCGGCCTCAGATATCCCATTATAGTAACAGAAGACAGACAAACACACTCCGTCTCTGTTTCCCCGCTATAAAATGGAGCAACTAAAAGTGTTCACATCACAGAGTGACTAAGGAACCAGTGTGATGTGATGTGACAGGGGTTTTTTGGAAGCCTGGGAAGGTCAGAAAAAGGCAGCAGTAGTCACTGGTGCTGGCACTATTTATGAAGGTGTGGTGGCTACAGAGAGGATGTTCTAGACTTGGTACAGCCCTACTTAGATTCACCAGTTCAGAAGGGGAGACAGTTAGGAAGCCCTGCAGGGACCCAAGGCAACTCCCAGGCAGCACCTAGAAGCTCCCAACCCTGCCTGCTGCTGGAACTCAGACAAGGCCTGGTTATTTTCACCTCTTTCTCTAGCAGGCCTCCTGAGAAGGCCAAGTGAGAGACAGCCCCTGCTGGGGGTTGGACCACAGAGCTCAGGTCCAGGGGGCAGGAGGATTCTGTTTGGAAGATTGAAGCCTCGACCAGAGAAGATTCTTGTCTGGGCTCACTGTCACCAACTACCCACCAATGAGATGTCTAGCTCTGTGCTGTGCAGTAACAACCACCTACGCTGGCCACCGAGCACCAGATACGCAGCTATACCAACTGAGACGGGCCGCTGAGAGTACAAAACACACATGGGTTTTAAAAACTTAGCACGAAAAAAAAAAAAGACTATAATGGCCACTCTGCGATGCGAACACTTTTAGTCGCTCCATTTTGTAGAGGGGAAACGGAGACAGAGTGTGTTTGTCTGTCTTCTGTTACTATAATGAGATATCTGAGGCTGGGTATCGTATTTAAAAAAAAAAAAGAGGTCTGTTTAGCTCACAGTTTTGAAGGTGGAAAGGCCATTATTAATATTTGAGGGCAGACCCATGTGCAGCGTGCATGAGGCCCTGGGTTCAATCCCCAGAACCAAAACTAAATAAAGACATTGATTTTTATACAGATAAACGCACTGCCATGATTCTATTTTGGATATACTGGGTTAAATAAAACAGTGTTTAAAACGAACGCCGCCTGTTGACTCTTAATGTAGCTACTAGAGAAAATGTAAATTTCCATCGTGGCTTGCATTTGGCTTCCGTTGGGGAGTTGATCTAGACAACCGAGTGTAGACGGGAGGACCGAGTCCAAGTCCTTCCGAGGCAAGCCTCCTCTTGAGTCACAGCTACGAGCCCCACACCCCAGATGGTTCTGCGTCCTCGGTCTCTTTCCCTGCACCAGCATGACCAGCTGAGAGGGGCCTGGAGCTTGGGACACACTGTCCTGCCACCTTCACTGCGGCAACCCGTCCCCAAACACCAAGTCCACAGCCAAAGGGCAGAAGCACCTCCAAAATACCCCACCAGGCACAAAGAAACTCCCTACTGAGCTGATCTCCCCACAGTGTTCAGCAGAACTGGGTTGCTCTGCAGAAGCCCCATTCAGAGGCCTCCAGGGGCACCTGCAGGTGTGAAAAGGGAATCTACCACAGTGCCTTGAACTTGACAGAGTGGGATCCCTCCAAGCGTGAGAATCCCAAACCATCTGCACTTGCATCACTCACATACGTGTTTAGAAGGCAGATTTCCACTCTGTACCTCAGACTTTCTAAACAAAAGTCTGTGAGGAAAAAATATCTGCCGCTCGTATCACAGCAAAAGGCCAGTTTCCTAATACGTAAAGAGCTCTCAGGAATCAACAAAAAGATGCTCTCGTGATACAGTGGTCAAAGGAAACAGGCACAGGGCTCACGGAAAGGGAAATTCAAATGGCTCATAACTTTATGAGAACACACTCAACCTCAGAACGGGAAGGCTCATAAAATTTGGGGAGAGAGCACTCATAGGCATTGCCAGGAGGTCAGTTCGGCGACACCATCTAAATGTAAAGTGCACAAGCCCTCCAACCCAGCACTTACAATTCCACTCTGGGTGTGCCACGTATGTGTGAAAATCTATTCACCGAAGCTGCATTTGTCGCAGACAACCTCAATGCCTACGGCTGGGAGATCAACTAAACACAACGGGGACCATCCCACAATTAAATAGCAGGAGTCCAGGGGAAAGCTCAAGACGGCTCTGTGGGTGTCGCTCTACAACCGTCTCCAGGATGCACGGATAAGAAGGGGAAAGAGCCGGCAGAATAGCGTGCACAGCACGCTGCCCCCGCGCGAGACCCGAGAACACGTAGAACATCCGTTTGTCATCAAGGTCACCGAGCCCGACCCCGTGCTCGGTATTTGGCGAGGTGCTCAGGATGCCGTGATAAACCAAAAGACAAAATCTCGGGGTGCTTTCACGCTAAGGGGTGGAAGTATTAAGTAAAGAGAGTGATAAGCACTTTGGGGAAAAAATAGTCAGGTAGAAGGGGTACAAGGAATGCGAGAGGGAGAGAGCAGGGAAGGAGGAGGCAGGGTCGCAGCCCAAGCAAGAAGTCGGGGAAGGCCACCCCTGAAACCGAAAAGGACTTCATGATTCCTGCAACCAGTAAAGGAGGGTGGACGGGATATCACGAGACAGGCTAGATCACAATCACACCACGCACTCCGTCCACGTGCCATTGTGCCTCCACCGTGGGGACCCAGCACCATGCCACTCGGAGTCCAGCTGGTGCCTCTGCTGAGACTTCAGCCAACGCCCAGCACCCGCCTCCAGGCCCCTGCGCCAGTGGGCATCTCAGTGACTGCAGCCCCCAGCCCCCATAGAGCGGGGCCGCACCAACCACCATGTCCTGTCCCCAACGCTGACCCTCCGAAGCCATATGTGGCCTACAGGGGTGGCCCCTGGACATTTCTCGGGTTAGCGTGTTTGTCCTGTGGTTATAACTAAAGGGCGACATTTCGCGGCTGTCCCTGATCCGTCTTAGTCTGTGGTCACCTTGGACCGTGGTGATTAGTTTACACATCTGTGACTCCAGGAACCTGCGTCTCCCCTATACACAGGTCATCCAGCAGAGCTGCCTCTGCGGCGTGTCCCCGAGGGCCGGGTGCTGGGCTGGGCACTGTTTTAGTAAAGGCACTCAAGCCCCCCGTGCCCAGGGTGACTGTCACCCCCACTTCCCAGGTACGGCAGCAAGGCCGAGAGAGACAAAGCAGGTTCGCCGTGGCTCGAGTCACCAGCTCACGGCAGCAGAGAGCAGAAGTCCCACCCCAGAGCTGTCCGCGTGGATCCTGCAGCCCACACTCAGAACCAGGCCACCACATGGCCCAAGAAGCTGACAGGGAGATCGATGCCCAGGTGGGCACCTTCCTGTCGCAACGGCCAGGTCCAAGGAGAGGAGGCCCCTTTGCCAAACCTTGCCAGAAGTCGGCGTTCGGTCACGTGCGACTCCTATTCGTGACGAAGTGCCCACGAGCCGTTGAAGGCCTTTCTCAGCCTTTCTGGGGGAAACCGTCTTCCCCTGCAAAAAGCGGTCCCCGCGGACCTGCCGTCTAGCCGCATCTGAACCCTGAGACCATTCTAGCAAGACTCCATCAGACTCCCTCCCCGCTCCCTCATCACCGTCCCCACGTTCCCAAATTGAAACAGCAGGGGGCAAATTAGATGGCTCTAGTTAATGACTCGATGAATAGAGAGGAGGGGGAGCGGTGGGCCACACTCACTCTGGGTCAGCGACCCCCACTTTGACTCGGCAGGTGCACACGGCTCCTTGGAAAATGGGCCCCCACTCCAGGATCTGAATCGTGGCTGTCACTCTTAGAGCTCTCCAGCACCTGTCCGCGTATGGGTTAAGAGCACGCTGCCCACAGGACTCCCCTGAGACGGTCCTCAGCTTGTCCAAGAGGAAGGTGGAGCAGAATAGGGCTAAATGGTGACCTCTGGGGTCACAGTGTCACCATGTGGCCTTGGGGAGATTTCCTACCCCGCTGCATCTTAATTTCCCCACCTGGGAGACAGGGACCGTATGCAGGTCAGTGACTACCACCAAGGCCCCTGAGGGTTGGATCTTGGCTGTGTGGCCTGGGGCAAATTGCTTAACCTCATCTGTGTCTCAACTTCCTCATCTGTAGATTGGGAATCATCGGAATGCCGCCTCCTGGGGGTGCCCTGAGAATCAGGCGGGCTGAGGGACACAGATGATTCCGGACGGTCTTCACACAGCAGGGGCTGCAGAGGGTCGGGCGCTGCTGACCTGCCGGTTCATACTGTCGCGGGG
This sequence comes from Tamias sibiricus, assembly GCA_025594165.1. Taxonomy (NCBI): domain Eukaryota; kingdom Metazoa; phylum Chordata; class Mammalia; order Rodentia; family Sciuridae; genus Tamias; species Tamias sibiricus. The sequence continues at coordinate 14,066,810 of CM046664.1, forward strand.
AGAATTAAATGAGTGACAGCTGGCAGGCGCTGGCACACGCCGGCCGGCCACTCGGGAAGCCTTGCTTCATCGCCGTGAAAGTCGTTTCCCCGCCGGCCTTTGATCCTGCTGAAAATGCTTCGTGGCCAGAGGAGAGACAATGGACTCCACCAGGGCCACCGACCAGGCAAGGACACCAGAGCAGGGGACGGGCTGAGACGGAAACTCCTGAGCAACCAGAATTGCTGGGTTCAGGGAAGAGAAAAACTCACCCTCTGACGGGCAGGGCCACACCTAAGGTCACTCTCCACGAGGACTTTGCCGACCACGGCTCCCCCGCGACAAGGGCCTGATATCCGTGTCCCCACCCGGGCGGCAGCTTTGGGTGCATCGTGTGATGCGGGGCTGGCTCTGCCCTGCATGGAGAGGATGAGCCGTGGAGAAGGAGCTGCGGTCAGGAAGGAGAGAGCGAGAAGGGCGCGGCCGAGAAGCTGGCGGGTACAGCCGCGCCCGGCGAGGCCAAGGGGCACTGGGAGATGGAGCCAGGGTCCAACGCCATGGAAGATGGAGCCAGCCGTCTAAGGGGCTTGATGTGCCCAGGAGTGAGCTTCCCGTCAGGTCCCGGGGGACTCTGGGGAACAGCCGTGTTCACCACCTTGGAATCACCGTGATTCCCAGCAGTGCGTGCGTGTGTGTGTGTGTGTGTGTGTGTGTGTGTGTGTTGTGTGTGTGAAAACTCATCAGATGCCAGCCACAGAGGCACACAGCTGGGATCCCAGCAGCACGGGAGGCTGAGGCAGGAGGATTGCAAGTTCAAAGCCGGCCTCAGCAACGTAGGCCCTGAGCAACTTAGCAGGACCTCTGTCTCAAAATATAATGTAAAAAGGGCTGGGGGTGTGGCTCAGTGGCTCAGCACCTCTGGGTTAAATTCCCAAAAGAAAAGACTCATCAGACTGCATACCTTAAATCCATGCAGGTTATTATATGCCAACTATATCTCAATGACTCTATTAAAAAATGATACCATCTTTAAAAGACATGGGATGAGAATCGATGATATAAAGATGTTTAGGGCAACAGTGTTAATAGCAGCAAAATTGATTAATCACTTGAAAAACAACAGGAAAAAAGGAGAAGAAAAAAAACAGAAAGTTCAGCATAACCAAAAAACAACAATTATAACAAAATCACCATGTTCCCAGGAAGAAATAGGGTGTGACTATTAAACATGATGTTATAAAAGACTAATTAATCATGTGGCTAAAAAAAAATTAAGTGGAGAGAAAAAGATACAAGACAATCTATATAAAATTATATTTATACCATTTCTCTTTGTTAAAAAATTAATAGAGCCGGGCGCGGCGGCGCATGCCTGTAATCCCAGCACTTTGGGAGGCTGAGGCAGGAGGATCGCGAGTTCAAAGCCAGCCTCAGCCATGGCGAGGCACTGAGCAACTCAGTGAGACCCTGTCTCTAATAAAATACAAAAAAGGGCTGGGGATGTGGCCCAGTGGACGAGTGCCCCTGAGTTCAATCCCCAGTACCACAAAAAAAAAAAAAAAAAAAAAAAAAAAAAAAAAATACTGAAAGGACCTATAAGATGTGGAAAAGGCAAGATTACGGGGAGTTTGATTTCTTTCTTTCTTTCTTCCTTCCTTCCTTCCTTCTTTCCTTCCTTCCTTCCTTCCTTTCTTTCTTTCTTATGCTTTTCTTTATTTTCACCCAAATTCTTACAAACAAAAAAAATGATTTTGGTAATCCAAAGAGAAATAAATATTGATTTAAAACAATAAATCGGGGAGGCCCAGAGGAACATGCCCCTGTCACAGTGATTCTGGAGGCTGAGGCAGGAGGACCACAAGTTCAAGGCCAGCCTCAGCAACTTAGGGAGACCCTGTCTCAAAATAGAAAATAAAAAGGGCCGGGGGGATGTGGCTCGGTGCTAGAGCACCCGTGATTTCCAGCTCCAGTCACACACACACACACACACACACACACACACACACACACACAAAGGGTGTCTAAGGATCCCCTGCCCCAGCTCTGCAAGGAGGGAAAATCCAGAGGAGCCTTCAAGTTGAGGTGACCTTGGCTCCCCTGATCCCAGGCCCCGTGACCCCTGCTAAACTCCTCCAGACGGAGACTTGCGGCCCCGGGTTCTGGGCAGAGGCGGGGTGCTCTGCGGCCCGCACGCGCTGATTGCATTAGGCCTGCTTCTGTTTCCCTCTAAATAGATTACGCTTTTCTTGAACTTGCTCCAGTGGGTCCCGGAAATTCAGCGCAGGACGGTCCTGCGGTTCGTTTTCCGAGCTCCCTGGAATATGTTTAAGCATGTAATAAATACATTTAAGTCTAATCAGATAAATCGCTAAATCAGATCGTTATCTTTGAAACCAATTTGAGAAACCAGGCTCTGGCAGCAGATCCCGGGGACAGAAGGAAGTGGAAGAAATCAGAACACTTGCAGCAGAGGCCAAGGTCTCAGGGTCACCTTCCCACCCCACCCCCAAGTCTGAGTGCTCTCGCTTTCCTGGCCCAGCTGCAGAAGGAACTCGTGAAAGGTCACTGTGAAAACGCGCCCAGGTCCTACCAGCCACTCCAGACCTCCCAAAAGTCACCAGGGCTGGACTCTCACACATGGTCCATCTGGTCGACCTCCCCGACCCAGAGCAAAAGAACCTCCTAGTTCTCAGCCAAGACCTCGGAAGAGGTACCCTGAGGTTTTTGTCATGTCAAAGTCCTGCAGAATCAAGATCAAGGGGCAAGAACTTGAAAAACAGACACAACTAGGTTCGGAGACCTTGGACGAGTGCCTTGGTCTCCTCGTCTGTAAAGTGGGGATAGTAGCAGCACATGATTCACAGCACTGGTGGGGTTAAAGGAGCTAATGCATCTCAAGCACTTAGCACATTATTAATCCAGGTTGGATACTGTTACTGTCTGAATTATTTTGACCATGACTTCCTACCTAGCATACTTTCATGGGGACATACAATACCCCTAAGATGTAAGCTGCCTGCCAACGCTGTTGTCTTATTTTAACAAATACTAACTGAGAGCCAGGCACCGGGAGAGGTGATGATGTAATGGTGAACAAGACAGACAGGGTCCTTGATCTCAAGGAGTTGACAGTATTATGAGACGTGTGTAAATAAACAGCAAATAGGCAGCTAAAACCTGGGACATGTGTTACAAAGCAAAAGAACAGGTTCTCCTCAGGGAGAAAAAAATAGAAGGGGGCTTTTTTGGGTTGGGGTACCAGAAGACTTTCCAAAGACAAACAAATTTAAGCCAGAATATCAAAGTTCAATGGAAGACAGCTAGGGAAAAAGAAGAGATAGACTGCCCCAGACAGCGCATAGGGCATATGCAAAGGTCCTGAGGTGAGGAAAGCATTCCAGAACCAAAAGGAGGTCAGAGTGACTGGAGGTTGTTGAGTGAGGCCATTGAGGTGGGGAGGGGTGGACCCTGCCTCGCTGAGGGAGGGTTTAGAGCAGGCACGTGATTTGAATGGGGACTTTAATCTGGCTCTATGAAGAGAAGGCAGTGGAGGGGGAAATACGGAAGGCAAGAGACCAGATTAGAGGCTGCTTTCGCCATCCAAGCGAGGAAGAGACCAGGGCTGTGGCCGTGAGAAACGGGCCAGCTGGAGACACGTTTCCAAGACAGAATTCACAGGACGGGGCTCGCGGGGCAGATGCGGAGGGAGGAGGGTGCAGAAATCAGGATGAGGCGCAGGTTTCCCGTGAACACCTGGAGGGACGGTGGCGCCGTTGACCAAGCAGAGAAGGGTCACTCTGGAAAAAGAGGAAGAATTCCGTATCGGGCAAGTTATGTTTAAGATGCAGGTGACAAAACAAGACAGCGAAATGTTCCAAACAGAGGAGGTCGCCCAGGACGGCACAGCTGCGAAGAGGTGGAGGGAGAGGAGAGAGAGGCCGCTCTGCTCCACCCGGACGCCCGGCGTGCCTGACGCGGGGCAGGTCGTCGAAGGACGTGCGGACAGACGGGCGGGTACCAGGATGGACATGGGGTGCGTGGACTGCGGGGTGGGGTGCATGCATGTAGGGATGGAAGGACGGCACGTGGCCGAGTCCACGGGTGACTGGCGGTGTCCGTAGCTGGACGGCCGTGATGTCGTGAACTCGGGTTCCTCCCCCAGGAAGGAAATGCCTCTCCGCTTCCCAAAGCCCTGGCCTCTGTTTGGAGCCTCTTCCCGCCCTCTCCCCTTCGGACTCCTCAGACCTCGGCTAGAAGATGCTGCCTCGGAGAGACCTCGGAGCAGCCGAGCCGCGAGCCTCCCTCGCCCCTGCTTCACGGGGTTGATCCGGGTCTCAAGTCGTCTTGCTTCACTGCTGAAGGGTCTGTTTTGTGTCTCCCTCACGGGGGTTTAGTGCACGAGGGCAAGGCCTGCTCGGCATCGCCAGGTCTCCAGCACCAGGCAGAGTGCCTGGTGCGTAGGAGGGGCTGGGTGCCCGCATCAGACGGCTGGGTGGACAGATGCTTAGGGAAGAGATGGGTGGGTAGGTGGGTGGATGGACAGGCAGCTGAACGGATGGCTGGACACATAAGTGGGTGGATAGATGGATGGACATGTGGGTGGATGGATGGATGGATAGATGGATGGATGGGTGGGTGGATAGATGGACATGTGGATAGATGGATGGACATGTGGATGGATGGATGGATGGGTAGATGGATGGATGGACATGTGGATGGACGTGTGGATGGATGGATGGATGATGGATAGATGGGTGGGTGGATGGATGGATAGGTGGATGGATGGATAGATGGGTGGGTGGATGGATGGGTAGATGGGTGGATGGACAGGTGATGAACAGATGGAGGAAAGGGGAGAAGGATGGGAAGGGAAGAAGGTGGGAGGCAGGGGAGAAGAACAGATGAGCGACTGAGTGAATGAGCGCCCCCTTCCTTCTGATCCGTGCCCAAGACAACCACGCCCTAACATGGTCTGCTCAGACACCAGCTGTGGAGGCCCGCTGCACCCCCCAGAGAAGACACGGACCCTCCCCGGGGCAGACAAAGCTCTAGCCCTCTCTCGTAAAGCCCCGGGGAGCCTGCCCTGCAGCCGGCCAGTGCCCAGCAGCGTCCTGCCGCGGCCGCCGTGCCTGCGCTGCTCCTCCGCCTTAGGTGAGTGGGGCCAGGTCAGGCCACAGGGCTGGGAAGGAGGGGAAAGGGAGGTTTTAAAAAACCAGGGGAAATGACACTCTAAGAGACGAACAAACAACAGCAATAGAAAACACACTTTTAACATATGCAGCTTCTAAGGGAGTGGGTCAAGCCCCTGCTCTCAAAATATTCAGAAGATGACAAGCAGGAGACATGAAGGCTGACGTGACCTCCGAGAAGCACCGGCTGACATCAGCAGAGGCAGGTGCAGCATTCGCAAGAGCTTCCAGAACACGCAGGGGGGTTGGCGGCTGGAGGACAGGGCTCCAGTACCCTGTGCTTCGTTTAGACACTTGGGAGGGTGCGCGCTCTGACAGATCTGTCCTCTGGAGCCCGGAACTCCCCTCCAGCTTTAGAAAGCCACTACGAGGGCAGGGGTTGTGGCTCAGCGGCAGAGCGCTCGCCTCGCACGTGCGCGGCCCGGGTTCGATCCTCAGCACCACGTAAACATAAATGCATTGCATTGTGTACAACTAAAGTAAATAAATAAATATTAAGAAAAAAAGAAAGCCACTAAGAAGGCTGAATAGGAGGAGGAGGAAGAAGAGGAGGAAGAGGAGGAGAAGGAGGAGGAGGAGAGAGAAGGGAGCCTGCTTTTTCTAAAGGGAGAATGTAGAGGGGCTGTTCCGGAGCACCTGAGGCCACAAGGCCACATGCTCCAGCCACAGGCCACCCCCTGTGCCGTCGCTGGACTCCCCTTGCCCCTAGAAGCTGGGCCTTTGCCTGGCAGACACCCAGCCTGCACAGTAACCTCATCCCCTGAGGACGGGGCAGGGGCTAAGACCTGGGCCCTGGAGCCCGCAACTGAGCTCCGATGCTTACGAGTTGCACACCCTCGGCAGCGGCTGAGCTCGACTTTCCATCTGTTAAATGAGGATGATAAGAGCGACCGCCGAGTGAGGTCACTGTGAGGAATGAATCAGATGACCCATGTCAAGTGTCTGGCAGGGCATGAACAGTCGACCCAAACTGGCTGCTATTATTATTTTTGTTGCTGAGTATTCCTTTATTTAACATTTATAAGGTACTTTATGAATGTCAGTACCTCATAACCCATTATAATCTCATAAAACCCATAAGAGGTAATGGAAGGAGTATTCTTTTTTTAAATATTTATTTATTTGCTTTAATTGTACACAACGCCTTTATTTTTACGTGGTGCTGAGGATCGAACCCGGGCCGCACACGTGCTAGGCAAGCGCTCTACCGCTGAGCCACAACCCCAGCCCCCGGAAGTAGTATTCTTATTTTGCACAAGAGGAGATGGAGATCCAGAGAGGTCAAGTAACTTAGACAACGTCACACAGCTGTGGTTGACCTGATTCTCAAGGCTCAGCTGACTGGTTCCAGGGCATTTGTTCATGGCTTCTACACTATACCAAAGTATGAGCCTTTATAATTCAGCTTTCTCACTCCCTGCTCACGCCATTTGCTTCACATTATCTTCCCAAACTTCTGGTGAGATAAAAATGCAGCAGGGTTTCATATTATTCCCATTTTACAGCCTCTAACATTGAGGAACAGAGAGGCCGGGGCTCTCAATACTGCCTGTGTGTTTCTCCTTCACCCTGCCCAGAGCAGCACTCGGTAAGCACCACCCAGCCCCAGCCCTTCCTCCACAGCACGCTGCTTCTTAATCACGTATGTCAATATATATCAGTGAAAACAGGCAGCCTGGTCCAGCTCAGGTGCATCCTGATGCAATATAAAATCTGTGTCCAGCAGCTTCCTTACGGCACCAAGAAGCCTTCTGGAATGAAACTGGTTTGATTTTTAAGTAAAATGCCCAACATCCTCTGGAGAATGCAATCCTTCATTAGGAAACCATTTTACTGAGTGCTTACTGTGAGCTGGGCGTGGGCTTTATATGGTGTAACTCACCACATGCTTATGACAAATCCAAGAAGCGGGTGTTATAATTATCCCCATTGCACAGTTGAAGAAGCAAGAACCCTCAGCCCCTTCATTAAAGGAAATGTACAAACCCTGCCCCTGCTCTTGTGACAAGGGTGCCCTGAGTTACCAGGTCAGCCAGTGTCCCAGGCCAACTGGTCCCAATCCTGCTAACCCCAGGGTCTCTTGGCCCTAGCCTCAGGCCCCCAGAGGGCACCCAGGATCCAGACCACCTGGCTGGCCCTATGGAATTTGCCAGGCCGTCTATGGAATGTTCCAGACTCCAGGCCCTCTACCCTCTGCACACCATTGTGAAACAGCAGCACTGCCATTGACCTCAGAAGGACTCAGAAGACTCCAATGAGACAATGTAGCTCTGCAGGATCTGGGACACCCCCACCTAGACCCACACCAGCTAGCTTCAAAGCCACCTATAAGCGGGGTGAACTGGGAGTCCCCTCCAGTCTGATGCATCTAATCACCCACACACCATCCCAAAGCTGCTGCTTGGAGCCCATTCCCATGGAAGATGAAGAGACAAAAGTCACCATCCCTGTCCTTAGCCCACCCCCACCACGGCCTCCCACCTGCCTCGCCAACCTCATCTCCTCCTATCATTCCCCAAACTCTCTTCCGGCTCCCTCAGCTGGCCACGCTTCATGACCACCACATACTTCATGAGGGGCTTCCCTGCATGCATGAGAGGTCTTGCTCCCTCAGCCATTTTGGTAACTTTCCATTTTTATACCCACCCCAACTGTCCCCTCCTTTGGGAAACCTTCCTTCATGGTCTCCTATACTCAGCTCCCAAGGCACTGCCTGTCCCATCTTTCATGTCACCTGCAGCTGACACAGTCCTCTGCCTCTTACTGCGTCACATTCCTTTCTTAGAGCCAAGGACCATGCCCACTCACCTCTAAAGCCATTGGACTTCACATGGGCTTGGCCCAAACAAGAGTCTCAAAATGCTTGTGGAGTGTCTAGGCAAATGCACCTGCCATTCTCAGAAACAAATGGAAAACCCCAGTGAGCCAAAGTCAAGGGCAAAAACAGAGGGTGGCAACCTTTTCTGAAAAAGACAAGAGAGTAAATATTTTGACTCTGTAGCCAGATGGTCTCTGGGTTGCAACAACTCAACTCTGCCCCCTATAGGGCTAAAGTAGCTGTGGAGGGTATGCAAATGAGTGGGCGTGGCTATGCACCAATAAAACTTTATGTAAAAGAGTAGATGTGGCCACAGAGTAGATGTGGCCACAGTTTGCTGGTCCCTGAACTGGGCTGATATGTTTTAAAGTGGCACGAAGCAGACGGGATTGGCCTTAGCAAGTCCTCCTCTGTGTCCCTGTAAAAATATCTGACAAGGCTAGAAGACAGAGAAGCAATCTTAAAGAGAGAGAGAGAGAGAGAGAGAGAGAGAGAGAGAGTGAGAGTTTAGTATATGCAATCTCCTAAGAAAGCCTGAACAGTTTCCCAATGATTAAAAAGATCTTGTCAGAACTCCCTTGGACCTTGAGGCCTCAAGGCAGACGTGGAGAGAACAAAATTTAGGCTCTCTGTTCGTGACAGATTCCTCTAAGGGGACAGATGTGACTCAGCCACAAACTTGAGATTACAGAGGACAGGGTACTGTTTGGACATTACTGCTTTTTTTTTATTATTTATTATTATTATTACTACTAACTCTGTCATTTCTATTGATAAATTCTGCCCTAACTGATATCTTGGAGAAAGAAAGAAAACAGAAGAGAAAATTAGCTCCAGGGAGAAAAAACCAAACTCGAAGGAAATTTAATTAAATAAATAGATTTCTTGACTCTAACAGAAAAGAAATGTGACGTGTCCCAAAATCCAACTTCCTCCATGGCCCTGCCTCCTGGGGAACTGGCAGAGCATGAGAAGTTCAAACACTGCCCCCCAGAGCAGGAGGCCGATTTCATCATCAATATGCTCTTGCCAAGTTCAATCACGTCCGTCAGGGCAGCGCTGGCTGGCTCCCTTCGACCTCTCTTACCCTTTGCCAGTAAATGCATTTGAAAAGAAATTTTGGATTATTTCTTAGCTCTGTTTTCTTGCATCCTACAGTGGATGAGACCTCTCCAGGACAGCTGCGGGCTTTCTTCCTGGGAGAAGCCGTGTGCAGTCTCCACGTGGGTAGTTGCCTCCCTCCTGGGCCATCTTGCTAGATGCAGGAGAGAGACACCCAGAGCCTGACTCCTCTGCCTCCTCTCTGAGCTGCTCTGTGTCATTTTGGCTGTGAACTTCCGTCCTGGTCTATAAATCGGGGGCAAGAACATCAGGCACTTAATCCACCCGGGAGACTGTTTGGAAAAGGATTCCATGAGATCAGATAGGTCAAGACACAAAATCGTAATCATCAGTGCCCAAGAATGATAATAACAAAGTACCCATTATCGTCACACCACTTGAGGCATGGAACTTTGTATTTTTGACCTCACTGACTCCTCAGAACAACCCCAAAAGGTGTCATGTGAATTTTCAGACCCGGCAGTGATGGTTCAGAGTAGTGAATTAACTTGCCAAAGGCCACACAGCAAGTACCCCACACAGCAAGTACCCCACCTGGTACAGGAATACAGTAGGCAGTTAATACGTGCTGATTAAAGCTGAATACACACATTAATTGCACACTGAAATGTAGTCATCTGTAGATTCTCGTCATAAGCTCTGTGGAAAGCTGGCCTGGGTCTGTTTTCAAGGGAACATCATTAAAGATACTCGAGGGGTTTTCCTATCCAATTTGGATAGGAAACTCTTATCTGCAGGCGGAAGTTTCAGGGGAGGAAACCAGAGAATTTATTTCATCGGGGAGGGTCTCCTTCTTTGCTAACAGCTGTAGCTAGAGCTGGTATTGCAGCGCCCAAACAAAACAAAAGTAGCAAGCATGGTTGGTTGGGCAGATACCACGTGCCAATACTGGGCCCAGTTCTCTAGGCACCACCTCACTGCACCCCAGGCCCCGCCAAAGACGAGGCAGGCACTCTGGCAGCCCTCATGCCCTGAGTCCACACCCCAGCGTCCCAGCAAGCCCAAGGCAGGGCTGGCGTCGCTGGTGCAGTCTGTGCTTTGGAGAACACTGGAGGGGCATGGCTTCCTTTCAGACTGTAGGCTTTATCCCCAACCCCCTGTGTCACCTCACTTCTTCCTGCTCCTCACCGACAGCCTGGCCACAGCCTCAGCCAGGCCCACCCACCTCTTGAACCCCATCCCTTCTTTTTTTTTTTTTACAAAAGACAGGGCAACCTCTGCCTCACAAAGTTGCTGCAAGGACTCCAAGGAAAGGCTGGCACACCATACATCCGGCACATTGTGTACACGAGCCAAGGCCTCATATGTGGCAGCGGGGGAAATAAGCATCTGGGCAGATCCTGGACAGGAGTGACTTTAAAGCTTCCTCGCCCGCATCCATTGTCACCAAGAACACCGAGGAGAGACCTTGGAACACCAAGCTTTCCTTCACAAAGAAACCTCCAAGCCCCTTGTGCGGTCATAATTCCCCTTGGCTAAAATTCCAGCATCCTGAGTTAGAACTGGCACTGCCAGGGAACCTGCAGGACAGTGCCAGGACCTGAGGTGGGAGCGATTTCCCTTGACTTCTCCTTTACCCTTGACCATTTAGGTACAAGAATCGGAGGAACCAGCCGGGCGCGGGTGGCGCACACCTGTCATCCCAGCACTTGGGAGGCTGAGGCAGGAGGATCGCGAGTTCAAAGCCAGCCTCAGCCATGGGGAGGCATTAGCAACTCAGTGAGACCCTGTCTCGAATAAAACACAAAAAAGGGCTGGGGATGTGGCCCAGTGGTCGAGTGCCTCTGAGTTTGATCCCCGGTACCAAAAAAAAAAAAAAATTGGAGGAACACAGACACGGTTGAGCCAAGTTCTGGCGTTTTCCCACGCACTGCGCCCTTCTTCCCCAAGACCAACCAAGAAGCGAGCTATACCCAGCATATCTCTGCACACACAGACTTGTACCTGACGGATTTCAACGTCGAAAGGTCTGCAGGGCAGGCAGCTTTTACAACACACAATGGCTTCCCCCAGAAAACAGATAATAAAAACAAAATATTTTTGAGCTTTGAGGATTTGAAAGAAAAAAGAATCCTGAGCAGATCTGCCATTTGGCATCTGGTGGGCAATAAAACAGAACCATCAACCCAGAAAGCCAGCAAAGACGCCCCAACAATGGGACGTTCTTGAAAGGCAACCTCGTAGCTCTTTTTCCCAGAAAACAATCTCCAAGCTCTCGCTGGGACGGTGTGAGGTCCCCCAGTCCCTGTACACCCCCAGTCTGTGACAACCGTGCCAACAAGTCATTCCTGCTGATTCTGTGTCTCGAGCAGTTGAAAGCCACAGTTCACCCCAGAGTCTCAGCCCAGGGGGGTGGCGTACGCCTGGAATTCCAGCAGCTCGGGAGGCTGAGGCAGGAGGATGGTGAGTTCAAAGCCAGCCTCAGCAAAAGCGAGGTGCTAAGCAACTCAGTGAGCCCCTGTCTCTAAATAAAATACACAATAGGGCTGGGGATGGGGCCCAATGGTCGAGTGCCCCTGAGTTCAATCCCTGGTACCCCCCCCAAAAAAAAAAAACCAAACAAACAAAAAAAAAAAAACCAGCCTCCTTTCAAGGACTGGGTGTGGCTATGGGTGGCAAGTCACTGGACCAGCAAGAACATCCAGTCTGAGACACAGAGAGAGGGCCAAGGGCTTAGGGACCATCTTTCCTGTCCCTGGTGTAATGCAGAACAGGACCCTCGGCTCAGGCCACGTGGCCGGCCCAGGCTCCGGAGGCAGAGTGGAGGCCGAGCCAGGACCCAGGCATCCGGCCTGCAGCCTGGGCTCCTGCCGCCAGCGCTGCCTCCCCTGGGGGTCAGAGGCTGTGCATCTGCAAACCTGATGGACGGTTTGACAAGGCCCCGGGGGAGGGGGAGAGGCGGGGCGTGCGCCTGCGCACGTGAGCGCGCTGGCGGGAGGGGGTCCCTGCCGGCTCCCGGCTTTCATCTGCTTCCTGTTAATTTGACTAAAGACCCCTGGGAAGAGCACGCTCGGGGCACGGGAGGCCAAACTCCAACTCAATTACAGATTTCTGAGCCTTTTACAGAACCTCGGTCTCTGCAAAACCTCCTGGCTTTCGTCTGGCCTTGGAATACTGAAGCTGTCATCATCGTCATCAGAGCCCGGCGGCTGTGCGCCAGGTGCCCCCAGGAGAAACCAAGTCGGTGGCTCTTGCCCCAGCGAGTCTGCCCCAGGGCACAGTTGATGGGGCCCAGAGGCACTTTTGGGGGGAGCTGGGAGGTGCACCACCGAGCTACACCTCCAACCCCCAGAGGTGTTTTCCATGGTCACAACTAAGGGGCGAGGGGACAGGATACCACCAGGAAAACCTCCTACCTGGGGCTGAGATGGTGACCTTGTCATCAGTCAGAAATGACAGACAGTGAGGGTTGCTCCTAAGCAGGGCACCCCCACCCCCGGCTGGCTCCTGGACAGGCTGCAGAGAAAGGACCCGACAGAAGGTGACAGTCCCCGGCCTACACGCCTCGAGTCCAGAAACAACTCACTTTGGGGGGAGTTAGCCTAAGTTTCTATAAAAGACTATGAGAAACTTTTCCCTATTTCTCAAATATGTTACAAGAAGAATGGGATGGGGGGGTGGGGGGGTGCCTTTTTTTCTATCCCAGAATACCCAAAGGGATCGGAACGCCGCCCCCCACCCCCATCTCAAGGGCACAGTAGCTCCTTGGAGTTCAGGGGCTCCACTGAGGTGGCAGGCCAGGCCCTGGGTCAGCGGTCCACCCCCGTGGTGGGGGGGCGCCTCGCCAGCTCTGGGTTCTCGAGGTCGTTCAGCCCTTGAGGATCTGCCTTCTAGAAGCTGCCACAGGCGTGCCCAGCGCCACAGTTACTAGGGAACAGGGAGGGAAACCTTGGGCTAGTCTCTCTGGCTCATGTGATTCGCAGTTCGCTCCAGACGAAGGATGCTCAGGTGATGAAGGAGCCACAGACAGAGGCAATGCGGTGCAAGGGTGCCCATGACCAGGCTGATGGCAAAGACCAGAGGCTCACAGCCCAGGCTCAGAACCAAGATGCTGGAAAAAGAAGCCGCGACCTCAGCCCCTTGCAAGACATGGCCAGTGGCTTTTTTCATCTTTTTGCTGGGCTAAGATGTTGATTTGCACTGAAGCAAGCCCCGCCACTTCTCTTCATAGCCCTTCCGCTGACACCCTGCTGGGGGGCTCCTACCTGTGAATTAATATTTGTGCCTCATTTGTATGGAGCTGCCATTTATTGAGCACTTACTATAGTACACCCAGAGAGGGTAAGAAACCTGCCCAGGGTCACACAGCAGGTACCACTGCAGTGCTTGAGCTCAGACCCTTGTCAATTTCATCCCAAAAAGGTGCTTCCGTGGTGCAGCGTCTTCCATGCTGACTTCTTGTCTGTTGCCCACCAGACTGTGGGTTCTTAGAGGGTGGGGCAGAGCTGCCCCAAAGCCGCCTTAGGCACCTGCAGGTCAAGGTCAGCCAAGGAAAGAGACCCAGGGATGGCCCCGGCTTCTAGCCTGCCTGCCCAGCCTGCCGATTCTGTTGTACAACTGGCGCAGAAAAAGTTGCACCACTAATCCGAGACTAGTTGCCTGCTGTAGCTGGGCGCGACCTTTCTCAACTCTGGGATTGTTTTTCCTCATTTGGACGTTGAGGGGATCAGTCTGAGGTTCCTTCCCGTTTGCATAGTATTATCTTTCCTGTGGCATTATTATCTGTTCTGAGTCAATGCAACCTTCCGTTCTGGGAAGCTTATCAGGCAGCGCCTCCTGGTGGCCAAAGGTAACACTGCACCCTCCCAAAGTGGCCCCGGGTGGGTAGCAGATCCAAGAAAATAAATCCGGGAAGGAAAATTCATCTAGGTGACAGCAGCCAACCAGCTATTTGGTACGAACTCTGCCAAGCCAGAAGGCTAGGGTTTAAGGCAAAACTACAGCCCTGACACTCAGTTTTTCCCTGTACCATGATAATGAAGACAGAAGGTCTTTAGAAGGTAGAGTTTAAACACCGGTCCTGGCTCCCAGTTACAGAGCCTGCTGGCCTCGTTTCTCCTCCACAAAATACCAGACAGAGCACGGGGAACAAAAGCGCTAAAGAAAGAAAACGATCCAAGGATGAGGCGAAGCTGGGCTGGCCTGGGGCCCCGGGCTGGCCGGGGGGCTGGGAGGCTCTGTCTCTCTGCGTGACCTCGGGGACTGGGATGGAGGAGTGACCCCAGTGGGGCTGTGGATGTGAGGCAGCCCCACCTTCCAGAATCCCGCTGGGATGTGGCACGCTTCAGCCCAAAGAGAAGCGTGCAAGTACCTGGTAGGGAGAGGAGGCCCCCCCCTCAAAGACCCCACAGTCTGGTGGGGGATCAGACAAGAAGTCAGCATGGAAGACGCTGCACCACGGAAGCACCTGTTTGCGATGAAACTGACATGAGTCTGAGCTCAAGCACTGCAGTGGTACCTGCTGTGTGACCCTGGGCAGGTTTCTTACCCTCTCTGGGTGTACTATAGTAAGTGCTGAATAAATGGCAGCTCCATACAAATGAGGCACCGCTGGTATACAAATATTACTTCACCCCACCGTAGAGGCCTCCCCAACCTCTCGGTGAGTTTATCCCCCTCCTCCCAAAGGAAGTTTTCTTGACATCATGCTGCAATCTCTCCTGGTTTAGAACACGTGCGCATTTGTTTGAACTAATGCTTTTTATTTCTCGTTTGGTCTTTTTTATAAGAGTTAGCAAAATTTTCCTCCAAAGCTCCAGAGAGTAAACATTTCTGGCTTCGTGGGCTACAGTCTCTGCCACACTACGCGGATCTGATGTCGTAGTGTGAAACACACACACACACACACACACACACACACACAGACAAGAAGAAAACACATAGGTGTGGCAGTGTCCCCAATAAAACTGCCTTTACAGAAGCAGGTGACAGCCAGAGCTGGCCAGCAGACTGTAGTTTACCCTCCTCTGCTTTAGAAAAGGCCTCGGGGACCCGCCCCCTCTCCCACGCAGCCCCCCCATCCCTGGCATAAATGGCTTTCCCGAATCTACCGATGCTTCCTCCCTCCCTCCAAGGGCTTCATGTCCATGATTAAATTGTGACACTTCATTGCTCGGTTCATTCATTCCTGTTGCTCCTGAGCTCCGGAGTTTGTAGGAAACAAAAGAAGACCTGGGTGTGAAATGCGCGCCTGGGGCGAGACCGGGCAGTCCGCTTTTTTGACCGAAAGTCCTGATGGGAAGGGAGACGTTTCTTTGGGCTCCTGGCTTCAGAGGTGCAGTCCGGGTCATGGCTCTGGGACCAAGGTGTGGAGGGACATCGTGGAGAAGGACATGCCCAAGGAAAGCCTCTCGGGACGTGGCACTAGGACGCAGAGAGAGCGCTGCTCACCAGGGACAAGACATAAACCCCAAAGGCCCGCCCCCAGTGACCCACCGCCTCCAGCCTGCGTGCCTACAGCTGCCGCCCAGTTAACCCATATCGGTGGATTAATCCACACCTCTGTGATCTAACCATCTCACCTCTGAAACGTCTCCCACTGTCTCCCACATGAGCTCGGGGGACGCCTCCTATCTAATCGGTAACAAGGCCCACATTCAAGTCCCAGTGCCCTGCGATTTTCTGGCCGTGTGACCTCGGTGATTCTCCTCTCTGTGCCTTGAGGAATACAAGGAGCCCTGCTTCGTGTGACAATGGAGCGGAACAGCTGGGAGTCGGGCCTGGTGCCCAGAATGCTTTGAATGGTTTATCACTGGTTTTGCTTTTGGAAGATGGCTCCTGCGATCCCAGAGACAGAATCTACAGCTGAAGGGGAAGACGGGCGTTATCAAAGCAACTGCAACGACCACTGCCCACGGAACCCCACGGGATTGGGGCAGGTGGCATCAGAGAGGCTTCCTGGCAGTGGTGACATTAAAGTTGCCCCATCTTGAGGGACCATCAAAAGTGGTGTAAGAAGGGGGAGGGTTCACTTCAGGAAGACACAGTCCAGGAAGCTCGTGATACCCCTTTCGATAGGTGCAAAGAGGAGGTGGAGTCACCAACAAACCATTGCAATCGGTGGGGGCTGAGAAGCAGAGAGGAACGCATCACAAGAGGTATAGACCAAGGAGGCGGCCAGGTAGGCAGAAGTCTCTTCCTGCAAGCTTTCGTTTGAGTTACACGGCTTCTTGGTTTTTGCCCAGGGAGACATAATACAAATGATGAGCAGAGAAAGAATCAGCACCCCTAATCCAAGAGCAACTTCTCCCAATTACCAACTGACAGTCTTATATGAGAAGTACCCAAACTATTATTTGGGGAAAAAAAAAAAGCCAGGCACGGTGGCGTACGCCTATAATCCCAGCACTGTGGGAGGCTGAGGCAGGAGGATCGCGAGTTCCAAGCCAGCCTCAACCATGGTGAGGCACTTAGCAACTCAGTGAGACCCTGTCTCTAATAAGATACAAAAAAGGGCTGGGGATGGGGCCCAGTGTGCCTCTGAGTTCAATCCCCGGTACCAAAAAAAAAAGAAAGAAAGAAAGGAAAAAAAAAAAAAAAAGCATCGTATGGACCATAACTTACAGACACATTTGCCTATTCCTTAGTATTTTAAAAAATTATGTCCCAAATAATTACACTTTGCCGCCTTCCCTTGGCCCGTTTGCTGCACTTTTAAAACATGCTCATGACCCAGGAAGCCCCATCCTGTCTCAGAACCACGCTGGAAAGGACAAACGGGCTCCAGCCTGCTCTTCCCACCGCGGGTGTGGTCGTGAGGCTGCCTGAGCCCTCAGCACCGGCTCCCTAGCACGGGCCTGCTTGCAGATGTACAACGTTGCTATCTGGAACTTCCATGCAACCTTTAAGTAATTTCTGTTTGTCTCTGTTCTGGGGTTTGGGGCTCTGTCCCTGCAAACCCACAAAGGGCTGCCCTCGCAAGCTGAGCAAATGACAACACAGGGAACACTCCCCTGCTCTCCTACAGGGAGATCCTGTGTTTAACAGGGTTCCAACACTGCCTTGGACTCTCTGGGGCTGTGTGACCCTAGGCAAAGACTCCACCTCTCTGAGTCTCCGTTCTCTTACCAGAGTATAGAACGAATAATCACGCAGACCTCGCGAGGCTGTTGGGATTAAATGAGGGGGTGCTGCACATCAGCTGTCCAGCCCAGGACGGGACCCCGCAGCACAATCCGCGAGGGCTGCGGCTGTCCCGCTGTCACTGAGTCACTCAGTGACCACTTCCCACGCTCCAACTCGGACCCAGGCTCTGGGATCATTCTGGCACAGTGGTTCCCAAAGTGTGGTCCCTGACCACCAGCAGCGCCTGGGAACTTGGCATAAAGGCAGATTCCCCGGGGCTGCCCTGGACTGGCTGACGCGGGGACTCTGGGGTGGATGGAGCCCTCTGGGGAACTCCGATGCGTGTACAGGTCTGAGAACCACCATTTTAGTGGACGGGGGCAGGAACCATAAGTAGACAGCACCATTTTAGACGTGGTAGGGACCGCGAAGGAAGTAGAACAGAGCGACAGCCAGCCGGGTGTGGTGTCACACACCCATAGTCCCCCCTACTCAGGAGGCTGAGGCAGGAGGTTCACTTGAGCCTGGGAGTTTAGGGCCAGTCTGGGCAACGTGGTGAGACCCCATCTCTAAAAAAAAATAAAATAAAATCTGGGCGCGGTGGTGCACGCCTGTGATCCCAGCACTTGGGAGGCTGAGGCAGGAGGATCGCGAGTTCAAAGCCAGCCTCAGCCATGGTGAGGCACTGAGCAACTCAGTGAGACCCTGTCTCTACTGGGGATGTGGCCCAGTGGTCGAGTGCCCCTGACTTCAATCAATCCCAGTACCAAAATAAATTAATTAATAATTAATTAATTAAAATAAAAACAATAAACCAGAGTAATGAGAAATAAGATAGAAACTAATTAAGACAAACTGGGAACTCTGAGACAGTGCATCTCTGAGCTGAGACCAAACGACAAGAAATCAGCCAGGGGAAAACCAGGGCAGCACATTCCAGGCACAAAGAATGACTTGTGCAAAGGCCCTGGGGCAGGTTATGTGAGGAAGAAGAGGATCGGGGTGGCTGGGTGTCATGAGCTAGTGAAGACATCAGGAGACAGGGACCTGGGTGGGAGTCCAGGGAAGAGACCTGGGCTTATTCCAAGACGTAGCAGACCGTGTGGGTCTAACCCAGCGCTCACCTGCTTTAGTGCACGCAGAACCCGGGGTCCTCAGCGTCCAGCCCCCGCTGACCACACGGCACAGTGTCAGTTCCGAGCCCGGTTCTGCTCAGCACTTCGCAGGGCCGGGGACTAAGGAGAAGAAACAACTCCGGGCACATCAGCGATGCCAGCCGGGAGCCTGGGGACTTGCACAGGGGGCTCCGCTGACGTCAAGGAGCAGGCGGTGAGCGAGGGAGAAGGGGAGGTGACCTGAGAGGGAGTGGACGCTGGCACTGGCCCCGGGGTGCCCACCACAGAGGCTGGGGAGGAAACGTCCTGCCCCCAGGGAGCAGCCGGGAGCTCCACGGGAGCAGCTCCTGTGTTCCAATTCAGCGTGGGGAGGCGCGGGGGGACGGGGACGCCGAGCTTAATGGAAGGAGGTGACCGGGGAGCCTGGAATGTGGTGGCACCCGATCCGACGGACGTGGAGCTAAAGGGACCAACTCATTTTTCCATCCCTTGCAACTGCCCCGGGAGGAAGATTTTGTGAGCATCTCCATTTACCAGGAGGAAAGCGAGGTAGAGACAGGTGGGGGGCCCCGAGGCCACCCCAAGAGCACAGGCAAAGCTGTCGGATCGGTCGGGGGTACAGCAGGGAAGCAGCAGCCACAGTGGCCACTTTTCTCTGGAGGTCACTTGGGTTTGGGGCAATGGACTAGATGCTGAAGTCCTGGCCCTGGCCACCCCTCCTTCCTGACCGGCAGGGAGATGACCACACCAGCCCCTCCTTGCGGCCCTCCTCCAGCAGCTGGACATGCCGATGTCCCTGACCACCGAGGCTGGGTCACCCATACCAGGGAGCGTCTGAGACCCAGCTGCAAATCTCAGCCGTCCCCACCGGAACGCGGGTTTCCCCAGCTCCTCGACAAGGTCCCCTGAAGAACTTCTCTCACGCGTGATTTGGGCATTAACTCGCGGTGGCCCGGTCCCCCGGGGGGATTCCCGCTGATGCCGTTGGCAGCAGAAGCGGGCCAGCGCCTGTGTGGGACGCGCAGCGCTCGCTGGCGCTGTCATCACGCGCCACACGGGAACGCCCCAGTAGACAGCCCTGGAGCCACCTGCCACCCACGTGGCGCGCCATCTTGGATGCTCACCGCAGCCCCAGCCAACCACCCAAGGAACAGAGGAGCCACCCAGCGGAGCCCAGCCAACCCGGGGAATCACGTGAGATACCAGAGCAGTTGTGTAAGCCACGCAGTTTGGAGTGGCTTGTCACCCAGCAATGGGTGACCAGAACCAACGCCCCGCGACTCCACCAACCACGGGGCTGCTCTGCTTCCTCAAAGCGCTCCCGAGGCTCCACGGCCTGCTTCTCTGCTCCGGCTGCTGCTCCTCCTGCTCTTCTCCCGTCTGACACCCTCTTGGCATTCAAGTCTCCGCTTTAATGTCACCTCCCCGGGTTTGGGTATCCACTTGGCTAAGCTACACCCCTTGGTTTCCGTCAAGGCTACGGAGGTGTCGTGACGGTGCGGTTAGAGTCCCTCGTCTGCTGATTTCAGGAAGGGGGACCATCCCCAGTGACCTGGCGGGCTGATTCGACCCATGGAAAGATCCGAGGCTTCCTCCCCTGAAGACGTGGGAGTTCCATTCACAGGTGGCAACTTCAAGTCATGCCCAAGAACGCCAGCCCTGGGGCTGGGGTTGCGGCTCAGCGGCAGAGCGCTCGCCTAGCCCGCGCGCGGCCCGGGTTCAATCCTCAGCACCACGTAAAAATAAAAAGGCATTGGTATACAACTAAAAGCAAATAAATAAATATCAAAAAAAAAAAAAAAAAAGAATGCCAGCCCTGCCCGGCAGCCTGCCTGTGGACTTCAGATCCGCACAGTCATTCCCCCAGCCCACCCCGGTCGTGTGAGCCAGTGCCTTGCCATGAATCTCCTGACGTCCCCACCCTGCTGGCCCTAGTGTTCTCTGGGTGAAACCTCACTGACCATCCGGCCACCCCAGCCAACCTACCCGGTCACCTTCACCTGGGCTCCCTTTCATCCTCTGCATAAAACTCATCACCATTTGGTCTTTTTGATAGATAGCTTACCCTCCCCCGCCCTCAGAGTTCTCCACATCCTGAGAGAAGCAACCTTGTTTCATTCTCGGCAGGATGTTTCTTCCCCGGACAGGATGTTTCTTCCCCCAGGCAGGATGTTTCTTCCCCAGGCAGGATGTTTCTTTTCCCCTGGCAAGAGCCAATAGGCTTAAAGGTCACCCTGTTCTAGGGGCAAAGAGCCAATGGCATTGGGGTTGCTCTAGTGCACCCCCCACCAGAAATCCCTATATAAGGCCCTGTCTGAGAGACTCAGATCAGATGGAGAGAGACACACGGACACAACATCGGATTGTCGCTGCTGAGAGGAGGAAGACAGATACATCGGCTTGTCGCTGCAGAGAGGAGGAAGCCACTGCAACAGCTCCAGACCCATCGCCTCCAGCTTGACGGCAGCTGCCCCAGCCAACAGCTCCAGACCCATCGCCTCCAGCTTGACGGCAGCTGCCCCAGCCGGCAGCTCCAGACCGACCACCTTCAGCCCGACAGCTGCTCCCAGCTGACAGCTCCAGCCTCCAGCCAGACAGCAGCTGCTTTAGCTGACAGCTCCAGAGATCCCAGCCGGTGCAACCAAGCACCCACCTTCTGTCCAGAGCTTGCACACTCCCCTCTCCCTGACTCCCTTCTCCCACCAGAGCTTGCACACTCCCTTCTCCCTGACTCCCCTCTCCCACCTCTTCGACCATCGACCAGAGCACCTCTTCTCCGGTTTTCGATACCAGCCACGAAGGCTATTGAATAAATCTTTTGGCTGCACGGCTGTCCCCGGTGTGATGCTTTGCCCTTCACTTTTTTTCTAATCCCTGACCTTTCCCAGCCTATGGAAGAGCTGCACCATCCAGTAGGACTCTCTGGGACGACGGAATGTTCTAGAACTGTGCTGCACCCATTGGGTAGCTCCGAGGGGCCTCGGTGCTGCATTGCAAAGTGGCCTCTGTGAACGCAGAAGGGGATTTTTAATTCTATTTGATGTTGATGAACGTCAAGTTGAACTCGCCACGTGGACACAGCCGCTGCCCGCCCTGGACAGCTCAGGGCTAGGACACAGGCTCCCCATCACTCAGTCCCAAGTCCCCGACGGTGACTTAACCAGAGAAGGTTCCGGTGGTGTTTAGAAAGTGGACGACTGAGCCACCGGCCCACAAGCACCCTTGGTGACGTGTTTCAAGCCAAAGTCCTGACATGGCGCAAGGGACTCTCCAGACGCCGCGGGACGGGACAGGCGGAGGTGAACCCGGGGAAGGACACACGTCATGCCAGCACACACAGGCCCCGCGGGCTTGGGAGGGACGGCTCCTCCTCCGCCCGCCCCCACCGTCCCCAAGTTAGAAGCGACTGGAACAATGGGGCAATCAGGACCGGCTCCTACTCTTTGTTCTAGTCAAAGGAAGACTTTGTCATGGGAGGCGGGTTCTGGGGGGCTTCATTCCAAGCCCAAACTGGGAAGAAGCCAGAGAGCAGGGCAGGCTGTCCTATTTCGGGGCCACTCTGCATCCTGTTTTCCTCCTGGCTGCCAAGTTCTCTCCTGGATGCTCAGGAGAAGCAGCCGGATCCTTGGGGAGGCTGCCGGGGGAGGCTGCGGGTGGGGGGGAGGCCGTGTCCTCCACCAGCACCCTCACCTCTGGCACCTCTCCCTGCTCCGAGCCACCCTTCTACCCTGGCGGCAGGGTAGAAGAAACTGCTATGGTTTGTATCTGCTCCCAGTGCAGCAATGACTGGAGGCAGGGATTTGGGGAGTGACTGGATCGGGAGGGCTGTGCCTCATCAGGTGATGACTCCATGGACAGATTCATGTCACCTGAATCACGCCCTGGAAGGGTGTCTCTTGTCCTGGCCCCTTCTCCCCTCCCTCTCCCCTCCTTCCTGGCTGCCATGAGGCTGCTCAGCCGCCCCCTCCCAGCCGCAGGAGTCAGCCAACCCCGAGCTGAAACCTCTGAGCTCAGGAGCCGAAATGGATCCTTCCTCCTTTAAGTTGCTTTTGTCAGGTACTTTGTCATAGCAATGGAAAGGCGGCTCACACGGGATCCTTTGGCTTCAAACCCTGCAGTGTCCGCTCCTTGCCTGGCCTGCAGTGGGAGCTGGCCCTGCCCACCCGTCTGACTCAGGCTGCCTCTGAGGGACAGCACGACAGCACGTCTCAGCTGAGCCTCGCCCCAGCCCAGCTGTCCCCAGAGAACGCAGCTGGAACTGGGAGCTCAAGGCCGAGGAAGGGCCGCTGCGCTCAGACTCCAGCGTCCACCTTGGCTGGAGAGGAGAGAGGTAACGGCCGCCACCTCGACGTCCCCTGGGAGCCGGGCCCCGCAGGGCCACAAGGGAGATGGGGCAGGGGTCATGGGGAGTGGCCTGGGTGCCTTCCTGGGGGCCTGGGGGTTGGAAAGGCCAGGGGAATGGGCCACCTCGGGGGGAGAGGCTGGCCGGACAGAGGGAAGGGGCTGAAGAGGCAGCAGTGGGGGGGGGGGGGAGACGAGGGCGGAGGGAAGGGAGGGCTGGAAGCCGGAGGAGAAGGCGGAGGCCAGCCCTGCGACGGCCGGGAGCGGGTGTCCCCCAGAGCTCTCGTGTGGGGAGCAGACCCCAAGGTGGCCGTGTTGGAAGGTGGGGCCTGGGGGTGATCAGGTCGTGAGTGGATTAATGCCCTTGCAAAAGAGGCCCCAGAAAGCCACCATTCCCTTCTGCCTAGTGACAGATATGAGGCGCCGTCTATGAGGAGGGCCTTCCCCAGACACCGCCCTGCCACGCCCTGGCCTCGGACATCCGAGTCCTGGAGCTGCGAGCGACACAGCCCCGTCTGTGCGGCACCAGGTCAAGGTCTGCGGTTAGAGCGGCCCAGATGGGTTGATCCAGAAGAACTCAGGGAGAACAAAGAGAAGAGGATGGGAAGAGGTGAGCAGGGAAAGGCTAGAGGACCTGGTGAAGGTGATGACAGCTGGGTAATGGTGGTGGTGGTGGTGATAGTGGTGATGGTGGTGGTGATGGTGGTGGTGGTGATGGTGGTGGTGGTGGTGGTGGTGATGGTGGTGGTGATGGTGGTGATGGTGGTGGTGGTGATGGTGGTGGTGGTGGTGGTGGTGGTGATGGTGGTGGTGGTGATGGTGGTGGTGGTGATGGTGGTGGTGATGGTGGTGATGGTGGTGATGGTGGTGGTGGTGATGGTGGTGATGGTGATGAGTGATGGTGGTGATGGTGGTGGTGATGATGGTGATGAGTGATGGTGGTGATGGTGGTGGTGATGGTGGTGATGAGTGATGGTGGTGGTGATGGTGATGGTGATGGTGGTGATGGTGGTGATGGTGATGGTGGTGGTGGTGATGGTGGTGATGGTGGTGGTGGTGATGGTGATGAGTGATGGTTGTAAGGTTGTGGTGTTGATGGTGGTGAATGGTGGTTGTAGGAGTGTGGTAGTCATGGTAATGGTGGTGATGATAGTGATGGTGGTGGTGGTGATGGTGACAATGTGCTGGAGTCTAAGGTCCCTGACCTCATGGCCCCGCTCTGGGTGGACAGGAGAAATCCAAGAGGAATACCACACAACCCTCAAGTCTGCGGGGAAAGACCGAAGTTTAAGATAACATTTTTAGTTAGGGCAAAGGGTAGTAAACTGATGGAAGCCTCCAGCTCCTGAGAAGGTTAGAAGCTTCAAGGAATGGACTGTCATCATGGAGGGGAGAAGAGACTCTAACCCAGGAAGGACCCTTCCAGGGTGGCCCGCTGCTGCCCCCTGCTGGAGACTCGTGGCAAGGGCATCCTGCCGCTTTCTGGCGCTTCAAACTGCAGGTGGGCGGGGTTTGGAGAATGAAGGGGAAAATCTACAGGGGGGGTCTGCTGGAAGGCAGGTCACAGCCAGGTGAGGAGCTAGACAAGGCAATGACCACAGGTATGGTCAGGTGGGGCTGGAAGCTTGCTTTCTTTCTTTCTTTCTTTCTTTCTTTCTTTCTTTCTTTCTTTCAGCAAGGAACAGAGGTCCTGGGGCAGATGCATGCCCAGGATGTTGAGGGGAACCAAGGAGGTCCCAGAACCAAGAGTCTCAGAGCCCAGGACAGTCCTTTCCCATCCGGGCAGCTGGAGTAACATGCACAGGCTGAGCCCGGCCGGAGATGAGGCTGCAGAGGGGACGAGGGCCTCAGGGGTCCCTGGAGTATGTAGCCTTGGGCAGTGGTCCTCTAGTGTGAAGGTCCAGGAAGGGCCTGGTGGAGGACTCGGGGCTGGGCCTGAGGATGAGCAGGGCACAGACACGGAAAGGACCAAAGCGGGAAGCGAAGGGAATTCCAGGAGAAAGGACAGCACAGAGATGTGAAGGCCGTGCCTCGTCTGGGACTCTCTGAGACGTGGGTGGATTTGCCAAACGCTTAGGGCTTGAGGGGGGAGGGAATGGTGGGGCCCTCGTGGGGGCTGAATCCCTGGTGCCCCGAAATCCATGAAAAGATGGCGTGCTTTACACCACCGTGGGATTTCACCAGCAGGGTGAGGAGGGTCGTGCACTTATTTGAAAATATCTATTAAAGCCGGGCGCGGTGGCGCACGCCTGTAATCCCAGCACTCAGGAGGCTGAGGCAGGAGGATCGTGAGTTCAAAGCCAGCCTCAGCCATGGCGAGGCACATAGTAACTCAGTGAGACCCTGTCTCTAAATAAAATACAAAAAAGGGCTGGGGATGTGGCCCAGTGGTCGAGTGCCCCTGAGTTCAATCCCCAGTGCCAAAAAAACTATATATATATATATATGTATGTATATATATATATATATATATATATATATATATATATATATATATATTGAATGCTCCCTATATGCTAGATACTGACCTTTCACCCTGTGAACAAAACTGCCAGTAGCAACAGGTCAAGGGGCGCCCCTCCAGCAGCTTACAGTCTAGTGGGAGAGAGAGGCATCCACAAAAAACAAACCCACCCCTCAAAACAGGTGGAACTTAAAACGTGGTAAGTGGCACCACTACCTAAAGCAAAAGCAGAGGTGACACATGATGGCAAGGAGACTCAGAGCCCGGGGACATGCCCATCAAGTCCGAGTGAGGCTGGCGGCAGCCCTAAGTGCCACAGGAATTGGGGGAAACAGGGTCATTGCTTTTGAGGACCCAAGTCCTGGCTCCAAGGCTGGCATCTAAGCAGGGCCTGGCCACTGACTCTTCACTGAGAGGGGCAGGAGGGGCCGAGGCGGAGGCAGGAGGATCAGTTAGATCAGCGTCTCTTCAAACCACAGGTCACAACCGGTGAGTGACACGCAAAATGAGAGTGGCGGCTCACTGCCTGCGTTTGGCAAAGGATATGCAATAAAAGGAAAGAATTTAAGACATCCGGTCATGCACGGCAGTGGCGGGGGATGGAATACAAATCTTGTTTTGTTTTGTTGTTTGGTTTGGGCTGCACAGCTTGATCCAAAGAGGGTGCAGAGAAGTTGCCGAGAGGGTGGCCCAAGGTCTCATCCTGCCCAGATGTCACTAAAGACGAGTGTGTGTTCCTCGGAGAGCTCACAAAAGCCTGTCTCTAGCAGAACCGGAGCCTGGCTCTGCTGTTGGAGACTTTGCCAAACTCCACAGCGTGACTCTGATGAGAAAATCAAACTCCAAAAAGCAACGAAGAAGCTAATAACCTTCAGAGCTGTCTTCCTGCCTTCCGGGAGGCGGGGGGGCAGGGAACAGGGACAAGCATCCAGAAGCATGAATGTTCTGGAAAGCAAGATGGCACCGTGAGGCAGAAGCCGAAGATACACACACCTTTGCGGCAGGACCTCACTCCTCTCAACTCCCTCTCCAGGAACAGCCACAGATATGTCGCACGCAGATGGCGCGGCTTATGACTGATAGGGGAAATGTGGATGTGACCTACATTTCCAAAAACGCTTCCTGGTGGAATACGGGGTGTTCGTGTTCAGGCAAAGTGGGAAGGAAATACATTGACTGACAAAGGAAGATGACCGTGATGTCACATTGGAACTTCCTGCAGTTTCGTAGAAGAGGGGAAGCTGCCTGAGGCTTCTGGGCTTCCTGCCACAGGTGGGGGGGGGGGGAGTCACCTTGGAGCAGGTCTTATACACCGGGAGATGGAGAGGCGCTTCTTCACCATGCTGATGTCAGGCAAGTCAACAGCAAGGGGTTAGAGGTACCCAATGACAGGACCAGATGGTGGGCTGGGGGGAGCGGGGAGAGGCACTATTGCCTTCCAGGGAACACCTGGGAACATTGCTATTTGTCATGATGGGAGTCAGGGGGGACGTTACTGGTATGCACTGGGAGGAGATCGGGGATGCTGCTGAATAGCGCCCCCCATCACCCAGCACGGCCCTCGGCCGATGGCTTTGATGTTGACCACAGCCTAGATCAGAATCTGCTGGCAAGAAAGACAGCTAAAGGGCGTGCAAGGGGGATCTGAGCCAAGGACCTGTTTGCTTACGTTCTGTTTGGTTCAGTGCTGGATCCCGCCCCACTTCTGCACTTAAGTAGTCATTCAATAAACATCAGATTGTCGCATGGTGAATCCCACAAGGGCGTCTGTGACCAGGCGGACACTGGGTGCTGCAGGACTGGTGTTCAACAGTGACACCTTGTGGTAGTAACCAAAACGACAGCGCCGGAGGCCAAGAACACTTTTCTCTGCCTGGTATTTGCAGATCAGACCCCTTGGAACTCAAGAGGCCCAGATTTGAGGGAAAACCATGAATATGGAGGGCAGCTGGGAGCCTGAAGACACTGATAGTTGATGTTATGCTAATAAGGACAAACAGGTATCCGGTCGATGCAGTGAAAAGATCCAGGAGAGATGACAACGAATTTGGGCCCTAAACTGCTAAGACAAGTCACAGAGGTTATCTTATAGGTTAAAAATATATGTATATGAAATTTCAAAACAACATGTCTAAATAACCTCAATCCTAATGTTTAGAAAAAGCATGCGCATATCCATTTGTTGGGAAGAATTTCCTGGGTTCGATCCTCAGCACCACGTAAAAATAAACGCATTGTGTACAACTAACACAAATAAATATTTTTAATTTTCCTTAAAAAGAAATATCCAAGGTAAAAAGACCCTGGTCTCCTATATTTCCATTTTCCAGAATCTCAGGCAGAAGTTCAAACTCAAGAACCACCCCGTCCTCCTCTCCTAGCCTCCGAATCCCAGGCGCATCTCGGCTCTGCTCCAGGGCTGACCGCGTGGTCCCCGCCTGCTCCGGGTCCTCGGGGATTGCAGCAGCCGCCCTGGGACCGCCCTGGGACCGGCTGCGCACCTCGCCCACTCACCTGACTTGTGCACGTTCCTGAGACAGGAGAGCGAGGCGTTGAGGCGGGCGCACTCCTCCCGGTTGGCTCCGTACTTCTCCACGGTCTCACACACCCTGCTCGTCCGTCATCTCCAGGAGGTCCTCCAGGCTCAGCTGGCCCGGGGAGATTTCCTAGGGAAGGGGACAGAGAACCGTCATTTGGGTCCCAAACACCCTGAGAGCAGGGCACCGACGGGCTCCACGGTGCCCTCTAGTGGTGCCTGGCGCAAAGGCTTCGCTGAGATCTGGGAATCTGGGGTCAGAAGCGCCTGGGTTTGAATCTCAGGTGTGCCACTCGTTACTTAGATAAACTCAGACACGTTTCTCGACTTCTCTGGGCCTCACTTTTATCACCTGTAAAATGGGATCCTAAGTGCACACACACTGGGTAAGCTCAATACACCGTCAGCATTCCACACGAGCAATAGTTAACTATCTGTCTCCCCAGCCAGCTTCTGAACTGATTATGAACCAGGGCCCCATTTCATTCTGGTGCCTCCTGCTTGACTTGGACCGCAGGAACTCCACCAAATCCCACGAGAACTCAGAACAAGCGCCCTCCGAGCTGCCCGCTACTCTCGGCATCCTCTCGACCCCGGCCCCAGGGTCTAGGGTGCATATTGGGTCTTCAGGAGCCCCTAGAGCCAGGGGCTGGAAATGAAACCGGAGTTGTGTTCTAACACCGTGGAGCAGGGCTTGCATCCTGAGGCCCCGTGGTAAGGCTGGGGAATTGTGGGGCGCAGGAAGGGAAAACTCTGAACAGATGGGCTGGCAACAGAAAAAGCAGGATTCCCAGCTAGAAATATGATGGGAGGGGTCCCCTCTGCTATCTGCAACCACCCCTTCCCCAAAGCCCTGGACAAATACATCTCAAAAATTGTCAAACTTCTATATTCACACAGCTCTGAGTATGTGTATGTGCATGTGCCTTCATTTATAGCACTTAATGGTAGCCAATGGCTTTACACATATTATTATTTAAATAAGATTTTTAAGTCTGTGGATGCCAGGGCAATATTGTAGACTCTTTCTGCCCTCTTGTGGCCACACCTGTGTATTACAGCAAAATACAAATCTCACAAGAAACTGGCTGCCAGACAGAGGGAAACTGCATCAACACGTAAATAGGATCAAAAAAGAAAAAGAAAAAAAAAAAGTTATTTTTTTAAAGCTGCGGAGCACAAGCCAAAGATCAAGCCGTGCCTTTCCGGCCAGTGTGCTAGACCAAGGGGACAGAGAAAGAACAATAACTTGGAAGATTTCTCAAATAGGGTCACATTGCAGGTAAGCCCCACTTCAACACAGGTGAGGACCCGGGGTCTGAAGGCCCGGGATGAATCTCAGCAGAGAGGATGACCCACAACATAAAAAGAGTTCTCCTCTTCATTAAAGGGCTCACTTGGGAACTTTAATCCTACGATTTAAAAATTTATGTATATTCAATATGCACTGAAATTTAGAGTCACCAAAAAAAAAAAGCATAAAATATTTTTTCTGACACTTAACATGAAGAAAGTCTTAACGAACCTGAGCTAGGAGAATAGATGCACTTATATTTCATGATGATCATGATGACGATAATAATAATAATAGCAGCTGGGAGGGTAGAGCACTGTTTGAGGTACTTTACATGGATTTTCTTTTAATGTCACAAAGAAAACATACATATGGGTCTCTTATAATCACCATTTACAGACTGGGCTGCTAAAAACGCACAGAAGTTAGACCCCTTGCCCAAGGTCACACAGTGAGTGAGTGGCAGATTCAAGAACTGAAGTCGGGCCTTCTAACTTCAATGCTTTCTCCTAAGGCCAATCGTGCGCTGGAACGGGGACCTCTGGTGGACACACGCGTGAACTGCAGGCAGAGAGCCGAACTTCAGCTCCGCCCCCAGCCCCCGCCTGGAGACCTTGAACTCAGACTCAGCTGATCAGGGTAAGAGCAAAAATCCCGATTTCCAGTGCCAAGAGTTAGGTAAATGCCCCAAGCAAAGCCGAGAGCTGGAGTGAGCCTCAGGGACCCAAAGGGGACGGAGGTCAAGTTCATCATCGCCGCCATACAGGAATTCAGCTAATATGATAAGCAATTCTGATTGGGAGCCTTTTTTTTTTTTTTTTTTTTTAATATCCAGGGCCTCACCCGTGTGAAGCCGTGCTGCCCCACTGGGCTACACCCCCAGCCCTATGATTTGGGGCTTTTTAGGCAAACCCTTTCAGTTTTCAAATACTGGCTCCAAAAAAAAAATAAATAAATAAAATTTTTTTTGAGCATCAATCGTATCAAACAAAAAGTGCCTGCCCATCGAAAGTCGGCTTGAGGGTCTTTGGTTTTTAACACCACCACACCCCCCAACCCCACCCCAGAAGAACAAGTGGCACTTGATAATGAAGTACTCCCAAAAGTCTAAAAAGCGCAGCAGGCCGCATAATTAACACGTGCTGTTTGTGTCTCTATGGGACCTTTTATTGGGGGGGGGGGGGGGGGGGGGGGGGATTTGAAAGAAGCCCCTCCTGGCCTTCCTGGGAATGGCATGGGGGGATTGCACACTGCCTGGGGTGCATGGGCAAGATTCCTCAAGTGAGGAATGCAGGGTGCTGCATGGAGCTCCTGATGTTGGAGCTGGTCCAGGAGATGTGCGCCCAAGAGGACAAGGTCTCAAACAGACAAAGCTCCCTCCAGCAGGAAGCCAGGAGCTCCTAGAGATGGACCCGCTGGCAGGAGGAACGCCTCTCCTGCTCAGCACAGGGAGGCTACAGCTGCAGGAGAGGAGCAGCAAGCCCAGTGCTCCCACCTGAGATACTGCAACGTCTGAGCTGGAGTCTCCTGCCAGCCCCGCCCACTCCCTGGCTGGACAAGTCACCTCACCTCTGAGCCTCAGTCTCTCCCTCTGAACAGTGGGGATAATGGCCATACCTACTCAAATGGTCACTGGGAGGAGTCCGAACAGTCTCAACAGCTGAGATCCTTCACGCAAAGCCCTTAGTTAACTATCCCTGGCGCTGAAGATTCAGAGGCGTGAGCTGGGTTTATTAGGAATGACCCGTCACTGGCTCTGGGATCCCAGAGGGTCAAGAAACCTCTCTGTTCTTGAGAGCTTAAGGAGGTCCAACCTTGAGGGTGGACACAGGGCATCAAGCGTGCTGGCTTGGTTTTGCCATTGGAAACTCCTATTTCCAAAGGTTTCAATAACAATTTTTAAAAAGCCAAAATTTACTGGGTGCTATTGGGTGCCCAGCTGTGAGCCGGATATTCTATGTAGATCGTCATGCCAGATACGTAGGGAGGGACAATGATTGTCCCCATTTAACAGATGGGAAGACGAATGCTCTAAGAATGTGCCGTCCAATATGGCGGCCACTGGCCACATCAACATGAAACACAGGACACGTTCAGTCCTCAGTCACCTGCATTAACCACCACTCACGTGCCCAGTAGCCACACAGGGCTCGTGGCCGTGGTGTCAGAGGGCACAGATGTCAGCTATCTCCATCACAGCAGCGAGGGCCCCGGACAGCGCTGGCCTGGAGGTGATGTGGGGCTGAAGTGGCGCTGTCCTAAGCGGCGACCCTGTTCGGACACGTCAGAGAGCCTGGGTGCCTTCATCCGGTACACACTGATCGAGGGCCCACTAAATACTGGGGACGGTGCTAAAATGCTACCACCCAGGGAGCCACAGGAGGGTGGCTTCTGGCCAGTCAGGAGCAAGGGACAGGGGACTGCGTCCAGTCACCTCCAGGACTTCCTTGCGCACATCGACGATCCGGAACCAGTGCCGCAGCTGGGGGAAGCCATCCAGCTCCGCGTTGCGCTCCTGCAGAGCCACCTTCTTCTTGCAGGACAGCTGCCGGCTGAAGTACTTCACCAGCTTGCTCTGCAGAGACAGAGGAGGAGAAGGGCGGTCTCAGAGGCACCGTACCAGGAGCAGAGGTGGGAACCCCCATGCTGTGCCCTCCCCAAGCCTATCCGATTTGCAATTCAAAGACTTTGGTGAGATCCAGTTTTCCACCTGCTATGGTATGGATAGGGATTGTGTGTGTCCCCCAAAGTTCCATATGCCGGATGTGAGGTCCCCAGTGTAATGATGTTGAGAGGTGCTGGCTCTTTAAGAGGCGGGACCTGGTACAAGGCGATGAGGTCCTGAGAGCATCACCCTCAGAAGGGATTAATGTCCTCACAAGACCAAGTTAGAGCCGGGCGCGGTGGCGCACGCCTGTAATCCCAGCACTTTGGGAGGCTGAGGCAGGAGGATCGCGAGTTCAAAGCCAGCCTCAGCAATGGAGAGGCACTTAGTAACTCAGTGAGACCCTGTCTCTAAATAAAATACAAAAAAGGGCTGGGGATGTGACCCAGTGGTCGAGTGCCCCTGAGTGTTCAATTCCCAGTACCAAAAAAAAAAAAAAAAAAAAAAAAAAAAAGACCAAGTTGGCTCTCTCAAGAGTGGGCTGTTAAAAAGCCAGGCCATCTCACATGTTTGGTCCCTTCTACAAGTGGCTGGTTCCCTTTCCACTTTGCCATGTGATGAAGCAGCCAGCATTAGGCTGTTCAGACTCTCTGGCCACCGCAGTCATGAGCCAAATAAACTTCTTTTCTTTATAAAGCATCCAGCCTCTGGTGTTTTATTACAGCAACACAAAAAGCACCAAGACAGCACCCATCCTCCCACCATGCTGGTGATGATGGGCAAAGAGGAAGACACCATTTTTTGTTTTCTATTGGTTTTTTTTTTTGTTGTTGTTGTTTTTTTTTTTTTTTTTTTGGACAGGGTGGAGCTGGGGACTGGCATGGCCTTTGGGGGAGACCCTTCAACTCTATCGACTCACATTTCAATTGCACATAGCCTTTGACCCCACATTCCCACTTCTAGAAATTCTCTCTGCAGCCATCTACCCTGCACAAAATAGCTGTGTCTACAGATGTTCTCTTACCGTTCTGTTTGCAAAGGCAAAAGATTGCAAACACTCCAAGGATTCATCAAGAGGAAACTCAGCAGATAAAAGATGCTACAACCACACAAAAGAACTCTCTGCAGCTCTAAAACAGGTTTCCAAGATACACTGATAAATAAAAAAAACAAATCCTCTCCCATTCTCAGGGAAAATGTGTCTACGTGTATCTTGGTACATGCAGCGTCTGTCTCCGGCATGACCCCTGCTCCTCCAGGGAAGCGGGAGGGAGGACGGGGCTAGAGATGGGAGAAGGTTGTATTGGTGCCTTGGTGCGCCCCTGGACTCATAAGTCATATGCGAGTATTCACAAATTAACACATGCTTTTAAAATGAGCTGCGCCTGAACCCATGTTTCTGGCAGGATGCCCAGACTTGCAGTAGGAAAACTTTTTATGGCTAGTTTTGTAAAAAGCAACACTAACAGGAGAAAGGCAATACACATAGGCCCGAACACCGAAAAAAATGTGGAAGAATAAACTCCAGTCTTCTGAGTTGGGATGGGGAGATTCTTATAATGAGGTAAGGTTTAGAAAAATGGTCATGTGTATCTTTTTGGGGGGACGTGGGGTTACCAGGGATTGAACCCAGGGGCACTTGGCCACTGAGCCACATCCCCAGCCCTATTTTGTATTTTATTTAGAGACAGGGTCTCACTCAGTTGCTAAGCGCCTCACCATCGCTGAGGCTGGCTTTGAACTGGCGATCCTCCTGCCTCAGCCTCCCACGTGCTGGGATGACAGGCGTGCGCCACCGCGCCCCGCAGTCATGTGTTTCTTTATGTATAGTTTTTGCGTTATTTTAATAATGACCCAGAGTATGTTATCTGTGTAATTTAAAATATATTTAATAAAGATAACTAAATGAAACAAAATTAAAATCCTTGGGTACGCCGAAGCCTGTGGCATTTCCAAGCAACCGACGTTCATCAGGAAGATGGTTCTGGAACTGGAAGATCACAAGACTCACAGCCCAGGGTGACTGTAGCGGGTGTTTCTCCACACTGGTCTCCACTCCCCCTTTTTATGAAAAGAACATTTCCGCTCTGTTGTGGGGCAGCTCTCTCCTTGGCCGCTCAGCCCCTCTGGCCCAGATGAGAGTGGTCCCCCCCCACCACCAGGTTGCAGCGGGGCATGTGGCCCAGGCCTGGTCAAACAAGCTGTGTTTGGATGGAGCATAACAATGTCCCAGCTGAGCCACGGAGAACCGTCCCAGGACCTCCCCTGTGCACCCAGAATGCAGCCTTCGTTCTGCAGCTGGTGGGCGTCGTGAAAGAGGCCACCTGGGCACCCAGCTCCCGTGGCAGGAGGCACTGTGCAGTCGTGATGAAGTGGACGATCTGGCGGGTGATGCCCACCCACGAGAAGAAACCCGGAGAGGCGTCCCTGACCACATCCGTTAGCTGGGCCCAGAGGGTCCCTGAACTCTGCAGTGACAGATTAGCTTGCACCTTTTTTTTTTCTTTTTCTTTATGGGTTTCTATCACTAAGCCTCCTGCCTCGTGGGGGAGTTGAAGGGCATCTGCTCCCCCGTCCTAAGACAGTCTTGACATTCAGGGTGTATTGGCCTCCTCTGGCGACTGTAACAAATGACCACAAACTCAGTGGCTCAAGACGACATAGAGTTCTCCTCCAGCACTGCTGGGGATCCAAAGTCCAAAATCGGCCTTACTGAGCTAAAATCAAGAGCCTCGGTCACATCTCTAAGATCCCTTGTGAGGTGAGGCCACACGTCCACAGCTCTCAGGGATTAGGATGGGACATCTTTGGAGGCCATTATTCAGCCTCCCACACCTACACATGTGTCCTTGGCAAGAGGTTCAGCTCTGCCTGATTCAGCAGATCTTTACTGACCTCTTGCTGTCATAGCGTGGACCTTAAATGTCCCCCAAATGCCTGCTTGTTAAAGGCATGGTCCTCAGCCTGGTGCTACTGAAGGGGGTGGAGTCTTTAAGAGGCAGGGCCTAGTGGGAGGGATTAGGTCATTGGGGACACATCCTTGGAGGGAACTGTAGGACCCTGGTCTCTTCCTCTCTTTCAAGTCCTGGCACCATGAGATGAGCAGCTACCTCTACCTCACCCTCCCACCAGGCTGTGCTGCTCACCACAGGACCAAAGCAATGGTGCCAACCCACCATGGATGAAACTCCAAAACTGTGAGCCCAAATAAACCTTCTCTCTTTTTAAGTTGATTATCTCAGGTATTTTGTGATAGTAACAGCTGACTGATACACCTGCCACGGAGCAAGAATGTACTAAGGTCTGGATATTCAGATACAGAATCAAACATGACTCTGAGCTTATGGGACTCAAAGATGAGCAAACCAGTCAGGGCTGGTGAGGGTCAGAGATCATGATCAGACACAGGTTAGATACCTTGGGTCAAAACCAGTTTCTAGACAGACTCTCACCCATGAATATATATTTTAGGCCCACTCAGTACTTGTTATTTATTAGAACTAGGGAGATCTGTGAGGTTGGAAACACTGTCCTGAAATACACCTCCTTCTAAAAGACCAAGAAAATTAATTTCTTATAAAAGTGAGCAAGGAGAAAGGACATAGTATGTTCAAATATGCCCACAAGTGCTTTGATAGTACTCCCTTCAAGAGATGGGGCACGATTCCCCTCTCCATAAGTGT
Source organism: Tamias sibiricus (assembly GCA_025594165.1). Classification (NCBI taxonomy): domain Eukaryota; kingdom Metazoa; phylum Chordata; class Mammalia; order Rodentia; family Sciuridae; genus Tamias; species Tamias sibiricus. The sequence goes on from CM046664.1 coordinate 14,102,020, forward strand.
AGGCTAGGCTCAGTGACAGACAGAATCTGGAAGAAGTGACTATATACAACTTTGGAGATTAGGTCATAAAAGGCACTGCGGCTTTCTTTTTCTCTCTCTCTGGGATCACTCCCTCTGGTGGAAGCCAACTGCCAAGTCATGTGGATGCTCAACGGGCTATGAGGAGACCTCCATGGTGAGGAACTGAGGCCTCTAGCCAACAGCCGTGGGAGGGAGTTAGTCTCAGAAGGGATCCTCCAACCCCAGTCAAGCCTCCGGCTGACAGCAGCACCAGGCAACATCTTAACTGTGGTCCAGGACAAACCCTGAGCCAGGAACCCTGCTGCTTCTAAAGGTACGCTGCTCCCAAAATCCTGATCCACATAAACTCAGAGATAATAAATAATTTTCTGTTAAGCAACCGTGTTTTAGGGTGATGTAGTAAAGCAGCAATAGCAAACACATACAAGGAATCAAATCCCATTCAAAGTTACAAGAAGACTGGGTAACATGCCCACAGGCACCCCAGGAAAACAGAAGCAGAACAAAGGCATAACCTGCTATTTCAAAGCTCTGTGAGAACATGACACGGCACGCAAGATTATGTCAAAACGAACCCCACCGGTATGTAGAACTATAATACACTCCTAAAAACATTTCTTAAAAAAGATAGAAAATCATCTAAAATTGGAATCAGAAAATCTCAAACGTGAGGTGTTCAAACTCAGAAAAGTGGGGCTGGGGCTGGGGCTCAGTGGTAGCACCCTTGCCTGGCATGTGTGAGGCATTGGGTTCGATTCTCAGCACCGGGTATAAATAAAAAATAAAGGTCTATCAACAACTAAAAGAAAAGATATTTTAAAAACTCAGAAAAGTAGTAGAAATGAAATTAAAAAATGTCTTCGCTGAGGTAGGTGGGTGAAAACTAAGGACGCAGCGTATAAAACAGAGGTGAATGGAATCTTCACAAGGCAGGTGGCAGAGGTACCAAGGTACCATAAAGATACAATGGAGAAAAGGGCCTCTTCAACAAATGGTACTGGGAAAAACTGGAAATCCATATGTAGCAAAATGAAATTAAACCCCTATCTCTCACCCCGCACAAAACTCAACTCAAAGCGGATCAAGGATCTAGGCATTAGACCAGAGACCCTGCACCTACTAGAAGAAAAATACACCCAACTCTCCATCACGTCAGCTCAGGAATCAACTTCCTCAACAAGACTCCTAAAGCACAAACAGTAAAATCAAGAATGAATAAATGGGATGCATCAAAATAATAAAGCTTGAGCCGGGCGCGGTGGCGCATGCCTGTAATCCCAGCCCTTTGGGAGGCTGAGGCAGGAGGATTGTGAGTTCAAAGCCAGCCTCAGCAATGGCGAGGCACTTAGCAACTCAGTAAGACCGTCTCTAATAAAATACAAAAAAGGGCTGGGGATGTGGCCCAGTGGTCGAGTGCCCCTGAGTTCAATCCCCGGTACCACCAAAAAAAAAAAAAAAAAAAAACATAGTAATAATAATAATAAAGCTTCTTCACAGCAAAGGAAACAATCAAGAATGTGAACAGAGAGCCAACAGAATGGGAGAAAATCTTTACCACCTGCACCTCAGATGGAGCATTTATCTCTAGGATGTACAAGGAACTCAAAAACCTTAACACCAAAAAAAAAAAAAAAAAAAAAAAAAAAAAAAAAAAAACCAACCAAATAACTCAGTCAATAAATGGCAAAGGAACTGAAAAGGCACTTCACAAAAGAACTATGAATGGTTGGGAAAAGTTCCCTCTGGAGATCCTAGGGAGGGATCTGCCCCAGGCCTGAATCCTAGCTTCTGGCAATTTCTTGTCCTGTGACACCATAAAGCCAATCTTCACACAGCAGTCAATCCACGTGCAGGTCTGTATTCAGATCCCTGGTTGGTTGGTTGGTTTTTACAAGGGATTGAACTTGAACCCAGGACCTTGCACCTTCTAAGCGTGGGCTCTACCACTGAACTACACCCCCAGTCCTCCCCTTTTTTATAAGGACACCAGTCGTATTGCCTCAGGGACGCACCCTACTCCCGTATGACCTCATCCCAACGAAGTACATGCACAATGATCCTATTTCCAAACAAGGTCTCCCTCTGAGTGGGAATGGGGACTTCAACACAGGAATTTGAGGAGATCAGAATTCAGACCATAACATGCCCACAGAGAGACACCCAGCAAGAATGAATCGGTGACCACCCACCGCAAAAGGACCATCTACCTGGAAGGATACTGCACCCTCGCTTCAGGGACTTAGAGAGATGCCCCCAGCTTTCCAGGCAAGTCTGGGCCACAGCACTAAACCGTCAACCAGTTTAAAAGAGGTTACCACTCTGGGCAAAAATCTCTCCCTTCATGCACGATCACAATTGTTTCAAACAAGCAAGGTGGCCTGCTTCTTCCTCCACCGCTTATCAGAGTCCAGACCTTTAACCCAACCTACTGCCTTCAACTGTTCCTGCGCAGAGGCAGGGGGATCTTGGGAAGCATGCACCTGCAATCCTGGGGCTCAAGTCCCTTTGGGGCCAGTTGCCTTTAATCTTGGATTTGCTGGTGAATTCCCAAGCCCTAGATCTAGAACACCCTGGACCCTGCCTTGACCTTCCTTATAGAAGCCAGTGAGTGAGAAACGATCTAATCTCTGGGTCAGCTGTCCACACTGGTAGCCCACCAGCCACCGGTGGCCAACTGAGCACTTGCCGCGTGGCTAGTTCAACAGGGGGACGGACTTTTTCATTTTATTTCATTTGAGTTCATTTCATTGAAATTGAAAAACCAGAGCAGTGTGAAATTTTTTTTCTTCTGTTGAATATAGTTTTATTGTTTGGGTAGAACAACGCTTAATTGAGACACACTGTAAATATGAAAAACATGCCGAATTTCAAAGACTTGGGAAAAATAAATGTCAAAAGGACTGGCTGATATTTTTGTAGTGATTACCCCGCTGAAGCGATAATATTGTGGGTATGGTGGTTAACTGAGCTATCAAAATTAATTCCATCTGTTTCTTTTTCAAGGTGGCTATTAGAAAATTACAAATTACACCCAGCGGTTCAGGAGGCTGAGGCAGGAGGATCGTGAGTTCAAAGCCAGCCTCAGCAAAAATCGAGGCGCTAAGCAACTCAGTGAGAACCTGCCTCTAAATAAAACACAAAAAATAGGGCTGAGGATGTGGCTCAGTGGTTGAGTGCCCCTGAGTTCAATCCCCGGTTACCCCCCCAAACAAAAATAAATTTAAAAAAATTTTTTAAATCATTAATTACACACATAACCCAGGTCTGCCACTCACATCATATAGCTAATGAACAATGTTGCTTTGTGGTTTTGTCCTAAAAAAATAATGAAGGATATTCATGAAGCTTAACTCCATGTTGATAATAGCATAGACAATGCAGACAGCCTAGCTCTTCGACAAGGACATAAACAATTACAACATATTCATATGACACGACATTCAAAATAATGTGGTATATGGTTTATAAAACTCCTGTGGGCAGGAGCATAGAAAAAGCCTGCACAGATATGAAGCAAAATGTTAGCAATATAGCAGTAGTTTTCTCTGGTGGTGAGGTTATAAGGATTTTCTTTTTTCTTTTCTTTTTTTTTATTTTATTTTTATAATTTTTAATATGTACAACTCATAGTGCATATATTTAGTATCTTTTTACATACAACTGTTTGTATACAAAGTATATTCGTACAATTTAGGTCTTCAATCATGCATTAAGGAAAATGATATCCGTCTCATTCAACCACCTTTTTTCCCCCCCCTCCCTCCCCCCTCTTGCTCCCTCCCTTACCCTCCCTTCCCTTGACCATTCTAGTGTTCCTCTAATCCTCCTATGTACCCCATCCAACAATACTTTGAAATAGCCTCCTTATATAAGAGAGAACATTTGGTACTTGGATTTTTGAGACTGACTAACTTCACTTAGCAATATGTCTTCCAACTTCATCCATTTACCTGCAAATGCCGTTAATTTATTTTCTTTTATTGCTGAGTAAAATTCCATTGTGCGTATATACCACATTTTCTTAATCCACTCATTTACTGAGGGACATCTAGGTTGATTCCACAACCTAGCTATTGTGAATTGTGCAGCTACAAACATTGAGATAGCTGTGTCACTGTAATATGCTGTTTTTAAGTCCTTTGGGAATAGACCCAAGAGTGGGATGGCTGGGTCATAGGATGGTTCCATTCCCAGTTTTCCAAGAAATCTCCATACTGCTTTCCATAACGGTTGCACCATTTTGCAGTCCCACCAGCAATGTATGAGTGTGCCTTTTTCTCCACATCCTCTCCAACATTTATTGTTGCTTGTGTTCTTGATGGCTGCCATTCTGACTGGAGTGAAGTGAAATCTTAGAGTAGTTTTGATTTGCATTTCTCTAATTGCCAGCGATGTTGAACATTTTTTCATGTATTTGTTGATTAATCGTGTATCTTCTTCTGAGAGGTGTCTTCTCAATTCCTTAGCCCATTTATTGATTGGGTTATTTGTTTTTTTAGTGTAAAGTTTTTTGAGTTCTTTATATATTCTAGAGATTAGTGCTCTATCTGATGTGCATGTATTAAATATTTGTTCCCAATTAGTTGGCTCTCTATTCACCTCACTGATTGTTTCTTTTGCTGAAAAGAAGCTTTTTAGTTTAAATCTATCCCATTCATTAATTCTTGGTAGTAATTCTTGCGCTACAGGATTCTTATTAAGGAACTTGGGGCCTAATCCAACATGTTGGAAATTGGAGCTTACTTTTTCTTCTATTAGGTGTATTGTCTCTGATCTAATTCCTAGGTCTTTGATCCACTTTGAATTGAGTTTTGTGCATGGTGAGAGATAAAGGTTTAATTTCATTTTGTTGCATATGGATTTCCAGTTTTCCCAGCACCATTTGTTGAAGAGGCTATCCTTTCTCCACTGTACATTTTTGGCACCTTTGTCTAATATAAGATAGCTGTAATTAAATGTATTAGTCTCTGTATCCTCAATTCTGACCCCATTTGCAATAGCATCAAAAAAAATAAAATACCTGGGAATCAACCTAACGAAAGAGGTGAAAGACCTGTATAACGAAAATTATAGAACACTAAAGAAAGAAATTATAGATGAACTCAGAAGATGGAAAGACCTACCTTGCTCTTGGATAGGTAGAATTAATATTGTCAAAATGTCCATACTACCAAAAGCATTATACAGATTTAATGCAATTCCTATCAAAATCCCAATGTCATTCTTCAAAGAAATAGAAATAGCAGTCATGAAATTCATCTGGAAAAATAAGAGACCCAGAATAGCCAAAGCAATCCTGAGCAAGAAAAGTGAAGCAGGGGGCATCACCATACCAGACTTTAAATTTTCTTCTTTTCTTGATACTTGGGATTGAATTTAGGGGCACTCAACCACGGAGCCACATCCCCAGCCCTATTTTGTATTTTATTAGAGACAGGGTCTCAGTGAGTTGCTAAGTGCCTCGCCATTGCTGAGGCTGGCTTTGAACTCTCCTGATTCTCTTGCCTCAGCCTCCCAAGTGCTGGGATTACAGGTGTGCGCCATCATGCCTGGCTCTATCTTTTTCTCTATTCCTTGTTTCCTTCTCTATAGCAATAGTGGAAAACTTGCCCATTTTCCTTCTCTATAGCAATGTATGTGTATTACCTGCTGATAGTGGGGAAATGTTGCAATATTTTATAGACTAGGTCTGGAGAGGCTTAGCAGCCCTTTTGCTCTCCAGTGTCAGGAGAATGTGGGAATCCGCTGACAAAGTCCCAGGAGAGCCAGGCCATGGCAACATTGTAAATCTCATGCACTTTTGATTCCTGGAATCTGGCTTCTAGGAATCCTCCCTACAGAAATACTTCTGTGTGTGCACTGGGAGAGGATGGCTGGCTATTGTTGCCCGTGTTGTGTTTTTAAAAACATGCAAACAATTTTTTTTAAAGATCCATTAAGGTGGGCACAGTGGCCCATACCTGTCATCCCAGTGACTCAGGAGGCTGAGACAAGAAGATGGCAAGTTAGAGACCAGCAAGTTCAAGGCTAGCCTGGGCAATTTAGCGAGACTTTGTCTCAAAATAAAAACAAAAAGGGCTGGGGACGTGGCTCAGTGCTAAAATGCCCCTTGGTGTTTCAACTCCTGGGATGGGGGGAGGGAGGGAGAGGCATTAACAGAAGAGCTAAATATTAATAAATTACAGCACAGCCATTGAACAGACTACTATGAAACTTTTAAAAATAAGGCAGACTGACTCATATTGAGCTGAGAAAACATCCAAGACTTTCATCTCCAGGGAAAAAGCAAATTACAAAAGACACCGTATAATATGGCTGCATTTATATGTTTTGAATCCTGTGTATATCGACAATATATGTTTAGAAATACATAAAAGGATCTGGCTGTGCTGGGTATGGTGGTGCAGGCCTGTAATCCCAGAGGCTCAGGAGGCTGAGGCAGGAGGATCAAGAGTTTAAAGCCAGCCTCAGCATAAGTGAGGCACTTAGCAACTCAATGAGACCCATTTCTCTCAATAAAATACAAAATAGGGCTGGGGATATGGCTCTGTGGTTGAGTGCCCCTGAGTTCAATTCCCAGGACAATAAAGAAGAAAAGAAAAGAATCTGGCAGAATATGATAAACTGTTATAGCAAATATGGACACAGGGAAGTAAAGAGGCATTTGCTTTGTTTGTTGTTGTTTTGTTTTTTTGCTCTACAGATAATTGTTTTAATTTTTATATTATGTTGCTTTGCTTTTTCAATATTGAGAATGTTATTATAAGTAATTGGTTTAGGTCTCCTGTTCAAGCTCCTGTCCACTCAATAAATATTTACTGAGCGCCAACTGTATGCCTGCTACTACACTAGGCCTTTGGGAATTCCATGAAGAACATGATTAATCAAGAGCTTATCTTCTGACATTTTCTGTAGAGAGAATCAAGGTCAATCCTGAGCTTCTGGGAAAATTTGTAGATATGGAAACTGTTCCAGCAGCGACCTCTCTTTGTGCCTATTCTAATGAATTTTAGGAAACAGTAGATCTTCTCAGGATCATGGCTTCCCTCGCCACGGGGATAAAGCATCCCAGGCAACCTGCAAAATGATCTCTCAGGTGGGAGAAAGCTAGTTTTTAATAGCAGCGAAGATGCCTAGAAAGCTTGTTTCCTTTGCTCTGCTTTAACTTGAGGCATGGTTAGTGATTGAAAAAACAGAAGAGCACCACATAGGGCCAGAGAAAGGGAAATTGGCTGTATAACACTTTATTCTGCTTTTTTCCTGTCTTTCTAGTGTCTGAGGTTGAGAGGTAGCATCAGGTCTGGGCGCTGGAACCAGGCAGCCTGGACCTCGACTTCAACCACATTTCTTAGAAGCTGAAGGACCTCAAGCTAGTTTTGAAAGTGCTCTAGCAGGGCGGGGTGGCGTATGCCTGTCATCCCAGCACTGGGGAGGCTGAGGCAGGAGGATCCCGAGTTCAAAGCCAGCCTCAGCAATGGCGAGGCACTTAGCAACTCAGTGAGACCCTGTCTCTAAATAAAATACAAAAAGGGCTGGGGATGGGGCCCATGGTCGAGTGCCCCTGAGTACCAAAAAAAAAAAAAAAAAAAAAAAAAAAAAAAAGCTCTAAAGCTTGGTTTTCTCACCTGGAAATGAGGGTTAAATGGTACCTATTTCATAGAATTTGAGGGCTAAAAGAAATAATCCATACAAAGCAGCAATGAGGGGGTCTCAGGACACCACAGACATGGTGCTGGTCTGTGCTCCCTGAATTCGCAAGTTTCATCAATTAGCTGGGGGGAGGGGTCACACCCCACATTTATTGATGGCAAATTCCCAGAAAAAAGTATTTTTTTTAAATCAAAATCAGCTTAAAAATAAATAATATTCTTTAAAAGCCAAATGTATCATTGTATCATTTCTCCAAGGTCTAAAAAGTACAGATTAAAGTTACACTGCAAGGGGAAGGCACTTTCGATTGGATTAAAAAAAAAAAAAAAAAGCATTGTGATTTCTGATTCATTATTTAAATGATCCCAAAATTAATACAATTTGATTTAAATCCATGCACTTGCCAGAAATTACTGGAAAGTAAAGCATGCACACTTCATCAACACCTTCTGTAAATTGGGTTTTTTAAAAATATTTATTTATTTACTTTAGTTGTACACAATCAATGCATTTATGTTTACGTGGTGCTGAGGATCGAACCCGGGCCGTGCACGTGCGAGGCGAGCGCTTTGCCGCTGAGCCACAACCCCAGCCCATAAATTGGGTTTTTTTCTTCAACCTTTTTTTCTCAATGCATAGTTTTATCATTCACTGTTCAGTACCTATGTATACCTGTGTTGCATTTCAAATACTGCCAAGGATCTGGTCTTTAAAGAAAAAAAAATAGCAATGCTGCATTAATTTCTGGGGTTTTTGTTGTTGTTTTGTATTTTTAGTTGTAGGTGGACACAATTCCTTTAATTATTTTTATGTGGTGCTGAGGATTGAACCCAGTGCCCCATATCTGCAAGGCAAGTGCTCCACCGCTGAGCTATAACCCCAGTCCTCAATTTCTTAAAGAAAGAAACAAAGGAAGCAATGTCACATGAGAAGCCAATGACATCATGTCAGGTTTTTTTGTTTGTTTTTTTTTTTTTTTTTTTTTTTTTAGTTGTAGTTGAACACAACACCTTCATTTTATTTATTTATTTTTACGTGATGCTTAGGATCAAACCCAGGGCCTTGCACGTGCTAGGCGAGTGCTCTACCGCTGAGCCACAACCTCAGCCTCTGCAAACCTCGTTTTATAACAAAGAACAGAACAAATTCAGAACCTTGGTTAGGTAACCATATGAATCATGATTTAATGATACTTTTGTTTTCATTGTTATTTATTTTCCAGATAGTGTTCCGCTTACCACAAGTGATAACCAGTTTTCCATTACAATCATCGTACCAAATTTGATTTTTAAATATATATATAAATTTGCCAGGCGTGGTAGCACACATCTATAATCCTGGTGACTTGGGAGGCGGAGTCAGGAGGGACCGTGAGTTCAAAGCCAGCCTCAGCAATTTAGCAAGGCCCTAAGCAACTCGGTGAGACCCTGTCTCACAATAAAATACAAAACAGGGCTGGGGATGTGGTTCAGTGGTCCAGTGCCCCTGGGTTCAACACCCAGTACCAGCGGGGGGTGCGGGGGGATACCTGTATGTGTTTAAAAAAAAAAAAAAAAAAGAGTTGGTTTAAAGAAAATACACAGATAGGGCAAAAAGCACGAAGGTGGTATCAAAAAGATGATTCTGGGAAACACGAACGTTCCAAATCCTTGGACTGTGATTCAAGACTCTGCTCTACTTTGCTTCTCTTCGCCTCATTCATTCCCCACCAGTTCTCTAAACACATCACTGGAATGTGTCACCTCTCTGTCCCTCTGCCCAGGCTCCTCCCATCCGGAAGTCCTTTCCATACCACCTGTGGTAGCTTGTAAAGGCACCTGAGTCCTTCAGGCCACCTGCATCTTTGCACTGTGACTTCAAGTTAACTCCCTGCCTAGGTGCCTAAGTAGGGAGCTTATGCCCCGCCCCTTCAATCAGGTTGGTCATGTGACTGGCCTCAGCCAATAGAAAGAGGCTTGTTTTAATTGCTTTGAAACTCTACCATCAGTCATCCTAGCCCAGCTGATAGCAGGTTGCTGCCTGGACATTGGCTGTAAGTGAGCCATTTGTTTGTTTCTTTTCTTTTTTCTTTTCTTTTTTTTTTTTTTTTTAAGCTAGGCGCTTAACCACTGAACCTCGTCCCCAGCTTTTTTTTTTTTTTTCCTTCTTATTCCTAAATTTTGAGATAGAGTCTCACTACGTTGCTGAGGCTGGCCCAAACTTCCGATCCTCCTGCCTCAGCCTCCCGAGTAGCTGGGATGATAGGCGTGCGCCACCCATCCCAGCAGTATGGATTTTTGTGTGTAGGATTTTTCCGTTCCACATAAACGGTATCATGCCACGTGCACTGGTGTGAAGCTCACTCTCCCGTTCAGTAGGAAGCCTTGCCATCTCTCCGTGTCAGTTCACGTACGTCTGCCTGGTTCTTTTTAATCTTCTGCATGAGAGACTCCATTGATTACCCGGGTCCAAAACCGGTGATGTGAGCAGCTCTGTGACGGGGGCATCTTTGTCAACCACTATACAGCATTTTGGAGACCAACAGCCGCCGTCGCAGCCACCGTCTACCACACACTCGCTGCGTGCCTGGCGCTGGGAGCTGGGGCTCTGCGTGGGTTCGTCCGATTTTAATCCAGGCAACAATATGGGATCTGAGGCTTGCATTTTGAGCCCATTCTGTGCCTGGGAAAACTGAGGCTTTGACATGTTAAATCCCTTGCCAGGGTCCACAGAGCTATGGAAGTGGGGGAGCAGGGTTTGACCCCAAAGCTGCTTCCCTTCACCAGGATGCTACACTAGAGGGTGTTCATGGTTCCCAGCAATCTGACCTCTAGAATTCTGAAAGTCGGGTACCACCCCCTCAAGAGGTAGAGGGAGGACCTGATTCCTCTTGGAAGACTCACAGGTAGGAGGGAGAAGCAGGTTTCCAAATTCTCATTCTCAGGTCAGAGCAAGTCACTCCAGTTCCCTGAGCCTCCACGTGGCTCATCTGTAAGATGGGCAGGTGGGTGGCCTTTCCTCCCTGGCCTGCGGAGGTGTCACAGGAGAGGGTGGCCGTGCAGTTTGTGGAAGGAGCACTTGGATTTAGGGGCAGTATCTCCAGAGTCACCCAGTGACACCATCCCAGAATCAAGGGGTGTCCCCCTGTGAGGCTTTAGAAATGGGAGGGGCAGAGGCAGGCAGCAGAAGGAGTGAGGAAGACAGGTGGAGAGGCAGCCTCGGGTTCCTGCCTCCCCTTTGAGGCAGGGGGCAGGGATGGGGAGACAAGATCCACCTTTGGGGACAAGAGTGTGGCTAGTCTGAGCAGGCGGCCGCTCAGGAAATAACCCAATGGGTGAAGCTGGACTGGGAGGATCATACAGAACTTCCCAACTGGGGTCTCTGGAAACCAGCAAGTGTTGCCACCAGTTCCCCAAGACTTGTGTCACAGCATAACTGTGGCTGTCAGTAAATGGGGGTACATCCTGAGCCCGTGCAGCAAAGGTCATGCTGTGGATTCTCTTACTTACTCCTCACAATGATATAGGTCTAATTACTGCCCCCATTATACAGAAGAGAAAATTGAGGCCCAAAAAGGTTAAAGGTGCTAAGTAGATGCACCGGACTGTAACAAACCTTTGTTTTCTTTTTTCTTTTTCTTTTTTTTTTTTTTTTTTTTTTTTTTTTTTGTTTTTGTTTTTCCTTCATGGTGCTGGGGATCAACCCAGGGCTTGGGCATGCTAGGCAAGGGCTCTCCCTCTGAGCTACACCGCCAGCAGGCTGAACTCCTTATTTACTGACTCACAAAGAACATCATGATCTATTGCCAAGAGAAATAGCACAGCCACCAAATCAACAGGCAGAGTATAATGCTATTTTCTGAATATGCACACAGAGACTAGACCGAAATTCTCCAAAATGATACCAACTTTATCTCCTGGTCATTATAGGTGAGATTCGCCTATTTCCACACATCGGTATCTTACAATTTTTCTATAAGCTTGAATTATCTATATGATGATTAGTTATAAATCTCATGAAAATCAGACACTAGCTAACAACAATGCTATGGGGACCATCCTTGATGTCTGACATCTTGTTAGGTGAGTTTTCAACATAAACAGATGCCAGGGATTCTGCTAAGCACACATTATTTCATTGAATCTTCCCAATAGCCCTAGAAATATCCCCATTTTATAGAAGAGGAAACTGAGGGCCATAGAGCTTAGCCAATTATCCCAAGGTTATTTCTCTCTCTCCCCCAATTTCTGAACTACAAGGATCATCTGGGGATATTTGTTAAAAATCAAACTTCTAGAGCCAGGCAGGGTGGTGCACGCCTGTAATCCCAGCACTTTGGGAGGCGGAGGCAGGAGGATCGCCAGTTCAAAGCCAGCTTCAGCAATGGCGAGGCACTTAGCAACTCAGTGAGACCCTGTCTCTAAAATAAAATACAAAAAAGGGCTGGGGATGTGGCCCAGTGGTCGAGTGCCCCTGAGTTCAATCCCCGGTACCACAAAAAAAAAAAAAAAAAAAAAAAAAAAAAAAAAAAAAAAATACTTCTAGGTGGATTCCCAAGAAACCCTAAATCAGTGAATCTGGGGAAGCCCCAGGAATCTGCAGCACCAAAAAGCACCCCAGTGATTCTGGGAAACACCTATCTATTGTCTGGATTATTCAATAATGAAAGAAACTTGTTTCTCAAACACTCTTCAGCATCCGGGTCCTTGGGCATTAAAACAAGGTAGAAACCAGGTTCCAGAAGCCACGCCCTCTGCCAGTGATCCCTTCCAGGGCTACTCCAGGTGTTGTGCTAGACCCTGTCAGAGAAATACAGAAATCAAGCTACAGGATTTAGGCGCTTTGATAGCTATTTGACAGAGTAACTTTATGTCTGTCAAATCAGATATTTTTTTTTTCAAAGTCAGCTTTGTATTTTGTTTGGGTGTGTATGTGTGTTTGTGTGTGTCCATTTAATTTCTCTAGTATATCATGTTTATTGTATTTTACAAAAGCACTGGCTGCCAAGAATCTGGATGAAAAAAAGTCAAACCTTCACCAGAAGGATTACAAGACACTGACTCCCACTCACCCCCCGATGCAGGGTGAATTTTGGGTATTGATCTTAAATCACCCTTTACATCACCACATCATTTCCAAAAATGGCCCTCAAATAGTTCCTTATTTGAGTACCGTGAAAACGCTGTAGTGGGTGTCCGATGGGGATGGTCGTTCTACAGAAGGGGAAACTGAGGCTCAGAGGTGTTGGAATCCTGCCTGAGGTCACACAGCCATAGAAGACCCCGGTTGGGGTTTGAACTCCTGACCTCCTCATTACCAGTTCCATGCCCTCTTCACAACTCTCCGCGAAAACGGACCATCAAAGATGGGGAAGCAATTAGGAAAGGGCCTTTCTAGGGCCTCCCCCTGCCTGGCAACCTAGTTATTTCTAGGGCACCTTCCATTCAAGTCACGCCAAGCTGAAGTGCAAACAAGTCCAATGGTTCCATCTTCGGATTTAAAATAAAAGGGGGAAAAAAAAAAAAAAAAACGGGTCTCCTGTAAAGTGCACATCTAAGCTGAGCCCACCATCAGAGCCTGCAAAGACCGGGCACAGAGTCAAGGCACCTCCCCAACCCCCAGCCTGCCTGGGGTTAAAGGTTGCAAGACTGATGGAGCGGGAATGCTCAGGTGCAATTCTCCATCCGCACACCAGGGGGCAGCCTGGTACCTTTCTCGGCAGATGGAAAATTTTTGCAGGCCGGGCTCATCCGAGCATCCTCCAAGCCTTATTACTGTACTCCGTATTAGCATGGTGGTAAATTTAGCCGCATAAACAAACAAAAAAAAATTAAAAAGTCAAGACATGTGACAGAGCTAAAAATAATCGTGTCTGAAATCCCTAATGTGAAATGGGAAACTTCACTCGAAATCTAAACCAAGATGCACCCAAAGGAGACCTATGGGCTAGTCCAGAGGATTTGATTTGCTAGAACTCAAAACTACCACCCTTAGGTGCTCTTTTGAAAAGCAAAGTGGAGTCGGTGAAAGCCGGCGGAACACGGCACGCACGGAGGAGCCTCTGCGTAGAGACCCGTCATTAAGTCTCTCGGGTCTTAACCTTGAAGCAAGGCCAGGGCCGGGGGCTCATCTCCCAGCCGTGACCCACACGAGCAAACTGCCGGTCAGGGGTGGCACAGCTGGCCGTGGGGCCACACGGATAAAGAGGCAGTACCCTCGTCGCTGCCTGTCACCTCCCCATATTACTGCCGCTTTCCTTTGAGCATCCCCAAACCGCAGGGTCCGTGTGGCCTTGCACCTGCGGGCACCGCCCAGAGCCCGCTCGTGCCAGCTGTAGGCACGAATGGCACTTTCCCACCCTCTGGGTGTCTCCCCTTCCCGACCACCCTTGAGTGTCACCATCACCGCCACCCGGCTTTCTTCCTTGGTAGCACTTTGCTATTTCACAAATTAGCCTGTTTATTGGTTTCCATGGTTACGCCCCCCCACCCCCGCCCCACCCCCATCAGACCGCCGCTCCGGAGGAGCCGCGGCTCTGCCTGTCTCTTCCCTGGCGCGCCAAGGTGCAGCTGGCATACAGTTGGTGCCCAATACGGATTTTCATGGCCTTTTGATAAAGCGGGCATCAGGCCTCTAGAAGTACACCCCAAGTCCTTTCCCTCCCATAGGAGCAACACCAGCGGGATTGGGGGGGACCTGGCCAAACTCTGGGGCTATTGGACCCCCAAGGGCAGTGAAGTCCAGCGGCCTGCAGCTAGCGGCCCACGGCCTTCCCGCGGTTGCCAGGGCGACCATCATCACAACATCCCGGGCTCCACGGGGCCAGCTGACGGGGACAATTATTTGACTGAGAAGGTCTCAAGTAACCACCTATTTGCATGTGGAGGCAAATCACCCAGGGAGGGAGGGCTGGAAGCCTTGGGGACTCCTTCCTTCACTCCCCAGTCCGGACCCTGGTGAAAACAGGACCCCTCCGGCCAAGGCAGAAAGGATGCATCAGTCTGTCCACGCGGGTGGCTTTTCTTTATCTTTTACATATGACTGCTCAGGAATAACAGACAATTGTAAAAAGAGTTCAAATAATTAATGAGCGCTTACTAGAAGCCGGATCCAGTAGTAACTTCCTTACAGCATCATTATCATTTTAAAATGGATGCGACAGCAACACCTTGTTCTACTGATACTATGTATCACATATCATAGTCCTAGATGGAGTCACAGATATATCATAGGTGATAATTCCTATAATACATAATTTGGAATGTGACATTTATATTATATAGCATGTTGCATTTATAGTAGTAAAACTGACAATTCGCTGACATTTTTGAATGCCAGCCCTGTGCCTACTACTTTGTTAATACTAACGCTATTATTAATAAACTGTTATGTAATGGTGTATTCATAGCTAAGGTTCAGGAAGCACTCACTAAGTGCCAGACGTGGGTTAAGGGTTTTATGAATATTATTTGGTTGTCATATCGTTATGGTAAGGATCGTAAATGTCCCCATAAGCTTGTGTGTTGAAGCCTTGGCCGGCGCTGATGACACTGTGTGTGTGTATTGTGTGTGTGTGTGTGTGGTGGGGGGGGGGTTGTGGAAACATGAGGAGGTGGGGTCTGGGGAGGAAGTAGGTCATTGGTGGCATAAGCTTGAAGGGTCCACTGGGACCCCAGCCTCTTCCTCTTCCTGCATCCTGGTGGCCAGGAGGTGAGTTTTGCTAGGCCCCACACTCTCTGCCCTTACGTTCTGCTTCTCCACAGGCCCAGAGTGACAGGATTAAGTGACCATTGACTGAAATCTCTAAAAGCATGCATCAAAAAAAAAAAAAAAAAAAAATCTTGCTCCTTCTGAGTTGATTCTCCTGGGCATTTTGTCACAGCAATGGAAGACTAACACAGACATGCACCTCAAGGACTAAGAATCCTACTATTCCCATTTTAGAGGCGAGAAAACAGAGGCATAGAGTAATGACAGAACTGGCCTAAGGTCACACGGATAACAACCAGGGACAGAGCTGCCCCCAAGCCTGTTTCTTATTTCCATACCACACTTCCAAGTTGTCCAACTGGAGCTTGCTACAGCATTGCCTGGAGAGCTTGTTAAAAACCCACGCGCTCAGCCCCCGTGCAGCCCCAACCGAGCCCCAGACACCCCTAGGGATGGGGGATTCTCTTTTCTCTTAAACAAGATCCCCAGACAGTTCAGAGAGAGGCAAGGTGCAGAACCACCACGCTGGGCTTGGCAGCCCGGCCCGATTGGAGACGCCTCCCCACCTGTCACGGAGACTGCGGCGCCAACCAGGTGATCCCGTGAAATGCAAGAGTCCCGAGGGGCTGCAGCTTGGGAAAGGGTGGCAGGGTGGCGCACACAGAACCCGCAGTCCTGGGAAGGAGGAAGGGAACAGCAGGGAGAATCAGAATAAAGGGTCCCCAGGGGCAAAGGGATCTGAGTCCTGCTTGAAACCACTCCCGACGTTTCTAGAACAAGGAAGAACCTCCATGGAAAAGAAATAAGTGACAACACCCTCTGTCCAGGGCTGGCTTTGGGGGAGCAAACTCCCTGATCCCTTAAACGTATAAATGCGCTGAGACTAAGCCCGGCATGGTGGCACACGCCTGTGATCCCAGCACTTTGGGAGGCTGAGGCAGGAGGATGGCGAGTTCAAAGCCAGCCTCAGCAATGGCGAGGCCCTTAGCAACTCAGTGAGACCCCGTCTCTAATAAAATACAAAAAAGGGCTTGGGATGTGGCCCAGTGGACGAGTGCCCCTGAGTTCAATCCCTGGTACCACACACACACACACACACACAAAAAAAAAAAAAAAAAAAAAAAAAAAAAAATCCGCTGAGCCTAAACGGTACCTAAACCGAACACAGTTCTGACTTAGGCTGCATGAGCTCCCGCGGCCCAGGCGGCCCAGAAGGCACACACTACCCCCGCCCTCTTAATCATTCACCAGAGCCACGCTGCTCAGGGAAGCTTATGCTGATAGGGTGGGGCCGACCCTTGGCACCTACATTTTGAACTACCAACCCTCCCGGCAAGTGAGAAAGATTGATGGTGTTGTTGTTGCTCTGTTAAGAAAGAAAGAAAAGGCAGCAGGCAGGTGCTATGCTGAAGAAGCAAGGCAGGGTAGCCAGGTAGAATGTTCTAGACCTGCGTCCCTGGGCAGCAGGGGGACCAGGAGGGAGCAGGCACAAACAGCTGGGAAGGGTTTGTCCTGAGTGACATGTTGCCTTCTCACCACTGCCTGGACCTCAGGAATAGACGCCAGGCAGAGTAAGACACAGGGGCTGAGTGCCCGGCTCCCTCGGGCACCGGCTCCTGCATTTCACAGGATCACCGAGTTGGTGCCACAGTCTTCATTTCGGATGGGAAGCCATCTCCAATCGGGCTGGGCCGCTGGTTAAAAAATCTAGACAGCATCCCCCCCCTGAAATCTCTAGGCATTAGACAACCTCAGGCAATCAGAGAATTAATTCAACCTCCCCCAAAAAAACTTCATTAGAATTTAACCCTAGACTTGTGTGAGATAAGCTAATACCCTTGACTCATTAGCACCTTTAAGTTCAGGGAAGAGCTCGGATGAATTACAGACAGATTCAAGGTAATTAAAATCGTAATATTAATTTCTGAATTAAAGAACGTGTATTTTGAGGATTTTATATCCTATCAGTGTTATATAGTGAGATTTCACTTGTCTGACTCGGATTTTGAAATGTATAATTGAATCACTCACTTAGACGTGTATTTTTAAGTTGAAACTGTATTCAATTCAGGTACAATATTGGAAAGGAACTTGTAGCTCGGCATGTTTGTAAGTTTACTTTTTAAAGCTTCTAAGGTTATGGAAGTAGTTGAACAGGTTTGTCTATCAACAATTAGTATATTTTTTAAATCCCTGTATATCACCAGGTGTGGTGGTGTACACCTATAATCCCAGACACTTGGGAGGCTAAGGCAGAAGGATCACAAGTTTGAGGCCAGCCTCAACAACTTAGCAAAACCCCATCTCAATAAAAGAAAAAAGAGCTGGGGATATAGCTCAGTGGTAGAGAGCCCCTGTGTCCAATCTCCAGGACCACAAAAATAAATAAATAATCTTGTATATAAAATTCACAAATGCAGTTTAAATTGTCTGAAGACCTCCAATTCATTAAGGTTGTCATTGGAAGCAAACGTTATTCAAGATCCCCTTGGGTGATTGCTAAAATATACCAAGCTTACATAAATAAAATACTGTGTAACTGAACTTAAAAGCATAAAGCAGTAAAAGGATAATGATTTTCTTTTACTTTAGTAAATTAAATATTCATTTCTAAAACCAAAAAAAATAATTACAGAAAAGTAAAACTTTCAGTTCCTTTCTTCAAAGGTTCGACAGCAGCGCATGTGGCCAGTGGCTATCATATCCAAGACAGTAGACAGGGAACTCCTCCGTGGTGGCCTGGGACAGTTCTTCTAAATCTTGGGTCAAATTTTTAGCAGAGCTATTAGGAAGCAATCCTTTTCCCGGAATAGACAACATAACTAAGATTTTTGGGATTGTCCCAA
Organism: Tamias sibiricus; assembly: GCA_025594165.1. NCBI lineage: Eukaryota > Metazoa > Chordata > Mammalia > Rodentia > Sciuridae > Tamias > Tamias sibiricus. The sequence goes on from CM046664.1 coordinate 14,120,226, forward strand.
ATGGAAATGAGGCCCAGACCTGGGCAGACCTGGGAGAGGACGGGGGAGAGATGCAGGGATACTGACCCCGAAATTTACCCCAGGAAGAAGAGAGCGCAGGAGAAGCTGCAGGAGGAAGCACCAAGGCTCTGAAACGTCAGCTCCCCCCTTCTTCTTCATCTGATTAAACGAAGGGGTTTTGTCCATTCTTCATGTGACTGCCCCTCTGACCCTCCTTCAATACTGAGCAGCTCTGGATGGGAAGCCAGGGAGCTGTTCCATCGATTTGGATTTTGTTTTCCATCTAGTACATTTCACACAAAAACTGAATGTTTCCGACCCCCAAAATACAGTTGGAAATGTTGGAGTTGAGCAGAAAATGGTCCATCTAAGATAAACCGTGCCCTATCACCAGGACTTTCAAAGGCCCAGGCCAAAAAAAAAAAAAAAAAAAAAAAAAAAAAAAAAAAAAAAAATCAACATCAGGAGCTCTGATTCACCTACCTGCTCCCAGCATAGAACTGTGGGGCCTGGGACACGCCACATCACCTCTCACAAACTCATTTTTCTATATTAAATGAAAGGTTTTTGCCGGGTGCGGTGGTGCACGCCTGTAATCCCAGCACTCGGGAGGCTGAGGCAGGAGGATGGCGGGTTCAAAGCCAGCCTCAGCAATGGTGAGGCACTTAGCAACTTAGTGAGACCCTGTCTCTAAATAAAATACAAAAAAAGGGCTGGGGATGTGGCCCAGTGGTCGAGTGCCCCTGAGTTCAATCCCCGGTACCAAAAAATAAATAAAACAAATGGAAGGTTTTTTTTTTTTTTTTTTTTTTTAATGGATACTCTTGAAAGTGACTTGGAGTTCCAAACTTCCCACATTACTGTTAGAGGGCAGATAGGCGGGGCAGGTGGGGCTCGGGGCTGAGGCGTGAGCATCCTGGCCAGCTGCTCCAAAAGCAAACAAACACTGCGGCCCACGCAGCCACCCCAGCAAAGGGAGGTTGTACAGGCCACCAGGGTCCCATCTGGTGCTCTCCACAAACCAGCATGGATGGCACCTCACGCGGGCAAATCACGTCCACGGGCAGTGTCTGATAGAACTTTCTGGAACGGTAGCAATATCGGAGATCTGTGATATGCACTATGGTGGCCCCATGTGGCTACAGAGCCCTTGAAAAGTGGCTTTTGCATGTGACGGTGAACTGAACTCACAGCTTCATTTTAAATTAATTTAGCTTTAAGGAGCCACACGGAGTCGGTGGCGACCATGTTGGAGAGACACAGTGTTTCGCCATAGTGTTTCTCTCTCCATAAGCTGAAAGCCACACCTGATTTCTCCCTTCTTTCCAGGTAGGTGTGGAGGCTGAATAAGGGGATCTCCACGGAAAGCCGAGAGTTTGTGGGGAGTCTGCTCCAGACCAGTGAGGTGCTACTGTCCAGCTGAGCTGGAGCCTGTGATGACCCGAGACAAAGGCCTACAGTCCTGAGACTGGCTCCCAAGACCTCCCTCCCCTGTGGCGTCAAACCCACTCCACTCTCCTGCCAAAAGTTATTTGCAGAACGCACGCTGGGCACAACCCAAGGGTCTCACCTGGCAATGAGGCTCTGCCCTCGCTCCCCATCAAAACCTCAGAACCCTTTATTCCAAGTCCACATCAACATTCTTCTGCTCCTCAAATGAACCAAGCCCCCTACCCCAGGGCCTTTGCATATTCCAGTCCCTTTGCCAGGAACTCTTATCATACACATGCGGACACTCCTCTCGTCCTGCCGAGCTCTCCGCCTGTCATGTCCATCCCAGTCAAGACAAATGAGATCGAGATCCCTGCGCTGCTACCGTCTCCCCTATCAACACGTTCTTTTCCTCCACAGCGCTTATCACCACCTCCAATCCTATCTACCTGTCAGATGAGCAACGAATACAACACAGGGATTGGCACAGCAATCGGTTGGTTTTCCTGAGCTGGTTTCACGAGGAGACTCTGATACATGGTCAAGTTTGACGATTTTGTGCCTCAGCAATGAGCTCCCTGCCCTCTGACCTCCTGCGCACCCTGCAAGCTCCAGCCCAGCTTCCCTCCACGCCCCAGAAGCTTTCTTTCTTCCCCGTCCCAAAGTATGATCTTCCTCTCCCAGCTCCATGGACCCACTGTCTAGGCCGGACAGTTAAACTATCTTCCTTCGCACTGCGGGAGTCTTCATTCTACGACCAGGTACGTGTCCTGAGTCCAGGGACTTTGTTGTTTCTGCATCCACCCAACCACAAACCCGGGAAGAAGGTAAGACTGCAGGATGAATTCACGAATGGACGAAGGATGGGTGAGAATGAACGTGGCCTTTTCCATGGACAGAGCTACAGCTTCCAACCCGGCCCGGGTTCAGACTCTGCTCCACGTGTCGTTCCGATGGCTTTGGTTTGCTGTAGGGACGCAGAGAGGTTTGGTGACAACAGCTTGGCCACTCCACCCAGGTGCTCCTAACCTGGAGATGAGGCTGCCGACAGCAGAGGGAGGCGCAGAGCTATTCCTTCCGCAGAGGGAGGCAGATTCTCCAAACCCTGTCACCCTTGTTCGTTTGGTGACCATCACACCACCTCTACTCCACAAAAACCGCTGTGTGGTTCCTCCCACCAACCTCATAAGCTAAGAAACTACCACGGTTCCCCTTTTTCCAGGCTCTTTCTGTCTAGGAGCCGGAGTCCTAGACAAAAAGACAGGCAAGAGCCGCCTGCTCAGCCCATTTTACAGATGAGGAGACAAGAGGTCACTGGACTTGGGCTGTGTACCTCCAGCAGGGCAGTGGCAGAACTGACTTCAAAGCCACCATCTTTCCATAAGCCGGGGTTGCCATTTGAGTTGTCCAGAGCCAGAGCCAGGAGACAAGTTTATGGATTCAGTCTCAGCAGGACCCAGTTAGCGACTAAGCATCCGGGCCCAGTTAATCTCTCCCAAGGTGTGAGTGCAGGAAACGGGAGATGGAACAGCGTAGGTCCTCACTCCCGGACCACGGTTCTGTTTAGGGCCCTTCCAAGGGGATGCTGGGGTGTCCTGTGCACATTTGTCAAATGTGCAGCCACATTTAGATACGGGTGATGAACTTCAGCAACCTTGAACGTGTTCTTAAGCTTTGAGTCCTGTGCTTATAGGAATCTGAGACCTAACCATTCTTCCATTCAACCATTGGTCCAATCCAACCAAACATAGGAACACACATCCTCCCAACCGTCCATCCATCCAGCTACCCCACCACCCATCAAGTATTTCATTCCTGGTTCCTGCCTAGAACCAAACAATGAAAACACCAGGAAGTTGGAATTTGTACCTCCCCCCCCCCACCCCCACTACTGGGAAATTGAACCCGGGCTCAGGTATGTTAGGCAAGCACTCTGCCACTGAGCTACACCCCAGCTCTACAGATCACATTTTTAAATGCTTTTCACAGTACCCGGCACACAGTAGATGATGAATAATTGATTTCCTGCAAGTGATAACCACTGTGCTTAGCCCTGAAATTAAATGGTAATCAAAGCAGACTTGGTCCATGCCCTCCTGGAACTTCTGTTGGACAGGTGCTGTGGCTGCAAGGAAGACCTCAGAGGGATAGCTTATTACCTGGACGAGAGACAGGAAGTCCTCACAGAGAGGATCGGCCAGCCAGGCATGGCATGAGATGCAAAGGCCCTGAGGTAGGAAAGCACCTGGTCTGTTTCAGGAGCCAAGAGCTTGAATATCATAGGCAAAAAGGAGAGAAGATGAGGTCAAAGAAGCAGACAGGAGCTGGATCATGCAGGACTTACTGCAGTCATGGAGAGCAGGTGGGTTTCATTCCCATGTGGTGTGGGTCTTCAGAAGTTTTCAAGCAGAGTGATATTATCTGATAAAATGGGTAAACAATGTTATGTGAATTCACCTCCAGCCCCCACCCGGGACCAAAAGGACACAAGCAAAAGGAAGAGGGAGAATAAGGTGGCGTGAGATGGAGGGTAAGGGACCCTGGGCCCTCTCAAGATCTCTGCGCAGAGTTCTCTGGTGGCCGTGGGCTGAAGCTCCATATCACACAGGCAGAATCCTCAACTATGCCAGCCCTTCCCGGCACCGTTTCTAAAACAGAAATTTCTAAAACTCTATTAATCAGAGTGGTGGAAATAAATTGACTTTAAAAATCCATCTGAGCATCCTGAAGGCCCGCCAGTCCTCCATTTGTAGTTCCCACCCAAAGACAACACGCAGGAAAGATGTCAAAATGCTGCCCCGGGACGGGCCCTGGTCTTGCCTTTCTGGTGGACCTGCAAGCTGTTATACCATTAGGAAAGCAAACTTGCAAGAGCCAGTACAAACTCCAGTTAGACATCCTTTGTGGAATTCTGCCCTGGCTGGATGGCGTGGTCACGTGGCCATGATCAACCAATCGCTGCAACGAGAAAGCACGTGGGTTTAGAGTCCCGAGTGGAAAGAAGCGAGGAGTCCAACTGCCTCACCGCACAGAGTCCCCTGCAAGTCCACCTCGGGAGGGAGGCGCTAGGATTGGCCAACTGTCTCATCTCTGCCTCCACCTTCTCCACCGTGGCTCCTGACCTTGACTTTAAGCCTCGCCAGCAATGCATGGCGCAGAGGCAGCCTGAGCATCCACCGGGTAGGAAAACGGCACTTAACGAACACTTTCCTGTCATCCTTCCAAGTCGTGCCAAAGGGTGCCCCCGCCCAGAGGATGGAGGGCCGATTTTGGATATGTATGACCGGACACACAGCTTCATCTACCTGGGCCAGAGTTTCCACCACATGGGTACACCACAATGGCTCTGTTGGATGAAGATGGCAAAGCCGGGGCTCCGAGAGACAAAGTAGTGACTCCTTCGGGTTATACAGCTAAGTGTAGCACCACTGGACCCAGAATCCAGGACTTTCCAAAGAAGGTCATAGAGGTCATGATTACCCTCATTTACTGAGTGTCTAATAGAGCCTGGACTTTGTGTAAAGCATTTCCCATGCATATCTCATTTGTTCTGCAGAACATGCTACGAAGTGGGGTTGGGTTTTTTTTTCTGAATTATTTATCACATTTTACAGATAAGAAAACCATCGCAGAGAGAGTTTAAGCAATCCACCCAAGGTCACCCAGCCACGAATAGTAGAGCCAACAAATGAATCAGGAGGTCCAGCTCAGAGCTCAGGTTCCCAACCAATGGGCTACCCCATCAGGGGATTCTCAGGGTGGGAAAAGGATGTGTGTTTGTAATATATGTGTTTAGCATATGTATATAATTGCATATTTATGTGTGGATTCTGTGTGTATACATACATGTATGGTTATATGCATATAAGCAGTAGGTGGATTCTTTATTAAAGACACAGGTTTGTACAAATAGATATGTAACTCTACATACGATACATAATTAGATATGTGTATTTCCATACACAACAGATAATAAAGATCATTATACATGTAATATCTATTCATAACATCCATACAGAAATAGAGATGTTTATATGTAATTGTTATACATATTCTTTATTTTTTAATATTTTTTTTAGTTGTAGGTGGACACAATACCTTTATTTTATTTATGTGGTGCTGAGGATCAAACCCAGGGCCGCACACCACATGCTAGATGAGTGCTCTACGGCTGAGCCACAACCCCAGCCCCTATCCTTCTCTTTTTTTAATCTCATTAGCATGTGTTACCCAGCTTACTAAAAAAAAAAAAAAAAAAAAAAAGAATCACCCCCAAGGAAAGAGAGAGAATATCTTCTTTTTAAAATCAAGGCTCTAAGATCCAAGCTGGGACAGAGAGCCTCAGGAGAGGTTTACTTGCAGGTCCAACTTGATCAAAATCCAGGATCCTTGGGAACCACATAGAACAGGAGGTGCCTTTGACCAGTTCCTGGGGATCCACAGATCAATGGGAGGCCCAGTTGCAGGGAACTAAAGACTCTGTTAACAATGGCTTTTTTAAAATATTTTTTTTAGTTGTAGATGGACACAATACCTTTATTTTATTTGTTTATTTTTATGTGGTGCCGAGGATCAAACCCAAAACCTCACGCATGCTAGGCAAGGTTCTACCACTAAGCCACAACCCCGGCCCTTGACAGTGACTTTGACAAAGGCATCTTAATTACAGAGCAAGAAATTGGGAGGTACAGTGGCTACGTATATATAGCAAAAACAAACGGATATGTAGAACAATTACATATAAGCATCTCTATTTCTGTATGGATACCATGTATAGATGTTACACGTATAACAATCTTGATTATCTTGTATATGGAAATACACATATCTAACTACATATTGTATACATAGTTACACATCTATTTGTATAAACCTGTACCTTTAAATATAATACATTTTTATACATGTAGGAGCATATAACCCAGTGGGCCAACCATCAGCATGAATGATCTCTCCTGGTGGGTATCAAACAGCCCCCGCACCTCCAGCTGGCTGCCTCGATTTTCTGCAGAGGAACTCCTTCCACGTGGAAGGCACACCTTTTCCCCCAGAACTTTCCCTGGCACCACATTGGCCAGGATGGGGTGGTCACATGGCCATGCTCAGCCAATCACAGCAAGGAGAACGCCATTGACTTGGACCAATCACGAGTGAGCCTCTTGAAGGGCGGGCCACTCAGATGAGCAAGAACTCAGATTCAGATGCGGGAAGCAAGGGGGCAGGGGGACAGCCTGGGACAGGTGAGCAAGCATCTTTTCCAGACCCAGTGCTTGCTGGGAAAAGGGCATGATGCTTGGGACAGTATTTCCAAGTCGCCGCCTCTTCTCCTGCTCCAGATAACCCCTATCTAGAGCCCTATGTAGGATAACTGTCAGAGGAATAGCGTTTTTTCCAGATTTCATTTAGATGTTTGCTCTTTGGTTTTTCCCTGGGGACTCCTGAACTTTTAGTTGAAGGCCAGATACAGGCCTGGCTGAGGCTTCTGGGAAAGTTCAAAGAGGCTCAAATGCTGCATTTATCAAAAGCTTTCACCATCTCAAAAGTACACTCTCCAAAAGGACAAATATTCTATGCTTCCACCTACAGGAGGTTCGCAGAATTTCCAATTCGCAGAGACAGGAAGTAGATGGAGGTTGGGGAGTGGAACTCATGAGGAGGGTTGTGGACTGACTGATCGTCCTCCCCAGATTCACCTGTTGAAGTGCTAACTCCCAATGCCATGGTATTTGGAGATGGAGACTTTAGGAGATAATTAGACTTAGTCCTGAGGGTGCGCCCCATGATGGGATGAGTGTCCTTAGAAGAAGAGGAAGAGACCAGAGCTCACTCATTCCCCATCCCACAAGGACAGAGCAGGCAGGTAGCCATCTGCAAACCAGACAGCAAGCCCTCACCAGACCCCAACCATGCCGGCAACCTGATCTCCAAGACTTGCAGCCTCCCAAACTGTGAGAAGCAAATTTCTATCATTTAAGCCACCTCGTTGGTGGTATTTTGTATGGAACCCCCGTTGGCTAAGAGAGTTAGTGATTCATGGGGTTAGACTAAGTTTCAGTACAGAGTGATAAATAAGTTCTGGGGACGGATAGCGGTGATCACCGCCTAACAATGAGAAAATGCTTCCTGCTACTGAACCTACACCTAAAATGCTAAGTGTCATGTCTATTTGACCACGATATGTAAAATGATATAATAGTGTCCCTTTTATAGATAAAGAAACAGAAGCATGATGAGGGAATGGCTTGGCTTGCCCAGAATCTGCCCCACAAGTTAGGGGCAGAGGTGGGATTGGAACCTGGGTCATCCAACTCCAAAAAATGACACCTGCCCGTCCCAGCCTCAGACTCAAGTCACTGGCAGAGGGAACATACCAGCTGAGAAACAGCTCCCCGCAATGGAGAGCTGTTCTCTTCTGGTTCTTACTAACAGTGCCAGGCAGCTGGGCAGGGCAGAGGGTGGCACTACGGTGCATCTCTCAGGGAGAGGAAGCCGAGGGGAAGCGGAGGAACCTTCAGACCCAGCATCGGCAGCAGGCAGGCTCGGCAGTCACAGTGATCTAAAACTTTCCACCGAAATCCCCACTTGCAGCTACTTAGCTCTTCGGGGGAAAATTAACACTAGTCCCCCGGGGCTAAGATTTTCCATGTTTAGCTTCAGCCCAAAGGAAAATTTTGTTAGAAAGTTTAAGTGGTGTGCCTATTTTTAAATAATGAGACTTGGGGCCACCGCGTTAGCACACTCGAAAAAGTACAGAAGCGAGGTTTGCATCCCTCCAAACCCCCGTTTCAATTCAGATGGTTAAACTACAGAACCAAGTTCACCTGTCATGCCAAGCCTACCACAGACCAGGCTCTTGCTTTATCCTAGAGCAGTGGATCTCATCAACTAGGGGCAAATTTGTCCTCCAGAGGACATTTGGCAGTATCAGGAAACATTCTGAGCTGTCACAATCTGGGGGCAAGGGGAATTACCGGCATCTGGTGGGTGGAGATCAGGGGTGCTGCTCAATGTTCTCCAATGCACAGGACAGTCCCCACAACAAAGAGTTCCCTGGGCCAGAACATCAGCAGCACTGAAGTTGGGAAGCCCTCCCAGAGACTAAAGGTTCTCAAACTTGAGCATGTATCAGAAACACCGGGGAAGCTTGCAGATTGCTAGGCCCTGCCCCTAGACTTCACTGGCAACGTGGTAGGTCTGGGGCAGGACCCAACTTTGTGTTCCTGACATTGCCAGGTGATGCTGATACTGCTGGTCCCGGGATCACACTCTGAGAAGATCTGCGCGGGGTCTTCCTCACCACAGAGGCCGAGGCCCTGTCCTTCCCACCTTATGAACATGAACCCAAAGGCTGGCTGACCTCGGCTTCTGCTAAGAAGGACAGGCTTGCTCAAAGTTATGCGTCCTGCAGATCCCACAAGCTAGGAAGTAGATGCCGAGAAGTGGGTTTATCTTCAAACAAGATCCATACAATGGCTGGGCACAGTGGCGCTCGCCTGTCATCCCAGCACTTGGGAGGCTGAGGCAGGAGGATCGCGAGTTCAAAGCCAGCCTCAGCAATGGCGAGGCACTTAGCAACTCAGTGAGACCCTGTCTCTAAATAAAATACAAAAGAGGGCTGGAGATGTAGCCCAGTGGTCGAGTGCCCCTGAGTTCAATCCCCAGTACCAAAACCAAAAAAGATCCACATAATCTCTGGCCTCTGTGGACGCCTATAGACATTAGTGCTCAGCTATGCATCTAAGGAGCCTAGGACAGCATTTCTGGTGTGACGTTTCTCCGATCACAGCCCTGCACAATCAATGGAGCTAACTTCCAGGTGAACAGGAGCGACCTCGGAATTCCACAATAACCAAAATACTGCTTTTAAAATAAAAATTCTGCTTTTAAACCTTGTATTTTTAAACTATTTAAAACCCTATTTTAAACTATTAAAACCCGTGAAAACCTTTTTCAGGTTCTAGAAACTTCACGGAGGAGGCATGGACTAAGTCCCAAAGGACTTCCTGTGGGGACCCCTCCCTCCTATCCTGTGCTCAGCAGCATTTCAGTGCATTTGAAGTTGTTTGTGTGACCGTACATTTTTTTAAAATATTTATTTATTTACTTTAGTTGTACACAATGCAATGCATTTATGTTTACGTGGTGCTGAGGATCGAACCCGGGCCGCACACATGGGAGGCGAGCGCTCTGCCGCTGAGCCACAACCCCAGCCCGACCATACATTTTTTTTTTCCTTTCCATTTAGATCCATCATGGGATATCTTTCTGCCACATCTTGCATCACACTTGGGTGTAATGGAAATCAGGTTGGACTGGGAGGAGACCTGGGTTCCAACAGATGGGAAAAGGAGGTCTCAGAGCGGAATATTGCGACATCATGTCCTATACCTCACAGGGATGCTGGATTCCCTTGGTGACGAGGAGCTACCACTGCGTTACCTCACTACATCATGAAACACGGTCACTCCTCACTTCAGAAAAGTTAAGTCATACAAGATCCCATGAGAAGCCCAGGGCAGAGTTAAGGCATAGGATAGGGGGCAAAGGTCTAGTTCAAAACCACCGAATCATGGGGGAAAAAAACAACTGGAATATCTTTCTGTTTCTCATTTCCCAAATGAACAGCTCTCACAGCACAGGATTTCCATTTCTTCATTTCAGAACTCATTTCATTTTTGTCTTCAGCCTTCTAAGATTCTATCTCCAAAGACCAATTTCAGAATTTTCCAAGCATTTTTTTTCCCCATACTGGCTTCTGGGAAAAGGGACACCTTCCACTACACCAGGAGTCAGCTAACTTACTACCCAAAGGCCAAATCTGGCCCTTGGCCTGTTTTTGTAAATAAAGTTTTATTGGAATACGGCCACAACCATTAATTTACATATTGACCGTGGCTGCTTTTATGCTACAACTGGAGAGTTGAGTCATTGCCACAGAGTCTTAAAGGACCTAGAAAGCTTAAAATATTTACTATCCGGCTCTTTATAGAGAAGTTTGCTGATCTTTGCTCTAATAAGGAAAAAAATCAATTTCATAACAAGTTGCTTATAGAGTGAAATTTTATAAATAGTACCACATCTCTACTCCAGTGCAGGACTGTATCCCTGTCCTATAATCAACCTAAGGATTGGGCTCTGTAATTATTTGCTAGGTCATGTAAATAAATTGCTAATGAAGCAAGGTGGGGTTGTGCATGCCTGTAATCCCAATGGCTTGGGAGGCTGAGGCAGGAGGATCATGAGTTCAAAGCCAGCCTCAGCTACTTACTGAGGCCCTAAGCAACTCAGTGAGACCTGTCTCTAAATAAGATATATATTAAAAATGGGGGAGCAGGGGATGTGGTTCAGTGGTTAAGCATCCCTGGGTCCAATCACTGGTATCAAAAGAATTACTAATGAAATTAAAGAGGAAACTGGGATGAGATCTTATGGAAACTATCAAAAGCCTTTTCAAAAAAAAAAAAAAAAAAAAGTGTGACCAAGTCTCCAAAGAATTAGTGACCAAGGTAAGGACCAACATCATCCACCCTTCGTACTCTGTGGAGCTGATTGAGGCCCACAAACCTGAAAATGCCGAAAACCCGAGCAGGTACAAAGCCCACCATGTCTCAGCACAAAGACCTGAGTCCAAATCCAGACTCGCCACCCACTGGCTGTGACTGGGGTCAAATTACATCATCAGTCTGAACCTGGTACCCTCATCTGTAAACTGAGGGTGCTACCACCTGCTCCAGGTGGATTGCTGTGAGACTGGTGCAACACAGGACATCACAGAGAGTACCCGAGTACCCGGGACCCAGCAAGAGCTTCCTCTTCACCATATCTGCATGCAGGTGAAGGAGACAGGGCCAGGAGAGAAGGGGAAGGAGAGAGAGGCGGTTGCCTTGGTTGCAAAATTGAAGGAGGCACCAAAAAACTCAGTCATTGAGATAATTTTTTTTTCCCCTGTGGTGCTGGGAATTGAACCCAAGACTTCGTGCATGCAAGGCAAGCACACTATCAACTGAGCTATATCCCCAGCCTTTAGATAAATAATATTTTTAGCGCAATATTTTAAGAAGTCAGAATTAACGCCAGAAAAAAAAAAATCCACAAAAAAAAAATAATAATAATAATTTACAGGCATGCGCCACCACTGGTGGCTTCAGTGGTTCTCAAACCTGGCTGCCCATGTGATGCAGGGGAATTAAAAATATAATAATACAGCCGGGAGCCCCACGCACGCCTGTTATCCCAGCACTTGGGAGGCTGAGGCAGGAGGATTGCGAGTTCAAAGCCAGCCTCAGCCATGGCAAGGCACTTAGCAACTCAGTGAGACCCTGTCTCTAAGAAAATACAAAAGAGGGCTGGGGATGTGGCCAGTGGTCAAGTGCCCCTTAGTTGAATCCCCAGTACAAAATAAATAAATAAACTAATGGTTACCAGAGATAGATTGGTGATGGAGGTCAGGGGGTGTTGGGGAGTATGGGCATGGGATTATTTTAAGGGTGATGAAAATATGCTGGAATTAGTGGTGATGTTGCCTAACCTTATAAATATACTAAAAATGACCAACCTGTACGGTATAACCGGGCAAATGTGATGGAAGGTGAATCCCCAGGTGAGGCTAACATGAAGCAGAGGACCTCGGGGTCCACCTTTCTTAAAGGGACACGCTCCTAGCTCACCTCTGAGGGCAAGGCTCCTCTGAGGTTGGGGACCCTCAGCGCTTCCCTGGGAGAGCGCAGTGGAGAGGCGCCTGGCCAGGGGTGTCCATGGCGTTCTTCCCCGCTGCCCCGTTCCTCGTTGCCCAAGTCTACAGGGAAGATGCCCAGGCTGGGGCAGGGGCGGGCACTCAGGTAGCAGGAGTCATTAATCCCCATCTCCCAAACGGTGGCAGATGCCACTTTCAGGCTACCTTACGCACAGAAGTGGGAGGGAATCCACTAAGGCCAGGATGTGAACTCAGACTAGCTGTGCGCCCCGCAGGCTGTGCCAAAAGGTGAGAAGGCGCGTCCCCCGACCCAGCAAGGCGGAGATGAGATCCCCGCTTCTTTGAAAACAGAAAAAAGCAAACGGTGCACTCCGCCCTGCAGCCTCGAGGATCAGGAGGCAGGACAGGCAAACGAGGAAACCACATCAGCTTTGCACTGTCCAAAAATACAGTCGGAGCGTGGCTGGCATCTCCCGCGATTCCCGGGTCAGGGGCTGCTTCCTAGCTCCCCTCTGTCTTCCTGCTGTCCCTGTAACCTGGCTGAATGGACCTGTGCCCTTGAGGTGGCAATGGCCTTCACAGGGGAAGAAACTTCTCCCCGCTGTGGAAATCCCCTTTGGTGTAAAAAAATAAGCCCCGGGTTGGTGATTTTCCTGTTCTGTTAAAATGCGAGCCAGGTGACTCGCATGCTAGCTCTTTGCAATGCTGAGAAACCTGGGGATGGCAGATCATGAACACCCCGGAAGTCACCCGGCAGGTGCCCTACCAATACAATGGGCTCCGTTTTCCCCCAAATGGTGGGGAATATGGTTTTATTTTGAAGTCTCCTATGAAACGCCTCCGCAGACGTTTCAGTTAGCTTGAGAATATAGCCACCCACAGAAAGGGCTGCCAGTCTCATGTGTGTGTGTGCACGCACACAGTCACATATTACACTCCATCAGCAACTGAACTGCTCTCCCAGGAGAGTTCCTGGCCAAATTCAACAGGAGAAGCACCACCAAACAGCTCCTGCCGGCTAGTTCCCGACTTGAGGTCAGGAGGCTCAAAGGTGCTTCAGGGGAGTGCTGGGATTGTGGACCACAAGGTGCACTTCTCCCCGAAAATTTCTCAGGACAGGGCCAAATGCAATCACGCTTTAAAAGTCCCCTGGCTTGAGAAGACATCAGGGAAGTGCTTTAAGAAAATAGCAAAAGGGGGGCTGGGGTTGGGGCTCAGCGGAAGAACACTTGCCCGGCACGTGAGAGGCTCTGGGTTCAATCCTCACCACCACATAAATATAAATAAATAAAGGCATTTTTTAAAAAAATAGCAAAAGGGTTTTGCTGGACTGTTTCATCTCCTTGCTCTTCTCCTCTGGGTGGGGAAAGGTGTAATTAAAGCAAATTCCCACCTAGAGACGGAAAGCAGGAGTGGACACCCTCCAAAGGGTTGTTTCAAGTCTCCTAGGTCCTTGATTCAGACTATCTCAATCGCTATGAATTTGATTGGCACCTGTGGATACTTAGCAGGTGACACCAACATAGAAACCTCTACCTTTCCCAAAGTCAAACCCCCAGCAACTCCCCCTGCCAGGCCCCACTTTGGGACACAGCCATGAAATAAGCTATAAATAAAGTCCTAAAAGACGTTAAACCATTTCCACAAAGCCCTGCACAGGCACCGGTGGTTTTTCTTCAAGGCAGTTTCAGCCTAGCCCCCCACCATGACCTCCACCCAATGTCATGGCCTCATATATTGCTTCCCTTTGAGTGTGGGATGAGCATGTGACTTCCTTCTAGCCAATAGCATATGGCAAAGGCAGTACAATACCATGCCCATAATCAAGACTCCTCCCCTAAAACTCCATCTTAGCAGACGGGGAAGAGAGACTTCCTTATTGGCCAGGAGGAAGCCAAAAGCCACGTCATGAACAGGAAGAAGGCCACACAGCAGTAGGGGACAAGAGATGACTTCTAGGACGTGAGGTTGGTTTCCAGCCAACCATTGATAAGCAGCTGGGGCCTTTGGTTGGAAAGCCACGCGGAAATGTGTTGTGCCCACAACTTGAATGAGCTTCCCTCAGAAGCACCTCTCCCCAGTCAAGCCTTCAGATAGGAGTGCAGCCCAACAGACGCTCGCCGGTGGCCTTGTGAGACCCTGAGCAAGGGACGCAGCTCAGCTGTGCCTGAACGTCCCACCCGTGGAAACCATGAGTTCACACTCGTGTGCCATTGTAAGCGTCCAAGTTTGTGGAAATTTGCACGCAGCCACATAAAACTAACACATACTCAGGCTCATTGGCTGTCACCCGATATCCAACACAGAGGCCCCTGACTCAGGCACGATGCACAGATTCAGGCGAAGATTTTTCTAGAACTCAGCTAATACAAAACAGAACACCAGAAGACATACCCCTGGGGAATGACTCCCACAAAACAGAGATTCCCTAACTGCAGCCAAAGAACCCATGGTGAGTCGTGAGCCCAAGGTGGGTGCTCGAGGACAGAGAAAGGAGAGCCGGCACGCCTGTCATGACAGCACTTGGGAGGCTGAGGCAGGAGGATCGCAAGTTCAAAGCCAGCCTCAGCCATGGCGAGGCACTTAGCAACTCAGTGAGAGCCTGTCTCTAATCAAATACCAAAAAGGGCTTGGGATGTGGCCCAGTGGCCAAGTGCCCCTGAGTTCAATCCCGGGTACCAAAAAAAAAAAAAAAAAAAGAGAGAGAGAGAGAGAAAAAGGGAGAGCAAAAACAGAAAAACAGACATCAGACTTTACAACAAGAAAGACTGCATGTATTAAAACCGTAGTCTGCCCCAGATACAGGGCTGGGGACTTAGGTTTCCTCTTCGGAGAAAGCAAACAAGTTGGTTATTGCTGATTGAGTTTCCAAGATGTGACAGACAGGCCAACTAGACTTCTGGCTTGTAACCCACTGCTCTGTATCATCTTCCTATCATAAGAACGTCGGGGTCACCAGCAAAACCCGTATTTAAGAATGCACCCAACATGACAATGTGTACAGTCGACTGCCTCAGACCATGCTATTAGCTGTGGAGAGTGAAAGGGATGGGCCTCGTGTCAGGCGGAGGAGCTCTGGATTATCTTGGTGCTTGGCTGAACGTGGAAAATCTGCACGCCTCTAAACCAAGCCATGATTTTTGGCAAATTGTGGCTTTTCTCCCCAAAGTGTTCAGAACAGCAGCATGGCAAGACATCAAGTCATTAAGACCAAAAGATGGTTTCATGGGCTGGGCATGTCGCCCCATGGTAGAGCACTTGGGTGGCATGCACAAAGCCCAGGCTCCAACCCCAGCGCCACAAAATTAATAAACAAATAAAAGATGGTTTCATCTTTCCCAGCAGAGAAACTGTTGGCATTAATAAATTCTGAAGAATCAAGGACTCCTGAAAAAAGAATCAGCCTGAGCCGGGTGCAGTGGCACACACCTATCATCCCAGCAGCTTGGGAAGCTGAGGCAGGAGGATCGCAAGTTCAAAGCCAGCCTCAGCAACTGGGCGAGACCCTAAGCAACTCAGCAAGACCCTGTCTCAAAATAAAATATAAAAAAAGGCCTAGAGATGTGGCTCAGTGGTTATGTGCCCCTAGTTTTGATCCCTGGTACCAAAATAAAAAGAAGAATCAGCTTGACATGGGGGAAGAGAAGACTACCACCATGTCATACGTTCAAGAAAGAAGATGAGCAAGGGGTCACTACAGGGGAGGGACCAGGGCTGGGTGAGATGACAAAGATGCCCACCTTGGGTGCAAAATGTGAGGAGTGCTCAGGAATGTAACAAAGCATTAACAAAATATAAATAATGTAACAAAGGGCTGGGATTGTGGCTCAGCGGTAGAGCGCTCGCCTAGTACGTGGGCGACCCGGGTTCGATCCTCAGCAGCACGTACAAATAACACGCATTGAATAAAATGCATTGTGTACAACTAAAAGCAAATAAAAATATTTTTTAAAAATAATGTAACAAAGCAATAATAAAATGTAAATAAAATACACGATGTAAGTAACATGCAAAAATATAAACAGGCATATTTTAATTCTGTACTTTAAAATCTAAATCTATGTAAAAACAAATTCACAATGGACAAAAATATTCAAACTTCTCAACAAAAGACAGGCTGTGGCTGACTGCATTACAGTGACCTTGCATTTCTGTGCGTTAGGAACTGTCATTCCCAATCAGCCTACTATTTTTAGACCCGTGAAGCCAGCACGTCCCCTGCTGGGTGGGTTTTGGAGGGCTGGCCACGGCATGCAAACAGATTGGACTGTGCAGGGCTGTGTGCATGGTCATGGGTGGTTTTTTTTTTTTTTTTTTTTTTTGTAGAGGCTTTATTAATTTTTTTTCACTCAGCTCAAAATATGAGCTGATAGTTTAGTAAGTGTGGCACACATTTTTCCTTTGGCCTCATACTCCAATATGACTCTTGGCTCTAGGAAAAACTACTAAAACTACCTTTTTGTCAGCTACGCTTAGCAGTCAAGAGCTTCCACCTCAGGCTGGTGGTGTGGCTCAGTGGTAGAGCGTTTGCCTAGCATGCAGGAGGCCTGGGTTCCCTCCCCAGCACTCCAGGAAAGGAGGCTGAAGAGCAGGGAAGGAGCAGGAACTTTCATCTTCATAAACCATTGTTAACGAACGGTCAAACAATTTGTCATTGTAACAATGCAGTTGAATATAATTCGGAACTCAATTTGAAAATTCTTGCTGCAACAAAACATGGTTGCACTTGCTAAAGATCATTCAGGGAATCTTTAATATAAATATTGATAGACTCAGATTTTAAGATGTCTCTGTTAAGCTGACCCCATAGGGGAGAAAAAAAAAATCTCTCCAAAATTTCCAATGGCTTCATCACAAACATATACTGAACAATGAAGAGAGGTCAATGGCACAGTCTCTGGAGTTGAATTGCTTAGATTCAAATCCTGGCTCTATCACCTTTGAGCTGAGTGATCTTAGGCAAGTTCCTAAACTCCTCTGAGTCTCTGAAAAACAGAGGATGATTAATGTGTCTAATTCACAGGGTTGTTGTGAGGGTTCAATGAACTGCTACATTCAAAACACTCAGAACAAGCCCGGCAGTAGCAAGCCCCTCATAAATGGAAGTCACACTGCACAACACAGGTGAGCCTGGCCTTCATACCTACTGCATATTTATGAAGACATTTGTATTTGATGTTCTTTTCAGTTACATTTATTTCATCAACTGTTTTGATAGAATTATGGTCATAAAGTCCATAACTCATAAATAAATCACCTCTAAAAATAAGAGTTTCCCTCAGACTTTGACCATTTGAGGTCACATAAGATGGCTGGTCAGCCAAGTCAGAAAGAGTAAATCTGTAGCTAACAGCATGGCGGCAAATACCATAGGGCCCTAAAGTTGCCACATTTAGCAAATAAAAGAGGACATCAAGTTAAACGTGAGTTTTAGGTAAACAATGAATACTTTTTTAGCGTAAGTATCTCTCAAATATTGCATGAGGCGTAATTATATTTAAAAAAGTGTTCATTGTAAAAGGTCGGTCAGTAGGCATCAAATTACAATTAGACAGGAAAAATTAGTTCTGGTGTTCCACCGCACAATCAGGTGACCATAGATAATAAGGTACTATCGCCGGGCGTGGTGGCGCATGCCTGTCATCCCAGCACTTGGGAGGCTGAGGCAGGAGGATCGCGAGTTCAAAGCCAGCCTCAGCCATGGTGAGGCACTTAGCAACTCAGTGAGACCCTGTCTCTAATAAGTACAAAAAAGGGCTGGGGATGTGGCCCAGTGCTCGAGTGCCCCTGAGTTCAATCCCCGGTACCAAAAAAAAAAAAAAAAAAAAAGATAATAAGGTACTATAGATTTTTAAAAGGCTGGAACATATGTGTTACATTTGAATCTATCACATCCTCTGCAAGGCTCATGTGCTAGGTGAGGCAGGACTGTTTAGAGGTGAGGTGATTCGATTATGAGAGTCACAGCCTCATCAGTGGATTAATCCACTTGATGGATAAATAATCTGAATGCACTACTGGGTGGTAACTGTAGGCAAGTGGGCATGGATGGAGGAACTGTGTCACCAGGTGCATGCCCTTCGACTAGATCCTGTCCCTGGCTCCTTGCTTTCTTGTCTCTCTCTCTACTCCCTGGTTGCCACCAGCCGAGCAGCTTTCTCCGCCATGTTCTTCCACCACGATGTTCTGCCTCACCTCAGGCAGAGCAACGGGCCAACCGACAACAGACTGAACCTTTGAAACCGTGAGCCCCAAATGAACTTCTCTTCCTCTAAGTTTGCTTGTCAAGTATTTTGGTCACGTTACTAATGTGTACAAATTTTATGTATCAGTAAAAAAATTAAAATAGACTTTTAAGAAGTATTCATTGTTAGCCGGGCGCGGTGGCACATGCCTGTAATCCCAGCACTTGGGAGGCTGAGGCAGGAGGATCGCGAGTTCAAAGCCAGCCTCAGTAATGGCGAGGCACTTAGCAACTCAGTGAGACCCTGTCTCTAATAAAATACATTAAAAAGGGCTGGGGATGTGACCCAGGGGTCAAGTGCCCCTGAGTTCAATCCCCAGTACCAGAAAAAAAATAAAAAAACTATTCATTGTTTATTAAAAATTTAAATTTAAATGAATGTTATCTTACAACCCTACCTAGGGACAATGAGCCCAAATTCCCCGATATCTCAAATATTAGAGTCTAACCCCCTACAAGGTCACCGTAGGAGGATGTATGCAGTCCTTATGCTACTGATGACAAGGACAATATAACCACTGGTTAGTTTTCACTTAGTCTTTTCTATGGAAGGAAGTAAAAAAGTTTTGTTTTGCTTTGTTTTGTTTTAAATATGTACATTTAAAAAAAAAAAAAAGAACTTTGAAAGGTTCTGTTAAAAGTGGTTTAATGCAGCTGGGCGTGGTGGCACATGCCTGTAAACCCAGCACTTGGGAGGCTGAGACAGGAGGATCGCGGGTTCAAAGCCAGCCTCAGCAATGGTGAGGCACTTAGCAACTCAGTGAGTCCCTGTCTCTAATAAAATACAAAAAAAGGCTGGGGAGGGGCTGGGGTTGTGGCTCAGGGGCAGAGCGCTCACCTAGCACGTGTGCGGCCCAGGTTTGATACTCAGCACCACATAAAAACAAAAAAAATAAAAAAATAAAAACACATTGTGTTCAACTAAAGCAAATAAATAGATATTTAAAAAAAAAAAAAAAAAAAAGAGGGCTGGAGATGTGGCCCAGTGGTCAAGTGCTCTTGAGTTCAGTCCCTGGTACCAAAAAAAAAACAACCCCGCAGATTCAAGAAAATGCAAATCCACTATCACGACCCTTTTTAACCTTGTCCTAAATAATCATCTCTGGGAGGTCGTACATTTGATTAGCTACCTTATACATTTGCTAATACAAGTCAGGTTAAACGTGTAACTAGGAAAATGCAAAAGGTTTTGCCTACATGCCACGCCCCAGCCCCCAATCGCCCGGCGAACCACGGTGGCCAGCAAGCGCATGGGCACCCTGGCAAAAATCATGAAGGCAGGTGGGAGAGGCCGCTGAGGAGCCGTGCAGGCCACGCACCACAGCTCTGGTGTCCAGGGAACTAACCTGGATCTCTTCTCTCCCCCGAAGGACCTCAGAGCAGAGCAGAGGCAACACCATGTCTAAACAAGGCAGGCAACAAGGGTCTGAATTCCCGCTCTGCCGTGTGCCTGGAGACCAGGCACTGGGCCACCACGCAGGGAAAATTAACAAAACGATTGCAAAATGGAAAAGGCAGACTCTTGTCTATCTTTCTGAAAAGATCTGGACTAAATTATACTGGATCCCCTTTTTTTCTGATCTGATTCCACGGCTTAAAAAGGTAGGAAGAGGGCTGGGGTTGTGGCTCAGCAGTAGAGCGCTGGCCTAGCACGTGAGTGGCCTGGATTCGATCCTCAGCACCGCATACAAATAAATGCATTGGGTACAACTAAAGAAAATAAATATTAGAAAAAAAAAAAAAAGTAGGAAGAGAACTGGGCGTGGCGGCGCATGCCTGTCATCCTAGCAACTCGGCCGGCTGAGGCAGGAGGATCGCAAGTTCAAGGCTAGCCTCAGCCATTGAGAGAGGCCCTGTCTTGAAATAAAAAAAAAAAAAAAAAAAAAAGGGCTGGGGGGTTGTAGTTTAGTGGTAGAGCACTTGGCTTACATGTGCAAAGTTCGAGTCCCAATCTCACAAAATAATAATAACAATAATAAGCCACCTGCCTCCATGCAGCCTCGACTCCAGGGAGGGGCAGGCTCTGCCGGGGTCAGGACTCTCCCACTGACTCCATATAGCAGCAGTCTCAAAGTGTAGCGTGCATCAAGTCCCCAGGGAACTTGGGAAAACAGATGGCTGGCTCCTCCCTCAGGGTAGCTCACTCCGTAGGTGTGGGGTGGGATCCAAACATCTGTCCCTTCAGCAAATGTCCAGGTGATGGTGCTGCTAGCCTTGGGGGACACAGCTTGGGGACCCACCTTTCCATAATTCTACTGGGGAGGTGCTTTTAGTATCCTCTTTGGGCAGATGGGGAGACTGAGGCCAGGGGACGTGAAGTCACCTACTGAAATGACTCTGACTGCAGTGACTTCTGCAAGAGTCACCACTGCACCAAACTGCCTTTATTCGGGGTGGGGACTCAGCCAGGGACAGCACCTGAGCTCTCCTCAAGTCAGCATTGATTCAAAACTCCCAGAAAGGAGTCCTCCGCCCTGTGAATCCCAATGTGACAGGTCTGGGAGCGCAAGATGACACCCGGCAGGTATCTCAGGTGAGATCTGGTCTCCAGGTGAAGATACAACAGCTGCACCCCTCTCCCGACACCCTCCGCTAACTAATCTACAGGGCTGGATTGACGTCAGCGCAGTGGAAACTAGTCTCCTGCCCTGACCTGCTTAGAGATTAAGAGCAGTAGAAACGGAGAGCGAGAGAGAATATCAGAAAATAGGAATGGAAAAAAAAAAAAAAATCTGCAAGGAAACCAACCACCTGTAAGAGTGCAAGGCTAAAGAACCAGTTAACCTCCCCCTGGTTAGTTATGAAATGTAAATGAAGGGAAATTAATGTGACAGCTTTCCAGAAATATCTGGAGTGGGAAATGTAGCCACGTCAATTTAAAAAGATCTGTTTCTTCCTATAAAGCCATAGAACACGGGTATCATAATGACTCTCACTGCACCCCTCTTTGGGAGCTGCCAAATCGCTAAAAAGATATTCAAAATGATCTCCCTGCTTGCCTGCCTTCTCTGGAGAAAAGCATCAACTGGAGGTGCCCAGTAAGAGCTGGAAGATTCTGGAAGATTCTGGTTGGGTACAATTAAAGTGATAATTAGTTTCCAAGAAAGGAGAATGTAAATAAGAAACGGAACCATTCGGGGGTGGGTATTTGCAAGAGAGAGTGGTTGACAGCCGTCAGTTTATGGTGTGGCATGAACACCTTCAATTTGTTTTTTCATGTTGAAATGGAAACTATTCATATATGGAAGAGCAAAGCAGAGAACATATTTCAGTGAGTTTATCGTACGTCCATTGACAGTCATTTCCAAGTAAACAGCAGGGGGAAAAAAATCATCTAAAAACTCAAGAATGTCAGCTTTTGTTTATTCTCTCTCTTTTCTTTTTTTTCCCCAAGACTAATTATTTTCTGAGTTTGGCTTTCTTCTGGATTACATTTTAGAATCCACTGCCGTGTTTACAGAGCAGAGCTGCTTTGTGAGAAGAAGCGAGGCTTCTGACGTCTGAAGGAGCGCAGAAAATGCACACCCACCGTCACTTTTAAGGAACTTCATCAAGACAGAATATTCCTAAGCAACCAGCCTTAGGAACAGAACGGTAAACAGAAGCACAATTCACGAAATCTGGCCCTTTTCCTATTTGGAACATGTCTGCAGCTCCCATCTATGACACAAACACGCCAAGACAAACATTTAATATTCAATCTGATGTGTTATCAGATCCTTTGGGACCTGAACAGAGAATCCACGGATTCTCACGTCCAAGACACTTCCATGTGCCGTGACTCCTCCAAGAACGGAGAGCGCAGGGGATGCAGCCTCCCACCGCGGCGGCATGCTAACGCGGCTCAGAGAAAAACCACGTCCTTCTGATAAACCACACTTGAATTTCCAAAGCGAGTTGCAGGAGAGTCTCTTTGAGATTCTCTTAAGGCAGCGAGGTAGTTGGGCCATCCAATGTCCCGTTTGATTTCAATATTGCCTCTTTTGCAGGTGAAGAGACCGCCACGAAGAGGAGTGGCCTGAACCGACATGACCATGAAGCAGGATTCAAATTGGGTTCCAACTCCCAAGATTGATATGCATGGCCTTATACCACCAGTTTTCAAACTGGGTTCCCCGGAACCCCTGGCGGGGGTTCCATGCTGGAGTCTAGCAGGCAAGATTTAAATAGCTTCAATTGCTCTGACCCCCTTGCTTTAATTTCAGCTAGCTGATAGGCTGAGAAATGGAGCTTCTCTCTGCGCTCCAGCTGTGCCACGGCCTCCTGAACTGCTCCATCTTTCCATGGGCCTTACCTCCAGGACAAGTACCTAGGACACCATTTACTAATGTGTGGTCTGTAGACCCCTGTTAACATCAGCTGATATGCACAACATGGCATGAAAGACCCCTGGATCCCAGGGCATGAAAATGATTCCTTTCTCCAGTTCTTGTTCAGTTACACCAAGACGATACCAAGGAAATCTCCGTGCAGTGCTATAATGGCCTTCACGACTCCCCAAAGCTGGCTACCCTCCTCCCTTTGACTCCGAGACAGACTCTACTTCCTTATTTGTAGTAAGGCGGCTGGCTTCACTGGCTGGTCGTGAGTTTCCGGCGAGGAATGAAAAGTGTGTGGTACCCAGCCTAGAAAACAGTCAGCGTTGGCTACTGGGAGTCTTGCTTTGGACCTGCTTTTGGACTCAGAAAAGCAGCTCAAATGGTGGCCCTGCCCTCAAAGGGTCCCCACCTATGGCATTATTGTTAACATGTTACCACAATTTAAACTTACTTAGAGAAATGCCCCGAGCAGCCCAGGCAGGGGCAGAGCCTCAGGTGCACCTCGTTGTGATTGAGGAGGTATCAACCATGGCACCAGGGTGTCCTTGCACAGGGTCCTGCAGGGTGGGACTTTAGAAGCTTTGTTTGCATGTCAGCTTAGAAGGCAGGCATGGGTCTATCAGGAAGTGTGCCACAGTGTGGTCCCGAGAAAAGGGACCCTGTGTTCACCCATTCGCCTTTGTCACTAGCAAAGGGAAGGATGTCATTCACGAAGACCACAGTCCCATGCTACCCGCCCTGAGTGTGTTTCTGCAGGAGCCCTGTTTGGGGAGATGGCTTGAATTGCAGTTGACTATGAGCCATGGAGATTTGGGCATTGTCGCCTTCCGTAGTCTCACGGGACGTGGCCTGGGATCTCGAGTGACTTGGCCGAGATTGCTGATCGGGTCAGCGCCATTTTGGTGGTGTGTGCGGCGCGTGTTAGTCGTTGTTAGAGCCAGAGAGAAAAGTTATCAGAATAAAAAGCTGTTTGTCTCCAGGTTGCCTCTGAACTTCTTCCCGTGGCTTCGTTGCTCCAAGCGGCCATCGCTTCAGGCAGCAACAGGTTTCAAATTCACTACCAGACACTCCTGCCGTCCGGGCCATCTAGGACCCTCTACAGCAAGTGGGCATAGTACTCGCTACTTTGCTTTTAAGATGCTCTATGTTTCAGAACTCCACCATTAAGTCATGCTTGATGAACTTCTATGCATCCTTCAAAACCCATTTCAAATGTCATCTCTGTTAAATCTTTTTTTATGGCAGTTTGTATTAATGTTCTGTAAATTCTCCCTACCCTCCCTTTCTCCCTCCTTTCTCTTTCTCGTGCAAACCTCAAAAGGAAAATAATCCCATCCACCCCATGAATGGTAGGCTTGGTCACATGACTTGCTTTGATCAAGGGAATATGAGTTGACATGGAGTTTACCACATCTGAGCAAATGCTGAACTTGATTTGGCCCCTTGCACTCAGGTGCTCAATCATGAGAAGCAGATGTCCAAGCAGCTGTTATTCCTTCAGCTTGGGTCCAGAATAAGAGTCCCGTGGAGCAGGTTTGAACCCAACCTATAGCCTGCCCAGTGACCCATAGACTCACGAGCAAGAAATAAAGCATTTGTGTTACCAATCATTAAAGTCAGGACTCATTTGTTACTGAAGCCTCAGTTGACTAATACATACCCCAAACCAAAGCTCCTTTCTCTGCTATGACAGAATTTGAATATACCTCTACCCAAAGACTTCTTGTCCCACTTTATATTTTTTTCCTTTATAAATCATATCCTTATTGGATAGTTAGCTCCTTAGGAGCAAGAACCCTATCTCCTCCAATGTCTTTTATGGCAGACATTCGATATACTTGTTAAATAAATGATAGCATTGACCAAACACCACAATTCAAAAAGATTGCAATGTCCCAATCACTGCAGGCATAAGTAGGAAAGACAAATAGGATTTTAAACACTCCAACACATTGCCTGGCAAGAAAGCAAGGGTTTCTGCTTCTTGGGATCAGAGGACCATTTGTCCTAAGCCTCAAATCTAGAAAGAACCTCAAATTCAGACATCTGATGCTATCTCTGCAGGACACTGTGTAATGTGTGTCGAACACGTTGGTTTCCTAAGTGACAACATTTAAAGGCTATCACCAACTTGGGTGATTCTCTTTGGGCATTTCCTTATTTTTCTTCATTTCCAATATCCCAGGAAGCTGAAGGAATGAACAGACGTGACCCGTGACCCGGGGCTCTCTCTCAGCCTCTGGGAGGTGTTGTGATAAACAAGAGCCATGGGTTTTTCAATGCCATCTCATACAGTATATGAAAATCACGTTTTCCCAAGACCAAGTTTAGCAGTGGCTGGTAACAGCTAAGGTTAGGGAAAAGCTACTGCCCTGGTATTTAGCTATTTAGAGTTCTGACCCTGCTGAATGCTGCTGTATCTTGGCTTCCTTGCTAAAATAAAAGCAGGATATATAGGAGAAATAAGTTCTGATGCCCTACTGCCTAGTCAGGCTAAATGACTATACTGTACTATATAGTTCCTCCCAAAAACCTAGAAGAAAGGCTTTTGGATGTTTCTTCCACAGAGAAAATGACAAGTGTTTGAAGAGACATATTTGTTTACCCTGATTTGGACATTATACAACGTACATATATATTGGAATATCATATAGTACTCCACCAGTAGGCACAATTTTATAGGTCAATTAAAAAAAAAACTAGGGGCTGGGATTGTGGCTCAGCAGTGGAGTGCTCGCCTAGCACGTGCACTGTGCACGGCCCGGGTTCAATTCTCAGCACCATGTAAAACTAAAACCACATTGTATACAACTAAAGCAAATAAATAAATATTAAAAAAAAAAAAAGAAAAGAAAAAAGAAAACTACCCGGACACAATGGCACACAGCTATGATCCCAGCGACTGGGGAGGCTGGGGCAGGAGGATCAAAAGTTGGAGGCCAGCCTCAGCAACTTACCAAGTCCCTAAGCAATTTAGCAAGAACCTGTCTCAAAATAAAAAGGGTTGGAGCCAGGCACAGTGGCACACACCTGTAATCCCAGCACTTGGGAGGCTGAGACAGGAGGATGGCTAGTTCAAAGCCAGTCTCAGCAATAGTGAGGCACTTAGCAACTCAGTGAGACCCTGTCCCTACATAAAATACAAAAAAGTGCTGGGGATGTGGCCCTGTTGCCACCTGAAGCGATGGCCGCTTGGAGCAACGAAGCCGCGGGAAGAAGCTCAGAGGCAAACTGGAAACAAACAGCTTTTTATTCTGATAACTTTTCTCTCTGGCTCTAACAACGACTAACACGCGCCGCACACACCACCAAAATGGCGCTGACCTGATCAGCAATCTCAGCCAAGTCACTCGAGATCCCGGGCCAAGTCCCGCGAGATCCCAGGCCAAGTCCCGTGAGACTACAGAAGGCGACAATGCCCAAATGTCGCTCCATGGCCCATAGTCAACCGCAATTTAAGCCATCTCCCCAAACAGGGCTCCTACATGGCCCAGTGGTCAAGTGCCCCTGAGTTCAACCCCCTATAACAAAAATAAAAAATAAAAAGGTTTGGGGATGTGCTCAGTGGTAAAGCACCCCTGGGCTAAATTCTTGATACCAATAAATAAACAGACAAGCAGAGATTAATATTCAAATGATGTTATGTTATATTCTTTGGAGAAACACAGAAAAGTTACCCAAGGCGCATTTGGAGCTACGAAAACTAACAATATCTTGCCAGCAAAGAATGTATGACTGCCGGGCGCGGTGGCGCACGCCTGTAATCCCAGCACTTTGGGAGGCTGAGGCAGGAGGATCGCGAGTTCAAAGCCAGCCTCAGCAACGGTGAGGCACTTAGCAACTCAGTGAGACCCTGTCTCTAAATAAAATACAAAAAAAAGGGCTGGGGATGTGGCCCAGTGGACGAGTGCCCCTGAGTTCAATCCCTGGTACCACAAAAAAAAAAAAAAAAAAAAGAATGTATGACTTACGGAAAACCATGGTTCTCTTAGTCTGTAGGGATTTTATAGTTACCTGAGAGTTTTGGAAAAGACCAATTCCATCTGCTGATAATAAATAGGAGGTTGAGCAGGATGCGAAGCACTTGAGATAGAAGATCTCAACGTGTGAGAAGTAAAACATGAAGAGATTTCTGTAAAATGCTTTGGAGTGGGACTAGGGGACTCAGGACCCTTCACACTTTTCCTTTTACTGAACTCAGGGGCACTCGACCCCTGGGCCACATCCCCAGCCCTTTTTTGTATTTTATTTAGAGACAGGGTCTCACTGGGTTGCTAAGTGCCTCGCCATGGCTGAGGCTGGCTTTGAACTCACGATCCTCCTGCCTCAGCCTCCCAAGGGCTGGGATGACAGGCGTGCGCCACCGCGCCCGGCCCTCTTCACACTTTTAAAGCTGTCCAACTGCTCATCAGATGTTAACACATAAAATAAAAAGAAAACGTGAATTTAAAAGAAGAGTGATTTGATCCTAAGACTTCGGAAAAGAGAGCGTTCTCTGACTGCCGGCCTAGGAGGCTGGATTTCCGAGGCAGACAGGCAGCCAGGGAAGCTGCTTACCTAGTTTAAAAAAAAAAAAAAAAAAAAATTCACTGGCAGCCCGTCCCCTCAGGGCAGACACGGTTTCCAGCAGTTCTGAAAACAGCTTGTTCCCAAATTAACCTTTTGATGAGAGTCTCCAGCAGGCCTGGAGGTGAGAGGCCCTCCCTAGGGCAGGGGGCAGGGTAGAGAGAGGGTGACCGTAACAGCCTCGGCTAGAAAATGCAGGGTGCATCTTGTCCCCTCCCGGAGCTGGCCTCAGCAGCAGAGTGCTCAATGCCCAGGTGGCCCAGATGCTGAACCGTCCTGGGATTTGAACGATGCGTTTCTAGACCAGGACTCGGGGACCTGGTTTCTTTCTGCTGAAGGCGGCGCCCGGGTCAGCTTAGAAAGTCCCCCCCCCCACACACACACACACACACATGGGACAAGAAGCGGCTGTCACTGCTGGGTGCCAGGGAGCAGTCACGACACCCGGCCGTGTGTGCCCCTGCCCTTCCATGTGCCCTTGGAACCCATCCACCCTCTCAGAGTGGGGACAGTCATGCCCCAAGGTTCGCGCTGCGACCTCAGCATGTGGCCTCGTGACTTGGGAATAGGGTTTCCTGTTGATGTAACAAAGGTGAGGATGAAGAGGCAATGGCAGTGAGTGAAGGTGGGCCTTAACTCCAACAAAAGCATCCACACACAGGGAGAGACCCAGAGAAGGCCTTGGGGGACAGTGGCAGAAGTCGGAGCGATGCTGTCACAAACCAAGAAACGCCAAAGCCACCAAGAGCTGAAAGGGGCCAGGTGCGATGGCGCACGCCTGTCATCCCAGCACTTGGGAGGCTGAGGCAGGAGGATCGCCAGTAGCCAGCCTCAGCAGTGGCGAGGCACTTAGCAATTCAGTGAGACCCTGTCTCTAATAAAATACAAAAAAGGGCTGGGGATGTGGCCCAGGGGTCGAGCGCCCCTGAGTTCAATCCCCAGGAGGAGGGTCGGAAGAGCCTGTCAGGAAGACGAGGCTGACCGTGGGCAAATACGGGAACACGCATGTCAGCTGTGCCGTGGAGGTCAGCAACCCGCAATGTCACCTGGGAGGCAAGGTCACCCAAAGTCACACCAGCATGGGTCTGTGCCTGCAGTGGTAACCTTTTTCCCCCAACACCAACATCAAGATTCAAGATCTGACAAGCTCCGGTTCCCTCAGCGCTGGTTTCGCTGGTTTCGAGAGGTGGCGTAGGCTGGGTGGCGTATAAACAACAGAAATGTCCTCCTCGCGGGTCTGGAGGCTGGGAGTCCAGGATCGGGTGCGAGCGGGGCTGGGATGCTGGGAAGGTCCTCTTCTGCATGGCACACGGCTGACCTCTTCTTGTGTCCTCACGCAGTGGGAAGAGGGTCCCTTTTACAAGGGCGATAACCCCACTCATAAGGACTCCCCTCCCCTCCCAAAGGCCCCGCCTCTTGACACCTGATCACTTTGGTGATTAGGATTCCAAGGCAGAATTCAGAGGGACGCAAATATTCAGTGCACTGTGTTTATAAAGACATTGCGGAAGAGCGCGGTCCGCTGAGATGACCCTGAACTTGCTCCTTTATACTATATTCAACTGAAGACTCATAGGAGCTGGGCAAAGAGGGCAAAGAAACAGCCCCTCAGCCATCCGCCTGACCCAGTCCTGGGAAGTCCCAAGGAAACTGTCATCCCTCCTTGAAGTCTGACAAGTGTAGAGGCTTCAGCTGGAGACATGTCCCCAAAAGATCACCTTTTCCAACACCGGCTTCAAATGTCACCCACCCTTCTCCACCGCTCGGGGAAGACTCCAGATCTCTCCCTGCAAACCCAGAGCTCATTCCTGGCCCCACCCAGCCCCAGAAGGACCAAAACCTTCTGCACCATTAAGCAGGCCTTAAAGGAGTGGCCAAGTCTAATTCTGTCCACTGAAAGATCAGCAAATCATTCCACTCCTACTTCTCTCTTCTCCCCGGACCGCAGCCCAATCCAGCACTTTCTGACACCAGCATGTCCTTCAACTAGGGTGCATGAAGGCTTGAGAGTCCTCGGGGAATTCTTGCAGGGGAAATGGGGTGCGGGGGCAGGGATTTAAACATTCCAGATGAGACTCTAAGTTTATGAGTTTTTGTTTCAAAGGTAACTTTTTAAAAAAATGGAATGCAGGAAGTACACCTGCTAGATCACCTGGATGCCCACTTTATAAACCATTCCTGCCTGGTAATTTCAGGGGCTGTAATTTATGATCCATTGGGTGCCAGGTTGCCCTATTTTAATTACCAAAAGCTAATGCTAATTGAACGGCAGCAGATCTAATACACAAGGTAATGGGTTCCCCTGACCCAGGGAGGACCAAATACAGTTACTGCTGCTATCCTTTCTTCCTCCTACTGCAGGAAAACTAAGCCATTGCAGGCATAAACACACCTGAGGCTCATCCAAGGCCTACTGCCTGTTACAAGATGGTACAAGAGTGGGTGGAGCCCCATTCAAATTCCAGTGAACAATTTATTTGCAGCAAAATGCCATTTGCATCTCTGATGGTAGCCATTGGAACAAACGGGTTTTGCAAATGAGCTCTCACTTCATTTTTGCAAGCTGATCTTGTCTTCGTAGCTGCTTGACATCTATGAACACAACGTGTTTGCAGCCAGGCTTGTGCACAGGCCCTGTTGGGGCGGAATGATGCTCTGCTGGGGCTGGGTGGGTGTTGGGGGGAGTGCACTGTAGGATATCCATCAGGCCTCTACCTCCAGATCCAATAGCACACCAATCCCCCCCAAAATCATGACCATCCGAAATGTCTGCAGGCATTGCCAAGTGACCCCTGAGAGGGGGGCCAGGTGTCCCCAGTTACGAACTGGTCTTGTGTTTGGCAGATATTTAAGTAGCATTATATATAACAACTAAGTCCACAGAACATGTCTAAATGATCTTTTCCCTTATAAAATATGGCTTAAGCATGAGAAACCCCAGCACAAGCACCATGGAGGGGCAGAGAGATCTACCCGCGGGTCCCTGGCATGAGTTCATGCTCTGGACCCTGGCTGCACTAAGCCACTATGCTCCAATACCCCCCAGCCACCCCCACCCCACTCCGCAACCCCCACGCCACCTCACCCCCTGGCACCAGAGGATGAACAGGAGCAGCTCACGGGCCAGATATAGCCTGCAAAGGCCTCCTTTAAATGGTGCCAGATAGCCGGGTGCGGTGGCGCACACCTGTCATCCCAGCACTTGGGAGGCTGAGGCAGGAGGATCACGAGTTCAAAGCCAGCCTTAGCCATGGCGAGGCACTTGGCAACTCAGTGAGACCCTGTCTCTAATAAAATACAAAAAAGGGCTGGGGATGGGGCCCAGTGGTCGAGTGCCCCTGAGTTCAATCACTGGTACCAAAAACATAAAATAAAATAAAAAATAAATGGTGCCAGGTTTCGGAAATTAGGAGAAATCACATAAATTCTGAATGCCAAGCTTCTTTTAAAAAATAAGCAGCGGGTCAGGCAGCGCTGAGCCTGTTTTCCTGGTGGAGACCTTGGCTGGAACCAGGAGTGGCTCTTGGCTGCCCTGTTTCCCAGCTCCTGTTGTCCTGCCCTCAGTCAATGGCAGTTGCATTAGGGATGGTTTTCTGACCGAAAGAGGGGGATGGGCTGGGGTTGTGGCTCAGCGGCAGAGCGCGCGCCTTGCACGGGCGCGGCCCGGGTTCGATCCTCAGCACCACATAAACATAAATGCATTGCATTGTGTACAGCTAAAGCAAATAAATAAATATTAAAAAAAAAAAAAAAGAAAGAAAGAAACAGGGGGATGAGGCTTGACCTGAGCTGCCCTGGCCATCGTAACAACACAGCACCATGCTGGTTGCTGCTGCGGACACTAGACATGTAATGGGTTCCCTGGAACCTTTATGTCTTGGTTTGCAACTCTAAACCTTACCCGGAGCCTTGTGTAACCCCCTAAAACACACCTCCGGGCACGCCTCTATCCTGCTCATGAACTTTCTGTGACTCCCACCATCCATCAAAGTCTTCAAAGGTCTTGCTGGTCACCACGGCCAACGGCTGAACACTCTGGCTACAAAACCCCACACCTGCTTTCTTGCCCTGTTCCTTATTATCTCTGAGTCATCTCTCAATCCCTGTTACATATGTGGTCTCCCACAAACCTTTTCTGGTCCTTCTAACCAGGCGTGATCTTGCCCCTGCTTCGAACAACTCCCGTGCTTTAAGGATAACTTGGTGAACAAGTCCCAGAGCAGCGCCCTGGCTGCTGAAACCCCTGACCATGAAGAGACTGTCCAGGCGCCTCTGTGGCCCTCAGCACAGGTGTGCCTGCAAGACCTTCCCATTCTTCTGTAGGTGCTGCCTGCCTCCGACAGGATGATGGGTAAGAGCAACACTGCAGGGAGCCCAGCCGTCACCGTTGAACACAATGGCACGAACCACCAAGGGGCGCGTGCCAGGCGAAGGGTAGCTGCACTATTTGTGACAGCAAAATAATTAGAAATAGCCTTAAAATGAATTTTAATAGGAAGATGGCTAAATAAACTATAAAACCTCCAAATTATGATTGTCATTAATGCCGTTCACTAATGCCTGACTCATTTCTCACAGAAGACCGTACTTCCCTATATCTTTTTAAAGTAAGGTACAGCCATTGACCTGCT
The DNA here is from genome assembly GCA_025594165.1 of Tamias sibiricus. NCBI lineage: Eukaryota > Metazoa > Chordata > Mammalia > Rodentia > Sciuridae > Tamias > Tamias sibiricus. The sequence continues at coordinate 14,152,110 of CM046664.1, forward strand.
CTGACCTGTTCATGAGTCATGAGCAGAAGTGACATATGTCACATTCAAGGGGAAGTCTTCAAGAACCGGCAGGGGATCTCCATACACCCCCCTTTTCTGCCTTGGCTACGTGGAGCTGAAGTTTCCATCCTCCTCAGCCTTTGGGTAACTCTGAGCAGCGGAGATCTCCACTATCCGCACTGCAAATGAAGCATGAGAGGAAGATAAGCTTTTGCTGTATTAACCCACTGATATTGGAGAGTTTTTTTTATTTTTTATTATTATTTCTGCAGCCTATCCTAGCCCCTGCTAATTGGTACAAATCCTAGGGAAAATAATGCAGCACTTAAAAGATGGGACTAACAATTATAAACCCATATGTACCTGACAACATAACCCGAAATACATAAAGCAAATGCTCATAGAATCACCTGGATAAACAACATATCAGTAATAGAGACTTCAAGACTCTACTCTCAATAAGTGATATAATATTTATACAAAATCAGCAAGGACACAGAAGATGTGAAAAAGAGGGAATAACAATAGAACATACTACTAAGTGAAAAAATTTACAGAACAATGTTCACAATAAAGGTAAAGCCGGGCATGGTGGCATATGCCTGTAATCCAGCAACTCAGGAGGATGAAGCAGGAGGATCACAAGTTCAAGGTCAGCCTCAGCAACTAAGTAAGACCCTGTCTCAACATAAAAAATTTAAAAAAGGTTGGGGACATGGCTCAGTGGTAAAGCACTCCAGGGTTCTATCCCCAGTACCAAAACCAAAAGCAAAAATACATAAATAAATAAAATAATGATTCATAGTTCCTATAAGTACACATACATGTATGCAAATGCATACAAAATGGTCTGGAAGAACATATAGCAAACTAAGAATAGAGAAATGGTCCCAGCATTACAGACAGCGGGTAAAAGTGGGTTTTAGGCCTATCTGTTATATCCTAATTTTTTTACTGGGAGACTGATTCATGCATGATAGAAATAGTTTTTGGAACAATTTACATGGAAGAAAAAGAACGGAGTTCCCAGGGTGATGGCTTTGGCCTGGAATAAGGAAAGAATCAGACCATCTACCACAGTAAGATAAAGCAGATCAATAATAGGAATGCACAGCTAATATTTGTCACACGTTACCCACCAGGCGCCATCCCAGCTTCTTCACGTGTCAACTGGGCACCTCAAAGGACCATGGAGACATTGGGCTGTGATTTCTGCTTTCTAGGTGCAGCCCTGTGGCTCAGGGAGATGCTATCTCTGTTCTGCAACCCAGTCTCTTAACTTCTGTAGGCACATTTAGCACCAGGTGACAATGGCAGGTTCCCAGGGTGGTGCCCACCCCTCAGAACAGTACGGACCACAGGGAGGACTTGAGCATGCAGAAGCTGAGCCTCTGGACTTGGCAAATGCCCAATTCAAAGTGAGTCGGAGGCCAACGGGTGGCAAACTCCAGGGCAAGGACGAGGGCAGGTAGGTATAGGCTAGAGAAACAGCTCTCACTGTAGGTAGAAACCCAGAAAGCTTCCCTGCCCTAGATTACAGCCAGTTGTATACATTCTTACTCCCAATACTAGTGTTTTATCTTTTAGAGGCAGGAACCCCGACACCTCCATATTTACCTGAATCCAAGCTCTGCTATCTGCTCACTGTGTAACTTCCACCTCTTACTGAACCTCTCTGAGCCTCATCTGTATTCACATCTGTAAAGTGAGAATAATAATAAGGCCAACCTCAAACGATTATTAGGATTCCATGAGCCAATATACATAAAGTCCTCAGAACCTGCATCAGGCACATTAAATACTATGTAAGTGTTGGCTGCTGCTAATTCTACTCCCATAAATGCCAACTGTAATGTTATATAGATGATAAACACCCAGTAAACGAGCCAATTGAATATACACACAGTGAGACCCTGTTATTAAGATGATAACCATGGCGGATAATACACGGGCTTTAGAGTCAAGGGGACCTAGATGGCCACTAACAGGCCGTGTGACTCTGGCTAACTGCTGCCCATCTCTGAGCCTCAACTTCCTCATCTACAAGAGGGAGATGTTGATAGTAACCACTGCTGTGAGAACTAAGTACAATTGATATGAAGCTCTCAGTGCTGTGCCTAGCACATAATACGTGCTCATTAAAGGAGAGTAAGTAAGTCCCCTCATATCCAGCTCACGTAGTCCTGTTTTTCCACCACAGATAATGTTACAACCCATCCACAAGAGGAGGCAGAGCCAGTCAAGCGGTTTGCATCTTTCAAAATGAAAAGAAGTCATCGGTAAATAGTAAATGTTCCTCTCACAAAAATAAATGCAAATCCCTGAACGGTTTCGCAAATGTATGTTTGTGTGACAGCTATTTATGGAGACTGTATACTTTTATTTGCCTAGAATTTGATGCACTAAAATGTAAACAAAGTATGATGAAGAATCTAATAGAAGCAGTCCCCAGACAGAAGCCAGGGCTTCTTCCCAAGCTCCCTGGCAGGCATGTTGACGTGGTATATTTAGGCTGTTAATCACACCGAGAAACGTTCCCACCTAGCCGAAGACAGGGCAAACCCAGCAAAGTCTCAAATTAGCAACATCCCACAAAAATCTCACCAGCCCATCGAATGCAAATGCTTTAACTTCTCAGAGAGAGATTCTGTGGGAAATTCTCCCTAACAGGAGGAAAAGTTCACGGCTCCAGATCAGCTATCGATCGATCGGGGCAACGTAATGAACCTCCCGGTCTGTGTCTATGTGGCTGAGAAAGTTCACGGCCACCCACTTCGGGCAAAGGGAAGCACGGCTTGCCTTTCATGGAATTCCCTATTTAAAGAAAATCCAGATGGGTCATCTGGTAGGGGACGACGGGTCATACACAAAGCACTTGGGGACTTTTACATCAGCTTGACTTCATATGAGATATTACTGAAGACCCGAAATCAGAAGGTTTGCTAGATCTCATGCTACTATAGCAGCTCAGCGCTATATTGATAAGGATCTCCATTTCCAAAGAATGGGAACCCAGGCGGGCGCCGGTGGCACACGCCTGTCATCCCAGCACTTGGGAGGCTGAGGCAGGAGGATCGTGAGTTCAAAGCCAGCCTCAGCCATGGCGAGGCACTTAGCAACTCAGTGAGACCCTGTCTCTAATAAAATACAAAAAAGGGCTGGGGATGTGGCCCAGTGGTCAAGTGCCTCTGAGTTCAATCCCCGGTACAAAAAAAAAAAAAAAAAAAAAAAAAAAAAAAAAAAAAAAAAAAAAAAAAAAAAGAATGGGAACACACCTAACCCACCTAAAATGCAAACGCTTACCGCTTACCACTATGAGACCTGAAGTAGGAACATGCACACTCGTACATGGAAATTCATTCATCCACCACTTTGAAGCCTCCCCCATGGACAAGGCAGGGGAACCAAGTCTCTTTCCTAGCTGAGCTCCCCGCTTCGTGGAGAAAAGCGAAGCAAGAAAACAACACCGTGGATAAAACGGTCCTCACTGTTTGCAGATTATTCCAAGTGCAGATTTGTCTGCGCACCCAAATGTATCTGTAGCCTCAAAAATCACAACTCGGGAGGTCGTCACGGTCATCTGAGGATGCAGGAACAGGCAGGGAAGAGTCTGAGTTGCCCAAAGCACCCCGTCCACCACTGAGGCCAAATAAGGTGCAGCAATAGGACCTGCGCAGGCGCGACTGGCCGCCAGTGGAACAGCTCGGTGTTGAGGAGAGCAACGAGGAGCCTCCGGCCCAGGCAGGAGGTCTCCAAACAGAAACACCAAACAGGGCTGCACGGGACCCGGTGGAGAACCTGATGAGAGGCTGGTAGGACCCTGACCCTGCGTATGCCCCCAGGTTCAGTATTCATTCATTCAGTGTTCGTGGCAGTTTTACGCAATATAGCTCCCGTGAATAGTGAGATTCAACCGCAAATAAGATCGACAGGGAGCCGGGCGCGGTGGCACACGCCTGTCATCCCAGCACTTGGGAGGCTGAGGCAGGAGGATCGTGAGTTCAAAGCCAGCCTCAGCCATGGCGAGGCACTTAGCAACTCAGTGAGACCCTGTCTCTAATAAAATACAAAAAAGGGCTGGGGATGTGGCCCAGTGGTCAAGTGCCTCTGAGTTCAATCCCCGGTACAAAAAAAAAAAAAAAAAAAAAAAAAAAAAAAAAAAAAAAAAAAAAAAAAAACAAAGAATGGGAACACACCTAACCCACCTAAAATGCAAACGCTTACCGCTTACCACTATGAGACCTGAAGTAGGAACATGCACACTCGTACATGGAGATTCATTCATCCACCACTTTGAAGCCTCCCCCATGGACAAGGCAGGGGAACCAAGTCTCTTTCCTAGCTGAGCTCCCCGCTTCGTGGAGAAAAGCGAAGCAAGAAAACAACACCGTGGATAAAACGGTCCTCACTGTTTGCAGATTATTCCAAGTGCAGATTTGTCTGCGCACCCAAATGTATCTGTAGCCTCAAAAATCACAACTCGGGAGGTCGTCACGGTCATCTGAGGATGCAGGAACAGGCAGGGAAGAGTCTGAGTTGCCCAAAAGCACCCCGTCCACCACTGAGGCCAAATAAGGTGCAGCAATAGGACCTGCGCAGGCGCGACTGGCCGCCAGTGGAACAGCTCGGTGTTGAGGAGAGCAACGAGGAGCCTCCGGCCCAGGCAGGAGGTCTCCAAACAGAAACACCAAACAGGGCTGCACGGGACCCGGTGGAGAACCTGATGAGAGGCTGGTAGGACCCTGACCCTGCGTATGCCCCCAGGTTCAGTATTCATTCATTCAGTGTTCGTGGCAGTTTTACGCAATATAGCTCCCGTGAATAGTGAGATTCAACCGCAAATAAGATCGACAGGGAGCCGGGCGCGGGGGCGCACGCCTGTCATCCCAGCACTTGGGAGGCTGAGGCAGGAGGATCGCGAGTTCAAAGCCAGCCTCAGCCATGGCAAGGCACTTAGCAACTCAGTGAGACCCTGTCTCTAATAAAATACAAAAAAGGGCTGGGGATGTGGCCCAGGGGTCGAGTGCCCCTGAGTTCAATCCCCGGTACCAAAAAAAAAAAAAAAAAAAAGGCGTCCGTCAGTGGGCTCTGGTCACAACAGGTAGATCAGGGTGATCACACCTCATCTCTTAAGGTCTCACTGTGGGACCCCAGTCTCTTCCTCTTTCTTAGCATCATCAAATGTCTGACAAACCAAAACGAGAATAACTAAAAGAATGACATCCAGATGTTGTTTGCTTCCTGAAGTGGTCACCAAAAAATATAGAGCGTCACCTGTGGAGCATTCTTGCAAAGGGAAAATTAAAAACCTGTGCCTGGTCAAACATCTCTATCATATCCCAAGAAATATGGAAAACAGAGGAACAAGTTAAACCACACACCAAGGATGCATGAAAATAAGTAACATGGATAAAAGGTGGAGAAGAAACCATGAAGATCAAGACACCTGTTATCCCAGCACCTTGGGAGGCTGAGGTAGGAGGATCGCAAATTCAAGGCCAGCCTCAGCAACTTAGTGAGGCCCTATCTCAAAAATAAATTAATTAATTAATGAAAAGGGCTGTGGATGTAGCTCAGTGGTTAAGCACCCCTAGGTTCAATTCCCAGTACCCCCCAAAAAAAATTAATTAAAAATAAAAATAAAGAACTTAAGAGACACATAAGCTGCTGTGGTTTAGAGCTTAGGTTGTCTCCCAAAGGTTGATATTGCAAAGGCTTGTTTCCTAGTATAGCTCTACTGGGAGGTGGTGGTACCTTTAAGGGGTGGAATCTAGTGGGAAGACTTTGGGGACGTGCTATGGAAGGGAACTGTGGGACCCCAGTCTCTTCTTCTTTCTTCTTTATCTCCACTTCCCTGCTGTCACGTGTGTACTTCATTCCACTGCGTGCACCCAGCCATCACCGTCCAGCTCCTATCAGGGGCCTAAAAGCAGTGGGTCTACCTGATCATGGGCTGGAGCTCTAAAACCAGGAGCCAAACTGTACCTTTTCTCTTTAGAAGTTGATCATCTCAAGTATTTGTTGTAGCGGCAGAACACTGACTGATACACAAACCATACACAACGTCAGATCCTTGCGTGGACCCTGATTCAGACAAAGTAACTTCAATAAGCTATTTTTAAAACATCTGGAGATATTTGAACACAGGTATTAAATGGTATTAAGAAATTAGGGGGGCTGGGGTTGTGACTCAGTGGTAGAGCACTTGCCTAGCATGTGTGAGGCACTGGGTTCACATATAGATAAATGAATAAAATAAAGGTCCATCAACGTCTACAAAAATTAAAAAAAAAATTAGAAGCTGGACGCGGTGGTGCACGCCTGTAATCCCAGTACTTGGGAGGCTGAGGCAAGAGGATCGCGAGTTCAAAGCCAGCCTCAGCAATGGCGAGGCACTTAGCAACTCAGTGAGACCCTGTCTCTAATAAAATACAAATAAGGGCTGGGGATGTGGCCCAGTGGTCGAGTGCCCCTGAGTTCAATCCCCAGTACCAAAAAAAAAAAAAAAAAAATTAGGGTTGGGGATATAGCTCAGTTGATAGAGTGCCTGCTTTGCATCTACAAGGCCCTGGGTTCAATCCCCAGCACTAAAAAATAAAAGAAAGAAAGAAATTAATGTTTAGCTGGGCATAGTGGTACACGCCTATAATCCCAGTGGCTTGCTGGGGTTTAGCTCAGTGGTAGAACACTTGCCAAGCATGTGCAAGGCCCTGGGTTGAATCCCTATTAGAGGAAAAAAAAAAATTCGATCTCTCTAACTCCTTCTCTACCCCTCTGCAAAGAAAAGATTTCCAAGTATACCAGCATCTTGGGAGGCTGAGGCAGGAGGATCAGGAGAGTTCAAAGCCAGCCTCAGCAATGGAGAGGCACTTAGCAACTCAGTGAGACCCTGTCTCTAATAAAATGCAAAATAGGGCTGGGGATGTGGTTGAGTGCCCCTGGGAGGGAAGGAAGGAAGGAAGGAAGGAAAAAGAAAGAAAGAAAGAAGGAAGGAAGGAAGGAAGGAAAGGAAAATAAATTAATGTTTTTACTGTATAAGCTGTGGGCATATTATTTCTAAGGGCCTTACTCATTTGAGATGCACTCTGACGTACTTAGAGTTAAGTCTGCAATCTCAAGGTTGTGCATCAACATACTCCGACACACGCACACCCGTACACTCACACACATGCACACGCAAGCACACACAGGTGGGGTGTAAGCACTACACCAGGATTAGCAAAATGTTGGCTGTGGCGTATCCGGTGGTCAGTACACAGAAGCTCCTTACGCCATTTCTTCCTTTTCTGTTTAAATTTTCCATTAAAAAAAAAAATGAAAAGTAAATTGTCTCACTAGGCACAGTGCCACACCTGTAATCCCAGTGACTCTGGAGGCTGAGGCAGGAGGATGGCAAATTCAAGGCCAGCCTCAGCAATTTAGCCAGACCCTGACTCAAAATAAAAAATGAAAAAAGGGCTGGGGGTATGGCTCAGTGGTAGAGCAGCCATGGTTTCAATCCCCAATACTGCCCCCAGCTCAAAAAATAAATAAATAGCCGGGCGCAGTGGTGCACGCCTGTCATCCCAACACTTGGGAGGCTGAGGAAGGAGGATCGCGAGTTCAAAGCCAGCCTCAGCCATGGCAAGGCACTTAGCAACTCAGTGAGACCCTGTCTCCAATAAAATACAAAAAAGGGCTGGGGATGAGGCCCAGTGGTCGAGTGCCCCTGAGTTCAATCCCCAGTACCAAAAAAATACACACACACACACACACACACACACACACACACACACACATCTCCTACAGATCTTACTCTTTTTTTTAATATTTATTTTATTTTATTTGTACACAATGCCTTTATTTTTACGTGGTGCTGCAGATCGAACCCTGGCCGCACACGTGCTAGGTGAGCGCTCTACCGCTGAGCCACAACCCCAGCCCAGACCTTACTCTTTAAAGGAGAAGATAGGTAATGTTGATAGTTTTTAATTAATTAAAGAGTTGTGCTAGTGTTTCAATACATTGTAGTATTTCACATAGTAACAATAGCAGCAGTAGCCATTGATATGATGACTCCCTGCATGCTTGATACAAGGCAAAGCATTTTACATGTCCTCTCTTGCTAAATCCTAACCCTGAGAGTGTCCTGGTAGTGTCTGAAATGGAAAAACTGAATCCACTGTTGCTCAAAGATGCACGGCTAATTTGCAGTCAATCTGAGATCTACAGGGACTGATTCCCAACTACGTGTCTGCCTGTCTGCCTGTCTGTCTGTCCGTCCGTGCAAGGCACTATCCGGTAGCTTTTTCGGAAACAAATTAGGGGCCACCTGTGGATCTGTTTCACGCAGATCTAGAACCAAACAACACAGAAAAGAGAAGAAAGGCCAGTTCCCCGCCCCGGCTCGGCCTTGGTTCCCTTCCGAGAGAGCCAGGCAAAGCTCTACCAGCCCAGTTTGTTTTCTGCTACAGAAACAGAAGCCCTGATGACTTGCTGACAGGGACGCTTTGCGAATGGAACATTGTGTGCAAAGCAACCCCAAGGGCGGCACACGCTCCCTAATTCCTAATTAGCATCTCTCCATTAAAAATCTGAGGCAGCCTGGGAGGCAAAAGAGCAAGGCCTGTCGGACAGGCGATCCCGAAGCTCACAGATGCTGCCTCCCCCGGGGGCTAGCTGTGTGTCCGCAGGAGAATTACTTGACATCTCTGTGCCCCAGTGTTGCCCTGGGTCAGATGTGCTCTAGACTCCCAGGGTTCTCGCGTGGATGAAATATGATAACACGGGAGACGTGCACAGCACAGCCCTGGTCACTGTGGCCACCCCATAACGACGCTGACCATGGATGGGTAATGATTGCATCACCACTGTCTTATTAAAATCCAAAAGGGGACCACACCTTTCCCAGGTCCCCACTACACACTGGTATATGAACGCAAGGTAAGCGTCCCACCACAGCCTTCTCCTCCCAGCCGATGGCACCACTTTCCGTCCCTGTGGATGTGATCACTCTAGGTGTTTCCCACGAGTGGACTCGACAGTACTTGGTCTTCAGTGTCTGGCTCCCCAACTTGGCGTAACATCTGCAAGGTCCGTCCGTGTCGTAGCGTGTGCCCCTCGTGTGTCCATCAACATTCACGGCAGCTTTCGTCACGGCGGCTCAGAGGCGGAACCAACCCAAGTATCCAGGAGCAGATGCGTGACAAACAAGATGTGACACGTCCGCACCAGGGAATATTACTCAGCCATAAAAAGGAACGAAGCGTGGATACCTGCTACAACACAGGTGAACCTCGAGCACGTTACACTAAGTGAAGGAAGCCAAGCACAAAGGAGTAAATATTATATGAATCCACTTATATAAGGTTCCTGAGCAGGCAAATTCGTAAAGACAGAAAGTAGAACAGAGGTTACAGGGTGATGTGGCAGGAAGAATGCAGAGGATTTTTTAATGGGTCCTGAGTGTCCTTTAAAGATAATGGAGAAAGTTGGGGTGATGATATGATGATCATCAAACCAACACTGTGATTGCATTTAATGTCACTGAAGTGTACATTTACAGTTCAATGATAATGACACCCTGACAGATATCATGTACATTTTACCACAATAAACATCTTTTTTTTTCTTTTTTTTTTGTGGGGGGAGGGCATGAGGGGGTTCTGAGGATTGAATTCATGGGCACTCAACCACTGAACCACATCCCCAGCCCTACTTTGTGTTTTATTTAGAGACAGGGTTTCACTGAGTTGCTTAGGGCCTCACTTTTGCTGAGGCTGGCTTTGAACTCGCGATCCTCCTGCCTCAGCCTCCCGAGCTGCTGGAATCACAGGCGTGGGCCACCGCGCCCGGCTAAACACTGGAGTCAAGGATACTGCAGTTGTTCCAGGGGCGATACTGGTGCTTCTCCAACCTGAATGTGAACAGAAATCACCTGATGGTAGTGAAATGCGATCCTCTGAATCTAGGCCTGCTTTTGGAGAAGCGGGGTTTCTGACCAGTTCCCAGGTGGGGCGCTGCGAGCCGCGGTGCACACCTGGAGTAGCCGGGTGCCCAGAGCCCAGCTGAGCACCAGGTTCTAGTAAGCGCGAGGCAAATGCCAGCTCTGTTTACTCAGTGAGCCTTGAAGAGGATCCGGGCCTTTGCAAGCAGTCCTCCTTGGCTGGGAAGCGCTAGTTTCAAGTAGCACGACGCACGCTTTGATCTGTCACCACAGCCTCGGAACCCCCCAGCACATCTTTCACAGAAGCCGTGAGAGTCGTGCAGAGCAGAAACTTGGGCGGCAGGGAGCATCTCCCACAGACATCTAAAAACATTTCCCTCCAAGCGTCACATGCATAAAAACACCAAGCTTGGAAAATATGTCCCTTTTAAATGATCTCAAGCAAAAAAAAAAAAAAGAAGAAGAAGAAGCATGTGGAAGACACAGAGGCCCCTTGGCATAGCCCTGCGCGCGCTCTGTCCCTGGATAACTCGCCAAGGCTCCTGATGCCCTGGGAGCCCGTTTTGAACCATCCACCCAGCATTTGTGCAGGACTTGCAGATAAGGAATAGATGAGGTTAGAGACTGGGGCTACAGGGCACAAGTCAATAAGGAGGGCATGTCCCTGCTCAGACTCAGGTTGGGCTCCCTTGCTACAGAGGGCGCACCTGCTTGGACATGGGGTGCAGTCTAGCGCCAAGACCCCCACAATCACTGGGCACTTTGGCCCACGCCTGTAAGCCCAGCTGCTCAGGAGGCTGAGGCAGGAGGATCGTGAGTTCAAAGCCAGCCTCAGCCAAAGCGAGGCTCTAAGCAACTCAGTCAGACCCTGTCTCTAAATAAATACAAACTAGGGCTGGGGATGTGGCTCAGTGGTTGAGTGCCCCTGAGTTCAATCCCCAGTACTATCCCCCCCCCAAAAAAAAATAAAGACTCCCATAGTCATGCCCGCCACTCCTAATCACTGTTAGAGGTTAGAGACTCTCCAGCCTCACCTTCCCAGCTAAATAATTGAGAGCTGAAAGCTGCTTAGGTGCATGGAGGTTCAAGACTGAACCCTGTTGCTCTGCCCTAAGGAACCAGTCTCCCAGACACAAATTCCAAATGGTAGGAACAAGTCAACCAGAAAATTTCCAAATAGAACTGAGACGTTGATTTGGAAAACCAAACACACAATTTTCCAGACTAGCCCGATTCATCTATATAAATTCACTCTAACTGCAGGGGCTGACTTTTACCGAGGGCTTGTCACAGGCTGGACATTGTTATCTAAAACCTGAATATGTCTTAAAACGACACTTAAAAACGGGGATGTTAAAAGGCGGACACATGAGAGCAGGAAGCACAGCACAGTCAAGTTCAAAACTTCAAACTTAAAGTCACTGTTAGGGTTTGATTCTGAAATGTCCCCAAAGGCCCAGATGCTAAAAGTTGGGTTGCCAGCCTGTGAGATCTATAGGTTGGTGGAACCTTTAAGAGGCGGGGCCTAGGGGAAGGAAGTTAGGTTGTTGGGGGCGTGTCCTTAAAGGATATACTGGGAACCTGGATGCTTCCTGTTTCCCTTTCTCTCTCTCTGTCTCTGTCTCTCTCTCTTTCCTGGACGTCATGATGTGAGGCGCTCTGACCCACCATTTTCTCCCCACCAAGATGTTCTGCCTCCCTACAGCCCTGAAAGCAACAGGACCCAAAGGTCACTGACTAAAAACCACGAGCCCCCAAATAAACCTCTATTGCTTTTCTCAGATATTTTGTGGCAGCAAAAAAAAAAAAAAAACTATCAGAACTAAGAGCATAGTTGAGCAGAGTGGCGCACACCTGCCAATCCCAGCAACTCAGGAAGCGGAGGCAGGAGGATCACGAGTTTGAGGCCAACCTCAGCCACCTAGCCACGCCCTCAGCAATTTACTGAGACCCTGTCTTAAAATTAAAAAATTAAAAAAGGCTGGGGTAGCTCAGTGGTAAGTTGCCTTCGGGTTCAATCCCCAGTACCAAGAGCAAACAAAAAGAACAAGAAGCAGACACCCACATCAGACCCCAGAGCACCAGGGATGCCTACCATTAAGGAGTCTTCGGCTCGCTGGCATGAGGTGGCTGCAGGGGCTAGTCATAAGTGATCAGTGATGACAAGGGCACATTCCCCCTGTCAAGATCGCCTAGGGTTACCAGGGTTAGTGGCTAGCAAGACATTCACCGGGGTGGGGGGCACAGTTTCCTGAGCGCACTAAAGACTTTCTTTTATCTTCCCAGTCTCCTCTGTGGTTCCACAGGGTTATATAGTAAGTCACCCAGTGGCAAGATGGCGGCAGAACGGGGACCCCGGCACTGTCTCCAGCAAAGGTGCAAGACCCGCCCAACACCACCTCCACCAAGAGGAGCACGCAGGCGGCTGCTTACAGCCAGCAGACCCCGCAATGTTGAGTGGAAGACCTCGGCACCCTCCCTGCTCTCTACTTCTAGTAATATGGTCTTTGCCCTCTGGAGCCACGCGCCCTACTTAATCCTGTGCGTTTGCTGGAATGCGGGAAGGAGAGCTCCGGCTGCGCTGAGACAACTGCACGTGTCATTTCCCGCAGTTCCCTACCCTTGAGCGACAGCCTCCCTGGTGTCCTCTGGAGCGCACCCTTGCAGATCCCTCAGGGTGTGACAAGGGTTGACCTCACTCCCTGGGTCCAGAACCGACCCGGGAGGACACTGCCACCTCTGGACCCTGGAAAGGGAGAAATGCCCCAAATCGGACTGGTGACAAAGACACCCAGACAGTCCCTGGAGCAGGTGGGATGGGGTCATGCTTCTCCTGTGTGTAGCCAAGGTGACACCAGGTCAGCGTGGAACCTCCAGCAGGCATTTGTCACCAGGCGGAAAGACGGACAGCCAGAGTGAGCGGCACAGACGGGGCGGAGCTAGGAGGTGGAGGGAGCTCCTTGCTGGGACTCCCCAAAATTCCTCAGTTAATAAACAAAGATACCCCCCCCCCCCCTTTTTTTTTTTTTTTTTGCTCAATCAGATTGAGGTAAGTTTCCATCGCTTGCAACCAGAGAAGTTTGGATGAACACAACCAGCAAATACTATCATTTTTTCCCACCGGTCAGTAGGCAAGGTCAAAGTCAGCTAGCTATCCTGTGGACTGTAAAATTCTTAAATATGTGCAGAATCCAAGCCCGGTTCACCAGCCCGGGGCGAGCCCCATTTCACCTCCCTGCATTAACTCATGGCCTCTGCAGTTTTTTGGGTTTTTTTTTTTTTTCCCCCTCAACTGACAGATATAAAGATGCTGTTAAGACTCAAGCCAAGCCGGGCGCGGTGGCGCTCGCCTGTCATCCCAGCACTTGGGAGGCTGAGGCAGGAGGATCGCCAGTTCAAAGCCAGCCTCAGCCATGGCGAGGCACTTAGCAACTCAGTGAGACCCTGTCTCTAATAAAATACAAAAACGGGCTGGGGATGGGACCCAGGGGTGGAGTGCCCCTGAGTTCAATCCCTGGTACCAAAAAAAAAAGACTCAAGCCAGCTCAGGTCACTCCTCTGCTCAAAACTCTCCAGCATGCCTCATTCTGCTTAGTCAAAGATCTTCCCACAGGTCCAAAAGTCCCCATGATCTGATCCCACTTCACGTCTGGAGTCACACACACTTCCTGGCTGTTCCTCGGAGACCTCAGGGCCTTTGCACAAGCTGCTGCCTCATTCTGAATCCCTTCTCCCCCAGACAGCCTCAGGGATTAACTGCTCCCTCATCTCCCGATATTTGAGTCTCTGCTGGGTACAGTGAGCAGGCACTTTTCCAGTTGTACTCAAGGACGGATCCCCAGCACCCAGAACCCTGCGTAATAGGTTGTAGGTGCTCAGTGCTGCGAAACCAGCAGCTGGGATGAAGCAGACCCAAGAAAAAGTGAAAAGGGGTCCGCAAAAAGCTTTCAGGGAGACTGAGACAAACTCGAGCCAGAGCCCAGAGTGCCCAGGGCTCCTCCTCCCTCTGACCTCAGCTTTGAGTGACAGCTGGACTCCGCCCACCCTCGCTGCTCTTGGCTCAACCTTGGAGCAGATCTGTGGTCCCCCTCTTAGGGCAACTGGCCGGGAGGAAATGGGATCAGGCACCTATGACGGAACGGTCGGGGGGAGTCCGCCTCTTAATCTGAGTTGATTTAAGACGGCTCTCATTATTGTTAATCTGATCAAACAACGACCAGCTTCTCCGACTAAGGAATTTTTCATAACTCTGGGGAGACGCCTTCTGCACCACCACCAATCACCAACCGCAGAGCGAGGGATCTCCACCTCGTTCCTCCTGACTCGACTCCCTCCCCCTCGGCCCTACCCTCCGTGAGGCCCTGGTGTTCAAGGACCCGACTCCACCTCCGGGGACCACACGTGTCATGTTATGTTTTCCAAATCGCATTCGAGAAGTGGATTTGAGAGATGAGGGAGCTTCATTCAACCTGGCAAGTGAGGCTGCCTCGTTTTCCTATAAGGAGGAGATGAGGCAGGAAGAAGATGCAAAGGGTTCCAGTTTCAAGAAAGCAAAAAAATGTGGCGTCCAATCCCTCCGCCTCCAAATGGGCCCAAAGCACTCACTGTTCTAGCTGGGCGGGATTCCAGTCGGTCTGCTTCTCCTACCCCTGGGCCTTTGCACATACTGTTTTTTGTTTCTCTTTCTCTCTCTGAAATGTTCTTTCCTCACCTCCATCATTCCTCATAGGTGCTGGGCTCCTTTCTGTCACTTTTAAATGTCTAATGCATTATTTAAAAAATATTCATTTATTTGCTTTAGTTGTACACAATGCAATGCATTTATGTTTACGTGGTGCTGAGGATCGAACCCAGGCCACGCACGTGCTAAGCAAGCGCTCGACCGCTGAGCCACAACCCCAGCCCTGTCTAATGCATTTAACAGATGAAGGGACAGAGAGATGCTGAAACTAATCACCCAGGTCCCCTCCAAGCAGACAGCGTCAATGGAGGGAGACCTAACATGATCAAGCCATGACTCTTCCCTCGGAGGTGCCTTTTAGACTCAAGCCCAGAACACCGCCACCATCTTCAACGGCCACCCATCTTGTTCTCTGAGGGAGCAGCGTTGACTATGTGTACATTTTAAAGGGACAGAAGTTGTCAGGAGTAGGCCACGCAGCCACGGTGAGGGCTGCCATTCGAGTTCTAACCAAAAAGAAGGTCAAGAGACTTCTTTTGAGCCGGGCGCGGTGGCGCAGGCCTGACATCCCAGCACTTGGGAGGCTGAGGCAGGAGGATCCAGAGTTCAAAGCCAGCCTCAGCCATGGTGAGGCGCTTAGCAACTCAGTGAGACCCTGTCTCTAATCAAATACCAAAAAGGGCTGGGGATGTGGCCCAATGGCCGAGTGCCCCTGAGTTCAATCCCCGGTACCAAATAAAGAGAGAGAGAGAGACTTCTTTTCTCCTAAAACCACTCTGAAGACAGTTTCCCAGGATGATCTGAGCAAACGCCAACCAAGATTGGGCCAGCATTGAGTTTTCTGTTGTGTATAAACATTTTGATGTGTTGTTGAAGGAAATGTCTGATCCAGGGATTGTTGGCGTGATCACGTTAATCGGGTTATGCCTAAAACAGAGCACTTACTGTTTGTTAGAAATAACATATTGAGCCAGGCGCGGTGGCGCACGCCTGTCATCCCAGCAGCTCGGGAGGCTGAGGCAGGAGGATCGTGAGTTCAAAGCCAGCCTTGTCAAAAATGAGGCCCTAAGCAACTCAGTGAGACCCTGTCCCTAAATAAAATACAAAATAGGGCTGGGGATGTGGCCCAGTGGTCGAGTGCCCCTGAGTTCAATCCCCAGCATCCCCCCCCCTTATAAAAACAATAAAAATAAAAAAGAAATAACATATTGAAATATATGGAGGATGATATGCTTTGATGCCCCGGTTATTGCTTCAAAATAATCCAGAGAACTTGGTCAGGGAGGAGGTGGTTGATTGGCCACGATTTGATCATCACTGAATTTCTGTGAGGGCTACATCAGGAGGCCCGGGATGCTGTTCTCCCTACTTTCACACAGGTTTGCAGTATGGGCCCACGTGTTGCACGTTGGGGTTTTGTTCTGGTCCCCATCACACGTCTTACTTCGCCCTCTCGGGAGACCGAAAAACAGCTACCCATTAGACAAACGTCACAAAACCAACCATCAGTTGGTTATCCCCTCTCCTCCAGGGTAACCCACAAAACAAGATTTTGTCCCCGATCCATAGATGGATAGAATTGGGGGAAAAAAAACAGACATTGGCGTTCACAAATTATTCCAGCACCGTCGGTCCTCTGTACCTTCTATTTCGTCACCCAACATTGCTCACACACAAACACACACGTGTGGATTAACAGGGAGGCTGATGACGCCCTGGACCAGGGGATAATGAGACCGTGTCTGCATTTTATTAAATATCAGCAATGCAAATGTCAATTCATGCCAGAAAACAAAGGGTCTGTCACGTTCCCTAGAAACACCAGTACTGGGTGACCCTCAGGGACCACTCACCAAATGCTGCCCTGGGCTACAGGTGGCGCCACCAGGGAAGCCACCGATACCACGACTTGGAAAATCTACCCAGCGAGTGTCTGCAATCCGGGAGCTTCAGTGAGGCCACAGGGTTGACGTTCAAGTGACCCCAACCAATTTCTTGCTTTGTCACACCTGAGCACTACAGCCCCCCACTCATTCGTCAAACTCGTATCTGCTCCCTGCCGCCTCCCCGGGGACAGATGGAACCCAGGATATTTGGATTCTGGGGTTTTCTTGCACGTTGGACACGTGAACTTGGTACTTATCAACCTCGTTTTCATCTGTATTTGAAGAAGGGAGAATGAGTATCACTAGCCCCAAGATGGAGTTTGGTTACACACCTCCATGCTCACAGATATAATCTATAATAAGACCTTTTTTTTTTTTTTTTTTTTTGTACTGGGGATTGAACTCAGGGGCACTCGACCACTGGGCCACATCCCCAGCCCTTTTTTATATTTCATTAGAGACAGGGTCTCACTGAGTTGCTAAGTGCCTCGCCATGGCTGAGGCTGACTTTGAACTCGCGATCCTCCTGCCTCAGCCTCCCAAGTGCTGGGATGACAGGCGTGCGCCACCATGCCCGGCTTATAATAAAGACTTTTTATCAGTGTCCACCGAACACATTCGATATGAATTTAAAACACTCCAGTGCACCAACACAAAACCGAAACTAAAACAAGATTCCTTTTGTTTGTTTTTAAGGGATATGACAGAAAAAAAACAAAGGGGCCGCTCATGGGCTGAATCTCACCTACGGGTACTTGATTTCTTTTTGTTGTTGTTGTTTGTTGTTTTTTTAACTTTGTTTTCATAATGGTTTTGTTGTTGTTGTTGTTTTGAATACTTTTTTTAAAAATTGGAATTTTTTCAAAAACAGAATTTTGGGTTCCTGTAGTTGTGTGCAAAGAGGGAGTCTATCCACTGGCCACACAGGACAACTGGAGATGGGCCACCTGCTGTGCATTCACCCGTGACCACTGTGTCCCTGCTGGGCACGCTGCCTGCCCATCTTCCTCCCCAGGGCTTCCTACCTGGTCCCATAAAGAACTCACTGTGTGAACCCTAGAAATCAGGCAGCCTCGGCTGGGAAACTCACACCTCTTCCTGATGTCATTTGAAAGGGAAAACATGTCATCTTAACTTAGGTTTCCTCGTCATTGACAAGACTCAAACTCTTACTTTATTTATTAACTTACTTATTTGGCACCAGGGATTGAACTCAGGGGCACTCGACCCCTGGGCCACATCCCCAGCCCTTTTTTGTATTTTATTAGAGACAGGGTCTCACTGAGTTGCCAAGTGCCTCGCCATGGCTGAGGCTGGCTTTGAACTCGCGATCCTCCTGCCTCAGCCTCCAGAGCTGCTGGGATGACAGGCCTGCGCCACCGCACAGGGGCCAACTTACTTTAACTGAAAGTGCGCCTCTTTAAAACCAAGCTCCAAGCTCCAGTTTCTTAGCTCGTCCACCGATCCAGAGACACAGAAGGGACTTCGCGTACTTTTACTAAGTCACAGATTTCCTTGCAACACTTCACCTCTCGCCGCTGTCACCCCAGAAGACACAAAGCCACGATCTTGAGCCTTAGCCCCTTCGCGAGGGTCATGGATCGATGGCGCCTTCTGAAGGATCGTGGCGCCACAGACGAGGAAAAGCCCTCCCGAGGCCACAGCGAGTCCGCGGCGGGACGTTTCTTCAGGAAACAGATCAGGATGCTTTAGGAAGATTTTGTTTCCAAAGCTGTCACTAAGGCTAGGTTTGACAGGAGCGAAAAGCCAGAAGCAATCTTAACTCACTGAAGGGGGTCGGGTTACACCCTGTCTCCGGGCTGGAGTGTCAGGTAGCCCTCGGCAATGCTACACAACACAAACCGGGCAGTGGAAGACAATCATGGCTTCAGTCAGCTTTGAAGAGGAAACGAGGAGACATGAAATAGTACAATATAGTCATGGCTACATGTACCACGCGACATCAGTCACACAGAACACACGTTTGCACGAGGAAAATACTGTCAGCCCCTGGAACAGGGCTTTATCACGCTCATGTGCAGGTGACGGGATTCTGAGTCTTCATTTTTCTTTTTAAGTATATACATCTTCTAGGGGCTGGGGTTGTGGCTCAGCGGCAGAGCGCTCGCCTCCCACGTGCACGGCCCGGGTTCGATCCTCAGCACCATGTAAACATAAATGCATCGCATTGTGTACAACTAAAGTAAATAAATAAATATTTTTTTTTAAAAAAAGTATATACATATTCTATTTTTTCCATAGTAAACATGCTTTGCTTTAGTGGCAACTGGTGTCCTAAAATGACCATTTTCGCCAGGCGCGGTGATGCACGTCTGGAATCCCAGCAGCTCGGGAGGCTGAGGCAGGAGGATTGGGAGTTCAAAGCCAGCCTCAGCAATGGCGAGGCACTTAGCAACTCAGTGAGACCCTGTCTCTAAATAAAATACAAAATAGGGCTGGGGAAGTGGCTCAGTGGTCAAGTGCCCCTGAGTCTAATCCCTGGTACCAAGAAAGAAAAAAAAATTTCTCTGTTTCTGAAGTCATAGGAACAGTTTATAAGCTGGCATACATAACCTGAAAACCAACCAAGCCCCTGCAAGAGCTCCAGGGAATTGTCATGTAGAACCACACAGCATAGAGAGGGGGCTTTGAGATTTTCAAGCTGCCTTCATTTGTGGCAGAGCAAAAACAGGTTCCTCTCCAAGTGTCCCCATCCTCCTATCCAAATAAAGGCTCAAAGCAGTGTTATTGACAATAGCTATAAGGTAGAAACAGCCCAAATGCCAATTAACTGATCAAAGGGTAAACAGAATAGATCTATCAATGCAGTGGAATATTATACAGCCATAAAAACGAATGAAGTATTGATGTATGCTACTAATGTGAACGACCCTTGAAGGCATTATGCTGAATGATGGAAGCCATACACAAATCACCACATATTATATTATTTCAATTATATGAAATGTCCAAAACATGTAAAACAATAGCAATTCACGGTGGACAGGGGATGCAATATAGAGTAATTGGACTTGACTGCTAACAAGCATAAAGTGTCGTGTGTGTGTGTGCGTGTGTGTGTGTGTGTGTGTGTGTGTGTGTGGTGATAGACACGTTCTGCAATTAGTATTGATGGTTGCAAAACACTGAATGTATACAAAAAAAAAACCATTCTCAACTGTATATTTTAAAATGTTCAAAATGATGAAGCTCATGTTAGAGGAATTTTCGACTGATTTTTAAAAACTTAAGCAAAAGGAAGTCTGAAGTGGCTCTATTAGAATAAGAGAAGATGGTTTTCAGGGCAAGGAAAATAACCAGGGGTAGCAAGAAATTCATAATGAAGGGTCAATTCACCAAGAAGATGGAACCATGCTAAATGTGAGCACATGTAATGAAACAGCTCGAAGCCCATGCAGCAGAAACCAAGGCGGGTGGGGGGGAAGAGAGACATGAACAAACCCACCACCCCGCAGAAGAGGTCCACATTCCTCTCAGTGCAATCAAGAAAACAAATGAAGACAAAACCAGCCAGGAGTAAAGGGTGTGGACCACCGTCACCGACTGGCCTAGTGGGCATTCGCAGGACACCACGCCACCCACAGCAGAACTCGTGCTCTTAAGAGCCCGGAACATTCACTAAGAGAAAATCTATCCAGAGGAATGAACTTTAAACACACTGAGAGAATGAAACCATGCAGAATGTGCTCACTGGTCATCACTGAAGTAGACAACCCATAACAAAAAGATAACAAGAGCCGGGCGCGGTGGCGCACGCCTGTCATCCCAGCACTTGGGAGGCTGAGGCAGGAGGATGGCGAGTTCAAAGCCAGCCTCAGCAATGGCGAGGCACTTAGCAACTCAGTGAGACCCTGTCTCTAATAAAATACAAAAAAGGGCTGGGGATGTGAGCCAGTGGTCGAGTGCCCCTGAGTTCAATCCCCGGTACCCCAAAAAAATAAAAAAATTTAAAAAATAACAGAAAACATCCAAGCACCGGGAAGTTACACACCTCTAAAGAACACGTGCATCAAAGAGGACACCTCAAAACAAATCAGAAAAACATTGCAAACTGAAGAACAATTAAAATGCAGCATGTAAAAATCTGTGGGGTACAGACAAGTAGTCCCTAGAAGGAACTTTATGGCAAGAGATACGAACCTCAGAAAAGGAAAAAGGTCTCAAATCAACGATCTAAGCATCCACCTCAAGAAATAGAAAGGGAAGAGCAAAACAAATCCATGGGCAAGCAGAATGGAAATGAGAATGAAAATCAATGAACTCAAAAACAGAGAAACGATCCAGAAGACAAAAGAAGCCAAAGTCTGGTTCTATGAGAGACTAAATGAGAATCATGATCTTTGACCAGACTGGCAAAAGAAAACACACACACACACACATTACCAAAATCAAGGATCAAAGAGGAGACATCATTACAGAGCCCAAAGACACTAAAAGAATGATAAAGAAGCCAGGTGCGGTAGGACACGCCTGTCATCCCAGCACTCGGGAGGCTGAGGCAGGAGGATCGCCAGTTCAAAGCCAGCCTCAGCCATGGCGAGGCACTTAGTGACTCAGTGAGACCCTGTCTCTAATAAAAAATACAAAAAAGGGCTGGGGAGGTGGCCCAGTGGTCGAGTGCCCCTGAGTTCAATCCCCTGGTACCAAAAAAAAAAAAAAAAAACTTGGTTGATTTCAGGGCAAGGTGAGACTGTGGGGTGGTGAATGTGCTGGACCTAGACAGAGGTTTGAGTTACGCTGATGCACATGTTTGCCCAAGTTCAGGGGGTGTGCACTTGAGATCTGTGCTTTTACTCTGTCCATTTTACTTCAAAAGAAAAAAAATAAATCATATTGAATTCTAGTGATTGACATGTGTGAGGCATTGTTTAGAGGGCAGGGTAATGATGTCTGAAATTTATTTTGAAACCCTGAACGATAGCATGGACGCACAGATGGCCACGGGGTGGGTGAATGGACAGTCAGGAGATAGACCACGGAGAACAAGATGTCAACGGGACCAGGCAGGGGCTGTTTACTGAAAAGTCCCTCCAACATAGCAGTGTCTTTGAAAGTTTTTTTTTTTTTAATTTTTTTTATTATTCTAATTTGTTATACACGTTTGCTCTTTGAAAGTTTTCTCTTTTTTTGGTACCAGGGATTGAACTCAGGGGCACTCGACCACGGGGCCACATCCCCAGCCCTTTTTTTGTATTTTATTAGAGACAGGGTCTCACTGAGTTGCTAAGTGCCTCGCCATGGCTGAGGCTGGCTTTGAACTCGCGATCCTCCTGCCTCAGCCTCCCAAGTGCTGGGATTATAGGAGTGTGCCACCACACCCGGCGAAAGTTTTCATAATAAAAAACTGAATGAGGGCTGGGGTTGTGGCTCAGCAGCAGAGCGCTCGCCTTGCATGTGCGCGGCCCGGGTTCGATCCTCAGCACCATGTAAACATAAATACATTGCATTGTGTACAACTAAAGTAAATAAATAAATATTAAAAAAAAAAACTGAATGAAAGGAAAATAAAGTTATTTAACATTTGTTTATACCCGATACCAGTTTTTGAATGAATATGGGCGTATTTAAGGAATGACCCGCCAAAAGGCCCCCCTCTGAGGGGTTTCTTGGAGTTGATGGTAAGGAATCCCATTCTTGTAGCCTGGATGGTAAACACGTTGCCTTTGGGAGTTTATCATGTAACACTGCTTCTCCAAGTGGGATCAGACTAAAAACAAAAAAAATTAAGTAGCATCTGATTCTGATTGAGGTAATACTCTAGGCAGGAAAGGAAGACAGGCATAGGTAAATTCACCATGGTCCACAATTTCCAGATGCCCCAAATGGGTAAGAACAGAACTCATGCAGAGCAGGGCAGAGCAAGGCAGAAGGTGGCCACCAAGTCTCAGTGGGAAGCCGGGCACGGTGGTGCATGCCTGTAATCCCAGCAGCTCGGGAGGCTGAGGCAGGAGGATCGCGAGTTCAAAGCCAGCCTCTGCAACGGCGAGGCTCTAAGCAACTCGGGGAGACCCTGTCTCTAAATAAAATACAAAATAGGCCTGGGGATGTGGCTCAGTGGTGAGTGCCCCTGAGTTCAATCCCAGTATCCACCCCCCGCCCCACCCCGCAAAAGAAAAAAAAAAAAAAACAGTTTCAATGGGAGACTTGTCAGTGTCTAGGAGGCATGGCCATTTCTTGTGTGTCTACCTGGTAGGTAGATTGACATGCAAACTCTTCTTGATACTATTTCTCAGCCCAAGGAGAGACTGGCCTCATTCCCCGCCCTCCAGGGAGTGGAATCGAAGAATGGAAGTCACCAGAGAGCAGATCCAGCCCAACAGGACAATTCTAACCATCCAGATCAAAAGGCCACCTTGTCATTTTACAAGGTGAAATAAGTCAGATGGAGAAAGCCAAATGCTGTGTGATCTCACTCATATGCAGAATCTAAAAACGTCAAAATCACAGTCACAGAGTAGACGGGCTGGGATCGGGGAAGGTGGAGGAGATGAAGATATCCGTCAAAGGGTACGAACTTTTCAAAACTCTCAGATGACTTCTGGGGATCTCACGGACAACACGGTGACTTCGTTAATAGTCCTACGCTGTATACTCGAATGCCGCTGAGAGTTGGTCATGCATGTCGTTATCCTACACACACAGCGTAGGATGATGGAGGTATGACCTCCTTGATCATGTATCACTCCACACCAGGTCAGATCATGTCACACACCTTAAAGATCCACAGTTGTTCCCTGTCTGTTACACCTCAGTAAAGCTAAAAAAAGATTAAATTTCAATTTCAATTTTTTTTTTTTTTTTGGAAAAGACTGCCTTCTGAAAGGACTCGAATAGACATTTCTCCAAAGAAGACAAAGAGTCCGTAAGCACAGGCGAAGACGCCCACAGCATTAGCCACCACAGAAATGCAAATCAAACCCACAATGAGATACCACTTCATCCCCACGAGGATGGCCATCAGTTTTAAAAAACGGAAAATAACCCATGTCGTCAAGGATGGAGAGAAACTGGAAGCTTTGTGAATTTCTGGTGGGAATGTGAAATGGTGCGGCCATTCTGGAAAACAAGGCAGTTGCTCAAAACATCTAAAACAAACTTACCATACGACCTGGCAATTCCAAGGTATACACCCAAAAGAATTGAAAGAAGGGACTCAAACAGATACCCCCACACCGATGTTCATTGCAAGACTTTCCGCAGTAGCCAAAAGGTGGGAACAATCTAAACGTTTGTTGATAGATGAACAGATACGTCAGACATGGAATATCCACATGATGGTCTGTGATGCAGCCATAAAGATCAATGAAAGACGGATACATACCAGAGCACAGATGAACCTTGGAACTACGATGGCATGAGAAGAAATAACGCTGCAAACTTAAAATGTGGTTGAAGTGGCACGTTTTAGGTACATGTTACCACCATAAAAAATAGATTTCTGACAATGTTGCCTTGTCAGGAAGGGAGTGCTCAGCTCGAATGACCAAGAGAAAGCTGGGTGATGGATGAAGGGGACGCTGGACAATCTCTTACGGGTTCCCCACCTAAAGGATGTGCTTTCTGCTGCTCAGATATCACAGCTGCTTTTCACCACGCACGCTGAAGAGGAGTCCAAGAGCCGTAAGGCTCAACCCCATAACTGGTACTTTACTATCCAACAGAGGGTCTTGATGAGCACATGATTAAAGACCACAACCTGCCAGGCACTGGTAAAATATCTGTGGGCAAATTCAAAGACCCAGGCCTCATGTCAGGAATCCGCATCACTTAACGACACCTGCAACCCAATGGGTGTCTCTCGGCCCCCACAGAAGGGGCATGCTGTACGGTATTGGTCCCATGTCTCACACAATGGGTGTCCAGTTAATGTTCATCGAATAAAGCATGACATGCCCAAGGATGAGTCCTCACCACTCAGACCAATCTGCAGGGCAGATGATCATCAAAAACACCAAGGCTAACCAGAACGAAGCATTTGCCTTGTGCCGGGCACTCTGCTTGGCTCCTGAATGCATGATCCCATGTAATTACATGACGAGCCTATGTGCATGATTCCAGTTTTATAAGGAAGGAAACTGAGGCTCACGAAGGGGAAATTAAGGACACAGGTTTTGAGCTTGTAGGTCCTGAACCGTACTGGAATCCACGCAGTCCACTGTAGAGACTGAGCCCTCTTTACTACTGGTCTGAACTGCTTCAAGCGCCTTGCCAAATTTCAGGGATTGGGCTATTATTTTTGAGTCTTCATTTCAGTTCTCTACTGGTCCAGGAAAATCGAACACACATCCCTCTTTGGATTCCATCCAGTTCTTTAATCAATGGCTGTCTAGTAATTCTAAGGGGAGCAGACTTTCAGTCTTTATCAAGAATAAGATTTTTTAATGGTAAAACAGAAATCATCTCAAGGTTCAAAATCCCATACAAATCTATGGTATCCCACCTATATAATTAAAATTTTTCCAGTAGCCTCAGGGGAAAGAAAAAAAAAAAAAAGCAACAAGGTACAGGTGAAATTAACTTTATAATTTATTTAACCTAATATATATGAAATATTACCATTTCAATGCATCAAATATAAAAAAAAGTTACTAATGAAATATTTTCCATTCTTCCTACTAAAGCTTCAGAATCTAGCAAGTATTTGGTACCAACAGCACATTTCCATCAGGACTCAACACATTTCAGTTGATTGACAGCCACCAGTGGCAGATGGCCACCATATTGGACAGCTTAGGTCTAAGATGTCTCCCTGTCTCCCCCACCATCAGATCTGTGAATGGCTACATTGTATCCATCAGTCCCATATTTCAATTCAATCATTGTTATCTATAATAGTCACCAAAGAAACATTTTAGTACAACAATATCCCACCATTATGATTCTCATTAATCCCCAAACCATCACCTCTAATCGTAACATCTGCACATACCCCACATCTGCTCTCCTCTCTCTTCCTTCCCTTCCAGGTCCCACCAACCTTGGGGGAACCCACAGTTGAGTGGCAAACCTCTCTCCATTCCTGGGACTGCGGCTGCCTTTCTATGACAGTCTTGGACAAATCAGTGACTCTAAGCATCTTGTAAAGCAGGAACAACCTCAGTTGTGGTCGAAGCCCACTAGAGAGAATGCCAAGCATCCCGAAAACCCTGCAGAAGGAAGTTGTTCTGCACGTTCAGTAGCCACGCCTACTTTTGTCCCATTTCCCTTCCCATCCCTAAGCTTCTCCATCCTCCTTCCTGCTTGTCACATGTCCCCCGATTCCTCAGCATCTGAACACCTCTCCCACGCCCAGACCCGGGGCAGCCCACGAGAAACCAGGCCAGGAGGAAAAGCCATGCCCTGTCCCCTCTTCCTGACAGCCGGGTGGGAGCCCAGAAAATGACCAGTTCCTGGCTGAGGGAAGACCCCAGTTTTCTGTCCATCAGAAAGAAAAAAATATATATATAAAACAAATTCTCCAACAGAATCCACTCCAAAACTCTGAGAGGGCACTGAACCACGTGGATAGTAACATTTGTCATTAACGCGGATTGTGAGATACCCCTCACGAACCTGTGTGCGCACACACACGTGCACAGACGCACACATCCTCTTATGAGAACAAGGCGGAAGGAAGGGGCACTGCATTCGCCGGCTGGCCACTCTGGGCAAAAATATAGCTCCCCTGCCATTTTTCAGGTCCCTTTTCAAGCAGCACCAAGAAAGCTCCCGTGCTAACCCTCTACAGTCCGTGTCCCTTCTTCTGAGCTCCCAGACATCCAAACACAGTCAAAAACTAAGAATAGGGCTGGGGTTGTGGCTCAGCGGTAGAGCGCTCACCTGGCACGTGCGCGGCCCGGGTTCGATCCTCAGCACCACGAACAAATAAACGCATTGTGTACAACTAAAGCAAATAAATAAATATTTTTTAAAAGGTCTTTAAAAAAAAATACTAAGAATATACACGCCTGCCGAGGCAATGGGAAAACGGACCCTTCCCCACACTGCTGGCAAAAGACAATTTGGCAAAATCTATCAAACACCCTGAAATATGTCCAGCAATCCCACTTCTAGGAGCTAACGGCGAGGCTTAGCCACAAGGGTGTCCGCGATGGTATTGTTTACAATGGAAATTATGAACATAAGCACCCAACGGTAGAGTTTCAGTTAAATTAGGGACCGTCCCTGTCACGCTACACAGCCATTAAAAAGAATGCCTTAATGATATGGGAACGCCCGCCTGGCGAAGTTCACTTCTCCAGCCCTCCTGGGGACCCCAGACTTGCACATCCAACTGTCTACTTGACAGATGGAACCTCCCAATCAGGGCTTGCCCAGCAGGTCCAACCTGTTCCACCCAAGTCTTCACATTACACACAAGGGCACCACCATCCATGAGGTTCTTAGGATGCTCCGGAGAAATGATCCTCAGTCCTTTATTTTCCTTCGCCTTCCCCACATCCAATTCACGAGCACCTCCCACACACTTGAATTTTGGAATCCAGCCGCTTCATGCTACAAAGCACCACCAGCCGGACGCAGCAGCGCACGCCTGTAATCCCAGTAGCTAGGGAGGCTAAGGCAGGAGGATCTCGAGTTCAAGGCCAGCTTCAGCAAAAAGCGAGTCAGCAAGCAACTCAGTGAGACCCTGTCTCTAAATAATAAAGGGCTGAGGACGTGGCTCAGTGGTTGAGTGTCTCCAAGTTCAATCCCTGCTACCAAAAAAAAAAAAAAAAAAAAAAAACCACCAACCTCCACCATTGCTGGCTCGGACTTGCACTAGAACTTCCAGCTTGCCTCCCTCCCCCGTCCCATTCTCACCCTCTGCAGTCTATTTCCCTGCAGCAACCAGAAGATCTTTTTTTTTTTTTTTTTTTTTTTTTCAGTACTGGGGATTGAACTCAGGGGCACTGGACCACTGGACCACATCCCCAGCCCTTTTTGTATTTGATTAGAGACAGGGTCTCACTGAGTTGCTAAGTGCCTTGCCATGGCTGAGGCTGGCTTTGAACTCGCGATCCTCCTGCCTCAGCCTCCCAAGTGCTGGGATGACAGGCGTGTGCCACCGCGCCCGGGCTTAGGACCAGAAGATCTTTTAAAAATGTACATCAGTCCCCAGTTCAAAGGATTTCTATCACAGTTCGAATAAAATCTGAGTTTCATAGTAAAGCCCTCTATGACCACAGCCCTGTCCTGTCTCCCTCTTCATCCCTCGCCCCTACCCCACCCACTCACTCCACTCCAATGCCGGTGGCGTCCTTGTTGCTCCAGTGACACACTGAGCACATTCCCACTTGGGAAGCTTGCACCTGCCGCTCCCTCGGCCCGGCCTGCTCTTCCCTAGGTAGCGCGTTATTGCTGCCTGAAGCAACGAAGCCGCGGGAAGAAGTTCAGAGGCAAACTGGAAACAAACAGCTTTTTATTCTGATAACTTTTCTCTCTGGCTCTAACAACGACTTTAACACGCACCACACACACCACCAAAATGGCGCAGACCCGATCAGCAATCTCGCTTAAGTCCCGCGAGATCTCGGGCCAAGTCTCGTGAGACTATGGAAGGCGGCAACAGCCAAACATCTCCTTAGCCCATAGTCAACCGCAATCTTAGCCATCTCCCCAAACAGGGCTCCTGCGGCGCGTGGCCAGGTCGGAGCTCCCACACTCCTCCCTCATGTGTGTGCGACTTTGGTTCTGTGTCATTCGTGGGTTACATGGTTATACGAAGAGTCTCCCAATGGATCCCTGTAACTGTGCCTCCTGGAACCCACGGCCACCCTGACTCTGGGTTGCTTCACTAACATGCTCTGGCCAATGGGGCAGTAGCAAAGGTGCAGGTGTCTGCAGACACAGAGGTCAAAGAAGGGCTCGTGCACTGGGGTTCGACCCCCTCGAACACTGCTGCTGCCACCAGGTGAGAAACCTGGCCATCACACTGGAGAAGGCACCGGGAGGACACCCGAGGCACCCTCGCACTTTGACCCTCAGCCCCAGTCAAGCCATCAGATGAACATGACCACAAGAGGGACCCGGGCAAGGTGAACCAAAAGGGACAAGTTGTAAGCTCCCGAGCAAAGCAACGATCATTGCACGAGCCACTAACTTGGGGGGAGGGGGGTGGCTCGTTCTGCAGCAACAGAGACCAATACAACAGCCGTCATCCACCTCCTTCCCAGTCTTCCGGCAGGCAGCCGAGGGCCACAACTCCAGCTCAGGGAACCCGCACAGACCTGAGGAGGGCGACCTGGGACAAGGAGGCTTCTCAGAGGCGCTGTCTTTTAGGCAGTTTCTTCCCTTTCTAGATGCCAGCGATGTGATGCTGCAGAAGGAAGGCGCCCGGGAGGACAGCGCACCCGGCGAGAAGAGCCCTCCCGAACTGCTTTGTGAGCAAGAGAAAGCCTCCACCACGTGGGATCCGTCACAGGCTCTCCTACAACTGTGCAGCTATCTCCTCGTCACCCGCACGCAGGCTGGCCACATGACTCCCGTCAACCCACAAAATGCAGTGGAAGCGACATTGTGTGACTTGCAAATCTCAAGCCCCCCGTTGTGGTGATGACTGCTTCTCTCCTGGGATATTAGAGCCAAGACGGAAACCCAGGCTATTCCACTGGTGAAGACACAGGGAAGAAGGGGCGCAGCTGTCCCATCCCCCAGTCTTTCCCAGGCAAGGCTGGCGGAAGAACCGTCCAGCTGAGCACAATCCGCTGAACCACAGAAAAAAAAAATGTTGGAGCAGGCGTGGTGGCGCACGCCTGTCATCCCAGCACTTGGGAGGCTGAGGCAGGAGGATCGCCAGTTCAAAGCCAGCCTCAGCAATGGTGAGGCACCGAGGCACTTAGCAACTCAGTGAAACCCTGTCTCTAACAAAATACAAAAAAAAAAAAAGGGCTGGGGATGTGGCCCAGGAGTCAAGTGCCCTTGAGTTTAATCCCCAGTACTAAAAAAAAAAAAAAAGAAAGAAAGAAAGAAAGAAAGAAAAGAAGATGTTGTCATAGAGTTTCCCAAATGTGATTAAGTCTAGGGATGACATATCACACAGCAGTAGATAACTGACATGGAGCAGACAAAGAACAAAGGGTTGATAAAAGGGATTGCAAGGCCCAATGCCCTTGCCATACCAGGAGAGTCCACGCTGACCCACCCCAACCCCACCTCCACTATTGCCCTCCGCTGGCAATTTGACCAAAGCAGAGTCTCCAAAGACCCACTCCACTTGGCCACTCCCCTCCAGTCCTATGTCACTTGCTCACCTTTCATACTGTCTCTGTCCTCACCCCATCCATCCTATAGACCAGGGAACCAAATCTGACCTGCCACTTATTCTTGTAAGGCCCAGAAACTTAAGAATACCTTTTATACTTGTCATCCCAGCACTTGGGAGACTGAGGCAGGAGGATCGCGAGTTCAAAGCCAGCCTCAACCACGGCGAGGCACTTAGCAACTCAGTGAGACCCTGTCTCTAATAAAATACAAAAAAAGGGCTGGGGATGTGGCCCAGTGGTCGAGTGCCCCTGAATTCAATCCCTGGTACAAAAAAAAAAAAAAAAGAATGCTTTTTATCCTTTTATATTTTTAAATTATCAAAAATAAAAATACTAATTCATGCCCTTTGAAAATCATATCAAATCCAAATATCAGGGTCCACACATAAAGCTTTATTGGAAAACTATTCCCCACGTGGACTCCGTGTATGCTGTCCTCTACACGCTACCATAGCAGAGTCGAGTAGCTGTGTTGTGAACTGTAGGGCTCACAAAGCCTAAAATATCTACTTTTTGTCCCTCTACAGAAAAAGTTTGCCAGCCCCCACTGCAGACTGTCATTAGACAAAACTTGAATGATGTTTGGCACTCTGAAACCTTTGAAGACTTCTATCCCCTCTCAAAGGGATGGAATTGGTTGGTCTAGCTCCCCTGTCCTCCCTAGAGTTAGGGACCTGAATTCACTGCCTATGACACGCCATCGGGTACCCTCCATTCTGAGCACACTTGTCTCTAAGCTGCACCATAAAGGCAGGATGATCTTCACCGGGTTTATTGTTTGTGTCCAGCAAGCAGGTCCCCTTCTACTGCAATCTCAGCCCTTCCCATCCTTCATTCCACTCCAAATCCCCATCTCCCCAACCAAGAAGGCTTTTTTTTTTTTTTTTGGTACCAGGGATTGAACTCAGGGGCACTCGACCACTGGGCCACATCCCCAGCCCTTTTTTGTATTTTATTTAGAGACAGGGTCTCACTGACTTGCTAAGTGCCTCACCATTGCTGAGGCTGGCTTTGAACTCACGATCCTCCTGCCTCAGCCTCTCAAGTGCTGGGATGACAGGCGTGCGCCACCGCACCCGGCTACCAAGAAGGCTTTCATAAATGCTTTGCCAAATGTTACCCCAGGTGTATCCTATGGGAGAAAACTCCTGAGGGAAATCTCTAGAAAAGGGACAACACTGTAGCTTCATCCTTTCTTGGAAACACGACGGACGTATAAGGCGTATTAAGGGCTCTGAAAAGTCCTGCAGTAAAGATGTCTATTTCCCCTCTGCTTAACTCAACCTTTCCCAAACCTATTAACCACACAACCGGTTTTGTCCACAGAACATTTGTTGACTACCAGCCTCCAAGACAGTGCCTGGAATGTAGCATGTATTAAAGAATTAGGGTTCTACAGAATCTACTTTGGAAATGCCATCCAAATGCCTTCTCTCCCTCTGTTCCCAGCTGTCCCCTTCTATGTCACCTATTCCACACCATGATGCGCTGTCCATCATCATCCCCACGGCCACTGACGATTTAGCACTTGTGGGCACCGAATTCAAGTTAGCGCTAGAAAGTACTTGGAAGCGTCATCCGTCCTAATCCTTGCAGCCACTCCCCAAGGAAGGTGGATATCATGCTACGATGGCCTTTTTGCCCAAAATATTAAATTGTGCATCAAAATGTTTAAATTAGTAGCCTAAGGTTTTGGAAAGTAGGAAAGCTGCACAGAGCTCTAACCGCAACGCTCACGAACTTTCTGTTGTACCATCAGCATTCTGGGACAGCACTGCTGGCTGTGCACACCATATCCAGTCACGCCGTCCCCCCTGCCTTACAGAACTTGGTATTTGGTGGAGTCGAGGCAGGTTGCCCAGGCAACGGGTTGTGATGGTGTTCCCACGCTCCTGCTCCCAGCGCCCCCTGCAGTTAGGGCTGTCCATATGGCCCCATGCTGGCCAAGAAGACATAATAAAGCGTGACCAGTGGGTGGGGGGAGGTGTCCTGGGGAAGTCCTCCTCTTTCCTGCTATGAACCCAGATGTGACAGCTGAGAGCGCAGGAGTCATCTTGCGACCCTATGGGAAAGGCCACGAGACACCAACCCCACAGAGCCAAGGCCAGCAGAGCCATCTCCCCAGGCCTGCTTTTCATTTCACAAAGCCAAACACATTCCTGGTGGGCCCACGCGCGGCCTCTCCTATCAACTACCCTTTAGACTTGGTCATCATTTCACAGAGATAGGAGTCGCCTTGCCTCCCTACCCACAAAGCAGGCTTCTTGAAGGCCAAGTCCACGCTGTACAGTCCTATTTCTACAGGAGTGTGTACATGCTACTAGATGTTGCTCACTATCAAGTTTTTCAGGGATGATCTGCTCAATTTCTTACTAACCTCCATGTCTGTGAGCAGGGTGCTTTTACCATTAAATAGCACTTATGACCATTTATTAAGGCATTTATTACAGAGTGAAATGCAGCCGGGCACCATGGTGCACACCTGTAATCCCAGCAGCTCAGGAGGCTGAGGCAGGAGGACTGCAAGTTCAAAGCCAGCCTCAGCCACAGCAAGGCGCTACGCAACTCAGTGAGACCCTGTCTCTAAATGAAATACAAAATAGGGCTGGGGATGTGGCTCAGTGGTTGAGTGCCTTTGAGTTCAATCCCTGGTACCCCCACCCCGAAAAAAAAGAAAAAAAAAAAAAAAAGAGCGAAATGTAGAAACGCTATTCATTAAATGCAGATTCCTGGGCCCTCTTTCCATTCCAACTAGAATTAGAGTCTCTGGGGATTCCTGCTGTGGATCTGCAGTTTAAAAAGTATCTTTGCATGACTTTGATATATGAAATTTGACATGTGCTGGAGTAGAAAACTCTGTGGATCCAGGGCTGGGGGTTGTGACTCAGTGGTAGAGCGCCTGCCTCGCAGGCAGGAGGCACTGGGTTTGATCCTCAGCACCACATAAAAATAAATAAATCAAGTAAAGATACAGTGTCCATCTACAACTAAATGTGTGTGTGTGTGTGTGTGTGTGTGTGTGTGTGTATTTAAAAAGAAAAGAAAACTCTGTTTTTATTCCACAAAGTGAGGTTTGGTAGGACTTGATCCCAGTCATCAGCCCCCTCCCCCACCCACCCACACCAACCCTAGAGAGCTGAGAAGTCTAAATTGGCATAATTGTCCCCCAGAACAGTCCCTGGGCACAGTGGATAAAGTGGTCGGCATGCTCAGTGACATCCTGGGACCAGGAAACTACAAACAGATGCATTCCCTATAACTGCAAGCCCCCCGTCACCACCACACCAATGCCTCCATCCCCTCTCTGCACACCAGAGCACTGGAACCCAGGGCCCACTGCAACCATCACCACTGTCCAGGGAGTTACCTGAGGACGGAGCATGCTTGAAGAGAAGAAAACTCTGGAGAAACTTATGCAGTAAGATAAAAACTAACTTTTGGGACTCCTGATTTCAGAGGAACAGAGGAGACCTCAGGTGGCCTTTGGGGGTTATTGATGATTGGACCGCATGCAATTCTAAACAGAATCTGCTCTGGGCCACTGTGGACACAGAGCCTGGGCCAAAGCACCCCACACTTTCTCTCCCAGCAGCCAAGCCTTCCCTCTCAGGCTCTGAGAAAGGCAATACCTGCGCCTCCCTACACACTCCCCACCCCCCCAACATCCCTTGACATTTATCTTATTTCGTTTCTGGGGATCATGTTCCCAGATGACAGGTGCACCCAGACGTGTGTCCTGGGGTAGCAAACATTATATTAAAACACACACTGCTCTTTCGAAAAGATGACCTCTTGCGTGTTGACATCCAGCCAAATTTAAAACTATGGAAGCAAAAACGGAATTAAAAAAAAAAAAAAAACCTCACATTGAATTAGAGAGGAACCCTCACCCAGGCTAGATGATGAGAGTTGCAAGATTCAGTAAGGACCCAAGAGTTCAAGGCCTTGGTAAAGCAGAGAGAGCCTCCCGGTGCAGCAACACACCCACCCCATCAAAGGGGGAACCCCCACAGCCACCATCCTCAGCCAATGCCAGGAGTTCCCAAATTTAATCAAATCACACGTACAATGGGCCATTTTGAGGGAGGGAAGTGAGCCAAATCCTTTTGGACTCATTTTGAACAATGTGGATGCCTAAAGATTTCATGGAAACCCAGGCCTTTCTTTTTCTTTTTCTTTTTCTTTCTTTTTCTTTTCTTAAGGCTCCTGAAACCTTCCTCTGACCAAACGGCCTTCAAGGGGAGGAGGGGGATTTTTTTTTTTTTTTCTGCAATCTTCTTTGTAACTTTGCATCCATCTCCTCCCCCATCCCATCCCACAAAAAAAAAAAAACTGCTTCAAACTCCCCCTCAAGTTCAGTTGGAAAGATTGTTACAACATGCCAAAGATAACTCCGCCTCCCGGACCCCTTTCACGCAGTCCCACCGAGAGGGAAGAGTATTTTCCCACGCCACCTGTGCGTTCTGGTGCAGGATTATTTTCTTTTTTACACATTTAAGGCCTGCAACAGCCCACTGCATCACAATGATTGCATTGGAAATGGATAGGTCAGTGGGGATTTATTTTTTCCTGCATCTTGCTTCCTAACAGGTATATTACCGAGAAAGAGGAGAAGAAAGAAAAAAAAAAAAAAAATCCACGGAGCAAAAAGAGGCAGGAAAGGAGGCTGGGAGAGGGCGTCTAGATGTAGAGGCAGCCTCATCCTGTGAGCCCAAACCACCTTTTGACCACCTGCAGAATGCGCAAGGTCACGTGGGTTCTCTGCAGCTCCTTAACATATTACCCAGCACACAAGCCCCCGTGGCATATAAACAAAATCCAGAAGCGGAAAAAAAAAATAGACAGAACTCCCTCCTCCAAGAGGAAGCGAATGATCATGGTAACAGCCGCAACCGTAATAATAAATAACGAATAACAATTACTACTGCTACTACCACCACCCAGCCAAGCAGATACAACAGCCGCACAGTAAAAGGAACCTCCAGCGCAGGTTTGCAAGAAGATCAATCACAGAACACCAATCTTGCCCACCTGGCTTACCCACCGCTCCCAACCCCCAACAAACAGAATCAGAGGGGAAAGGGATGGTGGGAAGAAGGAGGAAAGGAAGGATCGCTTGTTTTCCCCCCTTACCCCGTAGGCAACACCTACCTCCAGGGTCCGGATTTCTTTTTGTGTGAGGTCGTTGGAGGTAGCACATTTGGTCCTAAGCCCTTCCAGGTTGGAGATGCTCAAGTCTATCATGTTTTGTACCAACTCGCACTGCTGTAAGGCTTTTTGCAAACTCAGAGGTTGCTGCTCCTCGCTTTTCGTCATGTTTTCCTCATCCATCGCTTGCTCTGCAAAACCCCTTCCCCTCCTCCTCCTCCCAGAGAGAAAAAAGGGGGGAGGGAGTAGAGGCAGAGGCAGTCTACCCCCTACGCCTCTCCAACCACTGCGACTTCTCGACAATGTCTCATGAAGAAGAAACCCAACATCTCACACAGGGTTGAGGGGGTGGGGGTAGGAGGAGGGGACAAGAGACAAAATTTATTATTTTATTTTGGGGAGTATCAGGCAGTCTCCATTAGAATGTCTCCTCTTTCTGAGTCTCTAGTCCCTAAAAAGGAGAGATGCCTTTTCTCAGAAGCAACCAGGTGATGTGATGCTGTCTGTACACTTAGGGAGGAGGAGGAGGCAAAAGAGGAGGAGAAGGAGAAAGAGGAGGAGGGAGAGGAGGAGGAGGAGGAGGAGAAGGAAAATAGCGCTCACTCTTTACACACCGGCTCCGTGAAGGACAAAATTATATATTTTTTTGGCTGGCTGGCTTTTATGTCAAAAAAAAGCGAGTTTGCCCCCCTCCCAGTTGCAGTGACACGGCATGGTCCACCGTTGGGAGTGCTTTAGCGCGTTCTCGAGATGCCGTCTGCACTGCTCCCGCGGCTGCGGCGGCGACTGCGGCTGGCTGCTGTCTCCTCCCCGCGCTGCTGCTGCTGCTGCTGCTGCCGCCGCCGGGCTCCGGGGGTGACGGCTGCTGCAATCGCTCCTGCCTCGCTCCACACCGACATCTTGCCTGTCAATCAAAGGGCGGGGGGAGCGAGCGAGCGCCGGCGAGGGATGGAGCGAGCGAGGGACCTGCGGGGAGCGGGTTGGTGGAGAGGCGCCGTGCGCGCAGCCGCCCCAGCCCGGCCCGGCGCGCCGGGGACCCGCGGGGGGCGGCGGCGGCGGAGCGCGCAGGCTCGCGCACCTGGCCGGGGAAGGGCCGCTGGCGGCGCGGGCAGGGGCGCGGGGGCGGGGCTTCTCGGGGCTGCGGAGCTCGCGTGGCAAAGTGAAATTACTACGGGGCGCGCGAGCGAGCGAGCCGGCGAGCCCGGGGCGGGCGGGGCGCGGGGCAGCCCGGCGGGCCGCGCTGCTCCCGGGGGCGGTGGAGGTGGCGGGAGGGTGCCGGAGCGTGGAGGCTGGGCGAGGGGCGGGCAGAGGGAGTTGGTGGCGGGGTGGGGGTGGGGGCCACTACTACAGCGTCGCTCTCGCGAGACGAGGCCGGAGTACTGCTCAGCAGGTGCGCTCCGGCTGGGAGCAGGTGTGCGCCCAACTTTAAAACCCCTAGTGCGCTTGGAGAGACGTCAGCGTGAACCCGGGCACGTCCTCTCTGCCTTGCTGGCTCCGTGTCTGTGTGTGTCTTTTTGTTGTTTCTTGTTAGTGGGGGAAAGAAGAAAACAAACCTGCTGATCTTCCCGGAGCCTTAGGAAGCTGCGTCCCTGATGGTACCCTAGCCTGCCCTGGTGGCTGTGCATTTGCTGGAGAAAGGGACTTTGCCTCATTTCTGATTATTACTGTCCTCTAAAGGCCTCTTGGTCTGATCCCAGCCTGTTTAACCGACCTTATGTCAGCAAGCTGTGGTACCAGAATCAAGACTGGTTCTTGCATTTTAAGATGGTTGGGAAGAAGTCAAAAGAATATTTCGTGACATGAGAAAGTTACATGAGATTCATTTTTCAGCGCGCATAAAGTGTAACTGGAATACCACCACCCGGCTTATCATCTCTAGTTACTTTTGCTCTGTAACAGTAGAGTTGAGCGGTGGCCACCAAGTGTGTGGCTCACGACATCGGAAATACTTCCTGGCTGGTTACAGAAAAGGTTGCCAGACCCTGATTAAATCTGTGTTACAGGTCACTTCTGTCCAGGCCACACTTTAACCTAATCCTCCCCCACTGGCTGCTTGTCACTCACTGTCAAATCAAATATCATCTCCGAGAGGCCTCACCTCTCTGACCACCTTATCTGATAGTATTGCTAGCACTCATTGCCCCCCCCCCCAAATGTGTTTGCAATAATTAGCAGCCGGTGTTGTAGTTTGCACCAGTTGTCCCAGCTACGTGGGAGGCTGAGGCAGGAGGATTACTTGAACCCAGGAGTTCAAGGTCAGCCTGGGCAACATAGCCATACCCCTTTCTCTTAAAAGTGGGGAGGGGGGCGCCGGGCAGTGGCGCACGCCTGTCATCCCAGCACTTGGGAGGCTGAGGCAGGAAGATCGCGAGTTCAAAGCCAGCCTCAGCCATGGCGAGGCACTTAGCAACTCAGTGAGACCCTGTCTCTAATAAAATACAAAAAAGGGCTGGGGATGTGGCCCAGTGGTCGAGTGCCCCTGAGGTCAATCCCCAGTACCAAAAAAAAAAAAAAAAAAAAAAGGAAGGGGGTGGGAAGTGCATCTAATGAACAGAGCCCCACGCTAAGAAACTAGTGTTATGCAGCAGTATGAGGCTCAGAATAAAATGATCTGAATATCCTGCAGGAAGCCACTTGAGAAGAAGAGTCCACCAGTGATGGCCAAGCTGGGTGGCAAATTTGCTTATTTAAAACTGTAAGCCATAGGATTGTATAAACTCATACAGAGCTAAGCTAACATTTTCAAAATCTCTCTGTTGCACGGGTGTCATGGCTCGGTGGTAGAGTGTTTTCCTAGCAAGCAGAAATCCCTGGGTTCCACCCAGCATCATTTAAAAAAAAAAAAAAACTGTCAATAGGAGGTCAAGTTTGTGCTCTAGGCTCCCAACCTCCAGAACCATGAGGTTTATGGACTCCAGTTCTGGTAAAATGTTCCCTCTTTTCATCTATTTTGTCCATCTTTTTCTTTGTTTTTCTTAGACATGTTAATCATCATTATTTTAAAACCTTGGTCTAACTCCAATACCTTGTTCACCTGTGAATCTCTTCGTAGTGACTATTTTTCTCTTTGTTCTTGGAGATTTGGTCCTGTCTCTTGGCAGGTCCTGTAACTCTTATTGAATGCCAGATATTGTGTATGAAAAAAAAAAAAAAAAAAACAACCTTTGTCTCTAAATGATGCTATCTAGCTCCGCAGAGGGTTCACCCTTTCTCAGCAAGACAGGTGGCCTCAGGACTGCTCATCCTAATTCAGCTGGGTGGAGCTGGGTGATGCTCAGTTTTGATAAGACACCGTCCAACTCAGACTCCTACCTCTGTCTTTGCCTTTTGGGGTTCCATCTGAGGAAGTTCCCAAGGGCCCCTCTCCCCTGTCCTGATCATGATCCTTTGTCTCCGTATCATGGCAAGACTCTGGACAACTCTCCTCTGTTTTTCAGGGCCTTTCTGCTTGGCTTCTTGGCCCCTTGCCCCGCATGGTATCAGTTTGTCCAGGATCTTGAGGGCAAAACTGCCACCTCTCAGGCTCACTTTCTGTCCCTCCCTTCTCCCTGGAAGATTAGCCTCCCAGACCCCCAGTTTCATCTCTCCAACCCTATGAGACTGATAAAAAGTTTTGCTGGTTTCTCGGGCCCCCACCATCAGCCCTTTTCTTTGGGAAAAGTTTAGATTCTCAAGTCTCCTTTGCTGTGCCCAGATTTGTACACACCCCCAGGGCATCCACACCCGGACAGAATGTCTGCTCCCTCAAGAATCTTGACCCTTCCAGTACTGCTTACTTCCCCTGCTCTCTGAATGAACTTGGCTGAAGATGGTGACAACGATGATGGTGGTGGTGGTGATGATGGTGTGACCTGGCTTTTCTAGTTGTACTCAGAGGAGACAGAACTTTGAACAGTGAAAACAACCACAGGTCAGAGGCCTTCCGTGGGCAGGGCTGTAGGCAACACATAAATGCATGCCCTTCCTGTGTTTGAAAACGGCCCACTTCTCCGTAAGAGAAACCAAAGCACTTTTCCAGAAACTTCCTTGCAACCGGATTCCATGGGATGTGGACTCGACCCTTAGACACATTTCCAGTGGGAAGTGGAAAATGAAGAGGAGGAATGAATCTATCTGATGGTGAGCCAGCTGCCCCACCTGCAGCCAGGTGTCCCGTCCCTACATAAGCCCCGGCGGCCATACTGAGGTGTGGCGTGGTGTTCATCGGGGCAGCCTCAGAGTTGGTGTGGATGCCATGTATAGCCACAGACACCCCAAATCACTCTCTGGTCCTCCCGGAGATTCTATAGGCTTACTAGCCCCCTGTGTTAGTCCTGCTCTGCCCATCGAAACAAAACACTGGGTGGCATAGACGACAAAAGTTTATTTTTCTTACAGTTGTAGAGGCTGGAAGTCCAAGATCAGGGGCCAGCTGGTGATGAGGGCTCTCTTCCTGGTTTTCAGGCGGTCACCTTCTCACTAGGTCCTCACATGGCCAGCCCTGCACCCCTTCTTATAAGTCCTGCTGGTTTAGGGCCCCACCCTTAGGACTGCATCTAACCCTAATGACCCTCAAAAACCCTTTCTCTAGATACAGTCACGTTGAGGGTTAGGGCTTCAACATATGAAGCGGGGGTGGGGTGGACCACACAGTTCACCACCCTGTTAAAGAACTTCTGCTTAAACTGCCCGGAGTAGATTGTGTCCTTTGCAACAAAGAACTCATGCTCTTTCGAACAATTCCCAAGTCAGGAAAGACTATCAAAAAAATGTAGACTATGGCCTTTCTGAGAAAAAATAAATAAGCCAAGCGTGCTGGCACACACCTGTAATCCCAGCACTTGGGAGGCTGAGGCAGGAGGATGGCAAGTTCAAAGCCAGCCTCAGCCATGGTGAGGCACTTAGCAACTCAGTGAGACCCTGTCTCTAATAAGATACAAAAAAGGGCTGGGGATATGGTCCAAGGGTCGAATGCCCCTGAGTTCAATCCCTGGTACCAAAAAAAAAAAAAAAGCCTGCTCCTGGGCTACTGGACAGAACTGAACTTGGTAGGAAGAGCGGTGGGGGGGGGGGGGGGAGTCCAGTACTGGCTTCATTTTTCTTCTCCCACGACTTGTCCAGACTCAGACCCACCGTCAGAGCTCCTTTCTCTGCCCCTGGGGCCACCTCTCCATAGATTTTAGAGCTTTGGGGCTCCTTTAAACTGTTTAGAACAGTCTTCTTTCAGGTATTGGACTTCAGTTGTGCTAAAATCCAAACTTCATTCTCACGGGGCAGGTATGGTCAGCCACACCTGTAATACCAGCGACTCAGGAGGCGGAGGCAGGAGGATCGCAAGTTCAAGGCCAGCTGGGGCAACTTACCAAGACCCTGTTTCTTTTTTTT
The DNA here is from genome assembly GCA_025594165.1 of Tamias sibiricus. NCBI lineage: Eukaryota > Metazoa > Chordata > Mammalia > Rodentia > Sciuridae > Tamias > Tamias sibiricus. The sequence continues at coordinate 14,192,376 of CM046664.1, forward strand.
TCTTTCTTTTTTTTTGTATCAGGGATTGATCAACCACTGGGCCACATCCCAGCCCTTTTTTGTATTTTATTTAGAGACAGGGTCTCACTGAGTTGCTAAGTGCCTCGCCATTGCTGAGGCTGGCTTTGAACTCGGGATCCTCCTGCCTCAGCCTCCCAAGTGCTGGGATGACAGGCGTGTGCCACTGCGCCTGGCCTGTCGTTATACATGAGAATCTCTCACTATCGATAAAACCACAATGAATCCCCACAAGGTCCCCATGGGGGGTCCACAGATTCTCTGAAGCCTGTTGTGCAGAGGCGGGATGCAGGAGCCCTGTTTGAGGAGATGGCTAGATTGCAGTTGACTATGGGCCATGGAGATGTTTGGGCATTGCCGCCTTCCGTAGTCTCACGGGACTTGGCCTGGGATCTCACGGGACTTGGCCCTGGATCTCGATAGACTTTTGCAGAGATTGCTGAGCGGGTCGGCGCCATTTGGGTTTTTGGTTGTTTGGTGGTGTGTTTAGTGCGTGTTAAAGTCATTGTTAGAGCCAGAGAGAGAAGTTAGCAAAATAAAAAGCCGGTTTCTTTCCAGTTCGCCTCTGAACTTCTTCCCGCGACTTTGTTGTTCCAAGCGGCAGTTGCTTCGGACAACAACAGCGGGATGCAGTTTCTGCTATGAAATACAACAACAAGCTGGGCGCGGTAAAAAAAAGAAAAAAGAAATCCAACAAAGTCTCCTCCACACCTTCCATGGTGAGGTTCTCATCAGTTAGAGGCACCAGACGCTCTGCCAAGGACAACACACTCAGATGCCCACGTGTGCCAGGCAGGCGTATAAGGAATGAAAGGGGCGAGGAGGGTCTGCAGGCCCTGGAGAGCCCATGCCCCAGCTGAAAGGGACAGCTGTGTCTCTTCCAGCCAACAGGTGCCCAAGGTAGACAGATCTTGCCAGTTTATTTTATTTTATTCATTTATTTGTGGTGCTGGGGATTGAACCCAGGGCTTTGTGCATGTGAGGTAAGTGCTCTACCAACTGAGCTACATTGTCAGCCCCCCAGTTTGTTTATTTATTTATTTGTTTTGTACCAGGGATTGAACTCAGGGGCATTCGACCACTGGGCCACATCCCCAGCCCTTTTTTGTATTTTATTAGAGACAGGGTCTCACTGAGTTGCTAAGTGCCTCGCCATGGCTGAGGCTGGCTTTGAACTCGGGATCCTCCTGCCTCAGCCTCCCAAGTGCTGGGATGACAGATGTGTGCCAGTATGCCCAGCATCCGAGACCCTGTTTCAAAATTTAAAAGAATAAAACAAGGCTGAGGGTGTAGCTCTGTGGCAGAGCATACCTGGGTTCAATCCCCAGTGCAAAAGAAAAGAAAGAACGAAAAGCTTCATTCTTCTTTCCAGTTCAATACCTCTTCCCTGTCCCTTCCTGCCTGACCAGGATGGCTCAGGAATCTACAGTGGATTCAAGATTGGGTGTGTCCTTTCCGTCCTGGTCTCCAGCCCACCTGGCTCAAGTTTGGGAGCCCCAGAGGACTGAGTGGAAAAGGGCCCTTGGCTGAGGCCAGAGGAGCCCAGGGAGTCCGATTCCCAAGGCATCCCTGCCAAGCATCCATTTGACGGCACCGGAGAATCTGTGGACCCCATGGGGACCTCGTGGGGACTCACTGCATACACCAATGACCTCTTGCATGTCCGTCTCCGATCGTTCCCCAGGAAGCTCCCCATGTCCCCTTCTGACACCCCCTGGCTGGAAGGCTGCTCTCTGGGTGGACTCTTTTCAGGATGCTCAAAGGTCGTGGCCCGGGAGAAGCAGGACCTTATCTCACATAGGCTGGGGTTGATGGTCACAGATAGCCAAAGGACCAGTCTGGCCACCTCTTACCAGAGGAGGAAGTTTTGTTACAGGCGTGTGCCACTACACCCAGCTCTTTTCTTGATTCCTTTTTTTCCCTAATGATTTTTCAAGAGAAAAATAATAGTCTCAGAATGCTGGTCCCCAAAACACAACTACCTCTTCCAGAGCTTCAAAGGGATTCTTAGTCTGTTCTAACTCACTGACTCTCAAAATATAAATGACTTAGAAACTATTTTTTGATAAGGGCCAACCACATGTTTTTATCTTCAACCTTATAAAACTTTCCTAACATCAGAAAATTATTATTTTTTTTCTAGACTTTTCCTCCTTTTGGGCCTTTTGCCTCTTGGTGTCTTCATTTCCAAAATGAGCAAGGCAACCAGATCATTCTCTTGGTGATGAGATAATTTGAGCTCACAGTAATGGACAATTTAGTCCAGTGATTTATGCTGGCTTTACAAATTAAGCACTCAAGGATGCACTGTGAATCTTCAGAGATAGGATAGAAGAGAATGCATACCACCGCACTCTCCAAGTACTTAAAGACGCACAGTAAAGGGATCTCAGTGAAGATTGTGGTAAAGCAATACCATCAACAGACTCCCTTCCTTCGCCATCTTGTCCATGGAATTCAAGATCAGCTTGAGACTTAATGGTGTCTTTGTATGAATCATTTTAAAAAGCATCTGCTCTGCAAAGGTACCCAGTGGGCAGGGAGGGGGGGTCTCCACGTGGGGGTGCAGAGCACAGTCTGGATTTCCGATTACCCCCCTACTTAGGCACCTCATGCAGGTAATAACCTCTTGGGTATCTGTCCCCTGACAAGGTTCGTATTTCTCATTTTGCTTTGTTTTTTTTGGTGGTAAAAATATACACACTGTGAAATTTACCAGGAGTGACATTAAGAACGTGCACAAAATCATCATGCAGCTGCCATGACTATTCAGTTCTAGTCATTTTCATCAGCCCAGGAGGAAAATCCCATACACACCCCAGCTTCTGACAATCCCTAATTCACTCTTTGTCTGTGGATTCACCTACTTGGAACATGTCACTTGAGTAGAGTCGTGTGCCACATGGTCTTCCCTGACTTGCTTCTTTCATACTGTGTCCAGGATTCACCCATGTTGTAGCATCTCTCCGTTCTTCCATCTTTTTCATAGCTGAATAGTATTCCACCGAATGGATATACCACATTCTGTTGATCCATCCATTCACGGCACCAATGACAGAGACCTTAACCCCCCTATGAGGAACAGTCCCTTTCCCATTCATTCTAGCCTGATTCACAGGATTAGCTGTGCCCTGACCTGTTTCCCACAGTGGCCATTCCTTCCAGCGACACCTGAGGGGTCCAGCTCCCTGCACACTCCAGAGCCGTCCCATCAGCAGAGGGGATGGAATGCGCGGATGAGCCAGGCCTGGGTGTGGGGCCACCCAGAGACGAGCATGGACACTCCCCACACCTGTGTCATGAGATGGGGAGGGCTGGTCCCCCAAAGGAAAAGGGAAATTGTCCAAAGAAGAGGGTGGTGGTTGGACAGACAGACGTAGCATCCTTGAGAGCCGTGGTCCAGAGGGGAGACCCAGGCAAGCAAATCCTGTCCTTATAATGCACTCCAAGGACAAAGGAGAGGGGCCCTTGAGCTCCCTATAAAGAGAGGGAGAGGGATTCCAGGGAGGCTCTGAGGAGAAGATTCTGACGCTATGATGGAAAGGGAACAGGTTCTCCTGCACACTTAGAGAAGCTGGTGTGTGCTGAGCCAGAAAGCCCTGAGGTCATCCACAGTCACAGACCACGGCAAGAAACGTACACGTGCCACCATTATTTTTAAAGTCACAGTTGAAATACCAGGACTATCAGGCTTTCCCAGTGAGCACTGGGTGGCAGTCTCAGACCTTGATCCTGAATTCGGATCTTCCACGGGATGAGCAAGCCACTGGAGAGAGACCAAGGTCCGGGCGTACCTGGGACTGAGGAGGTTCCTGGGATCTGAGAAAAATTAATGCTTCAACTAAGACAGCAAAAGGTAAACTAGGACAACTTGGTTGCCCAGTAAGTTAAGTCCCCAACTCATGAGCCTCTGCAGAGTTGAATAGGAGCTATGTTAGGTTCCATCTCTGCCTTCCAACAAAACTCTTACATGAATGTTCACAGAGGCACTATTTGCCATTGCCAAAAGGTAGAAATAACCCAAATATCCATCAACGGATGAATGGATAAGCAAAAGTGGTAATATCCATATGATGGAATATTACTCTGTCATAAAAAAGAAGTTCTGATACATGCTACAATATGAATGAAACTTGGAAACATTATGCTAAGTGAAAGAAGCACAGAAGGCCACACATAGTGCATAATTTCCTGTATGGAATATTAAGAATAGGTAAATCCATAGAGAGAGAAAGCAGATTAGTGTTGCCAGGGACAGGGGGAGAGAGGAATGGGGAGTGACTGCTTAATGAGCATGAGGTAATGAAAACTTCCTGGAACTAAATAGTGGAGATGGTTATACAATTTCCTGAATGTACCTAATGCCACCGAATCGCACTTTAACGTCGTCAAAATGAACAAGTTGATGTTGAGAGTATTTTACCACAATAGAATTTTTTAAAAATACTTTTAAAAGAAGGATCCCAGCTTCCCAGTGGTTCATAAACTAGATGAACGAACAGTTAACCCACAGGGCAAGATTTGGCCTGCAGATGAGTTTTATCTGGCTGCACAGAGATTTAAAATAATTTGAATTTGTCATTCACATTTATAAAAAGAGATGTTTCACATAAAAATTCCAATCACCAATTTATTCTGAAAAAAAAAAAAAAAAACAGACTCTGGGTGAGCCATGTGTACCTAGGGTGACATCAGAAGGCAGGACAGATGGCTTCTCCCTTGGGGACAGAGTGTCCCCAGCTCTCAGCCCTCCCTCCCCACACTAGGGTCCCTTCCCTCTTTGGCTATAGTTGCCTGGTATATAAGCATGGGAGTTTCAATTCTTGCATGAAACAGTTAAAAGAAAGGTAGATGATAAAGTATGGCAAGGAGACAAGATACAGAGCGACTTCCATTTCTATTCCATTCCTTTGTGACTGAGATATTAGGAGCTTACTGTTCTCCCCACAAAGTTATATGACTTTTGAAAGGGCAAAGAAGTTTTTCCCCTTAAAGTAGTGATTTGTTACTGTTGGTTGTCATGGCAATCACCTGGGAAAACTTTTTAAAATATCAATGCTTGGGTCTTACTCCCTGGACATTCTAATTTATTTGGTCTAGAGTATAACCTGGACTACATTAAAAACTAGCTCCCGCAGGGCGCGGTGGCGCACCCAGCCTGTCATCCCAGCACTTGGGAGGCTGAGGCAGGAGGATCGCGAGTTCAAAGCCAGCCTCAGCAAAAGTGAGGCCCTAAGCAACTCAGTGAAACCCTGTCTCTAAATAAAATACAAAAAAAAGGGCTGGGGGCTGGGGTTGTGGCTCAGCGGTTAGAGCGCTCGCCTAGCACGTGTACAGCCCGGGTTCGATCCTCAGCACCACATACAAATAAACGCATTGTGTACAACTAAAGCAAATAAATAAATATTTAAAAAAAAAAAAAAAAAAAAAGGGCTGGGATGTGGCCCAGTGGTCAAGTGCCCCTGAGTTCAATCCCCTTACCAAAATAAATAAATAAATAAATAAATAAAAAATAGCTCCCTGGGGGATTCTAACGTGCCAGCAAAGTTGAGAAATACCATATTTCGCTTTCTTCTGGAGAACTGTTTTGCTGGCCTCCGAAGTCACAGACGGAACAGGTTAGGAATCATCTCAGCTCTTCCTAATGTGTCATTTGTTGTTCTCGCTGTATACATGGTAGTCTATCTTCAGCTACTTACCAGCATCTTGACAGATACAAGAAACATATGAATAAATAATCCATTTTCAGTTTTGTTGTTTTGTTTTGTTTCGGAAGAGAGTTTGTCGCTTCATTATCACAACAACATCGAAAGCATCTCATAAAATCTCAACGTTAAAGCTGGGCGCGGTGGCGCACGCCTGTCATCCCAGCATTTGGGAGGCTGAGGCAGGAGGATCGCGAGTTCAAAGCCAGCCTCAGCCATGGCGAGGCACTTAGCAACTCAGTGAGACCCTGTCTCTAAGAAAATACAAAAAAGGGCTGGGGATGGGGCCCAGGGGTCGAGTGCCCCTGACTTTAATCCCTGGTACCAAAAAAAAAAAAAAAAAAAAAAAAAAAAAAAAAAACCTCAAAGTTACCTCCTGTTGGTTTAATTGGCTGAGAATGGCTCTCCTCTTTACCGTGCTGTAGTCTGAAGAACCAGTCTGCCAAAGAGCCCCTGCGCCCCCGGGCCGGCCGTAAATGCGCATGCGCTGTTCCAAGCGGTCCTCCCTTTCCCGAGTGCAAGAGTGCCGCGTCTTCCAGTGCACCTTCAACTGTACGAAACGCGTCAGCGGGGAGGAGAGACAAGGCCTGCTCACAGTCTGCACAAGTGCGCTTTCTGACCCTGCCACCGCCTCCCCGGGGGGCACAGTGCTGACCCCCAGCACCCCCCACCGCTTGGACCAAAAGGCAAGAGAGAGACGCACTTGGCGAAGGAAGGAAAGGGCCCGTGCCTGCTGTCCTCACTGAGCCTCGCACCCCCCCAAGTAGGATTGCCTTCTGACCCTGGTGTTTGAAGGCTGGGCTCCCCGGTGTCGCAAATTCAACTGTGATGTTCCTTGTGACGTTTCTTCTAGAAGTTTTGGACTTTACTTGGAAGAAATGAAGATGGGAAATGTTGAGTGAGGCTAACCACAGGTTTTTCCCCTGTTTTGTGCTTTTCTGCATAGAACCAAATATATCAGTAGCAGGGTAGCATTCTGGGTAAATGGAAAAGACTTTTTTTTTTTTTTTTTTTTTTTTTTTTGTCTGTTTGTTTGTTTGTTTGTTTTTTGTCACAGAATGTATCGATGGTGGCTTGTCTTTTTCACACTTGATCTTAGCCAAAAGAATGAGAAATGCCAGGTACGGTGGTGCGCTCATGTGATCCCAGCGGCTCAGGAGGCTGAGACAGGAGGATCGCAAGTCCAAAGCCAGCCTCAGCAAAAGGGAGGCGCTAAGCAACTCAGACCCCGTCTCTAAACAAAATATAACATTGGGCTGGGAATGTGGCTCAGTGGTTGAGTGCCCCTGAGTTAAAAAAAAAAAAAATAAATAAATAAATAAATAAATAAATAAATAAATAAATAAAAGAGAAGCACTGACTTCTCTTTTTTAAGGAAAGTTGATAGACTATCTACTGAGCTAGAAGGTGAAAAGTCTTCACTCCTGGATGTTTACCGAATCACCAATTCATTGACTCATTCAATTCATATATTGATAAATTTCCAATTATAAACCTTCTGAGTTCAATCATATCACTGGGAAGACAAGATATAGAATTAGAGGGGGTGACGAAGCTTTGTCATCACAGAGTTGGGGTCCAGAAGGGGCAATTGATCATTGAAGGTAAGACCTTTGGCTGGGGTCGGACCCCAGCTCTGCCGCCACTTCCTGGCTCTGTGACTCTCAGGGACTGGTCTCCTGCCTCACGGGATTGTCCTGAGGATTCAACTGATGTAAAGTGCTCAGAACATGCCGGAAAACCTGCTGGAACTCCTACCCCAGCCCCAGGGAGACAAAACCCACGAGGGAATCACACAAGCAAAGATACTTGTATGGCTTGACAGACCTGCAGAACTGGAGCATTCTTACCAATCTACCAAAAATAAAAAATTACAATGGATTAAAATGGGAGAATCTGTTCAGAATCCATGTGTCCTATGGGAACCGCCTGGGCTGTTTATCAAAATTGCAAAATTCCACGCAGGACCTCCTGAGTCCGGCCGCTATGGTCTGAATGATCATGCTCCCCCAAAACCCATATGTTGAAATCCTAACCCCACAAGGGGATGGCTTTACAGGTGGGGGCTTTGGCATGTGATTAGATAAAGAGGGTGGGGCCCTCCTGAATGGAACTAGTGCCCTTATAAAAGACACCTCGGATAGACCCCTCACCCCTTCCCCCACGTAAGGTTCTGTTGGGAAGGTGACCATCTGTGAGGATGCAGGGCCACACCAGACACCAAATCGTTCTTGATCTTGAACTTCCCAGAAATAAGCTTATATTGCTTAGAGTCCACCCAGTCTTTAGTATTTTGTGTAGCAGCCCAGATGGACTAAGACACCTCCTCTCTGGGGTTAAAGTCTGAAGAATCTGGGAATAGCACCCCATGTGATTGAGATGAACCCTGAAGTTAGAAAAGTGCAATAGAGGTAACAAATAATGATCCTTATGGAACCCCAATAGTGTCCCCAAAGCTTCGTTTGAGTATTACCTTAGTTAGTATATTTATCCAATTGTTTTGCCATCTATAACCGCATATGCTTGTGATTTTCTATAAAGTGACTCAATACATTTTTTTAAATAATTTATTTTCAAAGGGAGATTAATGTCATTAGTATAAATGAAAATTACCTTGCCACAATTGTATGACAACTATATATACAATTAAGTCAATTTTTTAAAAGTAATGCTACCAGGTATGTGTATAGCTCAGTGTTAGAACATACAAGGCTCTGGGTTCCATCTCCAGCACCACAAAACACAAAATAAAATAAAATGAGATAAAGCAATTCCATTCTAACTAGATGCCGTTACTTGCCAAAGTTCTAAATCTTCATGAGCATCTCTGTTCTAAAAAAATAATAATAAAATAAGTAGGGTGCAGTGGCACACGGCTGTAATCCCAGCAGTTTGGGAGGCTGAGGCAGGAGGATGGTAAGTTCAAAGCCAGCCTCAGCAACATCATGAGGTTGTAAGCAACTCAGTGAGACCCTGTCTCTAAATCAAATACAAAATAGGGCTGGGAATGCAGGTCAGTGGCCAAGTGTCCCTGAGTTCAATCCCTGGTACAAAAAAAGTAAAATAAAATCAGCAAGCAAGCCGGGCGCGGTGGCGCACGCCTGTAATCCCAGCACTTTGGGAGGCTGAGGCAGGAGGATCGCGAGTTCAAAGCCAGCCTCAGCAATGGCGAGGCACTTAGCATATCAGCGAGACCCTGTCTCTAAATAAAATACAAAAAAGGGCTGGGGATGTGGCCCAGCGGTCGAGTGCCCCTGAGTTCAATCCCTGGTACCACCAAAAAAAAAAAAAAAAAAAAAAAAATCAGCAAGCATTAGTGATGGGTTGCAGACCTCAGCACAATAAGGAGACTTTCTCATGGAGGAGAAGGGAATAACTTCCCCATTGAGTGATTCTGTGCCATATAATATCAGGTCGAAGCACCTCCTAACATCATTTCCTAGTGAGTCAGGGCTCACACTTTGTGAAGAATTGCAATAAAGTCTTTGAAAGTTCACTGGTGCCAGATTTGCAAAAACAAAACAAAAAACAAACAACAACAACAACAAACGACGAGAACAAAAATAAGTCCAGACTATTGGAAGCACTGACTGTCATGATTCACATAGTCCATCCTCCCATCTGCACAATTCCTGAGGTCGTTATCCAAGGGTGAGGGTACCTGACAGATTTGAATCAGGATCCAACCACCCACACTGTGACTGTGCTTGGTGATCTTGGGCACATCTCCAGAAACCTTAGTTTCCCCACAACTGTAAAATGAGATGATACTTGTTCAAACCAAAACAAGATAAAATGATGTATGGACAGCCCAACCACAGGAAATGACACATTAATTTCCAATAAGTATTAATGCCCCATAAATAGTAGTTTTCAAAAATTACTGAAACTTCTTAGTTTAACCGATTTTGATAAAACTTACTGTAAACACTGTTCTGCTTCATAAATGCAACGTGACTACTGGGCATTAGTCTGTTTTCTGTTGCTGTGACAAAATACTGGATGTTGGTACTTTGTAAAGAAAAGAGGTTTATGTGCTGGGCACGGTGGCATATGCCTGTAATCCCAGTGGCTTGGGAGGCTGAAGCAGGAGGATCACAAGTTCAAAGCCAGCCTCAGCAATTTATCGAGGCCCTGAGCAACTTAGTGAGAACTTGTCTCTCAATAAAATATACAAAAGGGCTGGGGATGTGACTCGGTGGTTAAGTACCCAGGGATTCAATACCTGGTACAAAAGAAGAAAAGTTTTCTTTATCTCACAATTCTGGAGGCTTAAAAGTCTAAAAGCAAGCACGGAGGGCCTCAAGGCAGGAGTGCATGCAGAAGAGATCACATGGTGAGACAGAGCCAGAGATGGGAGGGATCAGTCTTGCGTGTTTTATAATAGTCCACTATTGTGAAACTTACTCAGTCCTTGGTACCAGCACTGAGGTATGGTGGCCCCTAGGATCTAATTACCTCCCAGTAAGTCCCACTTTTTAAAGGTTCTGCACCCTCCATACTTTCCACCTTGGGGACCAAGTGTTTAGCACAGGCACCCTTGAAGGACAGGCTATATCCAAGCCGTAACATACTGGATGACTTGGGACTCTCATTCTAAATGCTTCTCCTGTCCCTTTGTGGTCATCAGATAAGGTTCAAACTGCAGGAGCCCTGTTTGGGGAGATGGCTAAGATTGTGGTTGACTATGGGCCATGGAGATGTTTGGACATTGCCGCCTTCCATAGTCTCACGGGACTTGGCCCGGGATCTCGAGAGACTTGAGCCGAGATTGCTGATCGGGTCTGCGCCATTTGGTGTGTTGGTTTTGATGGTGTGTGTGGTGCATGTTAAAGTCGTTGTTAGAGCCAGAGAGAAAAGTTATCAGAATAAAAAGCCTATTTCCAGTTCGCCTCTGAACTTCTTTCCACGGCTTCGTTGCTCCAAGAGGCCATCGCTTCAGGTGGCAACATCAAACAACGTTCCATATTCACCCTTTGTTTGGCCATGGTGAATAGACAGTGGGTACCGGGCGCATGCCTGTAATCCCAGCAGCTTGGGAGGCTGAGGCAGGAGGATCATGAGTTCAAAACCAGCCCCAGCAAAAGCGAGGTGCTAAGCAACTGAGTGAGACCCTGTCTCTAAATAAAATACCAAATAGGGGGCTGGGGATATAGCTCAGTTGGTAGAATGCTTGCCTTGCATGCACAAGGCCCTGGGTTCAATCCCCAGCACTGCAAAAAGAACAAACAAACAAATAGGGCTGGGGGTGTCAAGTGTCCCTGAGTTCAATCCCTGCTACCCCCCCCCCAAAAAAATAGGCAGTGGGTTGATAAGTCAGCTAAATGTCACCAATAGAGAACCAATGAAATAAAGTATGGAAAAATTATAAGGGTAGCCAATAAAAAGTGCCAAACATAAGTACATCGTAATAATAATCAGAAAAATACCACTTAAAGCAATGATAGGGTTTTTGTGGTCCATGATTATAGCAAATGTTTAAAAATGCAATGTTATCTGTGATTGATGAGGATACACCAAATCAGTACTCTTATGCACTAATGGTGGGATTGTAAATTGGTGCAAACTTTTTGGAAGGCAATTTGCTAGGTATATCAAAATTTAAGATGCATTTGCTCTTTGACCCGTCAATTCCTCTTCTAAAAATCTGTGCAACAGAATCACTTCCACACAGACACAAGAATTCGCACACAAGGCAACAACAGCTGGTTAGGATGTGGAGAAATTAGGACCCTGGTACTCCACTAGTGGGGATTTAAAATGGTGCAGCTAGGGCTGGGGTTGTGGCTCAGTGATAAAGAGCTCGCCTACCACGCATGTGTCACTGGGTTCAAGCCTCAGCACCACATAAAAATAAAATGGGGATATTGTGTCCACCTATAACTAGAAAATAAATATTTGAGGGAAAAAAAGGTACAGCTGTTGAAAAAAAAATAAAAAACCGGTCTGCTTGTTCCTCAAAAATTTAAACACAATTTGAGCTTGGTGATATGCACCTATAATTCCAGCCACTTGGGAGACTAAGGTAGCAGGTCCACAAATTCAAGCCCAGCCTGGGAAGTTTAGCAAGACCCTGTCTCAAAGAAAGCATTAAAAAGTCTGGGGTGTAGCTCAATGGTATAGCACTTGTTTAGCAAGTATGAGGCTGTGGGTTCTATCCCCAGTACTTAAAAAAAAAAAAAAGTTAAGATGGTAAATTTTATGTCAAGTGTATTTTGCCACAGGTTTAAATAAAGAGAATTCAGCGTGAAGCTAAAGAGTGTCACTTCTTTTTTTTTCTTCCCCCTCTCTTTTTTGCTGTACTAGGGATTGAGCCCAGGGCCTCAGGCATGCTAGAGAAGCATTCTACCACTGATCCAAATCCCAGCCCAAGAGTGTCACTTTGAAATGAACTTGATGTTCTGGGGATACCTATTCTTTTTATTGTAGGTAAGACATTATGTAGTAGGAGAACAAAGGAAATAGGAAATCTGGTCTCAGGATAAGCAGAATGTTACTGGGTTTGTCTGTTTCCCCTTTGTCTCTTATCCATCTTCATCCCATAGAAATACTAACAGAAGGGGCTGGGGATATAGCTCAGTTGGTAGAGTGCTTGCCTCGCATGCACAAGGCCCTGGGTGCAATACCCAACACCACCAAAAAAAGAAAAAGAAAAGAAAGACTAACAGAAAATTGCTAATGTTTACTAGCAATCAATAATTAAACTGCACTCTCGTTTTTTTGTTGTTGTTGTTGTTTTTTTTTTTTTTTTTTTTTGGTACCGGGGATTGAACTCAGGGGCACTCGACCACTGGGTCACATCCCCAGCCCTTTTTTGTATTTTATTTAGAGACAGGGTCTCACTGAGTTGCTAAGTACCTCGCCATTGTTGAGGCTGGCTTTGAACTCGCAATCCTCCTGCCTCAGCCTCCCAAAGTGCTGGGATTACAGGCGTGCGGCCACCGTGCCCAGCTTATACTCTCGTTTTGTTGGAGCATATTTCTAAAAGCTTACTAAAAGAAGATACATGGGAGAATTTTTTCTTAAGTCTCCACATGTCTGCAAATATTGAGCCTCACGTTTAAGGGATAGTTTGGCTGGGTATAGATTTCTAGATTGAAAAGCTAATGATCACTCTTCTACTTGGGTGAACACAACTGTATCTAACATATATCTCTTTTATTCCTTAATATTGTTTTAGTGAAGTTTTTGGAAGAAGCAAATACAAATGCATAGTATTTTGTCTCCCATGCTTAACTGGAAATCCCTCCAGTAACATTTGTCTCCCCAAATTTGTGAAATTTCTCATCCACTCTTGTCTTTGATCTCATTTTCTTTGTACTGGTAAATTAATACTTTTTCATCCCTTTTTTGTCTTTTAGTCAGGTTTTGTAAGGAAGAGGAAATAAATGTGTTTTCTCTGCCGGGCGAGGGTGGCGCACGCCTGTAATCCCAGCACTTGGGAGGCTGAGGCAGGAGGATCGCCAGTTCAAAGCCAGCCTCAGCAATGGTGAGGCACTTAGCAACTCAGTGAGACCCTGTCTCTAATAAAATACAAAAAAAAAAGGACTGGAGATGTGGCCTGGTGGTCAAGTGCCCCTGAATTCAATCCCTGGTACCCAAAAAAAAAAAAAAAAAAAAAAGTGTTTCTCAGGGTGCTGTTTTAAATTAGAGACCCCACAATGGTTTATTAAACAAAACTCAATTGTCTTGAATCAAATTTTGTTAAGAGGGTGTTCTAAAATTTTCACAAAATATTTCTGACATTGGAAATAACTGAAAATTTGCAAACTAGGATGGGGAAGTTCTCTTCATTCTTCCTCTGTAGATGGGTGAGCTCTTTGGCCTTAATTTTATGCAGACACTAAATTTTCAGTCATGTCTCCTTTGGTTAAATTGTATCATACAAGGCTAAGAAGGAGAAATTAAACCTTCCTGTACCCCTAATTCACAGATGATTTTGGACACAAACACTGCTCTGCTCACCCCATTTCAAGTAATAAAATATCCATGAGTAAGAAACCCTCCCAAGGATAAATCTGTGTGCCCTTTTTTCTCTTTGAGACAACCACCTTTATATTTTTCTATGTAGTTTTTAATTCCTAGCTCAATTTGGCTAGTACCTGAGCAGGGTGATTTACATCCTACATTCCTAAAATTAGCAAATCGAAATTAGCCTTTTCTTTCCTATTTGCAGACAAAGCTTTAAGAAATGGGCAGGGTCTGGGATCACTAACCCAAAGCCAGATTCTTGCCCTCCTTTCTATTTTATTTAAGAAGGGTAAAGAAGAGTGCAGAAATGTTCTGATGAATAAATTTGGAATAAAAAAACTGATATTCTCTATTTTCAGTGAAATTTAAGTTTTTGAAAGCTTTTAAACTCTGCCAGTTAAATAGCTGTTTATAACCTTGAAAGCACTCTTCTTCCCTTTCAGATGGGTTTCTGCTTCCGGTTGGTCTTTCAAGTGTTAGGAAGCAACATCTGGGGAAAGAGGAGGAAGGACGCAGAACTAGGCAGAAGGATAAGTCCAGCTATGATCCAAGTTCAACAAAGCCTCAGCTGACCAGTTAGGAGATCCACAACACAGGCTCAGGTGCTCCTGTCCCATCCTGCCCTCACTACCCTCAATCACTGAGTGTGAGCCACTCCAGGAAGGACCTGACCTCGAGTGAGGCAGCTCTCTGCAACTGAGACCAACGCTGAATGAGCTGAGAGTGGGGCCTGTCTTCTGTTTAGACTCTTTGCAGATGGACAACATGCCCTTCCCTGAATAGCATCTGGGTGGCACATCTCCATGCCTATCGATACTGTATGAGTCTCCTATTGCTGCTGTAACAAGTTAGCATGAATGTAGAGAGAGGCTTAACACAAAAATTATGATTCTTGTCAGGAGGTTGGAAGTCGAAAGTCATCTCACTGGGCCAAAGTCAAGTTATTGGAAGGGCTGATTCCTTCTGGAGGCTCCAGAGGAGAATCCATTTCTTGGCCTTTCTAGAGATGCCTTCTTGGGTAGAATCATTTCTTGACCTATGACCCCCCCCCCCAGATAGCAATCACATCACTCTGACCTCTGCTTTCATTATTACATCTCTTTATCTGGCTCTCCCTCCTCCTTCCTTCACTTATAAGGATGCTTGTGATTACACTGATCCTTCCTCTCTATAGTCAAGGATAATATCTTCATCTCAGAAACCATATCACACCCGCAAAGTTCGTTGTACCATGTAAGGTAACATTCACGGGGATCAAGACTGAGGACAGGGGCTTGGGATGTAACTCAGTGATAGAGTGCTTGCCTATGATGCACAAGGCCCTGGGGTTGATTCCCAGCACTACTACCAAAAAAAAAAAAAAAAAAAAAAAGAACACCTTTGGGGATCTATTATTCTGACAACCAGTTACCCAAGAGATATTCTAGAGTGTCAGGTCGGAGGTAGCACCAATCGGATCCAGTGAATTTAATCCTATTATGGTTTA
Organism: Tamias sibiricus; assembly: GCA_025594165.1. NCBI lineage: Eukaryota > Metazoa > Chordata > Mammalia > Rodentia > Sciuridae > Tamias > Tamias sibiricus. Next base: position 14,207,556 of record CM046664.1, read on the forward strand.
GATATTAGGTATTCCCCAAAAGTTCATTGTGAGACAATGCAAGAAGGTTTAGAAGTGAAATGGTTGTGTTGTAAGAGTCTTAACCTAGTTATTGCTTTAATCCCCTGATAGGATTAACCTGGTGGTAACTGTAGGCAGGAAGGGTATGGCTGGACGAGGTGGGTTATTGGGGGGTGTGTCTTTGGGATATAAATTTTGTCCCTGGAGAGTGGAGCTGTCTCTCTCTGTTTCCTGGTGTCCTGGTGTGAGCTGTCTTCTTCTGCCACACACTTCTGACGTAATGCTCTGCCTCATCTTGGGCCCAGAGCAAGGGAGCCCACCATCTGTAGACTGAGACCCCTGAAACTGTGAGCTCCAAAAAAAACTTTTCCTCCTCTAAAATTGTTCTTGTCAGGGCTTTGGGTCACAGCAGTAAAAAAAAATAAAATAAAATAAAAAAAGTTTAAAAAAAGGCAGACTAATACAGTAGCCAGGTGTGGTGGCGCACGCCTGTCATCCCAGCACTTGGGAGGCTGAAGCAGGAGGATCACGAGTTCAAAGCCAGCCTCAGCAATGGCAAGACACTTAGCAACTCAGTGAGACCCTGTCTCTAATAAAATACAAAAAGGGCTGGGGATGTGGCCCCGTGGTCGAGTGCCCCTGAGTTCAATCCCCAGTACCAAAAAAAAAAAAAAACCTGACTAAAACAGATCCTACCTTTCTCTACAATAATAGTTCATATACACTGGATCTTGCTCTGTCCCAAGCATTATGCTAAAGGCTCCTCTGACTATTTCACTTGTTTTTCTAAACAACTCCGTGAGGCAGATAACTGTTATGATAACCTGTCTACTACAGAAGAGGAACTTGAGGTTCAAAAGGCCTCTGGCCAAACAGCTAGTAAAGGACAGAGAAGACTCAATCAGACCCTCGACGGCTGGTGCAGGGCTGAGGCCGGCCTCCCGTGCTCTCTCCCTGTTCTTCCTTTCCCTGTTGCTAAGGTGAGATCTCCAGGCTGCTAATTACATCCACCTCAGCTCACCCTCCGCACCACTCAACAAGGGCTCGGTAAATACTTGTTAAACTTAATCCCCCCAAAGTCATCTCCTGCCATTTTCCACTCAACCCTTCAGGCACCCCCAAATTCCATATTCTCATCTTCCCATCCAAAACACTTTTATTGGGCATTTGGTGTCAGGCAACGGGGAAATTCAAAGATGAATAAAACTGCTGTTTTCATCCATGGAGCTGAGTTTCCAAAGTGGGGGAGGGTCATGATTATGACCTTGAAGCAATTTTCAATTTTTTCTCTTTTTTCATCCCTTTAGATGATCAGCAATGAATTTGAAAATGACAAGTACCACAATTATTGCTTTCCCCAACTGGTAAGAATCTGAAGAACAAAAGGAGGGGTTTAGAAGCTCTTTCAGTTTTTTTTTTTAATACTAATATGTATATGGTTTTTTAATATTTTTTAGTTGTAAATGAACACAATATCTTTATTTATTTATTTATTTATTTTAATTTATTTATTTTGGTACCAGGGATGGAACTCAGGGGCACTTGACCACTGGACCACATCCCCAGCCCTTTTTTGTATTTTATTTAGAGACAGGGTCTCACTGAGTTGGTAAGTGCCTCGCCATTGCTGAGGCTGGCTTTGAACTCGCGATCCTCCTGCCTCAGCCTCCCAAGTGCTGGGATTACAGGCCTGCGCCACCGCGCCCAGCATCTTTATTTATTTATTATTTATGTGGTGCTGAGGATCAAACCAGTGCCTCACACGTGCAAGGCAAGAGCTCTACCACTGAGCCCCAGCCCCAGCCCCTATATACTTTCCTATGCATGAACACACGTGTACAGGAGTGATTTTAGGTTTTGTTTCATTTTTTTTTTTTTTTTTTTTAAATGAGAACATGGTCTCCCTATTACGCTTACCCTTGTTTTTTCATTCAGGAATGCACCGTGGATCTGATCCCAAGATTACTTTCTCTTAATTGATGCTTTTCAAAATTGTTTCAAATGTTTTCCTCCCCACCCCACCCCCCAAAAAAAATGCAAAGGAGGAACTTTGTTTTGCAGCTCAAATTTTGGTCACAATAACCTTCAGGAATGAGAGGTCCACCTCTTAGTAAACCATGGGAATGGTCTTTCAAAACATAAGTGTGATGTTTTCTCCCATCCCCCGTTTCCCCATTGCCTGCCGGTTAGATCCAAGTTCAAACCGATCAGCTTGATATGCAAGGATTTTCAGAATCTGGCACCTGGCGCTGGTCAGTCTTGCATGTGACAAGGACACACAGCTCATGTCCCCACTTCATCTTGCCTTATTGGTCTCCTTTCATGTGCTCCAGGGCACCAGCCTCTCTTGAATGGAGGACTGCCATAGGCTCTCCTCCACCTAGACACCTCTCTCACTCTTTCATCACCAGGGTAAACGCTACTCACTCTTCAAACCGCCACTGAAACATCACTCCCTGGGGCTTTCCTTTGGCTCCCGCCCAGCTGGTCTTCCTCTACTTTCCTTCACCCAGGGCACGAGGCTCGTGCTTGTAATTAACTCACTAAGTGTCTGGAGGGTCTCTCTCCTTTACCTGCCAGCCCCCAGGTAAGTGTGCCAATCTGTCCACAGTGGCACACTGCAGGTATCAGCGATGTTTTGCAGAAAGAGTGATACTAAGGCAGGCATGGTAGTGCGCGCCTGTAACCCCAGCGGCTCGGGAGGCTGAGGCAGGAGGATCACAAGTTGAAAGCCAGCCTCAGCAACAGCAAGGCATTAAGCAACTCAGTGAGACCCTGTCTGTAAATAAAATACATTGCTCAGTGGTTGAGGGCCCCTGAGTTCAATCCCCAGTGCCCCCCCCAAAATAAAAGAGTGATACCGAATGGATCACTGGGAGATTTTGTTGCTTCTAGGTAATACGCCGTCATGTAGGCGTGGTCTCGTGGGGGATATTTGGTTTCCCTGACAATGATAAGAAAGAGACGAATCAATGATCTAAATAAAGTGTCCTGATTTCTTTTTCAAAAGTGCTTTATAGAGTCATTGCTTTTTGTCATGTTTACTTATTACTTTATTTTTGGCTTTTATCGTTATAAGCCAATCTATTTTAAAGGATTTGTTAAGAATCCAGTTAACTAGGGCTGGGGTTGTAGCTCAGTCGTAAATGCTTTCCTAGCATGTGTGAAGCCCTGGGTTCGATCCTCAGCACCACATAAAGATAAATAAATAAATTAAATAACAGTATATTTTTTTAAAAAAGAGGAAGAATCCAGTTAACAAGCTGGGCACAGTGGTGCACTCCTGTAATCCCAGCGGCTCAGGAGGCTGAGGCAGGAGGATTGCGGGTTCAAAGTCAGCCTCGGAAACTTGGCTGGGCCCTGAGCAACTTAGTGAGACCCTGTCTCAAAATAAAATATAAAAAAAGTCGTGGGGGGGCTGGGGGGGGGGGGGGGCTGGGGCTGTGGCTCAGCGGCAGAGCGCTCGCCTCGCACGTGCGCGGCCCGGGTTCCATCCTCAGCACCACGTAATCATAAATGCATTGCATTGTGTACAACTAAAGTAAATAAATAAATATAATTTAAAAAATAAAGTCTGGGATTGTGCTGGGATTGTGGCTCAGCGGCAAAGCGCTCGCCTAGCACGTGCGCGGCCCGGGTTCCATCCTCAGCATCACGTACAAATAAAAAAAAACGCATTGTATACAACTAAAGCAAATAAATAAATATTAAAAAAAAAAAAAGTCTGGGGACGTGGCTCAATGATCAAGCACCCCTGGATTAAAAAAAAACAAATCTAGTTAACTAAAGCATTTGGGGATCTGATTTGGGGGGGGGGGCGGTATTAGGGATCTAACTCAGAGGCACTTTGCCACTGAGCCACATCCCCAGCCCTTTTTATTTTTTGAGACAGGATCTGACTCAAATTTTTGAGGCTGGCCTTGAACTAGTGATCCTGCCTCAGCCCCAGAGTCTCTGTGGGATCTGTTCTGGTTTATTGTTCCTATCTTATTGTATTCACCATGGATTGTTCCTTGTGTGCTTCATAACTTGGGGTCTAATTTTTTTTTTAATATTTATTTTGTGTGACTATGTGTTTTGCAATTTCAGAATGAATACATCTTTATCTGTGAGAATCCTGTATAGCTAAGCTTAAGATCTGTCCCCTCCAGAGCTGTGTTTAGCTAATTTCTTGGCTTGAAGGTTCCATAATAGAAATTTGAATCCCAAACCTACATGAATATAGCCTCATTATGCGGGGGCGGGGAGCTCTTGCTTTTTTATTTTAAAATATTTAGCCGGGTGTGGTGGCACACGCCTATAATCCTAGAGGCTTGGGAGGCTGAGGCAGGAGGATCACCAGTTCAAAGCCAGCCTCAGCAATAGCCAGGCACTAAGCAACTCAGTGAGACCCTGTCTCTAAATAAAATACAAAATAGGGCTGGGGATGTGGCTCAGTGGTTGAGTGCCCCTGAGTTCAATCCCCAGTACTCAAAATAATAATAATAATATTTAATTGACAAATAAGGATTGTTTCAATTCAAGGCGTCTCACAGTGAGGAGTTGATGTATACCTGCATTATGTAATGAAGATTACAATCAAAGTAACTAGCAGGTTGATCACCAGCCAAGCTGCACATTAGATTCCCAGAATTTGTTCATTTTATAGTTGAGAATATGGCCTTACTATGATATATCAGAAAGGGATTTTCTTGTCCCTACCCTGGGCCCAGAATAAGATGGATACACGTCACTAACATCCATCTCCCTATCCTGGCTGTAAGGATTTTTTTTAACATCTCCCCTTTCCCTAGAGATGCAGCTCTCTAAGAGTTCTGGGTTGTGAGGAGGCTGTAGCTGCACCAAAGCCTCATCCTCTTTCCCTGGGGACCTTCAACCCAAAGTTCCTCCAACTCCCGGCAGACCCAGCTCATCCCCAGCTCATCCCCTCATCCCCACCCTCTGACTTACTTTCCCATCCTCCTTTTCTAACTCCTAGAGATGTGCATTACCTTTTTGGCACTTGAAAGGATGCTCGTTATATTTTTTATTAAAAGTCGCTTTTCAGCCGGGCGTGGTGGCACACGCCTATAATCCCAGAGGCTTTGGGAGGCTGAGGCAGGAGGATCACCAGTTCAAAGCCAGCCTCAGCAATAGCGAGGCACTAAGCAACTCAGTGAGACCCTGTCTCTAATAAAATAAAAAACAAAATAGGGGGGGGCTGGGGATGTGGCCAGTGGTTGAGTGCCCCTGAGTTCAATCCCCAGTACTCAAAATAATAATAATAATATTTAATTGACAAATAAGGATTGTTTCAATTCAAGGCGTCTCACAGTGAGGAGTTGATGTATACCTGCATTATGTAATGACGATTACAATCAAAGTAACTAGCAGGTTGATCACCAGCCAAGCTGCACATTAGATTCCCAGAATTTGTTCATTTTATAGTTGAGAATATGGCCTTACTATGATATATCAGAAAGGGATTTTCTTGTCCCTACCCTGGGCCCAGAATAAGATGGATACACGTCACTAACATCCATCTCCCTATCCTGGCTGTAAGGATTTTTTTTAACATCTCCCCTTTCCCTAGAGATGCAGCTCTCTAAGAGTTCTGGGTTGTGAGGAGGCTGTAGCTGCACCAAAGCCTCATCCTCTTTCCCTGGGGACCTTCAACCCAAAGTTCCTCCAACTCCCGGCAGACCCAGCTCATCCCCAGCTCATCCCCAGCTCATCCCCACCCTCTGACTTACTTTCCCATCCTCCTTTTCTAACTCCTAGAGATGTGCATTACCTTTTTGGCACTTGAAAGGATGCTCGTTATATTGAATCTAGCATTTCTAGATGACCTGGGTGCAAAATTTTTAGATTATCTAGCCAAAACTGTTGCTAAAAGTAGAAACTCCATACACTTGTTCTCAGATCTGTCCCTTGTTCTATGTGCACAGGTCTATTTTTATTAAAAGTCGCTTTTCAGCCGGGCGTGGTGGCACACGCCTGTAATCCCAGCATTTGGGAGGCTGAGGCAGGAGGAGCATGAGTTCAAAGCCAGCCTCAGCAATGGCGAGGCACTTAGCAACTCAGTGAGACCCTGTCTCTAATAAAATACAAAAAAAAAAAGGGGGGGGCTGGGGATGTGGCCCAGTGGTCAAGTGCCCCTGAGTTCAATCCCCAGTACAAAAACAAAAGAAAAAGAAAAATCACTTTTCTTTTATTTTTGGTGTGTTTACCACTTTTCACCTATTCCTGTCTCTTACATTTGCAACAGCTGCATTAGAACTAAGTGCTTTACGCTGAGTGTTTCTCATGGATAAACCATTCTTTTTTCCATCGTATTACTGGTTCTCATTACTGGTTCTACTTCATCTCCTTTCCTATTCTTTTATCTAATTTTTCTAGTGAACAGGCACTAAATATAGCTCACGTTTGATCTATATGTCACCTGCTAATTTAAATAATGTTCTCTTGAAAAAAAGTCTATCCCAGTCTTGCATATTAAAAAAAAAAATTCTTGAAGTTAACGAAACCGTCATCAATGCTTCTACACATCCTATGGTCCAAATGCTGAAGCAGCTGGTGACAGCAGCAGCTAAGTTCTAGAATATTCCATACTGTATTGCAAGTCATATTTATGAATTCAAGTGAAATTCTGACTTGCTTAAAATTTTCTTTTAAGTTTACATAAATTAATTTCACTCTTAGATCTAGGAATGTTTGCTGTATAAATATTTTTAATGATCTACAGATACATCTGGAGTACTTCCTACAGATAATTCATTATCATCATTTATGGGAATTGCATAGGGAAGGTCATTCCTACTCAGAGCTGATTTGGGATGTCTCATTTACATGCTACCAAGTGAAACATCAGGTAAGTACTAAAATAATGGCTTTTGTCACTGCTATCGCCAAGGTAACATATCCTCCAATTTATAAATAAGTCACTCTCAATGACAGAAACACCTGCCATTGAAATCATTTATAAAAACAGCCAAAAAACTTTTGCAAAAGGACTTTTTTTTTTTTTTTTTTTTTTTTTTTTTTGGTACCAAGGATTGATCTCAGGGGCACTCGACCACTGGGCCACATCCCCAGCCCTTTTTTTGTATTTTATTAAGAGACAGGGTCTCACTGAGTTGCTAAGTGCCTCACCATGGCTGAGGCTGGCTTTGAACTCACGATCCTCCTGCCTCAGCCTCCAGAGTCGCTGGGATTACTACAGGCGTGTGCCACTGTGTCCGGCTTGGACCTCTTTTCTTGAGGAGTTGGCTGAACTCCCTCACATGTCTGGGGCCAGCGATCTGGCTGTTAGCTGGGTTCCTCTAGTCTCTTCCGTTTGACCTCTTTCTCCAGACTGGCCTTCCTTAGGAGGCAGATACCATATCCTTTTCTTCAGGTGGATACCTCTGGGCCTCAGTTTAGAGGCCACAGAGAAGTATTTCTGCCTCAGCCTATTGGTCAAAGCAAGTCAAAGTCCAGATTCAAGGAGGGAAGAAGCAGGACTCAGCCTCTTGTGGGGAAGAGATGCTGTTGTGTGTACCTGTTGGGGTGGGAGGGATTCCTGGAGGCCCTCTTTGCGAGCCACCTCTCATAGTCACTTTCCCCAGACAAATAGCATTTGTTCCATTTCTAAAGTTGCTGTCAATCAAAGGGGAAGTTTATTAACTATAGCTTACTATTAGTATTAAGGTAGTTGATAGTACTTTGATAAAAACATCAAGGTACTTTCCCAAGATAAGTATATTTAAGGCAGTGTTTGAATGTTCTTATTTTTCAACACCTACAGTTTCAAATGAGAAGGCGTAATTTTACTTAATTAATATTAAAGCTTGAGCTAAATTCTCCTGGTCTTTAGGATCTGGTGGATTACCTTTTGTTCACCAGTGCTGTGTATTTTCTCCCTAGTGGTCCCTTCGGAACGTGGGGAGACATGAACCAGTTACGTTGTTTTCTTGTTTCTGATCAGACCATATTGCAGGCTTAGAATAACTTCCTAATCCTACTAATTGTTTTCAAAGAAATAACACGATTTGGATTTTGCAAATTTCATCACACCAAGTTCTCCACATTTGAGTACACCGAGATCTTACCAGTGAAACCCTTCCTGGTGTTAGGCAGATGGATAATTTTGAAATCTGTACGTATGGGAATTAAGTTCCGTGACTATCCAAAGACGCCAACCACTTCTATGGCATTTGGAATGATGCAGTGGAAAGAATGTTTTCCGTGATGCCCTTTTATGTGTTAATTTTGCAAAATGTATTCCCAATTAGAATTTCAAATCACCTGAGCAATAGAGGAAAATTAGAAGTTGTATCGAAACCAGGAACTTATTTGAATTTAGCATTAAGAAAACATTTTAATTAATTAATTACAAACTGCAGATAACCCATATTCAACAAGCCAGTTCTCTTTGACATTTGCCAAAATATGACATATTGGATATGTCGTTTTTGCTCAGTAACCCTTAAATTAAAGAAAAAAAAATGAAATCAGAGTTTTTAAAATGGTGTATTACCATGTGATTCAGGAAAGTTTCATTAGTTATTCCTTTAAGAAAGAAACTTGCTTTTGTTAAATTTTGTTCAAATCTGTACTTTAAATGACCTTTAAATTCCAGGACATTTTCAAGACACAACTGTCCATGTTCATGAACATGCCAGATATTTTCATTTTCCCCAGGTCTGCCAAGCATCTTTAGTTTGGAATAAGATTTAATTCTAAGGTGCTTCATCTTAAAAAATTAAAAGTCGAAAGAATGTTTAAACATGTATTCTGATTGTCTGTATTTGAAACACATAAAATGCCTTCAAGTTTAAAAATTCTTCATAATGACTCCGGGCAAATCCTCAATTTTTAGTTTCTTACTTTCTTGCTTTCCTTTCCAGCATTGCGTGTACTTAAAATATACATTTTTTTTTTTTAAATCACATTGCCATTGAACTTGGGCCAAATGCTTTGAGAGTGTAGGTTTAGGGGGGACTGTAGGAATGGGGTAAAATGTCTATAAATAGAAGTTCTTTGTGTAGCATCCACTGTATAATAAAGTGTTGTATAACTCTGCCATGCAACATAAATAATGATAGTAATTTGTATTTTCTTATTACTACACATCCTCAAATGGAATCTACGGTCTTCTGCTAATATCAAGGTCAATTTCTCACTTCTTGACATCATCCAGGGTCCCCAGGATAATGCCAGAGGAGGGTAAGCAGTCTCCTTGTTTGACACCCAGAACGCAACACTACCCACCCAGTCACTTTGTTGTTGTTGTTGTTGTTGTTAATATTTTTAAGTTGTATACACACACAATACCTTTATTTATTTTTATTTTTTTTTTTATGTGGTGCTGAGTATGGAACCCAGGGCCTTACATATGCCAGGCAAGCGCTCCACCTCTGTGTTTTCAATCTCACACACCCAAAACCAGTGTGGTCCAGGATTAGGCCACAGCCAGCCTTATTAATATCTCTTTCCTTTTTCTCTCTTAAATCATGATGACCCCCAGAGATTCTAGCTTGGGCAATTAGACCAGACTCAAAGTAGGGAGAACAAGGAAAGATTACAAAAGAAGAAAAAAAATTTTTTTTTATTTTAAAGTTTATCAGCCTACAGCCCAGCTCATCAGTGCAGGCCTGTAATACCAGTGGCTCCAGAGGCTGAGGCAGGAGGATCATGAGTTCAAGGCCAGCCTCGGCAACTTAATGAGGCCCTGAACAACTGAGTGAGACTCTGTCTCAAAAAAAAAAAAAAAAAAACGGCTGGGAATGTGGCTCAGTGATTAAGTGCCCCTGGGTTCAATCCCTGGTACCAATAAATAAATAAATAAATAAAAATTTAAAAAGTAACATGATTGAGAATTAATGGGACTTATTTTCTGCTTTAGACTCATCACAAAAGACTAAGGGGGATGTTTTTTTCCCCCAAGTAAGTAAGCCTTAGAGTTCTGGGATACTGGAATTGCTTAGCCTAGGGGAACTAGGGACCTGGAGTTGAATTATTAAAGTGCCAGACCCTTAGAGGGAAGGAGAAGGGAGCATTGGGTGACAGAGAAGTGTCCCAACTCCCTGAGGACTTCCACAATAGGCATACAAAACAGCTAGGGAGAGCAGAAGAAGAGGGTAGAGGCACACTGCTGGTATCCAGGGCTTGTCAACTGGAATGTGCCACAAATCAAAGCCCTTGTTAAAATACACCTTCTGGGGCTGGGGTTGTGGCTCAGTGGTAGAGTGCTCGCCTCGCACGTGCGCGGCCCAGGTTCGACTCTCAGCACCACGTAAATATAAAAGGCATTGTGTACAACTAAAATAAATAAATAAAAAAAATTTTTTTTTTAAATACACCTTCTGGGCCATAGACTGCATTTCTAACAAGCTTTTGGGGGGTTGTGGATGCTCCTGGTCCCTGGACCTTGCTTTGAACAGCCAAAGTGTGTATTACTTCCTGTCTCCACATAATTCTTTTTGTGGGAAGGGCATGGAGAAGGACAGAGAAGCCTAACCCTCAAGTTCTGTGGCCTCGAGGGCAATGACAAAAGTTCTCGGTGGCTGAGTTGTACACTGAGAGAAAAGACACTATTACCAACTGAGCTGCCCATAGTCAAAGGGACCATTCAAGTGTGTGTGTGTGTTAGTCAGCTTTGTGTTACTATAACAAGATACCTGAGGTAATAAACTTAGAAAGAGGAAAAGTTCATTTTGGCTCACAGTGTTGGAGGTTTTAGTCCTTGGTGGGTTGGCCCGTTGGTTTTGGGCCTGTGATAAGGGGTATATCATGGAGCACAGGATGAAGGAAGCTAGACACCCATGGCAGCCAGGAAGCAAGGACAGAGAGGAAGGAGCTGGTTTCCTATTATCCCTTCAAGGACTGGTCTCCAATGACCCAAGACCTCCACTAGGTCCTCTCTTTAAAACATTGCACCATCTTCCAATAGCACCAAGGTGGAGATCAAGGCTTTAACACATGGCCTTTGGGGAACATTCTAGAGCCAAACCATAGCACTGCACAAAGAGCCTCTCTCTCAACAGACTGCATGCAGCACTGAGGACCCTCGATTCTACCCTGTTACTCCACCACTGCCTAGGCCTCTCCAAGGACTGCAGGGAAGAGAAGGAGCCCAATCCTCCATCTCCAGCAGACAAATTCCCAAACGATCTTGGCCCAAGGGAGCAACAGTGGAGGACCTTACGCCCCATCTGTCTAATTCAGAAGAATAAAGACACGTGAATTTTCCTGAAATCCAGTGTCATGAAGGGACTTCATGGGAGTTGACACTTCCCATCTCAAACTTAGAATCGGAGTGAAGAATCGGTCAATAAATATTCATTAGTTATTCAATCAACAAATGTTTAGGGGGATGATGGATTAAGTAACTGAGATCTGATGTGGGGGATTCTAAAAAAGAAAGTCATCAGGGGGAGGAGGACCTGAGGATTCAACGTCCCAGTGAGCCAGCCTAGGATTTTTTTCCCTATGGTCACACATGGGAAAAGGTCTAAAATAATAGTCAGCTTTTCATCACTGTGACTGAAATTACCTGAGAAAAACAACTGAGAAGAGGAAAGATTTATATTGGCTCGCAGTTTCCAAGGCTTTGGTTCATGGTCGGCTGACTCCACAACAGAAACATCATGGCAGGAGGGCTTGGAGGAGGAAATCTACCCGGCTTATGACAACCAGGGAAGCAAAGATTAAGAGGAAGGGGTCAGGGACAAGAAACATCCTTCCCAAGCTGGGCGTGGTGGCACACGCCTGTCATCCCAGCACTGGGGAGGCTGAGGCAGGAGGATCACGAGTTCCAAGCCAGCCTCAGCCATGGCGAGGCACTGAGCAACTCAGTGAGACCCTGTCTCTAAATAAAATGCAAAAAAAAAAAAAAAGGGGGGGGGGCTGGGATGTGGCCCCGTGGTCCAGTGCCCCTGAGTTCAATCCCCAGTACCAAAAATAAATAAATAAATAAATAAAATTAAAAAAAAAAAAAATTAATTAAGGCTGTAAGTTCTGTGTCCAAAGCCCAAACCCAAGCTAGGAGTCAAAACATGTAGGGCTCCCACCCCCTAACCCAACCTGAAGTGCAAGTGCTTGTGGGGGGTTCTTCTGCTTGTGATTTCCGACCCTGCAACCTCTAGGACTCAGTATTTTATTAAACCATTTCTCAATCTGGTTGTGGTTACGTAAGAAAGGTTGTGCCTGTGTATATTAATGTCACGGTTCACACGGACATACCAGCTCAACTTGTCCTTGATCCTCCCCAGGGCTAAAATTCAGGCAGAGGTGAGTGTAACAGGATTTGCTACATCTTCACCCCACCATTTGTCCTGGACCAATCAGAAGTCACACAGTGATCGTTGCAGTGTTCTGCTGGGAGTTTGTCGCTTGCTTGCTTGCTTGTTTTCTGATGTCGTTGCCCATGCTTAACACATACAGGGATGTCATGTAAAATCCAAAATTCTGGTTTTCCTTGGAAAAGTGAAAGTTCTGGTAACCTCTGGCTGCTGTCCAAGTAGTGGTGTAGTGGACACTTGTGATACTTTTAGCTGCTAGCATCTGAACCCCTCTTCTATTCTGGGATGTGTCTGGTCACAAGTCTTGTTGGAGGCTGATGTCACCTTTTCACTATTCAAGCTGTATACAGTTGACCCTCCGTGTTCACCAGGAGTGGGTATCGACCAAGGACATCCAGGAATATGAAAATTCAGGGACTGAAAATTCAGTCACTTTTAAAAAAGGGAGTAGCATTTGCAGGGAATCTACTCACATCCTCTATGTACTTTAAATCAGCTCTAGATGACTTGTGATATCTATATCCTGTAAATGCTATACTAATGGTTGCTTTGTTGTTGTTTTTAGGGAGTGATTGCAAGTAAGACTCTACACGCTTGGTACAAATGCAACTTTGAAAAAAAAAAAGTCTCAGCTGGGTGTGGTGACACACGCTGGTAATCCTAGCACTTGGGAGGCTGAGGCAGGAGGATCTTGAGTTCAAAGCCAGCCTCAGCAATAGTCAGGCACTTAGCAACTCAGTGAGACCCTGTCTCTCTAATAAAAATACAAAAAAAGGGCTGGGGATGTGGCCCAGTGGTCGAGTACCTCTGAGTTCAATCCCCAGTACCAAAAAAATAACCAAAACAGTCTCATCTGTGGTCAAATTTGGATGTGGAACCCTCTCGTGTGATGGGACAGCTGACTGCTAGGTACTCAGTAGGATGTGACCCAGGCTCAGCCAAATAGGCATGTCCTCTAGGCTTCCAAATGGGGGGTGCTAACTTTAGGGGAGATTTGGGGAATTATTTCAGACAGAGGAAGTAAGGGAAGCAGCATCCAGTTTCTAGGAACAGTACACTCGGTCATTGCAGGAGCCCTGTTTGGGGATTGACTTGAATTGCAGTTGACTAAGAGCCGTGGAGATTTGGCCATTGTCGCCCTCCCGTAGTCTCACGGGACTTGTTGCGGGATCTCGAGTGACTTGGCCGAAATTGCTGATCGGGTCAGCGCCATTTTAGGGTGTGTTTGGCGTGTGCTAGTCGTTGTTAGAACCAGGGAGAAAAGTTATCAGAATAAAAAAGCTGTTTGTCTCCAGTTTGCTTCTGAAGTTTTTTCCCGCGGCTCCGTTGCTCCAAGTGCTTCAGGCGGCAACAGGTCATATGCAGTGGTTGGTAGAATCAGTGAGGGTTTCCTGACTGACTTGATTCAGAGGAGTAATTATGACCTTGGTTTCAATCGCCTGTCTTGTTTTTGCACCCCCCTTCTTTTTTATAATTATTTTTATTATTTTTGGCAGTACTGGGGATTGAATCTAAGGACCCTATCACTGAGCTACATCCTCAGTCCTTTTATTTTTTAAGACAGGGTCCCTTTAAGTTGCTGAGGCTGGCATCAAACTTGTGATCCTCCTGCCTCAGCCTCCTGAGTAGTTGGGATTCCAAGGGTAATCACCCTGGGACACCCAGCTGTGTCCATCTTTTAAACTGAGTCCTCCAGCCTTCCCAGTGACAGTGGAAACCATCCAATATCTCATTCTTATGTTTTCTGCTTAAATCTTATATCTACAAACTCTGTCCCATTGAGGTAGGAGAGAGTTTCCACCCAACCCTCTTTCTTTATCTATTAGTTTCTAGACTATTTATGTGAGTTTGTAACTCACATGAAGTAAGAAAATTTTGGTCCTGGGAGAAAAGCTAAAGATTGCCTCGTGCAAGGGTCAGAAAAGTAGTGAGGAAAAGCTTCCACGATTCCCCTGAAATCAAACTGGGCAGAAGTGGGTCACATGCTCACCTCTTTTTTTTTTTTTTTTTTTTGGTACCAGGGATTGAACTCAGGGGCAATTGACCACTGGGCCACATCCCCAGCCCTTTTTTGTATTTTATTTAGAGACAGGGTCTCACTGAGTTGCTAAGTGCCTCGCCATTGCTGAGGCTGGCTTTGAACTCACGATCCTCCTGCCTCAGCCTCCCAAAGTGCTGGGATTACAGGCGTGCGCCACCGCGCCCGGCTACATGCTCACCTCTTAAGCCAATCTGTAGCAAGAGGACTTGGGTTACTGGCATTGGCTTTTTCGGGGCAGTAGTTCAGCTTTGGTTGAAAAAAAAAAAATCACCTGAAATGCTTTTTCTTTCTTTCTTCTTATGTTTTGCAGTACTGGGGATTGAACCCAGGACCTCACAACATTCCAGGCAAGCACTCTACCACTGAGCCACATCCCCAGCCCTTTTAAGTTTATTTTAAGGCAGGATCTAAATTGCCCAGGCTGGCCTTGAACTTGTGATCCTCCTACCTCAGTCTCCCAAATAGCTTGGATTACAGGTGTGTGCCACCACATCCAGCTGGGGATGCTTTAAAAAATACCAAAGTGGGGTTCCCACTCTAAGAGGCCAGATTTGATTGGTCTGGCTGACCTTCTGGTAGTGGAATTTTTAAAGTTTCCCAGGTGCTTCTAATGCCCATCAGGTGCTGCAAGTCAATGACCTAATCCAGTCCCCAACCCTGCCCATCTTAACACGTCAATACTGAGGTCCAATGAGATGTTAAGTAATCTGCCCGATCAATAGCAAAATAGAAATAAGCAAAACCACTCACACAAATGACATTTAAGAAGACAAGTTGTTTTCTTTTTTTCTTTTCCAGAATATGCGTGCGAGCACTGTTAACTAAAATTCATTGGGGGAGAGCTGTTTTGGCTTAAACTCTTGAACTAGACTCCAACAGACCAGAGCAAACCAGAATGGAGTTACTTGTGCTGGTTAGGTGACACACAATCAAAATGAACTTTAAAGTGGACCAGTTTTCCAAAAACAAACAAGTAGGGGAAAAAAAAAACAAGAGCAACCAATTCAAAAGGTCCTGGTGAACCAAAGTGGCCATGCTAAGAATGTCCCTTCCTTCCTTCCTTCCTTCCTTCCTTCCTTCCTTCCTTCCTTCCTTCCTCCCTCCCTCTCTCCCTCTGCCTTTCTTTCTTTTTTTTTGGTACTGGAATGACTCCAGCATACTCTACCACTCAGCAATATCCCCATCCCTTTTCATTTTTTATTTTGAGACAGAGTCTTACTAAGTTGTAGTCTGACCTCGAATGTGCAATCCTCCTTCCTCAGCCTCCCACCTAAGTAGCTGGGTTATAGGCATGTGACCCTAGGCCAAGCCCCTTTTGCTTTAATCCTTTATATCAGTCCATGTTCTGTTGCTATAATAAAATGCCTGGGTAATGTATAAAGAAAAGAGATTTATTCCACTCAGAGTTTTGGAGGCTGAAAGTCCAAGACCAGGCAGCCTCATTGGCTAGGCATCTAGTGACAGCCAAATGGCCGATGACATCATGGTGGAACAGGAAGCCAGAAAAAGATTCAAGAGTCTGGCTTGCTCTTTTAGAACAACTCATTCTTGCAGAAACATCTAATGCACTCTACAAGACTAGTATCAATCAGGACAGTAACCAGGTGACCTAGTTAGTTACCTTGAACTAAGCTCCACCACTTATACCACCACACTGAGCACCAGTCTTCTAACACGTGACCCCTTAGGAACCTACTCAAGTCGTATCCAAACCACAATATGCTCTAAGGAAAGCAGCTGCAAAATGAAAAATCTGCGTCTTTCTTGTCCCTTGTTTCTGTCTTCTTCAGTCTTTTCTGTTTAAAAAGCTCACCCCTTTGGATCAGCTCATAGTAACACCTTTCTGTTTCATAGATGGGATATTGTTTGGTTCATGAATTGCTAATAAAAGCCAAGTAGAGCCAGTACGGTGGCGCACGCCTGTCATCCCAGCACTTGGGAGGCTGAGGCAGGAGGATCGTGAGTTCAAAGCCAGCCTCAGCCATGGCGAGGCACTTAGCAACTCAGTGAAACCCTGTCTCAAATAAAATACACAAAAGGGCTGGGGATGTGGCCCAGTGGTCGAGTGCCCCTGAGTTCAATCCCGGTACCAAAAAAAAAAAAAAAAAAAAAAAAGACTGAGAACTATCACAAGTGTCCAATACACCAATACTTGCATAGTGACAAGACCAGTTGGATCCCTGCAATTTGAGTTGGAAAGAGTGGTATATGGGTTAGGACAAGAGTGACTTCATCCTGGCTGGAATGAACCTAGTTTATCTTAAGATAGTATTAAAGGGGCTGGGGTTGTGGCTCAGTGGTAGAGTGCTCGCCTAGCACGTGTGCGGCCCGGGTTCGATCCTCAGCACCACGTAAACATAAATGAATTGCATTGTGTACAACTAAAGCAAATAAATAAATATTTTTTTTAAAAAGATAGTATTAAAGACTCAGGTGGATCCCTGGAGCCAAGCTCTGATAGTGAATCCCTACGTATGACTGTAGTGGTTTTATCTATTTATGACTTGCTGGGAAACTACGCAGGAAAAACCAACTAGGCTTACTCAGGGGCAATCCTGGAAGTTATGACTCAAGATGGCTGCAGTCAGTCAAGCAGTCTACATCCAAAACTGTACAGTGGATGCACAAAGCATTTTATGAGAACTTATTCCAGTCTTGTTCAAATTTTTCAGCTCAAGGGGGTGATGTCATCCCATTCCTAATGCAAAGCGTCCTTAGTAATTCCTTACCATGGTGGTTGAATGAAGCCCCACCAGCATAACCTCACCAGTCAACATGAAAGAAGAACCACCTAGGTGGAGCATGTTAGAGGGAAGGGGAGAATGCACAGGAAATACCCCAGGTGGTCTACGTGTTCAATTGTGTTTAGTTCTCACAACCATCTTTGAGTAGGTGTGACTGGAGGAGGAGAGAAGCAACTGTCTAAGGCTATGTGGGGAAAGTGGTTCACTAGTGATCTGAGCAACCAGCATTCAGGTTGGCCCAGGGAGGAAGCAGAAAGGAGGGGCACTGTCCCAAGTGCCTTCTGACCCCACTTTCCTGAACCCCAGCCAGGAGCTAGCATGCAGTCATAGCTACCACAGTATATCAGTATATCTGCCCGATGTCCTACTCTGTTCCTAAATCAGGTGACAATGATGTAATTGGGTGCAAGGGATACAGCTCCCTCTGAATCCCACTGCTGATCTCTAGTATTTTTGTCTTTTTCATTAGGTTAAAAAAAAAGACTATTACGGACATGATACACACTCATTATTGGAAAATACAGATCAGCCAAAGAGAAAAATGGCCCAGCATCCCTCTACCTCAGGAAAAAACCCTAAACTTTTTATTCCTATTCTCCTTAAGTATTTCAGATCACCAGGACGCTGTTCTCTGTGTTTGTTAATTATCCCTTTCCAATTTACACGAATTAAGCCAACCAGAAGTTTATTTTTATTTATTTTTTTTTTTGTTTGTTTGCATTCTGGAATCGCTTCCTGGAGGAGGTTAGTCCTCTAAATTTTGTTGGGCGAGGGACAAGAATTAGGGAAATAGGTAGGTGGGAGTTGTGTTTGGGGTTTTCACTTGCTAGTGTTTATCCTATTTGAGAACCGCGCCTTCGCTTTTTTTTTTTTTTTTTTTTTTTTCCTTCAGCTCTGGCAGCTTTCTGCTCCTTCGCACGTAGGTGTCTGGACCCTGGGGACAGCTGGACTTGGCCTCAGCCAGGAGACCTTAATTTGTAATGACATCTGGCGGCTGCAGGGGGTGGTCTCGCCTCTCGGGCTCCGTCTCTCTGGAACCCCCCTCAGTGTCCGAGCGCGCGATGCTGGCTGCAGGGAGGGAGGATGGCGGCCCGCGCCTCCGGTAACCTAGCAACCGGCGCCATAGCAACAGAGAGGGGGCGGGACCGAGGGAGGAAGTCGGAAGCGGGAGGCAAAGTCTCGCGAGAGTTGGGTTGGCGCGCGAACTCTGAGCGCCGAGGTCCGGGCGTCGGGTCGTGGCTGGAGGCCTGAAGGTGTCTGGGGGCTACGACGACGACGACGGCGGTGGTGGTGGCCCTGGTCACTTGAGGCTCCCGGCAATGGAGGCCTCGGCGCCCACGCAGCAGCAGCAGCCCGCAGCGGCCAAGATCAGGAACCTGCCGTGGTAGGAGGCGCCCGGCCGCCGCGGAGGGAGGCGGGCCGGCCGCGGGGCTGTCGTTGGGGGTGACAGTTCTGGGGACTGCATGGTGGGAGGGGGGGCACCCCATTCTGACCCTGCCGACTTGGGCCAGCGGTCGGCGCCCGCTACTGGGCTTGCCTGGACACCCCGGCTCCCGCCGTTCTGTTTGGAACTCTTGCCGGGAATCCCCCCACGGCCCCCATCCTGTTTGCCAAAATGCAAAGTGGCCTTCGCACCTGGTGACAGCCCAAGGGCTCCATCCTCCGTGCCGAAGCGCCCTCTCCCCTCCTGCCAGAACCTTCAGTGCCGCTGTTGGTCAGATTCTGAACCAAAACAATAGTGACTGCTATTCATTTTACTGAACGACCTCCTATTAGCTTAGCAGGCACCCTATTAGATATTTGACCCTTAAGAAGGCCCGAGGAGGTAGATACTGTTCGTATCCAAGTTTTACTTGTGAAGAAACTGCATTTTATTTTTATTTATTTATTTTTAATATTTATTTATTTACTTTAGTTGTACACAATGCAATGCATTTATGTTTACGTGGTGCTGAGGATCGAACCCGGGCCGCGCACGTGCGAGGCAAGCGCTCTGCTGCTGAGCCACAACCCCCGCCAGAAACTGCATTTTAGAAAGGTTCAATGGCTTGCCAAGGTCCAGAGCTAGAAGATAGGCTTGGGTTTGAATCCAGATTGTCTGGACCCTCTAGCTTGCTTTCTTCATCATCCCACATCCTAGTGATGCTTTAAAGACTTTGATGGGATTTGGCTTGGTTTAGAAAAACTCCAGGTTGTTCTTGTCTAATAACCAGTTAAATTTGTTACACTAAAAGCCACATAACATAAAATTCATAGTTGTGACCTTTTTATATATAGTTTAGTGGCATTAAGTACATTCACTGTACAGTCGTCCCACTGTCTAGTTCCAAATATTTTCATTACCCCCAAATGGAAACCCTATACCTGTTGGCAGTCACTCCTCATTATCCCCTCCTCTCCCACCACAGGCAACCACTGATCTACTTCCTGTCTGTATGGATTGGTCTGTTTGGGACATTTCAAATAAGTAGAACTATACAATATGTGACCTTTTGTGTCTGGCTTCTTTTACTTAGCATAATGTTTTTAGAGTTCATCCTTCATTCCTTTTTATGACCAAATCATATTTCATGGTATGCATAGAGCACATTTTATTTATCCATTCATCTGTTGATGGATATTTGCATAAATATTCAGGTTCAAATTCATTTTGAAAGGCGTCCATCCAGGGTGAGATTATAGGCATATAGCTGAAAAGATGAGATTAGAGCTGTTTTTCGACCCCAGTACTATTGACATTTGGGGCCAGATTCAGGGATGCCAGCGGGGTGGGGACAGCATAGCTATTCTGTGCATGTTAGGATGTTTAGCAGTGTCCTTAGCACCTACCCATGAGATGCCATTAGCCCCCTCCACCCAGCTATAATAACTAAAAGTGTCTGCAGATATCACCAAATGTTCTCTAGCAGATAAAACTGCCTCTGGTTGAAAAACTGTGGTCTGTATTCAAACTTAAAGGATTTGTTTCTTTCCTCTTTGAAGTAGGATATGAAAAACTTCTTTTGCACATAACATAATATTCTTGTATTTATATACGTTGTAATGTGCTAAATTGCACTTCAGGGTTGAAAAATACCGGCCACAGACACTGAATGATCTCATTTCTCATCAGGACATTCTGAGTACCAGTAAGTATCCATATGTCAATTGCTGTCATCCTACTTGTAGAACCTATGTAAATTTCGTGGTGATATAGTCTCTGCTGCGTAATCACTTTAAAGAAACCGTTTGAGCTTGGTAAGATGCGGCTTTACAATTTTTCTTACCTGCATCTGCCTTTGATTGGGACTCTGCATTGGGGTGAAGTATATTCAGCCCAGCTCAGAGACGCACAGTGAATGAGGCAGCTTCCAGAGACTGATGGCATCTCTCTTTCCTGCTGCTCCTCAGTTCAGAAATTCATCAGTGAAGACCGACTGCCACACCTGCTTCTCTATGGCCCTCCAGGGACGGGCAAGACATCCACCATCCTAGCCTGTGCTAAACAGCTGTACAGAGATAAAGAATTTGGCTCCATGGTCCTGGAGGTAAGTAGGATCATTCTTACTCTGCAAGTGACTAAAGACTCCAGCCTCTTAACTTTAGTTCTGCTAATTTTATTTTACTTTGAAAGTAAGTTGCCTACTGGCAGTTGGGAAAGAAGCAGGTCTGGAATAAGGTATTTCACTTCACTTTTTTCAGTAGTGGTCTGTATTGGCATTGCTCAGCTCAAGGGCAGTTGCCTAGGAGTTAGTTTTTCTTTCCTGTTGCCAGCTCTTACCAAGCTCTCCTTGATGGCACCATTGCTGCCTGTCTGCTACGTGGCCCTTCTTTTCTTTTTTTTTTTTTTTTTTTTTTTTTTTTTTTTTTACCAAGGATTGAATTCAGGGGCACTCGACCACTGGGTCACATCCCCAGCCCTTTTTTGTATTTTATTAGAGACAGGGTCTCACTGAGTTGCTAAGTGCCTTGCCATGGCTGAGGCTGGCTTTGAACTCGCGATCCTCCTGCCTCAGCCTCCCAAAGTGCTGGGATTACAGGCATGCGCCACCGCGCCCGGCTTACATGGCCCTTCTTAACTGTTCTCCACACTCCACTGCCCTGTTTATGCACAGGAGACTGAGCTGTATTAACTATAAGTCCCTTGCTCTCTGGATCCTGGGTGGCTTGGGCTGAAAGGGCCATGGCCAAAGTCAGAGGACAGAAGAAAGTGATGGCTGGACCTATCCCCAGGGTTAACAGTAGGCAGCAGCCCCCACCTGCAGGCCCATCCCATGGTAGAGCCCACCCCACAGGCTTCTCCAGGGGGCTCCAGCCCCTGCCTCCTCCAAAACCCTTCAGGCTTGGGGGTCATAACAGTTACTACAGAGCCCTGGGAAGGCCCATATCCCACCATCAGCTTTTAAGACATCTCTTCATTTAATTCTCTTTAATTGTGGCATATTCAAATGCCATCTGAATATTGTTGGGACCTTGACTGATGCATTTAGATCACAGAGATCTAAAGATTATCTTTTTCAAGAAAAACATTTGACTTACTCTTCAGACACAGGTCTCAGAACCTCACTGCTGCCACTGGTCTTACCTCAGTACATTCACAACGTGGTGACCCCTGAGTCGCTCTGGGTTGTGGTAGATAAAATTAGCATTGTTCTGTTCTTTCCAGACACCCACCTTCCTAGCTTGCGCTAGACAGTTGTACAGAGATTCAGATACAGTTACACAAAGATCAGCTCCATGGTCTTGGAGGTAAATAGGATTTTTCTTTTTTTTTTTTGTACCGGGGATTGAACTCAGCGGCACTCGACCACTGGGCCACATCCCCAGCCCTTTTTTGTATTTTATTAGAGACAGCGTCTCACTGAGTTGCTAAGTGCCTCGCCATTGCTGAGGCTGGCTTTGAACTCGCGATCCTCCTGACTCAGCCTCCCAAAGTGCTGGGATTACAGGCGTGCGCCACCGCGCCCGGCTAGGATTATTCTTACTCTACAAATAACTAAGGTCTCCATAGGTGCTGTTCAGGATGACCCAGGACAATTATTTACATGCCAAATTTGGGTAGAAAGATCGTCCTCAAAGGGTGAGGGGAAAATAGCCATCAGCCTTTCAGAATATCATGTGTTGATTGAGTGAATATTGAGTACAACTGTCATCTTTCTAAAAAAAAAAAAAACAGATTCTCTCTTAGCCATTGTTAGCCTGGGGAACTAGTTTGCTGAGCTGGATTGATGAAAAGATGTATTAAAACCAAGAATTCATAGATAGTAAACAATGTGTTTTTCACTGTGGCTTCTCTCCTCCACGTTCAGCTGAATGCTTCAGATGACCGAGGAATAGACATTGTTCGGGGGCCAATCCTGAGCTTTGCCAGCACAAGGACAATATTTAAGTAAGAATCATTTGTGTAATTTTTCTCCTTAGATTTTTTTTTTTAATTATTGTTCAAATTGCCAATGGACCTTTATTTATTTATATGTGGTGCTGAGAATTGAACCCAGTGCCACCACACCACTGAGCCACAACCCTAGCCCTCCCTAGAGATTTTGAACACTGAGATGATACAGCTTAATTTTTTTTTTTTAATCTTTCAGCTTAAAAAGGCAAAAATGACTTTGTCAAAGCAGGCATAAAAGAGATAAAGTTCAGGGAGTGTGGTAGGAAATGTTATGAAGTCGATGTTAAGATAAAAAATTATCTAAGCCGGGCGCGGTGGCGCACGCCTGTAATCCCAGTACTCTGGGAGGCTGAGGCAGGAGGATCTCGAGTTCAAAGCCAGCCTCAGCAATGGCAAGGCACTTAGCAACTCAGTGAGACCCTGTCTCTAAATAAAAATGCAAAAAAGGGCTGGGGATGTGAACCAGTGGTCGAGTGCCCCTGAGTTCAATCCCCGGTACCACCAAAAAAAAAAAAAAAAAAAAAATTATCTAAACCTGCATTAGCAGGTTGACTTTGGGAAGCATGAACTTTATTTTGATAGTTATCTGAGGACTCATTGCATCCTGAAACTGGATGAGCTGGTTTGAATTTAAACAAAAATAAATTGAGATTAAAATGAACCAGGATAGTGGTTTGAAAAAGAAGAGAAGGTGAAAAGACTGGGGCATACCTGAAGGAGGTGGGAGATTGCAGATAGTGGAGCCAGGGCATGGCTCAGGGCAGAGCTCAGGCTTAGCATGTACGAGGCCCTGGGTTCCATCCCCAGCCCCAGGAAAGACAAAGCAGGTGGAGCTGGGGTGCTGTGCGAGGAAAGTGCAGGCAAGTACGGCAGTTAGACCTCAGTCCCCAGTACAGGTCGAAGGAGCGATGGGGCCTTTCTGTCTGTGTGATGCACATGGCAGCTTTGGTCGAGGTTCCAGGAGAGCCGGATTTCCTGAGGTGGCCTGAGACACAAATGCGAGAGTGCAGTTTTGGGCCCAGGTGTTGAAGAGACCGGAGAATCTCGCGGACATGCCGTTTGTCTTCCTAGGAAAGGGTTTAAGCTAGTGATCTTGGATGAAGCTGATGCCATGACCCAGGACGCCCAGAATGCCTTGAGAAGAGGTAAGAAGAGCAGCCGAGCACGTGCTCCACCCACGAGAGCACTGAACGGAGAGTGAGGAGCTCTGGACGTGGGAACCTGAGTGGCTAGTTTTCTGTCTTTGTCCATCTTCTGGTCCACAGGCACCTTTGTGTGCCTTTCTCCACACACCCAATGATCCGGACAGAGTACCCCTGTAGCCAGGGCGTCCCATTGCAGCAGCTTAAGGACAGCCCTGTTGGGACTTGAGTATGACCAGTCACTGGTGCTTCATCCTCCTTTGGGGCTGGATTCAATTTCATTTTGGGAATCTGAATCATTTGATGGGTGGATGTGGAACATCATTCCTAAACTGTGGCCCTTCTGCCGTCGGCACCGTTAGATACAGAAGAGCCAGGAGAAGAATGTCTGGCGTGTGCCCGGAGAGCTGGCGTGACTACTTGCCAACTTGGGCAGGGAGCAGGGAGAACCCGTTGTCAGCCTCACGGGAGGCAGTGCAGTTATTTCTTCGTAGCAAGTCCTGGGGGAGGAGGAGGCAGTCAGCTCGTCTTTTGTCCTAGAGGCTCTGGCAGCCTTTCCCTTTCTTCAGCATCTTGTTCTGCAGAGTGACTGTCAGTCTGAGTAGATCCCTTGTGGGAACACTGGGTCCCTGCAGAGCCATACTGGTGTCTAAGCATCTCTCAGCTCGGGCTGTTGCTCCCTTGAGCGCTCTGAGGCCTGCAGACGAGGCCCACGGGGAGGTGTGCAAAAAGCCAGTCCCCCTCCAGCCCACCACCGAGAGAAGAGGGGCACCATCCACTGCCACTTCCTGAGTAGGACAGGATCTCATGTCCTGGGCCTCAGATCTCAAGGGATAGGTTGCCAAGGTGCCGGAATCATGGCAAATCATAAACCCTGACATGTTCGGTAGCTTTTGAAAGAAGAGTGCAGATCTCTGGTCCCAAATACCATGACGACTTATTTCCTTGCAGGTAACTCCCCCTGTTAAATGATGCCCTGTTTCCTTGCATGTAGTGTTGAGTCTTTTTTTTTTTTTTTTTTTTTTTTTTTTTTTTTTTTTGGTACCAGGGATTGAACTCAGGGGCACTCGACCATTGGGCCACATCCCCAGCCCTTTTTTGTATTTTATTAGAGACAGGGTCTCACTGAGTTGCTAAGTGCCTTGCCATGGCTGAGGCTGGCTTTGAACTTGAGATCCTCCTGCCTCAGCCTCCCAAGTGCTGGGATTACAGGCATGTTCCACCACGCCCAGGTAGTGTTGAGTCTTCCCCGCACCCTCCTGGGACCACAGAAAAGTCCAGGGTTTTAGGTCCTTTGAAGAATTGGAACGGCCTTTGACCTGAGGTGGTTTTATTTTTCTTCACTAGTGATTGAGAAATTCACTGAAAATACCAGATTTTGCCTCATCTGTAACTATCTGTCCAAGATCATCCCTGCCTTGCAGTCTCGGTGTACGAGGTTCCGGTTTGGTCCCCTGACACCTGAACTTATGGTTCCCCGCCTGGAACATGTCGTAGAAAAAGAGAAGTGAGTATGTTGTAAAGCAGGAAAGTCGAGGTCTTGGGATTGAGTGGAGCAGAGGTGGGACCCTGGGCTCACTGGCTGGTGACGTTGTAAATGACTTAGCAGAACGCCGAGCTGGGGGAAGCATGGGGCTGCCAGCTGCTGTCTCTGGTATCTCTTGGACATTCCTCCTCATAAAAGTCATTTGATGCTTCTCGATTCCATCCTCCTCCCCTGGAAGCTGTCCCAATTTCCTCCTCCTCTGTCACTGGAAACTGCATGCTGCTGAGTCCCTTCTGCAGGTGCTGCCAGCCTTTTCTTACTAGAAGGCAAGGTTCTGAGGCATCCTGTTCTGAATGGTCAGGTGCCGAGCCAGTAGCCAACCCAAGCAGCTGCTCATTCTGAAGGACGTGTGGGCTCTGTCATCCTGGTCCCCCCAGGGCTCACTCTTCTCCAGGTGCTCACTCTAAGGTGGCTTGGCCCTGTCTTTCTAGATTTAGGGTAGGCTGTGACTAATATGAAGCCCCTGTGCCTAAGAGCCAGAGTGATTTCTTGGTGGTATTGATCGGGAGACTACTGTTAACTCTTTTTTTCTTTGATTCTTTGGAGGCCCTGATAATGTGAGGCCATCTTGTTCCCCTGGGTGAATGTTTTTTTTTTTTTTTTTTTTTTTTTTGTACTGGGGATTGAACTCAGGGGCACTCGACCACTGGGCCACATCCCCAGCCCTTTTTTGTATTTTTATTAGAGACAGGGTCTCACTGAGTTACTAAGTGCCTCGCCATTGCTGAGGCTGGCTTTGAACTCGTGATCCTCCTGCCTCAGCCTCCCAAAGTGCTGGGATTACAGGTGTGCGCCACCACGCCCGGCTCTGGGTGAATGCTTATGCTGTTCATAAATCTCTTTGCCTGTTGACTTTCAGAGTTGATATAAGTGAAGATGGAATGAAAGCACTTGTCACTCTCTCCAGCGGAGATATGCGAAGGGCTCTGAATATTTTGCAGGTATGGTTTTCCTTGAAACAAATCTCAAGTCATTGCTTCAAAATAGTTCTTTTTTTTTTTTTTTTTTTTTTTTTTTTGGTGGGGGGGAGGCAACAAGACAATCAATCTGTAACTTCAGAAATCTAGAAATGGTAAGACAGGTCTCAGAATGTCCCAGATCCCCTTACTGTTTGTATTTGGTTAACTGAAAGAATCAGTCAAGCCAGATACAGTGGCACACGCCTGTATCCCAGCAGCTGGGGCGGCTGAGGCCGGAGGATTGCAAGTTGGAGGGCAGCCTGGGAAAGTTTGTTTTTTTTTTTTTTTTTGTGGTACCAGGGATTGAACTCAGGGGCACTCGACCACTGGGCCACATCCCCAGCCCTTTTTTGTATTTTTTATTAGAAACAGGGTCTCACTGAGTTGCCAAGTGCCTCGCCATGGCTGAGGCTGGCTTTGAACTCAAGATCCTCCTGCCTCAGCCTCCCAAGTGCTGGGATGACAGGTGTGCGCCACCGCACCCGGCTAGCCTGGGAAACTTAGTGAGAGCCTATCAAAAAAAAAAAAAAAGAGCCGGGCGCGGTGGCACACGCCTGTCATCCCAGCACTTGGGAGGCTGAGGCAGGAGGATCTTGAGTTCAAAGCCAGCCTCAGCCATGGCGAGGCACTTGGCAACTCAGTGAGACCCTGTCTCTAAATAAAATACAAAAAAGGGCTGGGGATGTGGCCCAGTGGTCGAGTACCCCTGAGTTCAATCCCCGGTACCAAAAAATGAATAATTTAATTAATTTAAAAAAATAAAAAAAGGCTGGGGATGTAGCTCCGCAGTAGAGCACCTTGGGTTCAATCCCCAGTACCACAAAACAACCAAATAAAAAGAATTATTTGTCACAAACAAGGCAGTGGCAGGGAAGGGTTCCGCAGCTCTAATAGCAACAAGTGGCCAGCTCTGACCGCTGTGGGAAACAGCAGGGCCCTGGGCCCATCACTGCTGCAGTAAGTTCTTCTTGGCCACCTGCAGGTCGGCAGCTGCTCACAGCCTCAGAGATCTCCCCCTCTGTCTGCAGAGCACCAATATGGCCTTCGGGAAGGTGACAGAGGAGACGGTCTACACCTGCACAGGGCACCCGCTCAAGTCCGACATCGCCAACATTCTGGACTGGATGCTGAACCAGGACTTCACCACCGCCTACAGAAGTATCCTTTCTCGTGTGCACCGCCATGGTTAGGGCCTGAGGGTGGCCCCTGGAGCTCAGGCTGCAGCCAGCATCTGCACCTTGCTGGCAGAGGATGTATGGCCGCATGTGACTGGCCAGCCTGTTGGGGAGCCGGCGGCTGTAGGCGCAGTGGCTACTTGTCTTTAACAGCCCACAGTTCCTCCCGAATGGCTCTGGCCTATGTAAGGCTTGAAGCAGCTTGGCTCGCAGACAGGAGGAAGACAGCGCTGGGGTAGAAGGTGCAATGATTTTAAAGCAGTCAGTGTTAACGTGTGTTTTGCTATAAATCTAAAACCTAAGAATAGTGATGTGAATGCATTTTGTTTTGTTCTCTACTAAAAGGAGATACAGCCATGCCTTGTAGAGAGCACTTATTGAAGATGAACTGTAGGAGAAAGAGTTGGGGCCTAATGTGCAGCTTGCAATTGGAAGAGAAGCAGCTGTGTTGGGACTAAGAGCCCTGCTTTACCGTCATCAGGGTTTGGGTTCAGCATCCTCTGCAGTGTGTTTGTTCTGGAACTTGTTCTCTGCCTTGACTGCACCTCCCCAGATATCATGGATTTGAAAACTCTGAAGGGTTTGGCGCTGCATGACATCCTGACCGAGATCCACTTGTTTGTTCACAGAGGTAACCTGTTTTGTTCCCTGGCTAAGAAGCTGTGGCAGTCACTCCCGTGGGTTTTAGGTGGTTACAGAGGGAGCTCACCAGGCTTTACTCTTTTTTGTTGTACCAGAGATTGAACCGGGGCGCTTAACCACTAAGCCACATCCCCAGCCCTTTTTTGTATTTTATTTAGAGACAGGGTCTTGCTGAGTTGCTTAGAGCTTCACTAAGTTGCTGAGGCTGGCTTTGAACTCGAGATCCTCCTGCCTCAGCCTCCCGAGACTCTGGGATTACAGGCATCCTCCACCGTGTCCGGCCCCAGGCTTCATTCTTGAATCAAAGAAACAAGGAGGAAGTACTATAAATCTGACCCTCGATTTTTAATAGTTTTGTCTTGCCATTTAAAACTTTGTTCCACAAACCTTTTTTTAATCTCCTGAATTGCTGGGGTGAATAGAAAGCAACTCCTGAAGACTAACTTTACTTCTTCCAGGGGTTTGTATTTTTTTTTTTTTTTTTTTTTTTTTGGTACTGGGGATTGAACTCAGCGGCACTAGACCACTGGGCCACATCCCCAGCCCTTTTTTGTATTTTATTAGAGACAGGGTCTCACTGAGTTGCTAAGTGCCTCGCCATTGCTGAGGCTGGCTTTGAACTCGCGATTCTCCTGACTCAGCCTCCCAAGTGCTGGGATGACAGGCGTGCGCCACCGCGCCCAGCTCCAGGGGTTTGTATTTTATAGCAGTGAGTAGTATGTTTAATTCACATTTCTAAAAGAATACTTACCCTGAGGAGAGGGAGAGTCTGTCTTAATGTCAGCCAAAGCAATCTTTTTTTTTAATTATTTTATTTAATTTAATTTGTTATACATGCTTTTAGAGTGCAATTCCTTTCATATTACATATAAAGAGCACAGTTTTCCAAGTCATTGGTTTTACACAAAGTATTTTCATACCATTTGAGTTTTTATACATGCACTTAGTATATTGATGTCCAACTCCTTCTGCCATTGTTTCTATCCCCTTGCCCCTTTCCCTCCCCTGCCCCCCCCTTTTCTATTTAACATTCCTTCATTCCTCTTATCCCCCCTCCCTTGCCACTATAATTCAGTATCATCACAGCAAAGGAATCAGTCGACCTTTGGTTTTCTGGGATTGGCTGACTTCACTTAGCATTATTTTCTCCAACTCCATCCATTTACCTGCAAATGCCATGATTTTATTCTCTTTTAGTGCTGAGTAGTGTTCCATTATGTATATATACCAAAGTTTCCCTATCCATTCATCTACTGATGGGCATCGGGGTTGTTTCCACAATCTAGCTATTGTGAATTGTGCTGCTATGAACATTGATGTGGCTGTGTCCTTGTAGTATGCTGTGTTTAAGTCCTTTGGGTATAGACCGAGGAGTGGGATAGCTGGGTCAAATGGTGGTTCCATTCCAAGTTTTCCTAGGAATCTCCATACTGCTTTCCAAATTGGCTGCACCAATTTGCAGCCCCACCAGCAATGTAAGAGTGTGCCCTTTTCCCCACATCCTTGCCAGCATTTATTGTTGTTTGTGGTTTTTTTTTTTTTTTAATATTTATTTATTTACTTTAGTTGTACACAATGTGTTTACTTGTACGTGGTGCTGAGGATCGAACCCGGGCCGCACACGTGCTAGGCGAGCGCTCTACCGCTGAGCCACAATCCCAGCCCAAAAGTTACAATTTTTTTTTTTTTTTTTTTTGTACCAGGGATTGAACTCAGGGGCACTCGACCACTGGAACACATCCCCAGCCCTTTTTCGTATTTTATTAGAGACAGAGTCTCACTGAGTTGCTAAGTGCCTCACCATTGCTGAGGTTGGCTTTGAACTTGAGATCCTCCTGCCTCAGCCTCCCAAGTGCTGGGATTACAGGCGTGCGCCACCGCGCCCGGCTGTTTGTGTTTTTGATAGTTGCCATTCTGACTGGAGTGAGATGAAATCTTAGAGTAGTTCTGATTTGCATTTCTCTAGTTGCTAGAGATGTTGAACACTTTTTCATATATTTGTTGATTGATTGTATATCTTCTTCTGAGAAGTGTCTGTTCTGTTCCTTAGCCCATTTATTGATTGGGTTGTTTGTTTTTTTGGTGTAAAGGCTTTTGAGAGCTTTATGTATACTTGAAGTTAATGTTCTGATGTGCATGTGGTAATGATTTGCTCCCATTCTGTAGGTTCTCTGGTTCATCTCACTGATTGTTTCATTTGCTGAGAAGAAGCTTTTTAGTTTGAATCCATCCCATTTATTAATGTTTGGTTTTAGTTCTTGTGCTATAGGGGTCTTATTGAGGAAGTTGGGGCCTAATCCAACATGTTGGCGATTTGGGCCTACTTTTTCCTCTATTAGGTGCAAGGTCTCTGGTTTAATTCCTAGGTCCTTGATCCACTTTGAGTTGAGTTTTGTGCATGGAGAGAGATAAAAGTTTAATTTTCATTTTATTACATAAGGATTTCCAGTTTTCCCAACACCATTTGTTGAAGAGGCTGTCTTTTCTCCACTGTATGTTTTTGGCACCTTTGTCTAATATAAGATAACTGTAGATGTGTGGGTTAGTCTCTGTGTCTTCTATCTGTACCATTGGTCTACTGGTCTATTTTGGTGCCAATACCCAGCCAATGCAATCTTAGGGACCCATCTTTAGCTCCATGCTTGCTGGAACCTTCTGTAGAGTGGATTCTCAGTCTGGGCAGCACCTAGGGATCGTGCCAGGGATTGAATCAGCTCTGGGAAGAGCTGGGTGCGGCATTTTTTTCAGGCTCCTGAGTGATCCTCTGCTCAGTGTTTTAGAGCTCTCCCCTCCTTGGTCTCCGCAGATGGGAGGCTGCCTTGGTCAGTGACTGGGTTCTGCTGTGTGGAACCAGTTGCTTGTGTGGGTTATCCAGTTACCTTGTGGAGCCACCCAAAAGGAGCAGCATTGTTGGCCCTGCTGTGTTCTCATGATCACTATGGGATCTCTCTCTCTCTCTCTCTCTCTCTCTCTCTCTCTCTCTCTCACACACACACACACACACACACACACACACACACTTTTTTAAAACTACACTATGAAGAATTACAAGATAGTGAATGAAAAGTGTGAAACTCCACCATTTTTACTTTTGTAGAGATCTGGGAACTTGTGATCAGTCTGAGGCCTCAGAAGTTCATTCTTACTATTTGATGTTTAAACTCATACTTGTCGGGAGAAGTTCAGTGCTGTCTATTTGATGTTTAAACTCATACTTTTCCTCTGTGGGTTTTTTTCTTTTGTGGGGGCAGTAGGGAGAGCCCATACTCATTTGATTTTATTTTTCCTCAGTGGACTTTCCATCGTCAGTTCGAATACATTTATTGACCAAAATGGCAGACATCGAGTGAGTATTAATTTCCCAATTTTAATTCTTTTCCTCCCCCACCCCACCCCCATTGTGAAGTTTTTCTTTCCACTTGTGTGGTCCTAGCTTTTTTGATCACCTCATTTGTGGTATAATCTAGTTTGGGTAATATTAAATGGAATATGGCAGAGGGTGAGAGTTGCTTATTTAAGTAAGCATAAGGCCAAACAGATCAGTTACATATTTGAGACGAGGGCCTTTCCTTTGGCCTCAGAGGCTTCACCCACATTCTGAAGATGCTCTTGTTCTGGGGGAGACCTGCTGCAGTTCAGACTTGTAGGTCATTTGGGGACGACCAGCTCTCCAGCTGTTACTAAGGCATTCTGGCATACTGAAACATGTTGGGGGAAAGTAAACACAAACTCAATTTTCCACTTTGCCTGGTTCAGTAAACACTATTATTAGCCCCCAGTGAAGCTGGCAGCTCTCGTTTAAGTAGACAGCATTGGGTTCAAACTAGACGTCAGCATAGGCCAACTCTAATTTGCTGTCACTAAGCTTTCATGTGTACAAATCAGGTCACTTCTTATCACTGTGCTGTATGATTTTGCTTTTGATGGCTGGGCACTTAAAAGGTGGCAAGATGAACCGCCTGCGTCCTGCTCTACTTACTAGACCACAGACTCCCATAAGTATCAGCCCAACTAAGAAAGGAAATCTCCATATTAATTCCTCTTAATGCAGTTGGTAGAAGAAATAACCCTTAATCACATGAATTATGCCCATCTAGAGACAAACACTGCTGTTGGTAAGTCTTAAAATTTGTCTTCAAGTTTCAAATTTCCAAACCAGTATGCAGAGTAAGGAGGGAGTGTCAGGGACACCTGAGTTTGCTGTCAGGGATCATTTGGGTCAGTTCACACACCCCTCCTTCAACAGCCTTTGCTCTCTCCAGTTCTCTTACCAGAAGGCAGTGCTCTAGGATGTTCTTTATTCTTGTGTTTGTTTTATCTCAGGTACAGGCTTTCTGTTGGCACCAGTGAGAAGATTCAGCTGAGTTCCCTCATTGCTGCCTTTCAGGTTACCCGAGACCTGATTGCTGCAGAGGCCTAGGTGCTCCAAAGCCTGAGCTCTGTGTCTCAGGGCCCCTCACTGACTGGAGAACAGAGGACGCAGTTATAGGTCCAGGTGTGGCTGTGGGATGAAGCCGGTCAGCCCATGTCTTGGAAAATGCTGGTCCAGGGGTGGACAGGCAGATATTTAAAGTACTGTCTGTGGTTGTTGGAAACACCAACATAGAAAACAATTTTAATGTATACCTATCACACTGCTTTTTACTTTTTTGATATTTTTACCCTTTAGTTGCTTGGATAACAGGAAACTGGCATACCCCATTTTCGTCTGTAACATGAGGTTTTCAAATCTACTGTGGTCCACGTGTCTTTTAACTCAAGGTAATCACCTCCAAAGTTTATGAATCTTAATATTTGGCATTGTCTACTTTATAAACAGGTACTAATGAATTTCTGGCCCAAACTGTTCTACTCTTATAAAACAAACAGTGAACACTTTAAAAACTAATCTTTTTGTTTCCCCTCTGGCAGTAGAATTTCTCAATGGTGTGGACAATAGGAAAAAACTTGAATTTTAAATACAGGGCTAGCCTCTGAATCATGCCATCACAGGCCATTGTTTAACACTTGGAGGGCCTGTCAGATGAAGCCCAACCCAAAACCTGGAACTGCTCAAAGGACTGACCATGCAGACACAGTGGTCTCTTTTACAGTTTTGTTTTAAAGTAAGGCTAAAGAAGCTGACTTGGTGCTCACCACCAATGATGGTTCTTCCTTAGCCAGCATTTAGGAATGCTGACTTGTTTCTAACATTACTGAATAAACTTTCTTTTAGGCTGTTCCTTACAATGGTGTCGAATTCTTCGACAGGCTTCCACTTAACATTTGTTCGACTTAAAGTTTTTAGCTTTACAGTGGTACAAGTGCAATATGCGTTCAGTAGAAACCAAACTTCTAATTTTGACCTTGAGCTAGACTAGCAGCACGCCCTGCACTACTTCAGTGATGCTGGGCAGCAGCAGGGCTGTAGCTCCCACCAGCCAGTGTCACAGGGGGAAGCCACCACCGTCCTCCAGTGTGCTGCTGAGCTGGGCAGCACATCAGGAGTGTGAAAAGAACCTCCAACGTGGGCATTTCCAGCCTAGAGTGGGCTTATGGGGATGTGGCCCCTGGTGAGCTGAGGAGCACCTGACATCAGAAGGAAGAGGTAGGTTATGCCCCCATCCAGACAGCTTCAGACTTGAGCTATTAGCCCAGTGGGGCCTCAAGGAAATAAAAGCACCCAGGGCCTCCCAGGTCACTCTGTGACAGATACTTCAAGATAGGTATAAAACTAAAAGGTCACCAACCCCCACCCCCACCCCCCAAATCTGGGGACTGAACCAGAAGTATTCTACCACTGAGCTACATCTTCAGCCCTTTTTTAAAAAATTTGAGGTGGTCTAAGTTGCTGCAAGCCTTGCCTCAAACATTCAATCCTCCTGTCTCAGCCTTCTGAGTAGCTGAGATTGTAGGGTGTGTGCCACCATGCCATTCATGTTCATTCTTAATGGGGGAGAAAAAAAACAAACACAGCCAAAAGTTTTTGATTTTTTTTTTTTTTTCTTCAATGAAAGCCTTATTTTGAAATGGTTTTTCTTCAAGCAATGAAGGTGGTAGAGGAGATTTCCTCTAGTCCCAATAAGTTGTCTGTTACACTGCCTCCATAAAGTATCAATTAAGAAAGCCAAAGAATAAGATGTTGCATTTCTTTCAAAATAATTTAAAATATATTAGATTTTCCTAAGGCAGATTTTGTCGGAATGAGGTGTCTCGATTAGATAGGTACATGCCACCGAGGGAGAACAGTACTTTTAAGGAGCTATTTTTGTTTGGGGTAGTTGAAACTGACTAATGAATCTGATGAGGTCAAGCAGCAAAGACAGATGTTGTACACAGAGTATAAGCTGAAGTGCTGACAACACCAGTTCTTCACACAACGAAGACACATCTTCACCACTGTTCCATTTAAGTACTCTGGTTTTTAGATACCATTGAGAAAAACACAGTTGTACCTTAACATCTGTTTAGAAAATACAAATAAATATGATGCTAATAAATGGCCAACAACTGACAACTCAGTAGCCATTTGAACAGTCATGCATTTAGGAACACATCCTCATATAATCTGACATACAAATTTGTCATCTCCTGCACATGCACACCATTGTTTAGAAAATAAAAGAACAGCCAATAATAGTGTTATCAGTCAGGAGCACAGCCTCTGATTCACCTGTAACTCGGGTAATACCTTATACCAAATGCTCCACGGAAACTTGGTCCTGCTGGTCAGAGGGAGCCTGAGGGAGGTACTTGCCAACGTCAAAACAGCTCTGAGTACAGCAGGAGGGGACGTTAAACCATGCCACCACTGCACTGGGAACAAGGATGACTATGCTACGCAGCTCACGTCCCAGCTGAGGGCACGTGAATTTGGCCACCACTAAGGAGAGGCTCTAGATGCCTACTTTAATCATCAAAACATCAATAACTGCACTTTGAATCAAAATGACTAGAAGGAGCTCGACATTTGCTGTTCACAAGTGGACTCAAGAGTTAAGGTAAGGCTCTGTCCCCGCAGAAGTGGGATGTCCTCTAAGATCAACTTGCACGTGCCATGGAGAAGACGACCCGTGACGAGTCCACCGGAATCTAGTTTGCTACATTCTCTTCACAATCCCAAAGAACTTCTATTTCAATTCAGGACCAGATGTTTGGCCCATTATTCCAGCTATTCCTTTGCCAGGAAGATTTATTCTGCTACAAAGAAAACAAGATGTGCAGCATTGCTTAAAAAGTCCTGTACGTGAGGAATTCTTTCATTTTCTTGGGGATTGGCAGTGCTAGGACTTGGTAAGTTGTTAGGAAACTTCGAAGGGCTTTCCGGCATAAGTGCTTCAGTGAGGACAGGACTCTAGGAGCAGTCCAGAACTGGACGTGGCCATCTCTCGTCCTGAAACAAAACAGACCAACACAGTGAGAAAGACCTTGCTTTCACTGCAATGGATAATGTTTCTAATTTGACCTAAAGTAGAAAAATAGACTCCAGAAGGTGAAATGTAAATCTGACTAGGAATGACTATGAAGGCTCTGGTGCTGAGCAAGGAGGGTTGCTGACAGGTTTCTAACACCTTACAATGTTGCATGTGCTTGTGGCCCAGACCACGTGAGAGGCTGAGATGGGAGTATCATGAGCCCATGAGTTTGAAGCCAGCCTCAGCAACACAAAGAGACCTCATCAAATACAGAAAACCCTCAAGACACATTGGACACCTGACACCATCTGTCAGTAAAACTCTTTCTACAAGTTAGATCAAAAGTAATAAGAGAGAAGAGTGTCACCTACCAAATCCTAGGTGTTACCTGTAATGTAGTCCAGTCATAAATCCTTTCCCATAAAAATTCTACATCATCCTGATTTAAGTTTCCTTGTAAACTTGGCCCACTAAATTGAAGCTTTAATTATATTGTGGTTAAATATTAAGAGTAAATGATACATTGTCAGAATTGAATATTTGAATTTTATATAATCTTGGATTTCATTTTTCAGAGGCAAGAAAATTCTAGATTTTTTTCCCCTTAAAATCTACATGGTATATGCAACATGAACTGCCCCCACCTGCTCAGCTAACATACGTACCCTGTGGCAATGACTCCACCATGTGGGAAAAACGTGCAGCAAAGCCCGTTGGTCATGGGAGCAAACGCAACAGGAGCCTTCAGCTCCAGGGCCCAGATCCTGAGGAGCCTGAGCAGGAGAGACGGGTACAGTGACTCGCTAGCCGGCCTGGGCCACAGCAGGAGGGGCATGCTGCCATTACTACCAAACACCTGCTCCGAGGCCTCCTAAAGGGAGTTCTCCCATTACCTGTCGTCTGCCACTGTCGCAAGGTACAGGCCTTCAGGAGAGAAGCACACGGATCTCAGTGAGCTCATGTGGACATCGCTGTCATCCATGGCAGGCTCGAGCTGGGTGTGGCTGCAGAAGGCAGAAACAGGAGTAGGCCGGTGTGAAAGTCAACCTCCCCCTTGCAAACACACCCCAAACTGCTGTGCTCTGTGCCCCTTATAGAAAATCCTGGAATTCAGACTGGAAAAAAGGGCCCCCTCAGAAGGCCCCAAGAGTCTTGGGGCTGAAGGGTTACTAGCAATTCCTTGTGCTAATTTCCTTATGCAAAGTAGGTCAGCCCTCACTTTAATGCCACAGTACAAACTGAAAGTCTTTTTTAGGCTGAGATACATGATAATTATAGGACTACCTATTATTTGCTTCATAAAACAGAGACAAAAGGAAAAAGTAGACCAGTTTGTGAGAACATGAAAATTCATATTGGAAATGATGTTTTCAATCAGACGATCTTTCTGAACTTGTTACTACAGTTATTAGTAAGTGGAAATAAAAAAAGTCACTTTGAGGTTTCATAATGATGAATCCAAATTAGTACAAACGGCTTCCTAAACCCGGAGACTTGCAGACACTGGGTCTGGTTCAGACAGCCTGACTGACAGCAAAGCACTGAGTGAGCCAGCTGCACCTTTCCATCCAGCCTGCTCCTCCCCATCCCGGCTCCAAGAGGGACCCGTCTAGTGCCAGGCAGGCTTCTCCTCAGCCACCCGATAAGGAAACCACAGCAGGGAATCAGTCCTTACTGGAGTGACCTCAGCCTCTCGCCAGTGTAAGGGTCCCACATAATCACGTTGGTATCATAAGAAGCTGTGACAAGCAAGGCAGAGTCTGGGGAGAAGTCACAAGAGACAACACTGCTTTGGTGGCCTTCTAGCTTCCGGATTAGTGTGTAGGACCGCATGCTCCATAAGAAGACCTGTGGAGATGAACAGGGACCTGGTGAGGGGCAGAAACAAAGCACTTAGGACCTGAACACAGTGAAAGGCACCAAATTTCCCTCGTTAGGGCCCATGGCCAGGTAAAGCTGTTCTGCCTCCTTCTGTACAGCTATCCCACAGCCTATCACACAGGTGGAGATAAAGCAACAGATTTGGATTCGGGAGGCATTTAATGGGCATGCTCACAGTTTGGTTTTCTTTATCTCCAGCCCTTTCAAAACTTTCTGTCATGAGATGGGGGGGTCTCACTATGTTGCTGAGGCTGGCTCTGAAATTGTAATTCTCCTGCCTCAGCCTCCTGAGTAGCTGGGATTATGCACCTGCACACACCATGCCCAGTCCAAAAACCTGGAAGGCTGCCAGCTGAAATGGTCCCAGAGGCTTCTGAGCCCTGCTTGAAATAGGGTAGCATGTGCTGAGGAAGACTTGAACCAAATACTATCTTGTTCCACTTAAAGTCAAAAACAG
This sequence comes from Tamias sibiricus, assembly GCA_025594165.1. Lineage (NCBI taxonomy): Eukaryota > Metazoa > Chordata > Mammalia > Rodentia > Sciuridae > Tamias > Tamias sibiricus. The sequence continues at coordinate 14,245,174 of CM046664.1, forward strand.
GGGTCAGAGGTGAATCCGGATTACCCCACAAAGCAGTGGCTCCCTGATGACATTTTATACCCCACACCTTTCTTAGAGAACCATGGAAATCTACCAAAACTCTCTGACCTACCTTACCTTATCATTCCACCCTGAGAATCATTATAAGTAGCATTTTGTTTTCTCTCCTTTAAGAAGACTTTCATTTCACATGTTTCCACACCTCAAGTGGTCAACCACCTTGGTAGGACCAAGAGCAGACCCTTAGCCTAACTTTCTATCAGTTACAGCAAGGGCTCAACACAGATGCAAAACCTAAACAAGCAAATTGCCAAAGGCTTGTTCTTGAGATTCTACATTTTCTTTTCTTTCTTTTTTTTTTTTTTTTTGTTTGGGGTTTTTTTTGGTACCGGGGATTGCACTCAGGGGCACTTGACCACTGAGCCACATCCCCAGCCCTTTTTTGTATTTTATTAAGACAGGGTCTCACTGAGTTGCTCAGTGCCTCGCTATTGCTGAAGCTGGCTTTGAACTCGCGATTCTCCTGCCTCAGCCTCCCAAGTGCTGGGATGACAGGCTTACCTTTTCTTTTTTTATAACAGGATTAAAGGACAAAGTTCAACAGTAAGTACCTGTCCATGTCATGATCTGAATTACAAATCCTACATAAATTCAAACTAGATGATTCAGAGGAAATTTGGATCCAGATGTGGGTTGTAATTTTTAAATCTTAGAATCCAAAGGGAAAAGAAATTCAACAAGCACCTTTTCTCCATTTTGTAAAGGGAAACAACTCTTTGATCAGGGAGTGACCTACTCCTGAACCCTCCACTGCCTGGTCCACGTCAGGGTGCTGAGAGGGAGCTGTACGGAGGGTGCCAGCCCAACAGCACTTTCCTGCTGAGGCCAGCTGGCAGATGGATTTGGGCTCTCTCTCACACACAGACACCACTACTTCAGACAGACCTCTGTGTCTCAGTGAACTGAAGCAGCAGAGGAAATGGACCCAGTGTTTGAGGCTTACCGACTTCTCTCCAGCTGCAGAGCACAGCATGCTGCAGTCAGGGGAGATGGAACAGCAGTAAACCCACTGCAGGTGGCCCGATAACACCTGAATCTGTTTACCTGGCAAAGAAGACAAAACAAACAGTAAGCCAGCCGGCAAAGCAACGGAGGGGGAAGGCAGAAGTGCCAGCAGTAATAGCCCAGCACCCGATATATCCATCCAGCAGCTCTCATGACTGGGCCCAAAGGCTTTGCTGAGAAGGAACTATGTCTAATTTGTCATTTAAACGTGTAAACAGAAAAGAAGAAAAATAAAAGAGCTGCAATCTATTAATATGATATCCTAGTGGCCAAGGGAAGTCATTCAGGTTCCACGTAAATCAAGGGAAAATGGGTGGACATAGATCTAACACCCTTTCAAAGCAGAAATCATTCTTTTCAGGTACCAAACCACCTCAAGTACTCTGAAGCATCCTTCCCAATTGAGAGTGCTTATCTTCAACTCTCTTGTTTAATCTCTGTAATGGCTTCCCTGTGGCCACATGGTTGCCCTGCTGGAGAGCGGCAGTGGCCGTGTGGAGTAATTACAGGCATAAGCTCTGGAGTCAGATAACTTGGGTTTCAATGCTGGCTCCGCTGCTTACTCAGTGCAGAAGTCCAGTGACTCATGCAATCTCTCCAGGTCTTGGCTTTTTGAAAAAAAAACCTAATGCCCAGGTACAGGGGAGGAGTGGGTGAATTAATGGGGGAATGTCTAGTCTATTTTAATGTGGATGGAATTAGAGACACAGACTTTTCTACAGGGTAATGTTTAATGAAAAAAAAGCAAGATGCATAGAAATGGAAGGCAGAATTGATGGTGGGGAAATGGAACAGCGCTCTGTTCACCTTCTGAATATAGCCCTCCCTGCTCTCTCAGGTTTAGTTAAAAAAAAAAATTTTTTTTTTTTTCTCTTTTCTCCCCTCTCACCATCCCTAACAAGATCAGGGAGACAGTGTTATTGTTTCTTCCCCTAGTTAACTGCCCTGGAACACACCCACTACAGGAAGGAGATGCCTGCTGAGGATCTGGGAAGTGAATACCTCCTAAATTAACAAGTGAATCCTAACATGCCACCAGGGCACCATGGGGCCACCTACCACAGCACACCTGGAATGTAACCCTTAAAGAGTTCCTTTAAAACCCCCCCTGTCCATTGTGATTGGGAGAGTCACAGCCTTTAGGACAGAAGTCCCCTGTGTTTCTCCTTTACTAGCAAAGCAATAAACATTCTTTTTCCTTTTTCTCAAAAACAAACAAACAAAAAGATGCAGATAAAAACGTGAAGTATATGATCCATTTTTGTGAAACAATGACCCCCAAAACCCATGGATCTATCGTGTGTGTGTAGGATTATGTAAGTATAGAAAAAATTATAGACAGATATATAATAAGTAGGTTCTTAACGAGAGTTACCAGGTTGCAGAGGAAGGGAGGGGGGGGGGACACAAAAGAGGGAAGGTAGGACTAAGTGGGAAGGAGAAAGCCAAGCAAGGGGAAAAAACAAGAATTTTTATAAACACGTATGTGGTCATACATAGGAATTTATGAAGTTTTTATGCACATGCAGATATGTAAAAGTTAATACTTTTAAGGTTGGTTATGGCTTCTTCAGGCGCCACATCCAAGTGCTGTGAGAACTCGGTAAGGGGACCAGTCAGCAGGGCAGGGACCTGGAGCACCACTGACAAGGCCTGCACCTGTACTGTTCTCAGTGGAGCCACCTACCCTTCCCTCCTTCCCAGCCAGCAGGTGATTTCCAGAGTCACTCTAGAGTCCCTCCAGGGCTGCGCTGTATGTTTCAGTGGGGGCAATGCCACTCCAAGGGGGCTCGTGGGGGCCAGGAACCTTGTTTTTTTTACATACCAAGCACAGACATGCTTTTAATATATCGATGTTCCATCAGCCCTCTGTCCCCACACTTATGGATTTAACTATCATAGATGGAAAAATTTTTTAGGTGTGTCTGTAACGAACATGTACAGATTATTTTTCCTGTCATTAGAGTAAGACCACTATTTCCCTTACTTTTACGTTGTATTAGGCATTCTAAGTCATCTAAAGACGGTTTAAAGCATAGTGTGCAAATACTATGCCATTTTGCATAAGAGACTTGAACAATCACAGTTTTTGGTAACCACAGGGGTCCTGAACTTGTTCCTTTGACACCTGAAGGATGACTTGCACAGTATTTCTTTGGTTCAGGACATCTTTGGGACAGGAAGGGTGATTAGGAAGAGAATGCCTAAAAAGGTTCTTCAGAAGCCAATAACAAAAAAAAAAAAAGTGTTGAGAAACCATTCTAGATAAAAATAGCATTGGTGAGCTTGAGAGAGGAGCAAATACATTATTTCTGGAGTCTTTGAGTTAGTTTAACCACCTCCCTACCATGTTTATTCAGGTCCCAAATGCGAAGGGTCTTGTCCCGTGATGCAGAAACCAAGATCAAACTGCCACTGGGTGTGAAGCTCAGATCTCTCACAACATCTTGGTGGCCAGAAAGATTCAAAAGCAGGAGCCCTGGAAGGGGAGAGAGGCACTCAGTCAGCGGGAGCAGTGGCACCCAGACTGCTCATCGCTCCACCCACCTCAGACAACTGGGAGCCTGATGGGAACAGGTCATGAAATGCCTCTCGGGACCTTATGACCTACCTGTCTGCACCTCCCAAATCTTGATCTGTCCATCATTGAGCCCTGTGGCAAGGATCAGGCAAGAGATGTCTGGCACTTGGGGATGGTGGCGTGCCCAGAGCTTCCTGCTGGGTGGAGAAGGCCACGGGCTGAAGGCCAAACCCCAAACAATCTGACCACAATCCAGTGTCTTCTCCTTTGGGCTCCCTCGTCCTTTTGTATCATTTTTGCTGCTTCGGCTTTTGGCTTCGAACCCTTTAGGAATGCTGGGAACAGCAAAGATTAGAGTCTAAATTGTTACCAAGTCAACCAACTTGTCATCCTGGGACAATTACACTCTTAAAGTCCTAGAAAGAAATTTTGGCTTTCAGTGAATTCTGTTGTGACTTTGTTTCAGTTTGGAATTCATGTAACAGAAGCTTCACTGGCCTTGGCTCAGTCCACTGGCAACAGCCCTGCAATGGGGTGACCTGCCTTATGGGATAACTAGATCACAGGTGCTCCAGGGAGCCACACACGTGCTTAGAAAGTTCTCCTGGGTTTTGGTGCATGGAAAGAAACATGTACTCGGTTTTTCCCATGAGAAAGCGTTCTTATACTATAGCCCTGGAACCAGGACAGACAGAATTAGAGCCTAAACACCAGCTGCTGTCTCCTGACTAACACCTCCCCTTCTATCAGCTCAGAAGTCCTCAAGAAGCTGGGAAATAAACCTGTCTGGCCAACAGTTTGTTGAGTAGATGTTGATTTCCACCTTCACCAAGTTCCAATCAGTAATAAGGCTCTTCCATGTACTTCCCTGGCAGAACACCCAGGGCAAGATGCAATCCGCAGAGCAGTCAACAAACAGAAAGAAGCACAGCACTGTTCAGAGGGATACTGCGGGAGATCTCTTGGCTGGAGCCCCTCCTTTTACATTCCTCTCCTTTTATATCCTCACTCTGTTCCGGGTAAGTGAAGCTCAGTCCCTGAGTCACTGGGCCCTGCCCACCTCTGTGCCCAGCACACTAAGTCTCAAAGGTACAGGCAAGTAGACAGCTCTGGGGTTTGGCCTGAAAACAGTTTACTATTTGCAACACACTTTTAGTAAATCCTGCTTTTCTGGGTGACCCTGACCTCACTCTTGTACAGCCAACTGGGGGAAATGGCGAGAACGCCAGACCCTAGTGCGATCTGATATACTTCAACGAGAGATCCTAGACTCAGAGTATATGTCCCAGACCTCTATCCATGCTCTCCCAGAAGTTCTGAGCAAATCACATTTCTGTCAACTGTATGGTGAAATCAAAAATTTTACCAAGGTCACCTGGAAAATTAGAAGAGAGGAACTGAGGCAAGTCTAGGCTAAATCAGAGGCTGAAAAACTTTGCCCGGGCCAGCAGTCTGTTTTTGTTGTAACTCCTTCAACAATCCCTTAAGTTCTCAATTTTTAAAAAATTATGGCCTAGTTAACAAATTAAAATTGTATATATTTACAATGTACATCATGTATTGGACATGTATACAAAGTAAAATGGCTAAATCAAGGTGATTAGCATTTCCTTCATTTCACAAACTTACTTTTTTTCTCCTAAGAATACTTAAGATCTACTCTTATAGCAATTTTTAAATATAAATCATTAAATATTATGTCCATGTTGTACATTAGACCTCCAGAACTCATCCCACTTAACCAAAACTCTGCAGCCTTTGACCAAAATCCCCACCCCCTCCCATTCCCCTCTGCTTCTATGAATTCAACATTTTTTAGATTCCACACATAAAAGCGCTTGGTATTTGTCCTTCTGTGCCTAGCTTACTTCATTTAGCATAATGTCCTTCACATTTGTCAATGTTGTGAAAGTGACTTGATTTAGTTTTTGTAAATAAAGTTTTCCTGGAGCCCTGCCATCGTCATCTGTGCACATACTGCCATGCTGGCAGAACTGAACAGTCCTGACAGACTTTGTGGCCCGTGAAGCCTAAAATAGTCACTATTTGGGCTTTTACAGAAAATGTTCCCTGGCCCCTGGTCTAAATGCCAAAATGAGGCTGAAAATGTGTTTTTCTGGCTAAACAATGTCAATGTGACCAATGTCTTCAGTTGGTCCTGTCCTTTACATTCACGGGCCCTCCCTGCCTGTCTGCGCTAACCAGACCTACCCGGCCCTGGTGCAGGTGAGAGCATTTGCCACCATGGGAAGGACTTAAAAAGCAGGCCATGGGAAGAACGTCAGAAAAGCTTAGAAGGTATGTTTTATCTTTTACAAAATTAGGATTTCTGTATTTGAATTAAGAGACACACCTGTAGCTACTTTACTCAAAATGTATTAAGACACATTTCCAAATTATTTCATTTTAATATAATAAGTTGAGTGTTTCTAGAAAGAGGGACAGTCATGCACCACATTACAAAAGGGAGATGTGTGAGGACTGCTCAGTTAGGGGACTCTGTTCTTGTGCCAACATCACAGAGTGTGCTTACACAACAACAGTTACAATGTCACTTGGCAATACAACCTATAGGGACCATTGCCACATGTGGTCTTTCACTGACCAAAACACCCTTAAGCAGTGCAACTCTGTACTAAAATTCCTGCTGTAGGAGTGGAGCTATTAGCTTTCTCAGGTTCACAAAATTAATCGCAGAACTGAAATTAGAACTCAAGTCTTGGGTGTCCTGGACACTCAACAAATATTCTGGAATTCTGTGTGCTGATGGATCAGGGATAGGGTGCGTGAGAGGTAGGAGGTGGGAGCGTGGGAAGGGGCTGCTGAAGGGAAGGAAGATTCATCAGCAGAACTTAGCTTAGCGTCACCTGAAATGAAAGCTTCCAAAACCTTTTGATTCTGGAAGTAGTACAGACATTTGGTTAAATTGATTATTTGGCTCAATACCTAAAGCAATTCCTAATTTTTTAATCATAACAATCTAAAGTATATAAATGCCCCAGATCCTCCCTCTCTTGGATTAAATCCAGGGGTGCTCTACCACTGAGCTACATCCCTAGCCATTTTATTTTCTAAGACAGGGTCTTGCTAAATTGCCTAGGCTGTCCATGAACTTTTTTTTTTTTTTTTTTTTTTTTTGTGGTACCAGGGATTGAACTCAGGGGCACTCGACCACTGGGTCACATCCCCAGCCCTTTTTTTTTTTTTGTATTTTATTAGAGACAGGGTCTCACTGAGTTGCTAAGTGCCTCGCCATGCTGGCTTTGAACTCGCAATCCTCCTGCCTCAGCCTCCCAAAGTGCTGGGATTACAGGCGTGCGCCACCGCGCCCGGCTTGTCCATGAACTTTTGATCTTTCTGTTCAGCATCCTGAGTAGCTGGGATTACAGGGATGACCCAGCATGCCCTGCTCCAGATTCCCACTTTTATTTTTTGTATCAGGGATTGAACCCAGAGCACTTAACCACCGTGCTAAGTCCCCAGCCCTGTAATTTTTTGGAGACAGGGTCTTGCTAAGTTGCTGAGGCTGGCTTTGAACTTGTGATCCTCCTGCCTCAGCCTCCGGAGTCACTGGGATTATAGGCTGCACCACACTGCACCTGGTTCTCACTTTTAAAGGTCTTTTTAAACAATAATTACTTCAAATTATAATAGAGAAACATAGGAAGATCTGGAAATGAAAGAATAAAAATTACACACAATTCTAACCATAATAAACATTTCACTACAGATTTTTATTTATGTGTACACTCATATATTATTAAAAAATAAATTTGGGATAATATTGCACATACATTTTTATAGTCTGCTTTCTTCAACAAACCTTATGTCATGCATTTCCTCAGGTTATTATTCTTCAAAATGTTTGATTTCCCCCAAAATCAGGTAAGTGCTCATTTAACATACTGATACTTTTCTCACTATATTAAACAATAGATACACAAAAGGGTTAATAATATTCAAATGACTTTTTCCATTTCCCTTAGTTAATACTGGAAGGATACTTTTACTAGAGTAATATATATATTTGAATATACCTAATTTTGGGGTAAACAACAGATTTTCCATTTTATTTTTTTCAAAAAATAATCTTTCAGACAATAAATGATATCAGACTTAAGCTAGATACAAAGGAGAGTCCCCTGCATTTGGAATGGGAAATCAATAAACAATAAATGTCCTCAGCATTACCAGAAGATCATTGGTGTCGTTTTTTTGAACCATCCCCGTGTCTCTTGTGGTTGCTTGTTTTTCTTGGTGTTCTTTTTTTGGTTTCTGCTTCGCTGATCGTTTTTTTTTTTGTTGTCTTCTTTGTGTTTTTTTGTCTTCTTTTTCCTGTGTCTTTGTGTTTTTGTTCTGGTCGTGTGTCTTTTGTTGGCTTCTGTTTTGGCTCTGGTCCTTCCTCCTGCGTCTTTTTCCTGCTTTTTCTCTGTGTTGGTTTTGTTTTGTTCTGTGTTTGTGTTGCTTTTTTTTTCTCTGTGTTTCTGGTTGTGCGTGGCCTCTGCCTGCGTTGTCATCTATTACTAAATCTTAAGATTACAATATGATAATCTTTAATGGCTATAAAAATATTTGGAATTGTCATAATTAACCATCCTCTATTACTAAATCTTAAGCTACCTCTGATTTTTTTCACTACTATATAATTATATAATTTCTGAGATTCCTAATAGCAAGAAGAACTTGTGTGCCAGGCGTGGTGGCGCACGCCTGTAATCCCAGCACTTGGGAGGCTGAGGCAGGAGGATCGCGAGTTCAAAGCCAGCTTCAGCAATGCCAAGGCACTTAGCAACTCAATGAGACCCTGTCTCTAATAAAATACAAAAAAGGGCTGGGGATGTGGCCCAGTGGTCCAGTGCCCCTGAGTTCAATCCCCGGAACCAAAAAAACAACAACAAAAAAAGAAGAACTTTGTGTCTGTGTGTGTGTTACCAGGAATTGAACCCAGGACCTGACCCCCTACCACTAAGCCACATCCCCAGCCCACCAGGAGACCATTTTTAAGGTCATGCCAAATTGCCTTCCTTCCAGAAACTGCACAAATTTACCCTTCTGAAGGTACAGGGGGAAACCAGTCATTTTCTCCTATATTCTCAACACAGAAGACTTCTGTGGCCAAACATGAGGGCTTTTCCCCACACAAAAGCAAACAAGCAAGCAAGCAGTTCTGCAGCAGGCACCTGATGGGTGGCTTTAGATCAATGTACTTCTGACCCTAATTCTAAGGAGATAGCCTTGGATCCCACAGGTTGAGGGCTCAGTCCCCAAGATCTCCCCTTTCTGTTACAGATGCCTACTCCCAGCCCCAGGTTGTTTTCCCTGTACTTCTGACCCACTGGCTATAAGTGAAGGTTCCTTCCCACAACCCCCCCCTCCTCAGATTCAGTTAATCTGTTAGAGCAGCAGACAGACCTCAGGAGAACGCCTTACTTATATTTTTACCAGTTTATTATAAAGAATACCAGTAAGAGTGGAAGAAATGCACACAGCAACACATATATGAAGGGGCACTGAGACTCCACACTCTCCTCAGGGCCACCAACTTGCAAAGAACCTCCAAGTATTCATTTATCTAGCTCTGAACCTAGTCTTTTTGGGTCTGATAGAAGCCTCATTGCGTAAGCATGGTTAGTTACATCATCAGCCACTGGCAATCAACTTCACCTTCAGCCCCTTTCCCTTTCCTGGAAGTTGGGGATAAAAGTCCCAACCCCCTTGCTCTCTCAGGTGACCAGCCTCCATCCCAAAGCTACCTAGGGACAGCCAGACAACAATCAACTCAACAGCACATAAAAATACACCTATTGGGCACGGTGGCGCACGCCTGTAATCCCAGCACTTGGGAGGCTGAGGCAGGAGGATTGCGAGTTCAAAGCCAGCCTCAGCAGTGGCGAGGCACTTAGAAACTCAGTGAGACCCTGTCTCTAATAAAATACAAAAAAGAGCTGGGGATGTGGCCCAGTGGTCGAAGGCCCCTGAGTTCAATCCCCAGTACCAAAAAAAAAAAAAAAAAAAAAAAAAAAAAACACCTATCACGGTGGAGACCCCAAGGATTTGAAGAGTTGTGTGCCAGCAACAGAGACTGGTAATGTTAACAAAGTATTAATAATAATCACAGTATCACATCCTTCAACCCTAGCAGTGTGCACACTCTTCTGGCAAACTCCTGTCAACATCAGAGAAACAAGTTTCAGACTGAACTATTCAAAAGCTTAAATCTAACCTACAATTATAAGAAATATCCAAAGCAAGCTGGGCGCAGTGGCCCAGGCTGTAATCCCAGCTGCTAGGGAGATGAGGCAGGATTGCTAGTTCAAAGCCAGCCTCAGCAATGGCAAGGTGCTAAGCAACTCAGTGAGACCCTGTCTCTAAATAAAATATACAAAAGGGCTAGAGATAGGCTCAGTGGTTAAGCGCCCCAGGGTTCAATCCCCAGTACAAAAAGAAAAAAAAATGCCTAAAGCAAAACAAATAAGACCTCAAGAACTGGCTGAATTGAATGTACTTCAGAATTTCTGGCCTCTAGCTCATTGTCAGGCAAATAATTGAAACAAAAGTTCCCACAATAAATAAGAGCAGACATAGAGTGGCCCCAAGACGCACAAAAAGATACAAATGTATCCAACATAATGCCCTACATAACATTCCCTGGGACCTGTCTGTTCCAGAGAAAGAAAAACTTGAGCATCAGAAACTTAACCAAGTCAACAAAGAAAAGAAAAACACTCAATTTTAAAATGGTCTAAAGATCTAAACAGATATTTCTCCAATGAAGATATACAAAGAGCCAAAAAACACGTGAGAAGGCGCTCCACACCAGTAAGGACCAGGGAAATGCAAATCAAAACCTCTGACATTCCATTTCACATCCATTAGTATGCTATGCTGAAATCAAACAGACAACAAGTGCTGGTGAGGATGTAGAGAATTTGGAATCCAAACACAAAGTTGGCAGGATTGTAAAATGGTGCCACCACTTTGGAAAACAGTCTGACACTTCCTCAGTTAAACATTGAAAACACATGCCCACACAAAAACTCTACATGAATGTTCACGCAACACTATTCATAATAGCAAAAAAAAAAAGAATCTAAATGCCCATCAATGAAAAACATATAAACAAAATTTGGTATCTCCACATCATATAATAATTATTTGGCAATAAATGGAAAGGTACTAATACGCACTACATTATAAACTATGAAACATTATGCTATGAGAATCTGATCAAAAAAGCCACATATTCTAAGATTCCACTAACAAGAAACATCCACAAAAGGTAAATTTAGAAAGAGGGTAGTTGCCAGGGGCTGGAGGTGCTCCTGCAGTCAGTACAGGAAGCTGAATATGGTTATTCGCACCTCTGTGAATACGCCAAAAGCCACCGTATTGTACATTTTAAATTGGTGAACTGTATGGGGTATAAATTACATCTCAATAAAGTAAAGAAAAAGCAGGGGGTTATGACAACCTTGACAGAACTGAATTTCCCACTCACAGGATGTGGCATTCTGCAAACTTCAGCGATAACTCCTGAACTGTTCGGCCCTCTTCCCTCTGCTGTTTTTCGACAGGGAGACCCCCAAGAAAGGGAAGTGATTTGGGAAAGCGCCCTCATTCTTTTGGGTACAAGGAGTACTTACAACTGCTCCTCCAGTGGCCAGGGAATCAGCTTGACGATGCAGTGTCCTTGAGACCAGGCAAACCAGGAGCCGTCCGGGGAGAAGGCCACACTCCAGGTTTCACAGCTGGACTTCCAATCGAATTGGTGGGGGCGCCCGGGCTTGAGTTCTGCCAGCAGCAGCGGTTCCTCTGCGGCAGGAGACAGCATGCTTCAAAACCACTCTCACTCCCTGGAGGGCCTCGAGGAAGCTGCATTCTCCAAGAATGTAGCTTTGGATCCCAAGAGGGAGTTGTCATTTAAATGACCTAGGGTAATCAGTGACCACAGGCCACATTCCACCAGGGTTACTCAGTCCCACCCCTCCCAGTTGCCAGTTAACCATGACTCAAGAGTCACCTTTAGGTGGGTGGGTGAACTCACTGAATGGAGGCCTCATTTTCCTATGAATGCCTCAGCAGGAAGAAGGTGGAGAGGCATCCAGGCCAGGACTATGTTGGATGACACAAAAATATTCAGCTATGTTAGACTTGCTAGATGGCTCCACAAAAGCAAGGCCCACCAACCAGTTTCAGGTTGCCACGCTCTCATTCCCAGCACGCCCCCATCAGCAAAGCTACAAGTGTGCAGTCCTTGCCCTTGCTCTTCTTGCTCAGACCTACTGATTAGGCCTCCCCTATCTCCTCTAACCCAGACCTTTCACAAGTCTCCTGATTTTCCCACCCCTAGAAAGCCTGCCAGAGCTGAAAACATCCATCACACCACTTTTTTTCCCCCCCAATACATTCCCAGACTCTCACCTGCCTACTAATAAAAGTGGCTGAGGGGGCTGGGGTTGTGGCTCAGTGGTAGAGCTCTCGCCTAGCACGTGTGAGGCGCTGGGTTCGATCCTCAGCACCACATAAAAATAAAAGTATTGCGTCCAACTACAACTAACACAAAATATTTTTTTTTTTAAACGCGGCTGAGCCCAGGGCTTCTGCCACCCCACCCTAGGCCCGCCTCCTTTCCATTACACCTCCCCACCCTGCAGGCCACACAGATCTGCTAGACAATCCCTTTCAAGTTCACACCAGGCCCCTTCCCTGCTTACAAGAATCCCACCTAGATTTAAAACTGAGATGCATTTTCCATTCTCACACTACCCTGTTTAATTCTCTTCTGCTGCAACCAGCATTTAAGCACACTCTTCCAATACCACCAAGATGATTCCACCCTTATTTCTCCCAGGGCCTCCTGTGAGGATAGGTACTGCACAGGTACTTCCTTCATGGACTAAATGGCAATTCCTAGTTCAATCCTGTAATTCTGAAAGATGCTCCATGGCTGATAAGGTCTATAAGCTAAAGGCCTTCAGAATGGATCTTCTGGCCCCTGTGATTGTGATACACACTAAGAGAAAAAGTGATCTCCATCCTGGATGAGGTCACTTGTGCATGTACGTTTGTTCCACTTCAAGAGTTCCAGACTTTGAACTTTCATGGCTACCAGATAAAATACTAACTTAAACAACCTATATTTTAAGGCTCATCTTTACAAGTCTTCCTACATTTTTTACCTCTATGAAATCAGATGTATTTTATAATCCACAACTTTTCTTAAATAGGCAGTATTTTTTTTTTTTTTTTTTTTTTTTTTTTTTTTTGCAGCTCTGGGGATTGAACCCACTGAGGGCTTTGCAAATGCTAGGTAAACAGGCGTGCGCCACCTCGCCCGGCTAATAGGCACTCTACCCACTGAGCTACCTACCACTCCACCCCCCCCCTCCTTTTTTTTTTTTTTTTTTTTTTTTTTTTTTTGGTGGTGCTGGGGATTGAACCCAGGGCCTTATACACACAAGGCAAGCATTCTACCAACTGAGCTATGTCCCCAGCCCTTAATTTTGAGACAGGGTCTCACCGTTTCCCAAGCTGACCTAGAGCTTGTGATCCTTCTGCCTCAGCCTCCAGAGCAGCTGGGATTACAGGCCTGCACCACTCACACCCAGTGCCAGCGAAATAAGCAATATCAGTGGCACATAATGGTAATACAATCCAAGGTACCTTTTTTTTGGTACCAGGGATTAACTCAGGGGCACTCGACCACTGGGCCACATCCCCAGCCCTTTTTTTGTATTTTATTAGAAACAGGGTCTCACTGAGTTACTAAGGTTACCAAGTGCCTCGCCATTGCTGAGACTGGCTTTGAACTCTCCATCTCCTGCCCCAGCCTTCCAGGTGCTGGGATTACAGGTGTGCACCACCATGCCGGCTAATCCAAGGTATCTTGAAAGTGCAACAGATGGTAAAGAAAACACACACACACACACACACACACACACACACACACTTTTTCCAGTATATGTACCACAGGAAAAAAAATGCTTTTGTTTTAAAAAAATCACCTTGGCTAGAAATTCTTTCTTTAAATGTGATTTTAATAAATGATATCAGGCCACTGTAAAGAGAACATCCATTCCTTAAGGTCTTATGTGGAAATCTAGGCTTTCGTATGTATATGTGGTCTGTCTAAACTGGTATTTGTGTAGACCAAGGTTTTTTATTTTTATTTTTGGTAATGGGGATTGAACCCGGGGGTGCTTAACCACTGAGCAACATCCCAAGCCTTTTTTATATATTTTATTAGAGACCGGGTCTCCCAAGTTGCTAACTGCCTCACTAAATTGCTGAGGCTGGCTTTGAACTCATGATCCTCCTGCCTCAGCCTCCCAAGCCACTGGGATTACAGGGCATGAGCCACCTGGCCTGGCCTGAAGTCATTCTTCCTAGAAATGTGTATGTGTGATCCTTCCCTTTACACAATCCCATCTGTATGAATACACTTTTGTGGATGTGATGTTCATATGGTAAGAAGTCCTCTTGTATTCTAAGTCCAACACAGGTCTCTTGAAGTATTCAGAAATCTGCCACCATTTCCTTCAATGATATTATATCTAGATATTTTCCTATGGTGACATCTGCTCTCCTTGTTTCCACGCTAGCCCCCACCATCCCTCCTCACTTCCCACATCTACTGTTTTTTTCATGTAGGCCAGGGGCTCTCAAGGGGTAACTTTGCCCCTTGAGGGCTTGTCACAGTGCCTGCAGACATTTTCAGTTGTCACCACTAAGGATGTCACATCTATTGTGTAGAGGCCAGGGATGCTGCTCAATATCCTACAATGCATGGGACAGACACCCCCACAAAGTATTATCTGGCCCAAAATGTCAATAGTGCTGAGGTTCAGAAATACAGATGTAGTCATATTAAATGACACTGACGGATCTGGAAGAACACTTCAGTAGGGCTGGAAGAAAATTCCTTTAATCCATCCTGATCATGTTCATACTCTGCTCACATCCTCTCCTACATGCTCACTATCCATCCCTGTGGCCTCGCTCTACACACTATCAAATAGGTTACATTGATTTCTTTTACCTCCCTGATCAAACCCATTAGCAAGTTCAATCAAGTCTGTTTCCAGAAAATTTGCCAAATCTACTTCACTCCATCTCCACAGCTGCTATCCTTCCCACTTCTTAGAGTAAGATTCAAACTCCTACCTGCCCTAAAAGTCCTGCATTACCTGGCTCCTGCCTCTCCTCTTCCTGTTACATCCAGGACCCTGGCCACCTACCTCCTGACTGTGCTCAATTAGTTCCTACCTAGGGACCTTTGTGCCAGCTATTCACTTGGAGAATGCCCCTCTATGTCTGATACTTACCCCAGTGACAACTTCTGGAGTTGTCTGACCCTAGTCAATCTCCTTCACAACTCACTTTCTTTGCAACACTCATCACCACTTGACTGGCACATCTCCCCCACTACCATCCTGTCCACTACACTGCAGGATCCTTGTTTATCCCCAGTGCTAGCAGAGTTCCTGGCAAACAGCAGGCAGTCTATAAATATTGGTGAATGAATATACATGGTATAGGTCTTTAAATATAAACAAAACAAAGTCCCTTAAACTACTATGATGCTTTAAGACAAACATTTCACATGAAATCCTTCTTCAACATCAGCCTACTGAAAATGTACACTCTATTTCTGTGATTTAGGGATTTAATCTCTTGCTATTTCAGTTCAGGAATTCAGGCGCTAAAAGAAGAAAGAACCCAGTGACTCCTGTTAAGGAGTTTGAGCCCAAACTAAACTTGGCTACAGGAAAAGAAAACCATAATTAGTGCAGAACTTGAAAACAAAACAGAATAGAGCTGAGAGGACCAGCTTCATTTGGGATTGTACCTGCAGTGTCCCTTCTTGGTTTGAAACAGGGTTTTATTTTAATTGAAAAATATTGTGTTTATAGTATACCACCCAGTGTTTTCACATACAGTATGCATTACTTCACATACTTTCTTTTGTAATAAGGACACTTAAAAATCTCTCAGCAATTTTCAAGCATATGATATAGAGTTCTTTATTAACTATAGTTACCATAATGTACCATAGATCATTCTGAACTTATTTCTCCTAAATTTTGTAACCTTTAATCAATATCTCCCCAACCCCCTCCCCCTCCACACACACACACACACACACACACACACACACACACCTTTAAGGGTTTTCCAATTAAACAATGGACATGTTTGGACAATCAGGTCAAATGGAAAGACATTTATTATGGATTCTCTTCCATGCAAGGGAGTTAGCCTTAACAGGAAGCTCAGAGAATTCTCCTGCCTCAGGACCTTGGCATTAGCCATTTCATGGGCCTGGGAAGGATTGCCTGGCTGTTCCATCATATCATACAGGGATCCCCGTATCTAAAGTGAACCTGTCATTTTCCTTTACCCATTTAATTTTCTTATTAATTATCACTGATACTTTGACTGCTTTCATGTATTTATTGTCTATTTTTTCCCCAACCCACCTACACTTGCCTATCTCTTCACTGCTATTGGGCTGCTCTGCTCAACACAGTAAGCACACAGTTACTGATCACTTAAAAGGCGTAGCAAGTCTGGAGACAGGCTATTAAGTATAAAATACACACCATATTTCGAAGACACAGTACAAAAAGACACTGAATAATCCAATGATTTTTATTTGATTACATAAATGAATCAAATTGCAACGATAATATTTTAGATGTAGTGGATTGGAAGACATAATTTTTAGATTAATTTCACGTTATTTTTAAAAAATGTGGCTACTATCAGAACTTTTAAAATTACCTATATGTATGTGGCTCTTATTTTCCTTTTTTTTTTTTGGCAGTATTGGGAATTCAATCTAGGGCCTCACACATGCTAGGCAAGTGCTCTATGACTGAGCAACATCACCAGTCCTTTTTATTTTTTGAGACAGGTTCTCCTAAGTTGTCTAGGCTGGCCTCAAACTTGTGATCCTCCTGCTACAGCCTCCTGAGTAGCTAGGATTACAGAGTACGTCACACCCTGCTCTATACTTTATTTCTGTTGGCCAGCAACAGTCTAGAGAGTGCCTTGCACATAGTAGACACTCAATAAATGTTTGAATGAATAAATGAATTCAAACCATTGCTCTGAAGATTTCTACTATTGTCCATTGTAATCCCTTTACAATAGGTTTTATTCAGTTTGAAAGCAACACAAAACTCTCTGGCCTTTTTTTTTTTTTTTTTTTTTAAAACACAGTAGCTTGGCAGCTCTCAACAGTTCTGCCCACACTGGCAAACACAGTTGTCAATCATGAGGAAAAACCCAGAACTGGAAACAGATTCCTGTTAAAAACGCAGGTTAAGCCCTGCGCGGTGGCGCACGCCTGTAATCCTAGCACTTGGGAGGCTGAGGCAGGAGGATCACGAGTTCAAAGCCAGCCTCAGCAATGGCGAGGCACTTAGCAACTCAGTGAGACCCTGTCTCTAATAAAATACAAAAAAGGGCTGGGGATGTGGCCCAGTGGTCGAGTGCCCCTGAGTTCAATCCCAGGTACCAAAACAAACAAACAAACAAACAAACAAACAAACAAAAAAACCGCAGGTTAAGTGCCCCTGAGTTCAATCCCTGGTACCAAAAAAAAAAAAAAAAAAAAAAAAAAAAAAACCGCAGGTTAGCTTCAGATTGTCTTTCAGATTTAACTATAAGGAATCAATGGAAATGACTGCGAAAGCTATAAAAAAGATACTCCAAGATCCTGTTAAACAGTAATGGGCCGTTTAAAAGGAGTTCACTGAAAAGAAAGCCCTTATCTAGATGGGAAGGGGAAAGAGCTGCCTTTACACCTTTTTGACTGCCTGGCTCCAGCAAACAAAGAAATGTCACTTCCTAAATTAAAAAGTAACACCACCCCAGGGAAAAGCCGGATTTGCAACCAACCCACCCGCAGTAACAAGCCACCAGGAACCAAAACGAAGCTTGAACTTCACTCCAAGATGCTCTCTGGAACAAATTCTGAGCCTTAGCCCTGGACCCCTTCTGAGAAGTTCCCTTAAGGAAAGTGCTTTTAAATTTTCAGTTAAGGACTCTCAGAATAAATCTCAAATCCACCCCAAATTTCTTTATACGCAGGAAATGTGGGCAAGGAGGTCAGCCCAGGGAAACCTAAGAGACGCTTCTCGAGGTTTCTGCCTTTGTATAACCACCACACCTTTTCCACTGAGACGGTGTTCCTTTGAGCTGGATGGAAGTACATCCAATACTGGGGCTTCCACTTGTTTCTGACAGTGAGGAGTGTTAACAAGGACGGGCAAGTACTGGACCTCATCCGTGGGGCTACACTACACTTGCCAGATCCTAAGTGTCACTGGCCATCGGCATCCCCAGCCCCACCCCATCCAATTAACTCTCCGGAGGGAGCGGCCCGGACAACCCGTAGGAGCAGGCACGTCGGGAAGCACCCAGCCACCCACCGAGGCGGGCACTGCTATTATCCGTCTTGCAGGGACAAAACCGAGACGTGGGTGGGGGTGGTTAAGCGGCTTGTCCCCGAGCGCGGTCGCCCAGCGTGGGGAGCGCAGCCGACTCCCACCCAGGCTGCGGGCGCGTCCGGGCCCCGGGCACCCACCCCCTGGGGTCCTCTTCCAGGGCTTGGCGCTGCCCACGCTCCGGGGCTGGGGCTCCCCGGCCGCAGCCGCCCGTCCGCCCGGGTCCCGGCGGCGGCGGAGTCGGGTGGCGGCCGCTGACAGCGAAAGTGAAACAAAGCTGGGCGCCCGCGCGCTCCCCGCCGCCCCAGCCCCGCGCGCCGCCCCGGCCCCGCGCCCAGCGCGCCCGCCCGCCCGCCGCGGGTCCCCGCCCCTCCCTGGGGAACGGGCCTCGGCTCCGCGCGGCGGGAGCGGGCGCGCCCGGCCCGACTCACCTCCGGCCTCCATGGAGGACGCGCGCTGCTTGCGCGGCAGGCGACGGGCGCCTCAGCCCCCCGGGCCGCTGGCCCTCATGCCGCCCCCGCGCCGGCCCCGGCCCCGGCCCCCTCCCCGGCCCCGCCGCTGCCGCGCCCGCCGCCACCCGGAGAGGCCATCAGCTGCTTCCCGTCACATGGCGGCGGGCGCGGGCGGGGACGCGCGGGGGCGGGGCGGGCAGGATAACAGCGGGGGGGTGGGGACGCGGCGGAAGGAGACGGGGCGGGGCCGAGATCTTGGCGGAAGGAGACGGGGCGGGGCCGAGGGCGGGGCGTGAGCCGCGGCGGAAGGGGACGGGGCGGGGCCGAGGGGCGGACCCGGGGTGCGAGAAGAGGGGGCGGGGCCTGGTGAGGGCGGGGCCGAGGGGCGGACCCGGGGTGCGAGAAGAGGGGGCGGGGCCTGGTGAGGGCGGGGCCGGAGGAGGGGCGGGGCCGAGACCGCGTAAAAAACGAGCTGGCTGAGAGGGGCCAGAGTGAGGCTGGGAAGGCACGCGGGCTGGTCAGGCTCGGGGGTCGGAGGATCGGGGTCGCGAGCCTGGCGAAACCGGGCCGGGGGCTCACGATCTAGCTAAAACCTGCGGCGTGGGGGTAGCAGAGTGGGGTCGCAGGGAAAAGGGACGATGGGAGCTAGGGAAAGGCCGGGGGAGCGGACTCGGGGGTGGCGGCGAGGGGCAGGTGAAGAGCCGCGCTCCGGGGACGCCGACTAGATAGTGGGGCGCGGGGCCCGCGGGGAAACGACGAGGAGGGCGGGAGCGGGGCGCGGGCGCAACGCGGGCCTGGGGAAGCGGGGATGAGGGGCGGGAGCAGAAAGGGGGTGGTCGCGGAGCGGGGGCCGAGAGAGGCACGGGAAGCGGGGAGGTGAGAGCAGGGGCGAGGGGCCTGATCCCCCGCCCCCGAGAATGTCCCGCTGTCCGCCTGTTCTCACCTTGGACACTGCCCCTGTGCGGTCAGTTAGCTGGCCTCCTAACATTAAGGAACCAGGGGAGGAGTGAGGAAGGAAGACTCAGAAATGGCTTTTACAAGTCACCTTGTCCTCTGTAGTCCTTGATGGCCTTGGAGTTTCTCACTGGGTCCAGCCAGTTTTAGTCCCCCAAATGCTTTCCATCACTCTCCACTTTAGGGTTGCCCTGCTTTAACGTTGTTGGTTATTTTAGCAGTGCCTATTTTGTGAGCCCAGCCCGGTTCACCCCCTTTTACCCTCTGGTCCAGGAGTACCTCCTCTTCACCCCATTTCTCCTCAGGCCGCCCGGGTTACACCTGTGCTTGGTTGCCCTATTGTTCAGTTTTGGATCCCATCTCTTCACATCCAACTTGTTCTCTGGCTGCCTGCCCGTTTCTAGCTGCCCACTTGAACCTTGCCAGACCCTGTGAGCCACACTCCACTTTCCGCTGGGCATTTTTGTTTTTTACCCAGCTCTGAACCTACACTTTTATCCCCAGTCCCAGTGTTGGTGTCCTCTCCCAGGGTTCCTGTTTTCTCTATCACCTAGCGTCCTTAGGTCCCAATGTTATTCTCTGATCTCCTTTGCCCAACCCTCCACTTTTTTAAAAACATAGCTCCAGCCAGTTTCCTACACCCCCAACCTCTGCCATTTTTCTCTTCTTGGATTTTCTCCTCTCCATTCTTTGTCTCCCAAATTCCCCACTACTCTGGAGTCTTCAGGTCCTCATGTTGTTTTGGTGTTTGTTTGAGATGCTGGGGATTGAACCCAGGGCCCTGCATAAAATGGTAGACAAGCAAAACTGTTTTTGTTTTGGTTTTTCTGGGTTGGGGGGGGGGGGGGGCTGCAGATTTTACCCAGGAATGGTAGGCAAGCAAAGCAATGTTTTTGTTTTTCTAGGTGTGGGGGACTAGGGATTTAACCCAGGGCCAGTTTACCATTGAGCCACATCCCTAGCCCTTTTATTTTGAAACAGCGTCTCACTAAGTTGCTTAGGACCTCACTAAGTTGCTGAGGCTGGCCTTGAATTTGTGATCCCTCCTGCCTAAACCTCTGGAGCCGCCACAGTATCCAGCTAATGTATATCTTGATGTATTCCTTATGTATAGTCATGGAAAAGAATCAAATAGTGACGGGAACAACATTGTTTCCAATATTAGGAAAGCCAGTAAAAAAATTTTATTTTAGTCTGGCAAACTGGTTTTCATCAAATCTTTACATTTACTAGTCAGCTCTAAATCAAAAATCACTGAAACGTTTATTTAAAAATAATTTTATTCCATATCTTAAAAAAATCCATAAGCTCATAACTAATTTCTCCCAACTTTTTACCCACCAAATATTAAAATGTAAATAATGCAGAGGAATCTGCTTATTTTTCTTTGCAGCAGTTTCTAGCCAGTCCCATGATGAGAATATATGTTGGCACTTATTGCATCATAATAAATTCTGCCCAGCAACGATAATTCTCCAAGTTTCAGTGCACAAGTTATAGAAATTTTCCATCACGTATTTCCCTGCTGCAGTTATAGGTCCTGTATGTGCTTGTAAGAAATGCAGCTAATATCAAAGCCGCAGGACTTCAGAGCCCCCTCCCAGTGTCCAACAGGTTTTAAGGAAAAGCAATGTAATTGTAATAGCCCTGAAATGTTTATCTTCCTGGTTCTGATAAATATTATCTCATAGTCTCTGAATTAACAATACATGCAGATAACATTTTTTCAAGTCCAGCTTGGACTTTGCCACACAAAGGCTGTATGTAACCTACTGTTGACATGCTTGTGAATTTGGGTGTGGATCATGTTAAAAGGGGAAAAAGAGCTCCAGTTCTTCATCCACCCTTAGAACAAGAAGAACTTCAGTGCCTGGGCTCTTTAACTGACCCAGCATATATATGTGACCACAGGACTGATATAAGTGACAACACTCAGAGCTCAGGTGGGTCAGGGCTTCACAGCGTTTGGCACCAAGCCCTTGAAGCTCCCATTTGCTAGTGGAAAAACCCTCAACTATTTCCTATCATTATGTGTGTGGGCAAAAGGAAGTTGTGGAAAATACCCCAGTGATATTGCAAAACATTACATTCCTAGCTAGTGGTTCCCTCCCCATAATTTTGTCTTTTGTTCTTTCTTTGAGATGCCTTTGTATAGTGGACCCTTTAATTTAGAGAGACTAGTCAGCCTCCAGTGAGTTCAGAAGCAACCTGAGCATCTCATTCTGAAATGACACCAACAGTTTGCAGAGTGATCCAGTCCAAGAGCTACTAGGCAACAAAGGACTGAACCAAGTAGAAATATAATTCACAGCTGTTTCTGAGGGATACAAATTGTCACCAGCTCCAAACTCTCAATTGTCCCAATTGAGTTGGGAACAGGGAACACATCTAGTGATTTTCTCAGTGTAGTCTCTTCCTCCAGAAAAAAAAAACACACCTTTTCAACCACACCTGCAGGTTACTTGGGAAAACCAGCTCCTCATTTTGGGAATCCCAGTTCCTTCCCGGTATTGGAGAAGGGAAGTTCACTTTTTTTTTTTTTTTTTTTTTTTTTTGGTACCAGGGATTGAACTCAGGGGCACTCGACCACTGGGCAACATTTGGCCCTTTTCTGTATTTTATTTAGAGACAGAGTCTCACTGAGTTGCTAAGTGCCTTACCATTGCTGAGGCTGGCTTATGAACTCACGATCTTCCTGCCTCAGCCTCCCGAGTCCTGGGATTACAGGCCTTCGCCACCACAGCTGGGAAGTTCACTTTTAAGCCCTAGTTCTTGCCCATTGGAGCAGAATAGGCAACATTGACTCAGAGTACAAATTCAAGTGCAAATTCAAGTCAGATGTTCATGATTAGCCCACATCCATTGCACCTTTATATGGTCCCTGATTTCAAGGGACTTGGATGAAATCAGGGGGGAAAGAAAACAAAATCCACTCAAGGATCTACTGGAAGCCTTAGCAACCCAAACTCGTCACATGGCATTTTCATTTGCAACTTAGTGTTGTTGATCAGTATATCCTCATAATATTCGAAAGAATTAAGATGAAGCAAGTTTTCCCATTATAGAGGGGAGAGAAACTGAGGCTGGGTGGACAGGGTTTGTCCAAGGAGTTCTTATCACCTAATACTCTTAAGAAATGTGCCTCCTGCCTCCTTTCAAAGCAAGAGAAGAATGAGAAAAGCTGAAAGCTAATCCCAGGTCCATCCCCTAGGAGGCTTTTATGTAACTGTGAAGCCCTGCAAAATGTGAGTTTCTAATGAAAGGCACTTCCTCTTATCAGTTCCTCTTTTGTAAAGAATTATACCTCCAGGGGGGAGAAGCTCCCCCTGAGCTCTGACAATGGCCTCTTGGAAACTATTCTACAAAGAACTAAAGTGTCTGTAGCAGCTCCTAGTTTACAGTGAACAGGTTTTTCTTCCACTAGGGAAGACAAAGAGTGTAACTAATATCTACGGAGCACCTCCTAGGCGCTTTCACGCCCCAGATTGCTTCATTTAATCCTCGACATAAGCCTGGCTCCTAGGAATTATTTCACCCATTTCACAAATGAGGAAAACTGAGGCTTGGTGAGAGGTAAAGAGACATGCCCAAGCCCACGGAGCACAGGAGGGTCAAGGCCCAGGCTGAAGCCCAGGTGGGTCAGACCCAAACACCTCCCTCTGACTTGCTTTGGTAGCGGACATGTCACCTTTCCCAGGGAACTGCCATTTGCCTGGTTTCTCACCTGGACAGCAATAAAGGAAGTTTCCCTGTCACCCCATGGTGTTCCCTTTTGTGCTGGGGCAATGGCCAAGAGCACAGAGACCAAGTGCTGCTCCACCTGTGCTCTCTCCAAATCCCTGTCAGTCACAGGATATCAGACAGGATAGATAGAGCCAGGAGAGACAGCAAAAATGGCACCTCAGATGCCAACTGCAACTCCCCCCACCCCCAACTGCTCCTTCCCACAGCTTTTTACATCACTGAGGAAACTTACATCAAATTAAACCAATTGAAAAAAAAAATGGAAGGAAAGCTACGTGTCCGCTTTTCTCCGCTGCTGGGAGACCCCAGGTGTTGCTAATGCAGGCAGGATGCGAGTCAAGTCCAAGGTGAATGAAGGGCTCTGCAGAGCCTCCCACGTTTTCCAGACAACGGCCAGTCCTCTTCTTCAGACTGGCCTGTCTTCTTCTTGAATGATGTCACTGTGTTGCTCACTGATGTCATCTGTTCAGGGGGAAAAAACAGACCTCGACTGAGTAACCTCCAGAGTGTGACTGTTGCCACGCCCTTCCTGATTTCTCCTCCTTTCCTGCTGAGCCACGGAATGGGAATTCAAGGGCCGCATTCTCCTGTTCTCTTAATTCAAAGTCCTCTAGATCTGCTGGATGTTTTACCCATCATGCTCCTGCCCCTTCCTCCTTTCTCTTGCTGAAACTCCACTGTCTTAAAGACTTGCCCCACCTTCACCTCTTCTGCGAAGCTTCCCCTGATGGACATCGCCCTCTGAGCATGCATCCTCCTCTGAGGTCCTGTAATTCTTAAACACATCGGCCACCAGGCAATTAATCTGATCCTTCCTGTGATAGCTCCTCTACTGCAATCCGCAAGCACTGGTTAAATCTTGCTTCCGTTTCAATTTTCCACATACATTTCCAGCTGTTTATCCCAACCGGTCTTATAAAACTCCCTGCACAGAGACACTATGGGTCTTTTCTTTTCTATCCAACAATGCCAATGTCGTGCCTTTCCTAGAGCAGGTCTTGATAAGTGTTTGTCACCTTGATTTCTGTGTTAGTTAATGCGTATTGAGTATCCCTGACCCACTATGCTAAGGACCATGAGGGTTTCAGATTTCAGATTTTGGAATATTTGTGTATGTCTTGAGGATGGGACCCAAGTCAAAATACAAAATCTAGATGGGTACAGTGGCGCAGACCTGTATCCCAGCTGCTCCAGAGGCTGAGGCAAGAGGATCGTGAGTTCAAAGCCAGCCTCAGCAATTTAGCGAGGCACTAAGTAACTCAGCGAGACCCTGTCTCTAAATAAAACATAAAAAAGGGCTGAGGATGTGGCTCGGTGGTTGAGTGCCTCTGAGTTCAATCCCCAATACAAAAAAAAAAAAAAAAAAAAAAAAAAAAACTAGTTATGTTTCATATATTCCTTTTATACATGGCCTAAGGCAATCTTATATTTGTAATAATTTTGTACACAAAACAGAATTTGTATACATTGAACCATTAGACCTATGGTATCATCATTTGGGCACTCAAGAGAGTTTTCCATTTTGGATTTTGGGGAATGGAATGTTCAGCCTACACAAGATTCTCAGGTTCTAGACTAAATATTTGCAGGCTTTAAAAAAACTGATAGGCATGGTGGCGCACGCCTGTAATCCCAGCACTTTGGGAGGCTGAGGCAGGAGGATCGCAAGTTTAAAGCCAGCCTTAGCAATGGCAAGGCACTTAGCAACTCAGTGAGACCCTGTCTCTAATAAAATACAAAGAAGGGCTAGGGATGTGGCCCAGTGGCAGAGTGCCCCTGAGTTCAATCCCCGGTACCAAAAAAAAAAAATCTACTTATTCACCATGTTTACTTTCTGCCTTGACTTCCTGGAAGCAATTCTTACAGCATTCATTCTTGCTGGGTGCTGTGGCGCACACCTGTAATCCCAGCACTTGGGAGGCTGAGGCAGGAGGATCGCGAGTTTAAAGCCAGCCTTAGCAATGGCAAGGCACTTAGCAATTCAGTGAGACCCTGTCTCTAATAAAATACAAAGAAGGACTAGGGATGTGGCCCAGTGGCCGAGTGCCCCTGAGTTCAATCCCCAGTACAAAAAAAAAAAAAACAAAAACAAACAAACAAAAAAAAACTGAGCTTGCTCCTTAGAGGTCTCCTATGGGTATTCACTGCCCAGATCCCAGAGCACAGCAGGAAAGGGCTCACCTTGTAGATCCTGGAGTCCATTTCCCATCTGTTCCAAGTTCCCATTCACCAATGCGGTCACTCTGTGAATGTGGCCATGCGTGTGTATTTCTTTTGGCAACTCCTCTCTCTCATTTGTCTCCTCCTCCTCCTCTCTTCCTCCTCTGCAGCATCCTCCTCTTCCTCCTCTTCCTCTTCTGAATCCACCAATACCATGACATCACCCATGTCTTGTCCCCTAATTTCCGGAGCAGGAAAAACAATCAAGAAGGCATCTTATTTTTCTTGGCAAAACCAAGTACTTGGCAAACCCCTAGTACAGTGGGGGACACTTCCTCATGCACCCTGTACGGCCAAGTCATGAGACCACGGTGTGGATGTGACCTCACAGAGATGCAGGCGCAGTTCAATGGGGACTGAACTCAGAGGCACTCAACCACCGAGCCACATCCCCAGCCCTTTTTTATATTTTATTTAGAGACCATCAGATCTTTATCATTCTGTTCCTGCTTCCTGAGCAGGTGACCACGTTGTCTGTTATAGTTTGGATATGAAGTGTCTCCCCAAAGCTCCTGTTAATGCAGGGATATTCGGAGGTAAAATGATTATATCATGAGAAATGTAACCTAGTCAGTGCGTCCTAGTTTGAGTGACTGGGTGGTAGCTCTGGCAGGTGGGCATGGTGGGAGGAGGTGGGTCACTGGGACCATGCCCTGGAAGGGTGCCTCTTCCCTGTGTGCCCCCCCACGACACAGTTTCTGACCCTGCTATGAGCTAGCTGTTCTCCTCTGTAGGACCCTTTCCTCATGATGTGCGGCCTCATCTGGGGCCCAGAGCAAAGGAGTAAGCCATCTATTGATGGATACCTTGGAAATCATGAACCCCAAATGAACTTTTCCTCTTCTAAGTTGTTCTTAAAGGTTTTTTGGGTTTTTTAAAAATCTTATTTATTTATTTTGATGTGGTGCCTCATACATGCTCTACCACTGAGCTACAACTCCAGCCCCCAAGTCGTTCTTGATGGGTATTTTGGCCATAGCAATGCAAAAGCCAAGTACAACAGTCTCCCAGGCCACCACCATTTCAGTGACCCACACAGCATGTATATAAATGCTGCCATCTCTCCTGAAATGCCCTTATTCTGTTCCACTTAGTGAGCTCTCCTGCACTTCATTATTCAAGGCCCAGGACAGGTCCTCCCGGATTTGACTCCCCAGGAAAGCCTTGAACTACACATGCATTTGGAGCCCACGCCCAGTGGCTTAGCATTTAACTGCTCCCTCCTTACCACGAGCTTTGACTACCTAACCAGACTGTGCATTTCCTAAGGAAGAATATGTT
The DNA here is from genome assembly GCA_025594165.1 of Tamias sibiricus. NCBI lineage: Eukaryota > Metazoa > Chordata > Mammalia > Rodentia > Sciuridae > Tamias > Tamias sibiricus. The sequence goes on from CM046664.1 coordinate 14,271,864, forward strand.
CCCTGGGCCAATCCCAGCCCTAGAAGTGCCACATTCTTGTTTCATCCCCCATCCCCCTCCCTCCACCCCCCTTCCCCGCTACAACTCCTCTGCGGAACAGATGACGGGAGAAGGCTCAGAGAAGGTTAAGAATTGTCCATGGGCACAGGACTTGGGAACGGCACAGCTGCAGTTTGAACCCAGGTCCACTAATGAATGCCAAAGCCTTTCCCACAATGCCTCAGTGCTGCCTCTTGTAAAGAATAAGAGATTCACTGGGACAAGGGCCCTCAGGTGCAGGACAGACAGTAAAGGGAACGGTTTCCCAAACAGACAGTTCCAGAACAATAATATCCACCATCAAAGAGGTATTCATTGTCAAGGTCTTTGCTCCCACCCAAGACCTCTGGAAATGAAACACATGTGTTCCCCCTGTCGGGGTCTCCTCCGGGGTAGAGGCTTCTGGGAATGCCCCAACTCATCTCCCAAAACATTCTGTAAGACTATCTTGTGCTTCCTTTTGTTTCTTTTCAGAAAACTAAATAAAACAAATGCATGAATGACGGGACTCAACATGTGCACACTGTCTGCATGTTTCAATGACAGGCCTACCCCAAGCCCAGTCCCGAGGTCTGGCTTTGTAAAAGGGCAGATGCCAGAGACAATCAGACCCGGGCAGAAGGCAGACACTGCCATTTGCTTCCTGGAAGAGATTTCCGAATTTACTTCCCGGAGCCTCTGTCTCCTTCTCAGGAAAGTGGAAATGCCACCACCACCCTGAGGAGGTGACAAAAGAGTTCATGGTCCAGTTGATTTTATGAAAGAAAGCAAAAGAGCAGTGAAGATGAACTATGGAGATGGGCTTTTGGTTTGAGTCTGGGAATACTCACCGGAAGGTGCTTCCAACTGGAGGGAGAAAGGAAAAAAAAAATTAATATCCCATAACAGCAGTTCAGTCTCACAGAATTTTTTCAAAACAAACTAACATTTACAAAAGATAAAAAAGGGGGTGAGTGGGTAAACAAATGAGAACCTGACCCAACCCGAGAGGCGACAGGGTTTTGAGGGATGGTACTTAGGTGCCTCATTATTGTGCATCTTGACCCAATGAAGCATTCTATAGAATGGGACTTCAGGTGGGACTGAGTGTCACAGGGCCCCTCTCCCCCACCCGCACCTATTTAAGAAACCTGAAAGAGTGGAGCATGGTGGAGCATGCCTGTAATCCCAGCGTCTGGGGAGGCTGAGGCAGGAGGATTGCAAGTTCAAAGCCAGCCTCAGCAATGGCGAGGCCCTAAGCAACTCAGTGAGACCCTGTCTGTAATTAAAATACAAAATAGGGCTGGAGATGTGGCTCAGTGGTTGTGGTTGAGTGCTCCTGAGTTCAATCCCTGGTACCAAACAAACAAACAAAAAAAAAGAAAACGAAAAAGAAAGAGAAGCAAAGGGACCCAAGAAGCCCTTACCTTTCCAGCAGAACACGGGGCTGTAGTACAACATGAGCCCTGAGACAATGGCCAGTCCCAGCAGGAGGAGGCTGACGATGGTTCCCACAATGCCCCCGATGTTCAGAGGCTCTGTGAAGACAGATCACACTACTGACTCTATCGCTTGATACATGTGCAACTAGGAAAGCAACACCTCCCCTTCTCTGCCTGAGTCCAGTTCTTGTCTTACCTGTTTTCATGACCTTGAGCAAAGCATATGACCTCTCTGTGATAGGATACAAATAACTCATCTCCCAACCTCCGCCAAAGTTTGTGGGAATCAAATGAAGCACATGATATGAAGGAATGCTAGGAAGTTAAAATCTCTGTGTCAGACGTCAAGGCTGTGTTCAAGGCAAGGTAAGGGTGTGCATTATCAGTGCCATGGTAAACAGAGTGATCAATGGAACAGCATGGAGAGTCGAGGCACTTGGTACATGACACAACAGCACAGGAAGCACAGTTCAAGAAACGGTGCTACAACAAATGGTTAGCCACACCAGGAGGGGAAAAACAAAGAAAGAAAGAAACATGATCCCTACCTCACACCATTCACAAAAATCAATTCCATGGTAACTAAAGATTTAACCACGAGGGCTGGGATTGTGGCTCAGCAGTAGAGCGCTCGCCTAGCACGTGTGCAGCCCGGATTCGATCCTCAGCACCACGTAAAAATAAACGCATTGTGTACAACTAAAGCAAATAAATAAATATTAAAAAAAAAAAAAAAAAAAGATTTAACCATGAAAGGCAAAATGTTACAACTCTTAGAAGAGAACATAGGAGAATGTCTTTGTGAAGCTGGGATAGATAGGGAAGGAGACCTTTAAGAATATGTCAATTCTTGGTGCTAGGGTTGTGGCTCAGTGGTAGAGAGCTCACCTAGCATGTGCATGGCCCTAGGTTTGATCCTCAGCACCATGTAAAAATAATTAAATAAAATAACGGTATTGTGTCCAACTACAACTAAAAAATAAATATATATATAAAAAAAAAATATGTCAGCCGGGCGCGGTGGCGCACGCCTGTAATCCCAGCACTTGGGAGGCTGAGGCAGGAGGATCATGAGTTCAAAGCCAGCCTCAGCAATGGCGAGGCACTTAGCAACTTAGTGAGACCCTGTCTCTAAATAAAATACAAAAAAGGGCTGGGGATGTGGCCCAGTGGTCGCATGCCCCTGAGTTCAATCCCCAGTACCAAAAAAAAAAAAAAAAAAGAATATGTCAATTCTTAAGACATAAAAATTGCTAACGATATAAGAAAAGTTTCATAAAGTCAACTACATTAAAATGAGAACATCTGTTAATCAAAGGAAATCATAAAACTGAAGAGACAATAAACGAAAAGGAGATACCTGTAACATATAAAACTAACAAGGAATTAGTAAAAGAAATTTCTAAAGAACTCCTATGTCTATAAGAAAGAAAAAAAAAGTCAAGGCACAAATATCTACTTGCCAGAAGAAACACAAATAGCTTATGTACATGAAATAAGGCTCAAAACCTTCTTAGTAATCAGAAAAATTCAAATTTGAACCACAGCAAGGTCCCATTTTTCAAATACTAGCTGGGCAAAAATTACAAACCTGCTGGTAAATTGCAGAACAAGTCAATACTCTTCTATACTGCTAGAGGGAATGGAAATTGGTACAACCACTTTGAAAAATAATTGGGCATTATTTCATAAAGATAAAAGTGCCTGTAGCCGGGCGCGGTGGCGCACGCCTGTAATCCCAGCACTTTGGGAGGCTGAGGCAGGAGGATCGCGAGTTCAAAGCCAGCCTCAGCAATGGCCAGGCACTTAGTAACTCAGTGAGACCCTGCTTCTAATAAAATACAAAAAAAGGGCTGGGGATGTGGCCCAGTGGTCAAGTGCCCATGAGTTCAATCCCCAGTACCAAAAAAAAAAAAAAAAAAGTGCCTATGCCCTATAAACCCGTTACATGTCCTAAAGAAATATCTGCCTCATATACATGTGTATGAACTAAGTAAAAGACAGTCATAGCAAAACTATCATTACAAGAACAACAACAAAAACAGAAAATGAATGACGATGTGAAATGATGACACAACAGAACATTATACAGTGGTAAAGAGGAATGAAGTATGATTACAACCATCAGCATGAATACATCCTAGAAACAAGATGTGGAGGGGAAAAAGCAAGTCACCAAAAAAAGAAAAAGAAAAAAAAAAAGAAATATGTATATATACATACATGACAGAGAGAGAGAAACTTTTCTTTCAAAAACAATATTGGAGCAGTTTTAGGTTCATAGCAAGATGAGCAGAAGCAGAGAGAATTCCCACACAAGCCATCCCCCCCAAAATCCTCCCCCCCCCAGTTATCAGCACCACCCCAACTAGAGCAAAACTGATGAACCTACACCAAGACAGCATCACCCGAAGTCCATAGTTTACATTAGGGTTCCCTCTCGGTGTTCTGCATTCTATGGGTTTAGACAGATGCTTAATGATAAATGTTCATCCTTATTTATCATAAAGATTCCCACTAACCTGAAAATGCTCTGTGCCCTGCCCTACCAACCTCCTCCTTCAACAAACTTTGGCAACCACTGGTCTTTTTACTAGCTCCATAGTTTTATACAGTATGTAGCCATAACAACAATTTTTTAAAATATTTATTTATTTACTTTAGTTGTACACAATGCAATGCATTTATGTTTACATGGTGCTGAGGATCAAACCTGGGCTGCGCACGTGCGAGGTGAGCGCTCTGCCGCTGAGCCACAACCCCAGCCCCATAACAACAATTTTTTGAAACTCAAAACAAAAATATTTGAAAATGTGTACCATAATGATGGTTTGGATCCTTTTTTTTTTTTTTTTTTTTGTACCAGGGACTGAACTCAGGGCCACTCGACCACTGGGCCACATCCCCAGCCCTTTTTTGTATTTTATTAGAGACAGGGTCTCACTGAGTTGCTAAGTGCCTCACCATTGCTGAGGCTGATTTTGAACGGGAGATCCTCCTGCCTCAGCCTCCCAAAATACTGGGATTACAGGTGTGTGCCACCACACCTAGCCATGGTTTAAATCTTAAACATCTCCCAAGGCTCATGTGTTGAAGGCTACAACATAGGCCCAAAAAGATGGGGCCAAATGACCATGGACCAAAACCATTACCCAAAATAAATCCTTCCTACTTTAAGTTGTGTGTCTTGGGTATTTTGCCATAGCAACACAAGGCTAACTACAGGTAAAGTGGATTTTTGTTGTTGTTTTTTGCTTTATCTTTAAAATTGGGAAGGGGCTTCAAAGTGGGATTGAAGATAAAACATAGGATGCCTTATGAAATTTGGATTTCAGATTTAAAAAGTATTTTTTAGCACAAGTGTGTTCTATACCATATTTGCAGATTTAAAAATAGTCCTTGTTTTTCTGAAATGCAAGTTTAGGTGTGTGTTTGGTTCTGTCTTTCTGAGTCCAGCCCCACGACCTCCCAGGTAACTTCATCAGTCTTGGCACTGCCCGACACCTTAGTGGGACGGTCGTCTCCGGGCCGTTCATTCTGCTGTCAAGCTTCACGACTGACGTCACTGTACACACACAGCCTTTGGTGTTGTTAAGAGATGTGGTATAATTGTGCTCGCCATGCACATGTTCCCGGACAGTAATTTCCCCCCAGCCACCTTGCAAAGCCACAGGCAGGAGACGCGCTGTCTCCCAGTGGCAGTGGCCATGGGCAGGGAGGCCCCAGGCTGTTCCCAGGAGCTCTGAGGCTCTCAACCCTCCTCCCTCGGGGCCAGTTCCATTCTCACCTTTCACACTCAGCCAGATGTCTACCTCGCGCACCCCCACGGGGTTCTCGGCCCTGCACACGTAGTAGCCCTCATCCAGGTCCTGGGAGCAGTTGCGCACGGTGAGCGTGGAGCTCTGGCCGTTCTGGGTGATGAGGTAGTGGCTGTCGGGTTGGATGACCACCTCGGGCTGGGTGAGGTTCCTCAGCCACTGGATCTTGGCCGAGGGGTAGGCTCCAGTCACTTGGCAGGTGAGCGTCACATTGCCCCCCACAAAGCAAGTTTTCATGGGCTCAGAGAGAACGGAGGGACCCCCTGGTGACCAAAAGAAGGCAGAGAAAGACAAATATGTAAGGAGATTCAAGCCAGAGCCTGGGTTCTCGCGAGGCTATGATTTCCTCCTGATGAAGCATCTCCAGGTGCATCACACCTGGTCTTACAGAACAGCACCAGGTACATTCACTGAGAACTCCCCCCGCACTAGGAGCTGTTACGAACATTACCCAACTCACTCGCATACGATCCTGGTATCATCCCCGTTCTGCAGATAAGGAAACCGAGGCCCAGCCAGAGCTAAGACACTTGCTCAAAGTCACACAATGAAACAAGAGATGTAGCTAGGATTTAAGAGTGACCAACTGTCCCAGTTTGCTCAGGACTGGGAAGGTTCCTGGGATATGGAGGTTTGGGTGCTAAAACCAGGAAAGTTTTTAGGCAGAACAGAAGCTGGTTACTCTGGGCGAGACTGGAACCCAAGCTGTCAGGGCTTGTAGCCTCTAATCTTATTTCTACGCTGTGGGCGTCTCTGCAAAATAACTACACTGATCATACCCAACTCGGGCACATCCTTAACCATATCAACAAAGTCCCTTTTGCAATGTAAGATAACATTCACAGGCTGTAGGGGTCAGGACTTAGGCATCTACCCTAAAGAACTTAGAACACGGCAGTCCTGTGGCCTCGGGTCCAATTTGGGCAGGACACGGGGAGCTAGGAGGACTGCCACAGTGACCCGTTTGCTTTCTCTGAACCAGGAGCCTGTCCTCAAAATGCACACCTCCTGGGAGGTAGCAGGTTCCTTGGGGGCTTTATTAAGTTCATACTTCCGGTATCTGAAGGCCAGAGCAGGCCCCTGGGCTCCTGCCTGGGAGAGGGAAGGCAAGCTCCCCTCCGCAGCTGCCCCCAAGAAGAGTCCAGGGTTCCACAGCTGCCCCCTGGGGAGAAGGGAGGAAGAAGAGGGCCAGGAGGCTGGAATACGCTGAATGCTTCCCTCTCGAGGTCAGGTGAACAGAAGAGAATCCCCCGCCTGGGTCTGCCTGGTTCACTCGCACGTGAGCTGTCCTCCTTGGGTCCAGGGTTGGGTTCCCCCATGCTGCTGAACCCCCTCTCCCCTCTCTGTAGTTAACCCGCATCTCCTTCAGGGTCTTCAAGCCAGCAGCACTGACAAGCCTCACCAGTATGTTTATATTTCGGGGCCCCCAAACCAAAGTCTCAAAAATGGTCCCTTATCCTTAAACAATGGCCTGGCGACCCCTCCCTAGGTCATATACATGATGGTGCTTCTGCCCAGTGGAGCATTCATGCCTCCAAAATCTGAGTCGCCCGCCCACCCATCCAAAGAGGAGGATGCTGGGAGCTAGGTGAGGCAGGTCGGGGAGAAAGGGGAGGGGACCCTCAGAGATCTGCAAGACGTGGAAGAAATACTGGGGTCTTCACACCTGGGCTGGCCAATGCAGCAGCTTGTCCCCAGGTGAGCTGCAGACAGCAGTGCAGGGACCCATCTGCCACTAAAACTGGACACGAAGCCGCAAACCTATAGTCCCAGCTACTCAGCAGTCTCAGAGGGGAGGACCACTTGAGACCAGAAGCTGAGCCAACCTGGGAAACCACAGAAAGACCCCATTTCTTAAGAAGTAAGACCAGCCGGGCACGGTGGCCCACGCCTGTCATCTCAGCACTTGGGAGACTGAGGCAGGAGGATTGCGAGTTCAAAGCGAGGCACTCAGCAACTCAGTGAGACCCTGTCTCTAATAAAATACAAAAGAGGGCTGGGGATGCGGCCCAGGGGCCGAGTGCCCCTGAGTTCAATCCCCGGTACCAAAAAAAAAAAAAAAAAAAGAAAGAAAGAAAGAAAAAAAGAAGTAAAACCAGGGCTGGGAGTGTAGCTCAGTGGCAGAGCGTTTGCCCTGGGGGAGGGAGAGAGAGGGAGATCTGGGCCTCAGGAACCCTACAGTGAAACTTTTCATCACCTTGGGAGCCACGCTGTTGCACGGGCACTGAGGTGACCTCAGTGTTACCTTTCAACCACTTACTAGTCCTCTCAGCTGAAACGAGCCCGCCTGGAGAAGCTCCCTGCTGCCCAAGGGAAAGCGGCCCTTCCTGTATGGGGCTGTCTGCACAGAAGGTCTTACCTCTGTAAGTGTTACTCTCCGAGACCCATCCCACTTGCTTTTGCACTTCCTGTCTTCCTTTCGCCTCATCCCACCCAGGATTTGAGCTCTAAGAAGAATGGTTTAGGAGCCAGGCGCGGTGGCGCACGCCTGTAATCCCAGCACTTGGGAGGCTGAGGCAGGAGGATCGTGAGTTCAAAGCCAGCCTCAGCAATGGCGAGGCACTGAGCAACTCAGTGAGACCCTGTCTCCAATAAAATACAAAAAAGGGCTGGGGATGGGGCCCAGGGGTCGAATGCCCCTGAGTTCAATCCCCAGTACCAAAAAAAAAAAAAAAAAAAAAAAAAGAATTGTTTAGATTTCAAATTTCAAAACATGTCCAGAGGGCTGGGGTTGTGGCTCAGCGGCAGAGCGCTCGCCTCACACATGCGCGGCCCGGGTTCGATCCTCAGCACCACGTAAACATAAATGCATTGCATTATGTACAACTAAAGTAAATAAATAAATACTTAAAAAAAAAAAAAGCCGGGCGCGGTGGCTCACGCCTGTAATCCCAGCACTTTGGAAGGCTGAGGCAGGAGGATCGCGAGTTCAAAGCCAGCCTCAGCAGTGGCGAGGCACTTAGCAACTCAGTGAGACCCTGTCTCTAAATAAAATACAAAAAGGGCTGGGGATGTGGCCCAGTGGACGAGTGCCCCTGAGTTCAATCCCCGGTACCACAAAAAAAAAAAAAAAAAAAAAAAAACATGTCCAGAAATTCTGATACTCCTCCCTCCCAAAAGTGAAGCCTAATAAATCTCTCCACTCCTTGACTTAGTGAGGTTTTTCTAATAAATACACTCTTTCAGAAGGGCTTCGGGTATCTCCTAGGGCCACGCAATAAACACGGCAGCTTCTGCCTCGCCCCGTCCCTCTTGGATCACTGGCTCTGGGGGCAGCGGCCGCCATTGTGGAGGCCCTGAGGAGAGTCCCACACGGAGAGGACGCGACTTGCTAGGCCTGTGAAGGAAAACCCAGCAAGTCCCATGATGTCAGCTCCCGACCTTCCAGCTTCCAGCTGAGACCTCGCCATCATGGAACTGAGACAGTCCCACCGGCCCTGCCTGAATCGCTGACCCACAGAAGTCACGAGATGACGAGTGGGCATTATTGTCTTGAGCCACTGAGTGTGGGGGTGACTTGTTACCTAAGAGAGAACTAATGGGCCTTGACTCTCCGTCCTCAGCCAGCGGTGACCACACCTGGCACGGCAGGGGCTGGGCGAGGTCTGTCTACAGACAACCAGCTTCAGCCAGAACCGGGTCCTAACCAGGCATCTCTCGAGTTTGGAAGGGAAAAAGCTTGGAGCGCGAGGAAGGAGGAAGGAAGGAAGGAAGGAAGGAAGGAAGGAAAGGAAGGGAGGGAGGGAGGGAGGAAGGAAGGGAGGGGGAAGGGAGGGAAGGAAGGAAGGAAGGAAGGGAGGGAGGGAGGGGGGAAGGAAAGGAAGGAAGGAAGGAAGGGAGGGAGGGAGGGAGGGGGGAAGGAAGGAAGGGAGGGAGGGAGGGAGGAAGGGAGGGAGGAAGGAAGGAAGGAGGGAGGAAGGAAGGGAGGAAGGAGGGGAGGGAGGGAAGGGATCCGTTCCCTCTGACCACTGGGATTTCTTTCCCAGAAGGACTTCCAAAAGACTCTCTCAGAAGAAAGGAAGTCCCGCCCCGACACAGCAAGCCAGACTCACGGATCTCCACCACACAGCTGGCGCCGGACTCTGGCCCCACTATGTGGCTCCCGACGCACTTGAACTTCTTGCCATCCGAAAGCTGGGACAGGTTCAGGCTCTCCGTCCCCAGCTCCGACTTCCCCACGACGGCCCCTCCGGGCTCTTCTGTCCACAGGAAGTTAGGGTCAGGGTATCCCCCGTCCCAGCGGCAGGTGAGATTCAGTGCCAAGGATCCTGCCGGCATCTCTGCCGAGCACTGAGGAACTGACGGAGGGGGCCCTGCAAAACACGAGAGCCAGGGCCGCATGGCCTGGGAGCTACAGAACCAGGGCCTCGGACGAGCACCCACTCCCCGAGTCCACCTTGGAATAGCCCCGCGCGCGGACTGGTGCCTGTGTTCAATCTCTGAGGACCAGGGTCTCATTCATCGTCGCATTTCTCTCTAGCCGTGTGTGTGGCGATTTAAAAGTGAATTAATTACACAAATTTACAAAGCCAGGTCCTCAAGCACTCAGTAACCACAGGTGACAAGGAACTGAACCACAAACAGAGCATGTCCATCATCACAAAATGTCTCCTGGACAAGCTGGTCCTAGAAACTTGAAAGCGGTTGCCCCTAGCCAAGGGTACTGGGGATTGAATTCAGGGGCACTCGACCACTGGGCCACATCCCCAGCCCTTTTTTTTTTTTTTTTGGTATTTTTATTAGAGACAGGGTCTCACTGAGTTGCTAAGTGCCTTGCCAATGCTGAGGCTGGCTTTGAACTTGCGATCCTCCTGCCTCAGCCTCCCAAAGTGCTGGGATTACAGGCATGCACCCGGCTGTACCACCGCGCCCGGCTCCTCATATATTAGTAGATACGTAACATCTACAAGAAAAATTATTGGAAATGTACCAAAATAATACTTAGAATGATTATTTTCTACTTTATGCTCACCTGTGATTCCTACAAACTTTATATACTATAAATGTCATTAATAATAGAGAAAATGGGCTGGAGTTGTGGCTCAGTGGTAGAGTACTTGCCTGGCATGAGTGAGGCACTGAGTTCGATCCTCAGCACCACATATAAACAAAGAAAAGAAAAGAAAAAGAGATCCATTGGCAACTAAAAAAAATATAATAGAAGCCGGGTGTGGTGGTGCACTTGGGAGGCTGAGGCAGGAGGATCACGAGTTCAGAGCCAGCCTCAGCAGTGGCGAGGAACTTAGCAACTCAGTGAGACCCTGTCTCTAATAAAATACGAAAAAGGCTGGGGATGTGGCCCAGTGTTTGAGTGCACCTGAGTTCGATCCCTGGTACCCCCCCCAAAAAAAATAATAATAGAGAACATGGAGACCTATAAAAGTTCTGATAACATGTAAATTAAGCAATGGGCTATTACCCTCCCCACTCATTTACTGTCCCAACTTTCCCCTTCATTAGCATAGGTTATGAGCGGCATCTCCGCAGTGGTCTGCATCCATGATATGTGGGTACAGGAGTGTGGGCTGGTGGGTCCCCATCTCCAAAATGAGGACTGGCAACTGCTACTTCCTAACAGGGAGCCTGGGTGCTCCTGGGAGGCAATGGAAACTTTAAGAGGTGGTGCCTAGTGGGAGGCTTTAGGTCATTGCTAGTGTGCCCCTGAAAGGGACTGTGGGACCCCAGGCTCTTCCTCTTCCTGCTGCCAGGAAACAGTCCTCCTCCACCACACACTCCCAAACATCAGCCGTGGACCAACACCCCCAAAACTTCTAAGCAAAGTAAACCTTTCCTCTTCACAAGTTGCTTATCTCAGGAATTCATTACAGTGATAAACAGCTGTCGCAAAACTAGACAGAGGTGGTGGTCGCAGAACGCTGTGAACGTATTAAATGCCAATGTGTTGTACGTTTTAAAATGCTATGCACCACTGAAAAAGAAGGAGGAAAAAAGAATGCCCACAGCTCAGCACTGTCCCCTCTGTGGCTCACAGGGACTCTCCTGCCTCCCCGGTTAGGAGCAAGCTTCCAGAAGGGTGGCTCCCTAAGTGACAGCAGCAGCCCCAAGGGCGCAGATGTGATTGAGGGAGCCACAGAGACCTGTGAGCACCCAGGCAGCAGGGAGGCATAGATTCACAGACAAAAGGAAGAGGCCCAAAGACACCATCACAGGGGGTGGGGGAGAAGCGGCGGTGCCCCTTACGCACAGTAGACCAGGAGCTCGGTGGTCACCTCTCGCTGTCTCCCGCTGAGCAGGTTCTTGGCCAAACAGGTGTAGTTCCCTTGGAGGTTTTGTGACATCAGCAAGAGCGTGAAGCAGTTGACCGTCAGGTTTGTTCCCAAGGACTCGTTCATAGCAGGGGTGCTGAAGGACCACTCGACCTCGGGCGGAGGCCGGGAGCCACTGCTGCAGCTGAAATCAACCTGGGCGCCCTTGGCGGTGTAGAGGGTGCCGTTGGGGAGGGTGCCGGCGGCGGCGATGTTGACCTCAACCTGGTCGGGGCCACCTGGGAGGACAGGAGGACAGGGAAGGCATGAATCACTTACGTTTGAGCTCCTTGCCGGCTCTGACAGACACGAGAGCAACCTGCTATGATGTTCCATGTTTTTGTTCCTTGAGTCGGCATCTTGCTAAGTTGCCTAGGCTGGATTTGAACCTGCAATCCTCCTGCTCCAGCCTCCTGAGGAGCTGGGAGTACAGGTGTGTGCCAGGGCGCCTGGCTCATGTGTCCTGGAAGCAGCCCAGGAGAAACACAGTATCTACCGAATATTGACAATGTAGCAAGTGACACACTCCCTCCTTTAACCTGGATGACTGTGAGAGTTATCAGGGAATTCAGCCCCTAGACGAAGAAAAAGAAAAGTATAAATTCATACCCTTTAGAAAAGCACAGCACAGAGCCACGGGCGGGATCAGTGGATCGTACACCTGTAATCCCAGCACTTGGGAGGCTTCAGAGTTCACCTCCCTGGTACCCCTGGTACCAAAAAAAAAAAAAAAAAAAAAAAAAACCCACACACACAGCACGGTAGGAAGGACATCTGTGCAGAAAAGAATTAACACGCAGAGCCTGGACTGCTCTCCATGACGCCTGCTGGCTGCGCTAGTGCCTGGCTGGTGTCGGGAACCTGGATGTGGGAGGGTCCCAGGAGCTGAGCTTCCAGAGTACAGCGTGGGCTGTGCCGCACACCTGGTCTCCTTCTGGGACTCTGGGATTTGGGTGCAGGGGAGGCAGACCAGCCTCCAGTGAGAATCTCTGGGCCCTGGGGCTCCAGTGAGATCATCTGGTGGGCACCTGACACTTGTCACTGCTGCAGGATCTAAGAGTATCCCATGCCACTCGGTTAGGAGGTCCTGCCTGGTGTCCCCGGTTTTCATGTCACAGGCTTCTCCCGCGGCTAATGCTGCTCCGCATTCTTTCACTGTGACAAATCGTTCTACACACTGAGTTCTGTGTGTTCTCCTGGGGGTGGCCCTGGGGACTCCCTGCACAGTGTCACGCGGAGAAGAAGGCAACGCCGGGTCCAGGCCCAACCGTAAACCTCACTCGCTCGCTGTGCGGCTCTGGGCCAGGTACTTGCCCTCTCCCAGCCTCCACTTCCCCATCTGTACAGGGGTGATGGCGATACCCGCGACATGGCATCGTGCCAGTCGAGGGAGTGAGCAGAACAGCGTGGCCCGTGCGTGGGGGGCTCTGGGTACGCTGCCAGGTCTTGCTGGGGCTCACTTCATGTTTCTCAATCTCTTTATTTTCCTGGAAATGTGTCTGCTATTGGTGCCCAGTGCACCTAAGACGTACCCTTTTTTTTTTGGGTACTGGGGATTGAACTCAGGGTCACTCGACCACTGGGCCCCATCCCCAGCCCTTTTTTGTATTTTATTAGAGACAGGGTCTCCCTGAGTTCCTAAGTGCCTCGCCATGGCTGAGGCTGGCTTTGAACTCGCGATTCTCCTGCCTCAGCCTCCCAAGTGCTGGGATGACAGGCGTGCGCCACCGCGCCCGGCTAAGACGTACCCTTTGATGAAAAGAATGTGTGCCATCTGGGAGTGTAGCCCCGTGGTCTAGCATGTGCCTAGCATATGGGAGGCCCCAGCATTGAAAGAAAAAAAGAAGGAGAAGAAGAGGGAGATGGGAAGGGAGAAGGAGCTAGCTCACCTATAAATACATAGAATTATTTGTCAATTAGAAAAATTTTAAAAGGATGGTATCCAACAGTTGTTTATACTAAAGTAACGTCATGGGCTACCTCCCCCAGAGACGGTCTCTTTTACAAAAAAAATTCAAGAAAGAGCAACTTGCCAAAGGAATAAATGTACAGTTGTAGAATTGCAAGCAGAATTAGGCCAGCGAAAAACTTGTGGGAGGTTTTCCCACAGAGAGAGCCCCTCAGACCAAGTGCCTACGTCACCACGTCCTATTTCCCTGAGGCCACTGTGTGACTATAAAAATGGTGGGTCTGCAAGGACAGCAGTCTTGACAATATGCATGTCAAGTTGGGGCTGGCCAGGCGCAATGGCACACACCTGTAATCCCAGCCACGTGGGAGGCTGAGGCTGGAGGATGGCAAGTTGGAGGCCAGCCTCAGCAACGTAGTGAGGCCCTAAGCAACTTAGAGAGACCCTGTCTCAAAATGAAAAATAGGGCTGGGGTTGTGGCTCAGGATAGAGCGCTTGCCTAGCATGGTGAGGCACTGGGTTTGATCCCCAGCACCACATAAAAATAAATAAATAAAGGTATTGTGTCCATCTACAACAATTTTTTTTTAATGAAAAATAGAAAAAGACTGGGGATGTGGCTCAGTGGTAAAGCGCCTCTGGGTTCAATCCCCAGAACCAGACCAAACAAAACTGGGGCTGGATCCAAACGATGCAGGGGCCTACTCGGATCCTTCCACTTCCCACAGTGGGTCTGCAGACAAAACCGTACTGAGCCAGGAGGCCCCACTGCCTCCTCCGTGGTCGCTGGTGAGTGGTTAGGGCTGTGGCTAGTGGGCCCGGTATGTGGACCAGCAGGTACCAGGGTGTGCCTGCAGCTGGCGGGCATCCAGACAAGCACCGGCACCTCTGAGCACGGGTGGCCAACGCCCAGGCCAGCCGAGGTGACTCACATCAGACGCCAAATGGCGGTCTGGGGGCCCCCGTGGCCTGACAATGGACAGTGTGGACCCTCGGAAACCAGCTGGGAGGGACTTGGGACCAGCACGATTCTCAGCAAGAAACGGGGCTGGTTACAGACAGTGGGTGAGAAGGAGTTAAAAAAAAAAAAAAAAAAAAACAGGAACCCAAAGGGCTTTCTGAATCATGGAGTGGTCTAAGGTCATGGCTCACTTATCAGGCTTCGGGTGAGTCTGCTTTCTTTCTTTCTTTTCTTTCTTTTTTGTGGGTACCGGGGATTGAACTCAGGGGCACTCAACCACTGGCCACATCCCCAGCCCTTTTTTGTATTTTATTAGAGACAGGGTCTCACTGAGTTGCTCAGTGCCTCACCTTGGCTGAGGCTGGCTTTGAACTCATGATCCTCCTGCCTCAGCCTCCCAAGTGTTGGGATGACAGGCGTGCACCACTGCGACCCACAAGAGTCTGCTTTTTTGAAGGAGGCTGACACCATCCTCCTGTTCCCTGGGGTCCTTCCTCTGCCCTCCCTTAATACACAGGAGGGGGTACGGGCTAAGGATCCCCTATTCAAAATGCTCAGGACCAGAAGTATTTAAAATTTTTGGGTTTTCCAGAGTTTGGAATATCAGCACAGGCTTGATTGGTGGAGCATCTCTTATCTGAATCTCTGAAACTTTGGGAGTGGCGTGTCCTGCTCAAAGTTTCAGATGTTTTTTTTTATTTGTTTTTTGTACCAGGGATTGAACTCAGGGGCACTCAACCACTGGCCACATCCCCAGCCCTTTTTTGTATTTTATTAGAGACAGGGTCTCACTGAGTTGTTCAGTGCCTCGCCTTGGCTGAGGCTGGCTTTGAACTCGCGATCCTCCTGCCTCAGCTCCCAAGCTGCTGGGATGACAGGCATACGCCACCACGCCTGGCAGGTTTCACATTTTAGAGAATTTTCTATTGCAGATTTTCAGACTAGGGGTGCTTAACCCAAACCAACTTCCTTCCTCCTCCCTCCTCTGTCCACACCCGAATATTCCTAAACAGTAACCACCAACCCTTTTTGCTTACAGAGTAATGGTAGCAATCATTCAGAAAGACAGACAGATGGGGGGTGGGGGGACAAAAATAAAAAGGCAAACACATAAAAATCAGGAGTAGATACACAGGTCCAGCATCCCGTAAAGGCCACGGTCACCGTCAGGGGCAGGTCTTGCTCACTCTCACGTGGGTGCCTTTGCCTAGTGACTATGAGCTTGTCCACACTGACTGGGCATGAACTTGCTGACACTTAGAGATGGACAATGTGGACAAGTCCCATCCCACTCATTCTCACTTTCTTGTCCTACCCATAAAATGAAAAGATGCCGGGCGCGGTGGCGCACGCCTGTCATCCCAGCACTTTGGGAGGCTGAGGCAGGAGGATCGCGAGTTCAAAGCCAGCCTCAGCAATGGCGAGGCACTTAGCAACTCAGTGAGACCCTGTCTCTAAGTAAAATACAAAAAAAGGGCTGGGGATGTGGCCCAGTGGTCGAGTGCCCCTGAGTTCAATCCCCCGGTACCAAAAATAAAATGAAAACAACACTAATAACTCCTATCACTTGGTTGTTGAAGGATTCAGTGAGATAATACAAGCAGAATCTGGCTAATATGCAGCAAACATTTTCTAATATCATCAGTATCAGAGCTACAGATTGATTCTAGAACAGGGTCAGAAAATGATAGCCGCCCCCAACCCCCGTTTTCATACAGCCTCTGAGTTAAGAGTAGTTTTCTCTGATGAACCCTTGCCATCAATCTAATGAGAAAACTATTTTAAATTTTCAATTAAAAAGTTGGGCACAAGCCAGGTATGGTGGAGCACACCCGTAATCCCAGCAGCTCGGGAGGCTGAGGCAGGAGGACTGTGAATTCAAAGCCAGCCTCAGCAATTTAGCGAGGCCCTAAGAAACTCAGTGAGACCCTGTCTATAAATAAAATATTAAAAAGGGATGGGTTTGGGGCTGGGGTTGTGGCTCAGCGGCAGAGCCTCGCATGTGCGCAGCCCGGGTTCGATCCTCAGCACCACATAAACATAAATGCATTGCATTGTGTACAACTAAAGTAAATAAATAAATATTAAAAAAAAAAAAAAGGGCTGGGTTTGTGGCTCAGTGGTTAAGCACCCCTGGGTTCAATTCCTGGTACCAAAAAAAAGTTGGGTACTGTTGCTCATGACTGTAATCCCAGCAACTCGGGAGGCTGAAGCAAAAGGATCACAAGTTCAAGGCCAGCCTCAGCAATTTACTGATACCCTGAGCAACTTAGTGAGACCTCGTCTAAATAAAAAATTAAAAGGGCTGAGGATACCGATCAGTGATAGAGGGCCCCTGTGCTCAATCCCTCATACCACAAAAGAGGAAAAAAAAGAAGTACTCTGTTACTGTGTTTTGAGTCTTGTCGACAAAACACACACACACACACACACACACACACACACACACACACACGTCTCTTACATGATGCACCTTTAATTTTGCCTATTGATTGGCCCATGAAGCCTAAAATTTTTACTGGCTGGTCCTCTATAGAAAAAGCTTGGTCAATGGTGTCAAGAACCACCTGCTGCTGCTGCTTCCTGTGCTCCACTGCCGTCCTTGACATTGGGACCCTGTTCTCTTCTTCCCCACCCTGACGATAGGTTGGCCCATCAAGGGTCCCACAGAGGTCCTTGACCTCTGTCTCCTGGGTTCCCTGGTCACAGTAAAGTCCAGCTATTCACTCTTCAGACCAGCATTTTTTTATTTGAAAACAATCTAAGGATAGTGCGTGCGTATGAATAGGCAACAAAGAATCCCACTGTCCCGCACCGTGATGACGGACCGATAAAAAAAAAGTTTCAAAACGAGATAACAGGAATATATCACGTAGTCTCTGCTCATCAGTGACATACCTATAGTTCTACATGGGAAAATTCACAGAGACGATGTTGAGATCACTTTTACAGGCAAAAGGGACAAACCACTTCCTGTGACTGTCAATGTCATTTCAAAGGCCCAACACGGAGGGCTCAGCTCCCTGTGAGCACCCATCTCTGCTCTAAACCCAAACCAAGCAATCCTTGGGCAAGAATCACCCCGCCTGCTGTCAGGGAGGAGGGCTTCTCTTCAGTGTGTCCAACATTCCCTTTCCCAAGACGCTAAGCCAGACACTCCCTTTCTGGGAAGCTTGTCAGGAAGGTCATTTTAATGAGTAGACAGCAGCACTTCCTATTCCCCATCCTCCGCTGAATCCTACAGGGCTCTTAGCTTGATAAAAACCAGTCTCCTGGCCAGGCATGGTGGCGCATGCCTGTAATCCCAGCGACTTGGGAGGCTGAGGCAGGAGGATCGTGAGTCCAAAGCCAGCCTCAGCAACTCAGTGAGACCCGGTCTCTAAATAAAATACAAAATAAAAGGGCTGGGATGTGGCTCAGGGGTTAAGCACCTGTGGGTTCAATCCCGGGTACCAAAAAAAAAAAAAAAAAAAAAGTCTCCTCACCGTCCTTGTGTCTACCAGTTCAGAGGGTCCCATTTGGTTGACTTGAGAAAAATAGAAAAATAGACAAGAAGACCCCGGCATCCGGTACCATGAAATAATGACTGGGCTCTTTCCTGGGCCTGTCACTCAGCTCCCCAAATGCGTAGAAGACACTATCACGAAGGAAGCACAGAGCCTACCTACTACTTTAAATTTTCAATTAAAAAGTTGGGCATGCGGGGCTGGGATTGTGGCTCAGTGGTAGAGCGCTCGCCTAGCACGTGCGCGGCCCGGGTTCGATCCTCAGCACCACGTACAAATAAACGCATTGTGTACAACTAAAAGCAAATAAATAAATATTAAAAAAAAAAAAAAAAAAAAGTTGGGCATGGGCCAGGCGAGGTGGCGCACGCCTGTAATCCCAGCGACTTGGGAGGCTGAGGCAGGAGGATCGCAAGTTCAAAGCCAGCCTCAGCAACTTAGCGAGGCCCTAAGAAACTCAGTGAGATCCTGTCTCTAAATAAAATTTTTAAAAAAACAAGTGCTTAAGTTCTCTGCTCCCTCCCTCACCCACCCCTCTCCACAGGTCAGCTGCCCTGACCCCACACCCACCTCTACCACACCCACCTCTACTTGGAGGCAGGGATTGGGGGAGGGGGTAAATCCACAAATCAGAGCGTCAGAGTCAAGAGCAGGGTGGGCCAGGGGCTTCTGCACCTTAGGAGCAGAGACACCCCCCACCCCCCCACCCCCGTCCTGAGGCACATTCTTCGACCCCACCTTTAAATTATCAGGTAGCACCACAGATTCTTCTGTCCCAGGATGACTGACAAAATCAAACTGCAGACTGACACTCCTGGAAGTCAAATGCCCCCAGGCCTGTAGAACACCTGACCCGGTGGTACCGATAAGCTGAGGTCCAGGTGGCCGTCACACAGCCGGCTTAGTGCCACCTCTGCCCTCCTCTGTCCTCTCACACATTCAAGGTCACTTACAGATAATAGCTTGACACATCTTGGAATTTTCTCCCTACCTTCCAAGGCCACATGAAGAGAAGGGAGATAGTGTAACCAAGTAATCGACCACGTCACTGCAGAGATGCAAAAGGCAAAGACAGGGCCGCGACTCACAGCAAGTCCCCTTCCAAAGGCCCAGATGCAACCTGGTTGGGGGGATCCTCAGACGCGTCCTCCCACAGGCTTGTGGTCACGGCTTAACCAGAGGACCCCAAGGCCACAGGCCAAGGGCACCCCCTGCGTGCTCAGAGCTGTGCCCGTTTACCCCAGGCACGGTGCCGCAGTGTATGACCAGGTTCCATCGTGGTGACCCTGGATTTCACAGAGGTTCAAACTGGGGTTGGAGGAGCTCAAGGAACTTTGTCACGACAACAGCAGCCAGGACGGCTGCGGCTGGAACCCGGGCAGCGGGACCTCGAGCAGATGTCTGCAGCTGCTCGAAGCCACTGTCCTTCCAAGGTAGCAGTTGGGTCAGCCCCAACCCACATTCCAGACTATTCCATGCAGAACTGAGGGCCAAGTTGCAACGGAGGTGCCACGTCCGCGGGGCAGGAAGGGGCTCCCGTGCCTGGGTGGGGGGTCTGGTGTCTTTCTCAGGACCCCCCTGGAAAGGGAGCAAGAGTGGGGTCCCAGAGGGCCCTTTTATACAGGTACCACAGGGCACCTCTGCCCAGTTTCGACAAGCAAGCAGTGCACCCCTCAGGAACCTGTGCATTTCCAAAGGGGAAGCTTCTATGGCCCAAAATAGCATGCAGCCACTCGGCCACGAAGAGGGCTTCCTTCAGTAAGTGCAAAGTGCCATTTGTAATTGCCAGGCTCGGTGGCGCACGCCTGTCATCCCAGCACTTGGGAGGCTGAGGCAGGAGGATCGCGAGTTCAAAGCCAGCCTCAGCCATGGGGAGGCACTTAGCAACTCAGTGAGACTCTGTCTCTAGTAAAATACAAAAGAAGGGCTGGGGATGTGGCCCAGTGGTCGAGTGCCCCTGAGTTCAATCCCAGGTACCAAAAGGAAAAAAAAGAGTGCCATTTGCATAGAGTGACATCTTTTAAAATGTTAAGTGTGTTTTCACCGTAATAAGGTCTTGCATTATCTCTCCGCAGGGTGATAATGAAACCAAGCCACTCTCCAATAAACTTGGCCAATGATTAATAAATTAATGCCAGACTGATTCATTATAAACTGGAGAGAATGATGACAAGACATCGTCAGGCCACCTCGCTCCTCCGTGGTCACAAGAGAAGATACTTGCTAATGAGACTGGCCCGAGGGATGCAGTCGTTACCCCTGGGCAGGGTGAGGGAAGGCCCGGCTCCTGCCCACGGGTTCACCGGGGCGACCACAGGAGCTGGGCCACCCGTGACAGCTTCTGATGCAGCCACCTTCATTCCTGACCACTCAGGAATTCCCCTGTGGCCTCCAGACGGAGGAACACGGCTCATGGATTCCCCCATCCATGAGCAACAGCAGGAACCAGAGGCCATCTACACACCAGATACTGTCCTCGAGACGCCACCGTCCTCACCCCCCCCTTGCGATCCCCAGGAAGTCCTGCGTGCCTACCGTCGGGGCACTTTTAGTAAGGCCACTGCCACCACTCTGGTTCAGGGCACCCACGTCTCGCTCCTCTGCGTGGCTCCCTGGCTTTAGTTGACAGGGTCCTCTTGGGACCACACGCATGCATTCTCCCCGTGCCCCAGCCTGAAGCTCCGGCTGTTTCTCCCACACCGGGGAAAAGACCCCCCACCCCCACCCCACCCCCGCTGACCCAGGGGAGTAGGTTCCTAGGACTCGGCCTAACCAAAGGCCCCAGAGAATCTCCCACAGTTCTGCAGGCCCGGGTGGGGAATCGAGGGGATGGCAGGATCCCACTTCCTCGGGAGGCTTGAGGGAGGGTCCCCTCCTGCTCCTCCCTGGCCTCCGGGGGTGGCCGTCCATCCTTGGTGCTCCTGGGTGCGCAGCTGGACTGCCTAGTTTCTGCCCGGGCCGGTCCCTCGAGTGTCTGTCTACACTGCTGTTTCCCCTTGTGATGAGGATGGCAGTCACTGGGATAGGACCCACCCCAATGACCTCACCTTAACTAGATGACATCCGCAAAGACCCTATATCCAAACAGGGTGGCATCCCTAGGTGCCAGAGGTGAGGACTCAAGCTATCTTTGAGGGGACCTAATTCAACCTGTGACTCTGGTCCCACCTGGCCCCACCTGGCCTGGCGTGGCCTCCCACGCCCCTCCCGGGCCTGCTCCCCACCTGCGGGCTCACCCTGCTGCGCCGGGCCTGCCTTGGCTGCTTGGAGAGCCTCTCCCTTTGACTCTGGCGGCTGGCTGGCTGCCACTCACCATGCAGCTTCAGTGTCACTCCAAAATGCCTGGGACCAGAGGTGTTTCAGATTTCAGGGTTTGTCGGATTTGGGGACATTCTTAATCTAAAAATCTGGATTTGGGGTATTTGGGATTTTAGATTTTCAGATTAGTGGTGCTTAAGCAATGCCTCCAAAAGCTCCTATCTTTTTTTCTTTCTTTCTTTCTTTCTTTCTTTCTTTTTTTTTTTTCCCTGCGGTGCTGGTAATCAAACTCAGGGTCTTCTGCAGCCCAGGCGAGCGCTCTGCCACTGAGCCACATTCCCAGTCCCCAAAAGCTGCTTTCTAACTTCCCAATTCCGAGTGTCTCCGCTCTCTGCACTGCCCCTCCTCCCACGCCACCTGCCACGTGGGTTTGCCTGTTTTTGTCTTCTCCCCGTGGGGGCCGCCAGTTGCAGGAGGACAGGGACCTCGCTGGCTCTGGTGGCCTTGGACAGTGTGGGGTGTCAGGCTCTCCACAAGAACATGCGGAATAAAGGAATAAATTCTTTTTTTTTTTTTTTTTGGTACTGGGGATTGAACTCAGCGGCACTCGACCACTGGGCCACATCCCCAGCCCTTTTTTTGTATTTTATTAGAGACAGGGTCTCACTGAGTTGCTAAGTGCCTCGCCATTGCTGAGGCTGGCTTTGAACTCACGATCCTCCTGCCTCAGCCTCCCAAAGTGCTGGGATTACAGGCGTGCACCACCGCGCCCGGCAGGAATAAATTCTTTATTTTACAGGTAAAGAAACTTGGGTCCAGATCAATAAAGTGCTCACACGGACTTTCTGCGGAACTAGACACTTGGACATAGCACAGTGTGTCCCTCTAAACCAGTGACCAGCAAATGTTCTCTGTAAAGGGCCAGCGAGCAGAGGCCTCCTGGGCCACGGGATATGTCACAGCCCCTCGGCTCAGCCCCTCTAGCCACAAGGGCAGAGATGACAGCTAAATGAAGGAACGTGGCTCTGTGCCCATAAACCTGACTTACAGACACTCAAATTTGAATTTTGTGTTAATTCTTTTTTTTACTTTTTCTGACCCATCAGAAGTATAAAAAATGTCCAGCTACAGCCGCGCGGTGGCACATGCCTGTCATCCCAGCACTTGGGAGGCTGAGGCAGGAGGATCGCGAGTTCAAAGCCAGCCTCAGCCATGGCGAGGCACTTAGTGACTCAGTGAGACCCTGTCTCTAATAAAATACAAAAAAAGAGCTGGGGATGTGGCTCAGGGGTCGAGTGCCCCTGAGTTCAATCCCGGGTACCAAAAAAAAAAAAACGTCCAGCTACTTGGGAGGCTAAAATGGAAGGATCGCAAGTTCAAAGCCATCCTGTGCAACATAGACCCTGTCTCAAAATTTAAAAACTCAGCATACTTTAACGTAAAATAAAATGAAAGCATAAAAACTATATATTCAGAGACTGTAGGCCATATAGAGAGCCTGTGTGCTGTCGCTAGTCAGCTGACGTGGCCGCGGCTGTCGTGTGTGGATTTCTGCTCTACATGCGTTCGTGTACGTCAGCAGATAGGAAGGACTGTTTGGGGAAGGCGTGGTAAGTCAGGGCACCTGTGCCCGGCCCGGCACTTAGCACCGAGGCCGAGGAGATCTCGCTGCACCTGACGAGGCAGGCAAGGTCTCATCCCCAACTAACGAACGCGAGAACTGGAGCTCAGGGATGGTAAGCTGCTTACTCAAGGTGGCAGAGAGCCACCGTGGTAGCTGTAAGACAGGAATTCAGACAGTCAATGTGTGAGCAAGGATGATGTTAATAACAACTTAAAATTAACAGCTAATTAATATGCCAATAGCCATTTGGAGCACTCTATCAACTAGCGTCTATATAGCAATTCCATGGGGCAGGAATTCTTTTCAGCCCCACCTTACAGGTGAGAAAATACAGGTGTGAGGTCAGATCGCAAGCGACAGAGCCCAGATTGAAGTCCGGGCCATCTCAAAGGAACTGAACTGGTACTTCACAGAAGAAATATGATAGGTTAACAAATACATGAAAAAAATGTTCGACATCTCTAGCAATTAGAGAAATGCAAGTTAAAGCTACACGGAGATTCCATCTCACTCCAGTCAGAAAGGCAATTAATTATCAAGAATACAAGTAACAGTAAACGTTGGTGAGGATGGGGGAGAAAATCTTCACTCATACATTGCTGATGGGACTGCAAATTGGTGCAACCACTCTAAAAAGCGGTATGGAGATTCCTCAGAAAACTTGGAATGGAACCACCATTTGACCCAGTCATCTCCTCAGTACGTACCCAAAGGACTTAAAATGAGCATATTACAGTGACACAGCCATATCAATATTTATAGCAGCTCAATTCACAATGGCTAAGCTATGGGACCAATCTTGGTGCCCTTCAACAGATGAATGGATAAAGAAAATGTGGTATGTACACACACGGAATATTACTCAGCCATAAAGAAGAATGAAATTATAGCATTTGCTGGTAAATGGCTGGAACTGGAGTCTATCTTGCTAAGTGAAATAAGCCAATCCCAAAAAAACAAAGGCTGGATGTTCTTTTGATATGCAGATGATAACACACAATAAGGCGGGAAGAATAGAAGTTCATTGGATTAGACAAAGAGGAAGGAAGGGAACAGAGGGGGAATGGGAAAAGGAAAAACAGTAGAATGAATGGAATAAATGGGACATAACCTTCCTGTGTTCACATAGGAATACACAACCAGTGTATCCCCACATCATGTGCAACCACAAGAATGGGAAGTTATACTCCATGTATGCATGATATGTCAAAATATACTCTACTGTCATGTAGATCTAAAAAGAATTTTAAAAAAGAAAAGAAAGCCAGGTGCAGGGGCTCAAGCCTATAATCCCAGCAGCAGCTCAGGAGGCTGAGGCAGGAGGATCATGGGTTCAAGGCCAGCCTCAGCAACAGTGAGGCCTTAAGCAACTCAGTGAGACCCTGTCTCTAAATAAAATACAAAATAGGGCTGGGGCTGGGGCTCAGTGTTGAGTGCTGCTGAGTTCAATCCCTGGTACCAAAAAAGAAAAAAGTTAAAAAAAAAAAAAAAAGATCAATCAATCAATCAACCCAGGCCATCTGACCCCAGAGCCTACGCTGCTGACCATGGCCTCCTCCCTCCAAGGCTCTGGGTGCCTCGCCACTGCCCCACGCCCAGCCTGGCCCCACAGGCCCCACTTACTGGCCACCTTCAGCTGCACGGGGAACCGCCTGGTCTCGTTGAGGACCTCCTCCTGGCAGAGGTAGCTGCCCTCATCCTGCAGGCTCAGCGCCCCGATGCGCAGGGAGCGGCCGCTCACCAGGGAGAAGCGAGGCTCCCCGGGCAGGAGGCTGGAATTGGAGGAGAGAAGGAAGACGGGCTCCGAGTCGTTCCGGTACCAGGTCACCAGGCCCCTGGGGCCCGAGACGTTGCCGCAGTGCAGAGTAATGTTCTCATGAACTTCACCAACGACAACAGCCTCCAGTCCTGTGACAAGGAAAGAGCAAGCTGTTGTTAACGTTCTTCATCTCTGAACAACCTCCTTTGTTGTTGGGGTGGGGAGGTACCGGGAATTGAACTTGGGACATTCAACCCCTGGGCCACATCTCCAGCCCTTTTTTGTATTTTATTAGAGACAGGGTCTCACTGAGTTGCTAAGTGCCTCTCCATTGCTGAGGCTGGCTTTGAACTCGCGATCTTCCTGCCTCAGCCTCCCAAGTGCTGGGATTACAGGCTGAACAATCTCCTTTTTCAGACAGTCCCTGATCATTTGGGGTTGTTTAGAAAAATCACATGTGGTTTGGTTTCTTTTTGTTTTTTTTTTTTTGTACTGAGCATTAAACCCAGGGGTGCTTAACCACTCAACCACATCCCCAGCCCTTTTTATTTCTTACTTTTCGACAGGTTTTCACTAAGTTGCTGAAGGCCTCACTAAACTGCTGAGGCTGGCTTTGATCTTGCGATCCTCCTGCCTCAGCCTCTGGTGTTGCTGGGATTACAGGTGTCCACCACCACAGCCGGCCACGTGTGGGTTTTTATGGTACCATAACACACAGAGCCCAGGCCGTGTCGGGATCCATGGCCAGTCACTGACATTAAAATAAACTTGGGGTTGGTCACAAAGACAGCCCCATCTCCCCACCTGCTCTTCACTGTGACATTGAACTCTTGCCCTGGGCTCAGTCATGTGACTTCCTTGGGTTAATGGGATGTCAGCAGCTGGGACACAGCAGAGGCTTAAAAAGTGCTTATGTGTCACCATTAGAGAAGCAAAAGTCAAAACCACAGTGAGGAGCCACTTTTTATTTAAAAAAAAAAAAAAAAAAAAAATGCAGCCAGGCATAGAGGTGCCTGTAATCCTGGCAACTCAGGAGGCTGAGGGAGGAGGAATTGCAAGCTCGAGGCCAGCCTCGGCAATTAGCAAGATCTTGTCTCAAAAAATTAAAAGGACTGGAGATGAAACCCAGTGGTAAAGCACCCCTGAGTTCAATCCCTATACCAAAACAATAAAATACATAAATAAAATAAGATCAAAACAAAATGAATGTAATGAATTTTAAATAATTTCAGATTTTAAAAGAAAGAATGTGGTCGATGTGGAAAAGTTGGAACCCTTGCACACTCTTGGTTGTGAGCATAAAATGGTCCAGACGCTGTGGAAAACAGTATGGTGGCTCCTCAAAACTAAAAACTTAGCCACCAATTCCACCTCTGGATATGCACCCCAAATAATTGAAAATGGAATCTCGAAAAAGATTTTTGTTCACAGCAGCATGGCTCATAATGGCTAAAAAGTGGAACCCACACAGGTGTCCATCAACAGGTGAATGGAGGAACAAAATGTGCAATGTTACAGTGGAATATTACTCAGCCTGGAAAAGGAAGCTGACATATCACAATGTGGGTGAGCCTTGGGAACGGTATGCTACGTGAAATAAGCCAGGTCCACAAAAGATCCCCCATGGCTCCACTTACACAGTGAGTTGGTCAGATCATGCAGTAGAAATGGGCTGGGGCTGACGATGGGAAGACGAAGCTTCACAGTTATATAAGACAAAAGAGCAACAGAAGGCCAGGGAGGTGGCTCAGGGATAGAGTGCGTGCCAGCCCGTGTGGGGCCCTGGGCTTGATCCCCAAAACCAGAAAGAAAAACGTTCTGGAGACGGACATTGGTGATGGCTGCACATTAACAAGGAACTAGCCGGGCGCGGTGGCGCACGCCTGTAATCCCAGCACTTTGGGAGGCTGAGGCAGGAGGATCGCGAGTTCAAAGCCAGCCTCAGCCATGGCGAGGCACTTAGCAACTCAGTGAGACCCTGTCTCTAATAAAATACAAAAAAGGGCTGGGGGGCTGGGATTGTGGCTCAGCGGCAGAGCGCTCGCCTCCCATGGTGTGCGGCCAGGGTTCGATCCTCAGCACCACGTAAACATAAATGCATTGCATTGTGTACAACTAAAGTAAATAAATAAATATTTTAAAAAAAAAAAAAAAAAAAAAAAAAGGGCTGGGGATGTGGCCCAGTGGTCGAGTGCCCCTGAGTTCAATCCCTGGTACCACAAAAAAAAAAAAAAAAAAAAAAAAAAAAAACAAGGAACTTAGGACCACAGGACAAGGACACGTCCCACCTGGATGCGGGATGACCTACATGGTGCAGACCCTTCTTCTGGATCCTTCCAGCAGAGGCCGTTCTAGATTGGCCTGCAGCCAGGCAAGATCAGCAGAGCCGCCTATCCAACCGTCATTTCCTGGTAGTTTGTTATGCAGCGTTATTGTCACAGTAAATAACTGATACAGAACCCACGTGGTTTCATTTGCCCAGAAATCTGGACAGGATGGATAGGGCTTTGTTCCTGCTACCCTGCTGGTCTCTTTCTCCATCTCAGGCCTAAACAAGCCTATAGTTAAAGCTCTCTGGGCAGCATCAGGCAAGAATGGGCCGAGAGCCGGGCACAGTGGCGCACACCTGTAATCCCAGCAGTTTGGGAGGCTGAGGCAGAAGGATCGCAAGTGTAGAGCCAGCCTCCACAACCTAGCGAGACCCTAAGCAATTTAGCCAGATCTTGTCTCAAAATAAAATATAAAAAAGGGCTGGGGATGTGGCCCAGTGGTTAAGTGCCTGTGGATTCAATCCCTGGCACCAAAACAAAAAAAAAAAAAAAAAGAAAGGTGGCGGGGGGCTCACAGGCTAGTGGGGAAAACATACAATAAACCGGCAGTCATGATACAGTGTGATGAACGTGAAGATAAGGGCTCCAAAGTCCACTAAGGTGTATGTCAGGAAAGACTCCAGGAGACAAACTGAGATCTGATGGACAAGAGGCAGCAGCCAGGAAAAGGTGAGGATGGGGTCCCAGGTAGAGGGGACAGCATGTTCAAAGCCTGGCCCAGGAGCAGCAGCCCTGTTAGAAATACACAGTCAGCTCTCCCCTTGCCCCCCAAGAGACATCTAAGTCAGAAACCCAGGCAGCCCCGTAACAACCCCCCCAGGCAGCCCCGTAACAACCCCCCCGGTGACCCTAACGCCCTTCCAGGAGGACAGGGGCCAAGGACCACTGCTCTGGCCTTAAACTGTCACTAGGTAAGAAGAACCAAAAGCAGCCCCACTGTGCTGAAAAGGACCACGATTGTCCAGCCCCTTCCACAATTCACAGCCAAATCCAGGGAGTCACAGGGACAAGAGTAGGAGCCGAGGCCGCAGGCTGCTCAGTGCCGGGCTGGAATTCATTACTGAGGAGAGCCCCAGAGCCTTGGGAATACACTGAAAACACAGAATTGTACACTTTTAAAGGGTGGGCTTTATGAAACAGAAATTATCTCTATAAAACTGCTATAAAACAAACTGCCACCTGCCACTGGGAATCCTTCCCATTTACGAAAGAAAAAAGAGTAAGTTACAGCTGGGTGCGGTGGTACATGCCTGTAATCCCAGCATTTGGGAGGCTGAGGCAGGAGGATCACAAATTCAAAGCCAGCCTCAGCAGTGACAAGGCACTTAGCAACTCAGTGAGACCCTGTCTCTAATAAAATACAAAAAAGGGCTGGGGTTGTGGCCCAGTGGTCAAGTGCCCCTGAGTTCAATCCCCGGTGTAAAAAAAAAAAGTAAGTTACATTGTGCTTGGCCTCTTGTCTAATTAGAAGGCCCCTCTTTGAAATACCTCAAGTCCACCTAGAGCCACAGGAAGTCCTAATTCTGTCATATTTCCCCCACAGACTTTCAAGCCAGGTCAGGATGGGGAGAAAAAAAAAAAAAAAAAAAAGCCACTTGCTGAAAGACAGAGAATGTCACCTAATGCTAGGTGAGATTCCCAGCAGCAGATGAGGGTTCAAGCCCCAGCACCTCAAAAAAAAAAAAGCAAGTGAGAATTATTTTTTTCAAGCCACTAGGCTGAGAACCCTAGTTCACAGGTGGCAGTCCCCAGGAGGAGGGGAAAAGGAACGGCAGAGTCACAGACACAGCGTGGGGTCCTGGCCTTCAGACCTGCCCCCTCCCCCACTCCCTGGCAAAGGCATAAAGGACCGGAGGCTTGGAAAAGCCCTGGCGAAACGTGCATCTTGGAACTTGAGCTAACTCTGTCTTCTCCTCCAGGGAACAGAAGGACACAGGCACAAAAGAAACCATTTGAAACCATGTCCCTTCTCCTCCTGGCTCTGCCCACCCCATTCCTAACTATTCTAACTACTGAAGCTGGAGGCGGCCTCAGAGATCATCTCGCCCTGGCTCAGTGGAGAACAGCCCATCATCGCTTAGTGATGCCTGGCACAGACCAAGAAATGGTGGTCTTGAAGAGGTGCTAGTTCCACGCCTCATGAGCCCATGCGCCTTCATTTTACTGCTGAGGAAACTTAAATCAATTTTCTTAAGTTCCCACCCATCACTGGGAGATGCAGGATGGGCATACAGGCCTTAAGTGCGCAGGGTTCTCTGAGTCACAGGAATTTCCCTTGGTCTCCCGTACCAAACAGGTGAGATGATAAAACATAGTAATGTTGTGCCACTAGAAATTGTTCATACCAGCCAGGTGTGTCATCCCAGCACTTGGGAGGCTGAGGCAGGAGGATCACGAGTTCAAAGCCAGCCTCAGCCATGGCGAGGCACTTAGCAACTCAGTGAGACCCTGTCTCTAATAAAATACAAAAAAAGGGCTGGGGATGTGGCCCAGGGGTCGAATGCCCCTGAGTTCAATCCCCGGTACCAAAAAAAAAAGAAAGAAAGAAATCGTTCATACTGGGTCCAGAGGGCCCCTGCTGCCCCCCAGCCTGCAATGCAGAAAATGGAGCAAAGGAGGAGATAAAACTCTTTTGATGCCGCCCTCATACTATCATTTATAGAATTGGAGTCACACCCAAACATTTATCTTTTTCAAGCAACTCTTCCCAAGAATGACATGGGATACACCATCCAGGTGACAAATGGAAGAAGCATCAACATCTTGGGGAGCTGAGTGTTGGGACAAAGACAACTTTTTTTTTTCACCAAGAGGACTCCCAACTTGAAAAACAATAAAAAAATGCACCACGCCCAGGGAGCCCCCGGTACTATACACGTGGAGGAAGTGGGTCTGGGCATCACAATAACTGGGAATGGCTGTGGAGGTGGTTCCACTTGGGCAGCAGTGGTCACCTTGGAAGCTGATTCATTCCAGCCTGATTTCAGCCCCAGGCCCGGGGCATTCAAGATACAGAAACCACTGCAGACAGCTAGGAGCAAGGAACACTTTATCATCACCTCTAACTTCTGTCCCTCCTTAGTGACCACGGCAGGGTGGTCACTAAGCCAAGTGCCTGGAGGGACTGACAGGTAATGTCCCCAACTGAAGAGGGCCAGAAGTAAGTTACTACAGGGGTTGGGGTTGTGGCTCAGTGGTAGAGCGCTCGCCTATCACATGCAAGGCCCTGGGTTCAATCCTCAGCACCATAAAAATAAAGGTTTTTTTTTTTTTTTTTTTTTTTTTGTGGTACCGGGGATTGAACTCAGGGGCACTCAACCACTGGTTCACATCCCCAGCCCTTTTTTGTATTTTATTAGAGACAGGGTCTCACTGAGTTGCTAAGTGCCTCACCATTGCTGAGGCTGGCTTTGAACTCGTGATCCTCCTGCCTCAGCCTCCCAAAGTGCTGGGATTACAGGCGTGCGCCACCGCGCCCAGCTAATAAAGGTATTTTTTAAAAAAAGCTACTACAACAGGTAAAGGTGAAACAAATTTGGCATCATATGTGCTAGAAAAAAAGATGATCACTGCTCAATTCCAGATGGGAAAACAGGCCCCACATTGCCAAACATTGAGACTTTTCCAGATAAACTGGAAATCTAGTATGGGAAATATTGTTTTTACATGATTGCTAGAAACAAAATGAAATTAAAAATTTGCAAGAATCTAACAATTAAGAACTTTTGTCCTGCCGGGCACACGCCTGTAATCCCAGCAGCTCAGGAGGCTGAGCCAGCCTCAGCAATAGCAATAGCAACTTAGTGAGACCCTGTCTCTAATAACATATAAAAAAGGGCTGGGGATGTGGCTCAGTAGTCCAGTGCCCCTGAGTTCAATCCCAGGTACAAAAAAAAAAAAAAAAAAAAAAAAAAAAAAAAAAAAAAAAAGAAAGAAAGAAAAGAAAAGAAAAGAACTTTTGGCACTTGCTGTTAGGAAGCTCAAGTGCAATTTACAAACTGCAAGAGGAGACCAAGTGTGTGGGCTGGACCCGGGAACTGAGAGTTAGCACTCCACATGCATCTTGGCAAAGCACACTGCCCCCTGGCTCCAGGTCCTTTCCCTCCACCCATCTCCTGTCCGCTTGTAACATTTGCAGCACACAGAAGATAAGCATTGGTTGCTGCATTAATTTTTTCAATCTTTATACATTCTACATATTTTTGCAAGCAACGCTCTACTCTCTTTTTGTAACAAAACAGAGTGTAGATGCAACAGATGCAACAAACAAGACCTTGTTTGTTTTTTCAGTCATATCTAATCTACGGGGAAATTTTTCAGTAAGTATGAAATCATTTCAAAATAAAAAGTGTGTGTTTAGGGAAAAGAGCGAGGAAGGACGGCACGGCTTCAACGCCCTAGTGGGCACAGGTAGGCTTGCAGGGTGCGCAGGAAACGCGCAGGTTACAGGTGTAAGGCCTGCCCAACCTTGGGCAGGGGAGGAAAGGCAGACGGGACCCGCGGAGCGCGCGCCGGTGCGGCAGGTAAACCCGGAACGCGAGTTCACACCGGCGCTCTAGGAAACAGACAAACAAGCCGCTTTCCCGTCTACACGTGCCTCTCCGCCTCCCCGTCGCCCCTCGGCCGGCCGGGCGCCCACCCAGGAGCCTGGGGAGCTCTCGCCCCCGCCGAACGCCCGGGAAACTCTCCTGCCGAGAGCCGAGCCGAGCGGGAACCCGAGACCCCCGGGGGCTCCGGGCGTCCCGGGACTCGGCCCTCGCCGCCCCCCGCCCGGCCGCCCGGGGGACTCCACGTCCCCTCCCGACCGCGGCGTCTCACCTGCGGCGACCCAGCGGGCCAGCAGCGCCCCGAGGCAGAGGAGGACGCCCGCGGCCATCTCGCCCCAGAGCCCAGATCAGCGAAGGCCGCTCCGGCCGGGCGCGGGGTGCGCCCCAGGCCCCGCGCTCTCCCCGCTCCGGGCGGCCCCCGAGGATGCGCCGCGCGGCCGGCGCCGACCCCGCGAGCGCCCGGCCGAGAGGAGGCGCCCCGCCCTGCGCCCGCAGCCCGCGCGGCGGCGGAAAACAAGAGCGCGGGCGCCGCGCGCCTCCCCGCCCGGCGGGAGCCCGACTTCCTCCACCTTGGCCGGGAGGAGGGCTTTATGCAAAGGGCGCGCCGGGCCGGGCGCCGGGCAGGGCCGGGGGAGGAACGCGGGCTGGGCCCTCCCCGAGGCCACTCCGCCGGGACCGCCGTCTGGAGTCGCGGGGCCGCTGGGCCGGACAGAGTCCCGCGGCCGCCGCAGGACGCACCGCGCCCCGGCCCGCGGGCTGCGGAGCCCGGAGGAGCGTGGCGAGCCGGGGGCGGCGGCCGGCTGCGGGCTGCAGGATGCGGGGCGCCCGGGCCGTGCCCGCCGAGCTGCCCCCGGGATTGTCGTTTGTGTCCCCGTGCCCGGGGCGGGCGCCAGCGCCGCCATCGCTGCCCGTTCCTGCCCTTTGCAGGACCGAGCGGGACACAGCATCCCTGGACCTGCGGCCAGAAGCAGCCACGAGACTCGGGTTCTGGTCTTAACTAGCCAAGACCGCACTGTAAGACCCAGGGCCCAGGAGTTTGTTTTGTTTTAAGAGTTTTTATTTTTTTAATTTTTCTCCCTCGTTCAGTTTTCCCACCCGCACCCAGGTAGATTCCAGGGGAGCTGCATTCCCGGACTAAACTCCCTCTTCCCTGCCGAGCCCCCAGCCCACTGTGCCCTGGGGAAGGTGCTGCTGTATCCGCAGGAAGAGCCGCGCTTGAAACTACCCTGGGAGAAACTTCCTGTTTAAAAAAAAAAAAAAAAAAAGAAATGCAATTGATGCAATAAAATATTCGTTGTGGGCTCCAGGAGGTGGGGATGTGGGTGTTCACATCCTTTCAACTTTTCTGTGTTTTTGAAAATGTTCTTTATAAAATATTGGGAACAGCAAAAGTTGGTCTTAAAATCATTCTCTCTCTTGCCCCCAAAGACCCCTAACTGAAATGCTTCTTCCATGAGAAAATCCGGATGGATTGAGGCAGGAAACTCACAGCTCTGCCCTTTTTAACTTTTTGCTAGATGATTTTGACTCTTCCTTCTGTTCTTGGCAAGATTCTCTCTCTTTCCCTCCCACTTTGGTTCTTGCTTTCCACCTTATGATGGAAGGGAAATTCTATCCTAACTGGACCTGAATCCCCAGACCCTGGCACCCAGGTGCAACCCAATGTATATTTGTTATATTAACCCAATATATATTTGTTAGATACATCGACATCAAGCTAATTGGCTTAGATGCTGTAGTTTCTGGCAAACACCTCACCTAGTCCACCTGAAGTAAACAAGCTGTCAATAAAAGCTTTAACTGGAAAGTTGTTCAGCTGCTGGTCTGGAATGTTCTGTGGACTTCACGGTGCCAAGCAAGGGGAATGGCATGGGGCAGGCACGGGGACATTCTTGCTGAGTCAAGGGCCCTCCCCAAACCCTTGGACCCAAGGTACCATGTAGTTGCATTGTGTGGAGTGAAATCCACACTCAAGTCTGCAAAGCCAGGCCTAGACCACTCAACCAAGTCCTGCTCAACCCAGGCCCAGTCCCCGCACATCTACAAAGGCTGCCAGGGCCAAGTTCCCGGAGGAAATACCCACCCTCTGGATTGGCTCCAGGCCTTGTGTTCAGGAAACACCACACCCTGCGAATATCCACTCACCCTTCAGGCAGCTCTGAGTAGTAGAAAGTGCCCTGCCCAGAGAGTGACCGGTGAGTTGGAGGTTCACCTTGGGGTCCCTGACAAGGCAGGGCATTTGGAACCCTAGTTTATCTGCAAAACAGAATCCCCCTATGGCCCTGTTGTAAGGATGAAGTGAGTTGGCGTATCCAAAGGGACTCAATGAAGGTCTTGGCAGACTTGTGGCAAGATTTTGGAGCCACTTGTCAGGTGCCACTTTGAGGTGCCACTTGTCAGGGTCCTTAAATCCCACAGTCATGCATGGACCGAGGGGCTCATACCTCACACGCCTCTGCATCCAGGCCGCTGCATGCACTCTTGTGCTTTATATGCATTGGTGAATTCAGTGGTCTTGACAGTCCTGAGACACGGGCATTACCTTTATAGACTGTCCCAAGAGGCTTCATCACAGGGCAGATACGGGGGAGCCACAATTTGAACTCCTGTCCAAAGCTGCATCACTTGCGTTTTTGTGTCTGCAGTTCTGGGGAATCCAGGGTTTGTGCAAGCCAGGCAAGTGCTCCATCACTGAGCTATACCCCCAGCCCAGGGTCATTTTGATCAGTCCAGGAGGAAAGAACAAATTGGGCTCCTGCCTGACTCCTTAGGTGCTTCCACAGCCTGGAGCTCTGAACACTCAAGCAACACATCCTTGTGTTGTATTTCTGCCCCATTCCTTCTTGTCACTGTCCCCTCCCTAGAGGTAATTCTGAAAGGTCTCTTAGCAACAGCCTGCTTCCCTCAACCCAGATATATTCTCCTGGGGGCTTCGGAAAGAGAGGACCAGTAGGGAACAGCCCACGTAGGAGCCTGGGCTGTGGTCATCTCACTTCCAGAGGTGAAGGACAAGAATCCTACCTGTATTCCCAGGCTGGCTGTGGGACCCCCCCCCCCTCCTCAGCCAGGATGGTACCTCAAGGAGCAAGGCCAGAATCTACTGAGCTTATTCTCTGGAGAAGAAAACCTGCTAACCCTTCCAACTACACCTACCTCCACCTCCTTTTTGCCTTCTGCCCAAAAAAAATAATCAAGGTGTGGATGGTGTAGCAAGAAAGTTCCAGAGCAGGCAAAGTTCCAAGAAATAGCTGTCATGAAGAGATGGAAAATGGAGAGCTGTCAAATGTGCCTGCTATTTTTAGCCAGAGCCCAGCCTCCTCTCTAAATTAGAGACCTAGAGAGTGAT
This sequence comes from Tamias sibiricus, assembly GCA_025594165.1. Classification (NCBI taxonomy): domain Eukaryota; kingdom Metazoa; phylum Chordata; class Mammalia; order Rodentia; family Sciuridae; genus Tamias; species Tamias sibiricus. The sequence continues at coordinate 14,306,648 of CM046664.1, forward strand.
GGTTAAGATCTCTGAGAACCACGGGACTTGGAAGGTAGATGCACCCCCAGAAAGCAAAATGCCCCTTACAGAGAAATCAGGCAAACGATGGTCCAGTTCCCTGAGAAATGGGCAAACAGGCTGAAGAGAGGTGGGTGACCACAGGCCCCAACAAGCCAGAGCAGCTCAGTAGGCAAATGCGTAACCACAGACTCACTGGAGGGACGGCACTGGGAGGTTTGTAGTTCTTGCCAATTTCTGTGGTGTAAATACTTCCTTGATAGCCGATTTCAAGCTACCACTATGAGGTCACTAAACTGTGCACACATCTGCTTTCCAGAGTCAGCAGCACTCCTGGGAGGTCCCTCTGCCCCAGTGGGTAACTCCAGAAACTTCTGACAAGGAATCTGTCACATCACCAACAAGAGACCTGCTAGAAGCCAAACAGATCATGCTCACCTCTTGAATGCATTTGTTGGTCAAGACTAAGATGATTTTCCCAACTCCAGGCTGAGACATGAGGCTGGGGTGAATCTGACTTGTGGAGCGTAGTCAAATGGGCTGTCCTAAGAGAGCTGAGAGGAAGCATTTACCAGCAGTTGACAGACCTACACTTGGGGGAACTTTTGCTTTTTGTCCCGATTATAAACATAATACACTTGTTCTTGAATATGAAAGTACAAAATAATGGAAAATGAAATTTAATGATATTCCATCTAAAAATATTCACCATTATCATTAGAAACTTCCAGCCATTCTTTGCTGAGTTCTGATGTATGTGATTTTTAAATAAAAATAATAAATAAAATTGTGATATTTTATCCAAGGTTTCAGTTCTTTAATTTTTTTCCCCTCAACTTTACATTATAAACACACGTAAAGTTGTGATTTTAAAAATAATTTTTTGGGGGGCCAGGGTTGTGGCTCAGCGGTAGAGGGCTCGGCTGGAACGTGCGCGGCCCGGGTTCGATCCTCAGCACCACGTACAAATAAACCCATTGTGTACAGCTAAAGCAAATAAATAAATAAATAATTTTTTTGACAACTAATTGTCTTTTAAACTGAAAAAGTAATAAAAATTCCAATGGTAAGGAGTTGGTAGAGTGATTGCCTTGCATGCACAAGGCCCTGGGTTCAATCCCCAGCACTGCCAAAAAAAAAAAAAAAAAAAATTCTAATGGTTAAAAAAAAAAAAAAAAAAAAAAAGCCGGGTGCGGTGGCGCACGCCTGTAATCCCAGCACTTTGGGAGGCTGAGGCAGGAGGATCGCGAGTTCAAAGCCAGCCTCAGCAATGGCGAGGCACTTAGCAACTCAGTGAGACCCTGTCTCTAAATAAAATACAAAAAAGGGCTGGGGATGTGGCCCAGTGGTCGAGTGCCCCTGAGTTCAATCCCTGGTGCAAAAAAAAAAAAAAAAAAAAAAAAAAAAAAAAATCAAATGAACCCTGAGGGTATTATGGGAAGTGAAATAAGCCAGCCACAAGAAGATAAATACTGTATGATTCTACTCGTAGGAGGCATAGTGGGTTCTTTGTATCCACAGTTTTCACATTTGCAGATTCAAACAACCAAAGATAGAAAATGTTCAGGAAAAGAAAAAAATGGCGTTTGTACTAAACATTGAAAGATCGTTTTTTCCTGGCATTATTCCTACATAATACAGTATAACAACTATTTGTATTACAAGTCACCTAGAGATGATTTAAAGTATACAGGAGGATATGGGGAGGTCATGTGCATATGCTGTGCCCTTTATATAAGGAACTTGAGCATGCACGGGGAATCCTGGAACCCATTCCCCACAGATATAGACCATGGTACCACGGCATCCAGTGTCATCAAATTCCTAGAAACAGAAAGCAGTATGGTGGCAGCCAGGGACCAACTGAGGGGACAGGAAAATAGAGTTAGTGTTTAATGGGTTCCTAGTTTCACTGTGCAAGAGACCAAGGGTGGTGATGGTTACACAAAAAGGTGAATGTACTTAATGTCGCAGCACTGTACACTTATAAATGGCTTGAACAAATTTCATGTTATGCATATTTGACCACAATTAAGAATTTTGAGGGCTGGGGCTGTAGCTCAGTGGCAGAGCACTTGCCTAGCATGTGTGAGGCACTGGGTTTGATTCTTAACACCACATAAAAATGAAACAAATAAAATAAAGGCATGCTGTCCATCTACACTACAAAAAAAATTGTTTTTTTAAATTTTTGAAATACTGAAGAACATGGGAAAAGGAAAAAACAAGGGAAAAAAGTGAGACGTGTGTGTGTGTGTGTGTGTGTATCAGATATACACATATGACAGAGAACAGATATTTTCCTTGATGTTTGTGAATAAAAAAAAATTGAATGAAACAAAAAAGAAAATCCAAGCGATTACCAGCAAAATCTTATCTTGAAGATAAGCTAACTGGCCCCCAGTTCTCTTGCCCAGGGAAGAAGCCTCTCATCAACTTGTGGAAGCTCTGGCTCTTACTGGTTTTCTAATATGCATAGGTTGGGATATGCTACAGCCTTCTATGCTTAGGGTTCTGTTTGTTTGGTTTGGTATTTATTTTGGTACCTGGGATTGAACCCAGGGCACTTAACCCCTGAGCCACATCCGTAGCCCCCTTTTTTTTTTTTTTTTTTTTTTTGTATTTTATTTAGAGACAGGGTCTCACTGAGTTGTTTAGGGCCTCACTAAGTTGCTGAGGCTGGCTTTTGAACTTGCGATCCTCCTGCCTCAGCCTCCCGAGCCACCGGGATTATGGGCATGTGCCACCCTGCCCGGCAACAGTTGTGTTTTTAAAGTTTAGGAAACAAAAGAGGATTCTTCTATTGTGATACCCAGATGTGTAAAGTTAAATAAATAAAAGGGTTTTGCTGATTCCAGCTTTATTGAGATATAATTCACATACCACAAAATTCATTCATTTAAAGTGTATGATCCAATGGCCTTTAGGATGGTTACAGAGTTGTATAAACATAACCACCATCAATTATAGATTTTCATCACCTCCCCCCTTCAAAGAAACCCCTCCCCCTTTAGCTATCATCCCCAATTCCCCCATTCCCCCTCCAGCCCCTGGCAATCAGTAATCTACTGTCTATAGATTTGTCTGTTCTGAACTTTTCATAAAAATGGTATCAAACAGGACTGGAGATGAAGCTCAGTGGCATAGACTTGCCTAGGATTCATTGAGGTGCTGGCTTTCATCCCCAGTTCCACAATAAATTTAAAAATTTTTTTAACTCATTGTTATCAAACAATATTTGTTGTGTCTGGCATAATTCACTTAATATAATGTTTTCAAAGTTCATCCATTTGTAGCCTGGATTAGTACTTCATCTCTCTTTTTTTTTTTCAATTTGCTTTTAGTTGTACACAATGTGTTTATTTTTACGTGGTGCTGAGGATCGAACCCGGGCCGTGCACGTGCTAGGCGAGCGCTGTACCGCTGAGCCACATCCCCAGCCCACTTCATCTCTTTTTAATGGCTGGATTATATTCCATTGTGTTGGCATACCACCTTTTGTTTACCCATTTATCAACTGACAGTTGATGAACATTTAAGCCACTGTGATTCAGACTCAGGGCAGTTCTGTCCTATTTCTCTTCTTTCCCCCCATATCCTCCCTATCATTCCACATCTGCCTTCTGATTTAAAAAAAAAAAAAAAAATTCTTGCTTCTCCTGGTGACCTACTGGGAACAGAGTAGCATTTTTAAAATTGTGGCTCTGTACTTACATTAGTCAAGGCATACTCTGTATGCCAAGGTGTCTGGCTGGAATTAGATCAAGTAGTATATTATGCCATAATTTTCCTTTTTTTCTGACTTCACCCAAACCTCTTTGGGGATGCGGGTAGGAATTCTCAATCTCAAAACCCTGTCATTATTTGTTTCTGTCCTGTCTCCACCCTGTTCCCTGCAAAAGTTCCATCCTGTTTCTCAACGACAAGAGCACCGAACTTAATTCAACTCTAAGAGTATTACATTCTTAGTTCAGGAGAACTTAGTCTTTTTTTTTTTTTTTTTTTTTTTTTTTTTTTTGTACTCGGAATTGAACCCAGGGGCACTTTACCACTGAGCTATATCCTCAGCCCTTTTAAGTTTGAGACAAGGTCTTGCTAAGTTGCTGAGGGTCTCACTAAGTTACTGTGGCTGGCCTCAAACTTGCAATCTTCCTTCCTTGGACTCCCAAATCCCTGGGATTGCAGGCATGAACCACCATGCTGGTTCGGAAGACTTTAGTCTTCTAAACTGGTAGAGACAGCGCTGATGAGGAATGGTACTAATTGCATCCTGGATTTTTCAAATGATTGCTGACTTTCTGGAAGATCTTGAGTCCTGTAACGTGGCGTATGCCTATAAATCCTGCTACCCAGGAGGCTGAGGCAGGAGGGTCACAAGTTCAAGGCTAGCCTTAGTGAGACCCTGTCTCAAAATCAAAAGGGGTGCAGATTTAGCTCAGTGGTGGAGCACCCCTGGGTTCAAAAAAAAAAAAAAGTAAGAGCCGGGCGTGGTGGCGCATGCCTGTAATCCCAGCACTTGGGAGGCTGAGGCAGGAGACTCAAAGCCAGTTCAAAGCCAGCCTCAGCAATGGCGAGGCACTTAGCAACTCAGTGAGACTCTGTCTCTAATCAAATACAAAAAAAGGGCTGGGGATGTGGCCCAGTGGTCGAGTGCCCCTGGGTTCAATCCCTGGTACCAAAAAAAAAAAAAAGTAAGAAAGTTCCCTCATAACCTGGTTTGAACATGTCCCCTGAAGTCCGTTGGTTGGAACATGTATTCCTGACTTGGCAGTGTTAGGAGGTGAGGTCTAATGGGATGCCATTTAGGTCAGGATGGCTCCACCCTTGTGAATAGATTAATGCCCTTCTAGAGGGAGTCAGTTATCTTGAGTGGTGGTTAGAAAACAAGTGCCTTCCTGGTTGGTGCCTTTTCTCCTAAACATACATGCACTTGACCTTCTGTCTCCACCATGTCATTACCCAGTATGAAAACCCTGGCCAGAAGCTGCCACCACGTTCTCAGACTTCCCAGGCCTCCCAGAAACTTTTTTTTTTTTTTGGGGGGGGGGGGGGCACCGGGGATTGAACTCAGGGGCACTTGACCACTGGGCCACATCCCCAGCCCTTTTTTGTGTTTTTATTAGAGACAGGGTCTCACTGAGTTGCTCAGTGCCTCACCGTTGCTGAGGCTGGCTTTGGATTCTCCTGCCTCAGCCTCCCAAGTGCTGGGATTACAGGCGTGCGCCACGGCGCCGGCCGCTCTTGATACTTTATTGCGAAAGAAAATGGCCGGAGACAATGACACTGTTTGCTTTTGCCAGACAAGGTGGTAGTGAGCCCTTCCGTCTTTTCAGCAAACCTCTGAAGTAGGCGCTATTCTAGTCTGTATTTACAGATGAGGAAACCAAGGCTCAGAGAGATGAAACTGCTTTCTGCACAGTATCACAGCTTGCAGTCGACGGGTCTAACACATCCCTAAAGTAGTGGTGTTTCATTTGTCCTATTTTGAGACTGGGTCTCTCTACATTGCCCAGGAAGGTCTCGAATTTGTGGGCTCAAGAGAAGTTCCCTCCTCAACCGCCCAAGTAGCTGGGACTACCGGCGTGTACCACCATGCCTGGCTTAACGTGGTGCTTCTTAAACTTGGATTAAAGGTGGGAATATTAAGAACCTCGTGACAAAAACTATGTGCCCTCCTCCTGGAAAAAAAATGTGTAGTCACATTTTAAAAGACATTTCAAGTAGTTAAAAACAAACGCCAATCCTTGCAGCTCTAAACTGGAATGATAAATAAACCTGATTGGTTGTGCAGAAGTTAAAACAAAACAAAAAAATTCACTTACAAACTGGAGTCACCAGGTGGCGCCCTCGGCCCAAAACGGAATCTAGATCCCATTGCCAAGGTCATCCTAGCGATGTGAATGGGGCCAAACTTCAGGGAACTCCAAGAATTTTAGAGATGATTGGTTCCATCAATAGCCAACACCTGGGGCTGGGGTTGTAGCTCAGCGGTAGAGCGCTCGCCTAGCACATGCGCAGCCTCAGTTCGATCCTCAGCAGGCCTCAGTTCGATCCTCAGCATCAAGTAAAATTAAAGGCATTGTGCACAACTAAAGCAAATAAATATTAAAAAACAAAACAAAACAAAACAAATAGCCAACACCTTCCAGAGGAGGCAACCAGGCCCAGAGTTAGTTGCCAAGTATCTTCCTCAAGGTCACAGCTCATGAGCAAAGCCAGGGCTCAGCCACTTGCTCAAGTTCTGATGTTTCTAAAATGTATCACATAGTTGGTTCCCTGATTGGTTGAGTCCAGCACAGCAGACACAATTCAATATTTTCTCATAAGGACTCAAGGTATAACCTTGTGTGTGTATGTGTGTGTGTGTGAACATTGGCAGGCGGGTGTCTGCTGAGCCTTTTGGGGGAGCAGAGATTCAAATGACTCAACCTCCCCTTCTCTCCCAACAGCCCCAGACTGATGTTTCTTTCTTTCTTTTTTTTTTTAAGAATCGTTTTTTGTTTTTTGTTTTTTTAATTTTTATTTATTTGCTTTTAGTTGTACACAATGCGTTTTATTTGTACGTGGTGCTGAGGATCAAACCCGGGACGCCCGCGTGCTAGGCAAGCGCTCTACCGCTGAGCCACAATCCCAGCCCCAGACTGATGTTTCTTTGTTAAAACACCCAACCCACATTTTTGTCCATTCCTCCTAGGGGCGAGGCGCGAGCCCAGGTGCAGATCCTCCTTGCTGTCAGGTTTACTTGCACACCTGTGAGTCCTCAGGAAATTTATTCTTCCCTCTCTGAGCCTCAGTTTCTGGGGTTCACTAAAAGTTCCCAGCAGGCAGGAGAAAAGCAAGAATTGGTCATTATTAATATACTTATTCAGCCGGACGCAGTGGCGCACGCCTGTAATCCCAGCACTTGGGAGGCTGAGGCAGGAGGATTGTGAGTTCAAAGTCAGCCTTAGCAATGGCGAGGCACTTAGCAACTCAGTGAGACCCTGTCTCTAATAAAATACAAAAAAAAAAGGGCTGGGGATGTGGCCCAGTGGTCAAGGGCCCCTGAGTTCAATCCCCAGTACCAAAAAAAAAAAAAAAAAAAAAAATATATATATATATATATATATATATATATATATATACTTATGCTCCCTGTCCCTGTCTATTGGCAATAGATATTCAACTTTAGAGCCCTGATGATCAAATTCATCTGAGCTCTGTGTGAAGAAGGAATGCGCAGGTGCAGAGGCCCGGGACAGTAAGGAGCCCAGCACCTCGTCATGCATGCTAGGCAAGGTCTCCAGCACTGAGCCACATCCCAGCCCCCTTCTTGGGCTTGGTGAACTCTGTTTTATGGCTCCGTGGTCCTAGTTCTCAGCAGGGTTCTGAGAAGCAAGTGTGCCAGTCGGGTGCGTTCATATGGTAGGAGGTAGTTGTTGAAGATAAACTGTTCTTCAGTTCAGTAGCCCTAGAGCTCCTCTTCTTTTTTCTTTGTTTTGAACACGGATTTCCAACCATTCCAATAGCGAAGAGCAACAGAAGCATCGAGGTGTAGATGTGCATGTGTCGATCTGTTTGCGTAGGCTTCTGCGCGCGCGCGCGCACACACACACACACACACACACGACGTCCCGCAGTAGCCCACCTCCCCTCCTGCAGCCCTGCAGAGCGCCGTCTGCGTTAGCCCCACCCCCCGCCGGCACGCCCCCGACGGCCGCAGCGCTGTCCACTAGGCTCCGCCCCTCGCCCGCTCCTTGCAGCCCAGGAATCTTCAGGAGACACGCTCAACCACATCCAAACCGCGGCTCCTCAACAGGCAACACCTCAAGGACGCGGAATTTCACTCTCGGGCCGATTCGTGCATGGCCAGGGGTCTTGGGAGGTGCGTGCCCTCGGCTCCCACAGCCCCGCCCCCGTGACCACCCGCTCCTCCCTGGTCCTACCGCCGTCACTGGAGCCCTGGCCAGCCTCAGAGCTGGACGCTGGAGCGACGTGGGGGAACAGCGTGGGCTGTGCCCTGTGGGGGGGCGGGGCTCACTCTCGGCTGAGCTCTCCCTGCTGCCCCACCCTGCCCAGCCCGGCCCTTGCTCTTCCCTCCAGCTGGCGACTTCTTCAAGCTCATGCCATCACCTTTGCCAAGAGGCCTTCCCTGGTGCACAGACAGGGACAGGCGCCCTCGTTTTTCTTTTCTTTTCTTTTCTTTTTTTTTTTTTTAGTTGTACACAACGCCTTTATTTTTTATTTGTTTATTTATTTTGTACCGGGGATTGAACTCGGGGGCACTCGACCACTGGGCCACATCCCCAGCCCTTTTTTGTATTTTATTAGAGACAGGGTCTCACTGAGTTGCTAAGTGCCTCACCATTGCTGAGGCCGGCTTTGAACTCGTGATCCTCCTGCCTCAGCCTCCCAAGTGCTGGGATTACAGGCGTGCGCCATCGCGCCCTGCAACAGGCGCCCTCTTTTCATTCCCAAAAGCACCCGCGGAAAGCAGCTGAGACCCTTGCCTTCCTGTGTCCTCTGGAAGACGCTGTCTCCCGGGCGTGGCACATGGTCCACGTTCAGTGAATGCTAAGTGAACAGAGCTTTGTGGCCAACAGAAGCAGGAACGACACCAACGGGAGTACTCAGGAGAGGTTCCGAGCCGGGTTAAACCCCTAGTAATACTAACACGCATGCGTGCACGCACGCATAGACACACACACACACACACACACACACAATCAACTTATAGTAAAACTACAAAACATCAAATTTACCATTTTAAGTATTTTAAGTGTTCTTAAGTATTTTTAAGTGTGTGATTCAATAAAGTGTACTCACGTTTTGTGCAATGGACCTAGAAGCTTTTCATCTTGCAGCACTGAAACCCTATTAAACAACTCCCCAAGTCTTCTCCCCAGCAGCCCCCACTGAACTTCCTGTTTCTATTAATTTGAGTCCTTTAGATACTTCATGTAAGTGGGATCTTACAGCACTTGTCTTTTGGCGGATGGGCATCTCTCTTAGCCTAATGTCCTCACGGTATGGCCAGTCCTCTTGGACGAGCACTGCGCAGGCTCCTGGGGCTGCGGCTCTGCTAGTTGGTGGAGGAACTGCTGTTTCCATGGAAGCTGCCCGTCCACACGCCCACCCCGGGGTGCAGGATCCTCATTTCCCTACATCCTGGCCTCCAGGTTTCTTACTTTCTTTTGCTGCTGCTTACTTTTTGGGGTGACTGTCTTCACAGCCCGAGGTGCTTCTCACTGTGGTTTTGAGCTGCTTTTCTCTGCTATGTGATTTTGAGCGACTCGTGTTTGGTTCGTTGTCTTTGGCCTTATTATAATAACTGAGTTCAAGTAAAGTAAGTCTGACATCTGGGCTTCCTCAGAGACAGTTTATATCTGTTGGATTTTCTTGTGTATGATCCATACTTTCTTGGGTTTTTTTTTTTATATTTGCTAATATTTTTAAAGTGGACATTTTTAATGATGATGATGATGGTGAGGATAATATGTGGCAACTCTGGCCATCAGATTCTCGCCACTCCCAGGGGCTTGTTGCTTTTGCTATATAGTCGTTTGGTGACTGTTCTAAACTAATTCGTAGCCTGTGCTCTCCGGCCCGGTGGTTGGAGGTCTGTCTCCGCCGTCAGCTACCCTACAACTGCTAGAACACAGCACTGAGCCCCGGGAGTGGGGAGAACCCACTGCCAGAATGGTCCACCTTTCTGTTTCTTTGAGCATCCCCGATTGTTTAGAAGTGGGTCCCCCCTGCCCAGCCCAGCCCCCGCCCCACAACAGGCCAGCAAGCAGCTGCGGCAGACACCTGCTGGGTGGCCTCCGACTCCCAGAATTCTGGAGACAGTGTCAGATCCCACAGGTTGGGGGCTCAGACTCCAAGACTGTCTCTGCTTCTGATGCCAACCGCGAGCCCCAGGTTGCTTTCCCTGGGCTTCCGAGCATGCAGCTGTTCTTGGGGGCTTCCTTCCCCCAGCTCCCTCCCCGGGTGCCCTCGATGTGCCAAAGCCACAGCGGCTCAGGGACCTCGGAGAAAGAGTTTAGTCAAATGTTACCATTTATGACAAAGGACATTGCAAAGGGTACCAGCAAACTCCAGAAGAAGAGAAGCACAGGGAAAGGCTTGTGGGGAGGGGCACCAAGCTCCTGCTCCCTGGGCATGCCTTCCTGCAGGAACCCTGGGCTCAGCTACCCACGTGCTCTCTGAACCCTGTCCTCTGTGGTTGTTATAGAGGCTTCGTTCCATCAGCTCACATTCCATGATGATTAGCTAAATCATCAGCACTGGGGATCTACACCCCTCTCCCTTCCCTTCTCTGACCCTGGCTTGGTCTTTCCAGGGACAACCCCCATCCTGAAGCTACTACCTAGCAGCAGCCAGTCATCAGGCAACTTGGTGACATAAAAACACACACACACACACACACACACACACACAAAAAACCTCTTGTCACTTTGGATTTCCCAAGGATTTTAGGATCTGTGTGCCAGGAAATGGGACGAAGACCAAATATATATTTCGCAATATCACAAAGACACATTCTCAAAACAGGTATAACTGGGTAAAAGGCAAGCATTATGAAATTTCAGTGCGTCCTGCCAAACTGCCCCCTCAAAAGACTTCACTCCTCCAGCCGCGTGAGCTGAGTCTCTCCCCACATCCTGGGCACTCCCTTGAAATCGCTCCAGCTTGAAATGGGTCATATGGTAGGAATGATAATATTTTGGAAAGATTATGTTAAACAAGAATATTATTAAAATTAATTGCAGTGGGGCTGGGGTTGTAGCTCAGTCGTTGAGCGCTTGCCTCACATGCATGAGGCACTGGGTTCGATCCGAAGCGCCACATAAAATAAATAAATAAATAAAACAAAGATATATATAAAGGAAAAGTTTGGTTTAAAAAAATTAATTACAGGTGTGTATAGTGGCACACACTGTAATCTCGGCAATTCAGGAGGCTGAGGCAGGAGGATCTCAAGTAGGAGATCAGCCCGGGGAATTTAGCAAGAACCTGCCTCAAAAAAAAAAAAAATTTTTTTATAAAGGACTGGAGATATAGTCCAGTGGTAGAGCACTTGCCTAGCAGGCATGAGGCCCAGGATTAATCACCAGTCCAGTAAAATAATTAAAATAAAATCAATTATACCTGTTTGTTTTCACTTTCCAATGTTGCTATTAAATTTTTAATTTTTATTATTTGTTCATTTTAAGGTGCTAGGGTGTAAACCCAGGGGCTCATGCAAGCACTGGACCGCTGAGCTACCCTGCTTATTGGGGATATTCATATCTGATGTTAAACTACAGAGAACTTTCTCTGCCTGTATATAAGCAAGTGTTCCCTCTGCTAAACTGATTCCATCTGTCGACTAATTTTTTTTAAATGTTTGTTTAGTTGTTGATAGATCTTTATTTTATTTATTTATACGTGCTGCTGAGGATCAAATCCAGTGCCACAGCCCCAGCCCCATCTGTTGACTAATTTGGACCTCTCTTTCCTTATTGTACGATGGAGCTACGTCATCTATGTGTATAACTTATGTGAATGCCACTGCATTCACCATGGCAGGAGGGAGAGACAGAGAGGAGAGAAACAGTGTAAGCGGCTTGGGAGACTGCACTTAACCATGACCTTTCACACTGACGTGAGGCCCAGGCTTATACGAAAGAAAGACATGGTGCAGTGTTAGTCGGGGTTCCCGTGAACCTCCTTGACCATGACTTTACAGTCCCCTAGCTGTAAAGAGAATGAAGACGCTGTACTTTACCCTTCTCCCCGAAACCCCTCCTCCCACCATAAAACATGCAGAGACTGCCCCCAGTTATCAACACCCCTGTGTCTGCACCAACTAGCCACCCTGACTCAGTTTATCTGATAGCAAAACAGATAAACGTGCAAAAAAAAATCATAATTTTGTATCTGTGACATTTGTTCTTCTAGGACTTTGATCCAATGTAGGGAATTGGCTTGGTACCCTCTTATTATCTAATCGTTTTGTTTACTTACCTTGAACTTTTGGACAAGTATTAATTACAACAAATCCTTGGCAATTCAAACCAGTTGGGAGGTCAAAATGAGTTCTAGGTTGGTGTGTTCTCATAAATGCAGTTTCTTAATATCCGGAGTATATAGAAAATTCTAGTAAGCTCATTGCATTTTGATAAGCAGAGATGGAGTCTGTTTTAATTAAGTGACCAATATATATAATTAGTATTAGCCGTGTACAAGACGCGTAACTGCTGTGGGACTTGAATGTCCTCTCTTCGACTGATTAACAAGGTCTCTGCAATGACAGGCATATCACTCTGTCGCTAGTTGCAGAGGACATCTTTTGCTTCTGCTTTTCCTGCCTCTGTTTCTCTCCCCCCTAGCAGGGGCACGTTCATTTTCCTTTGGAGAGCGACCCCTCTCATACCCTAAGAAAACACCATTGGCAGCCAGGCACTTGGGAGGCTGAGGCAGGAGGATCACAAGTTCAGAGCCAGCCTCAGCCATGGTGAGGCACTTAGCAACTCCATGAGACCCTGTCTCTAATAAAATACAAAAAAAAGCTGGGGATGTGGCCCAGTGGTTGAGTGCCCCTGAGTTCAATCCCGGGTACCAAAAAAAGAAAGAGAAAAAAGAAAACACCATTGGCATGGAACCTGGGGTGGGCGAGGACCCAGGCAGGTCAGAATTATCCCCTGGCCACACAGCGCAGCCTGGATGAGTGGCAGGCCATCACTGTATTCTGCTGGGGCTGTGGGGAGGGGGAAGCCTTCCTTCCACCTGGGTTTGCTAGTGGGAATGCATGCAGGCCTGAAGCTATTGGTGGCTCCCTTGTTTTTTGCTGTGAAACAAATTGCCACCACCTTGCCTAAAACAACACAGATTTATTATTTTATAATTTCTGCACATTAAATACTGTGGGCATGACAGAGCTGGACCCTCTGCGGGCCCAGGGTCTCTCAAGAGGCTGCCATCAAGGCGTGGGCCAAGGCTGAGGGTTCATTTCAGTTGAGCTGGGAGAGGATCTGTCAGCCAATTAAAGCAGCAGCTCAAAGAATCAGCACTCACTACCTGATGGTGGACGGGCTACAGGGGGAAAGCCCTGGGTGCTGAGTCAGACAGGAGCCAGGTGTCCTCAAGGCTGGCCCCGCCTGTCCCCCCAGGAGTCCTTGGCAGAAGTGCTCAAAGGATATCTGCCCAGGTCTCAGGTCAACAGACCCAGGAATGAAGGGCCCCGGCTAGGAACATGAATACGGGTGAGGGCATGACCAGCTATGGGGCCTGAATGTTTGACTCTAAGCCCCTCCGAAGACTGCAAGGCACCAGGCTGGTGTGGGAGGGGTTCCTGTGGGGCCCGCCCGTGAAGCCTCTGTAATTGCCTGTAGTCAGGCCAGAAAAATCTCAAAATTTTGTTTGTTGTTGGTTTGTTTCACGGTACCAGGGATTGAACCCAGGGACACTTGACCACTGAGCTACATCCCCAGTCCTTTTTATTTCTTATTTTGAAACAGGGTCTAAGTTGCCCAGGCTAGACTTGATCATGGGATCCTCCTGCCTCAGCCTTCTGAGCAGCTGGGATTACAGGTGTGTGTCACCGCCCAGGGCCACACAGGCTTTTAACCAGGATCTGGTCTCTATTCATCTGAAGGCTCGACTAGGGAAGGGTCCACTGCCAAGCTCACTGAATGGTTGTTGGCAGGGTTGGGTCTTTTTTTTTTTTTTTTTTTTTGGTACTAGGGATTGAACTCAGGGGCACTCAACCCCTGGGCCACATCCCCAGCCCTTTTTGTATTTTACTTAGAGACAGGGTCTCACTGAGTTGCTAAGTGCCTCGCCATTGCTGAGGCTGGCTTTGAACTCGCGATCCTCCTGCCTCAGCCTCCCAAGTGCTGGGATTACAGGCGTGCGCCACTGTGCCCGGCAAGTTGGGCCTTTTCATGGGTGGGCCTCCGCCACATGACAGCTTGCGCCATGAAAGCCAGCAAGCTGAGAAGGCAACAGAGAGCACACACTGCAAGATGAAAGTCCCAGTGTCATATGACCCCATCTGAAGTGACATCCTATTAACAGTTCACATGTTATTGGTTAGAAGCAGGTTACTCAAGGAGAGGGGATCACTCAGGGCTGTGAATACCAGGACATGGGCATCACCAGGGCCATCTTGAAATATGCCTACCACAATGGCTCTCTGGCCACATAAAAACAGAGTTTATTTAGCCAGGCACAGTGGCACGTGCCTGTAATCCCAGCAGCTCGGGAGCCTGAGGCAGGAGAATCACAAGTTCAAGGCCAGCCTCAGCAATTTTGCAAGGCCCTAAGCAATTTAGTGAGACCCTGTCTCAAAAAAAAAAAAAAAAAAAAGTCTGGGGATGTAACTCATCCCCATAGATGTTAAGTGCCCCTGGATTCAATCCCCCATATCCCCACCCCCAGTAAAAAGGAGTGTCTATTTGAGGTTGAAACTAAAGGCAAATGAAGCTGAGAAATGGAAGCCAGCAGATATTTGGGTAATCAGCTAAGTGCCTGGATCCAGACCACCCACTGTGTGCCAATCCAGGAACAAATTACTTCTCTTGTTGGAAACGCCAGTTCATACTCGCTTAGTCAATTGCAATGGAAATAATCCTGATTATCATAAAAAAAAATAATTTGGTCAGATTCTTTGGGCTTGGAGAAAGAGAGATGCTCTAGGTGGCCCTAAGAGCAAAGTGTTGGCCTGCCCCCAGGTGGAGGCTGCTGAGCAGTGGGTGGGTCTGCAGGTCCGGTGAGCACCAGGTCTATTGCCCCTCTGCCAAGCAGGCCACTTCTCCTCCCTGCCATGGAACCTTCCACCCTCACTTCCTGCTGCCTCTGATCTTTAGTCTACACAAGACATTTTAAATTATTATAATTATTATTTAGGATCAAGGATTGAACCCAGAGCCTCACACCTGCTAGGCCAGGGTTGTACCCTTGAGCCACATCCCTGGCCCTTTTTATTTTGAGACAGGGTCTCACTTAGTTGCCAGGCTAGCCTCAAACTTGTGATCCTCCTGTCTCAGCCTCCTGAATAGCTGGGATTACAGACAGGTGTGTGTCCCTCTGTCCAGCTGCACAAGGCTTGTGACAGTCCCTCCGTGCCCTCTGCATCCCCTCTCTTTTCTGCAGGAGCTCCTACCTTGCACACCTGCCCATTGCTCCTTCTAGACTAGTGATGGTTCAAGAGGTAGAATCTGCTTGGTGCTTGCCACCCTGTGCAGCCAGGCCACCTCACAGGTGGCTTGGCAAGCCCCTGAATTGGCTGTCAGGGACCTCAGGGGACAGGCCTTGAGGGTTCCCGGGGCTGTGAGCCTGGTACTCAATTCTGTGGATTGTCTAAGACACAAGGCAAAGTCATTTTGCATATCCATGGTAAAGATTCTGTTTTGAATAATCACTAATTTGACATTACTAATGTCTGAATGAATGAGCACCACAGTTTTTTGTGATTTGAGAGACCTAGTTTCATTTTTGATGAGCGGTCACCTGTTTTGAGCAAGGACTCTTCCCACAAGTGAAGAACATTCGACGCAAACAGGTCCAAGCCTGACATGGAATTTGTTGGCTCGAAGTGTCTGTAAAGTCCAAGGACAGACTTGTTCCGTTCTTGGCTCGACACAGGGGTCAAACGGGGCCACTGTCATCGGGTCTCTCTGTCTCATCTCTGCTGTTTTTCTCAGTGTTGGCTCCATTCCTGGGCAGCTTCTCCTGTGCCAGGGGCAAGATGGCCACCAGCAGCTCCAGGCTGACACCCTCTCTCCTCAGCAGCACTGACTAGAAGAGAGAGACCCTCTCTCCAGTGGTTCCAACCAAGGCTATGAGTTAGAATTGATATTGCAGTCCTAACCCCTAGTGCCTCAGAATGTGCCTGGATTTGAAGACAGGTAATTAAGGCAAAGTAAGGGCCTCCTGGTGCACCCTAACTCAATATGACCATGTCTGTATAAGAAGAGGAAATGAGGACAGGCACAGTGACACAGCCCTGTAATCCCAGTGACTCAGGAGACTGAGGCAGGAAGATCACAAGTTCAAAGTCAGCCTGGACAACAAAGCAAGACCCTGTTGCAAAAAAAAAAAAAAAAAAAAATTAAAAAGGGCTGGGGATGTTGTTCAGAGGTAGAGCACTCCTGGGTTCAATCCCCAGTACCATCAAAAGAGAGAAAAACAAAACAACAATAACCAAAAAAAAAAAAAAAAAAAAAAAAAAAAAAAAAAAGGAGGAGGACAAAGACAGATACAGAGAAAGGACCCTGTGAAGACTGTAACCCAAGGTGAGAGGTCTTCAAAAAACCAACCCTGAGCCAGGCGCGGTGGCGCACGCCTGTAATCCCAGCACTTTGGGAGGCTGAGGCAGGAGGATCGCGAGTTCAAAGCCAGCCTCAGCAATGGGGAAGCACTTAGCAACTCAGTGAGACCCTGTCTCTAAATAAAATACAAAAAAGGTCTGGGGATGTGACCCAGTGGTCAAGTGCCCCTGAGTTCATCCCTGGTACCAAAAAAAAAAAAAAAAAAAAAAAAAAACCCCTGGACTGGGGTTGTGGCTCCTCAGTAGTAGAGCATTTGTGTAGTACATGTGAGGCACTGGGTTCAGTCCTAAACACCACATAAAAAAAAAAAAAAAAAAAAAAAAAAAAATAAAAAATGAAGTTAAAACAAAATAAAACCAACTCTGCTGATACCTCAACCTTAAACTTACAGGCTCCAGGACTGTGAGAAAGTAACGTCTGTCCTTTAAGCCAGCCACTCTAGGGAACTTTGTTGTAGCAGCTTGAGCAGACTAATACAGTCCCAAGACCCAGTCTCACTAGCCTAGCTTAGTTTACCTTTATGTTCCTCAGCCAATCACTGAGGCCAGAGGCATGCGATGCTTTGATTGGGCGGCCTGAATCACGTGACCATGACTAGAGTCCACCTAAACCACATGAACTGAGAGTGACAGAGGAGTGGTTTCCCAGAGGAAAAAGCGGTGCTATTAATTGAAGAAAGAAATGGATGCTGGTAAAAGTACCAATGGTGTCTACCTCTGTTCATCTTCATGCTCACCTTCCTTTCTCTGCAGGGATGCTCTGTTCATGGGCCAATCCTGCCTACAAATATGTTTGCCTATGACTTTTAAAATTTGACTATTTTTATTGAAGTGAGTTTTATGTAATATAAATTTAGGCATTTAATTCAGTGGCATTTGGTACATTCACAATGCTGTGTGACCACCGCCTAGATCAAGTTCTAAAAATTCTTCATTACCCAAAAGGCAGCCCTATACCCACCCAGTCCTCACTCACCCCCTATTTACCTGTTGCCCCAGCTCCTGGCAACCACTGATTGGCTCTTTGTGTCCATGAACTGACCTATTCTGGATATATTTTTTTAAATATTTATTTATTTACTATAGTTGTACACAATTCAATAATGCATTTATGTTTACGTGGTGCTGAGGATCGAACCCGGGCCGCACACGTGCGAGGCGAGCGCTCTGCCACTGAGCCACAACGCCAGCCCCTATTCTGGATATTTTATACACATGGAATACAATCGCATGTGACCTTTTGTGTCTGGTTTCTTTCTCTGAGCACAGTGTCTTCAAGCTTCATCCACATGGTGGCTTCTCTCAGACTTCATTCTTTTTTATGAAAAATATTCCATAATATGTATGAATTAGGGGCTGGAGATGTGGCTCAGTGGTAAGAGCACTTGCCTAGCATGTGTGAGGCCCTGGGTTTGATTCTCAGCACCACATATAAATGGATGAATGGAGTAAAGGTCCGTCAAATCTAAAAACACCTTAAACACCTTTCTTTTTCTTTTTCTTTCTTTCTTTCTTTTTTTTTTTTTTTTTTTTTTTTTTTTTTGTATCAGGGATTGAACTCAGGGGCACTCAACCACTGGGCCACATCCCCAGCCCTTTTTTGTATCTTATTAGAGACAGGGTCTCACTGAGTTGTTCAGTGCCTCGCCATTGCTGAGGCTGGCTTTGAACTCGCGATTCTCCTGCCTCACTCAGTCTCCCAAGTGCTGGGATTACAGGTGTATGCCATATCGTTGCACAACCAATCTCCAGAACCTTTTTATTGTGCCAAACTGAAACTATATACCCATTAAAGACTTTCTGTCAGGGCTGGGGATATAGCTCAGTTGATAGAGTGCTTGCCTCACATGCACAAGGCCTTGGGTTCAATCCCAACACCACCAAAAAAAAAAAAAAGAAGAAGAAGACTTACTGTCCAAGTATTTGTCCTTTGATGACTGGCCTATTTCACTTAGCATAACTTCCTTGACAGTCACTTACTCTACAACATGCACGTCACACTTCCGTTCTTTGTATTAAGCATATTGGTGTGATGAACGTGGTGGTGCAGGTATTTCTTTGTGCTCTGTTAGCAATTCTTTTGGATAAACCCATAAATGGAATTGCTGGATTATACGGTTATTCTTTTTTTTTTTTTTTTTTAATTATTTTTTAGTTGTAGATGGACACAATACCTTTATTTTTATTTATTTTTATGTAGTGCTGAGGATTGAACCTCACACGTGCTAGGCAAGCGTTCTACCACTGAGCCACAAACCCAGCCCTTGGTTATTCTATTTTTAATGTTTTGCAGAACTAGAATTTGCCAGCTTTTAAAATTAAATTTCTGGTTCTTTTCAAGAAATATTTCATGTAGAAGATGCTAGTGAGAATGTCAAGTGTGTGTGGTTTTTTTCTTTAATATTTATTTATTTGCTTTAGTTGTACACAATGCAATGCATTTATGTTTACGTGGTGCTGAGGATCGAACCCGGGCTGCGCACGTGCTAGGCAAGTGCTCTACCGCTGAACCACAACCCCAGCCCTCAAGTGTGTTTTTTTTAAGGTTTTGAAATTCTCAAAGAGAGAAACAAAAATCTCAATATAAGCCAGGTGCGGTGTCACACGCCTGTAATCCCAGCAGCTTCGGAGGCTGAGATATGAGGATCACGAGTTCAAAGCCAGCCTCAGCAATGGCGAGGCGCTAAGCAACTCAGTGAGACCCTGTCTCTAAATAAATACAAAATAGGACTGTGGAGGTGGCCCAGTGGTCGAGTGGCCCTGAGTTCAATCCCTCCAAAATCTCAATATAAAAAATCCCAAGAAGTGGATCCCAGAGACAGGTAGAGGTTCATTTTCAGAACGACCTCTCAGCCCAGATTCTTGGCCAGCAGCCAGTTTCTTGGCCAGCAGCCAGTTTCTCTGTCCCCTGGAGTCACTATTCCAAACCACTGGTAGAGCCTCAATGGCAGTTTCTGAATTCAAGTTGTGGCCATAGGATGGATATTACTTTTGTCCAATCCTCCTGTACTAAACTCTGTCCCTAGGAGGAACACAAGAGTATGAAGCCATTCCACAGAGAACCACATCAGTGGACTTCCAGCCCTCGCTCCGCAAACAAAAACAACCCCTGGTTTTACGGCTCATTCATTTGGGTCAACCCGCAGCAGTCTCTCCTGAGGCCCCCAGCCTCGACAGGCAGGCGGACAGAGAGCAGCCTAGAAATGCAAACAGACACTAGATGTGTATTAATAAACGCCAAATTTCTAAATGTTCAACATCTCTAGTAGTTAGAGAATTGCACACCAAAACTACTCTAAGAGTTCATCTCTCTCCACTCAGCACGGCAGCTATTAAGAACACAAACAACAATAAGTGCTGGCAAGGATGTGGGGAAAAGGCACACTCAGACATTGCTGGTGGGACTGCAAATTGGTGTAGCCAATCTCGAAAACAATATGCAAACTCCTCAGAAAACTTGGAATGGAACCACCATTTGACCCAGCTATCTCACTCCTTGGTCTATACCCAAAGGACTTAAAAACAGCATACTACAGGGACACAGCCACATCAATGTTTATAGCAGCACAATTCACAATAGCCAAACTGTGGAACCAACCTAGATGCCCTTCAATAGATGAATGGAGGGCTGGGGTTGTGGCTTAGCGGTAGAGCGCTCACCTAGCACGTGCGCGGCCCGGGTTCGATCCTCAGCACCTCGTACAATAAGCGCATCGTATACAACTAAAGCAAATCAATAAATATTTTAAAAAAATAGATGAATGGATAAAGAAACTGTGGTATATATACACAATGGAATATTACTCAGCAATAAAAGAGAATAAAATTATGGCATTTGCAGATAAATGGATGGAGTTGGAGAATACCATGCTAAGCCAAGTAAGACAATCCCAAAAAACCAAAGGCCAAATGTTTTCTATGATAAGTGGATGTTAATCCATAATGGGAGGGGGCATAGGATGAGTGGAAGAACTTTGGATTGGGCAAAGGGAAGAGAAGGGGGGGAGGGGAATAGGGGTAGGAAGATGGTGGAATGAAACAGACATCATTACCTTAGGTACATGTATGATTGCACGAATGGTGTGACTCTACTTTATGTACAACCAGAGAAGTGAAAAATTGTGCTCCATTTGTGTATGAATGAATCAAAGAGCATTCTGCTGTCATGTATAACTGGTTAGACTAAAAAAATTTAAAAAAATTTTAAATGCCATATTTAAGCCGGGAGCGGTGGCGCACGCCTGTCATCCCAGCACTTGGGAGGCTGAGGCAGGAGGATCTCGAGTTCAAAGCCAGCCTCAGCCATGGCGAGGCACTTAGCAACTCAGTGAGACCCTGTCTCTAATAAGATACACAAATAAATAAATTTTTAAAAAAATAAATAATTTTAAAAAAAAAGGGCTGGGGATGTGGCTCAGCAGTAGAGCGCTCTCCTAGCATGTGCTTGGTCCGGGTTCGATCCTCAGTACCACGTAAAAATAAATGCATTGTGAACAACTAAAGCAAATAAATAAATATTAAAAAAGAAAAAGGGGCTGGGATTGTGGCTCAGCGGTAGAGCGCTCGCCTAGCACGTGCGCGGCCCAGGTTCGATCCTCAGCACCATGTAAAAATAAACACATTGTGTACAACTAAAGCAAAAAAATAAATATTAAAAAAAAAAAGAAAAGAAAAAGATACAAAAAAAAAGGCGGGGTGGCTGGGGATGTGGCCCAGTGGTCGAGTGCTCCTGAATTCAATCCCCAGTACCAAAAAAAAAAAGCCATATTTATTTCTCTTTTCTTCCATTTTTTTAAAAAAAAATTGCTTTCCCCCTACCTCCTTTAATACATGCTGTATTTGGATCTTCAGTGTCTTCCTGAGCCCTTTTTACTGTTTTTATTT
The DNA here is from genome assembly GCA_025594165.1 of Tamias sibiricus. Taxonomy (NCBI): domain Eukaryota; kingdom Metazoa; phylum Chordata; class Mammalia; order Rodentia; family Sciuridae; genus Tamias; species Tamias sibiricus. Next base: position 14,327,826 of record CM046664.1, read on the forward strand.
TGAGACAAGGTTTCCTTAAGTTGCTGAGGCTGGCCATGAACTGGAACTCCTGCCTCAGCCTCCTGAGTCGCTGGGATTACAGGCGTGCACCAGACATTTGTCATAGTGAGGGAAGCTGACTGGACCCACTCCGTATGTGAACAGTGTTCTGAGTAAGCAGGAAGTATCCAGCCTGTGCTCCGTGCCCAGAGCGGCGAAGCTCCGCCAGGGCTGCATCTGTACTGGACTTCGGGGCACGTCTTGGTTTGTGGATAAAGGTGACTTTCTGTAGACATTTGTGGACACATCTGACTCCTTCACTCTGCCTGGGAAATGGTGCTCTTTTGGGTGCCCTGTACTGTCTTGACTCTGAGGATGCCTTGGACCAGTTTTCTGCTGAGAGGGCACCATTTAAGGTCTCTGCTGGATTAAGGCCTTTGGCAGCCTCCTGAACTGACAAATGAAGGGGTAAATGAGAAACAGTCTCAACGTCTAACAGCAAGTTCATGATTATATAACTCATGATATTGTCACGGTAGGCAATTGTTTAAAAATACATGTTTGAAAATGTGTATTTTGCCTGTTGTGGTGTCACACGCCTGTAATCCCAGCACATGGGAGGCTGAGGCAGGAGGATCGTGAGTTCAAAGCCAGCCTCAGCAATGGTGAGGCACTTAGCAACTCAGTGAGACCCTGTCTCTAATAAAATACAAAAAAGGGCTGGGGATGTGGTCCAGTGGTCGAGAGCCCCTGAGATCAGTCCCCAGTACAAAAAAAAAAAAAAAAAAAAGAAAACGTGTATTTTTGTATTCGCTTTCTGACACCCTAACAAGTACCTGAGATAATCTACGTGTAAAGAGAAAAGCTTTGTTTTGGCTCCTGGCTTTGAAGGTTCCAGTCTGTGATCCATTGGCTCTGGGGCCTGTGAGAGGCAGCATGGTGTGGTGATAAGAACATGGCAGAACAAAACTGCTCACCTGGTGGCCAGAAAGAGAAAGAGCACCGGGCGTGGTGGCGCATGCCTGTAATCCCAGCACTTTGGGAGGCTGAGGCAGGAGGATCGCGAGTTCAAAGCCAGCCTCAGCAATGGTGAGGCACTTAGCAACTCAGTGAGACCCTGTCTCTAATAAAATACAAAAAAAGGGCTGGGGATGTGAGCCAGTGGTCGAGTGCCCCTGAGTTCAATCCCCGGTACCACACAAAAAAAAAAAAAAAAAAAAAAAAAAAAAAAAAAAAAAAAAAAAAAGGGCTGGGGATGTGACCCAGTGATTGGGTGCCCCTGAGTTCAATCCCCAGTACCACAAAAAGAAAAAAAGAAAAAAAAAAAAAAAAAAAAAAAAAAGAGAAAGAGCACAAGGAGAGTCCAGGGTCCCACAATCCCTTTTTGGGCATACCCTCCTATAACCAAAACTCCCATGAGGCCACACCTCACGGCCCTACCCTCTCCCCTTTAACGGAATGAGCTAGGGACAGGGCCTCTGACACGTGAGCCTTGGTGGCACACTTACCCAAACCACATCTGGATTTAAGATGGCTAATCTCATGGCCTTAAAATAGGGCCATTATGCAGGACTATGTGGGTGTGCCCAACACCATCAGGAGGGCCTTAAACAGGGAAGAGCAAGGCAGGGTTGTCAGAACCAGAGTGAGGCCTTGTGAGGAAGACTCGCCAGCCATTGCCGCCTTTGAAGATGGAAGGGGCCCTGAGGAAGCAGGAAAAGGGAGGGAAATGGATTCTCCCCGGAGCCTCCAGAAAGAACACAGCCCTGATGACACCTTTAGTCCAGTGAGAGCCCCTTCTTCATTTTTTATTATTTCTGTTTCCTCAAAGTTTTATTTTTGTTTTTTAATCATGTATAATATATGATCCACATGAAAATACATATATAGTCTGCATTATCTCTGACTGAATGTTTTATTTGAGTACAGGATATGTTCTAATATGTACATGTTCATGTTGACTATGTAAATGATCTGTCCATGCCAGCATTAAGTAGTGCTTGAGCTATATGTGCAAATGTATTTGTGGAGAAAATGCTCAAATGTTTACTCAGGCCTTCTCACCAGGCAATTACCAACAGGCTAGAACACCCGTTAGTTAGTGAAATATTCCGGCTCGTTTTAAGAAGTGCAAGAGAAAAGCAAGTCCTTTTTTTTTCTTCTTTTTTTGGTACTGGGGATTGAACTCAGGAGCACTCGACCACTGGGCCACATCCCCAGCCCTTTTTTTGTCTTTTATTAGGGTCTCACTGAGTTGCTAAGTGCCTCACCATTGCTGAGGCTGGCTTTGAACTGGCGATCCTCCTGCCTCAGCCTCCCAAGTGCTGGGATTACAAGCATGCGCCACCACGCCCGGCTTGAAACGCAAGTCCTTATTATTTCTGAATTGAAGATGTTGAGCAAAGATTCGTGCAAAAAAAAGCAAAACAAAAATAAAAACACAGACTACAGCTCAAGCGCATTTGCTGAGACAATGGCCTTGCAGGCCTAGCTACATCACTGGAGAACCCGGCGGCAGTTGGTAGCAGGTTGCATTGACCCGGGAGCGTGAGTCGCCCCGCGCTTCAGGGTTCAACCAATCAGAGGACAGAGTGGACCGGGCGTCGCCGACGATTGGAGGGGCGGGGCGGGGCGGCAGCGCGTGCGTGCGCTCCCGCGGTCGTTGGGCCCACGCAGCCTGCAGCCAGTTCGCCGTCCGCTCCGAGTCGGTGCCGAGTGTCCGCTCGTGGCCTCCCGCCGCACGCCAGGCCTCACCGCCCGCTCAGCCTCGCCATGCCGGCGGACCTCAGCAAGTGGAACGGGCCGCTGTGCCTGCAGGAGGTGGAGGAGCAGCCCCAGTGCCCACTGCGGGTTGTCTACTCCGGGGCGGAGGTGGACGAGCTGGGCAAAGTGCTGACGCCGACCCAGGTACCCCGGGGCGGTGGGCGTGCGGCGGCCGGGGCCTGTGCGAGTGCCGGTGGGACCCGGTGGGACGGGGGCGGGGAGGCCGCTCCAGCCCGCCCGCGCAGCGTCCCCGGGATCGGGGTCGCCGTGTCCACGCCACAGGCCTGGGGGACACCCCAAGGACCCGGCCAGTGGCGGGTGGAGATCGACCCGACGGAGAAATCCATCAGTTCTCCGGGACTTCAAGGCTCAGGGGGTGCCTAGGAGAAGAAACGGCCTTCCCGGGGCAGGGGATGAGGTCGTAGGCCGGACGGGGCAGGCCGTGACCGCCTGGACGCCCCCAGAGCCTCCCCCAAGTCTCAGTACTTAAGGCCTCAGTTTGGAGAGCAAAAGCCACACCCGGGAGTTTGTGACGCATTATGTAACTGGTGATCCGCGTCGCCCGGCGATTGCTCCTTTGTTTTGGCGGTCAAGAGCGTGCATCTTGGGCTGGGATTGTGGCTCAGCGGTAGAGCGCTCGTCTAGCACGAGCGCGACCCGGGTTCGATCCTCAGCACCACATACAAAATAAACGCATTATGTACAACTAAAAGCAAATAAATAAATATTTAAAAAAAAAAAAAAAAAAAGAGCGTGCATCTTCCCGAAGTGAGAGTGCCCCAAGCCCGAGCGCTGGGGAGCAGCCGCCCTGTGTTAGGGTTTTGCTTTTGGACTCTTGACTGCAGGACTGAGGCTACTCAAAGTGGGGAAACTGGTATACTCGATACCATTGCCAGTTGTTGGCTATTAAGTCTCTGGCAAGATGGGAATAAATCGCCCAGACAATCACTATTTTGGATAATTGCAGAATTTATTGTTTCGGACCTTTAAATAGGAAGTGCGCATCTTGGCAGCAGTGCCAGCCTCCCTTAACACACACTTCCTGCCCACCTCTCAGCCACATTTTAATGCGCTTTTAAATGTTGGGTTGATGCCGATTTCGCTTGGGCAGGCTCCAGTTACTGCCTGGTCACCAATTCAGAGACATTGTCTTTCCAGACAGTATAAAGTTTGGGTTGTGAGAAGGAGCCAGTGTCATATTTGGAATCCAGACCCCAACACTTAGGGTACATTAGCCCCATGGTGGTGTTGAGAGAATAGTAATGAATATAAAATTTTTGCTTCTGACTCCTAGTAAAGGCAATTCCCAGTAACTTTTATTGTTTTACCTTTGAAGAAGAGCCTGAAGTCAAAGAGAAAGAGTTGTTTTCTTCAGCTTTTCTGACTTTTGAACTCCAAACTGGTTCCTCCCTACAGGTTAAGAACAGACCCACCAGCATTACATGGGATGGTCTTGATCCAGATAAACTCTACACCTTGGTCCTGACAGACCCGGATGCTCCCAGCAGGCAGTCTCCCAAATACAGGCAAGTTGGGGAAAGAGGGGGAGAGTGGGTCATCCAGATGGGACCTACCTGGTGTAAGTCCCTTGCTGCATGTGAAGAAATAGACCTAGTTTGGGGTGCTAGTGCCGTGTTTCAGCTGGAGTGTGCATTTCCTGCCCCTTTGCTCTCCAGTCTGTAAATTAAAACCAGTAGCAAAATCCACCTGCCTGTGGCCTGTTTTTGTACTGCACCATGAATGGCTTTTACAGCTTTAGATGGGTAAGAAAAAAAAGAATGGTAATACTTTGTGACATATAAAATCATATGAAATGTAAAGGTCAATGTCCATAAATACTGGAACCCAGCCACGATACCTTACATATCTGTCCTCTGTGGCTGATTTCCAGCCGCAATGGCAGTGTCGAGTTGTTGCTACAGAGATAGTATGGCCTGCAAAGCTGCAAACATCGACTCTCTAGCCCTTTACAGAAAATGCTTTTTGGCCCCTGCCCTAGAGAATCTCGGGGTAGGGCAGGGACTGGGTCCTCTCTACAGATCTAGAACGAGCTTTGCACTGGCCGGGCCTGTAGTGTCATTGCTGTGCCTCCTGGCATGCAGGATGTGCTAGGTTTCGGCTGCTAGCTGTGCCGTGACTGCTGACCCCCTGTGGTGCTGACAGTCCCGTGTTCTTTCCACAGGGAATGGCACCATTTTCTGGTGGTCAACATGAAGGGCAACGACATCAACAGTGGCACGGTCCTCTCGGATTATGTGGGCTCCGGGCCTCCCAGTGGCACAGGTCAGTAAAGGCTGATTTTGGGGAGGCAAGGAGGGAGGCTAGGTGCACATCAGGGTTGGCCCAAAGTGCCACTTTGAGTCTGGCTTTGCAGGCTGTGTTCTTTTTTTTTTTTTTTTTGGTACCGGGGATTGAACTCAAGGGCACTCGACCCCTGGGCCACATCCCCAGCCCTTTTTTGTATTTTATTACAGGGTCTCACTGAGTTTGCTAAGTGCCTTGCCATTGCTGAGGCTGGCTTTGAACGCGCAATCCTCCTGCCTCAGCCTCCCAAGTGCTGGGATTACAGGCGTGCGCCACCGCGCCCAGCTGTGTTCTATTTATTTATTTATTTACTTATTTATTTTGTGGTACCGGGGATTGAACTCAGGGGCACTTGACCACTGGGCCACATCCCCAGCCCTTTTTTGTATTTTATTTAGAGACAGGGTTTCACTGAGTTGCTAAGTGCCTCGCCATTGCTGAGGCTGGCTTTGAACTCGCGATCCTCCTGCCTCAGCCTCCCAAAGTGCTAGGATTACAGGCGTGCGCCACTGCACCCGGCTATGTGTTCTTTTTATTTACAGAGCCCTTCCCCTACTGGAAAAACAAGGCTGCTTGTTTCCCCTGCCTTCCAGAGCACATTCAGACCTGCAGGAGTGTGGGGGGCTAGAACTTTGGGTTCTGGTCAGATGGACCTCAGTGTAAAGGTCTGCTTCTTGGGCTCTGGGCCTTTAATAAGCAGGGACGCCAGGGATAAGGGAGTGATGTTTCAGGTGCTTTCTGGGTGGCTACCCGTGGGTTGAACACAGGTAAGCCACGTCTTTTCTGTATGCAATTTTCCCAGTGTGATGTTTCAATTTCTGATTCCTGTAAAATGTCTCAAGTGATCATAGTTTTCAAGTTAATTACAAAAAATTGCCTTATATATCACTTGAGCTCCTTCCAAAACTCTGGTTTGGTATCTTGCAAAGATGGAGAAGACCGTAGCAGAACTACATTGGAGCTCTCCACACACACACTGTGCAGCATCCTGTTCTGTGTGTAAAGCGTGCGTAGGTGAGAGACTCCTGTGTTGGAACTCTCCAGTTAGATAAGCGCCCCGTAAGCTAAGCGGGGTTGCTGTTGCCCGTTGATCATTACAAGATGTCTCCGTTGGCTGGAAAGGGGACATAGTGGTGCGTGAGGCATGGCAGAATACTAGCTTTGCACACAATGTCCTCCATGAGTTAGAACAAAGAGTTACAAGGAAGTGCCTGGTGAGGGCTGCTGGTCACGGCCTCATGTTTTACCTTTAGGCCCAGAAGCTTCCAGATGGCTTTAAGCCCTCTCATGCCTTCCTACTAGGGAGGGTGAAGGGACAGCTTTCCTAGAGCTCTATTAAGTTCTCTAGGGCAGTTCTTAAATTAGGCAATTTAATTATGGGGAGTATACACATGAGAATAAAGCGATTCTCTTGAGCAGGAGCTGTGTTCTCATTAAAAAAAAAAAAAAAAAAAAAAAAAAAAAAAAAAAAGCCGGGCATAGTGGCGCACGCCTGTAATCCCAGCACTTTGGGAGGCTGAGGCAGGAGGATTGCGAGTTCAAAGCCAGCCTCAGCAATGGCGAGGCACTCAGCAACTCAGTGAGACTCTGTCTCTAAATAAAATACAAAAAAGGGCTGGGGATGTGACCCAGTGGTCGAGTGACCCTGAGTTCAATCCCTGGTACCAAAAAAAAAAAAAAAGAAGAAGAAGAAGAAGAAAGAAAAGCCTTAGTCACTCTTTTTTTCAGTAAGTTTTAACTACCACATGATAACACAGAGGTTGTAAGGTTTCAGGCAGTGGATTTGACTGATGTGTACACATAGAAGCACTTCAGAAAGATAAGGGTCATTTCCACCACCCCAGAAGGTTTGTCTGTGACCTTTTTTCTTACATTCCCCCAGAGCCAAACAATTTTCTGACACCTGTCTCCATAGAGTACTCTTGCTTCTCATACAGATGGAGTCTCAGGGCACATTTATTGGTGACTGGCCTCTGTCATTCAAGATAATGTCTGAGGTTCTTGCAGGCTGTTGCTTGTATGAGTAGTTTGTTCCTTGGTCTCTAAGCAGCATTCCCTAGGGCCAAGGCAGCACAGTCGTGCAACCATTCTCCTGCTGGGCTGTCAGGCTTCTCCCAGTGTTTGGATAACATTCCTGTGGACAGTTCATCTTGGTGTTGCCCAAGAGTTCTCCAGAAGAGCTGACAATTTTACCTTCTAATCAGAATACGTGATATAAGATCCCCTAGCCTCATACTCAGGTGCTCAGTTTATGTGAAGTGGTAGCATTTGCAGTCTTCTTGTCCCTGATCTGGTGGTTGATGTTGAGCTGGTGTCCTTATTGACCATGCTTCTTTTGTAAATTACTTTTTTTTTTTTTTTTTTTTTTTTTGTGGTACCGGGGATTGAACTCAGGGGCACTTGACCACTGGGCCACATCCCCAGCCCTTTTTTGTATTTTATTTAGAGACAGGGTTTCACTGAGTTGCTAAGTGCCTCGCCATTGCTGAGGCTGGCTTTGAACTCGCGATCCTCCTGCCTCAGCCTCCCAAAGTGCTAGGATTACAGGCGTGCGCCACTGCGCCCGGCTATGTGTTCTTTTTATTTACAGAGCCCTTCCCCTACTGGAAAAACAAGGCTGCTTGTTTCCCTGCCTTCCAGAGCACATTCAGACCTGCAGGAGTGTGGGGGGCTAGAACTTTGGGTTCTGGTCAGATGGACCTCAGTGTAAAGGTCTGCTTCTTGGGCTCTGGGCCTTTAATAAGCAGGGACGCCAGGGATAAGGGAGTGATGTTTCAGGTGCTTTCTGGGTGGCTACCCGTGGGTTGAACACAGGTAAGCCACGTCTTTTCTGTATGCAATTTTCCCAGTGTGATGTTTCAATTTCTGATTCCTGTAAAATGTCTCAAGTGATCATAGTTTTCAAGTTAATTACAAAAAATTGCCTTATATATCACTTGAGCTCCTTCCAAAACTCTGGTTTGGTATCTTGCAAAGATGGAGAAGACCGTAGCAGAACTACATTGGAGCTCTCCACACACACACTGTGCAGCATCCTGTTCTGTGTGTAAAGCGTGCGTAGGTGAGAGACTCCTGTGTTGGAACTCTCCAGTTAGATAAGCGCCCCGTAAGCTAAGCGGGGTTGCTGTTGCCCGTTGATCATTACAAGATGTCTCCGTTGGCTGGAAAGGGGACATAGTGGTGCGTGAGGCATGGCAGAATACTAGCTTTGCACACAATGTCCTCCATGAGTTAGAACAAAGAGTTACAAGGAAGTGCCTGGTGAGGGCTGCTGGTCACGGCCTCATGTTTTACCTTTAGGCCCAGAAGCTTCCAGATGGCTTTAAGCCCTCTCATGCCTTCCTACTAGGGAGGGTGAAGGGACAGCTTTCCTAGAGCTCTATTAAGTTCTCTAGGGCAGTTCTTAAATTAGGCAATTTAATTATGGGGAGTATACACATGAGAATAAAGCGATTCTCTTGAGCAGGAGCTGTGTTCTCATTAAAAAAAAAAAAAAAAAAAAAAAAAAAAAAAAAAGCCGGGCATAGTGGCGCACGCCTGTAATCCCAGCACTTTGGGAGGCTGAGGCAGGAGGATTGCGAGTTCAAAGCCAGCCTCAGCAATGGCGAGGCACTCAGCAACTCAGTGAGACTCTGTCTCTAAATAAAATACAAAAAAGGGCTGGGGATGTGACCCAGTGGTCGAGTGACCCTGAGTTCAATCCCTGGTACCAAAAAAAAAAAAAAAGAAGAAGAAGAAGAAGAAAGAAAAGCCTTAGTCACTCTTTTTTTCAGTAAGTTTTAACTACCACATGATAACACAGAGGTTGTAAGGTTTCAGGCAGTGGATTTGACTGATGTGTACACATAGAAGCACTTCAGAAAGATAAGGGTCATTTCCACCACCCCAGAAGGTTTGTCTGTGACCTTTTTTCTTACATTCCCCCAGAGCCAAACAATTTTCTGACACCTGTCTCCATAGAGTACTCTTGCTTCTCATACAGATGGAGTCTCAGGGCACATTTATTGGTGACTGGCCTCTGTCATTCAAGATAATGTCTGAGGTTCTTGCAGGCTGTTGCTTGTATGAGTAGTTTGTTCCTTGGTCTCTAAGCAGCATTCCCTAGGGCCAAGGCAGCACAGTCGCGCAACCATTCTCCTGCTGGGCTGTCAGGCTTCTCCCAGTGTTTGGATAACATTCCTGTGGACAGTTCATCTTGGTGTTGCCCAAGAGTTCTCCAGAAGAGCTGACAATTTTACCTTCTAATCAGAATACGTGATATAAGATCCCCTAGCCTCATACTCAGGTGCTCAGTTTATGTGAAGCATTTGCAGTCTTCTTGTCCCTGATTGGTGGTTGATGTTGAGCAGTCCATGCTTCTTTTGTAAATTACTTTTTTTTTTTTTTTTTTTTTTTTTTGTGGTACCGGGGATTGAACTCAGGGGCACTTGGGCCACATCCCCAGCCTTTTTTTGTATTTTATTTAGAGACAGGGTGGTTGATGTTGAGCTGGTGTCCATTTATTGACTCATATCCTCCTGTCTCAGCCTTGCTTTACAGGCGTAAATTACTTTTTAAATAACTTTTAAACTGTATTAAAAAATAATGTGCCGGGCGCGGTGGCGCACGCCTGTAATCCCAGCACTTTGGGAGGCTGAGGCAGGAGAATCGCGAGTTCAAAGCCAGCCTCAGCAATGGCGAGGCACTTAGCAACTCAGTGAGACCCTGTCTCTAATAAAAACACAAAAAAAGGGCTGGGGATGTGGCCCAGTGGTCGAGTGCCCCTGGGTTCAATCCCCAGTACCACCAAAAAAAAAAAAAAAAAAAAAAGTGAGCTGGGCGTGGTGCCACACGCCTGTCATTCCAGCACTTTGGGAGGCTGAGGCAGGAGGATCACGAGTTCAAAGCCAGCCTCAGCCATTGCGAGGCACTTAGCAACTCAGTGAGACCCTGTCTAATAAAATACAAAAAAGGGCTGGGGATGTGGGCCCAGTGGTCGAGTGCCCCTGAGTTCAATCCCTGGTATCACACACACACACACACAAAAAAAAACATAATGTAAAACTTACTGTTTAACTGTTTTTAAGTGGATAGTTCAGCAGTGCTAACTATTTGCATTGTTGGGAAACCTATCTAGAACTTTTCACCTTCCCAAATGGAAACTCCGCCCACTGAACAACAGCTCTGCAGTTCCCTCCCCGCTGTCCCTGGCAGCCACCATTCCACTTTCTGTGCAGTGTGGTTGACTCTTTAGCTACCTCAGATGTGGAATCATATAGTATTTCTCTTTTTGTGACTGGCTTATTTCACTTAGCATGATCTCCTCAGGGTTCATCCATGTTGTAATGTGTCAAAATCTTCTTTTTATTGCTAAATAATATTCCACTGTATGGATATAGTGCCTTTTGTTTATCCATTTCTCCATCGCTAGAAAATTGGGTTGCTTCCAGCTCCAAATTCCAGCTCCCAAATTCCAGCTGTTGTGAATGGCACATGGACATGGGTGTGCAGATACTTAAATAACTTTTTTTAAAAAAATATTTATTTATTTGCTTTAGTTGTACACAATGCAACGCATTTATGTTTATGTGGTGCTGAGGATTGAACCCGGGCTGCGCATGTGCTAGGCGAGCGCTCTACCACTGAGCCACAACCCCAGCCCCTTAAATAACCTTTTAAAAAGTTCATGGTACTCATTTCTGTCTAGTACTTAAGTGGAGCTTATAGAAATTTGCAGTTAATAAGGTGCTTCCCCCCCCTTCAATATGGGGATTGAACCTTGGGGTCTGTACCACTGGATTATGCCCCCAGCCCCCCCCTTTTTTGGGGGGGTACCGGGGATTGAACTCAGCGGCACTCGACCACTGGGTCACATCCCCAGCCCTTTTTTGTATTTTATTAGAGACAGGGTTTCACTGAGTTGCTAAATGCCTCGCCATGGCTGAGGCTGGCTTTGAACTCGCGATCCTCCTGCCTCAGTTTCCCAAACGCTGGGATTACAGGCGTGCGCCACTGCACCCGGCTACACCCCAGCCCTTTTTATTTTATTTTGATACAGAATCTTGCTAAGTTGCCAAGGCCGCCCTTCAGCTTGCAATCCTCCTTCCCTGGCCTTAAAGTAGCAGGGATTTCAGGTGTGTGCCACCACACCTGGCTTGCTGATTCTAAAACATTTTTTGCTGTTTAGTTGGTAAAAGTGGGTTGGGGTCATTTCAAAGCAGATCTCTCATCTTCTAACGTAAGTTTGGGAGGTAGAAAGACCACGTTCTCTTTTACCTTGTAGGCCTGAATGGGGTGTGGTGGCCCGGCTCCCTGACTGGCTGTTTCCTTCATTCCCTTCCCTTCCCTCCCTCCCTCCCTCCCCCGCCCCCCCCTCAGCACTTTTATGTCCCGGGCATTTTAGGTAGTTCAGGGAGGTCGGAAGCAACAAAACAAATACCCAACAGCTTTATGGAGTTTTTATTTCTGACAGGGAGATTAAGTTACAGAGTTAGTATTTCAGTTAGATTTTAGGTTCTGATGTTACTGTGATGGAAGACAAGGGGCGTCCCCCTGGAGTGTTGCGAGTGACTTGAGGTGAGTGTGGCTGGGCTGAATCGAGCAGCCAGGAGGCTGGAGGCGAGGCTCAAGGGGTGGCCAAGGCTGGGCCTGCAAGTCAGCAGAGGCTCGAGTGAAGGGTCTGTCCACTGGGTGAGGGGCTTGGCCCATCCTGCTCTGGGCTCAGCGTCCTCCTGGTGAATGGGGTGGTGAGGGGCGCCCCAGGTGTCTCCTGTGTGCACACCTCCCTCTGCCTCTCTCCAGGCCTCCACCGCTACGTCTGGCTGGTCTACGAGCAGGACAAGCCGCTGAAGTGTGATGAACCCATTCTCAGCAACCGATCTGGAGACAACCGTGGGAAATTCAAGGTGTCGGCCTTCCGCAAGAAGTACAAGCTGGGGGCCCCCGTGGCCGGCACGTGTTACCAGGCTGAATGGGACGACTATGTGCCCAAACTGTATGAGCAGCTGTCTGGGAAGTAGGGGGGCTCAGAGGGTCTGGCCCCGGAGCCCCCAAGCCCTGCTCTCTAGTTCGGTGGTGCATGTAGAGCCCCTCCCCCACTCCCTTGGCACAGGTGAGGTCTGAGCCTGCAGGGAGCCGTCTAGGGTGACCTAGACCTGTTGCTTGTTCTTTATGATTTTAGATAGTCACACATCCCAGTTTATGTTTTGATCTAATTTGAACTTCTTGTTGGGGGGGGTATTTTGGTACTGCGATGGGGTCATTGCATTGTTAATAAAAGAACAGCAACCCAGAATTTAAAGAAGAAGAAATCCAGGTAAAAATATTATAGAAACAGAGCAAAGTATCAGTTAATCTTTAAGGGAAGTTTTAAAAAGGAGATGGATTTGCTGTCTTTACCTTTGTGATCCTGAGTCCAGAATTGTGAACGACGACATCTCTGAGATGTGTTTTTTTACAGTGCTGTCCCTGACCCAGACAGGCTGGTGTCTCCGCTACACCCCAGCACGGGCTCGGGTAGCGTAGGAGGTGTGTGAGCGTCCTGCTCTGCTTCTTTAAAGAACGAAGCTGGATAAAGCAAGAGGGAGGGTGGCTTGCTGCTGCTGAGGCCTGGCAGCGTGGGCCACGGGCTGTTGGGGGTCCTTAAATCTGAGCCAATCACATGACATTGGTTAAGAGCAATCCAGAGTTGCTTAATATTGTGTTAATTCTGCTGTTTGCTTATTGTTGAATAAAAATAAAAACATGGGATGATCCAGACCTCCAGGTATTTTGCCTTACTGGGTATGTGTTTTCTAAATGGGGGAAGTCAAGAGACGGCCTCTGAGGGTGAGGGGCCCCTGTCCCTGAGTGGCGGTAGCTCTCAGGATTTAACCTGGGGGCCACAGAGAGGGTCTCCTTGCTCCAGAGTGGCTTCCACAGGTGCAGGAGATCTGCAGAGCGAGCGACCTCCAGTCCTCAGTCTGTCCCCTGCCCTCCCCTCCCCTGCCCTCCCCTCGCAGGGTTGTTGAATAACGACCTGATCCCGTGTGGAGAGGAAGGTGCGTGATGGATGTGATGAGTGTATGTAAGTGGGTGACCTGTACCTGACTGGCAGGGACAAAGTGCAGAAGGCCCATTTCCACAGGGCTGTTTGTGGCTACGTGTTTACCCGAGTGTGACCACGAGGGTTTAGAATAAAGATGGGCATCTACCACAGGGTGGCCTCATCAGCCCTGCCGGAGCCCAGCAAGAAGGTGATGTGCAGCAACACGCCCGCCACTCGGAAGCCCTGAGTAAGTCTGACAAATCCAGGTCTGGGCAACAGGGCTGGTGTCTCTCCAGCACGTGGCCTAAATCCATTCTTAAATTGGTGCCAAGTCCAACGCCTCTGTCTACTGAAAACCCTTTGGCAATTTGCAGGTGCTCTGAGCATGGAGACCAGGTCCTTCAGATGACCCCTGAGCCCCGTCTGATCTGACCCCCTTTTGTCTCTACCTCTCCCCACCACTTGTGTTCCCATCAAACTCCAAACTTGTCAGCTGCCTCTTGGTTCCTTGCACACGCAGGCTGCTTCCAGCGCGGCACTTCACGATGCAGCCGGCAGCCCTCTTCCCCCACTCTGACAATAATACGAACTCGGCTTTCCTGAGTCGGCTAAATATGTCTCTGTGTCTAATATTTTATTTAGTGTTTATCTCTATTAGACTAGACCCTTCCCCTCACAGGGGCAAGAACTGAGAAGGCCTTGCACAACAGCCCCAGCCCCTGACAGTGCCCCACGTAAACTGAAACCTCGTGGACCATTGGTTGAGGGAATTGACTGTAAGGGTGATGTTTGTTTTTTGGGAAGGTGGCATTGGGGATTGAACCCAGGGCTTCACACAGGCTGAACAAGTGCCCTACTGCTGAGCTATATCCCCAGCCCTATTTAGTTTTTTGGGGGAGGTACCAGGGATTGAACTCAGGGGCACTTGACCACAGAGCCACATCCCCAGCCCTATTTTGTATTTTATTTAGAGACAGGCTCTCACTGAGTTACTCAGCTCCTCGCTGTTGCTGAGATTGGCTTTGAACTCTGGATCCTCCTGCCTCAGCCTTCCAAGCCGCAGGGATTACAGGCAAGCACCACCACCCCCAGCCCCTTTTTAGTTTTTATTTTGAGATAGGGTGTCACTAAATTGCTAGGGCTGGTCTTGAACTTCCGGTCCTCTGGCCCTCAGCCTCCTGAGTAGTTGGGATTACAGGAAGGGACCTCTTTATAACTCACATCATACTATAAGAGTTCCTTCTTTCCTCTCCCTGAAAACGTATATATACTTGAAGAATTCTAAAGCCCATCAGTTCCTCAGTTCTGATGATTTTGTACATGAGAAAGCCAATCTCAATTCCTGGGTTCTTGGTCTGGTCCCCTCCACTTGGGGCTTCCCAGCTTTTGGATATTTTTTTCCCCCTTTTTCTTTCTCTCTCTCTCTCTCTCTCTCTCTCTCTCTTTTTTTTTGCATTAAGGATTGAACCCAGGATTTAGATTTAAATTTTTTTAAAATTTTTTTTAGTTGTCAATGGACTTTTATTTAATTTACTTATATGTGGTGCTGAGAATTGAACAGGGCTTCAAACATGCTAGGCAAATGCTGTACCACTGAGCCACAATTCCAGCCCCCAGGGATGCTTTACTAGCCTTCAGTCTGTGGAACCATTCCTTATTTGCAGTGACAGGTCGCTTGTGTCAGGGATCCCTTGCTGAAGCCTTTGTATAGGTTCAATGCTTTCTGGTGCCACACGCTGCAGCCAATCAGAATGCTTTTTCTGTTCATGTTGTCCACCCACAATTTCATGAACTAACTCCCCAGCCACTGCCTCCCCACACTTTTTTTTTTTTCAGTACTGAGGATTGAACCCTGGGCGCTTAGCCATTGAGCCACATCCCCAGCACCCCCACCCCCACCCCTCCTTTTTTCTAAAGAATATTTTTTAGTTGCAGATGGATACAATACCTTTAATTTATTTATTTTTATTTATGTGGTGCTCAGGATCGAACCCAGTGCCCCTCACGTGCTAGGTGAGCACTCTGCCACTGAGACACAATCCCAGCCCCTCACCCCCAGCCCTTTTTTAATATTTTATTTAGAGACAGGGTCTTCAGAGTTGCTTAAGGCCTTAAGTTGCTGAGGCTGGCTTTGAACTCTCGATCCTCCTGCTTCAGCCTCCCGAGTCGTGGGATTATAGTGTGCGCCGCGGCACCCACCTCTCCACACTCCCACTGTTTTTATATATATATATATATGTTTTTTATATATATATATATATATATATATATTATAGATGGACACAGTATCCTTATTTATTTTATTTTTTAAAATATTTATTTGCTTTAGTTGTACACAATGCGTTTATTTTTACGTGGTGCTGAGGATCGAACCCGGGCTACGCACGGGCTAGGCGCGTGCTCTACCCCTGAGCCACAACCCAGCCCTAATTTATTTTTTTTATGTGGTGCTGAGGATCAAACCCAGTGTGCCTCATGCATACAAGGCAAGGCTCAACCACTGAGCTATAGCCCCAGCCCACCCCCACTTCTTTTGAGACTATCTTCCTAAATTGCACAGGCTGGCCTTGAACATGTGATCCTGCCTCAGCCTCATTAATTGTGGAATGACAGGTGTGCACCCCTGTGCCTGGCTCAATTACTTCTTATCCTATTTTTTTGTTCCTATTATTGGTCCCTCTTCCCCAAACACACCTCCTTTTTCTTGAAGAAATTCAAATGGGCAAGAATATTTCCAGTAATCTTAAGACCATATTTCATAAGTACTGATAGGGCCATTTCTTGGGTTTTACTTTGATAAGCTTTCTTCTTAACCTGTCAATAACTAGAGTACACATTTTTCAACTTTATTGATGTATAATTTTGGCACACTACCACACATAAGTGTAGAATTTATGCGTATACTATGAAGCTGTCACCACAATTAAGGTAACAAACATTCCCATCACCCCCAAAATTACCTAGTGTCCTTACATTTTCTCCCTCCTTCTACACTGATCCCTGATCACCTACTGTTTTGTTTTCTGTCACTACATTTTCCACTTTCAGACCTATATATAAGCGAAATCATGTAGTAGCATCAGTAGTCCCCTTATCTGCAGGGGTATGTCCCAAGAACCCCAGCCCAGGCTTTAAACCATGGGTAGTGCCAAACCCCACATGTGCTTTCATTCTCCTGTGCACACACATGCCTATGATAAGGTTCTGTTCATAAATTAGGCACAGCCAGAGATCAACAACCACTAACAATGACCTACGGTAACGATCACAGTATACTGTAACACAAGTTATGTGGATGCCATCTCTCTTTCAAAATAACTTACTGTCCCGGGCTGCGGTTGTGGCTCAGCTGTAGAGCGTTCGTCTAGCACGTTCCCGACCCGGGTTCGATCCTCAGCACCATGTAAACATAAATGCATTGCATTGTGTACAACTACAGCAAATAAATAAATATTAAAAAAATAAATAAATAACTTACTGTCCCGGGCTCACCCTTCTTCCTGTGGTGGTCTGAGAGGAAAGATGCCTCTGTGAGGAGAAGAAGGGCTGCCACTGACCCTGGCCTTGTGACGCTGCCTTAGGGACTATTGGCCTTTGGACAGTATGTCAGAAGGAGTGTTAATTCTGATCATGGATGTTGATGGTTGGGATTGTTAATAGTTGAAGTTTATTTTCTCCTCCCAAACCTTTCAAAGAACATTCCCATTGAAAACTTTCTCTTTTTTTGTGTACCAGGGATTGAATTCAGGGGCACTTGGCTACTGGGACACATCCCCAGCCCTTTTTTGTATTTTATTAGAGACAGGGTCTCACTGAGTTGCTAAGTGCCTCAGCTGGCTTTGAACTCATGATCCTCCTGTCTCAGCCTCCCAAATGCTGGGATTACAGGTGTGCGCCACCGTGCCTGGCCTGAAAACTTTCTTTTTTTTTTTTTTTTTTGTGGTTACCGGGGATTGAACTCAGGGGCACTCGACCACTGGGCCACATCCCCAGCCCTTTTTGTATTTTATTTAGAGACAGGGTCTCACTGAGTTGCTAAGTGCCTCGCCATTGCTGAGGCTGGCTTTGAACTCGTGATCCTCCTGCCTCAGCCTCCCAAAGTGCTGGGATTACAGGCGTGCGCCACCGCGCCCGGCTGAAAACTTTCTTTTTAACTCTTTTTTGTGTGTGTGTGTGTGTGGTGCTGGGGATTGAACCCAGGGCCTTATGCATGCAAGGCAAGACTCTACCAACTGAGCTACAGCCCCAGCACCATAGAAAACTTTCTTCCTCCATGTTTTATGCCCTTGCACTGCCCCCACCCCAGGTCTGGGGACTAAACCCAGGGCACTGTGCATGCGCATGTGCACAGGAGGCAAGGGCTCCACCCCAGAGCTACACACCTCCGCCCCCCCCTCCACCCCCCAACCTTGGCACTTCAGTGAATGCAGGTTCTATGGGTATCTTCAGAAGAGCCCAGCTGCATCACATTGGTGACTTGATTTGGGTGGCATTTTTCTCCTTTAATTCTGCTTGAAATGTAGCAGCAGCAGCTTCATCAGCAGACTCCAGTAATTTGCTTTTGGGTCCATTTAGTTATTTATTTATTTTGTGGTGGTACTGGACAAGGGCTCTACAACTGAACAATGCTTCCAACACTTTAAAAAACTTTTTATTATCTTGAAGCAGGGTCTCATCCATTTTGCAGGCTGGCCTCAAACCTGATCTTCCTGCCTCAGCCTCCCAAGTTGTGGGGATTGCAGGTGAGCGCCACTGCACCCATCTTTCCAGTGACTTTTATAGATGTCAGTTCAAACCTGTGGTGGAGTCTGTGGAACCATCCCTTACTTGCAGTAAGTGACGGTGTCATTTGTGTCAGGGATCCCTTTGAAGTCTTTCTATGTCACATGCTGCAGCCTGTCAGAATGCTTTATCTGTTTTATGTTGTCCACCCACAAATTTAATGCCTTTTCTGTCTTAACTAAGTATTTATCATGCACTATGGCTGTAACTTTTGCAGTCTAAGGTGTAAAAGCAAAACTAGCATATATTTCTTTTTCCTTCTTTATAATTTCATGGATAGAAAGCTCATTTCTATAATAGATCTTAACATTTCAGCACAGTGTTGTTGTTTTTTTTTTTCCCCCTTACTAAGTTGAGAACTTCACTGAAAGGAAGAATGTTCCAGTTTCTTTCAGGCATATCTGAATTCCCAAGCATCACTATTCTTAGATGTTGTGGCCATTATTGGGTAAAATAAGGGTACTTGAACACAAGCACTGTGGTTCCTTGACAATCAGTCTGGTAACTGAGATGGCTGCTAAGTGACTAACAGGCAGGTAGCATATACAGCATGGATACACTGGACAGAGGGATGATTGACATCCCAAGTGGGCCAGAGCAGGATGGCGCAATATTTCATCATGCTCCTCAGAATGGCACCCAGTTTAACACTTAGGAATTGTTTATTTCTGGAATTTTCCCATTTGATATTTTTGGATCCCAGTTGACCAAGGGTAACACTATGGAAAACAAAACCACAGATAAGGGGAGATTACTGTGATCTAGGCTAGTTTTATTTTCCCCCCTGGAGTTGGGGATTGAACCCAGGGCTTAAGCATGTGAAGCAAGCACTCTACCAACTGAACTATATACCCAGCCCATCTAGGCTGGTTTTTGAGATTAATCCATGTTACTGCATATAGCAACATTTCCTTTTCATTGTAAAACAGCAGTTATTACGTGGATCTAACACAATTTATCCATTTACCTGGTGGTGGCACAAGGTGTATGTAAGTACTTTTGCTATGAAGCTATTATGGACATATGTATAGGTTTCTCTGTGAACACAGATTTCCATTTCTCTTGTGTCAGTAACCTAGGAAAGGACTTGCAAGGGATATAGCTAACTATAAGAATCTGCCAGGGGCTGGGATTGTGGCTCAGCGGCAGAGCGCTCGCCTCGCACGTGTGCGGCCCGGGTTCGATCCTCAGCACCACATAAACATAAATGCATTGCATTGTGTACAACTAAAGTAAATAAATAAATATTATAAAAAAAAAAAAAAAAAGAATCTGCCAAACTGTCTTCAAAAATCGGTGTACCATCTTACTTTATGAGAGTTTTAATTGTTCCACATTCTCAAGAAAACTTGTGTTCTTCCAACACAATCTTACGGTCATGGATGCCATCTTTCTGTGGTTTTGGAACTTTCCATGAGCACTTTGATCATTTGTGTGTCTTACTTTAGAAAGCATTCCTATGCTTTGTTCATTTTTTTATAGGGTTTCTCTTCATATTATTGAGTTGTAAGAGTCTTTTACATATTCTGAATACTAATTCTTTGCCTGATAAATGTGTTGTGTGTTATTCTTTGGGTTTTCTTTTTGGTGGTGGTTCCCAGGATTACAATTTAACTTTTCATAGTCTCCTTAGAACAGAAATTGTAGCATTGCAAGCAAAATGTAGATACCTTGCAACCATATAGATCTTTTATTTTTAAGTTTTTTTTTTTTCAATATTTATTTGCTTTAGTTGTACACATTTTTATTTTTATGTGGTGCTGAGGATCGAATCTGGGCCACGCACGTGCTAGGCAAGCACTCTACCGCTGAGCCACAACCCCAGCCCCCAACCATATAGATCTTTAACCCCCACATTTTAGTTTTTTTTTTTTTTTGGTACCAAGGATTGAACTCAGGGGCACTTGACATCGGGCCACCTCCCCAGCCCTTTTCTGTATTTTATTAGAGACAGGGTCTCACTGAGTTGCTAAGTGCCTTGCCATTGCTGATGCTGGCTTTGAACTCGCAATCCTCCTGCCTCAGCCTCCCAAGTGCTGGGATTATAGGCGTGCACCACCATGCCCGGCCTTAACCCCCACATTTTATTAATAGTTGTTGTATGGATTTTATCTACAGACATTAAAATCCTTACCAGTGTTGTAATCTTTGCTTTTTACAGTGTTATATATTTAAAGATTACTTGAGGGGAAAGCCTTTTCTATTTATCCAGATATTTACCACTTCTGTTGCTTTTCCTACTGATCCAAGTTTCCTTTTGGGTTTACTTCCCCTAGTATGAAGGATTTCCTTTACCTTTTTTTTCCCCCCTAGAGAGAATCTAGGCTTGAGTGAGCCTCTTGCCTCAGCCTCCTGTGCTGCTGGGATTACAGTCACACCTGGCTATAGCATTTCTTTCAGAGCAAGTAAGCTGGAAACGGTTCTCTTGATTTTTCTTCACTGACAATGGTTTGATTTCATCTCCATTTTGTCTAGGTGGCTGCTCCACAACCATCAGCCTTTATTTTTTAGCATCTTCAGGTAGATGCTTTTGCATTTTGCCCAGGTTTTAGCTTTAATCTGCAGGAGACTAATACTGCTTTGCTAAGCAGGAACAACCTAAATATATTTCTACCAGGCTGGGGGTGTAGCTCAGTGGTAGAACACTTGCCTAGCATGCTGGAGGCCCTGGGTTCCATCACAGTACTGGGAGGCGGCAGTATTTCTGTGGCAAAATCAGTGCTAGATTAACATGGGGGGCAGGGATGGGGCTGTAGCTCAGTGGCAGAGCACTTGCCTAGCACGTGTGAGGCACTGGGCTCGATCCTCAGCACCACATAAACAAATAAATGCAGGCTGTCCATCTACAATTACAAAAAAAAAAAAAAAAAAAAAAAAAAAAAAAATCAGAGGGGTACATGCCGTTCTTATCTGTGCACATTTCCAGTGGCCCAGGAATACTCTTTTCCAATAGATTCATAAGCGAATGATATCAGATTGTCATAAATTCAAGAAATCAGTTATTTTACCCAGTGAATTTGACATCCTCTGCCGTCCCCATGACTGGGATGGTTGCAGTTCCTTTAAACATCTGTAGCAGCCAGCACCTGCATTGTCATGGACTAAGTCACTGTTAACCAAGTCTGTTGCCAATTTACTTTTGTCCACTGGAGATTTAAGCCTTGAGACCTAGCACAGTAGCACCTTCATCCATCCTATGTACTGCTACACCCCAGGTACACAGTAGGTGCTCAAGAAATATTCCTTGAAAGGAGTAAATGTATGTTACTCCTCGCACTTGTGATCTCTCTTACCCTTCTCTTCCTTTTATCAGCTCCACAGCACCTATTATCCTATAAAATCATTTTTATCATAATTTTTATTGGCTTCCTCCCACCCTCATGTAAGCTGCAGTAGAGCACAGATCTTGGCCTGTTTGAGATCCGCCACGCATGTAGCCTGGCGAAACATGTAAGGTACTCAGTAGTCACTGAGGGAGGAATTCAAGGCTGTTCTTTACCAGTAGGTGTGACACACCTATAATAATTCTTGTTAATTCAGAGAGTTCAGCACACGCTGGAAGAATGCAGGACACTGGCTCTTTCACATCCGTCGTTCCTACCACCTCCTCACACAGGCACTAAAAGGAGATGGAAGCCTGTGTCCCAGGTGTGAGGAGCAGGGACCCACATTCCTTCTGATAACGCTGCCCTGGGACACAGGAGGCTTTTACAGCAGAAGCACCTATAATCTCAGTTTTATGGCCTTTTCACAAGCTGGCTAGACATTTTTACCATACAGAAAAGGAGGAAATAGATTACAGGGCTTTTATGCTTTGAATGTGCTTTTGGGTTGTGAGTTCTGAGATTACACAGGTCTTGATTCAGACCCCACCCTGCCACTCTCCCTGATCTAAGCTTATTTCCTCATTTGTAAAGTGCTGGGGTCGTGTTACACGGTAAGCACGGGCATGCAGTACACACCCACACACACCTGTTTTTGTTGGATGATTATTGCGGTCAGTTAGCTTTCTGTCACTGTGACAAAATACCCGAGATAATCAGCTTTAAAGGAGGAAAGATTTATTTTGGCTTGTGATTTCATTCTATGGTCAACTGGCCCTGTTGCTTTGGACCTGGGGCAGCACAGTATATCATGGGAGGTGGCGGGGGGGGGGGGGAAGATTGTGGCGGAGGAGGCCTATTCACAACACGACCAGGGAAAGAAGGACTGGGCTGGGGTCCCAGATGTCCTTCAAGGGCACACCCCACAATGAGCTGGCTTCTTTTCGCTAGTCACCACCTCCTAAAAAGTGATGCAACTTTCCAACAGTGCCAGAGGCTGAGGACAAAGCCTTCAACACATGGGCCTTTGGATCCAAACTAGAGCAGTTCCACGCCTCCTTTTGAGCCCTTTGAGACGTTATTGTCTTATGTATCTAATGCAGAAATGCCAAGGAACTACGCTGCTTCAGAAACTGGGTGATGATTATTGAAACCTTTATGGTTGGGGTTGACCCATGCAGACAACTATTCGGTAACTTTATGAGCATGCCTTCCTGGTTTTAGTCTGTCGTCATGACAACGTCTGGTCACATCTGTCTGTGGTAACTGAATATCCTACAGGATCCGAGGACGACCTTGAGGTCATCATTCCAAAGGGCAACTTTCAATGGCTAGACTTACAGATTGAAGAACATGAGCTCTGTGAGACTGTCCTGGCCCTGAAATCATATTCTAGAAGTTATGTTTACTATCTCATTGTTATACATGTACAGTTATTCTAATAAAAGCAGAATATGCAGGAGGGCGATCTACATTACAGTGGGATCATTTAAATATTTGATTATGCTTTCTCCCACCTTGCTTTCCTTTAAGGGCACCCAACTTCTCAGCAATACATGCTTCTAGGCCATGGGCACATTGGTGTGTTTGAGTGTGCACGCAGGTGCGTGCGCGTGCCTTCTATTGCTAAGGGTGGCGAGCTGTGGCGCACCCCTTGAGCACATCAAACAGTGCGACACCATCTTGAGCCCTGGAGAGGAACCTGGAACACACGCCTTCACCTGGGAACCTTGACCGGAGCCTCCTTGAGCCTCTGAGGCCACAGAGAGTGGTGTAGGAGGGCGGCTCCCCAGGATGCTCCCCTGGCGGACCTGGAAGGGAAACCTGTCACAATAACACAGCAAGGCCATGTGATGAACACTTTTATTTACAAATATAATTAAAAGCTCTGACAGTTATCATGCTCTTCCTTGGAACCTGAAAAATGTTTTGTTTTTTAAAGTGCATGCAAAAGAAGTAAAGCCTTTTTTTTTTTCATCATTTTTTATTGTAAGAAAATACACAGTTTGAAAGTGTGAATAATGCAGTATTTATGACCAAGATATGGGACTCAGGAAGGGGAAGGGAAATAAAGAAAAGGTCCAGATGATCTGACTGAGAGACAGTGTGGAACTCCAAATACTGAATTGGAAAAGGAGGAAGGTGGGGAGGAACAGGAGGAGGAAGTAAAAAAATTTGATCAGAGAAACAGTTAAAATACAATATGAAAATAAGTAATACCTCTCCTTAAATTCCTTCTATACACAAAATACACGATTTGCCAAAGCCCAATTTGTGCTACTGGGATTCTGTGAGCTCCTTAAGCGTATTCACATCCTCTGCAACAGCAGAAAATGATTATGATACAATCAGAATATGCTGAGGACAAGTTAAACTCTTGCCAGCAGGTTCTTAAAAATCACAAGATCTCTTCACCCCGCCCACCCCCCAACCCCAAAAAAGTAATAATATGTCACCACTGATATGTACATCACAATTAGTTTCTGTAAAATGTATCAAATTTTCAATCTTTAATAAAACTTTGTTTTTTTTATTCCTGATGAATAAATACCAAAAAAATAAAATAAAATAAAATAATGCAGCAGCTAGTTAAGGTGTAAGGCTGCGGATTTGTGTCTCTCTCCCCCTTGGCGTTTATTATTATTATTATTATTATTATTATTATTATTTTTGCTTTACTTTCACAGATTGGTGGTAAGGAGTGATTGCTTAAAGCAATATATACCCACTTTTTTTTTCCTGTTGTTGGTTTATTGGTTCTGTTAAAACTGTCTCCATAGTTTTCACTGAAACGTTTTGAATCACATCAATACGTGTACTATGAATAGAAGAGACGGCCAGACTCTGGCCAGCACTGAAAGTTGACACGGGGGGAGGAAGGGGCCCCTGATGGAGTAAGAATAAACAGGCACTAGTCCGACACGATGTCAGTAAGAGTAAGAGAGAGAGTGAGAGCAACGCCCGTTAAAATGGGGAATGTGGTTTTGCAGGGTCTGAATTTTTTTGTTTTCTTTTTTTTTTTTTTTTTTTTGTAAATGGCAAAAAATTTAATCTCATCTATAGTCCTCCTTAGGAAAATCTAATGTAACCAAATTCCCAAATCCCATTCTGAGGCTCTCCATGTCAAAAGCTTCGATCTCTCGCTCTTGCCTTTCCAGAAGGTACTTGATTCTCTCGCTGCGTTTCCTTCTGCAGGGCAGCCAGCTCCTCTTCAATCTGGAAGGAGCACAGACGGGCTATGAGTGGAAAGGGCCTCCCAACAGACACCCACAGACTTGCACGACGCGCGCGCGCGCACGCCTAGGAGGTCGCGCACCCGGGCACGAGGAGTGACCCGCGGGCCAAGGGCGGCGGGGAGCCCTGAGGCAGGCGTCTGGCCTCATCCATGAAAACTTGCTACAAGGCTGCAAATGTTGGGGCCCGCCTGGCGTGGCAGTGCCATCCTACCCCCGCCCAGCAGCTGGGCGGATCTGGGTCAACGTCCCGTCCTGTCCCAGCAGGAGCCGAGGTCTTGGCTAGAGCACAATCAGACGGTGCTGCTTTCCCACCAGGCACCTCTGGGTCCTCCGAAATCTCGTTCTAAGAACAGGAGCTGAGGAAACCGCTCTGCCTGTCTCAGGGAGCCACTGGAGAAGGCGCCAGCGACTGGTTAAGCAGCCAGAGGCGCCAGCTTTGAGGGGCTTTGAGGCATCTTTCTCCTTCATACGCCCCAGAATATCTAAAGCACTGAATGTGCCAGCGGGGACGCCGGCCAGCCTGTCTTCGTGTCACTTCTGGTTTGAAGAGCGCTGCTGGCGACTGCGCTGGGCTCAGACACGCCCAGGAAGCCAGCGGCCTCCCGGTCAGCACCGCCCGCGGCCCGTCGGGAAGGCCCAGGGCTGCCCAGCTGTCGCAGAAGGCCTGCACAGTGGGGTGGGACTTCCCGAGTACTGGAGCTGTTCCGAGCCTCAGCACCCTGGCCTGCAGAGTGGGGACCGTGCCTGCCCCCCCCCCCCCCCCCCCCCGAAGACGAGCAGTATGACGCAGACCTACGCGAACATTGCTTGGTGTGACCCGGGACCAGGGGGACGCCATAAACGGCAGCTCCCTAGCCTGCACCCCCGCCCCGCTGCCCGGCCCGTAACTCATACCTTCTGCTCAAGATGTGCTCTGCGCAGAGACACCCTCTGCTCCAGCTTCTGAAGCTCGCGTTCATGCTGCGCCTCTGTCTGCATCTTGATCTTGCTCTGGTAGGCGTTGAGCAGCTCCATTTCCTGCTGGAGCTGTAGCCTCAAGGCCTGGCATTCCGCTTCTTGAGCCTCATCTAGCCGTAACTGCGGGCACAGAAGACACACACTGTCACACGGCCCTCGCTAGCTGCACTTGGGGACTACTGGGAGATGGCGCCTCTTTTGCATTGAAAAGGGTCCCCTCAGAAAAACAGGTGCCCTGGGAACATTCAGAGGTAGGACCAAGACCAGTGAAATCTGCCCAGTGGGCCACAAAGTCCTGAAAACACCTTCTTTTCAGTAAGGTCTGAAACCACAGTAGCAGGTGTCCTTCTCACCCTCACGTGTGCACCACCTTTCACTTAGAAGTGTCGCCTGGCCGATCACTTAACCTCTCTAGGACTTTTTTTTTTTTTTTTTTTTTTCAGTACTAGGAATGGAACCCAGGGCCTCACATAGGCGAGGCAAGTGCTCCACCACCCAGCGCAGCCCCAGCCCTCGCTTTCCTCTTCATCGCAAGCAAACAATAATAGTTCCTATGGTTTGATACTGATGTGAGGATTAAGTGAAAGGATGCATGAACAATCTCAGGTACACTGTAATCCCAGCAACTCGGGAGACTGAGGCAACAGGATGGCAAGTTCAAGGCCAGCTTGGGCAATTTAGTGAGGACCTGTCTCAAAATACAAAAAAATAAAAAGTCTGGGGACATAGCTCAGTGGTAGCACATCCCTGCTCCAATCCCCAGTACTGCAAAAAATCAACAAATGAATAAGTAAGTAAATAAATACACACTATCCCAGGTAGAAGATAATTTCAGGCTAAGCATTCAGCAAGTAGTGCCTATTGTTATTTTGTTATTTATTGTTTTATTTTTTGGCACCAGGGATTTAACTCAGGGGTACTCAGCTACTGAGTCACATCCCCAGCCCTATTTTGTATTTTATTAGAGACAGGGTCTCACTGAGTTGCTTAGTGCCTCGCTTTTGCTGAGGCTGGCTTTGAACTCGTGATCCTCCTGCCTCAGCCTCCCCAGCCACTGTTATTTTGGTTTTGACAAGACTGTTTCCATATTTGGACATCTTTAACCACAAACCATAAAGCCATTTAGACATGCTCAGTTCTAAATCAATCAATCTAACATCCAGATAACTTGGGACATATGCCACAGTCCCGTTAGGTGACACTGGTGCCTGGTGTGGACCACACAAGTCGTCTGGTGAGCTGGCCAATTCAAAACTCAAGTGGTTCAAAGTCTCTTCCCAAACAGCATCCTTGCCAACGTTAAGGGGCATATTCTGATTTGAAGTAACAAAGTCTACATCATAAGGTGGCCTTATAAGTTCCCTTGCTTCCCACAGTATGGAAACTCCATACTACACACTGTCATGCGCACATCTTATGTGGGGAAGGGGATGGCCAGCTCACAGAAATGCCTACCTCTCAGTCTGAAGAGCGGGAGGCTTTGGGCCATCAGCAGGACCAAATTTAGGGATTTCTGTGCTCTCCCCTAGGCTTGGCTTTGTCCAAATATACTGGCCCTTAGTATGGCTGAGAACTTTGAGGTTAGAAACCTTTAATGAGATAATCCAGTCTACTCTGAGCTTAGCTGCGTGTTTCCATACATTTTCTTTTGTTTTCATTTTGCCAAGATATCATTCTCTACCTTATCTACAATTTGTAACAATCACCGATGTGTCACAACATGCTGATGGAGAAATGACTTTTGCAAATGTTAAATTACAAAAGTTTAGAAAAGTTATTTGCCTACTATCTTCTTTCGTACTTCTGGAGAAATACATAATAGAAATGAAAGGAACATAAATCATGTAATCATATTTCCAAGGTACCTTCTAGTAATCAATCCTAACCAGCTTTCATTAAAACCCACTGAAGAGGATGGCTCACGCTCTTCTTGCTTTTCCCAATGAGAAATGAAGGGAAGGCAGACGGACCCAATGGGCAGCCTTCCAGAGGAACGCCAAGGAGCTCTGCGGCTCCCAGTGAGGATGGCTACTGGGTCCCTCTGGAGGTGACAGGCTTCTTACCAGTAAAGGAAACCGAAGCCCGGCTCTTCCCTGCTCCGCTGTTGGAGCTGCTAGAATCCCTGAGCAGGTGGGTGAGAGGCTCACCCTCTGGGCATCTTCTTTGGTGTCGGGCACTTTATTATTGTTGTCAATAACTGTGCTTTGTGCCAGCTCTGACTGTGGGAGTCCCAGTGCCAGAAACCAGGGGGACATTCCAGGATTTGGTATCCATCACCTGAACTTACACACACCAAATCCACTGACAGGTTTGGTAAGAGTGTAGGTAGATGCCATGTCTGTTTTCTAAGGTGGCTTCAATGGAGGAAAAGGAAGACACAGACGCCAAACACACAGGCTTGCAGGGTGTCCCCCAGAGGGTTCACATCCTGCCTCCAGCACTCATTGGCTACGTCGCCCCCACGGGGGGGTGGTGGTGAGGGGGGGCTGGTGTGCTACACCCTGTGGGCCCACTGTGGCCTGCTGCCTGGTTTTATAAACAAGCTTTACTAGACGGACACACTCTTCTGCATTGTAGTCAGCTAGTCGTGACAGGGACACTGTGGTCCGCAAAGCTTGAGATAGTTCCTATCTGCTCCTTTCAGAAAATGTTTGCCAACTCCTAGCCCTAAGCAGGAGCTAACCCTGAGTGGCTTTCCTTTAGAAAATCTCGCAGGTAAATTTAGGGTTAAATACTAACTACTTGAAAGGGGTGTCATACAAATAGACTATGCCCATGTGATACTCGAGACAGCAGGGACACTGGCATGTGGCCAGTAAAAGACGCTGTCAGGTCATACCTACTTTGATCTTCTTTCTCGTTAGAGGGCATCTCTCTCCTTTTATTCAGGGCAATCATGACCCTATATTCCTCCTCCCCTTCTCTCCCATCTGTGTAACCTGCATGCCTGGGAAGTTTGGGGTGTGCCCATTGTCACAGATGCTAATGCAACCATTAACAAGACAAAACCCGTGCTCTTCCCCTCTCCCTCTCCCTCCACTCCTCACCTCACACTGTTTATGTGGCTCACAAGGTGGCCTCCAATGACCATCATGAACCCGTCCTTACCTGACCTGACCTCCCAGCAGCACTTGCTATTATGGATTTTTTTTTTTTTTTTTTTTTTTTTTTTTTTGTGGTACTGGGGATTGAACTCAGGGGCACTCGACCACTGGGTCACATCCCCAGACCTTTTTTGTATTTTATTAGAGACAGGGTCTCACTGAGTTGCTAAGTGCCTTGCCATTGCTGATGGCTGGCTTTGAACTCGCGATCCTCCTGCCTCAGCCTCCCAAAGTGCTGAGATTACAGGCGTGCGCCACCGCGCCCGGCTGCTATTATGGATTTTAATTTTATCTTGAAATCTTTCCCCTGCCCCGAGACACTGCAAACACCCAGTGTTTGTTTTCCATTCCTGTTGTGCTTCCCCTTTTCTGGGTTGTCCCTGCTTACCAGGATCTTTTTTGTTGTTCCCCAGCACTGCTGGGGATCAAGCCCAGGGGCTGCTGACCCTGCAGCCACCTGCTATGCAAATGCTCCCCCTGCCCCCACCTTGGTTCAGACTTCCATCCTGAGGCCCAGACCAACTTATCCAGCCTACCAGAGCCCCCTCACCTGGGTGATTCCCAGCCCTCAGGCTCAACTTAACCAAAATCAACTCCTCATCTTTCCCTTCGGCCTCCCCAATCGGCCCCACTTCCTTTTTAACATGTAAGTAACTGGCCCTGGCGTCTACCGCGTTGACCACTCTCAAGCCTGACTCTGCTGTCACCAGGTGCCCTTCCCTCCTGCCCAGCTCTCAAACTTGGCTACCTCTCCTTCACCCCCGCTGCCTCCTCTGGGGAAGCCACCACTCCCTGGTGCCTAGGTAGAATCAGTGATGTCACTGCCAGTCTCTACAGGTCACTGAGTAAACATTTAAAAACAAATCTGCTGCCAAGCCCCCGCTCTTCACTGGCTTCCCACTGCTTTTAGGATAAAGACGGACGGTCATAATGCCTGCAAGTCCTAGTGACCTAGCCCTAGCCCGTGTGCCCTCCAGGCTTATTCCCACGCTGGTCTCCTGGTTCACCACTTTCCAAATACAGCCACGTCTGCAAGTTCTTCAGAAGTGCCACTGTCTTTCCATCTTTGAGCAATGCGGCTCCTTCATCTAAATCATCATGTCGGGGAGGCCTTTCCCGGCTCCAGCCCAGCCCAGCCTCCTGTTCACGCTCTGCTGGCACCTTGCGCTCGCCCTGACGTTACAGGGGCAGGCCTTCCCAGACCCGGTTCCCTCTACTCTTTGATAATTCCATGGGGTCCTTGGTGGGTGGCTATCGTACTCACCCTAGCACCCTGGGAGGCCTGGGGCACAGCACAGGCGTGCACTGAGAACCTACTGGATGAAGGAGTGAGTGGGGGCTTCCCTCAGCTGCCTTCCTTGGGCAGTGCCCTCCCTGTCTCCTCCTCTCCCTACAGCGCTTTTCCTTTGCGACCACTGGCCAGCCTCTCAGAGCAGCAGCTTCACATCCATCGTCTCCCTCATGTGTAGCCCCTTTCAATGCAGGATCCAGTCTCCCACTCCCACTGCTCTGTGGCTTGTCTGACCAGCCATGGGTGAGCCCACAGCCAGATCCAATGAAGACCCCAAAGCTTATTATCATCATCATGGTGCTGGGGATTGAACCCGGGGCCTTGTGCACGCGAGGAGGCAGGCACCCCACCACCTGAGCCACATCCCCAGCCCCAAAGCTTGCTACTCTAATTGGTCTCTGCATCATGTGAGATCTTCAGCTAGAACCTACGTCCTGGCCTCTTGGACATCCTCTCTCTGGTTCCCCCTGGACCTTGCAGAGGTCATTTTCTTTGGCCTGCTTCTACGTAGCCCTCACATGTTGGTGTCCACCGGACTCTGTCCTCGGTCCCCTTTCTAGCATCATTTGCTGTCCCTAGCAGATCTTATCTATTTCTAACAGCTCCATCCAACTCATTTGGCAAAGAGTCTAATTTTTGTCTTTAACCCCATTATGTCTTATCATCCTATATATGAACACTTATAAAAACTTGGATTGAGGGCTGGGGTGGTAGCTCAGTGGCAGAGTGCTTGCCTCATGTGAGCAAGGCACTGGGTTTGATTCTTAGCACGGCATATAAATAAATGAATAAAATAAAGGTCCATCAACAACTAAATTAAAAAAAAAAACTTAAATTGAGCAATTTTATAGATGTCCTATAACATTTTATAGTTGTTTTTTTTTTTTTTTTTTTTTTTTTTTTTTGGTACCAGGGATTGAACTCAGGGGCACTCAACCACTGGGCCACATCCCCAGCCCTTTTTTGTATTTTATTAGAGACAGGGTCTCACAGAGTTTCTAAGTGCCTCACCATTGCTGAGGCTGGCTTTGAACTTGTGATCCTCCTGCCTCAGCCTTCCAAGTGCTGGGATCACAGGCGTGTGCCACCGTGCCCAGCTTAAAATTTTATAGGTTTTTATTATGTCCTTTATGTAGGATGATGGGACATAATGGGTTAATCCTGATATCTCTTCTGAACTACAGACTTCCACATCTGTATCTTTCTCTGGACACCTGCATAGCTAAGACACCATGTCCACAACTTAGCCAATTACCTCCCAGGCACCCAAACTCGCCCCCTTCTATTTTTCTATCATGGTAAAATTATGACTTGCTCTAGTCTGTTGTCAAACCTACCTCTCAATTTGGTCACTAAGTTCTTTCTATACACTTCCTAAATATTTTTTGAATCTTTCTCCTCCTTACCATTTCCATTGGCTTACTCTCTTCCTGGTTTTTAAATTTGCTTTTGGTGTTGGGGCCTCACACAAGAAGCCTGCACTCTGCCACTGAGCTGCCGCCCTGCACCATGCTGCTTGGCCAGGCCTACCGAAACAACTTGCCAACAGGTCTCTTTCCCTATATCTGCTGCACGAGTGCCACGATCTTTCTGGCACGCGGATCTGATCCTGTTACTTCCCTTCCTAAACAGGCTTCACCAGCTCTGCACTGTTTATGGAATCATGACCAGACTCCTGCTTTTGCAGATCTGCCAACACCCACCTGCTTCCCTTAAGTAAGCATCCCACACCACGCAGGTGCTCATCAATCCTCAGATGTGCTGCCCTCTGCCGGGCCTCTGAGTCTGGCACAGACTGCGTCCTCTGCCAGGGCTGAGCCTCTTCTGCCTGCTTGTAAGCTAGTACTCTCTAAGACACGCCTCCCTGCGAGACCTTCACTGAGCCACCAGGTTTGCTCCACCCCTGGCTCACCAAGACCTTTATCACCCCCCTTTTTGGGTTCCCATAATCCCCCTCCTTGAACTCTGGGCCCACATTCAAGTTCTGTGAGTGCCCCAGATGTACTTTCCATTGTTTGGATCGGTGCCTATCTGGGTTTCTTTTGTGGAACCTGCTGGCTTCAGTGACTGCCACTAAGCCTCCAGGCTCCCACAGGGAAGCTCGCCCTAGACCAGATTCCTTGTTCCTACTTGTCCTCCCGGCCCCCAGCGCCTCCCACTTCAGAGCACTCACTATGCTTTATTATCATGGCTCAGTTCTCTGACTCCCTGGCTCCAGGACAAAGGGTGAGGACAGAGACCCTCTGTCTGTCTGGCTCACCACTCTCTCTCTGAGCCCAGCAGAGTGCTGGACAGTGAGGCTCAGCAAGAGGTTATTGAGTGAACGTGTCTGTGTATCTGTCTCCTCCCCTGACTGTGAGCTCTGCCGGGACTCTGAGCTCTCATTCACTGGTGCCTGGTATCGGTGGGGGGGTGGTCAGTAATCTCTGACGAACGAACACCGGCCAGCATGTGCAGCATCTATCCCATCTTGCCCTCAAAGACCCTAGTGCCACCGGTCGGATTCAGCACGTCACTCCTCGGGCTCCAGCTTATAAGATACACTCCAGCAATATCCACACGGGCTTGGCTTTATTCAGCGTCGTCATCTCCTCACTTCTTGGGGCAGAAAAACACCCATATCCTAAATTTGTGCATCCTGGGAACAAAAGGCTGGATCTTGACTTTTCTGGAATCCCAAAGCTCAGGAAGTCGTGGCACCCAACCTAACCACTTACCGCTTGAGAGGCCATCATTTCATTTATACTCTGTTCATACTGCTCTGCCAAAATGGCAAGTTTTCTCGTCTGCTCATCTTTCAGTGTCTTTAAGATTGTTTTGTGCTCATTCTTTGGAGTAACTTCCAACTGGTGATTCTTGAGTGCTTTATACTGTTTGGTCTGTACTTTGCAAGTGTCCTGAAACTGTTTTTTAATTTGCATTTCCATGGCCTATTAGGAAAAGTGACAAAGGGAAAATAAAGACACGTCAGTGGAAACAGAAAGTTTCTGTTACAATGACACAGCACAAGTGCTGGGACTATCGACTGTTGGTCTTTGGTGCAGTGACGGGCAGAGCTGGCCCACAACCACGAAAATAACACAGACAAGAGCAAACTCTACCCGTCCTTCTGTTTTTATAGTAAATGGACAGAAATGATTTTGGATTCGCGACTGACCTCAAAGAAGGAATGAATCATAACAAGGGGGTGGAGATTCTAAGCAGATAGGCGGGATATCACGAAGCTCTGCTTGTTAAAAGGTTGGCGATTATTTTTATGGTTTCCCATCCAAGTCTTCAGTGTTTCCTATTGTTTGTTGTTTTTTCCTCCCTCTGTGAGTGTGTGTCACGTATGCCATGTCCCCATTTCCGAGTGCGAAGGGGGACGGTGTGACAGGACCAGCTCTGGCAGCTCTGCTTCCTCGACCAGTCGATGAAGGAGAACACCTGGAGAACGTGTCACATCCCACCCCGTCCCCACTGGGCTTCAGCACAGGCTGCAAGAGAACTGCGACTGTGGAACCCCGCACTAAGAGGTCGTGTTCACGTGTGGCAACGTCAGATCTGCACTCTGGCAGGGACAATGAGGGGTGTGCTGTCAAGGCCAGAAGGCCTTCCAGCAGGCTGTCGCCACAGCCACGTGTGCTCTTCATGAACACTCGAGGACTTACGGTGACAGGGATCACTGATTAGACAGCTTAGGATCTGGCTAGAAGAGGCACATGGCCAGTGGGACTGAGGTTGGCCTCAAGTCTCTGCCAATGTTGACAGTGTCCCCGTGACACACAGCAATGGCTTAGTACACAGAGCTTGTTAATTAGCGGGCTGCTAAAATGAGCAAGAGGCAGGGCCAAAGGGGCTCCTCCACCTATCTCCTCTGGTGAGGGGCAGGGAAGGCCTGGCACACGTGGATTCGACTCGGATCCCCACCCCAGGCAGGACACCTCTGATAGATCAGCTCTCCTCTAAGCTGGAACGTGGCTTGGGGTCCCTCTCCATGTGAGCACAGCTCTCCAGGTAGCTGCTACCAATATAACTGTGTCTCCTGGAATCAGAATCATGGGCTGCTATTCGTCCAAATGGAGAGAGGGAAGGTCATTCAGAGTTCAGAGAAATGACGGAGCAGAGTAAAGGGAAACATGGAGAGATCGTGGAGAAGGCGGTTTCTAAACCAGCTTGCGAGACGCTGCCGCCCGGGCTTTGCGCCTGGAGAGTCGGGCTTGGTGTGGGGCCCAGGAACGCGCGACTCTGCAGCCAACCACGGGTCCTCCCGGCTCCGTCCTGGAGCACAAGTGGGGACGCTCCTCCTCCTCCCTTACCTTTAGGTTTTTCGGCTGCTGCCGGAGTTCCATGACGTGCTTTCTGTGCAGCTCCCGCTCCCGCCTCTTGTTGTACTCCAGCTGGTTCTCCAGCTCCGTCTGGTGCTGCAGCCGGATCAGATCCATGCGCAGCTTCTGCAGCGTGTGCAGCTGCCTGTACTCGAGCTCTCGGGTGGACTCGTCGTGCCGGATCAGCATGGCATGCTCCATCTCCTTCTGGGTCCGCTTTTTATTTAGTTCCTGCATTCAGGAGCACAAGGCAAGGGAGAGAGATGAATGGGGAGGGACGGAAGGAATGAGGAGTAAGGGAGGGACGCAAGGGCGGCACCGCTGCGCGGCTCTTCACGGAACCCACCAGGGTTTGCTGCAGGACCTGATGGGACTGGGTGAGCAAGCCGTGGAGCCTGAGGCTCTGCGGCTGGTCCACCACTTACACGATGGGCAACTTGACGGCAGCCACCGCAGTACTAGCTGTAAAATGGGATTAATTCTACCTGACTCCCTCTTACCTTGCAGAACTGCTGTGACCCTTAACTAGGTGATATGTTTGTTTAGATCTAAATAAATGTTTCCTCAGCTCCGCTTGTGGTTCTCCACCCTGGCTGCCCGTTAAAATCATGTGATGAAGCTGTTCAAATATAGGATGCTTAAATCCCCAAACTTGAAATTTTGGTAATTATCTAGGGTGGGACCCTGGCCTCAAAATTTTTCAGGGGGGCTCTAGGGATTGAACCCAGGCGTGCTTTACCACTGAGCTACATCCCCAGTCTTTTGACACGGTGCCTCACTAAATTGCTGAGACTGGCCTCGAACTTGTGATCCTCCTGCCTCAGCCTCTTGAGGAGCTGGGATTACAGGCGTGCACCCACACAATGCACCTAACCTCAATTTTAAAGGCTTCTCCAGGTTCCTCTAGTATGCAGTGAGTGTTGAGAAACTTAATTAAATGGATATCTGCAATGTTCTTAGTTTTCTGGGAAATACCCTGTTTTTGCACATGTCAGAAGTAGGCCAATTATCTATTTTTTAAAATCCGAGTTTAGGGCATGCTGGGACAAAGCAGAGAAGAGCTCTTCCCTTTCATCTTTTCCATTACAGTCTGTCTGATCATTGTTAGATCTAATCACTCTGTTCTCCTCAGTTCTACTCGTGCCTGTCTGTCTCTTTATCTTTCTTTCCTCCTTCCCCACCTATCCTCCCTGTTGTTGAAAGGGGGAAGGAAAGCAAACTAGAAAAAGGAAGTTGGGCAAAATTCTTTTAATTTACCAATTCAAGACTATTTCTAAATGCACTATACACAAACACCTGAACCACGTGCCCTGGGTACATGCAGATGTGTGCCAAGCCATGACTTCCGTCCTCAGCTGGCTAACCTCCGAGAGGGAAGTGTCGTGGACATTTTATTGAGGTACATGCATGGCTCACAGCTGACTGAATCACAGCGGGGACCAACTTGTGACCATGTCTTTTCTCTTCTAAGAATTTGGAGGGGAGGTTCAGAGCCTGCTAATTTCTGTGGGAGGCTGGAATTGAGAGACACATAAAGATGACATGTGGTCGTGGTCTCCTGCTATGAGGATCGAGGATTAGAGAAATCTGGGTTTCGGAGGAGGAAGAATGAAAAAGCAGACAGACGTGCAGGGAACGTCATGTTCAAGTTCCTGACGGTCCCAAACTGCCTTTGAGTCCACCTATGTACTGCTGCTGAGTTCTACAAGAGTCCTGTGTTTTGATAGAGCACCTGCATGCTGGGCCTTCTACTCATTGGAAGGGAGTCCTTTAACAGTGCAGCCTCTAGAACCAGAGCAAAGTCACAAATCATCCATTTGTTTTTCAATAAGCATTTGTTGAGCACCTACTGGATGCTGGGCACCGCTGTGGGCCCTGGTGACAGAGCTGGGAACAAGCAAGCCCCACATGGGGCTCATTTTCTAGACACAGATATCCAACGTCTAAGCACCACTTAAATTTGTCTCAAAGAACAAAGGAAGATCCCCCAGATCGCCACTCCCAACCTCCTGGGTTTCTTCTCCCTGTTTTCTTTTTCTTCTTCATCGGGACCCCCACCAAATTCCTCACTTTAGAGACCAGTGACTGGCCCCTAGGTGGCACCAAAGCAGACTGACTGCCCCACAGACTGGAGCGGGCACAGGGCCTCCCCGGCCACTGCTCCAGGCGTCCTGACACTGGGCGTTTACAGACCCACCATTTCCTAGACTGCGAAATCCAAACTGAGTCTGAGCTGCCCAGTGCCCCGAAACTTGTGGGGATGTGGACGGAGATAAAAGACACAAAGCAAATGAACACTATTAGAGGAAATCAAGGGCTTTTCTCCATCTTTAATGGAGAAGAAACTGATTCTGACTTAGAGTTTAGGAATCCATGGGAAGATTCTCAGGGTGTGACTCCACTCTTTACCTATGGCTTTGGGCAAGTTTCTTTCTTTTTGGTACTTAACCACTGAGTCACATCCCCAGTCCTTTTTAGTTTTTTTTTTTTTTTTTATATTTATTTATTTACTTTAGTTGTACACAATGCAATGCATTTATGTTTTTTACGTGGTGCTGAGGATCGAACCCAGGCCGCACACGTGCGAGGCTAGCACTCTGCTGCTGAGCCACAACCCCAGCCCCCTTTTTAGTTTTTATTTGGAGACTGGGTCTCACTAAGTTGCTTAGGGCCTCCCTAAGTTGCTGAGGCTTGCCTCAAATTTACAATCCTCCTGCTTCAGCCTCCAGAGTTGCTGGAATTACAGGCACGCGCCACTGTGCTTGGCCTTGGAGAAATCTCTTAACCTACACGTTAGCGTCTTTAGGAATAGAACAAGGATGTCAGGCCCCACCATGCATTACTAGGCATGTGAAAGTGAAATGAAAGATCATGAGAAAATGCTTCGTAATACATAAATATATCTTTTTTCTGTATTCAGAAATGAATATCTGGCATTTAATATCTTAAATCTAGTTTTAATAAACTATTCAAAGAATGACAGAAACACGATACTGACTGATATCTTTGATTTGTATATCTGAGTTGCTGGGGTGTAAACTGGTAAGCTCCTTAGAACACTTTAAACCATGGAAAAAACATCATTCATCATTCATCTTATTTTGAATCCTGTACTTCCATAATAATGTATAATGTGCCTTCAATATTTTAAAAACTGGAGTCTCACTGTGTTGCTCGGGTTGGTTCAGACTTCTGGACACTAGTGATCCTCCTTCTTCAGCATCCCAAGTAGCTGGGACTATAGGCATGTGCCACCACACTGGGCTCTCAATTTTTAAAAATTATTTCACATATCTTTTTTTTTTTTTGTACAAGGGACTGAACTTGGGGGCACTCAACCATGGAGCCACATCCCCAGCTTTACTTTGTATTTTATTTATTTTATTTAGAGACAGGGTCTCCCTAAGTTGCTTAGCACCTCGCTGTGGCTGATACTGGCTTTGAATTTGTGGTCCTCCTGTCTCAGCCTCCTGAGCTGCTGGGCTTACAGGTATGTGCCACCGCACCGGCTTATTTCACATATCATTCAATCCTAATTGCAACCTCATGAGGCAGTAACCTTGCAAAGATTTTAGAGGGCATAGTAAGGCATTTGGGAATGGAGGGACTATCATAAGGTCACATAACTCCCATAAAGAAAATTGAAGCTATGACTCAGGTTTTTAGGTTTTCAACATTTTCCATGAAAAGAGGTCCCAATGAGCATATTTTCCTGTTTAGACCGCAGTCTGTGATACAATATTCTGAAGAACTCTGCTCTAGCTAGACGTGATGCGATGGTTGCTTCATCCGTACACAAGACACACTAGACAAGAGCCACATCATGTGCACCGTCCGCTTACACAAATTCAGCAAATGAGCTGAGAAAAAGTGATAAAACAAATTTGAGGGTGCAGGTGATTCTGCCCACTGAAAGCACTCTATCTGCCGTGGAGGGAGTATGGGGTGAGGGACGAGGGACTCCCCTTTCCTCAGCCCTCACCCCACTGTGACAGCTCACCAAGCTGCGTGTGAGCTCAGGGCTGACAGACATGTGCCTCTCACACGCCACGGCTGCTAAGCACAAGACGCTTCTTCCCGTGCATCTACCCGCTGGGTGAGAGGTGGCCCCCGGCCTGCTCCCTGCCTTCGCCTGGCTGGAACTGCGTCTAAGCACTTTAATCTAAAGTCCCAGTGGAAGTGTGCTGGCTTCTTTAAAAGCAGTGGATCTCACTCATGCCAAATTTTCATCCTCGTGGCCACTGAGACTCAGCAGAAACTAGATTCAAACCTTCAGATGGCCATGTTGTTAGCCTGTGATGTCGAAGCTTTCCTAGTTTCCGTCCTCTGTTTTGACAAGTGGCTGCAGAGGGTGAGCATCTGTGTGTGGTGGAGAGAGAGGAGGCTCGGTCAGGCTGTGGGGGTCCTGTCACGTGTTCCCACCAGTTGAGGCAAAGACACAGGAACACAGGCTCTCTTCTGCCCTAGGGGTGGGCATTTGGGACCTTATGATAGTCCTTCCATTCCCAAATGTCTTTTTAGAGGGCAATTTGGTGATATTTATTTAAAAGTTCAGGCATATACATTCTTTGATCCAGAACTTCCACTTTTGAGAATATATCCTACAAAAATACTTGTATATGTGCAAAAACATGCACAAAGAGGTTCTCTGTGGCGGTGTTAGCAATATCGTAATATTTTTAACGAAATGCCCACTGGGCAGTGCCTCACCAAGTGAGTGATCTTAAGGCCAAACAACAAAACACTACGGGGTTAAAGAGAATGAGGCAGATAGTGAGTGTCACAGAGGACAGCGCAACAGCGGAGAGGACCTGCTACCTTTCTGCGGGCTCCACATCTACTCTCCCTTCTGTTTAGAGCCTCCATTTTTTTTGCCTTGAGGAGCTACTCCATCCTGCCTGGAATCAGAGAGAGTGTCGCACAAGAACTAGGCACACCACCGGACCATGTTCTCTTGCCTAGGAATCGGAATCTTGTACAGAAATGATACAAACATAAAGAACTGGAGACACATCAAATGACAGTGGCCTGAGGAGTGTCCAGAGCTCCTGCCCTCTACATCACGGAAGCTGCTCTTCCAGGTGATTCTTGGGCTTTTCCGGCTCTGTTCTTCAGCATTGTCACCTGCCCCATTTCCTTCTGGTAGATTCTTTTCCATGCTTAAGTCATCCAGAGTTTGTTTCAATTGCTTGCAAATCAAATAATCTCACTGATACAAAAGCAATCTCATTTTTGTGAAGTCATGTGTGAGATATAAGCTGCATGGCATGTGCGCAGGAAAAAAAAGATCTGGAATAATCTATGCCAAATGAAGGACCGATTGTCTCGGGGTAGAGACTGGGTGAAATGAGATTATCAAGAAGGGGAAAATGGGGTGATGTTGGTGGAAGGGTACAAAATTCCAATTCTGCAAGATGAATAATTCTGGGCATCTAGGGACAGTATGGTGACAATGGTTAGCAGTCCCATATTGCATACTTATAATTTGCTGAGGATGGATCTTTTTTTTTTTTTTTTTTTTTTTGTGGTACTGGGGATTGAACTCAGGGGCACTCGACCACTGGGTCACATCCCCAGCCCTTTTTTGTATTTTAGTAGAGACAGGGTCTCACTGAGTTGCTAAGTGCCTCGCCATTGCTGAGGCTGGCTTTGAACTCGCGATCCTCCTGCCTCAGCCTCCCAAAGTGCTGGGATTACAGGTGTGCGCCACCACGCCCGGCTTGAGGATGGATCTTTTTTTTTCTTTTTTCTTTTGGTATCGGGGATTGAACTCAGGGGCACTCGACCACTGGGCCACATCCCCAGCCCTTTTTTGTATTTTATTTAGAGACAGGGTCTCACAGAGTTGCTTAGCGCCTCACTTTTGCTGAGGCTGGCTTTGAACACTCGATCCTCCTGCCTCAGCCTCCTGAGCGGCTGGGACTACAGGTGTGCGCCACCGTGCCTGGCTTCAAATCTACATTTCTTTTGACACCACCGATAGCCATGTGCACACTCATCACCTAGTCTCTCTGCTTCTAGGTGTCTCCCTCTAATCCAGGATCTGTCAAACTCACATTTCCGTCACTGCCCCCATCAGGAGCCTTCGTAGGTTCCCCCTCGTCATTCCTATCTCTGAAGTGCTCATCCCCAGATCCACTCTGTGTCCGTGTCGTGGCCTCACAGAGGACCAGGAGCCATCGTGGTGTCTGTTGCTGCACCTGACTCACAAGAGTGTGAGTAATCTGTTACACGTCTGTTTCTCCTAGATTCATTCAGAGCCACTTGAAGGCAGGGAGTGCAGCTGCTTGGTGGCCCTGGTGGCCCTGGCGGCCCTGGCGTCTGCCACAGTGCCCAGCATAGCGGAGGCACTCTGGAAGTACAGGGCGACTGAATGAATAAACTCGAGAACATCGTACTATTACTTGTGTTTCCTGTGGAGTCACAAAAACACAAGGCCTTGACAAGCAGGCTGGAAGCAGAAATTCCCTTTCTACTTGTTTTTGATTCTTCACTGTGTGAAATGGCTCATAATAGGTGTCCACTAAAATTCTATTTCACTTATTTAGAAAAAGTCCAGCTCATGTTCTACAAATTCGGCTTCCTCTCATCAATGGTAAACACATGCCCTGACTCCTGTTGCGCGCTTGCTCAGTGTCAGGCTGTGCTAGAGGTGAAGGACGTGGGAATGGACAAGACAGACAAGGTCACGGCCCTCACACGACCCAGCGCCTCCGGAGCTGCGCCCGGATACGAACGCGACAAATACCTCCCGAATGTTCTGCTGCTCCACCTCGTGCCGCTTGGTCATTATTTTCCGCTTGAAGAAACGACAGTTTTTGTCGTAGTACAGTCTCTGCTGAGTGAGAAGGTGGGCTTCCTCTTCAGCCTGCGTGTGCTGCAAGTTCTCCTTATGCTTGGATATCCGCTCTTGCTTTTCTTTCTTGGGTGTGCTATGGTCCTCGTTCATCTCCTTTAAAACACGAAAACAAAACCCAAACCCAAGTGGGTCTTGTGAAAGGGACTATACAACATCTTACTGCAGCTGCAGATAACAATTGCTCAGAAATCAGATGAAAGCACAGGTCTGGGACGGCTTGGGGACGCACATCCCCCGCCTCCAATTTTTTAATTGTTTGGATCCATTAATGGAGTGTGAGTGAGAGGGCACTTGGCGTTCTCCTATCGCTCGCTTCTCATTCTCAGGAGCATGCGTTCCCTCGTCAGTTGCCACACACTCATGCAGCCCCTCTCAGGTGCCAGGCACAAGGGCGCAAGGGTGAGCAAAAGACCACGGTGTCTGCTGCCCAGGGGCTCCACAGTCTAGAACTGAAAATTGACCCGAGAACCCCAGGAACCAAATGAAAATCACCACGAGAACTGCTGTGAAGAGGAAGTGCTGGGTCCTGTGGGAAAGTCTGATGATAAATACTTGATTCCAGTAACCACTAAGCTGAAATTTAAAACTGATAGGAGTTACCAGTGCAACAGGAAAGGGGAGAACACCTGAACAAGGGAGCAGCCTGTGTGTAGCCCCGGGTGAGAGGCCAGGGTGCTGGGTGCAGCTGATGTGGGGTTGGCCGGGCAGGCGGGGCCGAGGACACTCATCTCCAGCATAGGAGAAGGACCGTACTGTGTGGGAGTGTCCTAGTGAGATGCACTTCCAAGAGATGATTGGGCTGCCAGGTGGGGAGCAGACTGAGGGAGACAAGAGTTTGAATAGCCCCTAGTCCATGGGGACAGCTGGGGGCTACTGCTGCCCAGATTCAGGTGAGGGAGGGAGGGAGAAAGAGGGAGGGAGGGAGAAAGAGGGAGGGAGGGAGGGAGAGAGGAAGGAGGAGGATGAGGAAAAGGAGTATGGGGAGGGGCTGCTGCTTGGACAAAGGAGGTGGTGACAAGACTGAGGGAGGTGGGCAGATTCCAAAGAGGTGACTATGCAGATGTCACTAGTTTTGAATCTCAGGAGAAAGCATGCTTCACTTGGGTTTAGAGGGTAAAGAAATCATCTGGATTTTCGAAAGGAAAAAGTCATGATTTTTCTTGAAGATGTGAGCAAAGGGAAGAAAGCAGTGAATGGGAACAGTTAAGATGTTCATCTGGTGCTGTAGCTCAGTGGTAAAGCACTTGCCTCACATGTGTGAGGTGCTGGGTTCCATCCTCAGCACCACATAAAAATAAACATATCGTGTGTTCATTACAACTAAAAAAAATTATTTTAAAAAATATTTATTTTTTAGTTGTAGTTGGACACAATACCTTTATTTCATTTATTTATTTTTATATGGTGCTGAGGATCTAACCCAGGGCCTCGCATGTGCTAGGCGAACACTCTACCACTGAGCCACAACCCCAGCCCTGTGGGACAATCTTCTAAGGGTAGGGTTTATGCAATCTCCAAGTATCTCAGAGTGACAAAAGCTCAAAAGGGTGGTCGCAGTCAGAAAATATGGCCTTCGGGGCACAAGTGAACACACAGAGTTAGAATAAGAAGGTATTCACAGGTGCGAAGATCTCAGAGTTTCTTATTGAAAAGTCAAGGCAAGCTCTGTGCTCCAGAAATATCCTTCTCTATTATAATAACAAGCCAATCGCTTAGAGAAAATGGAGAGAATGTGAACCTTCTTCATTGGGCTATCTGTCTATACCCCAGCTTTCTAGACCTGTTGGTATCAGAGATTCTTCCCACTCAGCCAGTGTGGATCAAAGACAATTTTCTGCCAGGCCCAACAATGACCAGAGGCTGACCTGGGCAGGGCACAAGATCCTGAGGCCCACCACAACCTACTTGCTTTCCCTTCCTAATTGAAAAAGAATTGGAGAGGAGCCTCGCCAAGTCCTGTGTTGTTAACCCACAAACCAGAATATGAGGTCCGATGCATGATTTCATATACTAAAGTAATGCCCCATATTGAATTTAATTAAACCATAATACATTAAGTAAGTCTACAAATAAGAAATCCTAAGTCATATGAGAAGGAAAGTCTGTGGAACTGCAGGCAATTCACCTGTAAGTACTGATAAAAGGAGAACTGAAGAGATTTGAGCTCTCGGCTGAAACGGCAGTTCCTCAGTGTACTGAGTCCACTCGCGGTCTTCCACACCACCAGGTCCAGAATCAGCCATTCCTTTATCAAATGCTCACACGTACTGCCCACAGGGATACGGCAGTCGCAAAAGAAGGACCTGCTCTCTTTTACGATGCTTACCAGCTAATAGGGTAAGGAGCTCAAATGATCATTCAAAAATACTTAAAAACTCTGGCCTTAGGAAACCAGAGGGATCTGTGTTGGTTGAGGCGAGGCAGGGAGGAAGATCTTCCCTGGGAACGTGATATATTTTATTTACTTTTTAGTACCGGGGGTTGAACTCAGGGGCACTCGACCACTGGGCCCCAGCCCCAGTCCTTTTTCGTATTTTATTAGAGACAGGGTCTCACTGAGTTGCTAAGTGCCTCGCCATGGCTGAGGCTGGCTTTGAACTCGCGATCCTCCTGCCTCAGCTTCCCAA
This sequence comes from Tamias sibiricus, assembly GCA_025594165.1. Classification (NCBI taxonomy): domain Eukaryota; kingdom Metazoa; phylum Chordata; class Mammalia; order Rodentia; family Sciuridae; genus Tamias; species Tamias sibiricus. The sequence continues at coordinate 14,371,363 of CM046664.1, forward strand.
GTGCTGGGATGACAGGCCTGCGCCACAGCGCCCGGCTGGGAACGTGATATTTGAGTGAAGGTCCTCATAATCAATCTTAAATCTTACAAGTGAGGATGAATAGGAATTGACTGAGCAGGACTGTGGTTGGGGAGGGCTTGGGGGAGGGCAAACCTCCTGGTGGAAGAAACAGAGCTTGCCAAGACCTAGGGGAAGGGAGGGGCCCTGCACATTTGAGGAACCGAAAGGTGACTACCGTGGGTGGAGTAGCCCAGTGCAGGTCAGCCATGGGGAAGCAGGGACAAGAGCTGGCACGGGAGGGTAGGCTGCTGGCAGACCATGTAGGGACTTTTACGACTGTGATCTGTCCTAATAACAGTGGGAAGCCAGGGATTAAACACCCTGGGGTAATATGCCAGGGTTTGAATTGGAGACCTGTTAGCATTTTCAAACTTTACCCCAGGCCCACTGAATCCAAACATTTAGAAGTGGGTCAGCTATTTCTTTTAGTAAGCATTGCAGGTACTTCTATAATGTCAAATGTGAGCTGGATGAGAATATGTCCATCACAAGGCAAATGAGTGATTTTTGAGGCCCCACCATTTTAATTGCAATCGGTGACTAAAACACTGGTACTCTTACCTCTTTTATTTTTTCCTTACAAATCTTATACTGCTTCTTTTGACTTTCTAAGAAAGTTGTCAAATCTTTCTTCTGCTGGGCCAAGATCTGTTGCTGGAACTTCTTCTCATCTGCTGCAGCTACCTTTGCCTGATAAAACAACAAAGATGCTTGTTTTTCACGCAGAATTCAGATGTCGATATTCCCCAGTGCAGGAAAAGAGTCCCTAAGTACAGAATAATGTCATTTTTTTGAACAAATAATTAATAAAAAATAATGTCTTCTGTGATTCTCATATCTTAAAAAATTTACCACTGAAAAATACATTCCCAATTATGGGAAAAGTATGAAGGTGGGCCCATAAACATGTTTTATTGAACACAAAAACATTCATGGAATGAACGAGAACCAAGGATTATAATAAAGGATTTTCATCACATTGTTGGCAGCCCAAGGGTTAAATTTAAAAATGGATAAATAACCATGATTTATTCTGAGAATCAAATGCTAACCAATTAATTATCCCAATGATCAGGTTCCCTAGTGGGGTCATCTCAAGTATACAGGAAGTTAATGACATCTTGTTTTCTTAGGCACCTGCTATGATCCACAACAGTCAGGTATGTGGCATTTTGGGGGGTCCTACATGGATAAAACACAGACCAAACAAAAGGTCACCCAACCAATAGTGAATCCTGAAAGTAACCAACTCTAAGTTTCAGAGAACCATCAGATGAAGTATGTGGAAGATGAGGAGCTTAGGAGACAGAAAATTAGGCTTTGTGATTCTTCTCATACACCTTTTCACTTTTAGCTTCCAAAGATTTTTCCATTAGAAACAATTCTCACCACACATTTGCCAAGTCAAATTTCCAAGAAAGAATCTGACTGGTTTATTTCATCGACATCACCCCTGCTTGGGTTGCCAGACTGCCTCACAGGTCAATGGCTGCTGGGGCAACGCTCCTCCCATGTGGAGAGACAGCTTAATTACTGAAATCCCCCTGGCACTGTGTGCTCCATTGCCAGGGTGTACATGTTCACCCCTGCTTCTCCACAGCAGCTGAGTCTTATGGGGTGCAGCAGGGGAGGGGACCCGGTTTTAGCAATGGCAGGATCAGTCTGCCTGTCAAATCTTGTTCACGTCACTAGGCCCATTTTTCCGCAGACATAAAACCCTTCTCATATGGAACATTTATTAGCGTGAAGGTGATATTTTGACTTTCTACTTGTGTTACCCTTTTGTCTGCTTTAAAAATTAGCTTAGCGGTGCTCAGGGCGTAGCTCAGTGGGGTAGTGCATATTTCGCATGCATGCATCAGCCACCGGCAGGGACCATCGCCTTTCAATGGGACCATTTGAAGGGAACTGGACACAGCAGGTATAGGACCAGACCTGTGCTGTGCAAGTCCCCAGAAGAGAGTGGCAGCTTGTTTCCCTGCACTGGTCCCTGGTCACAGGGAGGCACACCTCTAACAGACATCACCAGCGAGGACATGTGGGATGGATCTTCAGTTACTATTTTATCTCCGAATGACAACTTTAAGCAGCGCCCTTGCTCCTCCCAGCAATCATGTTCCCCGCAGACCCACAGGTGACCTGCAGGATCCCTGCTCCTGCTCCCTGGGACAGACCGGGTTTGGCGGGGGCACGAGGCGTGGGTACACACACTGACCTCCTTCTCTATGATAGCCACTTGCTTCTTGGCCAGCTTCTCCAGCTCGATGGACGAGTTGTTGGCGTGCGTCTCCACCTCCTTCTGGAGCTTGAGGCGGTGCTCGTCCATCTCAGCCTTCAGCTTGTTCTCCAGGGCGATCAGCTGCTTCTGGTGCTGGCGCCGCATCCGCTTATAACCTGACATCTGTTCCCGCAACTCGTTCTCCTGCTCATGCTCATGGATCTGCCGTGTAACCTGAATTGGGTCGGGGAACAGAACTCAGATCACCAGGTTCGCCAGGGAACAATTTCCAGGCAGACTAGAACCCTCGGGTCCTACTTGTCCTGGCACCATCCAAGCAGCCAACACTCACCTGTAGGGGGCGCCCTGCTGGGCGTGCTTCACACTTACCTGGGATCCTCAGAACCACCTCATTCATCTTACACAGGCACGAGAAAGGTGCTACTGCTCCCATTTTACAGATGAAGAAACTGAGCATTTTAGAGCAGTAATTTATTCATCTATTTATTATATTTGATCAAAATAGGCTTAAACACATTTTTTTTTTCTGTGCCAAATGTACATTACTCAAGGATACACAGCTAATAAGGAGGGAGCTGGGATTCAGACCCATTTCTGTCAGACTCCAGAGACTGCTGTTTCCACCCCAACAGGATTTCTCGACCTGGATGCTATTGACAGCAGGCTGTGGGGGCTGCACAGTAGGGTGGTGAGCAACGTCCCTGGACTCTACACCTCGAAGCCAGTGGCAGCTCCCAAGTCATGACAATCAAAAATGTCTTCAGACAGTGCCAGGTGTGCTGTGCAGAGCAAAATCCCCTCCAGTTGAGAAGCGCTGTACTATTTTGTTTTTTTTTCTTCTTCTTTTTTATTTTGTGGTTAAAATAACAATCCTAACAGTGAAAGAGACCCTAAACATTCCTCTAAAATGGTATGAACATGATTTATTTCCTGTTCTTCTGGGGGAGGTGTAGAGGGAGGGGGAAGAAAGGGGGAGAGAGAGAGAGAAAGAAAGGGAAAGAGAGATCTTTTAAATCATCTGTCTCCTTCCTCTTCCTCACAAAAGAGATGTTGACAAATTATAATAATTTTCTCTTACAAAGGAGAAAGCAGTTCTATGATTTTTAAATATTTATTTATTTACTTTAGTTGTACACAATGCAATGCATTTATGTTTATGTGGTGCTGAGGATCGAACCTGGGCTGCGCACGTGCGAGGCGAGCGCTCTGCCGCTGAGCCACAACCCCAGCCCACATTTCTATGATTTTGGGATAGCTGCTTTTCCTGGTAACTTTTCCTTAACTTATCCTCTAGGAAATATCCAACAAGTTGAACAGTAAGAACAAAAATCTTAGAATCTCTTGTTTCTTTCTATGGAAACTTCTCTGATTTCCCAGCCCATCCTTCAATTTACCATCCTTCCTTATTTTTCTGTTAGAGACTCCTGTTAGATCACTTCCATCTCATTTTTCCTATTTTATAAAAAATTTAATTACAGGATTATAACTTTAGTTTTTGTTCTTCATGCTGTGATTTAGTCACTTGCATGGACATAAGCTACTTCTTCCCAACCTAACCCCCAAACAAGTTTTACTGGAAATTTTCATGCTGCTATTAATGCTCTGTACTATTTTCAGTTTATGGGTCAAAGTGCATTTTATACAAAGAACAGTTTGTTTCTCTGCTCTTCTCAGAAGGTGTCCCTGCACACTAGACGAGTCCTTACTATCAAGAGAATGCTGTTCCGTAGTGGGATAGTATTATCACTGTAGACCATTAAACGTTAGCTGAACTTTGAAATGTTTCCAGCTGACACTAACACAAGGGTTCAAGTTCATTTTTCTTTTCTGAAGGATAAACCTCCTTAAAGTATCAGGAATAAGAACAGAAGGTATTTCAAGATCAAAAAAAGAACAGCAACTCTGAAAAGGCATCTAACACGCTAAAGAAAATGAATCATCTATTTTGTCATCATAATACTATGCTATTTATTAATTTATTTATTTAGGGTGCTGGGGATGACACCCAAGCAGGGGCTTGAGCAGGTTAAGCACTGAGCCATACTCCAGTCCTCTTGTTATTTTTTTCTTGAACTGTCTTAATTCTTGGTAAAGGCAAGGAAAGAATTAGTTTGGGATGTGTGTATAAAACCTCACTCCTTCATGCTTATGCTTCCCTGAAGCACAACTTTAGGGAAAAAATATTTCTAACCAATAGAAAGGATACCATTTAGCCCTTTCTGAATTTAATTAATTAACTAATTAATTTTAGGTAGACATCCCAGTAATACCTGTTCCCAGGTAACAAGTTTGGGATAGGCTTACCCAGATCCCAATTTTTCTTATTTTATTTCTTATTCTTTCTTTAATAGAATTCCCAAAGCTGAGGCAGGACACACACTAAGGCTACAATGACACATTTAAAAAAACAAGTCGCAAGCACTGCTGTGTGGCCAGTAAGATATTATCATGATGACCATTTCCCTAAACCAGAAGGCCTAGGGATAAAACAGAATAGAGCCAAGAAACATTTCCTACCTTAACTGGTGGGTGGGCCCTGTAGAGGGCTGGTTCTACTGTCCACCAGAGTACACCTGGTACAGGCATGTGACAATCAAATGGCAAAGCTTGCCATGCTGTCACTGTACATCAATTCCAGGAGACACATTTTGCTTTCAGACCCTTTCCATGATTTGAACAATCACCTTCTTAAACTTGGAATATCACCTCCTTCCTAACATTTGTCAAAACCAAACTTTCAGAGTCACAAATTGTCTTTTTGGGCACACGAGGAGACCCTCAGTTTTATCCATGCTCAAGGTAGATAGATGAATTTAAATAAAAGTATAGACAGGGGCTGGTGGTGTGGCTCAGTGGTAGAGTGCTTGCCTAGCACACATGAGGCACTGGGTTCAATACTCAACACCACATAAAAAATAAAGGTATTGTGTTCATCAACAACTAAAAAAATATATAACCAGATGTTTCATTTGTGAAGTTTAACATGAAATATATTAAAAATGTTAATTACATTATGTATACCTGTGTGTTTTAAGTTTACACTGTGTGTCTAAATAATATGCTACTTGGTTAACAGAATTTCTAAAAAAAAGCCATTAATTTTATCATGCTTTATGGCTTACAAAGTGTTTTCACATATAATTTACCTCTTTAATTTTTATAAGGCCTGGGGTTTTAACCAAGGCCCTACAAACCTTGAATTGCCTGAGGGAATTCACATCATCACAGCAGAAAAAGAAGGATTATTTTCTGTTATGAAGTAATGGAGGGAATCAACCCCCAAAAAGTCAAAACTGGCGAAAGGGGTAAGTTTAAATTACAATTTTAATAAGTCTTGAAATGGGAAAAAAGTTCTAGAGATGCAGTGGCTAGTTCTCATAATGGTGGCCTCAAGCATGTGGAAACACACAAAGGGGCAGTGCGTGCCATCATGCCACGCCCAGGGGTCCTTCACTTATGCAACTGACCTTGGACAAGTGATCTGACCCCATGAAGTCTTCACATGTACAGAGGCACGAGGATGCTCTTTCTCAGGGTCGGGGGACTGGGTGAGATGACACATGTCGAGGTGCCTGGCCAGGTGTCCCGTCATACAGGAAAGGTTCCCAGCGTGGCTCCCCTCCTCCTGTGAGGCTGAGAAGTGTGTCCCTACCCCTCTGCTCACCATGTCTGGTGATGGGGATGCAGATGAGAATGCATGGCCAAGAGCAAGTGCACGTCTAACAATACAGTTCTCCCTGTGCCCAGCTTGTGGATTGTAAGAATAAGTCCGGGTAAGGGTGCAGCTAGTGGAGAGGACCTGCCCAGCATGTGCGGGGCCAAGTTCAACACTCAGCACACACACACACAAGTACGTGCAATTTCTTTTCTTTGGGGTGCTGGGAATCAAACCACCCAGGACTTAAAGCATGCTACGCACATACCCTACTACTAAGCTGTATCCCCAGTCCTTGTGTAATTTCTGAATCCGAATTATTACCTATTTCATATACCTGGGATGTGTTAAAAAAAAAAAAAAAAAAAAAAAAAGGGCAAGTGATAAATAATGACCCATAAGGAGCACTGAAACTTAAAAAAAAAAAAAAAGTTTCTGTAGTTATCCAATGCTTCCTTATTTAATTCCAGCAAAATTTGGTCCTAAAATAAACCATTTTATACAAAGTATAAAAATGTGCTTACTATGAACAAAACACTGTACTAGAAGGCCAATAAGCAACTTATTGAACATAAAACAAGAACATGGTGGCTGATAATGTCACCCTCTTAAGAGATCAAAGCCAATTTACAAGATTAATTATTTGTAAGAATCAAAATGATGCATATGATAAAAGTGGCCACCTCAGCACTTAGCACAAATAAAATTTATGGCAAGTTCTTAAAAAGAATACAATGAGTCACATTTTGGCATTAGAGATGTGACATTCCCCTCTTTAGAACACCTAAGGAAAAGGTGCTTTAAGTTCTTACTGAAAGGAATGACTGATACCAGGCTATTCTGGCTTGTAACAGAAAATATTACATGAATAACTCAGCAATGCACACTTTAAATCCACATTCTCATGTGACAGCAGGACAGTCACATTCATTCATTCATTTCATTTGGCACATGTTTATTGAGAGACTTTGGCCACGTGGGCTGGGTACAGTGAAAAATGGTATCAGTAATGACCTCAGATAGCTAAGAAGTCAAGAATAAGGAAGGAGACAGGCAATATTTTCCTAAGCATCCTCTGGTATACCATCTAGGAAAGGGAACACATTTTCAAGTATTTAAAAAAAAAACCCCAACCCCCCCCCCCCCAAAAAAAAAAAAAAACCGACTCGGCTCATGAGAGGTGAAACAGTAGCATTTACTGTGGAGGTGCTAATATTTGTATTCTTAAGTATCAAATATATTCAAATATCCAATTTCACAATTGTTTGAATAAGTAGACTACATTTTGAAAACTCCAAATGTACACCTCCTTTATGAATCTAGTAAAGTCAAGTAAAAGAATTTGCGTGGACAGAACAATAACTATTCTCTCCTCTGTGCTTCTCTGGGAACTCCCCGATCAGTGTCCCTCTTACGCGGTTCTTCCTAATGTGTTCTCTCACACCTGTGCAGTGAGACCATTGCAGTCCACTGGGAATTCCTGTATAAGGCCAACAACTCAATTTGTCTGGTAGATACATATGGTCTTGGAGTCCTTTCCATTAATATCTACTATGAAAACTTCCAGGGACCCACACACTACAAAATTTTAAGAAGAGATGGCATCAGATGTAGCAAGAACTGAAACATTCTCATGGGTCATTAATATAATTAGAACATGAGGATCTCCATTCACCAACAATAAAAATTTAAGCAATGCACATCTCAAAGGGCCAAGGAGACAGATTCATAATTCTGAAGAGCTATATAAACAACTCTTTTCTCCAGATAACAAGTCAGCTTAATATGAACTTTCTCATAGAAGAAGGAAAATGAAAGAAAAAATGTAAATGTCCTTCTTTTTCTTAACTCTTCATAGTAAGGCCAATAATCTCTGCCTTCTGAAGATTATAATAAAAAATTACTATTCTAGGGATTGGATTGTGGCTCAGCAGTAGAGCGCTCGCCTAGCACGTGCTCAGCCCGAGTTTGATCCTCAGCACCACATAAAAATAAATGCATTGTGTACAACTAAAGCAAATAAATAAATATTTAAAGAAATTACTATTCTAAAGTTTCCTCTGGTTTCCAGGTTGGTGGTCCTTCCTTTTCCTTTATTATAAATCGGAGTGTGCAGCAGTGCGTAAGAACCCCCAGATCTCAGTTTTAAGGTGCCCAAATAATGAAAACAGCCTGCAGTGTGGGCCTGTCACTGGTGGGCTTCATACACTTGTGAATCACCTCATTCTGAATCCTGATTAGAAAGTACTAACGAGGGGAGACCTGCAAAAGTAGGCTTCTTTGGGGTTTATGTTGAAGAGGTAGCTTTGTAAAACAAATTTTAGGAACACTCATTTTTTTTTTTTTTATTAATTTGCAAGTCAATGTAAAATACACTCTCATCATTTGTTCCTCATAACTAAAAAACTAACTTCTAAATTCGTTTTGCTCTTCACTTTTGGGGAACTCTCTGTGGCTTGATAGAACTTCTACTAGAAGAGTATAAAGCAAGAGTAAAATCCCAATCAATCAATACAGTATTGCTATCAACTGTGAGACATGAGGCAAGGCTTCAACAACTTGATTACTCGTTACACTGGACCTTCATTTCCCCATGATCTTGCTCTTACTTTGAAGTTATTATACCATTTTAGTGCTTTTCATTTGAGTTGGGATCCATAGAAACACAAGAGGATTCATAACATTTTTTAAAAAATAAAACACTTCTTTATGATATTTCAGTGTCCTGGCTTATGTACTTCTTTTGGAAGGAGGCTTTAAAATAAATGTAATGGGTGGTAGAGCGGTAGCACTGGATAATATATATCAAAATAGCCACACCAATAGTTAGGTCGTCCAAAGTGGGACATGGAACCACACAACCCCATACCATTTTCCCCTTCCACTGATTTATTTTTCTTCCTCCAAACCATTAGATACAACACTGAGCTCTGCTAAACTTTCATCAATCCCTATAATGACACCCATGGCGTCACATTTGGAAGGGTGGCCACAAGAACACTTGCTTTTGTGACTAAAGCAACAGCCCATCAGCTATTCTGTGTTGAGCTTACATGAGGGCAGGGGCTTTTTAGCAAATCAAAACTCCATCCGAGACGTGGAGCCGGACAGTTGTCTGGATGGGCATGATGAAGCCTGTAGGATTCAGAGGGGCTCCTGAGGACTTTGCCCCCAGCCTGAAGTGGCCTGGTAGGGAAGCAGCTTTTATCCTCCCCAGACAGGAAGACTGTGATGGCTGATACACACAGAGTGGCCCTGGGTGAGTTCACAGATGCCAGTGTGAGATTATTCTGGCATGACTGTAGTAGTAGCTTACGGGGAGGGAGGAGAGTCATGAATATATGATGTGGGAATGAGGGTGTGGCACGTGGGAAAAGGAGAACCTGTCCTGGAGCGGGGAGGCCACCTGGCACAATGTCCGCCTCCACGTAAGCCAGCTCATGGTGTCCTGATGCTCGGTGCTTCCTCACCGTGCCCCTCACTTCTACACGAGCAGGTCTGGATAAAGGCACAAGTCTCACCCGAGTCTGTGGTAAGTAGCGACAGTCCTCTCAAATACCACATGTATTCTTTTGTCAGACATCATGGCAGGAAGATAATTATTATTTAATAATCCCATGATGCTTTATTTAGACTCAAAAGCACATTTCTAGGTGCTTAACAATCATTAGCAACTACATAGTGGACATTTTAAGATCTCCATTACACAGCAGAGCATTCCTTGAAAATGAAAAATTACCTTTCGAAGATATTACAAGAAACTTCTCCATAAAGGAACTTAAGAGTGGGATTATTTGTAAGCAGTCTCAATTAAATTGCTTGCTTTGAGACAGCAGCAGGCATAAGCAATATGTAGGGGTTTTAACTTCCATTTTCCTTATATTTGGGTTTTTCAAGAGTATAATCCATTCTAAATTTCAAAGATAATCAGAGCCTTGGAAGACTTGAGAAATAAAAGTAGAAATCGGGTTTGAAAAATAGGACAAGAAAAATGATCATTTCTGGGTCGGCCTCCGATGATGTCATCATAGGTTCTAAATGTAATAGCCAAGCAGTGTATACTAACTCTTTCTGCCCATGTGACCTCTAACATCAATTTGGGCAAAACAACTAATATTTCAATAATTTTTTGGCTGAGAAGTGAGATGAAGGAGGAAAAGATAAAAGAGAGTTTAGAATGCCAAGGATGAAACGGTGTCTGTGTGTGTGTGTGAGTGTGTGTGTGTGTGTGTGTGTGTGAGAGAGAGAGAGAGTGTGAGCGCGCACGCGCACGCGTGGGGGGCCAAGGGGAGGAGGCATGAAAACTAACTCTTCCAGCACACACCCCTTTTGCTACTACAAGGGCATCCAGCAATCACATTTGCAATAGTAAAAATGCTGAAGAATCCTACAGCCCCTTTTCTTCCACGATCAGCCCTATCCTCTCCTACAAAGCCCTTCTTGCTTTATTGGTGCCGGAAATTCTTCAGGGGTTAAATGGGGAAGTGCAGCCACTACCATTGTTGCAATAAATAAATGAATGAACCAGAACGAACCAGCAATCCATCCCTGGGTAGCAAGTATCTGATTTTTCTCCAATTAGAGACATCAGCCAGCAACCATATATTTTTAAAATTGCCTTTTATCTTTTCATATGTGTGTGTACATTATAGACACACATGCAATATACAAAAAGAAAGCAGTGCCCTGCATGCACATACAGCAATATCTTTAAAAACATTTTTAGCATTATTTATTTCAATGAAAAGACAGATAGCTTTTAAAAAATTAAACAGGCTAGCCACTCATCTCAAAGGCCTTATATTTTGCACATACAGCAGATACAACTACATACACACAATCACACACACACACACACACACACACACACACACACAAAGGTTTTTTTTTTTTTTTCCATGCCATAGACAATGCTAAAATATCTGAGCTCAGGTTGCTATGCCAACAGATTTTTTTCTAAAATGAATAAAATTATTAGAAGGGAGAAAACATTCTTGACTCCCTTCCTTCATCCATGAAGCCGAGAGAGGCTCAGGGAGGGCGAGAGGCTGCCAGACGGGGAGGAGGGGAAGGAAGGGAAGGTGGGTAGAGGGGTGTTTGCTTACCAAAGATGCTGATTTGATCGTGGCAAAGCGCTCTCTGTTCCGGTAGTGGAGGGCCTGGCTCTGAACTGACTGGGTAGGCCGCGGCTCAGGCCTGGGATCGCCGTGGCCCGCCTCATCCCTTATGAATACATGATCCTGCAGAAATGGATAAAAACAAGGAGAAAGTCCAGCTGTGCTCTTTCCTCGCCGGCTGCCTCTCTCTCACCCCTCTTTCTGCACAAGCACTGCTGTTTGAAATGCATAGTTTAGCTCTCTGCTAGTCCCCGCAGCTCCCACGGTACAAAATGAATAAGCAACACATTGCAGCCTTCAGTTAGGAATGTCAGCTGATCGCTAGTGGGATGCCTTCTGAATCCCTGGCAGGCTTTTTCTTTACCTCCAGAATTACATATATGCAAAAGAAAAAAAGAATAGAAAAAACAATGCAATGTACAGACTTCTCAGAACAGTTTGCTTAAAACGCTGTAACCAAATAATTCCTTTAAAAAATGTCATGTCCATGTCTAGCAAGGAGGATGCTGGTGGCTTTTAACATAAAAGCGAGCCTCCGCCTCATTCCCTTGAAAGATCTGCGTTCTCAATTTAATTTTATTTGAGATCTGGTCGGTAGGATCATCGTTCTGCCTTAGAACCAGTGGAGGCGTGTGCCGAACTGCCTCTCTATCTTGTGCTGGGAAGATTCGGCAGTCACTGAGGGATCCTGCTTTCCAGTCATGATCGTACACAGTTCTAGCACCTTCTCTCTACAGCTTCTGAAAGGATTTTTTTTTAGATTTAAAGAGACAGGCGTACAATTTCAGCCAAATGCTACTTTCACAAATTCTCCCTCAACTCGGCGTTGGTATGTCACCAGAGTGAGTAAAGCTGGAATTTAATGTCCTTGTCGGATTTAATCAAGCTTGTGTTTCTTGATAGGCAAAGATGATTAATCTGATTCTAATGCCCAGTGAAAAATCAGATTCCCTGGAACGATAATAATGGATGTTTCTTAAACGCAACTGAAATGACTTTTAAAGGGGAAAATGCTTTCAAAGGACAATGCTCCTCTCTATAAAAGATGAAGTGGTCAGTCAGTGAGTAGCTCTGACCCCTCAGGAAAAAAAAAAGGTAGTCTAGTAATTCGCAGCTCAGAACCATGTACAACTGTGGGGGATTTTCAAAAAACAACATGTTCAAGATGGGGAAGGAGAAATCCATCCCTTACTTCCCTAGGGTTTTAGAAGGAAAACCATTTGTGAAGTCAGTTTTACATTTTGTCTACGATTAATTGAAATTTTTAATAATTCGCCCTTTCCTTCTTCAGAAAACAGGAACTAAAGAGGCTTAGAAAATATAAAATTTTATTATTGTCTAAAAATTGGAAAAGCCAAAACACATATATTTCTCGGAGGAAATTAAATTATACATCCAGATTTTTGTGTAAATGCCATGTTCTAGATTAAACTTATCATGGGACTAATTTTCTTTTTCCTCTTATAAATTTAAAAAATTTTGATATACTGGGTAGGTATCTCCCATTATACCTATTTTTGGACCTTTTTTTCCCCATTTATGTATCATAGTTCAAAAATGAAGAGATCTTTGATAAATTTGCCATCGTGGGATGTTCTGTAGCTGTGCTATTCAAAAAGATAGATAGCCACTAGCCACATGTGGCTATTTTAATTAAGATTAATTAAGTTAAGTTAATTTAAAATTAATTAAAATGAAACAAAGCATAAAATTCAGTTCCTAAGTGAGACCAGCTACATTTCAAGCATTCGGTAGCCAGAGTTAGTGGCCACCACGTTGGGCAGCACCAATATAGAGCATTTCTGCCATTTACCTAAGTTCTATCAGACCATGCACGATAGGTTAAAAATTGAAACTTACAAGAAAGTGCTTGAGGGGGTCAGTTAAAATCACTCTTTATTACTTCCGGGAAATCCGAACTCATTTCACAGGGAATGAGGTGTGTGATTGAGATTCATGCACCAGGTGTAAGGTTCTAAAGAGGAAGGTCCTGGGATCTGCTACTATTTTATTACTGTACATTTATTCATAAATCATATTTATGCCCAAAATCGAACTTACTTAATAGGACAGCCACAGAAAAGCATAGAGCTTTAAATGCCAGCAGTCACAAGAGAGACAGGAGGCAGATGCCTGAGGTTTTATACACAACCTTACCAAGTCATAGTTTTGGTCACCATTAGTTGGCTAACAAATTAAATACATTGATTGAGAGGGAGATCTCAAATATGTAGTAGCAGCTAAGTTTCACACTGTAAAACGTGGTGTATAAAGATAAACTAGTGACACTAGAATTCACATCACCCACATGTCAGATCAAAACAAAACTTGTTCATGCTCAAATAAGTGTAAATTGATTAGTTTGTTTCATTTCTGATAAAAATCAGTATTTTGAGGTTGGGACCCTGGTTGTCAAATTAAAAGTCATGCTATATTTTCTAAGTTTATTAAACATAAAGAAAGTAGAATACAGTGGAAAAGTTAAAATTCAAAATCACATTGTTTTAGTTGACACACGGGTAAGTAAATTACCCACTAAGATATATTTTACAAATAATGCTATTTTAGAAGTTAGTTCAAAGAATAGGTCCAAAATTTAATCTACTTTAAATATAATAATTAATGCTAATGGTACAAATTCCTAATTTTTTCCTTTTATAAAAGAATTCTTATTTTTCCAACAGAAATTAAAAGTCTTCAAATATTATGTAAAAGGCAAAGAAATGGGGTAAGACTTTAGCCTAATAGTTGATATCTGTTTCAAGTGCATTAGAAAATGGTGTGTGTCGGGCGTGGTGGCGCACGCCTGTAATCCCAGCACTTGGGAGGCTGAGACAGGAGGATCGCGAGTTAAAGCCAGCCTCAGCAATGGTGAGACACTTAGCAACTCAGTGAGACCCTGTCTCTAATAAAAATACAAAAAAGGGCTGGGGATGTGGCCCAGTGGTTGAGTGCCCCTGAGTTCAATCCCTGGTACCAAAAAAACCCAAAAAACAAAAACAAAAACCAAAAAACATTACCATCCAGGAACCAACAAGATAGTTCCTTGAATATCCAATATGAATAGGGACCTGCTTTAAGTAAATGGGTGCTAACCTGATAAACTCACAACACCCTTCCATTATAAAAAATAAATTTCCGCAGATTAAAAAAATGTTGTAATGTTTGTTCAAAATCTTTAGTGGAAAGAATATTATATAATATAGTGAAATATATGAACTAGGAGACATAGACTTTACTATTATGTAGTAGACTAGGGGTTCTGCTTTTATTTAGAGGTCCCACCAAGCGTCTGATATTACACATCTGAGATTCAGATTCATAGTGCAGTCACTGCCTAGAGTTTACACTAACTTGAACTTGTCCTGGAAGCCGTTTCTGTGGGCTCCAGTGTGTTTTGGGTCTACCTTTATCACCACACTCATCATACTTACTTGTCTGCCTCTGCGTGAGAGTGTGAGCTTTTTGAAGGCAGAGCGAATGTGATGTGAGAAATCTCATAGTCTCCCCAGCACCTGGCACAGTGCTGGATACTTAGTAGGCATTCAGTAAATGTTTGCTGAATAAACAAGCTCAGAATATAGCTTTGAGGAGATTTTTTGAGAAAATGACATTTTCTCTTGGATTATTTAACAGAATTCAAATTTGTATTTTATAAAACCTGTCACTCTGTACTCTAAGAAAGTTGTAAAATAGCTATACACACACACACACACACACACACCTACCCACCCCAGTAAGGTGTGCTCATGTGTGTGTGTGTGTGTGTGTGTGTGTGTGTGTGTGTCTAAAATTGGCTTTAATCCATTGATGTGAAGGCTTCTATAGGCTCCCATGCTTTTCATGCTGTGGAGAGGGGACTGGTAGACCTTACCATCTCCCCTTTGTTTTGTTAATTTCAAAATCATTAATGATGGTTGAAGCAGGTACAGTCATCAGGACCTGGGGCTAGAGCATGGGGAAGAGAAGATGGAGGGACAGATGGGGAGGAAAGATGACAAGGAGCTGGGGATGAAGATATGACCAGAGCGGGTTGGCTGCTTTGGACCTTCACACATTAAATTACTTTTACTTTGCCAAATGTGAGTTGAAGAGTCAGAGAACTTGCCTCTCTGTTCAGCAAAATAACAGGAGAGGCCACCAGGGCAAGTGAAAATTAAATCAGCGCACCCTACCCCCAAGGACATTTCTTCTTCTTTTTCCCCCCCACAAAAATGGTGAAGGCTGTTTTTTTTTTTTTTTTTAAGAACTGGGGAGAAACAACAGAAAAGAATGATTAAAAATATTTTCATAAGTAATCCCCATTAGAAAAGGGCCATTGTGTTTGAATTTAATCATACCTAAAATAACACTGATTGAAGACCAATGCTTTTAAAGATACTAATGTCTAAGGATCTGTAGAATAGAAAGAAACAGCAGGCAAAGTAGTGCTTTTAGACTTCAACAAAATGAAGTCTGCCTGTTTTCCTGTTTGCTTTTGGTGATGCTGGGGATGGAACTCAGGGCCTTATGCATGACAAGCAAGTGCTCCAGCACTGAGCTATGTTTCCAGCCTCTAAGGATGCTTTTCACTGACAAAATTAAAAAAAAAATAGATTTTATCATGTGAGACAAGGTTAAAGATTGTTTGCCACTGCTATGTACACAGTGATTTTAAGCAGTAAGCAGGAGACTCAGAAGCAGGTGAGATGATGGCAAAGAAACTAAACTAGATTTGAAGTTTGCCCTGGAGTCACTTACAAAGAATCAAGATTTGAGGTATAAAGTTGTGTACCTAAGAATCTACCTTTGGCTGGGTGTGGTGGTCACGCACACCTGTGAGCCCAGTGACTCAGGAGGCTGGGGCAGGAGGATCCCAAGTTTGAGGCCAGCCTCAGAAGCTTAAGCAGGCCTTGAGAAAATGTACTACCACCACCACCACCACCACCACCACCAACAGAGTTCATGGAACACATGTTGAATGCTTCCTGTGTGACAGAGTGCTGGGTGGCAGGTGAAGAGAGGAGTCCTTGAGGAGCTACCAGTTCAGGTACAGGTGGCATTTCTGCTACTGAAAACCAGCGAGAGGAAGAGGAGTAAGTACTTAAAGTTTGTTTTATCAGAACATGCTTTTAGATTTATCACATCAGTCTTACTCAAAAAAATTAGCTTAGGATCTCTCTAGGGGCTGGGAAAGACTAGGGTGGAGGTGAGGCACAGAGAGGGAGAAGTAATCTGAAATTCTGATGCTAAAGGAAAATTTTCAGTATCCCACTTTAAAATGGGGGGAGGGGTTGATAGCAGAGCCGTCCTGCTAAAGCAGGGCATCTGTGTTCTGATGCAGAACAATTAACTGCAAGTAACACAGTCACTAGTTACACGTGGCCTTTAAAAGTCAGTTTACCAGCTGGGCATGATGGTGCAGGCCTCTAATCCTAAGCAATGGGAAGTGGGTTGTTGAGATAGGAGGATTGCCAAGTTCGAGGCCCTTGTGCAACTTAGCGGGGGCCTAAGCAATTTAGTGAGACCCTGTCTCAAAATGAAAAAAAAAAAAAAAAAAAAAAAATTGCTGAGGACGTAGCTTGGTGGTTGAGCACCCCTGGGTTCAATCCCTGGTACCAGCAGGTTACTTCTTGTATAAAATGGTAATCTGCTTCACATCTATGACTGACTAACTTGGGTTACACCTGCTTGATTATAACAATTAGAGGAACAAAAATTCCTTCCCCTTCTCCCTGTATTTTGGTATTTATTAAGCATGTTCTTATTGTCTTGGGCATTATTATTGGACAAATAATTCTTTCAAACCATTGAGATCATACTTAAGACTATTTAACCCTTTAATCCATTATGTTTCAGAACCAGATTGGTGGGAGGGTTAGCATTTGGTAATTAATCCATCTATTTGGTAATTAATCCATCCATCCATTCACTCATTTCACAATTATTTCCTGAGTGGCTACACCAGGGCAAGCACTATACAGCACTGAACAAAGTAGGCAGTCTTGCCCAATAGAGTTTATATTCTAATCATGAGATAATAAACAAATTAGTAATAATATGATTTTATATTGTGACAAACATTAAAAAGAAAATAAAATAGGATAATGAGATCATGGTTAGAAAATTGCTTATTGTATGACAATTTAATAATATATTGGCTTTTCTAAGATTTTGGACATGAACCCAAGAAAATCTGGTCAATGTTTTGAAAAATTATATTGCTTGAAATCTTTCTAAAATAATCTTTGTGGCCAGGCATGGTGGCACATGCCTGTAATCCCAGTCACTTTAGAGGCCAAGACAGGAGGATTGCAAACTCAAAGTCAGCATTAGCCACTTAATAAGACCCTTTCTAAAAATTTAAAAATTAAAACAGGGATGAGGATACAGCTCAGTAGTAGAGCACCCATGGGTTCAATTCTCTGTACAAATTTTTTTTTTTTTTTTTTTTTTTTTTTCTGGTCAGAAACTAGAATAGACTCAAGATATGCACTCTCCAGACTCCCTGAAGGAAGGACTTCTGGTCTACCTGCATGGAGTGCTGGTGGCAATGGTCTTAGGCTGTCAGCCCCTTCCGGTACCATCTCAGCTACACAGCAAACTTGCCCAAGAGCACGCCCTTTCCAGCTGCCCATGTGCAATGACTGATGGAGGCTGGGGCATCTAGACCTGGCCATTTCTCCAGCCAGTGGGGATCTGAGGGGCCATGTTAGCTCCGGTGCTCTCTGTGGGCCTGGCTGAGGCTGCCAGCGGAGCTGCCTCTCAGCTCCTCGCCGCTCTGCCCGTCCTGCAGCCTCCCTCCCACAGGTGTTCATCCAAGGGGAACTTCCGTTTTTGTTTATTTTTGTGGTACTAGGAATTGAAACCAGGAGTGCTCTAGCACCAAGCCACAACTTTAGCTCTCTTTATTTATAATTTTTTTTAGACATTTGTTTTTTAGTTGTAGGTTGACACAATACCTTTATTTTATTTTTTTTAGTGTGGTGCTGAGGATCGAACCCAGTGCCTCACTCATGCTAGGCAAGCGCTCTACCTCTGAGCCACAACCCCAGCTCTCTTTTTATTTTTTATTCTGAGATAGGGTCTTGCTAAGTTGCCCAGGCTGGCCTCAACCTTGCAATCCTCCTACCTCAGCCTCTGGAATTGTTGGGGTTATAGGCATGTACTACTGTGCCTGGCTCCTATTTTTTTCTTTTTAATAGGTGCAGTATAATTACACATAATGGTGGAATTTGTTGTTACATATTTGCACATCCACACAGTAAAACAATGTAGTTTGGTCAATTTTGTTCTCCATCACCTCCTTTTTCCCTCCCTTGTTCCCTTTTCTCTACTGATCTCCCTTCTATTTTCATGAGACACCCCCCCCCCATACACACACACCTTTTCCCACTTTTTTCTCTCTACCTTCCACATATGACAGAAAACACAGGACTGCTTTCTGAGGGACACTTCCTAATTTCAAGAAAATCTAGCAGGACCACGCTGTCTCAGTTCTTCCTGGAAAATCCAACCTAGAACACAGATGTTCCCCACACCTACACAGTGTAGCTGCCATGCATCCGGGTGGAGAAGGGTCTGACTGGGCCAGTGGCTTCTAGACTCCTCCTCTCGAGGGAAATTTAATAGACTCCAAGTAGATAACAGAAGAGAACAAAGCAGACAGACCTGTGCTGGCTGAGGTGTGGGTGAGAACTGCTTCTTTTGGGATTACAGGAATAGAAAGAAGCCCAGAATTCTAGACCTGGAAGGAACCTCTGAAATCATGCAGAACAAATCTTAATCTTTCAGTGGGAAAAACTGAGGCCCAGAGAGGCTTGTGACTTGTCAAAAGTAAAATACAAATAATAGTAGCAAGAACTGTAAACTAGTTTCCTCATTCCTATAGTCTAACATACAGAATTTTCTACTGAGAAATGTTCCCCAATTTTAGGAACTTGAGTAGATTAATAAATAGAAGCTTTCTGAATAATTTTGTACTAATATTGTTTTTAAAGATAAAAGTGTTTTAAAGCTCAGGTAGTGGGACTAAATAGCCATGCACAGAAGCACATTTAACATTAAGTTTTTGCATATTATATTGACTATTTCTCCAGCCTACTTGTATTTCAAAGTTAACCCATTCAACCTTTTTTTTTTTTTTTTTTTTTTTTTTTTTTTTTTTTTTTTTGGTACCAGGGATTGAACTCAGGGGCACTTGATCATTGGGCCACATCCCCAGCCCTTTTTTTTTGTATTTTATTAGAAGCAGGGTCTCACTGAGTTACTAAGTGCCTCGCCATTGCTGAGGCTGGCTTTGAACTTGCGATCCTCCTGCCTCAGCCTCCCAAAGTGCTGGGATTACAGGCGTGCGCCACCGCATCCGGCCCATTCAACCTTTTATTTGCAAATATGTTTCAATTCCCTTCCACTACATTTAAAAAATATTTCATAATAAAATAGAAACACATTACATGAAAGTCTTCCTGACCATTTTTTTGTGTGTGTACGTGTGCATCAAATGCAACTAGGTACTATCTCCGATGATAAAGTGTAACCATTGTTCTTCAGTGATTACATCTGAGAGAGAAAAGCACTGAAAAAGCTGTATTATCACAAGTCAGCTCTATAATAGCATGCTAAAATTAAAATTAAAACCCCCAAAGGATTCCAGGCCAGGGCCTTCTTTCTTGTTACCACACCAAGGGTATCTTTTCCCAATTTTGGGTTCCCATCTGAGACGTTCTAGAGTAAAAAGACCCATTCCACTTGCCCTTCTTTTGCTCTCTGCCCCCCCAGGTAACAGAAAGGAGAAAGCCAGATCTGCAAGTGTCCATGATGGCTCCCTCCCAAAACAGAGCCCAGCAAAACCTTTTGGACTCCTCAAGCACTTGCCCACGTTCAATGGCAGCTGGCTGGCAATGCTGAGCCTAGCGGCTTTCTGTACTTCTTGACATCACTTCTTTCCTTAAACTTCCATGGTCCCTGCTGTCTCCCCCAACTTGCTGTCCACACAACTCCCCAGGTTAGTTGCTCTGGCCTTTCCCCTCTTCGGGGAACATTCAGTGCTCCTTTTGTCTTAGGGCCTTTGTACTTGTTGCTTTCTGACTTAGCCCAGTGTTTCGCCCCAAGCTAGCTAGTTTCTACTTGTCTTTGAGGTTCAAGATGAAATTTTCTTGGGGCCAGGGTTGTGGCTCAGTGGTAGAGCGCTTGCCTAGCATGCATGAGGCACTGGGTTTGATTCCCCGCACCACATAAAAATAAACAAATAAAATAAATGTAAAAAAAAAAATTTTTTTTTTCTTGTCAGGTAGGCTTTTCATTATTTCCCTCTAGATTAAGTCCTACTTTCACCTGGAGCAAATTTCTTAAGACCATTATCTAGTTCTTTGTGTGTTATTTGTTTTGTCTCCCCCACAGATGACAAGCTCCATGAAGACTCCTTGCCTATGTTATTTTCCCTGAATATGTAGGGTCGACCATGGTTCCTTGCACATAGTCAAGGTTCCCACCTATATTCGTTGAGTAAATGATTATCAGTTCTAGAAAAGAAACATGCATCCCTCCGCTGTTCATGACCAGGCGCCAGTGTATTCCCCCCGCCCTCCACCCTTTCCCACTCAGTTTCCTTTTACTCCCAAGAAAAAAGCAGAAGAGAAGTCTAAGTTAAAAAATAATATTAAACATGTTTTTCCATGGAATTAGAATGTGATCACGGCAATTCATTAAAACAGGCACATACATTCCTCACATATACCTAACAAGAAAAAAATGATAAGGGATCCTT
Organism: Tamias sibiricus; assembly: GCA_025594165.1. Lineage (NCBI taxonomy): Eukaryota > Metazoa > Chordata > Mammalia > Rodentia > Sciuridae > Tamias > Tamias sibiricus. The sequence goes on from CM046664.1 coordinate 14,392,182, forward strand.
TTCTATAATCCCATGCCATAGGCTGCTTACCTAAAAAGTCTCTCAAAACACTGTTGGGAGAATTTCTATCGACAATTCTATAAAATACTCACCATATAGAACTGCTTTGAAAGATGCTTAAAATTTAAAAATATTTTTTCATAAAGAATGTCAGCTTAAAGCTGGGTGCGGTGGTGCACACCTGTAAGTTCAAAGCCAGTCTCAGCAATGGCGAGGAACTTAGCAACTCAGTGAGACCCTGTCTCTAATAAAATACAAAAAAGGGCTGGGGATGTGGCCCAGTGGTCGAGTGCCCCTGAAGTTCAATCCCTGGTACCAAAAAAAAAAAAAAAAAAAAAAAGTCGGCTTAGAAAAGTCTTATATGAAAGGAAACTATTTAATTGGAAATGTAAACCAAAATGAAAAACAGGAATTCATTTTCAAGTCAGAATATGTAAACTGGCAGGGAGCTAGCCTAAGAAATATAAATAATAAGTCCAAGAAACAGAAGAGAACCATTTTTAAAACAGATGGCATGGGGCACCACCAACAGGCCATACCTGGGAAGCTCTGATGGCATGCAGTAGGAAGGTCACTTGTTTAGGGAAGGATGTACTGGATTTGTTGATGTTTAGAGTTACGGATTTATTTTCCTTTATTTATTGATGCTGGTGGACATGAGAGCAACAAGAGGGGAGGATGTAGAAGCAGGCAGGGATAGAGTCCTTCATTATCTGTCAAGTGCTAGGTTTAGCCCCCACATTGCAGTTGCAAAAGGGAACTGACCAGCTGGAAGCCAAGTGTCTGAGCCACTTTGCTGTGCATGATAAAGCCGGGTGCAACAAACACGCCTGTGAAACCCACCTTCTTGTGCACCACGGAGGAGCTGGAGTTCACTGAGCTTTCGTCATCGTGCATCATGACGAGTTCCGAGCTGCTCTCATCCATGACCTCCTGCATGCTGTTCACACTGCTGCTCTGGCTGCCAGTGCTCACGGACATGCTTGGGATGGAGTGGTTGCTGCCCAGGCTGTCCACTTCCCTGTTCAGATTGGTCCCATGTTCGCTGTCCTATAAAAAATGGGGCACCAGGATTAAAAAAAAATAATAATAACTGTAGACAAAGTGCCAGTCCATTGACTAAGCTCTGAAGCATGCTCCATCCTGCAGTGCCAACTTGCTTTTCTGCCAGTCTACAAAGATAAACACTCTGGGTAGTGATGCCATTAATCTCCCACCATTTTCACATATTTTTTGGGGGGGAAGGGTAGATATGGTGGGGGGGGCAGCGGATGAACCCTGGGGCACTTTACCACTGAGCTACATCTCCAAGCTTTTTATTTTTCATTTTGAGACAGGGTCTTGCTAAGTTGCCCAGGCTGGCCTCAAACTTTCAATCCTCCTGCCACAGCCTCCTGAGTTGCTGGGATTACAGGTAGGTGCCAGGTCGCCTTTTCAGACAAAATTCACTTCTATGCTTTCCCCAGGGGCTGCTGTTGACATGGGATAGAAGATTCCAAATGCTTCCATCCCCGGGCTTTCCCTGTCACACAAAACTCTGTCATTGGATTGCTACACTAAGTAGGATTTCTCCGGGTCTGTAGAGATCTTTGGAACATCACGGTGCTAGAGAGAGACCGCTGGCCACCAAACAGGTACCTGCAGGACATCTGCAAATAGAGCAGTGGTCACTTGAAACTGAAGTAGAGTGGAAAGAATGTTCAGTAATGTGACAAGCAATATGTTCCTCTGCAAGTCATCAGTGAGTAACTTCATATCTAAGCAGGGATATTAATTCTACTGTCCTAGACAGGTAATTAAATTCTGCCTCCCTTAAGCAATTCTATCATGCTTACCTCTGTAATCTTATTAAACATATCTGTTAAATAATATTGGTATTCATCACTACTGGTCCAAAGACTACTATTTGAAAAGTGGTAAAATAATCTGAACACATAATTTATCTATCACAGTAGCATATCTTTTGATATAAGATTAAATAATGTAATTAAATGAACTTAGCTACAAATAAACTTTCTTTTCAAAGAACCATACTTACACATATAACTAATGAATTGTTACTTAGTCATGGCAATATAAGAATCACAGGGTAATAAAAATGGTAGTAAATTTAAAAAAAAAATTATTTATTTATTTTAGTTGTATACAATGCAATGTATTTTATGTTTACGTGGTGCTGAGGATCGAACCCGGGCCGCGCACGTGCGAGGCGAGCGCTCTGCCGCTGAGCCACAACCCCAGTCCCAGTAAATTTTTAATAGATTTATTTTCCCAATTAAAGGGGATCATTTCTATGTACATAAACAGGAGATTTGTATAGCTCAAATGTCATTTTCTGGGTTTTATTTTTATGATAATTGGTAAAATAAGTTAATTTTTTTTTTTTTTGGTACCGGGATTGAACTCAGGGCATTCAACCACTAGGCCACATCCCCAGCCCTTTTACGTATTTTATTAGAGACAGGGTTTCACTGAGTTGCTAAGTGCCTCGCCATTGCTGAGGCTGGTTTTGAACTCGCAATCCTCCTGCCTCAGCCTCCCAAGTGCTGGGATTACAGGCGTGTGCCACTGCGCCCGGCTAAGTTAATTTTTATATATATTAAAAAGCTAAATTCATTCATCTTTCCTTTTTATTTAGTTTTAGAAGGAAAGGTGTTCTCTCTCTCTCTCTCTTTATGGTACTGGGAATTGAACTTAGGGCCTCACAAATGCTAGACAAGTGCTCTACTACTGAGCTACCTCCCCAGCCCTTTTTAATTTGTGTTTTGATTCAGGGTGTTCTTAAAGTTGCTCAGGCTGGCCTTGAACTAGTGATCTTCCTGCCTCAGCCTCCTGAGTCACTGGGATTACAGGTGTGCACCACCATTCCCAGCAGGGTCCTTTATCTTGTTCAAGGCTAATTCTTGCAACAACACACTTGTTTCAACCTATCCCACTTTTTAAACTGCATTTCTTTCCTTTACCTTCAATGCCTCTGTCCTGCCTCCACATCCTCTGTACACAAGGCCTGCCCCATATTTATGGAACTTGTACATTTTCTTCTTAGCCAAACTTCTGAATCTTAAAACGATTGACTTTTGCTGTCTCTACTTTTTCTCATCTCTCATTTGTCCCTAATCTACAATGTGTCCTACCTAGTCCTGTAAAATCGCTTTTATTTAGGGTCACCAAGGATGCCCTAATTGTAAAATCTGGTTCATATATATATATATATATGTATATGTATGTGTGTGTGTGTGTGTAACTCCCTGTTTGACCTGACCTCTCTGGCATCTGACAGTGTGGCGGCTCCCTCCTGGAAGATGCAGATTTTCCGAAGGTCTGCAATGCCTGTACTTCCTGTGACACACAGGCCCTCTTTCCATTCTCCACGCAAGCCTGGGATTCATTGCCATTTGAATGCTCTTGATGCCCAACCTGCTCCCCCATTCCCAGACCGCTTTCTTGTGCTCCAGGTTTGTATATCCCAAGCATCTGCTGGACATCACAGTTCATGTGTCCCAGCCATCACCACCTTGGCCTTACCAAGAACAGACAGTAAGAACCCAGTTCTTTTCAGGTGAATGAGAACCAGGAGTTGCCTCTCCTTTGAGAACTTCCTCTGTGTTCGATGTCAGTAGTGTATGATGCTGGGGCCCTACACTCAGTAGGCACCCCAGTAAGATCATTCTAGACCTACTCTTTCTCCTGGGTTCTTACTGTCTGTTCTTGGTACTGACATCCTCTTAAACAGTCAGGCTCAAATTCTTAGAGTCACCTTAAACTCCTCATCTGTCACTGTCAGTTTCTTTCCTTTTTTATTAATATTTATTTTTAATTTTAGTTGTAGTTGGACACAATACATTTATTTTATTTATTTTTATGTGGTGCTGAAGATCAAACCCAGGACTGGGCATGTGCTAGGCAAGCACTCTACCACTAAGCCACAACCCCAGCCTGTCACTGTCACTTTCAGTGATAGGCCATGTGTTAGCAAACCTACCTCTATGATGTTTCTCCAAAGTGTTCCTTTCCCTCCTCCATTCCCATTGTCACTGTCCTTACTACCTTTTGCAAGGACTGCTATCTAGGGTGAAGTCCAGGTTGCCAGGATGAGCCTCCTAAAGCACAGCACTTTCCTGAGTCTAAGGTGGCCTATGCCCACCTGCCAAGACCCACCCACATCATGTCCCAGTGGAACCTTCACTAATTCCCGTCAGCAGACCTATTCCATCCCCACAATGGCAGGGGTGATACACCTCTACAGAGCTTTCCCTATATTGCCTTAAATAAGAGTTACTTTGGGGCTGGGATTGTGGCTCAGCGGTAGAGCGCTCGCCTAGCATGTGCGTGGCCTGGGTTCGATCCTCAGCACCACGTAAAAATAAAGGCATTGTATACAACTAAAACAAAATACTAAATACTAAATACTAAAAAAAAAGAAAAAAAAAGAGTTACTTTAAGATGGTCTCTTCTGCAATCCTGCATGTCTCTTTTTTGTGTGTGTGCTGAGGATTGAAGCCAGGTCCTTGTGCAAGCGAGGCAAGCACTCGACCAGCTGAACTGTAACAGCCCCCTGTGTGTCTCTTAAGGGAGCATTTTTATCCTCAAAAGTGTTTCTCACAGTGCCCAGTCCAGAACTTTTGCACACAGTAGGCACTTTACCCACAGGAATAAACTGCACCTACTTCTTCATCCTCCTGGGACTCATTCAAGGGTCCATTTCGTGTCTCTTGGAAAAGGATTTTCTTCATTTTCCGGTACTGCAGGTTATCGAGCTCGCGGACAGCGTCCTTTGTCCGCTGTATGAGGTCAATGAGGACGCGGGGTGGCCGCTCTCGGCGAACAAAGTCGTGCTGATTGAGGGAGGAGAAAAAGAAACTGATAATGAAGAAACATTTTTAGGTACAAGATGATGGTATAAAAGTAAACAGAGGAGTGTAAAACGATTTGATGTTTTTTTTTTTTTTTTTTTTTTTTTTTTTGTGGTACCGGGGATTGAACTCAGGGGCACTCGACCACTGGGTCACATCCCCAGCCCTTTTTTGTATTTTATTTAGAGACAGGGTCTCACTGAGTTGCTAAGTGCCTCGCCATTGCTGAGGCTGGCTTTGAACTCGCGATCCTCCTGCCTCAGCCTCCCAAAGTGCTGGGATTACAGGCGTGCGCCACCGCGCCCGGCTGATTTGATGGATTTTGCAGAAATAACCAGATATGATTTCATGTCAGGTGCCCTCCCAGAAACCTCATATAGAGATAAATATGCTTTTGTCTTCTTTCTCAAGCTCCATTTTGTAGATTTTTTTTTTAAAAAAAAAATATATTTTTAGTTATACAGGGATACAATATCTTTATTTTGTTTAATTTTATGTGGTGCTGAGGATTGAACCCAGTGCCTCGCACATGTGAGGCAAGTGCTCCACCACTGAGCCCCAGCCCCATTTTGTAGATTTTGACTGAGAGTTTACATAAGAAGTCTTCTTCTTCTTCTTTTTTTTAAATATAGTTTTAAGATACACAACAAGATGCTTTGGTATACATATACATAGCAAAATTATTACTACAGGGAAGCAAATTAACATATCCATCACCTCACATTATTTTGTGCATGTGTGTGGCAAAAGTACCTAAAATCTACTGACTTAGCAAATTTCCAGATTAAAATTATAAAACAATATGATCAACTACAGTCTTAACGTTGTACTTTCCCTCTCTCTACACGAATTAACTGCAAGTTTGTAACCTTTGATCTCATCTCCCCATTCCCCGGCCTTGCCACCACTTTTCTACTTGTTTTATGTATTTCTTTTATTTAGATTCTACACATAAGAGAATTCATGCAGTATTTTTCTTTTTGTGTCTGGATTTTTTTTTTTTTAACCCTTAACATAATGTTCTCCAGGTTCATCTATGTTGTTGCGAACAGGAGGCTCTCCTTTGTTAAGGCTGAAAAATATCTGTGTATGTGCGTGTGTGTATACACCACAGTTTCTTGATTCTTTCATCTACTGATGGACACTTACGTTGTTTTCTGATTTGGGCTATTGTGGCTCATGCTGAGAAGAACGTGGGGCCATACATATCTTTACCAGATATGATTTCATTTCCTTTAGCTATATAACCGGAAGACGGATGGCTGGATGATACGGCAGTTCCACTTTTAGTTTTTTTGAGGAAGCTCCGCTCTGTTCCACCCTGACTGCGTCAATCTACATTCCCACCAACAGTGTGCAAGGGTTCCCTTTTCTCCACATGCTTGCCCGTACTTCTTATCTCCTGAGATTTACTTTATCATATAAGTAACAAAAATTAATAGAACTTCAATAGTAACAGAGAGGTTTGTACCTTTCAAACCTGAAACAATATAATAAGCAAGAGCAGAGCAGAGTCTATTCTTGCTAATAACTTGCCTCGGTCCTCCTCTCCACCACACACTATCTTTTGAAAAACAGAGTGGTGCATATTTTGTTTTCTGCTCCTGGGGTCATATCATGCATACTTGAAAATATGGCAGCTGCTTGATCTATCTAGAGGTCAGACTTCTGGCAACTTCATCTCCCGGTCCAGATATAAAAGCAGAAATTAGGGGAAAGCCCCTCTGAGGAGGGGAAATAACTGCCCTCACTCCTTCCTCGCAGTCAGAGATCACAAGGGTGGCCAATGAGACACAGAAGCCCGTGAAGAGGGCTTTGTTTTCTAGAATAAAAAGGCAAGCCGGGCGTGGTGGCGCACGCCTATAATCCCAGCACTTGGGAGGCTGAGGCAGGAGGATCACGAGTTCAAAGCCAGTCTCAGCAATGGTGAGGCACTTAGCAACTCAGTGAGACCCTGTCTCTAATAAAATACAAAAGAAGGGCTGGGGATGTGGCCCAGTAGTTGAGTGCCCCTGAGTTCAATCCCCGGTACCACATAAAAAAAAAAAAAAAAAAAAAAAAAAGGCAAGGCATGTAAGAAGAGGTTTTGCCCTTCGTCCTTTCCCCTACTTCTTGCCTGGACTAAAGACTTGAGTTCTAGACATTATCAGTCATTTGGTGACAAGGAAGATAAAAGCCACATGCTAAGGATGGTGGGATAGGAAGACGTGCTGAGGTTAATGGTGACAATGCTGAGCTGCACAGAGATCTGCACTGCTTATAACACCTCCTTTCCCAATATTCTGGACTTCATATTACATGAGATAATTAAACCCTTACCTGTTTAAGCCTTTTTAAAGTGAAGATACTTGACATCTTAAAAAATACCTTACTGCTTCTTGGATAAAGTTTGGCCTTTTATAGCCGGGTTCCTACTTATATTTTAAGGTTCAACTTGGTCACTCCTCTATCTAATGCAGAGCACTTTCTAGATAATTCTGGCCTCATGCCATGCATTCTCCATCTCTATGCCTTTGTTCATATTCTTTGCCTGCAATCCCAGCTACTCATGGTTTTCCAAACCTCTACAATTAAAAGGAATTGAGACTCTCTTAAAAGAATACTATAGCTTAATTACTAAATACCAGTACTTCACTATTTTAATGTGTATGCATAAATATGTGTGTATTTTTATATGCACATATATACATGTATGTCACAAAAAGGCTTTCCAAAGGTAAATTGTGTTTTCTTTGATAACTATCAGTAAATAATATGAAAAAAGTAGAAAAAAATAATATTTTAGTTGTTTCTAAAGATATTTAAAGATTCAAATAATATAGAAAACTGCATAAAAGAAAATAAATCACTCTAAATTCAATCATCCAAAAATGAATATTGTAAAATTATGGAATATCATTTTAGAGATCACCCCTCCCTCTTTCCCTCAGAACAATGGCTATCTAGAAATAATTCTGATGGGAATCTGACTATACCTGCTAATTTTAAGTATAATCTGTGAAGTTGTAATACACTTAAATTTAACAGAATTAGAAGACATTGAATTAAAATAATTGCTTAACTTTAGTTATAATTTCTTCATGAAAAGAGTTATCTGTTACTAGAAGATCCTCCAATATTAAGGGGAGAAAAGATTACAAAAAACTTTAAGAGAATGGAGTTACTTTTTTTTTTTAAATACACATTTCTATTTGAGTAATATTATTGGCCATCTACTCTAAAAGAGAGAAAAATTAGTGTATTTATAATTTCCTATCCCTAGTTTTTTCAAGTTGCATCATTCCTTTTACATTGGTAATATTTTTTAAATATTTATTTACTTTTAGTTGTACACAATGCCTTTATTTTTTAAAAATATTTATTTATTTACTCTAGTTGTACACAATGCAATGCATTTATGTTTACGTGGAGCTGAGGATCGAACCCGGGCCGCGCATGTGCAAGGCAAGTGCTCTGCTGCTGAGCCACAACCCCAGCCCAGAATGCCTTTATTTTTATGTGGTGCTGAGGATCGAACCTGGGCCGCACACGTGCTAGGCAAGTGCTCTACTGCTGAGCCACAACCCCAGCCTCAACATTGGTAATATTTATCATATTTTCATTCTGTCTTTAAAGCATTTCAATGCTTATAGCTGGATTCAATGTAAAAGAGACTTTTTTTTTTTTTTTTTGTGGTACTGGGGTTTGAACCCAGGGCCTCATGCATGCTAGGCAAGCACTCCACTACTGAACTACATCTCCAGCTCTAAAAGCGACACTTTGAATGTCAGGAAGAAAGTGTGAGGAAAAGATGGATTATTGAAAAATATTTGGGAATAACTACATAGGAGAGAGGGGGGAAAAACAAAACAAAAAACAAAACAAAACAAGAAATCAGCCTAGCATGTGAAAATAGAACAAGGAAGGCCAGGTGTGTTGGTACAGGCCTATATTCCTAGCTACTCAGGAAGCTAAGGCAGTAAGATCACAAGTTTGAGGACAGCCTTACCAACTTTGCTAGACCCTGCCTCAAAATAAAAACACAAAAGGGCTGGGTTTGTAACTCTGTGGCAGAGCACTTGCCTATCATGTACAAGACCCTGGGTTCAAGCCCTAGCACCATACATACGTGCACACACACACACACACAAACACATGAAATGGGAAAATAATATTTGCAAGATTTTCTATAAAATAGTAAAGAAAAAAAAAAAAAGAAAGAAAAAAAAAAAACAAAACAAACAAACAAAAAAACCACCTAACAACCCAACAGATAAATGGGCAAAGAAAGATCATGGAGAGTTCACAGAAAAGGAAATAAAAATTACTTTTCAATATATGAAAGATAATTAACCTAATTCCTAGTAAGCAACATTTTTCAATGATCTGACTAGTATAGTTCAAAAACACTCAGACTTTGTTAGTGGGACTATAACTTGGTGGAGGACAGTTGGGCAGTACCTATTTAAATTTAAAATCCACATTCCTTTTTTTAAAAATATTTATTTATTTGCTTTTAGTTGTACACAATGCAATGCACATTTATGTTTACATGGTGCTGAGGATCGAACCTGGGCCGCACACGTGCTAGGCGAGCACTCTACCACTGAGCCACAACCCCAGCCCCCACATTCCTTTTTGCAGGAGCCCTGTTTGGGGAGATGGCTAAGATTGTGGTTGACTACGGGCCAAGGAGATGTTTGGCTGTTGCCGCCTTCCGTGGTCTCACGGGACTTGGCCCGAGATCTCACGGGACTTAAGCGAGATTGCTGATCGGGTCTGCGCCATTTTGGTGGTGTGTGTGGTGCGTGTTAAAGACGTTGTTAGAGCCAGAGAGAAAAGTTATCAGAATAAAAAAGCTATTTGTTTCCAGTTTGCCTCCAAACTTCTTCCCGTGGCTTCGTTGCTCCAAGCGGCCATTGCTTCAGGTGGCAACACCTTTTGTTTTGGTACCGGGGATTGAACTCAGAGGCACTCAACCACTGGGCCACATCCCCAGCCCTTTTTTGTATTTTATTGGAGACAGGGTCTCACTGAGTTGCTAAGTGCCTCGCCATTGCTGAGGCTGGCTTTAAACTGGCGATCCTCCTGCCTCAGCCTCCCAAAGTGCTGGGATTACAGGCATGCGCCACCGCGCCCGGCTGCGACAACACCTTTTAATGAGCTATTTCACTTCCATGAATTTATTTTTTAGATATCATGATACAGGTGCAAAATGACCTATGTGCAAGGATGTTCAATGCAGCACAGTTGGTAATACAAAAGACCAGAGACACCCTTAAATGGGTTGGTTAAATAATTATTGTGGTAGATATGAGAATGATAGATAAGGAGCTATTGGTAGCTCTGCATGTAGTAAGATGGGACAATATCCTAAGTACACTACAAGGTAAAAAAAAGAATAATTTGTATGGTTTACTAACATGTGTAAAAATAAAAAGAATATTAACTTTCACATGTGCAAAATCTGTCTGGAAGGTGAATGCGCTAAAATAGTGACAGTGGGGCCTGGAATAGGAAGGAGATTTACTTTTCATGTTCTGTCTTCTGCTACATTATAATCTTTTGAGATCTGTGCTGCTTTTTCAAAATAAAGAATGTACAATCTCTTTAATCATGCTAAATAAATATTAGGGGGGTGCCATTCAAATTCCCAGCATTTACCACTGATCCTTTTGTCTGCCTCCTTACCCCCTCCCCATTTTGACTCTAGAATGGCAGGATTTTGCTACTGCTTGTGTTTCATCTCCAGATCATCAGGATTGTGTTACTGAGCAGTTTGGGGGGGTTGACTGAATTTGTGAGACTTGACTATGTCAGCATTCTTTTTCTTTTCTTTTTTTTTTAATATTTATTTATTTACTTTAGTTGTACACAATGCAATGCGTTTATATTTACGTGGTGCTGAGAATCAAACCCGGGCCGCGCACGTGCGAGGCGAGCGCTCTGCCGCTGAGCCACAACCCCAGCCCTACATCAGCATTCTTTAACACTGAGGAGCACTTTGGCTGGGTCACCAACTCTTCGTTTTCATTTTCTTTTCCTTAGAACTCTGCAAACATTGTTGTATTATCTTTTAGCTTTGTGTATTCCTAAAGAGGGAGGGCTTTATCCTCAATGTTTGGGAACTTCACCAGGACTTGATTCACTGATCACTAGAGATCAGGTCCCTGGTGCCCTCTCTTCAGGGTTCTGCTTACACCTCCCAGACAGACCTCTCCTAACATCTTACCTAGAACAGTCATTTCTGTCACTCTAGATCCCTGTATCTAATTAAATTTTTTCTGCAAAGAATCTACCTGGCATCATATCATTCATATATGTATATATATGAATATATATGAATATATGTATAAAAGATAACTTTATATATATATATACACACACACTATAAATACATATATTTGAATGTGTACACACACACATATGTGTGTGTGTATGTGTACATAGATATACTTTCTTTATAGTGGATGCATTTGATTTGGTCCACCAAATCAAATAAACACCAAATCAGATCAAGGAAAGATCAGAACATTTATTTCCAGGAAGGATTTCTTCAGGTATTTCTTTAAATATTTTCTCCTCCATGTGTTTTGTTTTCATTTTCAGGAATATTTGTTGGTATCTCCTAGATCTCCTTAATCTTCTGTATGTATATATTTTTATCTGTAATCAACTTTAGAACTTTTATTTTTTGCATGTAATTTGGTTTTATTACTTGAAACTATCCACCAGTGGAAACACCCTAAATGGGTTGGTCTACTGTATTATTTTAATGCTTATTATGTTATTTTATGTTATTTTAACCTGTTATGTTTTTTCTCTTCTTTACCTCTTTTATTTCTATCTTTATCTCTTCCTACTTGTGTTTTCTATTCTATTACTGTCTGCTTTCCTAAAATTTTATTTTTAATCTTTGTAGTATCTTGCTGGAGTTTTAATATAGCCCCAATATATCCCCCCCATTAACTTTTTCTGTGACATATGTATGTCACAGAAAAAAAATCTATATATGTATGTCACAGAAAAAAGATAACTTTAAGGGGTTATATATATCATACACACACACATATATATTACATATATATATATATACATATATATAAATAATTACAAAAATTATTCCAAATTACAAAAAGTAGTATAGACACCATCTTGTGTTTGTTTCTGGTGCTTTCTCTGGTTGCTGTCTTCCCTATAGAAATGCAGAGCTGTGGCTCAGATGGACAAAGCATTTCATGTCTAGAATAAGAGCTGGCTCTACCACAAAGCAGAACAAGACTGAGTCCTTGGCCTGTTGCTTCTGTTACCATTATTCTTGTGGTCTGTTACTCACAAGAAAAAAAACCCCACTTTTAGTTAAAAAAAACTAGTCAGCTGAAGGTCTACCTCTTTGGGAACACTCAAAGCCAGAAAACAGTGGAACGATATTTACAGAGTTCCAAAAAGAAAAGAAAAGAAAATATAAACCAATAATTTGTGATCCAGCTAGGGTGCTCTTTAATGATAAAGGCAACTGATATTTTTAAGCTTTTTTTAAAAAAAATATTTATTTGCAGCCGGGCGCGGTGGCGCACGCCTGTAATCCCAGCACTTTGGGAGGCTGAGGCAGGAGGATCGCGAGTTCAAAGCCAGCCTCAGCAATGGCGAGGCACTTAGCAACTCAGTAAGACCCTGTCTCTAAATAAAATACAAAAAAGGGCTGGGGATGTGACCCAGTGGTCAAGTGCCCCTGAGTTCAATCCCCGGTACCACAAAAAAAAAAAAAAAAAAAAAAAATTATTTGTTTTAGTTGTATACACTGCCTTTATTTTTATGTGGTACTGAGGATTGAACCCGGGCCACACATGTGCTAGGCGAGCGCTCTACCGCTGAGCCACAACCCCAGCCCCTGATATTTTTAAGCTTTATAAATTTAGGAAATACAGCCCTTCTGAGGTGTTTTTAAAACACCAACAAGCAAACAACGACAACAAAAACCTGCTCAGTAACAAAATCCAGGCAATTTAGAGATGAAACAAATAAACAAGAGTTAAAAATATATATTCAGAAAAAGGTTAGACACCTGGGCCATTCTGTGCCAAATAAGGGATATTTATATTATAAAAGATTCCCACATGCTATGCTGATGTGGATGAACCAGCATTGCCAGTGTATAGTCTATAGTACAATGTTACATGAAATGGACACATAAAACTGTGATGTTTAAGTCAATGAATACAGTTGATGTGAAACTCTTGTCACTGAGGTGCATGATTTGATACTATGTAAACCTTGGCTCTGTGTAGTTATCATGCATCTCCACCCCCTGAAGATTTGGCAACAACCTAACTCGAAATTGCTGAGCTAGCCTGTGGCCCATTGGCGGACTGTCCTGAGGACACCGTATTAAAGTTCCACTGGAGTGCAGATGTCAGTCATGGGAGCATTACGAGGATGACCAGAGCAAGAAGGAGAAATATTCTTTACCATAAAGCAAAAGAGGAGGCGGAGTGAGAAAAAAGGAAAATGATAGAAAAAAAATATCCACGGAGAACATACAGCACATACACTGTGATTCTCCTGCCCTATCTGGGTAAATGTTGAGACAGCATGCTCTAGACCAGTTTGTCACCATGAGCTGCCAGGAGAATGATTAACCATGTTCCCCCACAACAGCACTTTCAAGCCCCCTCCTCAAATATAAATTTGAAAAATTACCCGTAATAGTTCCGCTGATGTTGGCCTTTCCTGAGGTATTTTCTGCAAGCAGTAATCAACAAATCTTCTAAAGGAGTCTGTCCTGTGTGCAAATACATCAAAAGAAGATAAAATGAGGGTCTGTGGAGCCCCTGGATCACCTAAAACAATTTTTATTCAAGGGAAGATTTTGTATTTTGGGAGATTTTTAAAATCAAATATTTTGGAATACCAGCAGCACTGAACTATTTTTAAGTTTATGGTTCAAAAAATTAATTCTTTTGCACAATGAGCATGGACACAGTTTCATGTTAGTTAACCTATACATCTTTACATTCAAAGAAGTAAGGTCAGGTCAAATCACAATAACATACCAGAAAATTATAAATGCTATATTCTATATTTATTTAATACACATTTTTCTCCTCACATGTCAAGCCTGTAGTCCTTGTAGCCTGTTAACTCCTCCACCACCCACCACGTGTGACTTGCTGTGTAAGAGACAGAGGAGCTCAGGAACATGCTTTCTGAATAAAAATACTTCCTGCCTTGAATGTTCCATTTATCTACTCTGCCTTAAAATGGCCAGTTTTCTGTAACTCTTGTGGCCCCCAAAAGTTATGAACATGTGCTAGCTTTTGAATGGATAGTATATTCTCTGCCCAAAAAACATTTAAATATATATGTAGAAAAAAAAAAAAAAAAAAGACAACTGGAAAAATAATGACATCAGCAGGGGCACTTTATCTCTGCTGACAAGTGATAAGAGATGAGATGATCAATACCAGACGTCAGGAATTGAGTGACTAGACTGGCCAGGAAGGCAGCCGGGGTGAGTTCCCGGTGGGATTTCAGTTACTGCACACTTTAAGAACCCAGTCCAGGGGCTGGGACTGGGGCTAAGCGGCAGGACGATTGCCTCGCCCATGTGAGGCACGGGTTCAATCCTCAGCACCCATAAAAATAAGTGAACAAAATAAAGATATTGTGTCCATGTATAACAAACAAACAAACAAAAAGAACACAAACAAGGGAGAGGCAGAAACGCAAACTCTGCGTGTTTGCGTGCACACGCACACATATGCGTGGACAGTGTTGCTGGTGAGGCATTTGTGTTCCTCTAACATACAATGGAGGAATGAAATGCTTTCTGGGTCAGATATTCAAAACATAATTCAATGGCAGTGTCAAATACCTACGGTGATTTTCTTAGAGATGGGAGATGATAGCAGTGTCTTACCATTCACTGGACTGTAGCGTTGGGGAGTCGTTCTGGGCAATGTGATATAAGGCACTCATTGCATTCATATTGAAAAGCGGGGGCTTCCGTTCCGCTGGAAGAGGAAACAACCATAATAAGGCAGTTCTCGAAAGAAGTCAGGCAGATAGTGAACTTAGGAGCTACCAGCAAAGCTTTGCAGCTATATCGATAGCTCGTTACTCTCATCATGCCATGTAATCCACTTATTTTAATTTGGAAGGTCAGTCTAGGATAGCCATTCAGAAGCTGCTGATCATTTAATGTACACAGGCCATGTTCCTCACAGAACCCATTTCAAAAGAATGAAAGAACAGCTGCACGCGGTGGCGCACACCTGTAAACCCAGCACTTGCGAGGCTGAGGCAGGAGGATCATGAGTTCAAAGCCAGCCTCAGCAATGGCGAGGCACTTAGCAACTCCGTGAGACCCTGTCTCTAATCAAATACAAAAAAGGGCTGGGGATGTGGCCCAGTGGTTAAGTGCCCCTGAGTTCAATCCCTGGTATCAAACAAAAAGAATGAAAGAAAAATTCCTTATGTTTTTCACAAATATTAAAAAAACATGGACCTTTGCCTATTTCCCTATGAAGAGTATAAACATCTTTGCATGTTTCTGAATTTGAAGAATTCAGAAAGCAAAGTAGAATAAAGAAAAAGCAACATTATTATAGAATGGAACATTTTAAACATCACTAACAGCACAGAAGAAAATTCTATTCAATGAATACTGTTTGGCAGCTCATCAAGGTCAAAAACCTGATGGGAGAGGGTTAGAGGGAGAATTGAAAGAAAAGAAGGATAAATAATAAACAAGGTCTGGTCCATTCCTCTGCAACGAGAAACTCAGGAAGACAGGTATTTCTTTTTCTTTCTTTTTTCTTTTGAGTGCAGGGGATTGAACCCAGGGTCTAGCACATGTTAAGCACACACTCTGCCACTGAGCCACACCCACAGCTGTAGGTATTTCTTTCTAGAGCATTCACCCCACCCTAATGGAGTAGAAGATACCTTTACACTCTTCCTTGATATGCACATTTGGCACGTGTTCACCTATTATTTACATGAACACACAAATCCTTCTTCTCAAAAGAAATCATGTGCTTCAAAAGAGCACAATCTGGTAACCTAAATTCTTTTATTCTCTTAGTGATTTCTCCAGAATATGTAATAAAATGCTATTCACATATCAGGTGCTCTACTTGTTGACCAAGGTAAAGAAATAGGACTTTAGTTCTGAGCACAGTTAATTTTATGCTATTTATTAGTTATTATGGCATAGAAGATAAATCACCACTGTGCTTACCCTAATGGATTTTTTATACAGTCCTAGTTTCTGATTCATAATCTGATCTCTGGTTTCACGAGAGCATCTTAGTTTTGAGTAAAGGCTCTACTATTAACCACTTCTAAAATGACAAATTGGGCTCATCCTATGCAGGTCTAAGAAACTGAACAAGAACTAAGGGGAGGCTGAGGCAGGAGGATCACGAGTGCAAAGCCAGCCTCAACAACAGTGAGGCACTAAGCAACTCAGTGAGACCCTGTCTCTAAATCAAATACAAAATATGCCTGGGGATGTGGCTCAGTGGTTGAGCGCCCCTGAGTTTAATCTCTAGTACCAAAAATAATAATAATAAAAAAGAACAAAGGGGAGTTATTTTCATTCAGAAGGAGAAGAATCTGTGAAAAGGCAGAATGGTTAAAAAATAAAACACAACACTAGGATGGACAATGTTGAGAGACAGTGAATTTTAGTCACTGGCAGCACCTGGGCAGAAAGTAGACTGTATTGTTCACCTGTGACACTTTGGAGGTACCTCTGACAGTCTTCACTCAAAGATCTCTGTGGAGATTTCTGGAATGTGATAGTCTATGATTCTATGAATATTTCTTATGGACCTGTCCATAGGATATGATTTACACTCACACCAAATAGATATTGGCACAATAGAGACAGAACAGCTAACAGATGGAAACTTGAAAGTTGCAGTGTGGATGAATGTTTCAAGTGTAGATGAGAAAACAAACTGGTTCAGGTAGACTAAAAAGATTCTAGAACCTGGCCTTCTGGCAACTTTAAATGTTTTAAAACCACATGAAGCTAGGCGTAGTGGCGCACGCCTGTAATCCCACCGACTCAGGATGTGGAGGCAGGAGGATCCCAAGTTCAAGACCAGCCTGGGCAACTTGGTGAGGCCCTAAGCAACTTAGCAAGACCCTGTCTCTAAACAAAAAATAAAAAGCTGGGGATGTGGCTCAGTGGTAAAGTGCCCTTGGGTTCAATCCCTGGTACCTAAATAAATAAATAAAATTTGAAAAGCCATGTGGAACAAGGTATTCACCACGCAAACACCAACAGCGTCTCACTGTTCCTAGGACAAGGTCCAAGTCGTACAGAAGCCCTTGTCCTCTGTCTCATGCCATCTTTGACTTCTCTGAAAGAACCAAGCCCGATCTTTCACAAGGCTGTTTGCTCGGTGTGGGTTCCCTAAACTTCCCTTCATTCCCTAAGCTTTATCTGGTTTATTATTAATTTATTTATTGAGATGGAGTCTTGCTCTGTTGCCCAGGCTGGCTTCCAACTCCTGGGCTCTGGCGACCCTCCCATCTCAGCCTGCCAAGCACTGGGATTAAAGGTGTGTGCCTCCGCGCCCAGCTCAGGCTGATTCTTGGCAGTCTTTCAGACTTCATTTCGAATAAAATTTTGTTTCTACTAGGTCTTCCACTAGATTTTTGTTGTGGCCAATTATGTTTCTCCTTTCTGCAACCCTCATCATTTTGTGATTCTACTTATCTATTTATTTAGGTGCTGGGGATTAAATCCAGGGCCTCACACTTGTAGGCAAGTGTTCTACCACTGAGCTACATCCCCAGCTTGTAATTCTTTTTTTTTTTTTTTTTTTTTTTTTTTTTTTTGTGTACCGGGGATTGAACTCAGGGGCACTCGACCACTGGGTCACATCCCCAGACCTTTTTTGTATTTTATTTAGAGACAGGGTCTCACTGAGTTGCTAAGTGCCTCCCCATTGCTGAGGCTGGCTTTGAACTCGCGATCCTCCTGCCTCAGCCTCCCAAAGTGCTGGGATTACAGGCATGCGCCACCGCGCCCGGCTTGTAATTCTTTATTTAATGTGTGCCCTCATTGCTAGACTTCATGAGGGCAGCGATGATGTCTATTATTTCATCATTGTATTCCTAGTGCTGAGAATAGCATCTGGTCCCAAGTAGGAGGCCCCCAAATACCTGCTAAATAAATGAATACAGGCAAGGCAAATTAAAGCAAGGAAGAAATAAAGAATCTCTCTATAAAGAATCTTTGTGCAACAAACAGTCACAAAAATGACTGAGAAGAGACTAAGCCTTGGGGATGATGCCAGACACTATGTGATGCTTCTCACTAGCAGAAGGACAGAAACCCTCTCACTTGCTGGCAAAAAGTCAAAAAGTCCAAGCTGATTAGAACATTGAGTTGCACAGGAGAAACAGAGGGAAAGGGGATGAAATAAATAAATAAAGAAAGAAACCAACATAGAAATTTAGAAAGAAGAGGATAAAAGAATAAAACAATAACAAAACTTAGTAGCAATGAGGACAACAGTAGCTCAGACTGGAGCAGGATCGGGAGATCTATAAGGAGCAAGCCCCCTGCCCATGAACGGAGATAGCCAGCCATATGTGGGTAGAATAAATAACTCTACTGGAGAAGCATGTGACTAAAGGTATCCCAGCCTCAGCAGAGCCCCACGGTCTGGGAAACATTTACTAAATCTGGGCTTTGGAAGGTCTCACCCACCATCAAGCCTTTGCTAGATGCACTACATAAATCCTCTGAGCTGTGGCAACAGAGCTCATCCCTGAGCCAATACACTAGAGCAAGGGCTGGAAGACTATGGCCCATTGGCCAAATTCCGGTAGCAGCCTGTTTTTGAACAGTTTCACTGGAATATGGCCATGCCTGTGCATTAATGTATTGTCTATGAATGCTTCACCAGAAGTCGTGATGACACTGTGGACTTCAAAGCCTGAAACACTTGTTATCTGGTCCTTTACAAAGAGCTTATCACCCCTCCTGTAGCATGTGACAGTTGGCTTAGAGAGTCTATATGATCAGCAGAATAGGGACTGGGAGAGCTTCTGAACCACCTTGTGATAAGGAATCCATATTTTCCTCAATGAAAGGAGAGGGTAGAAGCATAAAAAAAGGTAAGTTAACTATTCTAAAAGCAAAAGTGGCAGTGTCTATTTAACTTAAGGACAATGATCAAATTTTTGTGGCTGCTTCATCTGTGTTACACAAGATCAAGGTTCAGAGAGGTCAGTTCAATGAAGTTTCAGCAAACTACACTGCTTGGCAAGGATCATGCTAAATTTGAGAGACTGGATTGAGCTTTATTTTGAGGGAGATCAAAGGGTGCCTCTCTATTTGGATAAAAACCTCTTAAAAAGGCAAAAGGTTTCTTATGAACAAATGTGGTTGACAACCATCATAATTAATGATAATAATAACTGCCACCACTTATTGAGTTCCTCTTCTGTGCCGGACACTCGCTGCCTTCCATCTATCACGACTTTTATTCATAATTCTTATAAGAGCCCGACAGAATCAGTTTCATTCTTCTGATTCTCCAACTGAAAAAACTGAGGTTCGTCTAGGCTAAGTAGTGAAACCCACTCACAGAATAAGTGGCTAAATCAGGATTTCAACATAATCCTGTAAGATTTGAATGTCTGTGCTCCTTCTACTATGCCACAGGACCTCTTCAATAACCCTGTTCACGTTATGATAGATAGTACTAGAATTTCAAAATGAAAAGCAGCAGCAGCTTTAGAAGACTAACTATGACCCCTCTCCCCTGAAGCCATCACAGCCCCTATTGACAGATAGGAATGGCTGCCGGATGAAGATTCCAGGCAGAGAAGCCATAAACTCCACTTGTTTCTGAACACAGGTTCTGCAAAGTTGATCTTTGCTGGTGAAGGAAGCGTCTGGAGCATTGAGATTAATTTCTCTTGAACAAAATCTTGAAAAACAGTATCTGGTGACTGGACCTTTTCAATGTCCATGAATTTTCAGAAAAGTCATGCATTTAACTAGCTTTCGATGCAAAACGATTTCTAAACCAGGCATAAGCATGTAGGAACTCTAGAGCTTGATCTTCGGACAGAGAAGCAGTAGCCGTAACATTACCACTGTCCTGTTTTGAAATGTGACCTCAGCAATTTGATTTCTAGGTTGTTTTTTAAAATATACACTATTACAGAGTAAGTGGCTAAATCAGGATTTCAACGTAATCCTGTAAGATTTCAATGTCTGTGCTCCTTCTACTAGGTCACAGTACTCTTCAATAACCCTGTACACGTTATGATACATAGTACTAGAATTTCAAAATAAAAAGAAGCAGCAGCAGCTTTAGAAGACTAACTATAACCCCTCTCAAAAAGAAGAGGGGACATCATGCTTTTCAGGCACTATTTATTCACACTTTTAATGCAATTTCAACATTAAAAGTACAACTTAAAGCATCTTCTTTGCACCTGCAATTTCATTAAACCTCAAACACACAGAAAAACCACTGCTTAGGGTGTATCTGAAATAGCTTAACTTTCTTTTATATAAAAAGGAAAACAACTCTTCTTATGTGTTTATATTAACAAAATCAATGCTAGGGAAATGAAGATATAGTGAAACTATTAAAGAAATACTTATATAATTAATTATGTTACTGATATAATTTTAAATAATGGCTGAGAAGTTAAGAGTCCTTGGCAAGTAACAATTTTGTGAATGTTTGTAATAGTAGATATTCTACTATTATATGTTTCTACATCTAAGATACCATCAATTATAAGATGTACAACTATTTAATATACACCATTATTTTATTTTATTTATAACTTAGCCTACAAAATATTTCCTGCATTAAAAAAAAAAACATTTATTTGATTGTACTTTTGACAAACATTATTTCTAAAAATATTAATTGAAATATATTTAAGGTATATATAATGTTTTGATATTCACTGATACTGCAAAGTGATTACCACAATTAACATATTTATTATCTCATACAGTTAGAACTTTTAGTTGTTGTAAGAAAATTTAAGATTTTAAATTTAAAATTTAAGATTCCAGCAACTTCAAGTATACAGTTGTCTATCTACTTCCTGCCTTTGTTTTAAAGAGAGGTTAAAATGTAGACTAAAAATTTGGGTGAAATACCATTGTCCCAGGTAGTGCTGATGATGACTGACATTCACTAAGTACACATAATACAATAAAAAGCACCTGGAATCCATATTTTCACTTAATCCAGACAATTCCCATAAGGTAGGGAATCTTATTATACAAATTTCACAGTTAAAATAACTTGACCAAAATCACATAACTAAGAAATGTCAGAACTAGAGTTAGAACAGGAGTTCATCTGACGGCAGACTCTGTTTTTTCATCATGATCTGATACTATCGCCTTTCAATGTGAAAGTATATCTAACTGTAGATGACAACAACCATTTGGGAGAAGGCCATCTTGTCTTCTAATTTGGTAAGTCATTTCATACATGGTAATTTGAATTAGGCTGACAGCATGTCGGTACACATATTTCAATTATTTTTATACAAAGATAAAATCAGGAAACAGGCACTGACTGGGCAGGGGCTGTTGCGAGAGAAGAAGACTTAAGATGTCTCTTGGCATCTCTACCTGTTTTGCCCAATGTCAAGTGCTAAGTGAAACATGAGTTATTACTACATCTATATACAGTGTAAAAACTAATGTGATGATATTGAGTCATCAGAAAAGGAAGTTTGTTGTTGTTTTTGTCCATTGAAAAGGACACGTTACATTCCAGGAGGATTTTGGTAAGAAAAATGCTTGTGAAAACCATGGGTAGAGCCAGGCGTGGTGGCGCACGCCTGTAATCCCAGCACCTGGGAGGCTGAGACAGGAGGATCACGAGTTCAAAGCCAGCCTCAGCAATGGTGAGGCACTTAGCAACTCAGTGAGACCCTGTCTCTCATAAAAATACAAAATAGGGCTGAGGATGTGGCCCAGTGGTCGAGTGCCCCTGAGTTCAATCCCCGGTACCAACCAACCAACCAACAAACAAAACATGGGTGGGTACTAGTTAGCTGTGAGGTTCAACCTGGCTGGTACATTCTCTTAAAATATCAACCAAGGAGTTGCTGCTCTGGTCTCAGTATTATGAGTAAAATCTCAGTTCATTCGTATTTCATAAAAACTAAATTGCAAGATAATATATATAATTCTACATGAGTATAACTAGCTGTTATTCAGTATTTGGTATGTGCCAATCACTATGTTAAATATTTAATGTATTTTATTTTACTGAAACCTGAAAATACCTATGACATATGCATTGTTATTTCCACTTAGCAAATGGGAAAACTGAGGGTAAGTTAAAAAAAAAAAAAAAAAAGGTCCAAGATCACACAGCCAGTGTCAACATGTCACATAGCTCCAGGAGGTATCACTTACATCCTAGACAATGTGAATACCTGCTGGCATGATGTTGTAGCCATACCTGGTGATCCTGCCAGCTAAATATTGGTGAAGCCAAGATTCAAACCCAGGGTGTCTAATTCTGAAACTTATTCTTACTGCTA
Organism: Tamias sibiricus; assembly: GCA_025594165.1. Taxonomy (NCBI): domain Eukaryota; kingdom Metazoa; phylum Chordata; class Mammalia; order Rodentia; family Sciuridae; genus Tamias; species Tamias sibiricus. The sequence goes on from CM046664.1 coordinate 14,414,579, forward strand.
ACTCTCTGTTATGCACAGAGTAGCTCCCTGCCAAAGAATGCACTTTTATTTCTAATTTTTAAATTTTTATAAAAGTTTTGTCAATTTTTGATGGATCTCTATTTTATTTAGGTTATATGTGGTGCTGAGAATTAAACCCAGTGCCTTACATGAGAGGCAAGCACTCTACCACTGAGCCACAACTTCAGCCCTTATTTATAATTTTTAAAAAGATTAATTGCTCAATATGTAAAGCATAAAAAATGTGTAGAATATTAGCAGATACCTACAGTTAGATTTATCATTTTTTTGTTTGTTTCAGGTCTTTGTGCTTCAAAAAAAAAAAAAAAAACAAAAAAAAAACTCTCTTCCCTTCCTTTCGCCCGAGTTTACTATTCTAGAATTATATCTTTTATATCAGTGCTATACTTTATTAGCATTCATGGGCTCTTAACAACATATAAAAGCACTTATGTAACCTCCATAATCGACATGATACTGTATCTGTACTTCCTTAATTTTCTGTTCTTTAGATACTCTGATTTTAGATCTAGCCATGATGATACATGTAGATCTTATTCATTATTAACTGTGATACAGTATGCTACAATTTATTTATCCATTCTCCTTTGAATAAGAATTTAGGTCATCTCCACCTTTTCTGGCTCCTACCAACAGGGCTGCATCTTTGTACACATTTTCCAGTGTACCTGCAAAATATTTCTCCAGGTCTACTATGAGAAGTAAAACGTTGGGTCACTGAGACCACTCCTCAGTTTTACTAGCTGTGGCTAGTTGACATTCCAGAGGGGTTTTATCAGTGTCATTCCTACCAGTGGTATAAGAAGTCTTGTTTCCCTAGCAGCTTCCCCAAATTTATTATTCTCAGAATTAAAATCTTTTTTCAGACTAGAAGATTTAAGATAGTTTTAACTTGGATTTCCCCAAACATTAATGAGAATGAACATTTCCCAATGCTCATTGTTCATTTAGGTTTCCTCTTCAAAGAATTGTTTGATCAAATTCTGTACTCATTTTTTTTTCCTACTGGTTGTTTGGTTTTTTTTTTTTTTCGTTTTAGTAAGGAAATTGTAAAGGTTCTTTAAAAAATTCTGGACCAACACCCTGCTGGTTAGACATGTTTCACCTACCTTTTCCCCATCCATGACTTGTTATTAAAATTTTGTGTTTTACATTTACATTTATCATTATGTTTTAAAAACATTGTTTAGAAAAAATTCTTCACTACACTTATAAAGGCAATATAAAGTAATAATAATATATTTACATAGTGCTTACTATATGCTGGTCCAATTAATTGCTTTATAAGCAATTAATCATCATCATAACAACCCCACAAAGTAGATGTTATTATTATCTCTATTTGAAAGATCTGGAAACTGAGACATGAAGGGTCTTCTCCTAAACCTTTTAAAATTTTACTTTTTATTTTTGGGTATTTAACAATTTTGGAATTTATTTTGATGTGTGGTATAGCTAGGAATCTAATTTTAGTCCTTATCATATAATTAACAAAATGTATCAGTATTGTTTAACAAATGAGCCACCCTTTCTCCATTAATCTACAAAGGTTTCTCTGTCTTATACTAAAATCTGATTCATATGAGTCTGTTTCTAGATTTTTTTCCCTGTTCTATTAGATACTAGTCTTTACCTGGACCAACACTGTACCAATTTAGTTATTATGGCATGGATTTTGGTACAGTGATTCTTCTGTCTGAATTCTATTTCTTCACAATTGCTATAGCTAGTTTGGGCCATAGGAAGTTTTTTTTTTTTTTTTTTTTTTTTTAATATTTATTTATTTGCTTTAGTTGTACACAATGCCTTTATTTGTATGTGGTGCTGAGGATTGAACCCGGGCCGCAAATGTGGTAGGCGATCGCTCTACCGCTGAGCCACAACCCCAGCCCCGGCCATAGGAGTTTTAGCATTACTCAGTCAAGTTCTGCAGAGTGTTACTGGAAGTCCATTCTAAGTCTTTTTAAAATATGCAAGTATTTCTGCTAAGTGCCACTCAAAATCAGTATGAATAAATTTGACTAATTTAACAGTGAAAAAGACCAGTAAAATATTAGAACTCAAAAAAGAAACCTATCACCTCAATGTCTATTAGTATAGAACCAATTAAATAAATTATTACATATCCATACACTGGATAAAATGATGCCATCAAAACAATGAAAAAGATGGCTAAGTAATATTTTTAAAATCCCCAAGATATTATTAAGTGAAAAATCAAAGCATGGAACCACATGTATATGCTAACTTGGGTGTGAAAATGAATATAAGAAGTATATATCAGGCCTGGGATATAGCTGAGGGGCAGAGCACACACGAGAGCCATGGTTCAATCCTCAGCACCCCTCCTCAAAAGCATATATTCATATTCATTTGTATATGAATTAAAAACTCTGGAGGGATACACAAGAAATTAGTGATAGTGACTCTCTGTGAGTGTTGATGGGGTGGGGTAGGAGGTGGGAAATTCCATCTTTTGAAACAGGGTCTCACCATGTTGCTGGACTTGAACTCTTGGGCTCAAATGATCCTCCCCCTCAGTCTCACGAGTGCTGGGACCACAGGTGCCCATCACTGTGCCCAGTTATGTTTTTTTTTTTTTTTTTAATCTAAAAATCATGTGAATCTGTTACCTAATAAAAACAAATTAAGTGAGTGTTCTAGTTTTTTCTCCTTGAAATTTTTTTTCACTAATATCTCTTTAATGTTAGAAAAGCAGAAAAACTACATCCTTATCCCATGTTCCTTGGGTGAAAGGGGCCAGTGAAGCACTGGTAATGTAATACCAACTATCCCAAATCATCTTTGTAGGTCAAACATTTTAGAAAAAGAAAACCAGAATCTGAGATCAAACTGGAACTCAGAAATCCTTACAGGATCAAGTTGGAGACCAGGAAAGAAGAAATTAAAGTCTAAATTTAGAAAATTAGACAAAATAATTTTTTTTTTTTTTTTTTTGGTACCGGGGATTGAACTCAGGGGCACTCGACCACTGGGCCACATCCCCAGCCCTTTTTTTTTTTTTTTTTTAAATATTTATTTATTTTACTTTAGTTGTACACAATGTAATGCATTTTACGTGGTGCTGAGGATCGAACCCGGGCCGCGCATGTAAGAGGCAAGCACTCTGCTGCTGAGCCACAACCCCTGCCCGTATTTTTTTTTTATTAGAGACAGGGTCTCACTGAGTTGCTAAGTGCCTCGCCATTGCTGAGGCTGGCTTTGAACTCGCAATCCTCCTGCCTCAGCCTCCCAAAGTGCTGGGATTACAGGCGTGCGCCACCACGCCCAGCTAGACAAAATAATTTTTCCAAAACTAATTTTAAACTTAAATTTTTTTTTTAAATTTAAAATTCATAAATATCTAGATAAAGACAGGGTCATGAGCCAGCTCATCCTGGCTTTGAAAGGCCAATTGTGTATATCGTTCCCGAAGTTCACACCTAGTAAACAGCACACTGATCATTTTCAACTTGATGTAAGTTTTCCTCATTTTCTGTTTTATCTTTCCACAGCCCATCAACATACAACTCCAAGGTTGCACTCTATGTGGGTCACATACAGTTTTGGAGTGCAGGCTCAGAAGCCTGCTATTATTATTATTATTATTTGGATTTCCTTCTTCAAGTTGATGTATAAATTAAAGTAATGGATACTACTGGGAAGATAGGACACATATTACTCATAGTATGGAGAATGAATGTTTTTCAAATATTAGTATACACTGTCTTGTATTTCCATGTTTGTGAATACCTATATCTGTTCAAATTTCTTTAATTAAATTAATAACATGCAATGCAGCTGAGAGAAAACAATCTTCTATGTTGTATAAGAGCACAGAGATATCTATAATAAATTCACATTTCCTGGTATACATGTAGCAGTTAAATAATAAATTAAATAATAGCTGGATGAGGAACAGGGAAGGTCATTCAGTGATAGAGCACTTGCCTAGTATGTATGAGGTCCTGAGATCAATGCCCAGAACCACAAAAACAAAAACAAAACAAAACAAATAATAGCTGGATGAGTTAACCAATAATCATAAGGAGTGATTCTCAAAAACACAACCAAAACAACTCTCTTTACTCACCCAATTCAATACAGGTGATACCGAGTGACCAAACATCGACTTTCCCATCATACTGTCCTTCATCCATAGCCAAGATCACCTCTGGAGCCATCCTGCCAAACAAAATGTGCAAAACTCAAGTTGTAAAATTTAAAAAATTTCTTTTTTATAAAGTGAGTCAATGATATAGCAGTTCTTAAGAATATTTAACATTTTTATCTGCTAGATTTCCTTATATAAATTGTTTTGAAAAAACACTATTCAAAATATAAGCATATTTAATGATCTACATCAAATGACATTGTTTTCAGTAAATCCTGGTTCCATGCTTTACTATCAGTTTGATCTTAGGTAAGTTATCTAACCTATCTGCATATCAGTTTATTTATCTACAAAATGGAAAGAATTCTAGTAGTTATGTTATAGAGATTCATAAAGGATTAATACATATGAAATAAAAAAATTTATTTATTTTTTTTTGGTACAAGGGATTGAACCCGGGGGTACTGTATCACTAAGCTACATCTTCAGCCCCCTTTTTTATTTGTTTTGAGACAGGGTCTCACTGACTTGCCCAGGCTGCCCTTGAATCTATGATCCTCTTGCCTCAGCTTCCCAAGTTGTTGGGATCACAGACCTGTCCCAGTATGCCCAGCAAGCAAATAAATTACTTTAAACAACATGCAAATGCTGTGTGGGACAATATAAAGCACAGTCATCAGCTATTCCAAAGATACAACTTACAAAACAGATAGGTTATGGTGGTGGGTATCACTTCACAGGTTTGTCCTTAATACATTCTCATTAGGAGGGCAGGGGTTATACCAGGTTGGGTTTGCTTTGGGCAGTACTGTGTTCTACTACTATGTATAAACAGTTGCTTAGTAAATGCTCTCTGATTATGAGGGGGAAAATCCAAATGGCAACTGAATGTTTTAGTAGGTAAGTAATTTTGCAGGGATATAAGTCATTCTGCAAAATGTAATGAAATTCCAATGTGTCTGTGAAAGAAAAGAAAGGAATCTGGAATGGAATAGGGTGAAAAACTTGGAGTGGGAATGCCACGCTAGGCGAAGTGTCAGAGAACTCAACAAAAACTCGAACTGAGGTTTCTTTCATCAGAAAGTAACACTTATGTTTGCGGGTCAGCCAGAGAAGACTACAGAAGCCCTCTTGTCCTGACCTGAAGGCTGGTTCAAGAGAAGAGTTCAAAAAAACCTCAAATGAAATAGAAAACCTGAGCGTGGTGGGTGTGTTGAGTGGTGGGTGTGTTGATGGTCCTGCTCAGCTCACATACAGGGACTTCAACCTCATTGGAACAATTCAAGTCACTGTGATTTTGATACTGAGAGTGTTTCTTTTTTTTGCTACTGAGTAATTCTAATCTTTTGAAACGAAATTTCCCTTTGGGGCACATTGGTAAGACACTGTCAAAAAACAAAACAAAATGAAACCATTACGGGGCCTGGTGGCACCTGTCATCCCAGCCGTTTGGGAGGCTGATGCAAGAGAATTACAAGTTAAAGATCAGCCTTGGCAACTCAGTGAGACCCTATCTCAAAATGAAACACAAACAACCTCAAAGCCAACGCCAGGGAAAACAATGTCATATTTGCTAACTTACATACCAGTAAGGTGTGCCCACGAAGGAGTTGGCAGGAGAAGCTATAGAGGCAGATCCAAAATCAGCTAATTTCACCTGACCTGGCTCTGTTAGGAGAATATTTCCTGCTTTAATATCCCTATAGGAAAAAATAATTGCGTTAGAAAATTACTTTTCAATTTTGATTATGGAATAGGTCAAAGCATGCAATTAATAAGACAAAAAGTTTGTTTTAAAAAAAAAAATACTTAGCCAGAAAGGGATTTAGTGAGGACTGCATGTTATAAGGGGCCCAGATTCCTGGGTGTACTTATGGGCAGGTTGTAGTCATTACTTGAAGGTGAGGTTTTCTTCAGGGAAGGGAGCACAGTGAGGATAAAGGCAGAAGTGGCAGACAAGGAAACCTCACCAGCTGCTGTGCTTATAAAAGCATATTCTTAAATGCTAAATCCCATCACCAGCAGTATTCCTTGTGCTGGGAACATGGGTGAAAATTGTAACTGCCCTTATTTTTCTCTCTCTCCCAAATTCCATGACATTTTTGGAACCTAAATGAACCTGTGATGACTCGGTGTTGACTACCTAACCCAGAGTCCTCAACTACACACATACCTTTTCTTTCTTGCCTGTGACCCTTTCTCTCTGCTTTTAATTGTAACTGCAACTCTAAGGCATTTGAGGGTACATGTTATATAGAAGGTGTTATTTCAAAAATAACACCGTACAGTAAAAAGAAGACCCTGAAAGATCAAAACAAACAAGGATTAGGGGTTAGAAAATTGCATTTCTCTTGTGTTACGATAATGAGTCTCAAGTGGTCACTACTAAAGATAGCAGATGTTTTATGCAGCAAAAAAGTTTGAAAAATATGATTTAAAAATTCATTTGTCAGTATGATTATTTAGAATGAGAAGATGTGGATGTACTTCTTATTCTTTTCTTTTTTTTTTGTAAAGACATGAGGTGTAATGAGTACTAGGAACTAAGAGTTGTATGTTGATGGGCTGTGGAAAGATAAAACAGAAAATGAGGAAAACTTATGTCAAGTTGAAAATGATCAGGTTTGAATGTTTCCAAAACAACTTTTATAAAAACTTCCCTTGAAAATGCAGTTACCTTCCTCATGGTGACTTTAGGCATTGGCAGAGAGAACTAAAAAAAAAAGCATCATTTATTTTTCTTTACACAGAAAAATACCTTTTCTCTCTTATTTTCAATTAGAAGTCTGAAGTGCCTCTTAAATCAAAATAACAAAAATCTGAGATATGGTCTTCATTTGAAAGTTTAAAGCACATTTAAAATTTTTTTTGTCTGTTCAACTTCTTTTACGAACTAAAGAAGATAATGTATTATAAAATAAAACAGTAAATCAATGTGAAGATTTAAGGTAATAATGACTCCCAAAAAACTGAACTTTAGATTTCAATAAAAGCAGCAAAATTGTCATAAGTAACTCAACATTCAGTAATAACATCTTGGTACCAAAGAAACACATTTGAAAGAAAAATTGTCAACTCCATAGATATCATGGTAAATGTATTCCATCAATATTTATCAGACACGATCAGGTTAATTCTTCATCTTTTTTAATTTATTTATTCAGAGGTGCTGGAATGGAACCCAGGCCTCACACATGCTAGGGAAGTACTCTGCCACTGAGCCACACCCCGAGCCCATGAAACTTCATCTTTATAAATAAGCCAGATTCCAGGTGGATTTGCTGCACCAGCCTTAAGTTCTGCTTTCACAGTGCTAGTAACTGGTGATGGCTCCCGAAGGGGGACTGAAACAGAAGCAAAAGGGGGAACTGTGACCTAATAGTTTCACTTCTTCCTAGTAAATGCCAAGTGTTTCCTTTTGCTTGTGAGCCAAGTCAGATCCTTTATATCTACTGAATGTTCCACAACTTCTACTCTTCAGCATAGTAACTGCCAGAAGCTCTTTACTGAGGGAAGCAAAGTTTAGTAACAGCATCATTCTTTAGGAGCGGTTAATAGAGAGGAGAAGATTAGGGTTATGGTGCAGAAAATATGAGATAGGGGCTGGGGTTTCGTCAGTGGTAGGACACTTGCTTAGCATGCATGAGGCTCCTGTTCAATCCCTAGCACAGGGGGAGAAAGAAAAGACGAAGAAAGAAAGGAAATATAACATAGAAGCCCTGGATGACTGCAGTAGGAGTTAGGAAATTTGAGTTTTGGTTCTTATTTTATTACCTAAATGCTATGAAATTATAAGCAAGTTCTTGAAATCTTTCTGAGCCCCCATCTGTGCCTCCATTGAAATAAAGATTATACCTTTTGGAGTTCATATCTATATGGACTATAAAAATGAAAAATATTTTAATATCTTTGTAAGAGTAACTTGCCATTTACAATAAGAAAGGCAGAAAGAAGGAACTCAGCTAAAAAATAAATATATACCAGGAAGGTTAATTTTCTTTTCTTCTTGACAAAGTGTCCAAAGGTCACTGGGCCCTTCATTAAATTTCCCTGTAACACTCAGCCTGGAGGACAGCTACCTACAGAGCAGAGGCAACATAGGTGTGGATATACTGGAGGGACCTGGAGATGGGAGCTAAATTCTGGCAACCTAACTCCTTACATCCAGAAGCAGCAGCAAACTCTTTGCTTCCCATAAATCCTTAGGCACCCTACAAATTGGAGCATGCACTAATTTTCAAGGTTCCTGGAAGAGATAGAGTCCTGTAACTGAAATGAAAACGGAAATGGTCTCTAATCTTACCTATGAATCAATGCATGAGAATGTAGGTAGGCTAGTCCCTGCAAGGCACCGTGAGTAATGGCAGCGATCTCCACTTCCTGAAGTGGTTTCTTATGAACTGAGGAAGGAGGGGAAAAAAGGTCAGGAGTAATGACCAGTATTACTGCTCTTTTCATTACCTTATACAGGTACCTGTATCAGACTGAATTATCTACTTTCCCAAATGACAATTTGGGAACACATTTGCCTAAATGTAGACAATGTATATATTTCCTATAGAAAAGCAACGAATGATCAGGTAACAGGAAAACCAAGTGTATTAAAACAAAAACCCACCCTTCAAAACAAAATAAAACAAAGCCTGATATTCATTAAGTGATGCACTGTTCATTAACTGTCAGTTGCAAGTCAATGCCACACTGATTCCCACTGTCCAGACTCAAATTTATCAGTCCCTTTAGATACTTTAAATGCCTGGAATGTTCCAGGTCATATTATTCTCCTCTGCCACAAAGCCATCTATAATTACCCCCTCTAACTACAGATTTTCATTATTTGTGAAAGCAGTTAATAAGTAATTTCTATTCAGAGATAAAGGATGATATAAGACATTTTCTAAATGTATATTTTTAACACAGCCTCTGGTTATAAAAGCATTTCTAGAGGAGAACTGGGTCAAACACAATACTGGAAAGGGTTAAACATAAATATAATTTGATAACACCTACTTCTTTTTAATACACACACAGGAATTTGATGTTTCTAGCTACCCATAGTGCATCACGTTAACCAAACATTTAAGCAGTACCTTCTCTGGATGGCCTGAACTACACAGCAGGGAAGCTGCTATAGTCACTGAGATGCTTTCAGTGATGCTGCAGAGATGAAGTTTGCATAGCTTATCCACACAACCCTTAGGGCCAAGTCACTATCTAATCAGATTGCACAAACTGCACTCAAATGTAGGGGTAGACAACATTCTGCTCTGGGTGAAATAGAGGAGGGTCTAGTGCTTTTATTCTTACCTTCTAACAAATCAGATGCTGAGCCTAAGCAATATTCCATCACCAACTGTAACAGATTAAAAAAACAGTCAGAACAATAAGGGTTAATGAGTAATTGTTGAAACCAACCAACCAACCAACCGAGGAACTCAGAATATTAGGAGAATAAATCTTATGACCCACGTGAACCTGTATCATTCTGGTTGTGTGACGTGAACTGATTTCCATTGTTTTCAACATCTCAGTTTTTGTTACTACTCAATTGCATTGGCCTTAGACTATAAGGGGGCTGGATATGGAAATATTCATTGTCAATGATGAAGCTGAGATTGCCAATTTATTTACTTACCAATTTCCACATCACCTTGTTTTAAAAAGGATTTAAAGTGACTGTGATGCATCATAAATTAAAAATTGTAACTTAGAAAATATTAAAAAATACATGAGCCAGTAAAATCTATACTGAGAAATAGTAGCTAAAATAAACCATATGCAAGGACCTGGGTTCAATGCTCAGCACCAAAACAAACCAAACCCCCTCCCCAAACCAATAAGTAATGACTCCTTATTTTCACATTTTAAAAAGTTCTTAATGAGAAACACATTGTGGGTGGAGCTCAGGGATGGAGAGCTTGCCTGGCATGTGTGAGGCCCTGGGTTTGATCCCCAGCACCTGGGAATTAGGGGAGAGATGTAGCCTGCTATGTCATTATCTGGAATCCCAGAGAGATACGGGATATTTTAATTTGTATCTGGAGACATTTCTATTAAAGTACTATTGATATTTCTTGACAATCTTGGGAGAGTTTCTTAAATCAACAATGAAGAAACATTTTCTTATTCTTTTAGATATTTTTTAGGTGTTCCAGACTGCTGATCTGTAGCCAAGGTCAAAACTATGAATGCTCAGTGACCATCTCCACACACATACATGCAAGCATACACACTCCTACTAATTAACATTGTGTTATTTTAAAAACCAGCATAAGCTCATCATGAAATAAAATTTTCCTATCATGAACTGGATATAACCAATATCAACTTACTGGTTCTTTTCATTTTTAAACAAATTAATGTGAAAACATATATTATTCAACGTGCATCACTGTGATAATTTAGAATATTACAAGAAGTTTAGAAACTTGATTATGTTTTTCTGCTTGACATAATAGATTCAGAAACATTTGTTTTATTTCTTATTGAGAAATGAAAGGTTCCACAAAATACTATCCTATATGGCTATTTTTTTCTTTAGCCATCTTGGATGGAAATTTTTAAAAAACTGTATCACATAATTTTCTAGGTTTTAAAAAACTGAATAACTGGATATGCATATACAACTTCCTTAAATTGAATATACAAAAAAAGGAATACTGGTGCTCCTTGACTTACAAGAGGGTCATGTCCTGACAAGCCCATTATAAGTTGAAAATACAAAAAAAAAAGGGCTGGGGATGTGGCCCAGAGGTCGAGTGCCCCTGAGTTCAATCCACGGTACCACAAAAAAAAAAAAAAAAAAAAATGCACTTAAGGGTCTGGGATTATGGCTCAGAGGTAGAGTGCTCTCCTAACACATGCGAGGCACTGGGTTGGATCCTCAGCACCACATAAAAATAAAGGTATTGTGTCCATATACAACTAAAAAAATTAAAAAAAAAAAACTGCATTTAATATACCTAGTTACTGAACACTATAGCTTAGCAATACGGTACTGCAGTCTCCCTTTATCCACAAGTTTGCTTCCTGCTGTTTCAGTTACCCACAGTCAACTATGTTCCATGAATACTAAATGGAATATTCTAAAATTAAACAATTCATCAGTTTAAAATTGTGCATCATTCTGAGTAGCATGATGAAGTCCTCGTTGTATGGCTCTCTTGGAAAGTAAATCATCCCTTTGGTCAGAGTATCCATCCTGTATATACTACCCAACCATTTAATCACTTAGCAGCCATCTTGCTTATCCGATCAACCGTCACAATATCACAGTGCTTATATTCAAGTAATTCTCTTTTTCCTCCCAATTAATTCTATTTTACTTTTTTTAAAAAATATTGATTTATTTCAGTTGTACACAATGCCTCTTTTATTTTTATGTGGTGCTGAGGATCGAACCCGGGTCGCGCACATGCTAGGCGAGCGCTCTACCACTGAGCCACAACCCCAGCAAAATTTTACTTAATAATGAATCCCAAAGGATAAGTAGTGATGCTGGCAATTTTATTGCAATATACTTTTTTTTTTTTCCCTTTACTGGGGATTGAACTCAGGGGTACTCAACCACTGAGCCACTTCCCAACCCTATTTTGTATTTTATTTAGAGACAGGGTCTCACTGAGTTGCTTAGCACCTCACTTTTGCTGAGGCTGGCTTTGAACTCACAATCCTCCTGCCTCAGCCTCCCGAGCTGCTGGAATTACAGGTGTGAGCCACCATGCCCAAATGCAATATACTTTTGTAATTGCTTTATTTATTAGTTATTGTTGTTAATCTCTTATTGTGTCTAATTTATGAATTCAACCTAATTTATAAATTAAACATTTACTCTTCCTGATTGAAATCCCTTTCCAGACTCCTTCAAGTCAGCTGAGAGACAGGAAACACCATAATACCATCTGTGGTTTCAGGCATCTACTGGGGGGTTTGAAACATATCCCCATGGAGCAGAGGGGTCTACTATACTACAGTGAGTACCGGTTGTCTACCCTTGTGGTCATGAGGCTGACAGGGAGATGCAGCTTGCTGCCATTGCCCTGCATTATGAAAAAGTATTATATTGTGTATTCCTTAACCCAGGAAAAGATAAAAATTCAAAATTAAGAGTGTGGTTTCTACTGAATGTGTATTGGTTTTGCACTATTGTAAACTGAAAAAATCTGAAGTCAAACTATTGTATGTCAAGTATAATCTATACTACTTTAAAACTGAATAGAATGAAAAAATAGGTTTAGTGTTTATATTCTTTAAATTCTATTTTAAAAAACATGAGCTTTTTTTCCCACGAATATTTGTTTCTCTGTTATTCGGTAACACAAGGGCACCTGATGTGGATGCATGTGCCTTACACTAGGCAGCTGCCTTACTATCAGGTCTGCTTTCTAGATTCCCTGACTTCTTTATGGACAAATTATTATTATTATTTCTTTTGGTACCAGGGATTGAACTCAGGGGCACTTAACCACGGGGCCACATCCCCAGCCCTTTTTTGTATTTTTTATTTAGAGACAGGGTCTCACTGAGTTGCTAAGTGCCTCACCATTGCTGAGGCTGGCTTTGCACTTGTGATCCTCCTGCCTCAGCCTCCCAAGTGCTGGGATTACAGGCGTGTGACATCGCGCCTGGCTCGGACAAATTATTTTTATGCTTGTTTGTATGCATGTTTCTAGCTGCTCAGTCCCCAAGAGGACTTTTTGTAAAATTATTATTATTATTTGATTACTGGGCATTGAACCCAGGGGTGCCTTACCACATCCCAGCCCTTTTTATTTTTTATATTGAGATAGGGTCTTGCTAATTTATCCAGGCTGGCCTTGAATTTGCCTCCTGCCTCAGCCTCCCAAGTCTCCAGGATTACAGACCTGTGCCACTACACCTGGCCCTAAAAGCACCTTCTAATTAAGCCCATTCAATCAGTTGTAGACAGAAACCAGGTTACCAAGCTTATTAACACTCTACATAGTCTAAGAGTAAACAGGTTTTGAATAAGAGCTTAGAGGATTTTCTGAAGATTTCAAACTTGGATTTTGTAACATTTATTCCACCTGATTTAAACTGTTTCTAGACTCCTTCAAGTCTGCTGAGGTTGCCAGTGAAAAACTGATTTCCAGATAAGAAGATGCTCCTTTGATTAATTTCTTCTGCTCAGCATGGGAGTGAGAGCTCTAGATATCTTAAAGATTGCTTGAAGAGAAATGTTTAAGTGTACTGCTTGGGCACAAAGATTCCATTCCTTCATAGAGATCAGTACAGAAAAGAACTCAGTACATGGTCAGCACTCAATAAATGACAGTTAAATTGGACTTTGAGGGAGAATGCGCCATCAGTACCACGTTTAGCATTTTCATGTTCTAAATGGTGCCTAATGTGCCTTAAAAACACAAATACAGTCATATCAAGAATCGCGAGGATGGAGTGGAACAAGAGCTGGTTTCACTTTAATCAGGTGGTAGGTTCTGTTTACTAAACATTACACAGTCATGGCAATGGCCAGCACAGTTCCAGTTTTGTGGTGACTTGGAGTGGGGGATGACAAATGGCGGAGATAAAGGTTCTACGGTGAGAATACAAGCCCTGCATTTTGCCTTTACAAATAACTCTTTATAAGATGAGGTCAACATTTCACTATCTCTTTGTGGAGTGCAACAGAATGGAACTTCCGACAGGCTGACGATCACATTTAATCTCGCGAGAGTTAAACCACAGGACACGCTCGAAAGTGCTAACAAAAGTCCAGCGGACAGAGATGGGAATGAGAATTGTACAGTTCAAATAAATAACAGAAAAACAGGAAAAATTTAACAGAAGAAAAAGGAAGATAACAGGGATTGACTCACCCAAGCTGTGTGCTCTTTCAAATAGCAACCTTTATACTCAATGGTATTAGGATGCTTCAATTGTCGTAAAAATTTAACTTCTTTAAGAATATCTTGCCATTTCTATTGAAGTCAGAAAAGAGATATTTTATTTTAAAGCTGGAAATAGTATTTTATTCTCAAGTACACATATATATTATTTTTATTATTTGAAATGGACATAAGGTAAATGTTAAAAATGAAGAAGTTATTTAAGCTTGTGTTATTTCTCCAGTTTGAGTACATGCAAATACAAATCTATTATTGAGTATATTATAATGAAGCCATTACACACACCTGTGTACTATTTCGGAAAATAGCTGATTGAGCTGGAATATTAGAAACTTTTATTATTTATTCCATAAGCAGGTGGGGAAAAAAGAATGGAAGTAAATGTTTAGAGAATTTTATTTACTTTTCTTTTTTTGTAAGCCTTATTCTTTCAAATTATTGACATACAATAATCACATGCATCTATGGGATATAGTGTTATGTTTCAATACATGTACGCAAAATGTAATCATCCACTCAGGGTACCTAGCATACCCATCATCTCAACATTTATCATTTCTTATTGATGAGAATATCCAGAATCTTTTTTCTAGTTATTTTGAAATCCATACTACCATCTTGTTAACTATAGTGACCCTACTGTGCACAGAACATCAGAACTTAAAATTTTGTTAACTCATACTTATTTCCTACAAGTATGTCTAGGCATATGACTGTCTTATCTTACCTCATGTGTCTGTTTCCCACTATATGACATTTTCTTAACCGCCACCACCTCATTGGTGTGAGCATTTGTGGCCTGCATTAAGAGGGAAGAAGGAAAATAAAAAGAATTAGTTACATTTCAGTTGGTTTAACTCTCCGACTTGAGACTTTCAAAATAATATTCTCACACTTAAGTATCACCATTCCAAGGTGCTCCAACATTTGATAGGCCAGACAGACCTTTCCACCCCAACTTTAAGGAACAGCTTCTCTTTATACACATACACACACACAAACATACAATCAAACAAGCGAATAATAAGGCTGTTTTCCAGTGTTGGGCGCGGTGGCGCACACCTGTAATCCTAGCACTTGGGAGGCTGAGGCAGGAGGATGGCGAGTTCAAAGCCAGCCTCAGCAATGGGGAGGCACTGAGCGACTCAGTGAGACCCTGTCTCTAATAAAATACAAAAAAAGGGCTGGGGATGTGGCCCATTGGTTGAGTGCCCCTGAGTTCAATCCCTGGTACAAAAAAAAAAAAAAAAAAAAAAAAAGGCTGCTTTCCAAAATGTCTATACTGGCTTCAGTTTGTAGAATGTCCATCAGTGGAGAACCAGTTTAATAAAAAGAGTGTAGTTATATAATGAAAGAATCACTGAAGAATAAGGTGATCTATCTGCAATATGTTAATATAGAAAGATGTAAAAATTGTCATGACAAAATAAATGTACACTATGATCCTATTTTTGCAAAATACTAATAGTGTTATGTGTATAAAAAATTATGGAAGAATGCATATCAAGGGCTGGGGCTGTAGCTCAGTGGTACAATACTTGCCTAGCACATGGGAGACACTGGGATCGATTCTCAGCCCCACATATACATAAAGAAGATAAAGGTCCATGACAACTAAAAAAATACACATATATATATATATAAAGAAAAAGAATGCATATCAAAATGTATCAACAAGGGGGACTGAGGAGATAGCTCAGTTTGTAGAGTGCTTGCCTTGCATGCATAAGGCCCTGGGTTCAATCCCCAGCACTACCAAAAAAAAAAAAAAAAAAAAAAGTATCAACCATAATCTGCAGAGCAGTGCTTTCTGCTACAACTTTCTGTGGTGGTGGAAATGATCTATATCTACATCATCCAATAGAGAGTCACATGTAAAATGTGATTAGTGAGCCGGGCGCGGTGGCACACGCCTGTAATCCCAGCACTTTGGGAGGCTGAGGCAGGAGGATCGTGAGTTCAAAGCCAGCCTCAGCAATGGCGAGGCACTTAGCAACTCAGTGAGACCCTGTTTCTAAATAAAATACAAAAAAGGGCTGGGGATGTGACCCAGTGGTTGAGTGCCCCTGAGTTCAATCCCCGGTACCACAAAAAAAAAAAAAAAAAAAAAAGTGACTAGTGTCCCAAGACTGACTTTCACCTTCAGGATTACTTATGTTTTATAAAGAATGCATTACGGGGGCTGGGGTTGTAGCTCATCAGTAGAGCGCTTGCCTAGCACGTGTGCGGCCTGGGTTTGATCCTCAGCACCACGTAAACATAAATGCATTTGTATTGTGTACAATTAAAGCAAATAAATAAATATTAAAAAAAAGAGAATGCATTACATACACACATTTATGTATTCATATATGTGCGGGTTTTCTATTTGTAAAAGGTGTCTTGTCTCATAATTCTCTGTACTTGTCTTCATCACACTGGAGACACAAGTTCATTTAAAGCACACAAAGAAGCCATAAAAACCTCAACTGATAGTCTTTTCCTCTCAATTTACATAAGAGATTTAAAACTAAATTTCTTAAAATTTTCAGAAAAATAAGCCATTAGAAGATTATCTAATTTGGGCTTTCTTCTAAAAGCAGGGTTCTGCTTCAGGGCCATATCCCTGATGTCAATAAGCTACTTTGCGTGATTTATTATTGTGGACCAATCAAGTTATAGCAGGGGCTCAGAGGTAAAAGACTGGAATTCACAACTGGAAAAAACTCATGATCATCTTCTTTTCTTATTATGTGTTTATATTTTAACTGTCCTCCAGCCATGACTTTTTGCTACTTTTCTTTTTGACCTGTTTATTGAGCATCAGCTAAAACCGAAAAACAACTATGCCCAGGTGGAAAGACCTAAGTATTTGCTCTAGGTGGACTACGGATGATATGTGGGGTCTAACAAAGGAGCACTAGAAACCCTAAACTTTACAGTGCGTTCAACTGAATAAAAAAATGAACTTACTCAGCCCTTTTTTGTTTTTCTTTAACGTTTCTTACTATCTTGTTGTTAATGTTGCTAAATTGTGAATTTATTACATAAATCCAAACAGATATTTTAGCAAGTGATCACTTTCTATTTTCTAAGTATAGAATATACTCTCAGCTGATTGGTTCTGCAAGAGCTGGCATCATTCTGTGTAAAGTTGCAAACACAAAGAATCTACCAGAATTGTAGTATTAGGTACAAAAACATTGGTTGCTAGATTGGCTAGCATGGCTGTGATTCAAGAAAAGTACTAGGCCGGGCATGGTGGCACACACCTGTAATCCCAGCACTTTGGGAGGCTGAAGCAGGAGGATCACGAGTCCAAAGCCAGCCTTAGCAATGGCCAGGCTCTTAGCAACTCAGTGAGACCTTATCTCTAAATAAAATACAAAAAAAAAAAAAGGGGCTGGGGATGGGGCCCAGTGGCCAAGTGCCCCCGAGTTCAATCCCCAGTACCACAAAAAAAAAAAAAAGGAAGAAAGAAAGAAAGAAAGAAAAGTACTAGTTAGCTGTGCTGAGTTCTCCAAGTTCTTCATCATTCATTCATTCAACAAGTACTTACTAGGTATTTGCAATTTGTCAGGCATTGGGCTAAATTCTAGGGATAGAATTGGGAGCAAATGGTGGGCACAGTGGTGCATGCCTGTAATCCCAGCGGCTCGGGAGGCTGAGGTAGGAAGATCACAAGTTCAAAGCCAGCCTCAGCAATGGCGAGGCACTTAGCAACTCAGTGAGACCCTGTCTCTAATAAAATACAAAAAAAAGGGCTGGGGATGTGACCCAGTGGTCGAGTGCCCCTGAGTTCAATCCCTGGCACCCTACCCCCCCAAAAAAAATTTAATATATATATATATATATATATTTTTTTTTTTTTTTTTTAGTTGTTTTTGGACATAATACCTTTTATTTATTTTTATGTGGTGCTGAGGATCGAACCCAGTGCCTTGCACATGCAAGCGCTCTACCACTGAGCCACAACCCCAGCCCCTACCTTTTAATTGTTCCTTAAATTATATATTGAAATATATATGCATGTATTATGCACATTGCCATAGGTATGATATGTTTATAATTAAAAATGGCTTTTTAAAAAAATCTACATGAATAAAGAAGACAGGACTTTGGGTCTTCAATTTTATTTCAAGATCAAAGACTAATGAGGGAGTGTTAGGTAGAAAAGTATCACCCTGTTCAGTCATGGAAAGTCAGTTCATGATGACATACACTTGAACAGGGGCTGAATCTAGGGGACAAAGGAGGAGACGCAATAGTGACGCTCAGCGCAGACACCAGGGGAGGAGGAAAACTCAGCCTGAAGAGTCGGCTAGCACAAAAGGATGAGCTGCACACGCAGTTCCTAAATTCTCATTTGGAAGGAACCTTAGTGATAATCCTACCCAACTAGAAGAACATAAAGGACCACTTAAAAGGAACAGTCAAATACTGCATGATTTTAAGAAGTTATTTGACAATAGCATTGGAAAAGAAATGGGCAATAATCAGTACTTGATTTGTTATTTGCTTTAATAGATGAATACTTTGAAGGAAATATTCATTACTTAGATGAAGCAAACTTCTAAGGTTATCTAGATTAAAGAACTATATTTTATATAATGAATTAATGAATTTCAGGCAAATGAGCTGTGCTAACCTATCAGTTATTTCTCATTTTTATTATCAGGAGACAATCACATTCTTGGACGGTAACTGGGGCCACCCTTGTACCTTTTCAGCTAAAACACGGACACAACATGTTGACATGATTGTCACCAACAAGCCTTTGTCCATTTCTCTGAATAGCTGTCTGTTCATTCATTGATCCATTTGTGACTCTTTTTTATTTATTTATTTTTTTGCTTGGAGTTGGACACAATACTTTTATTTATTTATTTTTATGTGGTGCTGAGGATCAAACCTAATGTCTCACACATGCCAGGTAAGCGCTCTACCACTGAGCCCCAGCCCCAGCACCCATTTCTGACTCTTTACCCACTCACCCACCCACCCATCCATCCAGCCAATGTATATTGAATTCCAATATTTATCTAAAAAAATATTGGTTTCTGTGAAGATAATAATGAACGAAATTGACATAACCCCTGTTCTCATGATGCATATTATTTAGAAGGGACAGATATGAATAAAAATGTTATTCACTATTATAAAATTACACCTGTGATGAACATAATGAAATACAAACACAGTTAGGAGATCATAAGCAGCACGTGCAGAGGTCCTGAGGCAGAAAGAGCATGGCACGCTGAGGAACTGCACAGGGCTCAACTTCAAGCTTCTAACTCGCTTGTGCCACCACTGCCTTGAAGAAGGCCTAGAATTCTGAAACTAGCTATAAATGATGGCAGACATCATTTAATTTGAAAAACCAAGCATATTTTACAAGTAATAGCTGAATTTATGGAGAATACGGAGAATTCCAAGTTTCTTAATCTGATTTTTCTAAATGTTTTAAAATTACTTACAAAATAAACTGCTCCAAAACTTCCATGTCCAATTTCATGCAAACCAATAAAAAGCTCTTCGGGATCATCCTTGTAGAACAGATCAGCAATCTCAGGGTCCTTTGGTACCCCTTTACGCATGATGACCAGTACGGCAAGCGCTTTGCTTTTTGGTATCCCAGTCAGCTGTAGCTCTCATTGACAACTTTTTAAAAAGATCTTCAGTACCTGTAGAAAAATAAGGTTGGCTGTTAAATGATGTCTAGTACTTTTTGGTGGCAATATAAATACAAATTAATATTAAGAAGCATCTTGGGGCTGGGGTTATGGCTCAGCGGTAGAGTGTTTGCCTAGCATGTGCAAGGCCCTGGGATCGATCCTCAGCACCACATAAAGATAAATAAATAAAAGTAAACGTATTGTGTCCAACTACCTAAAAAATAAATATTAAAAAAAGAGAAGCATCTTATTCCCTAACATGCATGCATGAGGCTCTGGGATCAATCCCAGCAAAAAAGACAGACAGGTACACACACACACACACACACACACACACACACACACACACACATATACACACAAACATCTTGATCTTATAACTCAATAAATAGACAAGTAACCCAAATGAAAAATGGGCCAAGGATCTGAATAGAGAATTCTGCAGGAGACACACAGGTGTCTGTCAACACATGTAAAGATGTTTACCATCATTACTTATTAGGGAAATGAAAATTAAAACCACGATGACATACCATGACATACCATGTCGCACTCACTAGGAGAGCTGTAATAAAAAAAGTCAGATAAGTATTGGTGAGACATGGAGCAATCAGAACTCTCCAGCACTGCAGGATGGAAGTAAGATGGCACAGTCATTAGGAAGAACTTAAAACACTGAGTCACCATTTGAGCCAGAAATTCCACTCCTAGGTATATGCCCAAGACAAATGCAAACATGTCCACATAAAAACGTGCACACAAATGCTCATACCACCAATATTATTCATAATAGCCAGAAAGTGGGAACAGCTCAAATTTTCATTAACTGGTGAATGAATACACAAAATATGGTAGCTCCATATAGAGTGGAATATTATCCAGCCGTGAAAAGGATGAACTATTGGGCTGGGGTTGGGGCTCAGTGGTGGAGTCATCATCTCACGTGTGGAAGTCACTGGGTTCAAGCCTCAGTGCCACATAAAAATAAAATAAAGGTACTGTGTCCATCTACAACAAAAAATATATATTTAAAAAAAGGATGAAATATTGATATATGCTATAACATAAATGAACCTTATAAGCATCATGCAAAAAGGCAGTCATAAGAGACATACATATTGTATGACTCCATTAATACATATTTTAAAAGTTTCCAGAAGAGGCTAATCTACAAAGACACAAAATAGATTAGTGGTGATCTAGGAATGGGGGTTTGAAAAATGGCAACTAAAGGGTATGGACTTTATTTTTAGGGATTTACAAAGTCCTCAAATTGCGGCAATGATTGCATAACTGTGATTGCATTAAAACCGTTCAATTGCCGGGTGCGGTGGCACACATCTGTAATCCCAGCAGCTCGGGAGGCTGAGGCATGAGGATGGCGAGTTCAAAGCCAGCCTCAGCAATGGCGAGGCACTTAACAACTCAGTGAGGCTGGGGACACCCTTTATTTATTTCTCTAAATAAAATACAAAATAAGGCTGGGGATGTGGCTCAGTGGTCGAGTGGCCCTGAGTTCAATCCTTTGTACCCAGAAAAATACCAAACCAAACCAAACCAAACAAACAAACAAACAAAAACATCATTCAATTGTACATCTTAAATGGGTGAACTGTATAGTATACAAATTCTATCTTAATAAAGATGTTACAAAAAGCAGTTTGGTGAAATTAATATTTTAATAATAATAACAGCTGACATTTATTAAGTACTATGTAGTCAGACAACACTGAAAAGCTTACATATATTATCTCCTTTAATCTTCACAACACCTTTATAAGGTAATGTCTTTATCTTACTTTTATAGAACAAACTAAGACTTTAAGAAGCGAAACTACTTCCTCCTGGTCAGAGCACTGTGATCTGAATCTAGCAAAGCACATGCTCTTGAGTGACTTATGATATCTTCCTACAGCAGTATGATTGACTAAACAACTCTTTATTAACCACTAGAAGAAACGCCAAGAAATGTGGAGACTGCTAAATGTCCACGTCAAGAAGCAAGTCACTCCACTGCTTTATAAAGTGCTCTGAGTTTGTTTTCATAAACAGTCACACATTTATTTGTTGTAGATCCCTTACTTTCTCTTTATTTTTTGAAAAACACTGAGATGTGAGTTTTCCATTATACTTTTCATTGTAAACAACCTCTCCCTCCCACATACAGATAACCATTTATTTCAACATCTGAACCTATCCACAGCAAGTTTGTGTTTCTTTCCTGACCCATTCGCTAACTAAGCCGCAAATCCGGCTACTGGCCAATAAAACTATTTTTTTTTAAAACATGAGTCAATGGGCTTCACTCTAGAAGAGAAAAAGGTCGTTAATTAAAGAAGCAAAACTGACAGTGCCGAGAGGTATTTTTCTCTTGTAGCATAGCAACCTTAGGTGACAATGTACATTACTTCATATGTTATTAGCAGGTGTAGGCCAAAAGCCTTCTGTCCAGCCACCTAGTCAACTTACTCTTTCATTCAATAAGGACTTCCTGAGAGCTTGCTATCTGCCAGACAGCTGACTGGGTTGGGTTTGGAAAAGAGTGGGATGAGGTCCCTTTTCTTACGGGCTTAGTATCAAATGTGGTAACAGACATTAAAATAACATAAAAATAGTTATAATAGATTGACATTATGAGGAAAAAGCAAATGTTTTTTTAATGTAAGAATACAACAGGCTAACCCAGCCTTTCCTTTACTCAGAACTGGAAAAGCCTGCCTTTTGGGGGAAAATAAATGCAGTGCATTCAATGGGGAGGGATGGGAGAGCTGGAAGGAGAGAGCATGAAGTTGGTGTGAAGCCAAGATAGATCACAAAAGGCCTTTGAAACCATATGAAGAAATTTGGACTTTATCCTGAGGGTGACAGGGTGCCACTGAAGGCTTTAAATAGGAACAAGGATTCCCCCGGCCAACTCTGCACCTGTCACCCTGGCCAGTTGGCCAGCCAATCCCTACACAACAAGAATCAAGCATAAAGTCACGACATCAACCCTGTTGGAAAAGAAACTTAAATCTGTACAGCCCCAAATGAAAACTCCAAAAGTGTTCTTGTGTTCATTGTTTGAGAATAGAAGAGAGAAACAATGGATTAAATCAATGATGGGCCTTTTTGGAGACTATACACAAAAGGCAAATTATGAGATTGCCTTTAAGAAAAACAGAAAGAGCTATGAACTAAATTTATAAGAACTAAATTTTTTTTCAATCACTGAAGTTGAAGTGCATTTTAAACTTCTGAATATTAAGTCCTGTGGACAATCATTTGGGGGAAAAACAGATTAGTATGTCATACTGTAAAATGATTTAAAAAAATTTTTTTTAGTTGTAGATGGATACAATATTTTTATTTATCTATTTTTTTAATGTGGTATTGAGGATTGAACCTAGTGCCTCACACTTGCAAGGCAAGCACTCTACCACAGAGCTACAGCCCCAGCCCTATAAAATGATTTTTTAATAAACAAACACCTGGCGGGGCGCGGTGGCACATGCCTGTAATCCTAGCACTTGGGAGGCTGAGGCAGGAGGATCGCGAGTTCAAAGCCAGCCTCAGCAATGGCGAGGCACCTAGCAACTCAGTGAGACCCTGTCTCTAATAAAATACAAAAAAGGGCTGGGTTGGGAGGCTGAGGCAGGAGGATCACGAGTTCAAAGCCAGCCTCAGCAATGGCGAGGCACTTAGCAACTCAGTGAGACCCTGTCTCTAAATAAAATACAAAAAAAAAAAAAAAAAAAAAAGGGCTGGGGATGTGGCCCAGTGGTACGAGTGCCCCTTAGTTCAATCCCCGGTACCAAAAAAAAAAAAAAAAAAAAAAGAAATAAACATCTAAATGTGAAAAACAGAACATCAAAAACTTCTAGAACAAATTACAAGTGAATTTCTAATTACTAAGCAACGTACCAGTGGCAAAAACCGTAAACTAAAATCAATAAGTGTGACTATAATAACTTCTTTTAAAAAAACGATAACAAAGGGACTTCTGCTTCTGGCCAAGATGGAATAATGGGGACCGGATTTATCATCTGGCACAAGAATCATCTAAAACACTGGATAAAACATATGCATGATGATATTTCAAGACAATGGCCATTAGGCAAAGAAGGACAGTGATCTCTGAGGTGAGAAGCCGGCGATGACAGACACGACTGTCTCAGCCTCATGCCCTCCGAGAGTCTTCAGGCCATGCCAGAGAAAGAAGGAATCCAGGTGGAGCCTGGGGGACTCCCTGAGTTGAAGAGACAGATGAAGGCCCAGGGTGAGCGAGGAAGCTAGAGTTTGCAGAAGACAGCAGCACAGAAAGAGAGGACGGAGCTATACAGAAGGTTCCCCCCAGGTCTTCAGCTGAGCACTGATTAGAGCATGCCAGGAAAGTACCCTAGTCCAGGAAAATGCCAACTGAAAGGGGGAAGGGGAAGCAGTACCTACAGCTCACAAAGTCCTGTGGACCGTACTTATTTCTACTAGTGAGGACATGAAATCTCCTAAGTTGATGGGGCATTCTTTACTCAGAATCTGTGTTTGCCTTTGTAGTAGGGAATGATTCACCTTAGACTTAATGCTGCTGCTGTGTGATGTCAAACAGATTTTAAAAGCAAAACCTAAAGGGACCAAATGACTTCCAAATAACTATATCCCAGAGTAAATCTCAAAACATTTAAAGAAATTAAAAAATATCCAGTACCCAAAAAGGTGAAATTCATAATGTTTAACATTAAAAAAAAAAAAATTACCAGGCAATGCCAGGTGTGATGACAAAGGCCTGTAATCTCAGTAACTTGGGAGTCTAAGGTGGAAGGTTTGCTTGTTGGGAGGCCAGCCTCAGCAACTTGGCAATTGAATGAGACCCTATCTCAGAATAAAAAACATAAGTAGGAAAATATGCCTCATAATGACGAGAAAAATAATTGAAGCCAATGCGAGGACATTAAAATATTTATTATAACTATATTCTATATCTGTAAAAAGTTAGAGGAAATATTAAACATGTAAAATAAAGATATGTAAGACATAAAGAGAGTCAAATCTCTAGAGGCAAAAGCTACAATAAAATATTTGAGAAGAAAAATATATTGCATGGAATGAATAGCAGATGAGACTTGGCAGAAAAAAAGGTTACTGAACTTGAAGACCTAATAATAGAAACTATCCAAATTGACATATATGGAGAAAAGTATTAACAAAACAAAGAAAAACAAATCAGGGCATCAGTGACCTGTGGGACCACCTGTAAGCAGCCTAGTATATGTCTCATTGGAGTCTCCGAAGGAGAGGACAGAGATGTCAGGACGGAAAAAAAAAAAAAAAAAAAAAAAAAAAAATCTACCTACCTGCCTACCTACCTGTCTATCTACCTACCTACTGGGGATTGAACAAAGGGGTGCTTAATCACTGAGCCACATCCCCAATCCTTTTTATTTTTTATTTTGAGATAGGGTCTCATTAAATTGCTGAGGCTAGTTTTGAACTTGTGATCCTCCTGCTTCAGCCTCCCAAGCTGCTGGGATTGCAGGCGTGAGCCACCACACCCAGGAGAAAAATTATTTGAAGAAAAAGCAATGGAAATTTTTATAGATCTGATGATCATAAACCCCCCAAATCTACCATGTTTATGAAACTCAAGCACAAGAAACATGAAGAAAATCACACCAAGACACATCATAATAAATTGTTCAGAACTTGTGATAAAGTCATAAAAGTAGGCCAGAGGGAAAAAAAGACATTATGGATAGAGGAACAAGGGCAACAATGATGGTAGTGTTATAAATATTACAAGTGAAAAGAATGTAGAACAACATTTTTAAAGTGTTGGAATTAAAAAAAAAAAAAAAAAGTGCCTAACTAGAATTCTATACCCACCGAAAATATCTTTGGAAAAAAAAAAAAAAAGAAGTCAGAATAAAGACTTTAGGACATACAAACGTTGAAAGAATTCATGACCTGAAAGCATGAACTACAGGAAAAGTTGAAAGAAGTCCTTTGGACAGAAGGAAAACCATACTAGATAGAAATATGGATCTAAGTCGGGCGCGGTGGCGCATGCCTGTAATCCCAGCACTTAGGAGGCTGAGGCAGGAGGATCAAGAGTTCAAAGCCAGCCTCAGCAATGGTGAGGCACTTAGCAACTCAGTGAGACTTTGTTTCTAATAAAATACAAAAAAGGGCTGGGGATGTGGCCCAGTGGTTGAGTGCCCCTGAGTTCAATCCCTGGTACCAAAAAAAAAAAAAAAAAAAGAAAAAGAAATATAGATCTACACAAAAGAATGAAAGCAACAAAAGTGGTAAATATTTGCTTAAGTATATCAGATTTTTCCATTATTTAAGTTTATTTATAATACAATTGAGTATTTAAACAAAAATAACAACAGTGTGAAGTTTAGGACATATGTAGAAGTAACCACGCTAGCACAAAATCTGGAGGAGAGAAATTGCAACATAGTGTTGTGAAATTGTTATACGATAGTGAAATGGCATAATATCAGTTGGTTGTATAAATATGCACATATGTATTTATATATGCATATGTTTTTACATATAGTATACACACTTTAAAAAGACACAAAGAAGCCAAAAGTAAAAGGACAGAAAAAGATACAACACTAATCAAAGAAAAGTGGGACTAGCTGATGTTAGTATTAGATAAAGTAGATTTCAAAGCATATTACTATTGATAATGAAGGTAATTCCATAATGATAAATGGATTGATTCATCAAGAGGACATAACAATCAAGTGTGGTGGCACACACCTATAATCCCAGTGACTCAGGAGACCAAGGCAAGAGAATCGCAAGTTTGAGGCCAGCCTCAGCAACTTAGTGAGACCGTCATAAAATAAAAAATAAAAAGGGCCCAGGGGAGTAGCTTATTGTTAAAGCACCTCTGGGTTCAATCCCCAGTCCCCCCACCTCCCTAAAAGAGGACATAACAATATTAAATGTTTGTGTACCTAAGGGCTTTAAAATATGTGATTAAAAACTGTTTTAACTGCACGAAGAAATAGACAAATTCATAATTACAGTTGGAGATTTCAATATCCTGCTTTCAGTAATTGATAGAAGTAGACAGAAAATTAGTAAGGATATAGAAGACTGAAACAAACCTATCAGCCATTTTGATTACCTGATATGTATAACTGGGCATGCCACCCAACGATATCAGAATACATATTCTTTTCAAAGCCATACAGAAAATTTACCAAGGAATGGCAAATTCTGGGCCACAAAATAATACTTAATAATTTATAAGAATTTAAGACATATTAATATATTCTGTGAATATCGCAGATTTTAGATTAGAAATCAATAGGTAAATAAGCCGGGCACGGTGGCGCACACCTGTAATCCCAGCACTTGGAAGGCTGAAGAAGGAGGATTGCAAGTTCAAAGCCAGCCTCAGCAATGGCTAGGCACTTAGCAACTCAGTGAGACCCTGTCTCTAATAAAAGACAAAAAAGGGCTGGGGATGTGGCCCAATGGTTGAGTACCCCTGAGTTCAATCCCTGGTGCCAAAAAAAGAGAAAAAAATTAATAGGTAAATATCTGAAAGGTAAATATCTGAAAAATCCCAAGTATATCAAAATTAATAACAATTTAAAATAAGCCATGAGTCTAAGAACAAAGCAAAACAGAAATCAGGATATACTTTGATCTAAATGAAAATGCAAGTAATTGTATCAAAATTTGTATGATGCTGGCTGGGGATATAGCTCGGTTGGCAGAGTGCTTGTCTCACATGTACAAGGCCTTGGGTTCAATTCCCAGCACCCTCCACCCCCTCCCACCCCCCCAAAAAATGTATGATGCTGATAAAGCAGAACGTAAGAGGGAAGTCTATAGCACTAAACTCTGGTCTTCGAAAATAATAAAGGGGGGCTGGGGTGCTGGCTCAGCAGTAGAGTGCTTGCCTAGCACGTGCGCAGCCCAGGTTTGATCCTCAGCACCACGTAAACATAAATGCATTGCATTGTGTATGACTAAAGCAAATAAATAAATATTAAAAAAAGAAAATAATGAAGGTCTCAAATGAATGACTTCAGCTGGCATTATTTTTAAAAAATCTAGAGAAAAAGAACAAACTAAACAAAGCAGAGAAAGAAAATAATAAAGATTAAGGCAGAAATCAATGAAATAAAAAATACAAAAGGGAAAAAAATTAAGGAAAGCAAAGCTGATTGAGAAAAAGAATCATATTTATAAATCTCTTACCAGACTCATCAGATAAAAAAGTTAGAAAGCCGGGCGCGGTGGCGCACGCCTGTAATCCCAGCACTTTGGGAGGCTGAGGCAGGAGGATCGCGAGTTCAAAGCCAGCCTCAGCAGTGGCGAGGCAATTAGCAACTCAGTGAGACCCTGTCTCTAAATAAAATACAAAAAAGGGCTGGGGATGTGGCCCAGTGGTCGAGTGCCCCTGAGTTCAATCCCCGGTACCACACACACACACACACACACACACACACAAAAAGTAAGAAAATGCAAACTACCAATATCAGGAGGGAGAGAGGTGACGTTGGTGCAGATTCCAGAGATAGTAGCAGGGTAATCAGGGACTACCATGAGCAATGCCATGCAAATAAGTCCAACAACTTAGATGAAATGGACAAATATAAAAGAGGGTGGGGGGTCAGACAGACAGACACAAACTTCCACAGTTTACTCAGCAGAAATAGAAAATCTGCTTGATCCTGTATCTATTAAAGTAATTGAATTTGTTTAAAATCTTCCCACAAAGAAAACTCCAGGCTCAGGTGTTTCATCTGTGATTCTACCAAAATCTAATGGAGAAACCAATTCTACGCGACTCTCCCCGAAAACAGAAAAAGAGAAATAGCTCCTAGGATTCATTCTGTGAGGGCTGTGTTACCTTGACATGAAAAACAAAAGCACAATTCATAAAAGGAACATTGATAAACTAGACTTCATCAAAATTAAAAATGTCTGTTTTTTGAAAGATGCTTAATGAAAAGACAAGCAACATACTGGGAGAAAAAATTTTGCAAAATATATCTCATGATGGGCTTAAAAACATAAAGAAACTTCAAAACTCAATAGTAAGAAAATAGCCCATTTTAAACTGGGCAAAATATTTGAATAAGCACTTCACCAAGGAAGATAAGTGAATGGCAAGAGAAAGGTGCTTAGCATCACTACTCCTTAGGAGATGCAAATTAAAACTACAATGAGATACTACTACATACCTATTAGAATGGCTAATATATATATACACACACATGTGTATATATATTTTGGTATTGGGGATTGAACTCAGGGGCACTCGACCACTGGACCACACCCCCAGCCTTTTTTTGTACTTTATTAGAGACAGGGTCTCACTGAGTTGCTAAGTGCCTCGCCATTGCTGAGGCTGGCTTTGAACTCGAGATCCTCTTGCCTCAGCCTCCCAAGTGCTAGGATTACAGGCGTGCACCACCACGCCTGGCTAGAATGGCTAATATTAAAAGAACTGACCATACCAGGCGTTGGCAGGGATGTGAAGCAACTGGATCTCTCACACACTGCCAGCAGGAATATAAAACGGTACAAACACTTCAGAGAAACGGTTCGCTAGTATCTTAAAAAGTTAAGCATACACCTACCATATGATGTAGCCCTTCCACTTTTAGGTATTTACCCAAGAAAAATAAGAGCATATATCTTTATAAAGCCCTGTACATAAATGTTCACAGCAGCATTATTTTTAATGCTGAAACTGGAAACAGCCCAAACATCCATCAACAAATGAATATATTAACAATCTATGGTATACACAGACGATGGAATGTAACTCAGCAATAAAATGAACTATTAATACATGCTACAACATGGGTGAATCTCAAAATAGTTATGCTGAGTGAAAGAAGTCACACTAAAACAAGTATGTACTTTATGATCTCATTTATATGAAATACTAGGAAATACTATAGTGACAGAAAGCACATCTGTGATTGCCTGGGGACAGGGTGGGTTTGAGAAGAGCTAAGAAAGAGGGATTAAAAAGGGACAAGAAGAAGCTTGAGTGATGAATGCGTTTATTATCTTCATGCTGGTGATACTTTCATATAGAAATATATGTGTGTGTGTGTATATATGCAAATAAAGTGGAAGAAATTCCTGCAAACTATGTGCCAGTTAAAAGTTATTCTTCTGGGGCTGGGATTGTGGCTCAGCGGTAGAGTGCTCGCCTAACATGTGCGCGGCCTGGGTTCGATCCTCAGCACCACATAAAGAATAAACACACTGTGTACAACTAAAATAAATAAATAAATAAATAAATTTTTTAAAAAAAAGTTATTCTTCACACGAGAGAGGTGAGCACATACATACACATCAACAAACTCAAGAGAATTAAACAAAAAATTAAAAAAAGAATAGCTGTGGTCACTAATGACATGGACTACATGTAACTTCACTAGTAATCAAATAAATAAAAGTTAAAATATTGACACATTATTTCACCTACCAAATTGGCAAAATAATAGAAAAAAAAGATAGATGTTTTGGCAGGAACATAAGGAAATAGTGACTTTAACACATTGCTGAAAGCGTAGAATGGGCGACTCCTTCGGCTCAGTAGTGCCCTTTTGGGAATTCATACAAGGCAGTTTTTTGTTGTTGTTGTTGTTTATTTTGTTTTGGCAAAGAGGTGGGGCGTAAGCAGGTGGCGCACAGAAAGGCTGTGACAGTGAGATGGGACATGTAGCTTCTTTAACCTGGATTTCTTAGCAGCTTGCATTTTCTCTGAAGTATTAGGGTTTCTAGTAAATTTTTAATTCTTTTTCACTTATCTGTATTAAAAATTTTTTTGAAAGCCCTATTACTTCTGTAATTAGAGGAAAAGTGAAATGAAACTGCTATGTTTTGAATGTCCCTCAAAGACCCGTGAGTCAAAAGCTTGTTCCCCATCATGGTACTACTCGGGGTGGGGGGGACCTTTAAGAGGTGGGGCCTAGTGGGAGGTCTTTAACTCACTGGGGGCATGCCCTTGAAGGGGACTATGGGACCACACCCCTCTTCCCCATTCACCTCTAGCTTCCTGGTGATGAAGTAAGTAGGTCTGCACACCAGGAGCTTGAGCCACGATGTGCTGCCTTGCCAAGCACCCAGAGCAAGGAGGCTAGGAGAGCATGGACTGAAGCCTCCATAACTGTGAGACAAAAGAAACCTTTTCTCTCTCTCTCTCTTTTTTTAAAAATCATTTATTTGTTTTAGTTGTACACAATGCCTTTATTCTTATGTGGTGCTGAGGATCAAACCCAGGCTGTGCACGGGCTAGGCGAGTGCTCTACCACTGAGCCACAACCCCAGCCCAACCTTTTCTCTTTATAAGTGGATCATTTGAAGTATTTAACTATAGTGATGAAAAGCTGACAAATATAGAAACCATTTATATAAAACAATATCAATAAAAAATGGATACACACACCTATTTCTAGAAAACATTTCTTGATAACAGGAATCAAGAAACTTTAACTAAGACCATTTCTTTTAACTAAGTAATTTCCCATTTTGTAAGTTGTGACTGAAAATGATGAGAATTGATATGGAAATAATTTGAAACAAAGATTGTTATAAAAGAACAGTTAATCTCAATTTATATTTTTACTTCACCTCACATTTTTCTTATGAAGATAATAAAAAAAAAATTCATCAAAGAAAAGCCAGAAAATACAATCCACTCCCAGTTTTTAGGAGAAAGTGAAGTCACAAATCTATGGACAGTACCTTTTTGTATGTGGCACAAAATGCACTGTTTTGCTCAGAATCATGTTAGCAGCAATCTTCTTTGTTCTCTTTTATAACTTTAGTATTTTCTACTTATGATGTACCTATAAGGAAAAAAAAAAAGAATAAATATATATGATTATAGGAACAAAGTAAAGAATCAAGAATCAAGGTGGAGGCTGGGGTTGTAGCTTGGTGGTAGAGCGCTCGCCTTGTATATGTGAGACATTGGGTTCAATGCTCAGCACCACATAAAAATAAACAAAATAAAGATATGTGTCCATCTACAACTAAAGAAATATTTTAAAATAAAACAAAACAAAGAAATAATTGAGGTGGCATGTAGGCACATGTCTATAGGCCCAGCTACTTGGGAGGCTGAGGCAGGTGAATCTCGTGAGCCCAGGTTTGAGGTCAGTCTGGACAGCACTGAGAGGCCCTCCCTCTCTCTTTTTTTCAATTTTTTTTTTTTTTTAGTTGTTGATAGACCTTTATTTTATCCATTTATTTATATGTGGTGCTGAGAATAGAACCCAGTGCCTCACACATGTCAGGCAAGCGCTCTACCACTGAGCCACAATCCCAGCCCGAGGCCCCATCTCTTAAAAAAAAAAAAGAGGAGGAGGAGGAGGAGGAAGAAAAAGAAGGAAGAAGCTGCAATAATTGCAAATATGGTAGTTTAAAATATTTACAAATGCAATGTTACAAAGTTAAAATCTTCATCCGTGGGTGACAAATGTAAAAGCTATGACTTTTACAACAAAGACACAGGATACTCTTTCCCAGGTAGTACTTAGGAAACAAATGTGTCAGTAGATTATAGAATATATACTGAGGCTTCCACTCCTTTATCTGCATCCAGGGTAACTCAATAAAAGCTAACAGTAGCCAGCACTAATATGACAGCACACGGCAACGCTGCTGATGCTCTG
The DNA here is from genome assembly GCA_025594165.1 of Tamias sibiricus. Classification (NCBI taxonomy): domain Eukaryota; kingdom Metazoa; phylum Chordata; class Mammalia; order Rodentia; family Sciuridae; genus Tamias; species Tamias sibiricus. Next base: position 14,446,887 of record CM046664.1, read on the forward strand.
TCAGTAAAGCTAATGTTTTCAATTGCTTCTCTACTAGGCATGATGACGTGCAGGGATTCATCTACCTTCCCATTTTGGGAGTAATGATTATTTCTCAATTGTCTATTATAGAAGCACACGACCAATGTAGAAAAATCTAATTATACAAACACACACTCATGTGCTGATCATGTGTATACATTCATATATACTATTTTTTTAAAAACCCTTAACGTGGCTGGGGTTGTGGCTCAGCAGTAGAGCCCTCGCCTAGCACGTGCATAGCCTGGGTTCATCCTCAGTACCACATAAAAATAAAGGCACTGTGTACAACTAAAGCAAATATTTAAAAACAAACAACAACAACAACAAAAAAAAACCCCTTAACAATGGGCATACCTGTCTCCATGTGGATATTTACTTTTTCATGCCATCATTTCTTTCACTATACAGCTGAGCTCTACGTATAATTTTATAATCTACCTCTGAAACCCAATTCGGTATTATGAGCATGTTGCCATATCACCCAACACTCTTCACAAAGATCATTCAATGACTTCTCAATGGAAGAGTCACAATTCATTCACAACTGTTTCTCCACAACTGGAAACCAGGGCTGTAGTCAATCCTTTGTTCTGTTATTACATCATTTAATAAAGTGTTTTGAAGATCTTTGTGTATATTACTTATCTGTGTTGGGGGGGGGGGGCTTTGGGGTATATACTTGTATCTGGAGCTTGGAGAGGCGTCTCTCTGCTTCCTGATCACCATGTGAGCTGTTTCCCTCTGCCACACTCTTCCACCATGATGCCCTAAGGAATGGAGCCTGCTGTCTATGGATTGAGACGTCTAAAACTGTGAGCCCCAAAATAACCTTTCCTCCTCTACAATTGTTCTGATTTGGTCTTTCAGTCATAGCAGTGAAAAAAACTGACTAAAACACTAATAAATTGTTGGAATGTTTACATGTATACCTTCCTCTTCTAGTCTGACGATACCTTCAATGAATTAAAATGTTCCTTATGACCCCATACAACACTAGATACTAAGTTTCTATGAAAATAGTTTTGAATTAGGCATATGTCACCATCCTCATGCCTCGTTTCAAATGCAAGAGATGTTCGCTCCTAGAAAATAGCTTTCTCATGCTATGGCCACGTATGCTCACTATTTACCTTCTCTTTAAATGCTTACTCATTTTTACACAATTTTTTAAAAAATGCATCCTCTCTGCATCTTTGGCTGCACATCTCAATAAATCTCTTAAAATGAACTCCTGTGGATTTCTAGGAATTCAACTTCTCCATTTTAAAACATTTTCTTATTTTTAGACCACTGTCTTGCTAGGGGGATAAAGCTTGTCTTCTTTTTTCTAAAATTATTTTTTATTCTAAGATGATATAAATGACAGCAGAATGCATTACATTTCATATTACACATATAGAGCACTTTTTTTTTTTACAAATCTCTGAAACAAATCAGTGAGGTGAACAGAGAGCCTATTAATTGGGAACAAATTTTCACCACATGCACGTCAGATAGAGCACTAATCTCTAGAATATATAAAGAACTCAAAAATCATAACACCAAAAAAAAAATAACCCAATCAATAAATGGGCCAAGGAACTGAACAGACACTTCTCAGAAGAAGATATACAATCAATCAATAAATACATGAAAAAATGCTCAACCTCTCTGGCAATTAGAGAAATGCAAATCAAAACCACTCTGAGATTTCATCTCACACCAGTCAGAATGGCAGCTATTAAGAACACAAACAACAATAAATGTTGGAGAGGATGTGGAGAAAAAGGCACACTCATACATTGTTGGTGGGACTGCAAAATGGTGCAGCCAATATGGAAAGCAGTATGGAGATACCTTGGAAAGCTTGTCTTCTTGAGGTTCATGCATTAAACCTAAATGGGGCTTTCAGTTTCCTTCCATTTCACCACCCTCCTTCTTACTCCATAAATGTCTCCGGCATCCCAAGAAACTCCCATGAACTATCTCTGCTAAGTTCCTTTTTTTCTCTCTGATCCCTAAATGGTGTGTTCCTCCAAGGACGGGCCAAGTTCTCTGTGTAAATACAAGCTGCTATCTTCACTTCCATCCATTTAATGGTATCGAATAACACCATGTCACTGGCGATCCGACCTCTATTCTAAGCCTCAGTCCCATGTTTTGAAACATCTATTTGTCTTCTCCCCTAAATGGCTCACGAATTCCTCACATTAACTTAGACTCTTTCTTTTCCCTTGTCCCTTACATTCAATTAATCCTCAATTCTGCTTCAAATATTTCTTCCCACACGTTTTTAACTTTCCATTTCTGTGGCATTAGTTTTCTCTCCTTGGCTTTCTGCTCTTTCAGCCTCGATTCTATCTTTTCTGGAATTCATCTTAAAAACATTATTACCTTAATCGTCTTCCTAAAGCACACAATTCAGGCAATATCACATTTCTGCTCAAAATCCTTCAAAGTACAAAGAATGCAGAATCCTTCCTACAGTATAAAGAATAACTTTTACCTCACTAACATTCAAAGCTGGCTTCAAACTACTACTCTAACCTAAATTCTAAAACTCAATAAGTAGGGAAAAAATGAATTACTCTTCCACCACACGCCCATACACACTTTTCATTTTATACTTGATCTTGTTGGGCTGGTTCTCCTGGCTTTGCTGTCCCAATACCACTCACTCTCATGGTCCAGCTAAATGTCATCTTTTTCTATAAAACTATCATTTTCTCTATCCTTGTTTCCTTCAGTTTTAAATACACAGGTATCAATGTTCTGATGGATGTTAAGTACTTCTGTCAGAATAGGGTAATCTCTAAATCTGTGTTTGGATCTATCCTTGTATCTTCAAGTTATCTTTTTAAAAAACCTCTACTTTTGCTGGGCGCGGTGGCGCACACCTGTAATCCCAGCACTTGGGAGGCTGAGGCAGGAGGATCACGAATTCAAAGCCAGCCTCAGCAATGGTGAGGCACTTAGCAACTCAGTGAGACCCTGTCTCTAATAAAATACAAAAAAGGGCTGGTGATGTGGCCCAGTGGTCGAGTGCCCCTGAGCTCAATCCCTGGTACCAAACAAAACAAAACAAAACAAAGAAATACAAAAAACCTCTACTTTTGTGATTTTTTTTTTTTGGTACCTAGGATTGAACTCAGCGGCACTAGACCACTGAGCCACATCCCCAGCCCTTTTTTTGTATTTTATTAGAGACTGAGTTGCTAAGTCTTGGGCCATTGGGCCATATTTTTCTCACTGAGTTGTTAAGTCCCTCCATTGCTGAGGCTGGCTTTGAACTCGCGATCCTCCTGCCTCAGCCTCCCAAGTGCTGGGATTACAGGCAAGCGCGCCACTGCGGCCAGCTTGCTTTCATGAGATATAATTCAAATATATAATCTATCCACTGAAAGTGAACAACATTACCAACTAACCAAACAAAAACCCCTGTTACCCAACTTAATGGAGAATATCATGCTAAGTGAAGTAAGCCAATCCCCCAAAACCAAAGGCCAAATGTTTCCTCTGATGAGTGGATACTGAACCATAATGGGGGTGGTGGTACCCAAAACCAAACAAAAACCCCTGTACCCAACTTACATTACCAACTAACCAAACAAAAACCCTTGTACCCTTTAGCCATCACCTTCCTGACCTCCAGCCTAAGCAAACACTAATCTGTTTTCTGTCTCTGTAAGCCCTCCCTGCTCTGTGTGTTTCATAAGAACAGAATCGTACGAGGTGGTCGTTGATGGCTGGCTCCTTTCACTTGGCGTGATGTTCTCAACATTCAGCAGTATACCACCTGGCTCAGTGTTTCACTGCAGTTATTGCTGAATTATATTCCATTATATGAAGAGAGTATATTTTTCTTACCTATTCATCAGTTGATGGACATCTGGACTCTTTCCACTATGTGATTATTATGGATAGTGCTGACGTAATCATTTGTGTACAAGTATTTATGTGGACATGTTTTCATTTCTCTGCAGCATATATACACCTACAAGTGACCCTGCCGGGCCCTATGGCATCTTTATATAGCATATACTCCATAAAAATCTGTTGAAATCGCCTTCTCTTTCCATTCCACTCTTGGAATTAAAAAGGATAATTTGAAGTCTTCTTCCTCCCAAAACATGAATAAGATATATTTTTCCTTCCAAGAAGACAGCATTTTAAGAATTAACTAAGCTGGGCGTGGTGGCGCACACCTGTAATCCCAGCACTTGGGAGGCTGAGGCAGGAGGATCGCGAGTTCAAAGCCAGCCTCAGCAATGGTGAGGCACTTAGCAACTCAGTGAGACCCTGTCTCCAATAAAATGCAAAAAAGGGCTGGGGATGTGGCCCAGTGGTCAAGTGCCCCTGAGTTCAATCCCCGGTACCAAAAAAAAAAAAAAAAAATTAAAAAAAAAAAAAAAAAAAAAAAAGAATTAACTAAAATGATATGCACAGAATCATTTTTCTCCTCTTGCTTGACCTCTTAAAACATCAAGGGTTACATTTACAGTGATGATTGAGAACTGTGCCAAGAATGTAGATTTTCAGGTCTTGGGCCATTGGGCCAATGAGACAATCCAGGTGGCTTAGGGTAGATTTCATCAGAGGCAAGCAACTAAAACAGTGTTCTTCACTGATTATCTTAAGAAATGAAAACTTGTCAACAATGGTAATCAAATAAATTATTTTTCACAGATATTATAACAATTTGAGAGAGAACACTCAGTAGAGAGTAGAAATATACATTTTTTTCATGATTTCCCCTTTCCCAGAGGCTTTCGAGAAAGATGACTCACAGAGGATCTTAGCTGCCTTTCAAATGTTTCAATAACACCTCTTTCTTCAACAATAAACCAGGAGCAAACTAATTTGAGCACTCCAGAATATTTTAGCATTTAAATGGGAATAAGTATTAGAATGTTTCATATTGGAAAAATATTTTAAAGATTAGCCATTTCAACTTTTTTTTTTTTTTACTTTTTAAATTTTAAATTTGTTTATTTATTCTAATTTGTCATACATGAGAGCAGAATACATTGATTCATAGTACACATATAGAGCACAATTTTTCATGCCTCTGGTTGTACACAAAGTAGATTCACACCATTCGTGTCTTCATACATGTACGTAGGGTAATGATGTCCATCTATTCCACCATCTTTCCTACCCCGTGACCCCTCCCTTTCCCTCTCTCTCTTTTGCCCTATCCAAAGTTCCTCCATTCCTCCCATGCTCCCCCCCCACCCACCCCCATTATGGTTCAGTATCCACACATCAGAGGAAACATTCGGCCTTTGGTTTTGGGGGATTGGCTTACTTCACTTAGCATGATATTCTCCAACTCCATCCATTTACCTGCAAATGCCATGATTTTATTCTATTTTAATGCTGAGTAATATTCCATTGTGTATATATACCACACTTTCTTTATCCATTCATCTATTGAAGGGCATCTAGGTTGGTTCCACAATTTACCTATTGTGAATTTTGCTGCTATAAACACTGATGTGGCTATGTCCCTGTAGTATGCTGTTTTTAAATCCTTTGGGTGTAAACCAAGGAGTGGGATAGCTGGGTCAAATGGTGGTTCCATTCCAAGTTTTCCAAGGAATCTCCATACTGCTTTCCAGATTGGTTGTACCAATTTGCAGTCCTACCAGCAATGTATGAGTGTGCGTTTCCCCCAACCATCCTAGCTAACACTTATTTTGTCTGCATTTTTAATAGCTCCCATTCTGACTGGAGTGAGATGAAATTTTAGTTTTGATTTGCATTTCTGTAATTGCTAGAGATGTTGAACATTTTTTCATATATTTGTTGGTTGATTGTATATCTTCTTCTTCTGAGAAATGTCTGTTCAGTTCCTTAGCCCATTTGTTGACTGGGTTCTTTATATTTTTTGGTGTTAAGTTTTTTGAGTTCCTTACATATCCTAGAGATTATTGCTCTATCTGATGTGTGTGTGTGGTAAAATTTTGCTCCCTGGGCTGGGGTTGTGGCTCAGTGGTAGAGCACTCACCTAGCACATGCGCAGCCCTGGGTTCAATCCTCAGCACCATGTAAAAATAAATAAATAAATAAATAAATAAAATATTTTTTAAAAAAGGCTCCCATTCTGTAGGCTATTCACCTCGCTGATTGTTTCTTTTGCTGAAAAGAAGCTTTTCCATTTGAATCCATCCCGTTTATTGATTCTTGATTTTACTTCTTATGCTATAGGAGTCATGTTGAGGAAGTCGGGGCCTAATCCGACATGATGAAGATTTTGGCCCACTTTTTCTTCTATTAGGCACAGGGTCTCTGGTATAATTCCTAGGTCCCTGATCCACTTTGAGTTGAGTTTTGTGCACGGTGAGAGATAGGGGCTTAATTTCATTTTGCTGTGTATGGATTTCCAGCTTTCCCACCATCACTTGTTGAAGAGGCTATCTTTTCTCCAATATATGTTTTTGGCAACTTTGTTCAACTTTTTTTTTTTTTTTTGGACACTGAATTTCAGGAAAGCTAAGTGTTACATCATACCTATGTGGCTGTGTTACTTCAAATTAAAACCCAGGACTTCTGATTTCCTAGTCCTGAAGGCTTTGCCCCAATTCAGCCTTTGGGACACCAAAAAAATTGCTTGTTTTGGAGAATAATCAAGAAAATTTTAATTTAATGTAAGATTGTATTTTTGTGTAATTATTCTTACCAAGGATCTCATAAATTAGACATATAGTAATGGGTTTAGTTCTTTTGAGGACTGGAGACCTCTTTAAGAAAAGAAACATAAGCGGGTACATTGGTATATACCTGTAATTCCAGAGACCCGGGAGGCTGAGGCAAGAGGATCAAAAGCTTGAGGCCAGCTCAGCAACTTAGCAAAACCTTGTCTCAAAACAAGAACAACAAGAAGCCTGGAGATGTAGCTTAATGCTGGAGTGCTTGCATAGCAGGGTCTTTGAAGGGCCTGGGCAAATAAGGGATCCTAGATCTTATGCTTCACAGTAAATGCATCTCTGTAAATAACTTATTTTATTCATTATCTTTCTCCCAGAGCATACACTAAGGTATTACATTTATTTTATAGGAGTAAAAAGTGAAGTATAAATAGGTGACATGACTTTTCCAAAGCCACACAGTTAGGACTAGTACAGTGCTGGTTTTCCTCGACCCTCTATTCCTACCATGCAACCCTCTATACAGACTTGAAAAGAATAATCTTTAAGGAAAGCAAAATAAAACTTATTTTTGTTTGTTGTTGCTTCAGTCTGCTGCTAATATTTAACTGTTATTATGAGGTAAGGAAACTGCTTTTATGGTACTTTCACTTTGAAAATGAAATTAGATGACAGTATTTAGTACATACATCATGGCATTTGATAGCTGGAAAGGGACCTTTCAGTCTTCTAAGTTCTACTTGGCAGATAATGCAGAAGTGGCCAGGTTTATTGATGGTCATACTAATGATAACCTTTAGGCCACTCCCAGGGAACCTGACAGTAAATTATATGAAAATTCTTCTAGTCAGTCCTTATGGATTTATCTATGTATGCTAAAAAGTAAGAACTATCAATTGTTTTGGTTTATTACTAAGTATTATTTTCTCTATCCCTTAAAAACAAAAACATATGTTTAGGTTAAGAGACAGATGGGAAAGGAAAGGCTCCTTTGGGTTCTTTAAACTTAATACTGAATATTTTTGTTTTGTTCTATCTGCTACTTTGACATGAGGCCAGCAACCTGAGATCATTTATACATTTATTTCATTAAAAAAAAGGTACTTTACTTAGCAACTCAGTGAGACCCTGTCTCTAATAAAAACACAAAAAAGGGGCTGGGGATGTGGCCCAGTGGTCAAGTGCCCCTGAGTTCAATCCCTGGTACCACAAAAAAAAAAAAAAAAAAAAAAAAAAAAAAAAAGGTACTTTAAATGGGTCTTAAAATTAAGATCAGTACAAAAATGTTGATCATCTGTCTGCATAAATTCCAAGTTATTCTAACAGATTTGACCAACTTTTGAAGTCCTTATTATACACTATAATCATATATATCAAACATGATATGAAAACTGAATAATTATAATACACACACTAATAATAATTGACTCCTAAGGTTTCTCAAATTTGATTAATATTCATTCATATACTATATTGAAAAATTCTTAAAAATCCCTAACATTTTTCTTAAATTACTTTTGGTTATTCACTTCATTCATTTATTTACATATCCATTCATCCAGCAAATATCTGTGTGTGTGTGTATTTTTTAATAATGTTTTTCAGTTGTTGATGGAATTATTTTATTTATTTATTTATATGTGGTGCTGAGAATCAAACCCAGTGCCTCATACTTGTGAGGCAAGCACTCTACCACTGAGCCACAACCCCAGTCAATATATGTTAACATGTGTCCAGCACTGAACAAGGCTTTAAGTTCTTCCTGAGCTTATATTCCAGTGGAGGAAGACACATATATGGATATGGCCTTTACTAATAAATATTAAGAAGAAAAACTTAAATGAAACAGGGTTAATTGGCAGACAGGTTCTCGCAGATTAGGAAACAGTTGAGCAGAGATCTGAAGATGGAAAAAAGTGGGAGTAAGCTCTGAAGATATGTGGTCCAGGCAGAGAGAAGAGCAAGATTGTGTGGTGTCAGCCAGGAAAAGCATCAGGCCAATAGAGCAGAGTGAGCAATGGTGATGTGACAATGGGGCCGAGGGGCTAAGGCTTCCCGTGACAGAATTAAGATAAGATTTTTAAATCCAGGCACAGAGACAAATACTGTATCTCCTCACTTATGCATGGAGTCTAAAACAACTGAACTCATTCAAGCAAAATAGAATGATGATTACCAGAGACCATGACGTCAGGAGAATGGGGAGATGTTGGGCAAAAAAGACAGTTTTAGCTGGACATGGTGGTGCACCCCTGTAATCCAGTTGCTAGTGATGCTGAGGCAGGAAGATCACAGGTTCAGAGCCAGCCTCAGCAACTTAGCAAGGCCCTAAGCAACTTGGTGAGACCCTGTCTCTTAAAAGAAAAAAAAAAGCTGGGGATGTGGCTCACTGGTTAAGAACCACTGGATTCAATCCCTGATATTAAATAAATAAATAAATAAATTGAAAAAGAAGATAGTTTCAGTTGGAGAGGTGGAATAAATGTGAGATTTATGTTAATTTTCTTGATTTAATCATTCCAACTGTATCTATATAAAATATCACTTGTACCCCATAAAAATACAATTATTATTATTATTATTATTATTTTTTAAATATTTATTTATTTTGCTTTTAGTTGTACACAATGCGTTTTTTTTTTTTTACGTGGTGCTGAGGATCGAACCCGGGCCACGCACGTGCTAGGCAAGCGCTCTACCGCTGAGCCACAACCCCAGCCCCTATTATTATTTTTTTAAATAAGTGAGATGTGAGCCCATTTGGGAAGGAAGTGACCTGTATTTAAAAGTCATTTGGGCCGGGCGCGGTGGCGCACGCCTGTAATCCCAGCACTTTGGGAGGCTGAGGCAGGAGGATCGTGAGTTCAAAGCCAGCCTCAGCAATGGCGAGGCACTTAGTAACTCAGTGAGACCCTGTAGAGACAAAAAGGGCCGGGGATGTGGCCCAGGGGTCGAGTGCCCCTGAGTTCAATCCCCGGTACCAAAAAAAAAAAAAAAAGTCATTTGGACTGCTCTGTGGGAAACCGATTGTATAGGAGCAAGGTCAAAAAAAAAAAAAAAAAAAAAAAAAAAAAGAGAGAAACCTAAAAAGAGAGAAAAATCTATATTCACATGCAAAATAATGAAATTGGACCCTGATCTCTTACCAGTTACAAAAATTAACTCAAAATGAATTGAAGACTTAAATGTAAGACCTGAAACTATGAAAATGCTAGAAGAAAACACAGGAGAAATGCTTCAGTACACTGGAATGGGCAAGAAATTTGGGGGCAAGAAAATCCCAAAGGCACATGAACCAAAAGCAAAAACAGACAAATCAGATTAGATCAAACTAAAAAACTTCTGCAACAGCAACGGAAATGATCTACAGAGTAAAGAGACAACCTACAGAAGGGAGAAAATATTTGTACATAATACATCTGACAAGGGGGGATCAAAACCCAGGATTTAGGAAGAACTGAAAAACAAAAACAAAAAACCTCAACAACATAAACTGAAATAACTCAATTAAAAAATGGGCAATAGACCTAAATAGACACTTCTTAAAAGAAGACAACAAATGACCAACCAGTACATGAAAAAATTCAACACTACTCTTGATCAGGGAAATAAAGACCAAAACCACAATGAGATATCACCTCACTGCAGCAAGAATGGTATTTTTTTAAATGACTTATTATTATTTTTTAGTTGTCAAGGGACCTTTGTTTTATTTATTTATATGCAGTGCTGAAATTCAAACCCAGTGCCTCACACAGGCTAGGCAAGCGCTCTACCACTGAGCCACAACCCAGGCCCAAGAATGGTATTCTAAGAAAGAGAAAACGTAACAAGAGGAAGAAAAGGGAACTCTTGTTTTTTTTTTTTTTTTTTTGGGTACCGGGGATTGAACTCAGGGGCACTCGACCCCTGGGCCACATCCCCAGCCCTTTTTTGTATTTTATTAGAGACAGGGTCTCACTGAGTTGCTAAGTGCCTCGCCATGGCTGAGGCTGGCTTTGAACTCGTGATCCTCCTGCCTCAGCCTCCCAAGTGCTGGGATGACAGGTGTGCGCCACCGCGCCCCACTGAAAAGGGAACTCTCATTGGTGAGATGCAAACCAGTACAGTCGTTATGGAAAACAACATGGAGGTTCCTCAAAAAATTAAAAAAAGAACTACCATATGATCAACAATCCCACTACTGAGTATGTATCCACAGGAAGTGAAACCAGTATGTTGAAGAGACATTGGCCCTCCCATGTTTCTTGAAGCACTATTCACAATGGCCAAGAAATGGAAGCAACCTAAGTGCCCATTAGTTGATGAATAAGGAAAATATGGTACACATATACAATGGAATCCTATTCAGCTATACAAAGGAGAAAATCCTGTCATTTGTAGCAAAATGAAGATTATTATGTTAAGTGAATCTAAGCACAGAAAGACAAGCACCACATGATCTCACTTATATCTGGAATCTATAAAAGTTGATCTCAAAGAAGTTGAGAGTAGAATGGTGGATACCAGAGGCTGGGGAGAGTAGGGAGAGGGAGAGATGGGGAAAGGTTCATCCATGGGTACTAAGAACAGTTATATGGAAATAAGAAGTTCTGGTGTGCTATTGCGTAGAATGGTGACTATGGATAATGAAAATGTGCTGTATATTTCAAAAAGTGATAAGCAAGATTTTAAACATTTTCACTGTAAAGAAATGATAAATGTTTGTAGAGATAGATGTTTATCCAGATTTAAGCACTATGCAATGTATACATGTATTGAAACATCTCAGCTTACCCCACAAACATGTATAATTTTTGTTTTTATGTATTAGTTAAAAAACAAATTAAAAACAAACAAACAAATAAAGACATCCCAGGGAGACCTGAAAGAAACTACTGCAAAAGTCCAGCCAAGAAATGCTGGTAGCCAGTCTGGGTGTGGTAGCTCAAGCCTATAATCCCAGCAACTCTGAAAGCTGAAGCAAGAGGATTACAAGTTTGAGGCCAGCCTAAGCGATTTAGTGACATCCTATCTCTGAATTAAAAATAAATAAATAAATAAATAAATAAATAAATAAATAAATAAATAAATAAAAGGTGCAGGAGATGTAGCTCATTGGAAAAGTGCCCCTGGGTTCAATGCCCAGTACTGGGGAAAAAAAGATGTTTCTTTAAGGACTGAGTTGGAATAGAAGAAGACTGAAGTGGGGAGCGGGTGTGTGTGTGTGTGTGTGTGTGTGTGTGTGTGTGTGTGTGTGGTGAGGGATCTCAAACAAGAAAGACATTTTATTCTAGAATACTGGCAATAAAATTGAAAGCAGAGGTAGATATCTATCTCTCTGTGATTCCATGCATCTGGATGAAAGAAACATTGATAGTACCAGGATGAAGTCAGCAGCTGATTGGCTGAGTAGCTCAGAAAAGAGAGAATTAGCTCTGAGGCTCCACAGCACATGACAGAAAGGACATTTATTCTATGAACAAAAATAGAGAATCTGTGTTAGCACAGGTTAATGGGGAAAAGATGAAGAGTGTTTTCTAGCCACACTGGTTTTCAGGTGCTGGCTGAGTGTTCAGGTGGAGACACAGCAGGTGGAAAGAAGCAGAGATGGGCGGGGGTGGGGGGGGGGGTTTTGGAGCCCGTCAGAACTGGGAACCACTTGTGTAGGCTGATAGAAGCTCAAGAAGCTGTGGTGATTCCAGTGAAGACCACAGAGGGGAGAGACAGCTAAGGACAACCCCTTGGGGAACACCCCCAAGTTGGATTCTTGGCGAATGCTAGATTAATGCTAAACATATAATATTAAATTTCTATAATTAAGCATTTACCCCACTCCATATATAATCAAAAGAGTAAAACAACTGTGTCAAGTCCAACAAATTGAGGTGAGTAATCAAAAGAATACTAACAGGAATAAAATTCAAGTTCTTATATTTTTTAAAGATCACTCTGACATTTGCTTCATGTCATTATAAAGGGGAAAGAAAGAGGCGGCCACTGTCTATCTTTGGAAATATATTTTTAAAAAAGAAAATGGAAAAGTAATAAAATGAACAAACTGACCTTTTAGTTGATAAATTAATCCATGTTTCATATATTTTGTTATATTCCCTTTATTTTATTTTTTGGTACTGGAGATTGAACTCAGGGATACTCGACCACTGAACCACATCCCCAGCCCTATTTTGTATTTTTTTTTTTTCCTATTTTGTATTTTTTTTTTTCCTATTTTGTATTTTATTTAGAGACAGGGTCTTGCTGAGTTGCTTAGCACCTTGCTGTTGCTGAGTTGGCTTTGAACTTGAGATCCTCCTGCCTCAGCCTCCTGAGCTGCTGGATCTAAAGAGGGGCTCAAGGAGTTTAAGTTGCTCCCAAGTAGCGTAAGCATATTGAGTTGGTACTTGTGCTGTGGTAGCCTAGGTGAATTCCTTGCCAGCTGGGTAGTAACATAGTATAGTGGAAAGAATTCTGAATGGGAACACAGAAGTCTTAGGTGCTAGTTCTACCTTGGCCCTATATGGCTCCATGGTATTGATCAAGTTTTTTTTTTTTTTTTTTTTGTGGTACTGGGGATTGAACTCAGGGGCACTCGACCACTGGGCCATATCCCCAGCCCTTTTTTGCATTTTATTTGGAGACAGGGTCTCACTGAGTTGCTAAGTGCCTCACCATGGCTGAGGCTGGCTTTGAACTCGCGATCCTCCTGCCTCAGCCTCCCAAAGTGCTGGGATTACAGGCGTGAGCCACCGCGCCCGGCTTGATCAAGTATTTTAATTTTTTTTCTAAGCCCCAGTTTCCTGGTGTTGGGCTGGTTCAGATACTTCTTTCCTTCCTTCTTCTCTAACTTCCTTTCTTTTTAAAATTAACACAAAATTTTTTTTTTTAGCAGTAGTAGGAGCTCACGCATAGGAAGGCAAGTGCTCTACCACTTAGCTACACCTCAGTCCTTTTAAAACTTTTTAACTTTTTATTTTGAGACAGGGTCTCACTGAGTTACCCAGGCTGACCTCCTACTTGTGATCCTTCTGCCTCACCTGAATAGCTGGGAGTACCTGCATGCACCACTGTGCCTGGCTGGTTCATACAGTTTCTAAGTTCTGTTTCAACTCAAAGCCTGTGATTTTGGCATGTTGCTCAGCTTAAAAATCTTTTACTCAGATTGACACACACAAATGGCCTGAATTCAACTTGTAACTAAAATTCCCAGCAATCTTCACTTTAATTGTTCTAAAGCCAAATGAAAGAAAAGGCTAGGACACAACCACCTTTAGCCTCTGCAAATTTTGCCTGCCACTGATCACCAAATGCGGGAAGGCACTGTAAGAGCTCTGTATTTATAACTATTCACTCCCTGCTACACAATTACAATGCCAGGCACCAGAGATAATAGAACACGCAGAAATAAGAGCTTTGAAAATAAACCTTCCTACAGCTAATGAAGGATTATCTAGCATGCAATTTTGCTAAAATGTCACAGCTATTAGCAAGTTCTTTTTTATTTGTTTGTTTGTTTGGGACTGTTTCTCTTTGTTGCCTTGAAAAGTTTTCCTTAAGAATAACCAGCTTTAAAGACTCAAAGAATTTAAAATTAAACTATATATACTTAAGATTATATTAACTTCCTTGAACACAATCTATCTGGACTCTGTTCTGGACTAAATTATGTGTTCTTTCCACCCAACCTCCCAATTCATATGTTGAAACACTAATACTCCATGTGACCATATCTGGAGATACAGTACTTGGGAGGCAATTAAGGTTAAATGAGGTCATAAGGGTGGGGCCCTAATCCCACAGGACTGGTGCCCTAAGAAGAAGAGGAAGAGCAAGCATACCAGGGAAAGGCCATGTGACCAGGTGGCAAGAGGGCAACTGTCTGCAAGCCAGGAAGAGAGAGCCCTTGCCAGAAACCACATCTGCAGGCACCTTTCTTGGACTTCTGGCCGCCCCAAGTGTGAGAAAACAAATTTCTATTGTAAGCCACCCACTCTGAGGCCTTTTGTTACAGCAGCCAGAGCAGACTAAGACAGCATGCCGCAGAAGTATTTGGACAATATTCAAAGGGTTACTGATTTAGTAGTCAAAATGTATTCTTTAGGTACTCAGAAAAATTGATATTTGATAATCTTTTTCCTTTTGAAAATATATCTTGATAATTCAAAGAGTAGGTAAAAATAGTATCCTTTAAAATCAAGGGGAAGTTTACAACTATACTGAGTTTCAACTCAATGCCCAATAGATGAAAAAACAAACAAAACAAAATAAAACCAACCCTCCCAAATAAGGCTATTAGAGAACATGTGCTCGGTTAAGTGTACAACCTAGACCTAAAATCTGTTTCCGAAGATGCTTTTATTTACTTTTTGGTGCTGGGGATGGAACCCAGGGCCACACACATGTCAAGAACATGTTCTACCACGGTGCCACAGCCCCAGCCCTCCAAAGACTCTTTAAATTTATTTGACCTTTAAACAATTCTATCTCTGAATATGAACCTAAGATGTGTTAAGCTCCTCAAGATAAAAGTGATTACAACTATTCTCCTCTTTGGGCATATGAAGTATTTTCTTTATCTTTGAGTGAGTTACTTGAAATTTTGAAAGAGTGAACACCGTGAGCCCTCCATGTGCCCTCTGATTTTAAATACTCTGTAAAGCTGTTTATGAATGGAATCCATCCTCTAAACCTCTGCCAACATCAGCCTGAGAGTACAACCTGACCACGCCACTCCCTTGCTTAAAGCCAGTTAATCCTCATCTGTACAGGACAGAAAACCCAAGCTCCTTGGAGTTGGCATATGAGATTCTCTGTGACCCATCCTTCATCTATGCTTGTATCCTGTCCTTAGTAACTCTGGGCTTCAAACTAGATGCCCCAGCTACCTCGTACTACTTCCCAAGCCCCTGCTGACAAGAAAGGAAGAAAGCTCTTCTTCCCAGCTAACCAGATGTTCAAGAATCTGCCTAGAACATATCTCCTACAGGGAAACCTTCCTGACTGTCTCCTAAGCTAAGGTAGGTTTTCCTTTGCATTCCTGCAGAAGGGTACTGTAAATTTTTTTTTTTTTTTTTTTGGTACCGGGGATTGAACTCAGGGGCACTCGACCACTGGGTCACATCCCCAGACCTTTTTTGTATTTTATTTAGAGACAGGGTCTCACTGAGTTGCTAAGTGCCTCGCCATTGCTGAGGCTGGCTTTGAACTCGCGATCCTCCTGCCTCAGCCTCCCAAAGTGCTGGGATTACAGGCGTGCGCCACCGCGCCCGGCTAAATATTTTTAATGTACAGTATTTCTCATAAAAACTTTAGGTTGTCGGGGCAGGAGTCATATTGATATGGCCAGAGCCTACCAGATTGGCTGATACATGGCCAGAATACACTGCTTTAGTACATTAATCTATATATCAAATGTATTGGGGTACTTGATATTTTAAGGAACACTGTGATAAATATTTCTGTACAGCACACATCCATTGTTTCTTCTGTCTGTCTTTTTTTTTTTTTTTAAATACTAATTCCACAGATTGCTTTACTTAAAATGAACTTGATCTTTATTTTGGAAATGTACTATTATGTTAAGCTACAAGATACCCAAATGTCAATAATTTCAACGTTATCGGAACTCTCAACTTACTTTTTAAAGAACCAATCTGTTCTTATGGGTGTCCTAAGGAACTGGCACTTGAGGGCTGGGGGTGTGGCTCAGGGGTAAAGCACTTGCCCAGCCTGTGCCAGGCCCTGACTTCAATTCCCAGTATCACAAAACAAAACAAAACCAAAAACTGGCACTTATTGAATCATCTATAAACCCCCTTGGAGTCAGAATCTAGATGTATTCATTTTACAAAAGTGAAATAAAATGTATATTACATATCAAACAAAAATGTAATCCTGTTATATGTTTTTCCCACATGAAAGTCATAATATACGTCATCTTCGCATTAAGTATTTTAGAGTCCATTACTTAGGTCTGCCTTTAGTCAGCAAGTCTACAATATCACTTATGTTGATTTATAGGACTTCATTCAGTCTTTTATTAGGATATCTTGAACACTCATTCATTGTTGCTTTTGGTAAACGAACCAATGTTGGAATGAACAGGAAAGAGAGCATCTGCAAGCGCTTGTCCTAGACTACGACAGGCACTGAGGACCGTGAGTTCATCTCCTTCGGGTCTAGTTTAATGCAATCAGCGTCATTGTCACCACACTAACATTTATTCAATGCTCTCTCTCTGTGCCAGGTACTATATTAACTTCATTCAATCCTTAAATAGCGTGAAAGAAATATCATTTTACAGATAAAAATCCAAGACTAGTGTGGGGGCAAAGCTGGGCTTCCAATTTAGGCTGCCTAACCTCAAGTCCAATCTTTTAACCACTATGGGAGAGTTTTCAGCTAAATCATTATCTGAAAAGTTTCAGAAATTAATGAGTTGTTAAATTATAAAGGACTCCATCTAGCTACAAGATGCCCGAATACCAACTACTTCATCATTTTGATTTTTTTTTTCCAAGTCTAACCCAGAAGGTTCAGCCTCTTCATCTAAAACTTTCAATCTGTGCTTTAAAAAAAACAAAACAAACAAACAACAAAACAACAACAACAAAAACCACAAAGTGGGGCACACCGTGGCTCTCTCTGCTCAAGAAGCTAAGGCAGGAGGACTGCCGGGCCAGGAGTTTACGAACAGCCTGGGAAACAGAGAAAGACCCAGATCTGGAGAAGGAGAAGCAGAAAGGCCACGTCCTCATTGAGAATCTCTGTTCTGTGAAAAGTGGTGTGCAAACCTAGGTCAAGGGAAGTCTGAGAATTCTAAAATCAGAGATAATCCTATACGGGGACTTTGGGAGAGGTCTTTGCACACTAGAATGTTAGCATTTAAAACTTGAAACTCTGGCCTGATTTCTAATGCTGAGACAATTCAGCATTCTTAATCCCTTTTGTCTTGCCACTGGCAGATATGGCCAGCACTGATATGTGCAGGTAGGACATATGCCAGAGCCAGGCACTCTGTCGTGAGTTGCTGTACGCAGCCTCAGCAGGCATCTCTCGCAGGCACTGGAGACACTGCCTATGAGCCCATGTTATTCCAGCCAACACAGAAAATCAATATTCAATTGCCTTTAAAAAGTACACAGTCCTGTAACAACTGACTTTGGATGGCTCTGTGTCCTGAAATTAACTTTGAGGGGTTAGAAAAATTGTAAAAGGAACTGAATAGAATTAATATCTAGAAGAATGTTGCAAAGCACAGTGAAGTTGTATCCTTACCACGTGCATGATGTAGAAGGAGAGATGAGCCACATAAGCAAACAATGATGCCTAGAGCAAGAGCCACCATCCTGAATCTTCTGGCTTCCCACCGCCCTCATCCACGCCCCAAAGGTCATCTTCCTAACGCAGAGGGCTCCAACAGTATCACTCTGCTATTCAAAAATCTTTGATGGGGACACTCAAACCCCACACCAACCTAGTCAAGGCTACTAACATATGGCTTCAATTCTAGTTTACCAGTTTCTTAGTTATTCCTTGAATGTGCTGGATACTTCCATAGTCTCTGGGATCCGCTTGTGTCTTTTACTTAAATTTTTTCCACTTCTTTAGATGTCAAAATCCAACGGTTCCTTGAAGACCCAGTTAAAGTCTACCCCCTTTCCCTACCTCCAACAGAATTCAGTTACCACGGAACTTTGTCTTCTTATATCTCATCTTTAGCTGATTAATAGTTTAAGTGCCTGGAGAAACAAAACGAAGCTCCCTATTCCTGTGGAGCTTAAATCCTATTGGAGAAAAATGAATAATTAACAATAAGCATGTTAAAATAAAATCAGTATGTTAAAAGAATGAGGAGTGTTTTGGAAAAAGAGAAAAAAAAAAAAAGCTGCAGTTTTAAACAGGGTAAGGAGGACAGAGCTCAAAAAGGTGAAATCTGCTCCTTCTCAAAGGCTGGGGTTGTGGCTCAGTGGTAGAGTGCTTACCTAGCATAGGTGAGGCACTGGGTTTGATCCTCAGCACCATATAAAAACAAATAAATAAAATAAAGGCTGATCCTTCTCAAATTCAAAAGAAGGTGCTAATACCTGGGGGAAGTGTTCTAGGCAGAGGGGTAGCTAGCGCAAAGGCCCTCCAGGGAAGGAGCAGGCCATACAGGGCCTCATAGAAGCTTGTTACAAGATTCCAGTTCTAACTCTGAAATAGGGAGCCACTACAGGGCTTTAAGGGAACTGTAATCTAACTTCCATGTTAAAGGATCCTTCTGCCATGTTGAGAGAAAACTGAAGCAGGGGGTCCAGTTAGAAGGCTGAGAGCTGTGACGGTACCTGGAACAAAGGAATGAAGTGGTAAGGACTGCATGCGGAGCTGGGGACGCAGCTCAAGGGCAGAGCACATGCCTAGTATGTGTGAAGCCCTGGTTCAATTCTCATATACCTAAGTAGACTATGATGGACCGTACACATAATGTTGGTACCACAGGATTACAATGGAGCTGAAAAGTTCACATTGCTTAGTGACATGTCCCAGCGCCACACATAACTCAAATTATGGTGATGCTAGTGTGAACAGATCTGTTTAGGTACATTTAGATACACGGATACTTATCACTGTGTTTCAATTGCCCATAATACAGCAACAGGCTCTACTATGCAGCAGAGGTATGCAGTGAGCGCTACCATGTAGGTTTATGTAAGTATACTCTACGGTTGTTTGCACTAGGACAAAGTCGCCTCGTGTTGCATTTCTTAGACTTCATCTCCAATGTTAAGCCACACACGATTGTAGTTTAAAAGATGAGATTGAATTAAAGGCTGATGATACCAAAAAGTTAAAATTAAAAAAGGATCCCTTTAATACAAAAACATTAAGATCTTCCAAAATCTTGGAAGAATATTCATTTGTTTAGCACTGTCTTTCCTCCCTCCACACAGATCAACTTCTCTCAATTTAATACAAACATTTAGCAGACTTATACAAGCATTTGCCTTTTATAGCTATCTTGAGTTTGGAATATGGTGCTCATGTTTTAAAAATCAATAAATAATAGCCCATGAGAGCAAATCAAAAAGGGCCCAAAATACGTTTTGAGATGATTTTCAATAGGTCCAAGGTACTTTGGCATCTCACAACTTTGTGAATTACTAACAGTTCTATTTGTGTTATGTTTAAATTACTGGGGGTTATTTTTTTTTTTTTTTTAATTTAAATGTTTATCTTTGTCTGTAACAAGTAAGGGGAAAGACTCCCAGTTATGACATGAATTTCCTGCAGGTCTCTGTTGAGAGTGTTCAGCTTCTCTGATGGAGCTCAATTTGGGGACAGTGGGTATTTGGGGCTTTCTTTTCCATCCACCTCCTTAACCTGTAATTAAAGCCTAGTATGTACCGATAAGGCAGGATTGCTGGACAAGTGCCATTTCACCAGGGTATGAATTGCTTTTGGGCTAGGTCTAGAATGTCAGCTGGGAACCATCCTCAAAGGAAATCAAGGCGGCTCCTTTGACGATGAGGAAATTATAAAGAATCTTTTTAGAACTAGAGACAACAAGCTCAGTAATGCAAATGCACCCATGTTCATCTGAACAACAGCCATCTCCCATTTTACTATTCAGCAAAGACCCAAAGGGCAGGACCAAAGGCTCGAAAGATGGAAGGTGTAAAAGAAAGTCTCTTCTGCTCAGCACTTTGGCAGGCACAGCACTGAATTTGCATCTGTCTGGTAACTTCCAAAAAAGTCTAAGAAAGTAAATGTGAGCTGAATTTCAAGCAATAAAAGAGATGATACTGAGAGACACTGTTTGTGTGGGAGGACTGAGATCTGAGTCCCAAAGAGGCAAGGATTAGCAGAAGGAAGGACGCTCACTAACCTAGAAGCTCCCCTAAACAAAATGAACACAGAGCCTAAGTTTTCTAAATAATTTCACTATACTACATATATACACACGGAAAGAAGAAAGCTTTAATAGGGGATACTTTGCAAAGAACCTGTTTATTCCTGAATTCTATTGTTCTTTCTGTGACACACTTTAATGTGTCGGTAGCCTAATTTATTTCCTTGTTCTCTGCTCTCTCCTTTTTTTGGATTTTTTTTTTTATTTTTATTTTATTATATTTATTTATTTTTGGTACCGGGGACTGAACTCAGGAACACTCAACCACTGAGCCACATCCCCAGCCCTTTTTAAAATTTTATTTAGAGACAGGGTCTTGCCGAGTTGCTTAGGGAATTGCTAGATTGCTGAGGCTGGCTTTGAACTTGCGATCCTCCCGTCTCAGCCTCCCAAGCCACCAGGTATTTTATTTTTTACCTTTTTCCTACAGCCAGAAATAAACAAATGCAGTTCTTCTTTGAGTATTAATGGTTTAGTTCTATATTTTTCCCCCCCTCTCCATATACACCTGCCTGGGTTTTCTTGTTGCTTGATAAATGTTTGATAGTATAATGCCACCAGCAGCTGCAAATGTCACCATCAAGGAAAGCTCCATTAAAGCTGCATGAGGGGGAAATATCAAAGCAAAAAGAGTAAATGGAAGCTAAAAAACCAAAACAAGAAATGAAAAAATCTAGCACTTAGAATGTTTGGTACAGAGGGAATTTAATAATAAATGTTTGTGGTCTAGGGATATAGCTCAGAGGTACACAGCAATTGCTTAGCCCTGGGTTCCCTCTTCAGCACTGTAATGATGATGATGATGATGATGATGATGATAGTTAATAATAATAATAATAATAATAATAATAATAGTTTTCATAAGTGTTTGCTGAAATTTTAAGGACCTTTATCACCACAAGCAACCCTGTCCTTTATAGCTAGAGTCCTCCCCCAAGGCAGAAGAATTCAGGAATGGGGCTTTAGCAAGATGCTTATTCTTTTTTAAAATTTAAACCTGTAGTTATTAAAGCCAGAAATAGACATAAAAATATTCAAAGTTAAACTCAAGATGACAATGAGTGCATCAAGACTGAGAAAGGCTGGATGCGGTCATATTATGATCATGTTTTTTCTTCTCAGAATATTTCCTTCTAACTCTCACAGAATTACACCACTAATGGCCAAAACTTAAATTCAAAATACTTCTTTCAGAATATCTGTATGCTTTGGGGTATTTTTCTAGTAGGTATCTTTTGTCATTTTCTGTCCCGACTCACTCCTAGGTGGGGGAACAAAGCATGGTTTTCTGCCCAGATAGGGACAGGAAGTCAGGGTGACCTGCATCATCCTCCCCTCACTGGTCACAGCCACACTGTTGGAGGTGGTGGCAGGCAGAGCAGAACTGTTGGCAAGAGGGAAAACTAGGTCAAGAGCCCCAGGTGTCAGGATAAGCGGTGGGGCATGCTGGAAGGGTCTGGCACTGGCTCTTTCTTGTCCAAGGCTGAAGGCAGCCCAGCGCTGGTTTAGCACACTGACTCAGATGCAAGATTGCTCATGTTTTGAAATTGGAGAAGTAACTTAACCTCTCCTAGCTTTGGTTTTCTGGTGGTTACAAAAGGAAAAATGCAAACACCCATCCCTTATAGATTGTTGTAGGGATTATATGAGATATTTCAAGTAGAAGGCTGGCTGTATCAAATCACAGATCAATACTTTTTATAAGCTCTTAGCTATTATTGCCAAATTAAGTGCAAGTTCCTGTTTTCTACATCTATTGATACTCCTATAAATGGTATGTTAACAACAACAACAACAACAAGAGGGATGATACCTTTCTAACTCCTTAAATTTTCTCTTACAGCAAATATTCTATGCATTGTAATGAACTCTTTTTTCTTTTTGTAATACTGGGGATTGAGCTCAGGGGTGCTCTATCACTGAGCCACACCCCCAGCCCTATTTTGTATTTTATTAGATTCAGGGTCTCAATGAATTGCTTAGCACCTCCCCGTTGCTCAGGCTGGCTTTGAACTCACGATCCTTCAGTCCCAGACTCCCTAGAAACTGGGATTACAGGCTATAATCCATTCTTTTTTTTTGGTTACCGGGGATTGAACTCAGGGGCACTCAACCACTGGGTCACATCCCCAGCCCTTTTTTGTATTTTATTAGAGACAGGGTCTCACTGAGTTGCTAAGTGCCTCGCCATGGCTGAGGCTGGCTTTGAACTCGCGATCCTCTTGCCTCAGCCTCCCAAAGTGCTGGGATTACAGGCATGTGCCACCGCGCCCGGCTTATAATCCACTCTTGAAGAAGACAATCACAATATTTATTTTCAGAAGAATTATTTGCCAAGATGTGGATGCTCTGAATTGGACAAATCCAAAATGAAGAAAGAATGTCTGGCAAGACCCTGCCTGTTGTTCCCCTACCTGATAGCCAATCTCTCCCTTTATTCTATGGACAGGACAATCTTCTGTCCTTCTATAGAGGGTGAGGCTTAACAGGTACAAGCTAGGCATGCAACCTTTTCATTTGAATGGCCAGTGATTGATCCAGGGATAGGTATGTGACCCAGTTCTGCCCAAAAGAACCTAAGGACATGTCTTCTGGAGATTTCTGGATAAGTAATTTGCCAAAAACAGAATCAGCCTTAACTGCATGAAGAATTGGTAAGTTGGCAGCATTTGTCATTTATCCAACATGTACAACTGTGAAGAAGTAGTTTCACATAAACTATAAAAATTTCAACAGTTCTCATTAGTCTTGTCACAGTATATTTCAAAATGACAGGAGAAAATAAGTTATTAATTAAAGGGAAGTAACAGAGACACTTCTCAGATCGACTCTTGTACCTGTGGTAGATGCTTGGAAGGGTTAGTCATGTATTTGTATACCCTTTGGGAATCATACTTTATCAGCTGACGTGAGTTAGGATAAGGAGATGGAAAAGAGAAAAAGAAGTTAAAGATGGTTCTGAGTCTGAGTCATTAGGATAGTGAGATTGTCACTGACTGAATCAGGAAAAGGGAGCACAATTTGAGGTGATAGTGATGATGGCTGTTCTGAACAAGTTCAACACGATGGCAGGACAACCCAGAGCAGCAGCTGAAGAACAGGATAGAATGTAACTGGGGAAAAAAAAAAAAAAAAAAAAAAAGGAAGGAGTCAGGGTGTCACTATGCTGCCCAGGCTGGCCCTGAGCCTCGGCACTCGGCAGCTCTCCTGCCTTGGCCTCCTGAACAGCTGGGAGCACAGGCATACACCACCGTACCAGCTTTAGAATGTCAACTGTTAAAGCCAGAAAGCTCAATGTCACTAACGTAAAACTGCCAACTGACATCAGGAGAAGGAATGGACTCTGTAAGGGAAGAGAGCTGATATCTGGATGTTCTAGAACAATCTCAGTGTGCCTGGGGCTGCACCATATACTAGCTAGTTGTGTGACCCCCCCATAGGTCATTTGAGAGTTCCAAGTCTCATTTTCTTCACCTGTAAAAGACAAACACTGTGAAGAATAATGACTACATGAAGTTGCTGTGAGAAATGTGATATAATTGATATAAAGCCTTTAATACAATGACTGATACAAAAGTTCTTTTTATCTATCTATCTATTTATTTATTTTTGAGGCCCTCCTGGGACCCACAAGTTCTTAAAAACATACTTGAGGTCAGAAAGGGGAGGAAAAACAGCGTAAGCAAACAGAGAAAAAGTGTTTTATTCCTTCATTTGTTCATAAAGCAAGTCAAAGTACACTGGGTATGTACATGGAAAGGGCACTGGGCTGGATCAGAACCAAGATGATGTCAGGCACACGGAGTTCATTCACACCACCAGCACTTGCTGAGGGCCTCAGTGTGGCAGGCACTAGGGCATGCTTTCATTTATCTCATTTAAGGAACATAATGCAAGGTAGGAGATTCTCCAAAAAGCTCAAGTGTGCAAGTTTATAAGATTTAGAAAAGACCACAGGCAGGTGGCAAAATGGAAATTACTGATGATCTTAGAGAAAGCTGTTTCACTTAATCAGAATAGGGCCGGGTTGGGATGGGGGAATAAAAATGGAAGGAAACAAAGGCAGAGGAAAGAGTCTTACAAGTGCTCACTCTAGAGTTAAGCAAGCAAGTAGCAGGACGGAAGACAGGTGGACTTAACTAAGAGGAGCTCTGGGCTTGTCAGAGGGAAAGATGGAAGGGGTAAGAGGAAAGGATGAGACAAGAACAGCTAACAGTCATTAAAAAACAAAAACAAAAAAACAAAAAACAAACAGAACCCCCCCCCCCAGCAATTAAAGAAATATATGTGCTTTAAAAAGAAAACATCTCTATATATCAGTCACTCAACGAATGTGGGGGATAAATGAATGAATGAAAGAACAACCTGATAAATTTATTAGAGAGAGAGAGATGGGACAGACTTTCCTTAATCACGAGGACCTCTCAGGATTTTAAAAGGACAGAGCAACATTTTTTCTCACAAGTGAAAATTCCAGTACCCGTGTTCATTCTGTAACAGGGCCCTGCGTAACGGCACAGTGTGTGCTGAGATCTCAGGGGAGGGTGAGTGGAACTGTGTTCCATAATGACATCAACATCTCTCACACTGTCACCCCCATTTTATCTCAGGGGCCAAGGGACCCTACCCAAAACCAAATGTACTCCTGAGCAAAGGCAGCATCCAGGACCAGGAAACGTTAAACACTGTCCCTTCTTTACCACCTGCTGCCATTCTCCTCCCTCCACTGAATGCCTTTCACTTTCTCCTTCACCACAGAGGAGGGCGTGGCTGGCCCACTTCAGCCAAGGAATAAATTAATCATGTTTCTCTTGTTTCCTTACATTGGCTGATAATATGATTTTAATGAAAGACCTAGTACAAATCCTAACCACTCTTCTTAAAATCCCAACCCATTCCCCGTGTTCCTCCTCTGCAGTCTTACTCCATGGCGTTCATCACCTTGGAATATTCTATGCTCTCTCTCCTCCTACAAGGTAAACTCTGAGGGCAGGTTTTCAGTCTGCTCTGATTACTGTTGTATTTCCACTGCCTGCAACAGTGTTGTTTGCAGGTAGCATTTTTGGGGTGGGGGGTGGAGGCACAGATCCCAAATCGTTGCTATAAGACTAAAAGAATCAATCAATGCTGTTGCAACAAAACAATGTAAAAAGTTGCTTTTGCACTGACTTTTAACTGTGTACCATTTTTCCCAGGTTAATATGACTTGCAAGTTTCCTCTTAAGTCAGATGAATTTGTTTCTCTTGATTAGACTCTTCAGTTTCTTGAATGTGGGCTCCACATACAAATTCTTAATTATTTCCTTGTAGTTTCAGTGGTTTTCAAGGCTGGCTAATAAATAAAGTGCAGCGAGCTCTTTTCTGGCTCTTTCTTCTCTTAATCCAACTGGTCCTGCCCTGCCCTTCGGCCGTGGCATGCCAGCGGCACTATGCTGAAAAGCCTGGAACTGTGTCAGCCAGGTCATTATCTACGTGACTCTGTTACGAGGTGATCAAATAGGCAACAGGTTTAAGTTGTTGAAATGGCAAGCAGCGTTTTTCAGAAGAAATTCTTTTAGGAGTTCCAGTGCAATAAAAATCGTTCAGCGATTCAACTGGCTGAATTACATTTCATTCACCAAGAGGGAAATTCCACTAAAGAAAACTACAGGGCACGTACTTCCCTTTAAGTTTTGTTCCCCAGAAGTTTCACACTTGGTGCTAGTCTCATACTAGGCACTAGATCCCTCAAAGGTCCTGGGGAACAGAGCTAAGCTGACAACAAAATAAACTAACCAAAATGAGGCTTCTACCACTTGGTCTTGAATAATTAACTGCATCTTCCTGGACTTCTTGGTATAATAATTGAGCATTGATTAGAAAAATTACCATAACTTATGTTTATAGTAAGGAAATCTCTAATATTCAGTAGGTTTACATGGTTGCAATGTCCTGTTAAAAAGAATGTAATCTGCAACTAAGACCACGTTACAGGGGCTGAGGTTGTGGCTCAATGATGGAGCATTTACCTCGCACATGGGAGGCACTGGGTTCAATCCTCATCACTACATAAAAATAAATAAAATAATGGTACTGTGTCTAACTACAACTTAAAAAAAAGACCATGTTACAAGTCTCTAATAAATATCATCCACACTGCTTTGGGATTTTAGTCTTTGTGGGCCCTAATGTTCATTTGAAAATATTATTTATTCCTAGAATAATCAAGACATAATAGTAGGTTGGGTCTTTAAAAGGCAATTATTTTATATATTGTATTATTATTATTATTATTATTATTATTATTATTATTATTATTATTATTTTGTCAGTGCTGGGGATTGAACCCAGGGCCTTGTGCATGCAAGGCAAGCACTCTACCAACTGAGCTATATCCCCAGCCTGTACTGTGGACTTTAAATTATGATTGTAAAATAGAGTATATTCAACATTAAACTTTTGCTCTCAGATTTTGTGTGAGATCAGTGCTTTCCAACAGAATATCCCATGATGATGAAAACAGTTTCTCTTTGCCCTGTTCAATATGGTAGTCATTCATAAGTGGCGATTAAGCACTGGAAAGGTGGCTAGGCGGCAGAGGAACTGAAATTTATGATTTTAATTTTATTAAAATGTAAATAGCTGTATGGTTAACAGCTACTCTGTCAGATAACACAGGTCAAGATAGTTCAAAACACACTGGTAATTATGTTGAAGTTGAATAATAATGATACTCATAACTAGACTATACAGGCTGTACCACTGCCTCAGGAATTGCTGACACATCTCTTTGACTTACTGGGCCAGATGTAGTGAGGTTTGCAACACTGCTTTTCACCACTTCATGAATCAGCCTTCAGCCTTCCCTTCCCCACCACAGTGTCCTCATAGTCTCTTTTTGAAATAATTTGTAAAAACAAAAAGCAAAGGTTGGAAATCAACTAGTAGTCAGTCTAACCCTAACCTTTTGCTTCAACAGGAATTCAATTGGTTTGGTGACCTAACCTCGGAGCGATGACACTGTGGCCACCTACACACACACTCCCCCTTACCTTTTCCTTGGACTAACTCCTTGCTCTGCCATCTTTGTTTGAAACAGGAGTGGAAGGATATACTGGAAACAGAAACAGCTACATACAGTATCAGGTAGCAAGGGCAGGGTGAGGGTCGGTGTGTGTGTGTGTGTGTGTGTGTGTGTGTGTGTTTTTTTCTTCAGTGTGCAGGAGAGCAGCTGTAGTCACTGGCTCTTTCTTTCCTCCTGCTGTTAGATGCATTTCTAAGCATTTGAGAGTAGAGTTCTACCACTGGCTAGAGGTGAGAGTTTCCTCCATGAACTGTTAATGAAGTTTTTTTCCTTGAAAAGGAGATTTCTAAATGCTGAATTCTACCCAAGGAAATGGCATCTTATTACTCATATGCTAAAAATGCTAGGCTACATACTGCCACACCGGTAGTTTTAAGACCTGTTTGCATTTGCACTGGCTGTAGTAAAAAGGGGTTTGACACTACATGATAGCTGCCGGTACATGTTCCTAGCAGCTGCTTAAAACAGGCTACTGGGATCAAGTTTGGCCTCCTTTCACATCTTAAAAATAACAACATTAAACACTTATATTTGTATAAAGTGCTTTCACATATTTAGTCACATTTAATTATATTAACATCCTGGTAAGACAGGAAGATCAATTATAATTTCTCTGATGTTTCATAAGTGGCATCTGGTTCCCAGTAGCCAGTTTTTCAGGGCACCCATACTTTTACAAGATGAGGATGCAATCCAAAAATGACTCTGGGAAAAAGCGAACTCTAGGAAAAAGAAATATATCACACACTTCCTTTTATTTGGATCTTCATGTTTAAATTATCGTTGGTGTTACTATTTTCCTGTCCTAAGGATTTAACCCAGGTGTGCTCTACCACTGAGCTTCATCCCAGTCCTTTTTATTCTGGAAAGGCCTCACAAAGACAGGGCTGGCCTTGAACTTGTGATGGGATGGTCTTAATAGAGATTTCAAATTTAGTTTCTGAAAATTTCTCTCTCCCTTGTTGGGTTATATTGTTCAAAAATGACAAGAGCCCAGGGAAATTTTATAAGGACGAAAATACATATGTCGTAAGTTATCAGATGTTTAAGCTGTCATCTCTTCACTTTCATTTTACTTACTGAAACCACCCCTTGCTCACCCTTCCCCTGCCTGGGAACTGTGGCCTTCCTCCTGGCTGTGTGCAGGGGAGCAGATTATCCATAGTTAGTAGCTGTAGCTCAGATCGAGAGTTTTTTCTGGACCTCTTCTTTTCCTCTTTCTTTATTCTTTCCTCCCACAGGAAAATGCTCTCCACCTCATCTCTCACTTAAGATCTTTGTTTTCTAACAATGCAGTTTTAATTGTTTTTGCCATTTGGTGAGCTATGTATAGACCTTTCTGAAATGTGAAATATGTATATCTCCAAACACACACATAAGGTAAGTCCTTCACATGCTGGGAAACCTCATAGAACATTCTATTTTGATCTGTGTCTGTGCAAAATTACTGAACTTGGGGCACATCCTTGAATAGTTAAAACGGAAATATTCAATCTGTTCCAAATTGGTATCTCATTTTTCTTGGAGTTCATGGTTTAAAAAAAGAAAAAAAAAGACAATATAAAAATTATCCTGGAAAAAAAAAAATTATCCTGGGCTGGAGGTATAGCTCAATAGAGGAGTGCTCAACTAGCATGGATAAGCCCTAAATTTAATTCCCAGCACCAAGAACAAACAAACAAACAAATAATCCATAGTTTTGCTTTGACAGATTTCTGTAATCTGTCCATTTAAAATATTTACTTGGGGCTGGGGTTGTGGCTCAGTGGTAGAGCACTCGCCTAGCATGTGCGGGGCACTGGGATGGATCCTCAGCACCACATAAAAGTAAAATAAAAAGATATTGTGCTCAACTAAAACAAAAATATTTTTAAAAATTTACTTAATTTAATCTATGAAATGTTTATGATAACCCTTTATTATGTTGTAACTAGTCATATAAACAGGTTTACCACATCTGCTTAGTAAGGTTGAGAGCTATTTTCTCCTATTACAGAGGAGAGTATAGAGGAAGGATTTAAAGTATAAGAAAGAAGTCAAGAATGTGAAAACCACAGAATGGTGGTAATATTACTGTGTTCTAGATTTAGAGTTTTAGGGCAGTGGTACAACTAGTCTGATTTATAAGACATTTTATGTCATTGCCCCAGTTTGTCCCTAAGTAATAGCTACTGGCTATATCTTTAAAAAAAATAAATAAAAATAAAAAAAAAAAAATAATGTACATGTCCAGATTCTCTATAATGTATTTTCTTACATATTTTCATATATATATATATATATATATATATGTGTGTGTGTGTGTGTGTGTGTGTGTGTGTGTATATGCATATATATGTATATATATTCATGCAGGAACTTTTACATTATAATTAATAAAATGAATCTAAAATAGGTTATATTGGCCATTTTATTTAAAAATTAATGCAATAAAACTGCAGAGACATTGTCTCAATGAAAATAAAGGTTAAAAGAATTCACAAATTAAATTGCTATAAGGATCTTTACAAGGAAGTAAAGAAAACTCTGGCTAGTTTGAAACACGGCCTTGGGTTCTTCCCCACAGGAATCCCCAAAGACAAAGAAAAATTAATCACATTTGGCGTTTGATAATTATAAAAAGAAAACTGTATCATATATGTGTAAAAACAGTGTAAAAAATCCAAAAAAACATAAATTGGGGGGCTGGGGTTGTGGCTCAGTGGTGGAGCACTTGTCTAGCACATGTGAGGCAATGGGTTCAATTCTCAGCACCACATAAAAATAAAACAAAATAAAATAAAGGTACTGTGCCCATCTACAACTAAAAAAAAAAAAAAAATTAAAAAAAAAACACATAAATTGGGGAAAATGACAGGTACAAACTCTTTTCAGAAGAATATTGTTATCATACAACAGATGGAAATTATGTCAGAACACACTGACAATGAATTAAAATTTAGAAAGCCCAATGAAGTAATTTCTATATAAAACAGGAGCTCAGAGCAGAGATGTAAGAGTTAATAGAAGTTTGCAGATGACATGAATGTACACTTACAAGATCCAAAAAGCTCTGAAAAGATCCAGAAGCCTTCTAGAACTAATAAGAAAAATTCAACAATGAAGAACTCAAACTATCTCTATTTGCTGATGACATGATTCTATACCTAGAGGATCCAAATAATTACACCAGAAAACTTCTAGAATTAATATGTGAATTCAGCAAAGTAGCAGAATATAAAATCAACACCCATAAATCAAAGGCATTTCTGTACGTCAGTGACAAATCCTCTGAAAGAGAAACTAGGAAGACTATCCCATTTACAATAGCCTCAAAAAACAAAAACAAACAAAAATAAACTTGAGAATCAACTTAGTGAAAGACATCTACAATGAAAACTACAGAACTACAAAACTAAGAAAGAAATTAAAGAACATCTTAGAAGATGGAAAGATCTCCCTTGTTCTTGGATAGGCAGAATTAATATTGTCAAAATGACCATATTACCAAAAGCACTATACAGATTTAATGCAATTCCAACCAAAATCCCAATGATATTCCTCATAGAAATAGAAAAAGCAATCAAGAAATTCATCTGGAAAAATAAGAGACCCAGAATAGCTAGAGCAATCCTTAGCAAGAAGAGTAAAGAATGTAGCATCACTATACCAGACCTTAAACTATACTACTACAGAGCAATAGTAACAAAAACGGCCAAAATAGGCATGTAGACTAATGGCACAGAATAGAGGACACAGACACAAACCCACAGAAATACAATTATCTCATACTAGACAAAGGCGCCAAAAACATATATTAGAGAAAAGATAGCTTCTTCTACAAATGGTACTGGGAAAACTGGAAATCCATTTGCAGCAAAATGAAATTAAGCCCCTATCTCTCACCATGCACAAAACTCAACTCAAAGTGGATCAAAGACCTAGGAATTAGACCAGAGACCCTGTGCTTAATAGAAGAAAAAGTAGGCCCAAATCTTCATCATGTCGGATTAGGCCCCGACTTCCTCCATAAGACTCCTGTAATGCAAGAAATAAAATCAAGAATCAATAAATGGGATGGAATCAAACTGTAAAGCTTCTTCTCAGCAAAAGAAAAAATCAGGGCTGGGATTGTGGCTCAGCGGTAGAGCGCTTGCCTAGGGCCCGGGTTCGATCCTCAGCACCACGTACAAACAAACGCATTGTGTACAACTAAAGCAAATAAATAAATATTAAAAAAAAGAAAAAATCAGTGAGGTGAAAAGAGAGCCTACAGAATGGGAGCAAATTTTTACCACATGCACATCAGATAGAGCGATAATCTCTAGGATATATAAAGAACTCAAAAACTTAACACCAAAACCAAACAAACAAATAACCCAATCAATAGATGGGCTAAGGAACTGAACAGACACTTTTCAAAAGATGATATACAATCAATCAACAAATATATGAAAAAAATGTTCAACATATCTAGCAATTAGAGAAATGCAAATCAAAACTACTCTAAGATTTCATATCACTCCAGTCAGAATGGCAGCTATCAAGAATACAAACAACAGTAAGTGTTGGCTAGGATGTGGGGGAAAAAGGCACACTCATACATTGCTGGTGAAATTGCAAATTGGTGCAACCAATCTGGAAAGCAGTATGGAGATTCCTTGGAAAACTTGGAATGGAACCACCATTTGACCCAGCTATCCCACTCCTTGGTTTATACCCATAGGACTTAAAAACAGCATACTACAGGGACATAGCCACATCAATGTTTATAGCAGCACAATTCACAGTAGGTAAATTGTGGAACCAACCTAGATGCCCTTCAATAGATGAATGGATAAAGAAATTGTGGCATATATACACAATGGAATATTACTCAGCATTAAAATAGAATAAGCCGGGCGCGGTGGCGCACGCCTGTCATCCCAGCACTTGGGAGGCTGAGGCAGGAGGATTGCGAGTTCAAAGCCAGCCTCAGCGATGGCAAGGCACTTAGCAACTCAGTGAGACCCTGTCTCTAAATAAAATACAAAAAAGAGCTGGGGATGTGACCCAGTGGTCAAGTGCCCCTGAGTTCAATCCCTGGTACCACAAAATAAATAAATAAATAAATAAAATAGAATAAAATCATGGCATTTGCAGGTAAATGGATGGAGTTGGAGAATATCATGCTAAGTGAAGTAAGCCAATCCCCCCAAAATCAAAGGCTGAATGTTTCTTCTAATATGTGGATGTTGATCCATATAGGGGTGGGGGGGAGCATGGGAGGAATGGAGGAGCTTTGGATAGGGCAAAGGGGAGAGAGGGGAAAGGAGGGGGTATGGGAGTAGGAAAGATGGTGGAATAAATGGACATCATTAACCTAGGTACATGTATGGAGACACGAATGGTGTGAATCTACTTTGTGTACAACCAGAGGCATGAAAAATTGTGCTCTATATGTGTACTAAGAATTGAAATGCATTCTTTTGTCGTGTATAACAAATTAGAATAAATAAATTTTTAAAAAAGAATACAAATAATAATAAATGCCAGAGAGGATGTGCTGGAAAAGGAACACTTTTACACTGTTGATGGGAGTGTAAATTAGTACAACCCTATGGAAATCAGTATGGAGATTCCTCAAAAGACTAAGAATGGAACCACTATATAACCCAGCTATACCACTCTGGGTATTTATCCTAAAGAATTAAAATCAGGGGCTGGGGATATAGCTCAGTCAGTAGAGTGCTTGCCTTCCATGCACAAGGCCCCGGATTCAATTCCTA
The DNA here is from genome assembly GCA_025594165.1 of Tamias sibiricus. NCBI lineage: Eukaryota > Metazoa > Chordata > Mammalia > Rodentia > Sciuridae > Tamias > Tamias sibiricus. Next base: position 14,480,220 of record CM046664.1, read on the forward strand.
GCACCACAATAATAAACAAACAAACAAACAAACAAACAAACAAAAAAACCAGCATATTATAGAGACATATGTATACCCATGATTAGTGCAGCACAATTTGCAATAGCCTAACTATGGAACCAGCCTCGGTGTCCATCAGTGGATGAATGGATAAAGAAAATGTGGTATATGTACACAGTAGAATTTTATTTAGCCATTAGGAAGAATGAAATTATGTCATTTGCAGGAAAAGAGATAAACCTTAAGAACATTATGTTAGGCAAATTGAACCAAACTCAGAAGGCCAAGGGTCATATGTTTTTTTTCTCCTAAGTGGAAGCTAGAGAGGAAAAAGGAAAGAGAAGTGTTGTGGGATCTCATGAAAGTTAAAGGGAGATCAGTAATGGACAGGGAAAAGGACCAGAGTGAGGTACAGGGGGATTTATTATATTGTGTGCAGATATGACTATGTAACAACCAGTCCCAACACTATGTACCAGTATAATGCACAAATAAAAATTTGGAAAAAAAATTAATACATGTAGGAATGGGGCCTCAAACAAAAGTTAATAGAAGATACCAAGAGCCAAAACAGGGAATGAAACATGAGTCTGCAGAAATTAAGAAAGATATAGAAAAAGAAAAAATTAAGGGGCTGGGGTTGTGGCTCAGTGGCAGAGCGCTCGCCTCGCACGTGCGCGGCCCGGGTTCGATCCTCAGCACCACGTAAACATAAATGTATTGCGTTGTGTACAACTAAAGTAAATAAATAAATATTTAAAAAAAATTAAGATCACTACCAATACAAAGGAAGCATGCATTGGAAGTAGCACAAAGATCTGGTAATGTTGAAAAAAGCATGGTAATGGACATGCAGTGTAGAATTGAAAAAACAACAGAAGAGGACAAAGTTTAAAAAAAAAAAAAAAGAAAAATGGACACGCTGTAATCTTGAAGAAGATAATGTAAATATAATAATTATTATTTTTTTGTGCTGGGGATTGAACCCAGGGCCTTGTGCATGTGAGGCAAGCACTCTACCAACTGAGCTATATCCCCAACCCCAATAATTTAAAAATATGTAATTAAAAAAAAAAAAAACTTCCTAGAAATAATTAAAGACTTGACATTATTGACTGAAAATAATACAGTATTCCAAGGACAGTGATCATAGAATTAAGCATTGAGACATCGTAATTAAGTTAATGAATTCCAAAACTAAAAATGAATTCTTCAGTCATGAAAGCAAAAAAAAAAAAAATTTAAAAAAAGGTTCAAGGGAAAATCTGAGAATATTTACAACCTAAAACTACAATAATTCCAATATTCTTCTTGAATTACTGGTTCAAAAATTAATATTTATTATCAAATATTTTCCATGTGTGTATTACTTATTTCATATGATAAACCTGAGATAAAAATTATAGCTAGGGAAAATCAAAACAGATGAGATGATTAAATACTATGGGATTCCCTATTATTAAGAATTAAAAATTTTTTAATTTAGTGTTTTAATTTATAATTTAACATTTATTAGCATTACTTAAAAGTCTATGAAAGAAGTCTGCTTAAATTAAATAAGCAATTGTGATTTTGAAACTATTCAGCAATGAAGTCTGGATGTATAGATGAGAGGTACAGTGCTTGTCTAGCAGGTACCAAGCCCTGGGGTCCATCCTCTGCAGGATGTGGTGGTGAGCAAAGCAGGCACACCTGTAAATCCCGGAAACTCAGGAGACTGATGCTGAGGGATCTCAAATTCAAGGCCAGCACTGGCAACTTAGTGAGACCTTGTTTCAAAATCAAAAAGGTCTGGGGATATACTTTACTGCTTATCTAGCACATGTGAGGCCCTGGGTTCAATTCCCAATACTACTAAAGGGAAAGGAAAAAAATAAAAAAGAACAAGAAGGAAGGAAGAAAAAAAATATATACAGTAATGCTATAATTTTGGATTAGAACAGTTTCCCATAATGTTTCTGTAATTAACAATTAGCCATGCCCTGCACAATCACAATAAAGTAAGATATTATTCTGGGGTTGGGGAGATGGTGACTGGCAAAAAGATAGTTTCCCCAAATAATTTATTTATTAAACATTTATTACTGATATCTATTTCAACAATTATTACAACTTACATATGTTTTATCATTGCATCATTCACAAAATCTACGAGATAGCTTATGTTCGCCTGATTGTACAAATGAAGAAATGAAAGCAAAGCTTAAGGAAATTAATTACCCACAGTTGCATATTGAATCAACAGAAAAAGGAGAGTATCACTTCAACTATGAGTTTTTTGTTTGTCTCCAACAGCTTTTGTCACAACCTTGCACTCTGACATTATTTTGGGCTTCTGAGTAACACCAATCTTAACGGGAGGCTTGTAGTATCATGATCTAACACAACAAAATCATCATAAGAGTGCCAAAAGACTGTGGAGGAAAAAATACATTTGGGGAGATACAGCAGATGTGAATCTGTCAATCAAAAGTGCTTATCTGGGAGGCTCTCTTCTGCTGAGCCTTGTATTAACATCTAGAGTGAAAATGAAACTGACCAAAAAAAAAAAAAAAAAAAAAAATCCCTATCATTTACCAGGGAAAAATCCAGAAAAGCATCTAAGCAGCCATTTAAAAAGAGTTTAAAGCAAAAGAAATGAAATCTTTAAACAATGGGAGTTGAAAACTCATCCATAGAGAACCAACTCAGCTCTGGATCCTAGCAGGAAGATCAGGCAAGCCATTATGGAAGAAGATATTTTCAGCTGTATTACAGAGAAAGAGAAAAGCTGCCTCTTGTACTTCACCTAAGACTGGCACCCTCTAATAGCTAAAGAGTTTTTTTTTTTTTTTTTTTTTTTAATCAATAGCATTATAAAATTGGGTCAGATACATCCAATTTTTTATACAACAGGAATGACAGAAATCTGCAGCCAAATTTTAAGGAAATGAAAACCAAACTTTTCATAGTAAAGAACAACCAGAGCAACTTCTCATGAAGAAATCAACCTGGAAGAGTTATGCTCTATCTTATTTGATGACTCAGCCAGAGACGTTATTGACCATCATTGCCTTAAAATGGTCTTTGCCTTTTTGCAAAAACTTTGGGGCTGGGGTTGTGGCTCAGCGGCAGAGCGCTCGCCTCGTACGTGTGTGGCCTGGGCTCGATCCTCAGGACCACGTAAACATAAATGCATTGCATTGTGTACAACTAAAGTAAATAAATAAATATTTAAAAAAAAAAAAACAAAACTTTCTCCTTGCCACGCCTCGTATCCTGCCTGCCCTTGAGCAGTAAAATGAAGCAGCCTACTACTGGAGAAAAAGCCTAAGAAGGAAGTTCTAGGCCCTTCCAAACCCACAACATGCAAATCATTTAGCAGTGACATTTTAATTTCCACTGTACACATTGCCTATATATCTTTTAGAGCAGTAACTGCATATTTGCCTGGGATTTCCTGAAATTAACATTACAGGAAGTCTCCAAATTACAGAAGAGTTGGGTTCCAAATGTTCACTTCCAAGTTACATATCTGCAACTCTGAACATGTTTTTAGCCACAAATCAATGTTTCATAGGGAATTTAGGTTTTCAGGTTAGTCCACAAAAGGTTTTTTTTTTTTTTTTTTTTTTTAATCTTTATTTATTTGTTTTAGTTATACACAATGCCTTTATTCCTACGTGGTGCTGAGGATCGAACCCAGGCAGTGGACGTGCTAGGCGAGCGTTCTGCCGCTGAGCCCACACCCCCAGGCCCCAACTTTTTTTTTGACCACAACCCCAGCCCCAAGTTTTTTGACTCTAATGAAGACTCAATACTTTATTTTGCATTTTAAATATTTTTTAAAGAGTGCCTTTAAAAATGCAACAAATTATGCACATCAGAATATATTTAATTAAGAAACAATTTAAAAACTATCTTGGATTATAGAATACATAAAAATGACAGTGAATAGACTTGAAGATATTCTGAACTGCACTTTTTGATAACCTGAGATTTTAGGGACTGGTTAGATAAGTTCTTTATTATATATAATTTCATTTTTTTTTTTTTTTTTTTTTTTTGTGGGTACTGGGGATTGAACTCAGGGGCACTTGACCACTGGGCCATATCCCCAGCCCTTTTTTGTATTTTATTTGGAGACAGGGTCTCACTGAGTTGCTAAGTGCCTCGCCATTGCTGAGGCTGGCTTTGAACTCGCGATCCTCCTGCCTCAGCCTCCCAAAGTGCTGGGATTACACCGGCTTATATAATTTCATTTTAAAATGTCTTTCTCTTGACATTCACATCATTAGGGCTAATACTACAGGACATTAGGGTTAGAAAAGACATCAGAGGTCATATTCAATCTGACCTTACTTTGGAGATGAAGAAAGACTCAGAGAGATGAAATAACTTGACTCAAGTTACCTAAGCAATTGGTTCTGAAACTGAAATCCCATCCTAAATTTCATCCAGTGTCTTTTCCATTATAACAATGCTCACCAGCCATTATCAAGACCATATTTTTGCTCAGAAATAAAGTAGAAGGAAACATTACTATAATGACTTTATCAGCATAAGTTAGCAATATTTAGTAAAGCTGAGGATGTGCATTTGTGATTCCTGCTTTGGCACATGAATTGGGACATTGTTTGTAATGGTTAAAAATGAGAAACACCTTAAATACATCCATAGGGGAAAGGATAATTGTGGTACACTTACATGATAAAAAGTCATACTCTATCTAAATCAATGAAAATCTAAATTTATCACAGAGAACATGATATTGTTTGTAGAAGGATGTATAAATAAAAGTTCAAATGGTAAAGAAAGTAATGGACACCAATTTTTGGGGAGTGAGTGCATTTGGGGTGAATGGAAAGCAATGGGACCCTGGAAGGAGCACAGAAGATACTTCACGTGTGTAGTGTATTTCTTTAAAAAATTCTGAGAGATGGGGCTGGAGTTGTGGCTCAGAAGAAGAGCGCTTGCTTGGCATGTGTGAGGCACTGAGTTTGATCCTTAGCACCACATAAAAATCAAATAAAGGTACTGTGTCCACCTACAATTAAAAAAATGTTTTAAAACAAATTCTGAGAGAGAGATCCCTGGATATTGGTTATAGACTACAAGTTTGAAATATTTTGTTAATATAAAAAGCCAATTCTCTTCCCTCAAAAAGAGGAGGAGCTAGCCGGCATGGTGGCACACACCTGTAATCCCAGTACTTGGGAGGCTGAGGCAGGAGGATCACAAGTTCAAAGCCAGCATCAGCAATGGTGAGGCACTTAGCAACTCAGTAAGACCCTGTCTCTAATAAAATACAAAAAAGGGCTGGGGATGTGGCCCAGTGGTCAAGTGCCCTCGAGTTCAATCCCTGGTACCAAAGGGGGGGGGGGAGGAGGAACTAAAAAACAGAAGGAGACCAGATTGAACCATCATTTGAAGTAACTCTGAGAATTGGGGAAAGAAATATGTAAATGCACATGAGGGGGGATTTGCTTGTGGCACAATGAACTCAGTTTTGAGTATAAATGACAAAGGAAGCAGAAATAGTAAATAATGAAGTGGATGAATTTTGGATCAGCTAGTCCTTTAAGGTAACAACATAAATGATGATATTGACCCAACACTGTTTGGTAGCTGCTGGGCTATTCTTCAGGAGGAAAGCAGGGGAGGGGTCATTAGGAGGCGCTAAGGCCTAGAAGCACACAGGCCAAGATCCAACAGGGGATGGGATGGACAGCCAGGCTGCATGACAGAGACTGTCTCCAACTGTTTGATCTCTCAGATCACCTCAGTTAATTCTGATGATAACGGGCGACTCTGTCTTCTGAATGGATTGATAAGCAGTGTCAAGTTTTAAAATGCTCAATTAAATGAATCAAGGAAAGGTTTACTTAGTAAATCTTGATCATGGATTTGTTAACATAAATCTTACTTTTAAAAAAAAATTATATAACTTTTATCGTATATTTATTTGTTTTACATGTGGTGCTGAGGATGGAACCCAGTGCCTAACCCAGCTATCCTGGGTCTATCACAAGCACTCTACCACTGAGCCAGAACCCAGCCCTAAATCTTATCATTTAATGTCCTTTTAACCGTAGCATACCTGCTACTACTCATTAAATGAGTTTAATTAAGTGTATTAGTTTATTAATTGTCTTTTAGAAATTGTACTATGTTTATTACTAGTGTTCCTTATTTTAGAAACAGAAAGAAATGACTGCCTATTCAAAACAAACAAACAAACAAACAACAAAAAAAACATAAAACCGAAAAGATTCTTAGTCATTGGCATAAATTATTTTCTTTGGTCTTATTTGAAGAAAAATTACGTTAAAATAATGTCCTTATCTTATGTCTAGAAAACCATAAGGAATTCACATACATATAAAAACCTGTTAGAGCTTATATGAATTTAATGAAGTGGCAGAGTATAAAACCAACACAGGAAATCACTTGTATTTATCTATACTAGCAGTGAACAAACCTGAAAAGGATATTAAGGAAACAATTGATTCATAATGTCATCCTGAGAAGGAAATATCTAGGAACAAACTCGACGGAGGAGGCACAAGGCGAGGAAGGCTGGATGTGCAGCTCATCGGTGCGGTGGTGCTCAGCACAGGTGAAGCCTGTGTTCAGGCCTCAGACCCCGGAAGGAAAAGATGTGTTCAATAAAAATCACAAAACCTTGACAAAAGAAATCTAGAAACCTCAACAGGTGGAAAGATAGCTTCTGTTCAAGGACTAGAAAACTTAATATTGTCAGGTTGACAAGGCAACATACGATACAATGCATTTACCATCAAAATTTTAACAGTGTTTAATGCGAAAACAGAAAAACTCAGTCTAAAATTTATATAGAATTCCAAAGGACCTCAAAAAGCCAAAGTGCTATTGAAAAAGAACAGAGTTGGAGGTCCCACACTTCCTGTGGCTTAGGACACAGCTACAGCAGTCAAGACAGTGCCATACTTGCCAATGGAGAGAGCCCTTGAAATAAACCCTCACTATCTACAGCTAAGTGATCTAGCACAGGGCACCAAGAACATTCAACAGGGAAAGAACAGTCTCTTCAAAAAACCAGGTTAGGACAACTAGATATGTATATAAAAGAATTAAGCTGGCCGGGCGCGGTGGCGCACGCCTGTAATCCCAGCACTTGGGAGGCTGAGGCAGGAGGATCACGAGTTCAAAGCCAGCCTCAGCAATGGTGAGGCACTTAGCAACTCAGTGAGACCCTGTCTCTAATAAATACAAAAAAGGGCTGGGGATGTGGCCCAGTGGTCGAGTGCCCCAGAGTTCAATCCCCGGTACCAAAAAAAAAAAAAAAAAAAAAAAAAAAAAAAAAAAAAAAAAAAAGAATTAACCTGGACCTTTATACCATATATACAAATAAACTCAAAATATATATTGGGCTGGGGTTGCAGCTTGCCTAGCATGTGTGAGGCACCGGGTTCGATCGTCAGCACCATATAAAAATAAAATAAAAATACTGTGTCCACCTATAACTAAAATAAATGTTAAATATACATACATATTAATGACCTAAGTAAAACTATAAAACTTTTTTTAAAAATATGGTGATAAATCTTCATAACCTTGGGTTTGGCTATGGTTTCTTAAAAACGACATCAAAATAATTAGGGAAATGCAGATTAAAACCATAATACTATCTCACACCTGTAAGAATAGTGCTCATCAAAAAGATAAAGGATGAGGGCTGGGGACAGAGTCAGTGGTGCAGCACTTGCCTAGCATGTGCAAGGCCCTGGGCTCGCTCCCAGGACTTGGGGTGGGTGCAGGGGAGGACAAAATATAACTGATGTTAGCAAGAGGGAACCCTTGTAAGTGGTGATGGGAATGTGAGTTAGTATAGCTATTATGGAAACAGTGTGGAGGTTACTCAAAACCTTAAAATTAAAACTCCATATGATCCAGCAATTCCAAGAAATGAAATTAGCATAGTGAAGAGATATTTGCATTCCCAAGTTCACTGCAGCATTGTTCATAATAGCTATGCCATGGTATCAATCTCAAGGTCCAACAATGAATGAATGAATGAATGAAAGCAATGTGGGTCATGTACACAATGGAATACTATACAGCCTTTTTTAAAAAAGGAAGGTGCCTGGGCTGGGGATATAGCTTAGTTGGTAAAGTGCTTACCTTGCATGCACAAGGCCCTGGGTTCAATCCCCAGCACCACCGGAGGCTGAGGCAGGAGAACCTCGAGTTCAAAGCCAGTCTCAGCAATAGCAAGGCACTAAGCAACTCAGTGAGACCCTGTCTCTAAATAAAACACAAAATAGGGCTGGGGATGTGGCTCGGTGGCCGACTGCCCCCGAGTTCAATCTCTGGTTACCCCTGCCCTGACAAAAAAGAAGGAAATCTGTCATTTGCAACAATGCAGATGGACACAGAGGATATTATGTTAAGTAAAATCAGGTGGGTAAAGAAAGTCCAAAACTGTATGATCTCACTTACATGTGGAATCTAAAAAGTCAAACTCATACAATGCTGGTTAATAGGGACTAGGGGCAGTGAGGACATGTATCAAAGGACACAAAATTTCAGTTGAAATCAGGGGACAGATATGTTAGTTTGAATTAATAGTTCCACAATGTGTACATGTATCAAAATATTAAATTGCAAACCATATATATATATGTATATATATATATGTATATATATATATACACACACACACACATATTGTCAATTACAAAAAAATTCAAAGTGAATAGCAACAATGCCAATTCCAACAACAAAATGACACCAAAAGCACAAGTAACAAAAGACAGAACAGGTAAACTGGACCTCAGTAAAATTAAACTTATTCGCATCAAAAGACACCATCAAAGGCGAGAACAAATATCTGCAAATCATGTGTCAGATAAAGGTCTAATGTTCAGAACATTAATTACAATTCAATAACAAGGCAGACAACCCAATTTAAAATGGACAAGGGATTCGAATGACAATTCTTCAAAGAAGACTTACAAACAGCACATGGAAAAAAATACTCCACTTCATTAATTATTAGGAAAATGCAAAACCATAGTGAGATGCCACGTCACACCCATCAGGATGGCTACAATCCAAAAACCAAAAAAAAAAAAAAAAAAAAAAAAACCCAGAAAGTGAGAAGCGTTGGTAAGGATGAGAAGACACTTGGAACTTTGTACATTGCTGGTGGAAACGTGAAATGGTAAAGCCTCTTTGGAAAACAGGCAGTTCCTGAAAACTTAAACACAGACACCACATGACACAGCACTTCTACTCCTAATTATATAACCAAAGGAACTGAAAATAAGGACTCATATATACATATATATATACACCAATGGTCATAGCAGCATTATTCAAAAGAGCCAAAACATTGAAACAATCTAAACGTCCATTGACAGATACAAGGATGAGGAAAATGTGCGATAAACATATAATAGAACATTATTCAGCCACAAAGGGATGAAATTCTGATTGCTAAATGAAATCTCTCAGACACAAAGGACAAATATTACATGATTCCACTCATATTAAATATTTGGAATATTCAAATTCATAGGGACAGAAAGGTGAGAGATTACCTCGGCAAAGTAGGGGAATGAGTTAGTGCTTCATGGGTACAGAGATTCTTCTGCCTGTGATGATGCAAGAGTTCTGCAAACGGATCGTGGTGATGTACCCATAATTATTTCCTTATGATAAATTTCCACAAGTGAAACCAGTGTGTCAAAAGGTATATTATAGGACACTGAACAATACTCCAAATCACATGTGACATTATTAATAAAGGTTAACATTTTCCCACTACTGATTAACTTTTTGTAATCTCTTTTTTATCATATCTAGTAAAATATAGGATGGAATGTCCACTGAAATCTAGTGATCTCATTGAGGTTTATAAATTATTTTTTTTAATATTTATTTATTTGCTTTAGTTGTACACAATGTGTTTATTTGTACGTGGTGCTGAGGATTGAACCCAGGCCACGCACGTGCTAGGCGAGCGCTCTACCACGGAGCCACAATCCCAGCCCTATAAATTATTTTTTTAAAATAGGTTTATATGACTTAATTTTTACCATCATCCCTCATGGCTGATGCTACTTCAGCACATGAAAAGTGAAACCAAGCCGGGTGCGGTGGCGCACGCCTGTAATCCCAACACTTTGGGAGGCTGAGGCAGGAGGATCGCGAGTTCAAAGCCAGCCTCAGCAATGGCGAGGCACTTAGCAACTCAGTGAGACCCTGTCTCTAAATAAAATACAAAAAAGGGCTGGGGATATGACCCAGTGGTCGAACGCCCCTGAGTTCAATCCCTGGTACCACAAAAAAAAAAAAAAAAAAAAAAGTGAAACCAGATAGCATGTTGGTAACCACAGGACACACAGTAGGATATTACATCCTGTAATCTCTTCTCTGCATTAAAATATGTGTTTTTTGCCTACCAGATAAGAGATCTTTGCTGGCACAAGCCCACCAATAAACAGAATTCGCTACTGTTTAACATTCACTTTGTTTCACATATTTTTATCAACCTATCTCCCTGTAATCTGTTGGAAGTCCAAGGCAAATAAGTTTATAGGGCACAGTCATGACTAGCATTTTACAAACTACATAATTACTAATAGCTATGATTGATTGGGGACACACTGGCCAGCTACCCTAGGCTGTAGGCTCATAGAGATCAGGATTATTTCATTATTAAAGAAACAAAAACCAAAAAGGACTTCTGGTTAGCCCCCTGCCTTATAAATAGTAACTACTTAAATAATGTTCTTTTAAACTAAAGTGAGAGGTCCTTTACATTGCTAGGAGTATTCGAAGAAAGTGGGTCCCAGAACTGGATAGTCTAGAGTCAGAGTAGATGAAGGAGATGAATTGAAAATGAATCCTGGGTCTGGGGTTGTGGCTCAGCAGTAGAGCACTCGCCTAACATGCGTGAGGCACGGGGTTCGATCCTCAGCACTACATAAAGATAAAATAAAGACGTTGTGTCCACCTATAACTAAAATATAAATATTTAAAAAAAGAAAATTAATCCTACTGCTATTTATAATAATTATTACAGCATGGTTTATAGTAGAAAACATCTGAAAACGACCCAAAATCCATTAAAAAGGAATAGGTAGAATTATACACTTGATTACTGTGGAGCTAATACATCCAGAAGCAGATATATAAGAAGGAGGTCCTACTAAAGTATTGATAAGTAATATGAAAATGGAATATGCATATGTAATATCTGTAATGTGATCACATTTTTAAAGTAACGTTAATAATATGAACAATATTAGGAAAGACAGAGGAAAATCTAGAAGAATATACCCAAACAGTTCACAGTGGCTATATGTTGTGGCAAAGGTTAGTATGATTGGTAGGTTTTTTTTTTTTTTTTGTACTGGGGATTGAACTCAGGGGCACTCAACCACTGAGGCACACACCCAGCCCTATTTTGTATTTTATTTAGAGACAAGGTCTCACTGAGTTGCTTAGCGCCTCACCATTGCTGAGGCTGGCTTTGAACTCATGATCCTCCTATCTCAGCCTCCTGAGCCAGTGGGATTACAGGTGAGCACCACCCTACCCGGCTTGATTGCTAGTTTTAATTTTGACTGAGTTATTTCACATTCTATATTGTGCATTATTGTACTGTTTAAAAATTTAATATACGCAAGTATATTTTAATTAAAAAATAATTTTTAATAAGAAAGTGAGTCATATGCCTATGACCCATAATTAAAGTGTATGTTGCAGCAAGTAATAAGATATCTAGTAAAACGATAAACTAAAATTGCAGGAAAATAATTTTTCTACCATCATTTATATTTTTGCCAAGTATATAACTTCCATTTTCTTTGTTGTTTCATTTATCTGATTGAGATGGTAACAGAAAATATGACATGTCTTCAGTGTTTTATGAGTATATTTTATCTTAACAGAATTATGAATTAGGGCTGGGGTTGTGGCTCAGTGGCAGAGCGCTCGCCTAGTAAGTGCGTGGCCGGGGTTTGATCCTCACCACCACGTAAAAATAAAGGCATTGTGTAGAACTAAAACAAATAAATAAATATTTAAAAAAAAAGAATTATGAATTAAATGTACATGAAGAAAATAGAGTAAAAGAAAAGATCCCGCTGGGCGCGATGGTACACGCATATAATCCCAGCACTTGGGAGGCTGAGGCAGGAGGATCATGAGTTCAAAGCCAGCCTCAGCAATGGCGAGGCACTTAGCAACTCAGTGAGACCCTGTCTCTAATAAAATACGAAAAAGGGCTGGGGATGTGGCCCAGTGGTTGAGTGCCCCTGAGAGTTCAATCCCCGGTACAAGAAAAAAAAAAAAAAAAAGAGAAAAAAATCCCAATAATGACTATATTAATATCATTAATGCATATAATAGATGTTGCTAATGGATATAATAGAAACTTTGAATAAATGAAAGACCTATTTTGTTCTTTGATGACAACACTGAAAAAGTTATTTCTCCTTAAAATTTAAACCTATATATTACATGACATTCAAATAGAATTCCTTTTAAACTGCTCAAAATTTGGTCCAGAACAGGGGCCAGCTAAACTTTTCTGTAAATTTTCTACTACATCTTAGGCTTTGTGGGCAATGTAACTGTTCAACTGTATCATAGCATGAAAACAGCCACAGATAATATGTAATGAATAAGCATGTGCTAGACTAAAACTTTACTTATACATTGAAATTTGATTTTCATATAACTTTCCCATGTCAGGGGATATTCTTTTTCACCGAACTAGTAAAAAAATGAAGAATCATTTTTAGCTCCCAGGTTATTAAAAACAGACAGATTTGATCTGTGGGTTCAAAGTTTTCCAACTCCTGATCTAGAACAACAAATACTGAATAAGTAGCCAGGGAAATTCGGAGCAGGAGAAGGTAAGGAGTCTGGAAGAAATTTGTCCTATCAGGAATTAAAATCAGTTGTAAAACTATAGCAAACGAATGACTGAATCTGGGACTGGAATAGACAGATCAATGAAACAAAATAGAGGGGTCTCAAAAACAAACAAATCCACATGGATATAAATGATGTATGCTGCATTTCAAATCAATGTAGGAAGATGAACTACTTAATAAAATGACACAGGACAGTCATTCAAAATTAAAAAACAAAACAAAACAAAGGAAGCCTCCACATCTCATTCTTTATAACAAAATAATTTAGATTATTAGAAAATTAGAACTGTTCAACCAATAGAAATGTGAGCAAATATTTTCATAATCTCAGATTTTAAATGACACAAAATGCAGTAACTTAAAAGAAAAAACCACTTACTGTGTATGTAAGAAAGCTAAAGTTTCTTAATTTTGCTGCAAAAATATAAACCTCCAGGATGATGTTAAAGGGAAATAACCAGGATAATAACTGCAATGGAGCCTGAGAGGATAACAGTTAAATGATCAGAAAGAACATATGCACTAATCTTTTGTAAATATATTGAGTGAAAAAAGCATGCTGGAGAACAGTACATATGATAAAATTCCACTTTTACTTAAGGGACGTGTACATATGTGTGTGTGTGAGAGAGAGAAGTGGTATCTTATCGTGTTTTGCAGGAGAACACAGGGATTCTATAGGGAGGTTTCAAGAAAAAGATTAAGTTGATATATTACCTGGTAGATGTGAACATGTTGAGAGGATACTTAAAATTGTGGGGGTAGGAAATGGAATGAATTATGTGAATTAATAAAAGAAATGAAGCAATTATTGACTCTAGGGAAAACAAAAGTTACTCAGAAAGAGAACTTAGTCATAGTCCTCTAAAAGCCACAGCTGTGAATAACATACACATCATAATAACGTAAGCACTGTCTGTTAAGACCAAAAATTATGATATAGCTATTTCTGGAAGATGGGGGTAAAACGTGAGCTGTGTACGTAGGAAAGCTAAAGTCTCATTTTTCATCTAAAATTGAAATATGCAGATAACAGTATAAACATGCTGCTTAGAATAGAGAATTAAAAAAAAAAACACAGAATACATCTATAAAACTTTAAAGTGGCTGCCACTGGGAAGCAGGAATTGGGAATGGGAGTAGAGATGTGAGGCAGGAGACAGTGGTTTTTCATTATCAGCTCTGAAGGAAATTTCTGGCTTTTTATATTGTAGATATGTATAACTTTGATCAAAATAACATTGCAATAAATTGGTTCTTCTGCATGAAACACTATTAAGCTAAAGATACAAATGGAGAAAATATTTGTATTTATACTACCAAAAAAAAAAAAAAAACAATCGTCCAAATATGTATTTATGAATCAAGAAAAAAAAGTGAAAAAAGGTATGAAAATAGTCAAAAGGAGATAAATATCCAACTTGAAGAACTATAAATGGATTGTGAACAGGTGAAAGGATTTTCAACCAGAGTAATCATCAAAGAAACATAAATTAAATTATACTTTTTTTCATGTTGCAGTAGCGAGGTTGGGGGGCGGGTATGAGAAGACAGGCACCACCAGAACTTGTGCATTGGTGTGTTGTCAGTATAACAACACAACTTCCCTGGTAGCAATCGGGCACTGCCTATCAACATTTTAAAATCAAGACATCTTTTCATTTAGAAAATTTTGCTTCTAGTTATTTGTCCTACTGAAATACACAAGAGGAGAAGGAATGGTATCCAGGAATGTACAATGTAGCAAAGTATACAAACAATTTGAACTTGAACTTCAGTAACACTGAATTATGGAACAACTAAGTGTCTATGTAATGATCATAACATTAAGTGAAAAACCATGCTGCAGAACAGTGTATATAATAAAAGCCCATTTTTATTTAAGAAATGATACATGGGGCTGGGGCTGTAGCTCAATGATAGAGCACGTGCTCAGCATGTGTGAGGACCTGGTTTTAATCCCCAGCAGCACCAAAAAACAAATAAAGAAATGAAATGGTATGTGCATAATTGCATGTGGGTGTGTCAATTTCCATAGGAAGAGTTCCATTTTAAAAAATACACCAAATCAGAGCCGGGCGTGGTGGCGCATACCTGTAATCCCAGCACTAGGGAGGCTGAGGCAGGAGGATCAAGAGTTCAAAGCCAGCCTCAGCCATGGCGAGGCACTTAGCAACTCAGTGAGACCCTGTCTCTAAATAAAATACAAAAAAGGGCTGGGGATGTGGCCCAGTGGTCGAGTGCCC
Source organism: Tamias sibiricus (assembly GCA_025594165.1). Taxonomy (NCBI): domain Eukaryota; kingdom Metazoa; phylum Chordata; class Mammalia; order Rodentia; family Sciuridae; genus Tamias; species Tamias sibiricus. The sequence goes on from CM046664.1 coordinate 14,495,377, forward strand.
CTGAGTTCAATCCCCAGTACCAAAAAATAAATTAATTAAAAAAAAAAAAAACACCAACTCATTCGCAATAAACAAACTTCAGAAGTGGTGTAACCATAAAGGAATTTCAGTTTTAACTTTTCTGTATTGTCTGATTTTTTTTTTTTTAATAGATAAGAAACTATAGTCATCCTATGGTATCCATGGATGATTGGTTCCAGGAGCCCCTTGAATATCAAACCTGCAGCTTTTAAATTTGGGACTAGTAAAATGGGATCTTTAGTGAGAGACCTCTAGTTCCCCTTGGGGAAAAAAAAATTTTTTTTTTTACCCTTACGGATGGTTCTCCATATCTGCAGGCTCTATACTCTTAAAACTTTCAAAGGTACACTTCAAATATATCCAACATTGAGTCAGGTACTGGGGAAAATAAATTACCATTTTAATAGCAACCTCTCTCCATTATTTCATTCTTATGATCATGGATATAATTCTACTTACTTGTAATGACAAAAAATATTTACTCTTAGATTTTGCCAGCATATTAGGCAGTTTATTAGTTCCATTTACAACCTTCACTACACCACTTGCTTCTAAAAACATTCAACTGCTTTTTTGGTTTTTATTATAAAAACTAATACGTGTTCAATAATATTCCAGCAGTACAATGGGGGTACAGAGGGATAAAGTTTCCCTCTCCATTGGGCCTTCCCTTTCCCATTCCTCAGAGGTATTACTAGGAAACCATTGTGTATACTTCAATAGTTTTTCTATAAATATATACAATGATCATCCCCTTTATATTGCATTAATGAAGTCATAGTATAATACTGACCAATAACTTGGTGACACACATACATCAGTCTAAACTGATAACTTAGTAGTATTACTTAGTAGTAATACTTAACACTATTTCTTATTTAAAAGACACATTTGGACTAATTTGGAATCACAGTGATCAAAAACAAGCAAGCAAGCCAAATACCTAACTCAGTCTCTGCATCTGGTTTTAATAATAAAAGCCATGGCTGACTCCGCCCTCTCACCCTCATCTGCAATATCGTCACTTTGTTGGAAGTTTTATGTACATACTACCAATTAATTCCCCCATGAGTCCTAAGTCGTTGTCACTATTATCCTAATTTTACAGAGAAGCTGATGTTCTGAAAAGGCTGAGAACCAGGACTAGAGAAAGTTTCATTTCTTAACTTTCTAATCATAGCATGAAAGCTTAATTCTAAACAAGTCTGAACCCCTTGTTTATATAACATAAGCATATGTCACTTTGAAAGAAAAACATTTGCATGTGTTGAGAAATAATAATTGTGAAGGAAAAGGTTCAAACATTCATGGAAATCCTATGTGTAAGCTATTTTGATGTTTGGCCAAAAACACTGAAATCAATCCGAGTAAGACAGAGTTAAGTTCATTCACTCTCCAGTCCTTGGAGACTGGTTCTCAAACTCAAGTTTCCTTTCTGGCAGAAGAGGAACTTCTATAAAAATCCTAAAATATAATTCTCACAAATAAGCCTCAGGATTATTGGCATTTAGAGTTTTTATCTTAGGTCTTCCAGAATAAAGATCTACTTAGAGGCCACAAACACCGTCTTTCTCAATTCCTTTTGCTAGATGAAATTTGAAAAGTCCATTTGATCTGTATGGATTAATTTTACACCCACTTTAACTGAAAGAATGACACATTATGTAAAACAAACCCCCAAACTGTGATTTTCCTAACCCCAATAGGATATTTTTACTCATTCAGAAAGCATATGACATGTGGCCAGTAACTTCCATCTATTCAATTGGTCGTGAATGCACTCTACCACTCACAGGGCGCATGCAGATCAAAGACCTCCACGCTAGCATCTCCTCTTCCAGGAATTCATTCATTATTGAGTTCCTAGAATAACCAGAGTTTATGCTAGGTGGCAAATAGAAATGCAGCAGACACAAAGCTTACTCTCAGGGAACTTGCAGTCTACAGAAGAAACATTTAATGAATGTAATCTTTTACATGTTTACTTACATGGGGGCAGGGAGCACAGGACTCTGTTTCCCACTCAAGTTCAAAGCTCTACAACTAGAGTACAGAAAACTCTGCATCTTTAAAAAAAACATAAGTCCAAGCCAGACGTGGTGGCTCATGCCTGTAATCCCAGCACTTGGGAGGCTGAGGCAGGAGGATCGCGAGTTCAAAGCCAGCCTCAGCAATGGCGAGGCACTTAGCAACTCAGTGAGACCCTGTCTCTAATAAAACACAAAAAAAAGGGCTGGGAATGTGGCCCAGTGGTCGAGTGCCCCCGAGTTCAATCCCCACTACCCCCCCCCCCCCAAAAAAAGTCCAGCTATTTCAGAAATTTACATTAATGAGTTACATGTGATGCTAATTATCTCCTCTGGGTAGATGAGCTACAATTTTTTTCTTCAAGGGGAACTAGAGGTCTCTCACTAAAGAATCCATTTGCTAGTCCCTAATTCAAAATGTAACCAAATAATTGAAACTTCCCACTTATATAAAGAAGTATAGTGTTAATCAAGATAACACGTGGATATTTTGGCATAAGGGATTTATAATGGCTTTTAAATTTGGAAGAAATATGAAACTAAGTAACAATTTTTTCCCTGTAATTTTATACATTCCTTCCGTAAATACTTATTTAATATCTATGATGTACCAGGCTTCATGCCAAATGGCGAAGATAATAATCATGAACATGCTAAGGTCTTGTCCTCAAAGAGATTAGATCTAGTGAGAAAGCAAGCCTGAAATACAGGCAGTAACAGAGCAGTGTAGTGCTCATAAAAGATATTTAACCCAGTTTCTTGGGGAGAGGAGGTAAGAAAGTCTCAGAGACACCAAAAAGTATTTGAGGGAGGGGGGCCTGTTAATGCAAAGGCTGGAGACAGAGTTCAAGAGTAATAAACACAACTGACAGGCTAAATTATACAACATGAGATATTTGGACCTTGAAACTTCAAACACTATGTGATGCGTAATGGCTGGTTCTAGTAGGAATGGTAATTTGGTTACTGGAATTCAGACTATTTTCTCCAGAATTAATGTGGAAGCAACCAGGATTCTGTGTCCTGAGCACTAGATTCCAAAGCAATTAAAATTTATTCTCAATTTTTAAAAATCCATTTGTTTCAGAATATAATTAGAAAATATAAAAACAGAGAAAAGGGGAAAAAAAAGAATGATTTATTAAGATTAATGTTAAAGAGGGCTGGGGTTGTGGCTCAGTGGTAGAGCGCTCGCCTAGCACATGCGCGGCCCGGGTTCGATCCTCAGCACCACATACAAATAAAAATCCCATTGTGTACAACTAAAGCAAATAAATAAATATTTTTTTAAAAAAAGATTAATATTAAACATTTGTTAGAACCATAGTGAGCAATAGGACTGTATTCTACATCATGAATCATTTTCTGTGTGCTCTTTACATCAAGACATAAAACTTGAGTTAGGCATGGTGGGGCATACCTGTAATCCCAGCTACTTGGGAGGCTGAAGCAGGAGGATCACAAGTTCAAGGTCAGCTTGGGCAACTAAGCAAGACCCTCATCTCAAAAAAAAAAAAAAAAAAAAAAAAAAAAAAAAAAGGGGTGTGTGTGTAGGGGGACAAAAAGCTTCTGTATTTTATGACTTAGACACTGGAGTAGGGCATTCTCTCTGCCCTTTAAAAATAGGAAGTAGCATTCAACTAACTACTGGAAAGCAAAACAAAAACCAAGAGTCCTGGGAATACAAATAGTCCCTGAATTTTGATATTTCACACATGGATCCATGACAAGTTCTCTGATGTGATACTGGTAAAAAAAAAAAATGTAATAAAGATTTGCATAAGAATCTGCATACAACTACTTCAGCCATGACTTAAAAGTGGAACACTGGCATGTGGCTAACCAGAAACACAAGGTAGATCAATAGGGTATTTGCTTTTATCTGTCATGAATAATGACAGAAAAATGACAATACACTATCAGTCATTGGCATTAAGTCAAAACTCTGGGTGGACAACAACACAGGAAAAAATATTTGATATCTTCAATATTTTGAGAGAAAAACATATAAAGTATTCAATGGTGTGTGCTTTCTGGAAAATAATGACAAAAGTCCTAGAATAAAATCTAACTCTCATTTCCTGTCCCTTTTCTTCACAAATTATTTCTATCTAGAGATGCCATAAAGGACAACAAAATAAAACCTTCACTATGAAAAGTCAAAATAACAGATGAGAAAATAAATGTAAAGATCATAATCAAATAGAAAGATTATTCAACCAAGAATAAAACTGTTTCAGAGTGGTTTGCTTAGATGACTTTAATCAAAAAAGTCTTTATCCATCTTTCCTGTCTACAAAGAACAGCAGTATATATTTTCATATATTCTTTATTTTTATTTATTTATTTTTTGTACCAGGGATGGAACTCGGGGGCACTCGACCACTGGGCCCCATCCCCAGCCCTTTTTTGTATTTTATTTAGAGACAGGGTCTCACTGAGTTGCTAAGTGCCTCGCCATTGCTGAGGCTGGCTTTGAACTGGCAATCCTCCTGCCTCAGCCTCCCAAGTTCTGGGATTACAGGCGTGCGCCAACGACTGGCTATTTTTTATATTCTAACACTAACTAGATCTACTGGTGATAGAGTAAAGTACCTAGTTTCTTTTTTTAAAAAAAAATTTATTTATTTACTTTAGTTGTACACAGTAAAGTACCTAGTTTCTTAATGAACTTTCAAACATGCCTTATCATGGGGTACCCAATTAATATGTACAATTTTATGTTTTTTTTTTTTTTTTTTTTTTTTTTTTTGTGGTACCGGGGATTGAACTCAGGGGCACTCAACCACTGGGACACGTCCTCAGACCTTTTTTGTATTTTATTTAGAGACAGGGTCTCACTGAGTTGCTAAGTGCCTCGCCATTGCTGAGGCTGGCTTTGAACTCGAGATCCTCCTGCCTCAGCCTCCCAAAGTGCTGGGATTACAGGCGTGCGCCACCGCGCCCGGCCCAATTTTATGTTTTTACTTGTCTATTTAAATGATCAATAAATAAATGTGCCAAGGGAGTCTTATGCTTTTTTAGGTAGTATTCAGATTCTTGACCCAAACTACATTGCCATAACTCAGGCACCAGCCCTCTGCAGATGGTTAGGATGAGTAGAGACCAGGGCCCAGGTGAGAGTCGGGCAAAGAGGAAACTCCCACAAAGGGGAAGTACCCTGCAGGGCAGCTCCTTTGAATTACAGAAAAAAAAAAAAAAAAAAAAAAAAAAGAAAAGGAAGGAAGCCAAGATTTTTTTAAAAGTTCAAAAAGGAAAAGAGAGGAAAAAAAAAAAAAAGGAAAAGAGGGAAAAAAAGAAGGAAGAAAGTAAAATGGAAGAAAAAAAAGCCTGAAAGGGGCAGAGCGCTGCAGAAAGCAGTCTCGGTCTGCAGTGCTCCTTGGCTAGACGGTACCCATTCATCTCATGAGGTTCCTAAGCCTGACACCGACACAGACCTCCTAAAAACAAGAGACATCTGCTTTCTTTGGTATAAAGAACAAGAATATGAAATTGATCTCCTCTATGCCTAGCTGCCACTACCAAAAACAAGAGAAAAACAAGTCATACAAAGATCTAGATATGGTGCACAAAGGTCTATAGCCTCATTGTTTGAAAGAGGGGGAGACTCTTGAACAACATGTACTACGTATGATTGGTATTTTCTAGAAGAGCAACTACTAGAGAATATAAATAACTTGGTATTCAATTCCATTTCCTTCAGAATGAAGTATAATGTACTTTTGAGAAGAAAATTAATGTAGAAATGGAATGAATGTACAAAGTAGACAGCTTGTAGTTCCATAAAATAATACCCTGCTGAATTAGGAAGCAAAGAGCTAGGTGCTGTCCTTGGATGCACCACATGGTAACCCTTGTGATGCTAGGCCTATCATTTATTGTAAAATGGGGATGATACTATCTGATTTTACACTATTGTTTTATTTATTTATTTTTGGTACTGGGGACAGAACGCAGGGGCACTTTACCACTGAGCTACATCCCCAGTTTTATTTTTTATTTTGAGATAGGGTCTTGCTAAGTTGCTGAGGCTGGCCTCGAACTTGTGATCCTCCTGTCTCAACCTCCCCAGTTGCAGGGGTTACAGGTGTGCACCACCATGATGGCAACCCTATGGTAATCTTGAGGACCAATTTTTTTTTTTTTTTTTTTTTTGATACCGGGGATTGAACTCAGGGGCACTTGACCACTGGACCACATCCCCAGCCATTTTTTGTGTTTTTAATTAGAGACAGGGTCTCACTGAGTTGTTAAGTACCTCAGCCATTGCTGAGGCTGGCTTTGAACTCGCAATCCTCCTGCCTCAGCCTCCCAAAGTGCTGGGATTACAGGCGTGCGCCACCGCGCCCAGCTTTGAGGACCAATTTTAAAATAAGCATGTAAAGGTGCTTCATAAATTGCAATCAAATATAATGTGCTACTAGTAAGTAAGGGCATTTTGAAACCCATGAAGGTACAATTATCACATTATGAATAGATTTATTTTTAAATCTATGAAATCTAAAAAATTAGGAAGAATTTCTAGTATTTATAATTAGTATTAACACTAACTGCTTATTTCTTAAAAACCACAGATAATCTTTCCTATGGATTTTCTTCTTGCTATCCACCCACACCCACTATCTAGCCTTCACGTTCCACTATATTATACTTTATGTTTTCTCATACTTTGATTATAACAAAGTTATTTTTTCTCAGATACTCTTCACTCATTCCCACTGCCCCCATTTTTCATCAATAAACCTGCCCTGTAGGATTTTCTTTTTATACTTAAAAAATTAAAAGTCGCCGGGCGTGGTGGTGCACGCCTGTAATCCCAGCACTTTGGGAGGCTGAGGCAGGAGGATCGCGAGTTCAAAGCCAGCCTCAGCAATGACGAGGCACTAAGCAACTCAGTGAGACCCTGTCTCTAAATAAAAATACAAAAAAGGTCTGGGGATGTGACCCAGTGGTCGGGTGCCCCTGAGTTCAATCCCCAGTACCACAAAAAAAAAAAAAAAAAAAAAAAAAAAAAAATTAAAAGTCACAGTTGGGCATGGTGGTGCATGCTTATAATCCCAGCAACAAAAGAGGCTAAGGCAGGAGAATCCCAAGTTTGAGGCCAGCCTGAGCAACTTAGCAAAGCTCTATACAACTTAGTGAGACCCTCACAAAATAAATAAACAAATAGATAAATGAACAAATAAAATAAGAGGGCCAGGGATGTGGCTCAGTGGTTAAGTATCCCTGAGTTTAATCCCTGGTACTAAGAAAAAAAAAAAAAAGCCACTTTTTTAAAGGTGTCACTACAGGAAACATTATATTCTATTTGCAGGCCAACCAACACCTCAGTAGCATCCATATACTTCCCCCCCTCCCAAGGCTATAGTTAGATCAGAATAAATAAATGAAGACTAAACAGATTTTTTTTTTTCCTTTTTGGTGCATTATTACTTTAGAGTTCACAGAAAGAAACTATGTTACCATTAGGTCAATTAGTCATCCCCAACAGCTTTGTGATATGATTTCCCAAAAACAGAACTACATGCATCCTCTCTTACACAATGGTGTATGAAATGGTTCCTTCATTTAAATTAACCATTTGAAATCACCCAAAAGTACACTAAATTCTCATCTGAACTAATGCATATAACCAGAAAATGTAAAATAAGATTTAAAAAGTTTGAGCTTTACTTTTAGAAAACTGAGATAAATACGAAATGAGTGGATATTACCGATTTATGGATTACAACAACTGATCATCACAAATTCAACTCCAGCTCCTGCTCTACTCTGTACTACACATGAACAGTGACCCCAGGGTGGAGGGGCTCCAATTGGGAAGGACTTGGGAGCACCTTGGACTTCCATGAGACACACAACGTTGACCAGGCTACTATTGTAGCTCAACTTGAAGAGAAAGAATTGAGAGGCCGGAGGAACGCCAGATTTGTTATACTGCAAACTGGGGAAATTATGGGGAAATCTTTGGATAAGAAAAATGTGTTTGGGGGGCTGGGGTTGTGGCTCAGTGGTAGAGCACTCGTCTGGCACGTGCGCAGCCTGGGTTCGATTCTCAGCACCACGTAAAACTAAAAACACATTGTATACAACTAAAGCAAATAAATAAATATTTGTTAAAAAATGTGTTTGGTAAACTCATTTTCTATGCTGTTTGTTAAAAAAAGGAAAAAAAGTCAACAACCCCAACAAATACCCTTCCAAGTGTCATACTTGAAAATTTCCTTTGTATGTATCTTTTTTTTTTTAATGTTTATTTATTTGCTTTAGTTGTACACAATGCAATGCATTATGTTTATGTGGTGCTAAGGATCGAACCGGGCCGCGCACGTGCGAGGCGAGCGCTCTACCACTGAGCCACAACCCCAGCCCCTGTATGTATTTCTTTTAATAAAAAAGTTACTTTGGTTAAAAGACACAGAATGATGACCTAGATCCCACAAAATCCTGAAGCAGCAGATACACTATCAGAACCTCAGTTATTTTGTATTGTTCAGGGTTAATTAACCAATATTCTTCTTCAAAAATCCACATAGGTTTCTGGTTCTACAACAAGCTGGCTCATATTCCCCGTTCCTCCCCTCTAAACATTACAATAACCTGGAAATAATTCAATAGACAGTCAGAGGATTCTGAACTGCAGGAAGAAGAGGCAGCCTGGCTAGGAACCTCAGGATGTAGACACCTTGACTAGTTCCCTGGAGTTTTACTTTATCTCTTTTATGTCCAAGACTGGGCATGAGAAAGATCTGCACCCCTGAACCACCAACATGCACGCAAAAAACAGAGGTTAAAAAAAAAAAAAAAAAAAAGTCTGCTCCCTCAAGGATGCAGGAAGGAGCAGCACAGCAGTGTGTTAGCAGGGAAACCCGTTTCCAGGGGCATCAGCAGGAGACTCTGCTGCAGAAGAGGCAATGGCAGAACCTGGGCAGGTGGACCCATTCTTGTCCCACATCAGATGATAGCAGGCACGCCCCTCCACACACCCTAGTTATGCCCGGAGGCATGTTTCCCAGTCTTCAAACCAGTAACAGGGAATCACTTCAAACTGGTGATTCCTGGCCATCCACTCACTGGCAAAAGATAATTCAGACCAGGCACCTCCCAGTCTTTCCACGCTCAGCAGAAGGTGAACCAAGCCCAGGGCTACCTACCTGCTCTCTACCCAGCAGCAGAGAGCCACCCAGGCCCTTGGCTACTAGCTCTTCAGCAGCAGCAGATGGTGGTCCAGGTAGGTGGTTCCCTTTCCCCTGGCACTATAAGAGCTGGCATGGAAACTCCAGGGGAACCACCATTCACCCTCTACTATTGACAATGGGAAGCAGGGAGGACCAGGAAGTGCCATCTGCCTCTATGGATGGCACCAGCAGGGATCCAGTGGAAGCTCCAGTACAGCCAGAAGAGGGAGCAAGCCACAAGAGCACCGAAAAACACTCAGAACCAAGATCGCCACCGAACCACCACCCACGGAGCATAAGATAGGACAACTAACTACCTGGCTAAGTAAAAGATGCAAAGAGGATCAATGGTTGAAAAATAATATCCACGATATTCAGGGTAAATAATTTTAAAAAATTTAAAAATCACTTGTCATATCAAGAACTAGGAAAACCACAACTTGAATGTGAAGGCATTCAACGAATGCCAATTTACGGAAATGAATCAGATACTGGAACTGATAAGGATTTTAAACCAGGCTACCATAAAAGACAGGGACTGGCAGAGTGCATAAAAATGCAACACAAAACAACACGCAGAATGGGAGGAACTCAATTCACAAGTAATATCACAAGTAGGATGGAAAGAAGATCATGCAAACTTGAACTTAAAAAAGCACGAGTAGTTATATAAATATCAGACAGAGTAGAACTCAGGGAAAAGAAAATTACTCAGGCAGGACAGTGAAAGATGTTACACAGAAAGATCAGTCACTAAGACATAGTAATCTTAAAGGTGCATGCATCCAAAAATAGCTTCAAAATACACAAAACAAAAACTGATAGACGTGGGAGAAATGGAGGAACTGTGGATAGGACAAAGGGGAGGGAGGAGAAGTGAGGGGTAATGGGGGTAGGAAAGATGGTGGAATGAGATGGATATCATTATCCTAGGTATATGTATGAAGATGTGAATGGTGTGACCTTACTTTGTGTACAACCAGAGACATGAAAAATTGTGCTCCGTTTGTGTACTATGAATCAAAATGCATTCTGCTCTCATGTATAACAAATCAGAACAAATAGATTAATTAATTAAAAAACCTGATAGAGTTAAAAGAACAGACAAATGCACAGTTCTACTTGGGGTATTTAACACCCCACTCTTACAACTAATACAATCACCAGACCAAAAAGTTAGCAAAGAAACAAATTAAAGAATAACATCAACCAAGAGGATCTAATTGACATTTATGGAACACTCTTCCCAACAAGGGCAGAACACAGGCTCTTATCAACTGTCACGGAACATTCACCAAGATAAACCATAACCTCAGGCAGAAAACAACAAACTTCAACAAATATAAGCCAATAAAAATCATAAATAACATTTTTCTAGTCATAATGAAATCAAACTGGAAATAACAGAGAGAGGGAAACCTACAAACATTTAGAAATCAACACATTTCTAAACAACAAATGGAATAAAGAAGTCACAAAGGAAATTAAAAAACATGGACCTGAATGAAAATACAGCATGTAAAAATTTGTGGGATGCAACTAAAGCTGTGCCAAAAGGACAATGTATAGCCCTAAATGAACACATTAAGAAAGAAGAAAGAGGGGCTGGGGTTGTGGCTCAGCGGTAGAGTTCTCAGCTAGCATGTGCAAGGCCCTGGGTTCAATCCTCAGCACCACATAAAAATAAATAAATAAGGGGGCTGGGATTGTGGCTCAGCCGTAGAGAGCTCGCCTCGCACGTGTGCAGCCTGGGTTCGATCCTCAGCACCACAAAAGAATAAAGGCATTGTGTACAACTAAAGCAAATAAATAAATATTAAAAATAAATAAATAAAAGGTATTAAAATGTTAAAAAAAAAAAAAAAAAAGAAAGAAAGGTCTCAATAATCTGCTTCCACCTAGAAAACAATGGCAAAAAAAAAAAAAGCAGTAGGAAGGACGTAACACAATAAAAGCAGAAACGTATAACATTGAAAACAGAGGAAGAAATACAGCTATAAACTGCTCTGTGGGGGGGCTGGGATTGTGGCTCAGCGGCGGAGCGCTCGCCTAGCGCGTGGGCGACCCGGGTTCGATCCTCAGCACCATGTACAAATAAAATGTATTGAATAAAATGCATTGTGTACAACTAAAAAGCAAATAAATAAAAAATATTAAAAAAAAAAAAACTGCTCTGTGGGAAGAAACAATATGCATATTTTCCTCAATAAGTTAAAAATAGACTAACCATATGATCTAACAATCCACTTCTGGATATTTGCCCAAAAGAACTAAAATCAGGATCTTTTGGGGGTGGGGGTACGGGAATTGAACTCAGGGGCACTCGACCTCTGAGCCACATCCCGAGCCCTTTTTTTTTTTTTTTTTTTTGTATTTTATTAGAGACAGGGTCTCACTGAGTCACTAAGTGCCTCGCCATTGCTGAGGCTGACTTTGAACTCGTGATCCTCCTGCCTCAGCCTCCCAAGTGCTGGGATTACAGGCGTGCGCCACCACGCCCGGCTAAAATCAGGATCCTGAAGAGATACTAGCATTTCCATGACCATTGCAGCAACATTCAAAATAGCTAAGATGTCACAATACCTAAATTGTGGGTCCAACCCAGATGCCCTTCAGTAGATGAATGGATAAAGAAACTGTGGTTACTCAGCAATAAAAGAGAATAAAATCATGGCATTTGCAGGTCCATGGATGAAGTTGGAGAATATCATGCTAAGTGAAGTAAGCCAATCCCAAAAAACCAAATGCCGAATGTCTTCTCTGATATAAGGATGCTGATTCATAACGGGGATGGGGGTGGGGAGCATGGGAGGAATACACAAACTCTAGATAGGGCAAAGGGGAGGGAGGGGAAGAGGGAATATGGGGGTAGGAAATACGGTGGAATGAGATGGACATCATTACCCTAAGTACATTTATGAAAACACGAATGGTGTGACTCTACTTTGTGTTCAACCAGAGACGTGAATAATTGTGACTATGAATTGATTTGCATTCTGCTGTCATATATAACTAATTAGGATAAAATTAAAAATTTAAAAAAATAGCTAAGATGTGAAAATCCTATGTGTGACTCAACAGATTAATAGGTTTTAAAAATTGCATATGTGAATACACAAGTGACATGCATGGACACACATGTGCACACACATACACACACAGTGCCCCTGGGTTAAAGGGTTCAATCCTTAGTACTGAAAAAGGAAAAAGAAAAAAAGAAAAAAAAGGAGGTGGCAATAAAATATTTGAACTCAAAAAAGCAAATTTTCCAGGGGTAGGAAGAAATGGAAAGTCAAAAGATCTCATGCTAACAGTTCTTGTCACAGTAAAAGTTAAGATAGAACTAATAAATCACTAATATCAGAAATGAGACAGGAAATATTACGGCTCCTATAGCCATTAAAAGAACAATAAGGGAATATTACGAACAACTTTGACAAATTTGATAATTAGTTCAGACATATGAAGTTGTACTTAGAAACCACTAATGTAAAAAAAATCCACCAACATAAAATAGATACCTTGTATAATCCTATAACCATGAAACAAATTATGTATGTAATGAAAAGCCTCCTGAAAGAGAAATCCCCAGCCCAGTTGTCTTTACTGGAAAATTTTTACCAACTATTTGAAGAATTTATATTAGATTTGCACAATCTCTTTCAGAAAATAGGAGGGAACCCTTTCCAACTCATTTCATGAGGTCAGTATCACCATGAAACCCAAACTAAACAAAGAGAGGAGAGAGAGAGAGAGAGAGAGAGAGAGAGAGAGAGAAAGAAAACTACAAACTAATAACCTCTCATGAAATTAGACACAAAAATCTCAACAAATACTGAGCTGGGGTGTAGCTCAGTGGTAGAGCACTTGCCTGGCATCGTGAGGCCCTGGGTTTGGTTCCAGTACTGCAAAAAACTAAAACCAAACCAAAACAAACAAACAAAAAAACCCAAACCCAAAGAACTCCAACAAAATATCAGCAAATTTAATCCAACACTGTTAAAAGAATTGTAGACCATAAAGGAGAGGAATTTACTTAAAGTATGTGAGAGTGGTTTGATATCTGAAAATCAATTCATGTAATCCACCTCATCAACAGGCTCAAGATGAAAACTCATATGATCACTTCAACTGATGCAGAACATTCACACACAAACTCTCAGCAAGTAAGGAACAGAAGACAACGACATCAACTTGATAAAAATTGATCTACAAAAAATGATAACAAACATCAGATTTAATATCAGAATCATATTAGTCCATGGTGAAAATCTGGATGCTTTCCACCTACGAGCAAGAACAAGACAAGGGTGTCTTCTTTTGACACTTGTAGTCAACACTGTGTTGGAAGTTTTAGTCAGGGCATTTAGGCAAAAAACAAATAAATAAAAACTAAAAAGAAAAGAAAGAAAAAGCATGCAGATTACAAAGCAATAAATGAAACTGTCCCTATTTGCAAATAACCATTTACTACATAGAAAATCCTAAAGAGCTATGAAAACACTAGAATTAATAGGTGGGTTGAACAAGGTCACAGGATATGAGATCAACTCATAAAAATGCATTTCTATAAGCCGGGCATGGTGGCGCACGCCTGTAATCCCAGCACTTGGGAGGCTGAGGCAGGAGGATCGCGAGTTCAAAGCCAGCCTCAGCAATGGCGAGGCACTTAGCAACTCAGTGAGACCCTGTCTCTAATAAAATACAAAAAAGGGCTGGGGATGTGGCCCAGTGGTCGAGTGCCCCCGAGTTCAATCCCCGGTACCAAAAAAAAAAAAAAAAAAAAAAAAGCATTTCTATATACTAACAATAAGCATGCAAAAACCGAAAATTTTTGATGATGCCATTTATAATCACTCCAAAGAAATTTAAACACTTAGTTATAAACTTAACAAACATGTACATAGGCATTGGGAGAATAGCTCAGCAGTCGAGTCCTTGCCTAGCATGCTCAAGGCCCTGGGTTCAATCTGTAACGACACAAGAAAAAAGAAAAGCAAAACATACATAATGTGCATGCTGATCATTAGAAAAGGTTGATGAAAGAAATAAACCTAAGCAAGTGAAGAAATGCCATATTCACAGATCAAAAGCCTCAACGTAGAAAACTCCCCAAATTGATCTATAGTTGTAAAGCAATTTCTATCCAAATCCTAGCAAAGATGTTTGTACACATAGGCAAGCTTATTCTAAAATTTAAATGAAAAGACAATAGAAGTAGAATGGCTGGACAATTTTGAAATGAAGAACAGACATCAGGGATGGTCTAAATGAATTCTAAGGGTTACTATGTAGTCACAGTAGTCAAGACAGTTTGGTGCTAGTGGAGACAGATACATAGACCAATCGAACAGAATAGAGAACTCGGAATCAGATACACACGAATACACCCACTTGATTTTTGACAAAGGGGTCCCTAAAAGGAGGAAGGACACCTTTTCAACAAATGCTGCTAGCGCAATGGGACCTTCATAAGCAAGAAATATAAACCTTGATTGAAACCTCATGCCTATAAAAAATTATTACAGTTAAAATACATAAACATCAATTACAAAGTATTTAGAATAAAAATAGGAAAAAATCTTTGGGATCTAGCAACAGATAATTCTTAGACTTAAAAAGTATGAGCCCATTAAAGAAAAAAAAAAAAAAAAAAAAACTGGTAAATTGTACCAAATCAAAATTTAAAATCTTTGCTCTGCAAAACACCCATGAAAAAATGAAAAGACAGCTACAGACTGAGAGAAAATATTTACAAATGACTTATTTAATCAAGGATCAGTATGTAAAATATATTAAGAACTCTGAAAACTCAACACTATATAAAAGCCAAAAAATCCCAATTAGAAAATGAGAAAGAGATGTAACTAGAAATTTCACTGAAAAAGACACACAAATGAAAAATAAGCACATGAAAAGGTGTTCAACTTCAGTAACCATTAGGAAAATAAATTAAGACTCCAGTAAACCGGGGCGCAGTGATACCCAGCCACATGGGAGGCTGAGGCAGGAAGATTGCAAGTTTGAGGCCAACCTGGGCAACTTAGTGAGATCTTGTCTCAAAAAAATGAAAAAGGGGGACTAGGGTTGTGGCTCAGCGGTAGAGCACTTGCTGAGCACGTGCAAGGCACTGGGTTTGATCCTCAGCACCACATTAAAAAAAATAATAATAATAAATAAAATGAAGGTATTTAAAAAAAAAGTGACAATCTTTTTTTTTTTTTTTTTTTTTTTTTTGGTACTGGGGATTGAACTCAGCGGCACTCGACCACTGGGCCACATCCCCAGCCCTTTTTTTTGTATTTTATTAGAGACAGGGTCTCACTGAGTTGCTAAGTGCCTCGCCATTGCTGAGGCTGGCTTTGAACTCCTGATCCTCCTGCCTCAGCCTCCCAAAGTGCTGGGATTACAGGCGTGCGCCACCGCGCCCGGCTGAAAATCTTTTTTTTTTTTTTTTTAATTTATTTATTTGCTTTAGTTGTACACAATTCGTTTATTTGTATGTGGTGCTGAGGATTGAACCCAGGCCACGCACGTGCTAGGCGAGCGCTCTACCGCTGAGCCACAATCCCAGCCAAAAGTGACAATCTTAAAAAAAAAGAAAAAGAAAAAGGGATGGGACGTAGCTCAGTGATAGAGTGCCCTGGGTTCAACTCCCAGGGCCACAAAAACAAGACCAAAAAACCCACAATGAGATATTACCGCACACCTATCAGCATGGCTAAAATAAAAAATAGTTACAACACCAAATACTGGTGAGGCAATGAGAAACTAGTTTTTTCTTCCGTCTTTCTTTTACATGTGAAACAGTACACACAGCGTGGCAGTTTCTTATTTAACTAAATATACAATTTCCACATGATCAAGCAATTGCATTCCTGGGCATGTATCCCAGAGAAATGGAAATTGATGCTTGCATTCAAACTTGCTCATGAATGTTCATAGAAGCTTTGTTCTCACTAATCAAAAGGTGGAAAAACTCAGATGCCCTTCAATGGATAAATGAGTAAATTGTCATCCATCCATCCCATGGAATGCTACTCAGCAACAAAATGGTATATAACTATTGCTACATAAAAAAACTTGGATAACTCTCTAGAGAATTTTACTGAGTGAAAAAAATGTTAATTCCTAAAGGCTTCACATTATATTTTTTCCATTTGTATAACATTTTTGAAATGACAAAATTATCAACATTGAGAACTGCTTAGTGATTGCCAGGGGTTCAGCCTAGATGGTGGGGGGATGGGAGATGAGAAGGAAGTAGGTAAGGTGAGGTAGTGTAGTGATGGAACTGCCCTAACCCTGACTGTGGTATGGATGTACATGAGAAAAATTTATAGACCTAAACATAAATGCACCTGTGCGTGCGTGTACACACACACACACAGAGTACAAAACAAGAAACTCAAACAAGACTGGAAAATTGTAGCAATATCAATATCCTGGATGTGATACTGCACTCTGTTATTGTTGGGGGAATCATATAAATGGTACACGGGATCTCTCTGTATTATTTCTTAACTGTGTGAATGGATAATCTATAATTATTTCAAATTAAAGATGTAATCTAAAAAAATCCATATAGTTCACATATGGTTACATACTTATTTAATTTTTCTGTGTGTGGGTACTGGGGCTTGAACCCAGGGGTGCTCTATTACTGAGATTCACCCCCAGCCCCTTTTCCAGATTTTATTTGGAGAAAGGGTCTGGCTAAGTTGTTCAGGCTGGCCTCGAACTTGCAATCCTCCTGCCTCAGTCCCCAAGCAGCCAGTATCATGGCATGTGCCACCATGCCCAGCTGTCATTCACTTCTTTAACCAGTTACTCAGTTACTCTGATGTGTGAAGCACTGTCTTATGTGTTAGTGGAGTGGTGGGGGGGGAGACAGAGGGTGGGCAATATACACATGGGTACTGAATAGAGATCCCACCTTCACAAATGTCACAATGGTAATTATATAGAGTTTTTTTTTTTTTTTTTTTTTTTTTTGAGAATGTCTCACTGTGTTGCCGGGGCTGGCCTCAACTCCTGGGTTCCAGTGGTCTTCCTGCCTCAGCCTCCTGAGTGACTGGGACTACAGGGTCACATCCTGCTGCATTTTGGCTTGCCATTTTTTTTTTGGGGGGGTGTTGCCATTGTTTATTTAAAATGTGTCTTTCACTAACAGAGAGCAAAGATGGTGACAATTTTAATTACCATTCTATCTGCAGAACCACACAGAGTGCCTGGAACATTCAGTTAACACCTCATGAATACATGAATGACTGACTGCATCAATCAACAGAAGAGGTGCTAAAGAGCACTGAGTGGTTAGAAGACAGTAGGAACAGTTGTGACTTGGTGAAGATTGTCCGTGAAACAGAGGAAGGCACAACTAGCCGTGTCTGGAGGGGCCTCCATGATGGGGCTTAGCTGGGTCCTAGAAGATGCGAGAGGGAAGAGGAGAAAAGCCATCCCAAGCAGAGAGAGGACAGAGCGCTGGGAAGCACAGCGGATTGAGAGAAGCACAGCACTCCCTGGGACCAGCAAAGAGCCTGGCGCACTCGAGCCCACAGTTCTCTACTGGAAGTGGCAGAGGATCAATCTAATAGTCTGACTGTGGATGCGACACTAAGGCCATTTGGACTTGCAAGTGCAGCACGCGGCCACACTGGAGTTTCTGAAGCCAGTGAAGGATGATCCCATTTGTCTATTAGAAAGTGAACTCTGGAGGCAGTGAATGGCTGCACAGCAGGGAGGAGAGAGAGGAGCTGAGAAACAAAGACAGAAGCCTGGGAGGGAAAGAGAATTCTGTTCTTCCTAACCTCCAACTTAACCAGAAAACTCCATCCCCAAATGCACTGCTTTAGTGGAAGTGAGCTCTTCCCAAGTCCTGGCCCGAATGGTTTGCAACGTGGTTATCTTTAAGTCTGTGTCATGAATCATATCACAGGCCTGTGAAGTAGAGCATTTTATTGAAGATTTTAGTTGCTCTTTTTTGCAGTCTTCCAATACAAGTACACCACTTCACAGTTTTTAGCTGGAAATTGTCTTTTCCCAGTTTTAAACAATTTAAAATCTTGAAATAATAAACGACCCTTCATACTTCATGAAATTGTTCATGGTAGTGGTCAACTTATTAATATTTTGAGCTTTACAGAAATTATCACTTTCACATACTATTCACGATATTGAGAATTGCACTTATTTCCCCTAAAACATAGTGACTATTTTAAAAAGAAAAAAGACAGAGTTTCAATAACTAAAATATTGACCTCCAGGGCTGGGGTTGTGGCTCAGTAGTAGAGTGCTCGCCTAGCACATGTGCGGCCCGGGTTCGATCCTCAGCACCACATAAACATCATTGCATTGTGTACAACTAAAGCAAATAAATAAATATTAAAAAAAAAATACTGACCTCCAGAGAGGATGAATTGAAAACCTGAACTATGGAGAATAAGTATTTTCCGTATATTCTGTATACATTTCTATGAATGCAATGGTTGTGACAACATGTAGAAGCAGTGGAATGGTAACCCCAAAATGTAACAGATTGGCAGTGCCTACCCCTCCTCTTCCCCTAAAAAAAAACAAACTCTAGCAGGTTGCATTGGGAAGAAGCGCAAAGGAGTTAAATATAATTAATTCTGGGGGCTGGGGCTCAGTGGCAGAGTGCTTGCCTTAGCACATGTGAGGCACTGGGTTCAATCCTTAGCACCACATAAAAATAAACAAAATAGCTGGGCAAGGTGGCACATGCCTGTAATCCCAGCAACTCGGGAGGCTAAGGCAGGAGGATCCCGATTTCAAAGCCAGCCTCAGCAAAGGCGAAGTGCTAAGCAACTAAGTGAGACCCTGTCTCTAAATAAAATACAAAATAGGGCTGGGGATGTGACTCAGTGATTGAGTGGCCCTGAGTTCCAAACCCAGTACCCCTCCAAAAAAAAAAAAATTAATTCTGGATACAATAGAGTGACTACTTATTCCTCTAGCTTTCTTTTCACACCATGTGACAATATTTTTTTCATGGTACTGGGGACTAAGTCCAGGGCTTCACACATAATAAGCAAGCACTCTACCACTGAGTCACATCCCCACCCTTTTCTATTTTGAGACAGGGTCTTGCTAATTTGCCCAGGCTGGCCTTGAACTTGTGATCCTCTAGCCCCAGTCTCCAGAGTAGCTGGGGTTACAGGTGTGCACCACCATATCTGGCTCCACATGACAAATTTCTAACAGCAAAGAGAGAATCAGGAGCTTGAAGTATGAAGAGAAAATGATTATGAAAAGAACATTTTCTTCTATGAAAAGGAAATCATGTTTTTTTGTAGGTAATGTTTTTGCTTTATTTTGCAAGGAACAGAGACATTTGAATAGTTTTTATAAACCTCAAGATGGATATTAAATGTTATTTTTGAGATCTTTTTATTACGGAAAATATTAAACATAAGGAAAAGTAAACAGAAGAGCACAATGAACTACCTTATGCCCACCTTTATCAGTCGGGGCCTCACGGCCCACCCATTTCCCCATGCCACTCATATTTTGAAATAAATCCTAAGTATATCATTTCATCCGTAAATATTCAAAATGTATGTTTAAAAGACACAGATCGGGGCTGGAGGTGTAGCTCAGTGGTAGAGTGCTTCCCTAGCACTCACAAGGCCCTGGGATCTGTCCCTAGCAACACACACACACACACACACACGATTTTTTAAGAAGTTTTTTTTTCCAATATTTATTTATTTGCTTTAGTTGTACGCAATGCAATATATTTATGTTTACGTGGTGCTGAGGATCGAACCCTGGCCGCACACGTGCTAGGCGAGTGCTCTACTGCTGAGCCACAACCCCAGCCCCCACACACGATTGTTTAAAAACATAACTACACCATTAATACACCTAAAAATTTAACCAATAATTCTTTAGCATCACCAAATATAAGATCAAAATTTCACATTTTCCAGAGTGCCTTATAAATTTTTTTGTTCTATTGTTTCTATAAGTCCAAATTATGTCCAAATATTGCATTTTAGTTAATGTGCCCAACTTTTATTTTAATAGCAATAATTCAACATATTTGAAAAATTAAACTTAAATGTTTTAGTGAATTTAAATACTTATATCCAATATGCAAGAGTAAAGAATCAGATGAAGTCACCCTAGGTGAGCAGTGTTGATTTGTTGGGCACATGGTCAAATTAAGCACACTTAGGGAAAAGTGGGGGTGATTTCATTTTTGTCTTTTTTCAAAACCTTTTCTTTTACACTCACAGGTTTTAATACAATTTTTTATCCAGTAAGTTTCATAAACCCTGCTAACAAAACCCTTGCATGATCTCTCATTTGTTTGCTTCGTATTTTCTGTTTTAATTTGGCCCAAAACTTTTTTCTTCATCTGAAATTAGCTCGAGATCACAGGATTTCAGAGTTGGAAGGGATCATGTGGCTTTCTGATCTCAGAAAGTAGGCAGCTTTGATATTAGGGTAATCTTGGTGCTCTCAGTGAGAAAGCTACCACGAGGAAACCACCTGCTAACAGCTGCAGACCGTGTTCTCATTGGTCACCAGATATTACCATGCAAATGTGATCAGTAGCAGTTTTAGTAGCGAGACACGAAATAACTTTGAATTTGACCCTTTTATAAAGGTTGGTAAAGTTGGTATTTCCTTTGACGTGTTGAAAAGATCTTGTTTTACAAGTAATAAAGTAGTACGTTTAGTTCAGGATTTGAAATAATAAAGGCTAGAAGCCTATCATGCACAGAAGCATGCAGAAATCAGAGTGAATGCCAGATTCTTCCCTCAGAGAACACTAGAACAAAAGGCTATGGCCTTGTGTGCTATCAATAAGTGAAGCATGCAATATAAAGTATTTGATGGTACACTGGCATGAGACATTCTAAGCCCTAGTTAGAAGTTAATAGGTCTTCTGAAATGTGCACATCAAGTTTAAATAGTAGTTCATAGGTTTTTTTAAAAAAAATTATTATGTAGTGGTTCCTTCCACATCTATTGGTAAATTCTAGGTAGCACTTCACAGTGCAGGAAATTCACTAATTGAAGCAAAATAAATAAATAAATAAATAATTGAATAGAAAATAAGGAGTCTGAGTACACTCCACGTATGTGACACTTTTACATTAAGCCGAAGAATTAGAATACCCAGTAAAACAATTAAAAATACTTCTTGAGTATTTCATATGTGTAGGAACCTATATTAGGAATATTTTGCACACTAAAATAACTAGAATGACACCAAATTGAACCATTAGTTAGCTTAAAGGACATATTTAAAGATAGCAATTTAGGGAAGGGGGTTTTTGGAAATTTTTTAAAAATGCAGTCTTACAAAAATTCCCTAAAGATCCTAAATGGAACAAGTCATTTTTATTCTATATATGCATGATATTTCAAATATACTCTACTGTCACGTAAAAAAAAAAATTCCCTAGAATTTATTTGTTCCAAGCTGTACAATATAAACAGAATCCCAAACAACCCCAATACAAACCAGTGTGAACTTTACAAATTTAAACACCAACAATGATCTGATTTTAATCCTGTTCATTTTTATTGCTTAGATTGACTTACTCATTTTCTCCTAAAGCCCTAATGTATCAATTGTTCTTATATAGTACTGTCTAAATTATTTCTCTGATTTACCAAAATACAAAAATTCAAGGGCCTGGGTTTGTAGCTCAGTGGTAGAGCACTTGCCTAGCATGTGTGAGGCACTGGGTTTGATCCTCAGCACCACATCAAAATAAATAAAATAAAGGTATTGTGTCCATCTATGACTAAGAAATAAATAAATAAGTGTGTGTGTATTTTTTCAACCTCTGACTCTTCTAAAACAAAGTGGAAAGCAGGAGTCATAGTAAACAGAATCCACCAGATTCCAGTGAGGCCATTTACAGGGTTGATTTGTTATCAAACAAAAACACAGGGGTAAATCGGATATCACATTCTAACCCATCTATCCATCTAACCTGGCTCACGAGGAGAAGCAGTGTTCACATCAGTACCTATGCATATTTTGACAGTGTTGGAAATTTTAGCTAAGAAATGTGGTACTGGCATGGTCACTTTATATGTTCAATAACATGAAGGATATGAGCAATTAGAACTTTTTGATCTTACAGTCTTGTTTTTACCATTTGCAGATGCCTCTCCCTCAATGCATATTTGAAAAACAGTGGAATCTCTCAAAGAATCCTTTTTTTTTTTTTTTTTTTTTTTTTTTTTTGTTTTTTGGTACCAGGGATTGAACTCAGGGGCACTGGACCACTGGGCCACATCCCCAGCCCTTTTTTGTTAGCAACTCATCCCCTGAGTTGCTAAGTGCCTCACCATTGCTGAAGCTGGCTTTGAACTCACCATCCTCCTGCCTCAGCCTCCCAAATGCTGGGATTACAGGCATACACCACCACGCCCGGCTCAAAGAATCCTCTTAACAGCAAAATAGACCATGATCAATGAATACTAATACTGTTAAATGGCTTTAGAAACAATAGTATTGGAGCTGGGGTTGTGGCTCAGAGGTAGAGCACTGGCCTACCACATGTGCGGCCCGGGTTCGATCCTCAGCACCACGTAAGAATAAATGCATTGTGTACAACTAAAGCAAATGAATATTTTAAAAAAATAAATATTGGAAAAAAAGAAATAATAGTATTTTAGCTTCCCATAATTAATACTATTGATTTCTCTTTTTTGTCATGCTTTGTCAGTTTGTAGCCCCCTATTATATATATTTCTTTAGTCCTTTATTAAATCACTTAGAGAATGTCTTTAGTGATTTTTCTTTTGTTAATGCCCATCTACCCTTTCACCTTGTCAAGGATAATTAGAACTTTAATGTGCTTTTCCAAGGTGTTGGCTAGTTAAGCATCACTAGCAAATTTCATAAGCTTAGTAGTATATTCAGTCTCCTAGTCACTAAGTAAAATGTTATAAACCCAACCTTACCGAGTAATGTCTACTTTTTGAAAGCAGCTTATACTCAATGTGAGAATGAAAACCTATATTTAAGGGTCAGAACAGGACAGAAACTTAAAAATTAAAGCAAAATAGATTAGATGAAGGAGGCTGAAATATAGCCGTTAGAATACTAGACAAGAAATATCCAGGGAACTAAAAGTCTGTAGTTGTTGGTTATTTTGGATACATCCAACATTTCTCATTTCTGAGTGACAGTCTTAAAGGGCTCATGCTCACAAGATTTGAGCGCAAAACTTGAACACTAACAACAGTATAGGTTGGAATAGAAGAGGAAGGAAGGCAGGCTGGTGACAGTCTAGGAGAAGCAGCGTAGCTGTTGCTGAGCTGGAGCTGGTCAGGAGCACATGTGGGTTAAGCAGAGAGCCATGTGTTCAGGGAGATAAGGAGGCATCCCTTCAAGTCCTTGCTACTGGATAGAATTATCAGAAACTGGCTTGTGTTTCTGGTGGGTGGAGGAAAAGGGCATACAATGAGCGTCTTTTTCACCACAGACAGGGAAATAATGGCATTTACTCGCCCTCGTTTGAAAAAAAAGTTCCTAGAAACCACATTGTCATGGTCTATTGGCTGTAGAATCTTCTTGTGACTGGAAAGAAACCTAGAGTCTCTATTGGAGATAGAAAGAACAACCCAGGAGCTAATTAGAACACTTTGTAAGAACAGTGACCATGAAAAAAAAAATTTCACCTTGAATATCTATACAACACTACAGGCTTGAAATGAATTGGAAGAAATATATTTTGAGGTACAAAGATGAATATTTGTTGATGTTCTGTTCAAATGAAAGAAAGCAACTTATGAAATAATGTATTCAAGAGAACCCATCCTAATTACTATTTTTAAAAATACTTCATCTAAAGGGCTGGGGATATAGCTCAGTTGGTAAAGTGCTTGTCTCGCATGCACAAGGCCCTGGGTTCAATTGCCAGCACCACAAAACAAAAACAAAAACTTGATCTAAAAAAAAGAAGTCTGGAAAGTTACATGTCAGAGTATATCTGGGAATAGAATATAATTTTTATGTTTATTTACATGTACTTTCTGTTGATAGTTTTGCAAAAAGAATGCATTACTTGTGCAGTTTTTTAAAAAGATATAAGAAGAGCCAGGCGTGGTGGCACATACCTATAATTTCAGTGGCTCGGGAGGCTGAAGCAGAAGGATTGGGAGTTCAAACCCAGCCTCAGAGAAAGCAAGTGCTAAGCAACTTAGTGAGACCCTGTTTCTAAATAAAATACAAAATAGGGCTGGGGATGCGGCTCAGTGGTCAAGTGTCTTTGAGTTCAACAGTAGCACCCCCCCCCCAAAAAAAAAGAGCTAGGAGCCAGGCGTGGTGCTGCCTGTATACCTGTAATCCCACCCACTCCAGGGGCTGAGGCAGGAGGATTGAGGATGGCAAGTTCAAAGCCAGCCTCAGTAAAAAGCGAGGCGCTAAGCCACTCAGAGAGACCGTGTCTCCAAATAAAATACAAAATAGGGCTGGGGATGTGACTCAGTAGGCGAGTGCCCCTGAGTTCAATCCCTGGTACCCCCCTCCCCCCAAAAAAGAGCTAGGGCTTCCAGTCTTTTTGTTGCAGAGAGGAAGAAAAGAGTTAAGAGGAAGAAGGGAGAGCTTTGTTTCCACATCTGCATTTTCAAGGCCTTCTTATTGGGAACCCTCAGCTCCAGGACTAATAAGGAACTGATTTTTATCACTTCTGAAGACAGGGAATTTATAATTTCAAAGTGATACATATTCATCATTACTTCTGCAGATGTTATTACAGTGCCCACTACACTACAGAACAGAGTACTAATAAATTAATATTCTCCAGAAAATACAAAATATTATTTGGGGGCATCTTTTAGAAAGAAAAAAACATTTGTATAAAAATTTTAAACCAGCCAGGCGTGGTGGCGCACGCCTGTAATCCCAGCACTTTGGGAAGCTGAGGCAGGAGGATCGCGAGTTCAAAGCCAGCCTCAGCAATATCGAGGTACTTAGCAACTCAGTGAGACCCTGTCTCTAATAAAATACAAAAAAAGGGCTGGGGATGTGACCCAGTGGTCGAGTGTCCCTGAGTTCAATCCCCGGTACCACAAAAAAAAAAAAAAAAAAAAAAAAAATTAAAACTCACGATTATGAACTAACTTTTAAACAAAATACTGTACTTAATTTCCCACTATCATTAGCCCTCAAAATGCACACTTTGAATAATCACAAGAAACCTGGACTCAATGGGCCTAACTAGTAGTTCACATAATTACATCATGTAACTGTGCTTTTAGGAGCCAATGCATTTAAAAGCCTGAGCAAAGATATGTTCAATCCATTACCAAAAGAATGAAATATTTATATAGGATGGGAGGATAGAGTTTAATCTTTCTATATATCCTTGAGGAAATACAAGGTATTTTCTAATTCTCACTAGTCTATCTACTAAAAAGCAATAATACTGCCAGGTGTGGTGGCTCACACTGGTAATCCCAATGGCTTGGGAGGCTGAGACATGAGGATCACAAATTTGAGGCCAGCCTCTGCAACTTAGAAAGGTTCTAAGCAACTTATTGAGACTCTGTCTCAAAATGAAAACTAAAAAGGGCTGGGGATGTGGCTTAGTGGTTGAGTGCCCTTGGGTTCAATTCCTGGTACCAAAATATAAAACAAAACTCCAAAAAATCAAG
The DNA here is from genome assembly GCA_025594165.1 of Tamias sibiricus. NCBI lineage: Eukaryota > Metazoa > Chordata > Mammalia > Rodentia > Sciuridae > Tamias > Tamias sibiricus. The sequence goes on from CM046664.1 coordinate 14,521,256, forward strand.
CAGCAATAATACTATAAATTCTACATAGAAGTCATTCCACATGTTTCCTCAACTTTTCTTCATTCACCTTGAAAGTCCTGTAATACTTGTCTTCACCCCTCCCTCTTCTTTTCAGGTTAACTACCTTGAAATAACAAGAACAACTGGCCTCTTAATTCCTTATCCCTTGACCCTCTCCTTTCATTGTTTTCTTAAATCTTCAGTAGTTTTCTCCTTACCCACCCTTCCTTTCTGGCCTAGAGTCTGTTCCAGGTGTGGTTTACTGAGGGGAGGAAGGGGCAGCCACCCTGGTGGGGAGATTCCCTGGGACTAGCAAGCTCCCTAGCTCCAGCCTCCTAATCTCCAAATCCAAAGAGGACTCTCCTGGGGTCCTACCTTCTGAAACCTTGAGGCAGCACCTCCTTGCCAGGCTCCTGCTTCTTGGTTTGATGACACTGAATCCTTTCCAACCACCTGCTGAATAGGCTTCCTTCCCTACCTCTCAAGGCACCGCCTGTGCTGGGCTCTGCTGGCTATACTTTCTCTGTTCATCTGCTTCACTCCTGTGCTTTTAGCTCCCAAGCTCTTAATGCCCTCGATAAATCTCTCACAAGCTGCTTTTCTTTTTTTTCCACTGAGGCTGTCCTAGTTCTGGAAATTCATTACCAGTCCAAGTTCTGGTCCCCAATCTCTTTCCTCCTCTAAGTCATTCTACAAACCATCCACGGAGTCCTCTTTCAAATGCTCTGATGGCATCTGTCTCTTCTATTCAAATGTCTTAGCTGGCTCCGCACCATCTACTGTTCAAAGTTCAGACCTCTTGGTATGTGATTCAAAGGCCTTTGGTTTGTCCCTGTCCTTAAGCCGTCTACACTTGTTCACAAACTTGTCCACAACGTCTGAACAAGGCTAAAAATACACTGATTCTGTCCTGCCCTAGCTGCAGAAAAACTGACAGAGCATCAGTACTCAGTCAGACTCCACTTCCAAGTGACAGAAGTTCTCTCTCCCTTCCTCACATAAAGTACGTGACAACTTCTCGATGGCACTGATGCCCCTGTGCCTTGATTTTAAAGGACATGTTCACTTAATTTTTCTTTTCTTTTTTGGTACTGGGGATTGAACTCAGGAGCACTCGACCACTGGGTCACATCCCCAGCCCTTTTTTGTATTTTATTAGAGACAGGGTCTCGCTGAGTTGCTAAGTGCCTCACCATTGCTGAGGCTGGCTTTGAACTGGCGCTCCTCCTGCCTCAGCCTCCCAAGTGCTGGGATTACAGGCATGCGCCACCACGCCCACCTTACTTCTTAATTTCATTAACTGAATATGACTAGCAGTCGGAGTCTTCATTATTTATTCTCCACGGTACCTTCAAGGTGGTAGGCAATGTTAAATCCAGACTGCTCATCTGGAATTAATGACTACCTGGCCAGCATCTGAGCTTAAGCCTGCCTCTGCTTTATTTCTGAGGAAAAGGTCTAGTGAATAAATCAGCTCAATAAAGGATATTGTGTGTGTGAAGAGATGCTGAATAAATGACTCAAAAGAAATCATTTAAAGGAATTTTCATTTGAATTATACCTGAGAGAATTAAAACATGTTCACACAAAAACTTGAAAATGGATGTTCACAGCAGCCTTATTCATAAATTGCCAAAAAGTGGGAAGAACTCTAACATCCATCAACTGGTGAAGAGATGAACAAAATACTGAAACATGCTACAACACGGATGAATTTTAGAAACACAAGAAGAAGCGCGGTACAATAGTTATGAACACAGTCTCAGGACTGAGTTCAAGTACAGGTTCTGCTACTGACCTTGGGTAAACACCTAACCTCTCTGAACATCAGGGCACATTCCTTAAAGTGTGTGTGTGTGCCTGAGCACATATGTGTCTACACACATAAGAAGCCACCAATGCTGATATTCAGCATATAAAGCACATACTGCAATACCTGGCATCGCTGAGCATCAGGCTCGATCATCAGCAACTGTTATTGTTGTCTAAACTGTGGAGAAAGTGGCTGGTCTCATTTTACAAGGTATGTTTGAGGCTAGCCAGGAATTTTTTTAAAAAGGCATTTTCATATTAGTTGAACTAAATTAAGTGCCCTTTCTGTATGTTTTTCTGGCATCATCTGGGTCTTTACAGCATTGTACTAGCCAAACAGTTTAATTTTCTGCTTATTAGTAAAAGACATCTTATTCAGAACTAGTACATGGCCTGGCACAAGTGGATGATCACTATTTTTTTTAAATATATATATGTTTATTTACTTTAGTTGTACACAATGCAATGCATTTATGTTTTTATGTGGTGCTAAGGATCAAACCCGGGCAGCGCACGTGCGAGGCGAGCGCTCTGCCGCTGAGCCACAACCCCAGCCTGTGGATGATCACTATTTACTGAATAAATGAACAAGGAGCATGGTGTTACTGGCTGCATCTAAAACCAAACATCAATGCGAATCAAAGAATTAACTAGACAGTGCTGCTATGTTCTTACTCATTTTGCACTTGAAGGTTTTTATGTTTATTTGGGTGTCCTAAATGCTCTTTGGAATCAATACAAAGGAATGTAATTCAAAAGACAAGATGACTGGTTGACAACTGAAGCAAAAAACACCCAACTGAAGTAACATGAAGTAACAAGCATTCCTATGTTTAAGCTATATTTGGTCTTCCCTAATAGAGTTCTCCAGCAGATGGGGTTTGTTTTTTCTTTTCTTTCTTTCTTTTTTTAATTTTTGAAGGCAGTGTTCTTTTGCAATTAATTTCAGTATCCCTTCATAGACAGAAAGTTGGGGGTACAGCTCAGTGGTAGAACACATGCTTAGCACATACAAGGCCCTGGATTCAATCCCAGGCACCATAAAAGAAATAAAGAAAGAAAACCGTGTGTGTGTGCACTTATTTGCATACATACACATAGTTTCTCCTAGAGAAAAGCAAACATATCAATCTATAACCAAATACAAAATCATTTTCCTTTATTTATGTTTTTCTAAAAATGAGATGATGAACTTGGCCCCATTTAGAAAAATATCAAGGACCCTTCAGTATGACCAGGATTACTGACTTGACTTTGGATGGACATGAGGGACTAGATCTACTTTGCCTTCTTTCCCTTCAAATGGTAGATACCAATGATAGGAACTGTGAAAGATGTAAGATAAGGTCCTTATATCCAAAATATATATATAGATTTTTTTTTGGTATCGGGAATTGAACTCAGGGGCATTCAACCACTGGGCCACATCCCCAGCCCTTTTTTGTATTTTATTAGAGACAGGGTCTGAGTTGCTAAGTGCCTTGTCATTGCTGAGGCTGGCTTTGAACTCGAGATCCTCCTGCCTCAGCCTCCCAAGTCCTGGGATTATAGGCCTGCGCCACCGTGCCCAGCTATATCCAAAATCTTTACGTGAGTGAAGATCTAACAGCAAATAATATGTGACACCACACACATTTTTTGCTCATTGCTTTGTGCAATTAAAAATCACCTGGGGCCGGGCGCGGTGGCGCAAGCCTGTAATCCCAGCACTTTGGGAGGCTGAGGCAGGAGGATCGCGAGTTCAAAGCCAGCCTCAGCAATGGGGAGGCACTTAGCAACTCAGTGAGACCCTGTCTCTAAACAAAATACAAAAAAGGTCTGGGGATGTGACCCAGTGGTCGAGTGCCCCTGAGTTCAATCCCCGGTACCACAAAAAAAAAAAAAAAAAAAAAAAATCACCTGGGGGCCGGGCGCGGTGGCGCACGCCTGTAATCCCAGCACTTTGGGAGGCTGAGGCAGGAGGATCGCGAGTTCAAAGCCAGCCTCAGCAATGGCGAGGCACTTAGCAACTCAGTGAGACCCTGTCTCTAATAAAATACAAAAAAAAAAAAGGGCTGGGGATGTGGCCCGGTGGTCAAGTGCCCCTGAGTTCAATCCCCAGTACCACAAAAAAAAAAAAAAAAAAATCACCTGGGGGCGGGGGTTGTGGCTCAGCGGCAGAGCGCTTGCCTCGCACGTGCGCGGCCCGGGTTCGATCCTCAGCACCACGTAAACATAAATGCATTGCATTGTGTACAACTAAAGTAAATAAATAAATATTAAAAAAAAAAATCACCTGGGAGTTTGCAGGGCTGGGGTGGTGGCTCAGTCGTAGAGCGTCTGCCTAACACGTGTGAGGCACTGGGTTCAATCCTCAGCACCATATGAAAATAAATAAAGATCCATAAACAACTAACAAAATATTTTTAAAAATCACCTGGGAGTTTGCAGCAAAATAGTAAAAGCTGAAATAGGGAAATCTTCAAACAGAAAGTGAACTGTCACAGGGTCTTGAAGGAAAGGTAAACTGAGCTGGCAGAGGTGCTCTGGAGGAGGGGGTTTTGGTTCAAGTAAAATTACCAAAAGCACAGACTCCATGCTTGAGAGATGGGCTGACTTCAAAAGAACAGCAAGGATGGGCCCAAGAACACAGGAAACAAAGTGGGATGAATAGTGTAGGGACAGATTAGAAAGAGTGGTGAAAGTCAGGCAGAAGAAGGTAGATGAAATGTGGTAGAAAATGGCCAGCCACTGATGCTCTCTGCACAGGGAGTGACCGCTGGGAGCAGCTTTAAAGAAGGTTCTTCAGGGCTGGGCACAGTGGTGCACGCCTGTAATCCCAGCACTTGGGAGGCTGAGGCAGGAGGATCACGAGTTCAAAGCCAGCCTCAGCCATGGCGAGGCACTTAGCAACTCAGTGAGACCCTGTCTCTAATAAAATGCAAAAAAGGGCTGGGGATGTGGCCCAGTGGTCGAGTGCCCCTGAGTTCAATCCCCCCTACCCCCTAAAAAAAGAAGGTTCTTCAGGGAGCATTGTAAACAAGACAGAATGAAGAGAGGCATGTGTGGCAATCCAGGAACAAGGCAAGGAGGGTCTGAACAGGACAGGGACCCAAGCACACAGGGGATCTGGGTGACAATGTTGCAACAGTACAGTGAGGGGCTACCAGAGACGGGGATAAAATAGACCAGTTCAGGAGCATGCCACAGGGCAAGAGGGACATACTGCAGATCAACACCTAGAAAGTTCAAACCCTAGAAATATGTTCACAAAGGCTAAACATTTTCCAAGTAGGATGTAGGCAGTTTCTTTGTTTGGTTTAGGCAATTTATTGCAGGTGTCTCCCCAATTCCACATCTGTTTTGCTAACACGTTCCATAAAAATTTGCTTATGGAAGAATTAGCTGTACTGTTTTCAATTCATGAACGAAGCTAACTGACCCATCACAGGACAGTAACCCCCCAGGGACGGAGAGTGGAAACAGAAAAACATTCTTTTTTATGCTCCAAATATACATTCTCTGTTGTCTCATTTCACGAAGACAAAGAACCAAAATTCATTTTTTTTTAAGCTGATCTTAAGACACAGTCCTAACTTTTTCTGATAGTGGTCTGCTCAGAAGAAAATGAATACACAAACATGCACATACCATAGGAATTTTAAAAAATGAATTAAAAAAAATCAATACTTCGTCACATTGATTTCCTGAGTTCTATCAAACCGGGAGGAAATTCTCTTAAGTGAAACAGAGAAAAATGTTGCTAAAGCTAAATATGTTGGACCATGTAACCATTTTGACTAATGATTATTAAATCTACAGCCAATAGTCCCTTCCTTTTTTGCCACCCCCTTAGAATGGGCAGTACATAATATAGTTGGAGGAGTGGCTCACTCTCTGGATGTCATTCATGTGGTCCTGTGGTACTTGCTGAATAGTTCTATTATTATGACACTGATGCTATTGCCTGTGCATGATTTCACGTGTTGTTATCTCTCTCCTCAAGATCATTTTCTGGTGGAGCCACAGATCAGGATTGGAATTACCCAAAAGTAACAGCAGGGAGTATCACCATTATCACTCACTGAGCTCTTCCTTTGCAATGTGTGACAAACCTTGTGCTTTTCACGCGATTTCATTTAATTGACACAAAAATTGTGTAAGGTGGACACTGTGGTTAATGTCCATTTAATAGCTGAAGAAACTGGGCTGGGGCTGGGGCTCAGTGGTAGAGTGCTTGCCTAGCCTGCATGAGGCACTGGGTTCGATCCTCAGCACTGCATAAAATAAATAAATAAAATAAAGTCACTGAGCTGGGCGCACACCTGTAATCCCAGCACTTGGGAGGCTGAGGCAGGAGGATCCTGAGTTCAAAGCCAGCCTCAGCAATGGCAAGGCACTTAGCAACTCAGTGAGACCCCATCTCTAATAAAATACAAAGAAGGGCTGGGGATGTGGCCCAGTGGTCGAGTGTCCCTGAGTTCAATCCCCAGTACCAAATAAATAAATAAATAAATAAAGTCACTGTGTCCATCTACAACTAAAAAATATTTAAGAAAAAATAGTTGAGCTGGGGTTGTGGCTCAGTGGTAGAGAGCTCAACCTAGCATGTGCAGTGCACGGCCCTGGGTTGGATCCTCAGCACCACATTAAAATAAATAAATAAAATAAAGGCATTGTGTCAAACTACAACTAATAAATAAATATTTAAAAAAATAGTTGAAACTGAGGTTTCGGGGATGTAGAGGGATTTGTATAAGGTCACAAAACTAGCAGACGGCAGACATGTTCGTCTGTCATGCGCCTGTGAATTGTTATGGTGCCAACTCCAAATATATGTGACCAAAACCAAAAGACATATAAGGAAGCTGAACATGCTGCTCATTGTGTAAATCAGGGAGGGGCACCAGCCATGTGGTCAGTGACACAAATGGCAGGAGACCTGACTTAGCTGAAACACTGCATTCTCCTCAGGAAGAGCAGTGGGACCCCACTATGAATTGGGAGTTTTACTGTCTCTTCTTTCAGCAGGACAATTTATATTACATTACTATTTGATGATACTGACAGAATCTCAATATCTTCAGTTTGGTTACATTAAAAAAAAAAAAAATGCTGTCAGGTGCAGTGGTGCACACCTGTAATCCCAGCAACCTGGGAGGCTGAGGCAGGAGGACAGCAAGTTTGAGGCCAGTCTTAATAATTTAGTGAGGTCCTAAGCAACTTAGCGAGACCCTGTCTCTAAATAAAAAATAAAAATGGCTAGGGATGTGGTTCTGGGGTTATGTGCCCCTGAGTTCAATCCCTAGTACCAAAAAATAACTAAATAAAAAATGCTGCTACTGAGATCAGCCAGATGAACTAGGCTGGTTGGTGACATGAAAATTCCTTTAAAGGTATTTTCTTAGATTATTCAGTGACCTGAGCAACTTGTGTAACTCCTGCCAGTAAACTAACCTTTTAAAAGACACTTCTCAGTACAAAAAATATATTCATAAGACACTTCTAAAAATAACTCTCCACTGTAATTCCCTCCTTATGCATCTGGGCACAGATGTCATATTTCCTCCACAAAGCTTCCTTTTATGTCGCAACAGTAAGAATCTCAATTTCCAACTGAACCAGAACAACCTAGAGCTACAAACTCCTCCACAGGAGATGATCACTTTTTTTTTTTTAGTATTTTCTGTAACAGTCTGAATGTGATGGGACATCCTTACATCTTAATTCTGCAACACTCTTAAGTAGAAAATAAAGCAGTTGTGGTTTTAAATTCTGCCTCCCCTCCCCTTTCTTTTTCTGCTAACACGTGGCCTTCCACAAAAGGGGCAGTGTGATCTTTGCAGACCAGAGATAAGGAATATGACCATGGGAAACTAGAGAACAGAAGATTAAGCACATGTCAAGTCACTCAGGAGTGCGTGAAACCAGGAAACTGTTACAACTGGTTAAATAAACATGCACAAATTAATAGGATGCAGTTAGTAACTTCCACTTTTCCCTTTGACTGGTGGCGTTTTGGCAGGCAGCCATATAATCTGCAATAATCTGTCACTGTGAAGCACCACCCACTTCCTCTGCCTCACCCCCACCCAAGCTATGACTGGGATCCCTCTGGACTGGGAATCTACCATTCAGATAACCACAAAAGCCCCCTCTATCTAGGAAAGCTGAAATTGGCATAATTTGTACTGTTAAGTCTTTGAGAGATATAAATCTTGAGAGGAAAAAGCACATGCTACATGCTTCACATTTCGAGGATTATTAGAAATTTTAAATTTCCTTTTTTTCTGCATTAGATAGCTCCTCCCCCTCCCAATGAGTAGTAGCCACTGTAATGACTTCTGAATGAAAATGCATCCTATTTACAATGTTAAGAGCTAATTTACACATAAAATATTAGAAGTCAGGATATCAGGGTTACCTTAGCTTCCACATTTCATTTAAACCTTGTTCAAAGAGCCTAGCAAAGTTGGCAAAGAAACTACTAAAACAGCTTTCCCACTTTGTAGAATGTTTTGCATTAACTTTTAAAAATGTACAAACTATGAGATGTTAAATAAAAAATCATCTACTTGTCTTCTACTTGTCTACTTCATCTAATTTCAATTATGAATTTGAATACTCCCATAAATTCTTAGTTTCCTTATGGCTATTTTATTTCCACACTTCCCCCCACTTTCTGATTGATGCATTATAATTATACATAATATTTTCATACATTTATTAAGTAACTAATCCTATGTATTTAAATGATTTAAAGATTAAAAAAACAAAGTAAATATGATCAACTGTTCTGATCTTTTTGTCTCTAAAATTTGGTATTATAGTCAAGAAACTCCTTTGCTTTCTATTCTGTTTTCTTCTTTTTTCTGTGGGAGAATACAATTTTTTTGTTTGGTACTGGGGATTGAACTCAGGGGTACTGGACCACTGGGTCACATCCCCAGCCCTTTTTTGTATTTTATTAGAGACAGGGTCTCACTGAGTTGCTAAGTGCCTTGCCATTGCTGAGGCTGGCTTTGAACTGGCCATCCTCCTGCCTCAGCCTCCCAAGTGCTGGGATTACAGGCATGCGCCATGCTACCCCCGCTCAAGAATACAAATATTAAGTATGATATTTTTAAAGACCTCTAGGATGGATAGTTGGCCATTTTGAATGGATTAATTTTAAAATATGTTTTAAAGTAATAACATCATTCATTAATATAAAATGCATTCATTTAATAAAAATAACCTTTAGCATTGAATTTTTTGTTTGTTTAAAGGAGACTTCTGCTAAGATTTTGATATTTTATTGGCAACTCAGCATTTACCTTACTTATCCAGAAGAAAGGTAAAATTTTAAAAGTCTTTTTTTTTTTTTTTTTTAAATTGACACTTACTTGTAGATATCAAGCTACAAATTAAAATAGAGGACATGAATCCAATGCCTTTTGAGGCTGATTGTGCCCAACTGGACTTTGGGCTAAGGCCATAAATATTCACATGAAATTCAACGGGGAGTTTACTCCTGCTTATTCACAATGCTTAGACACAAACCACATTCACAATAAAACATTGAAAGTAAAAATTCCAACTACTCTTACTCACAGTCGATCATCTCAAATGCACGTTCTATTATTTCCAATCCAACATACTAAAAACTGTAAAAAGTCTTTATTTAGCCATTGTAATCATTAAGTCTGCCCCAGAGATGGCTTTCTTTAAACAGCTGCCTCTTACTCACAGGAAAGATAAAACTGAACTACACTCAAGTTAAGAGAACACCACTAGGCTATCAAGCACCTTCATCCCGAGAAAGGAAGTTATTATAGACACTTAGTTTTATAAGTGAGACTTAGAGTACTTCCTGGTCAGACAGTTAACGTCAACAGCATTTTATGCAGCTTTATATTTCAACATTTTGGAAAGAATTTTCTAAAAACCTTTTCCAGAACTTCCCTCCTGGTCCCTTTAAAAAAGAGAAAAACTTGCTCAAGCTAAACAGATCTTATGTAAAAATCTATGATATTTTATCAATGTTTACCGCTATGGTAGCATATAAATATATCAGAATGGAGTACTGTTATTGATAATAACATCGGTTTAATTTCTCACTATTTTACATTTATGTACTCTCCCCTCCCCTGCCCAACGTGCTAGAGTAGCATTTCACAGGATACAATGTTAGAAGGAAAAAGAACTGAAATGAAAGGACAACTCACCAACTCCTTGGTAATGAAGAAGAGGCAAATGACCATTCACATCTTAATTTTCGAATCTACAGTTCTCTCTTAAATTCATCTATTTATTAAAAAAAAAAAAAAAAAAAAAAAAAAGCAACTTCCAGAAACCTCCTACAATAAGGAACTGCAGCTAGAAAGAGCACCAGGGTGCCGCACGCTGCTATCAGCCCAGTGAGCTGAAGCATTTCCTGTTGCACCGCCCATTGGCTCTCACAGGTGCAGGCTCCTGTGGGCGGCGCCGCTCTTGGCTTCCAAAAGCCAAAAGCGGTCCGCTAAAGGGGATTTAAGGTTGACACCACCCATGTTTGCAACATTTAGGGCAGAAAGACAGAACTACCTTGGGATAATGCTGGTTAGGAATTGGTGATTGCCTCATTCAAAGGGCTGGGAAAAAAAAACCTACTTTAACAGGTTTCATGATTTTTTTCTGTTAAGGTGCACTATTATCTAGAATGTATGTGACTTCGCTCACATACTTATTACCTTCTTTGCGCAAAGCACAGTTCTAGACACTAGAATATGATGATGAACAAAACTGAGTCAGGGTGGTCAGTCAAATACCGTCTAGTGGATTGTTGAGGACTTTGTATATAATGAGAGCACTTTCATGAAAGCAGAGACTAAAAAAATTTGTATGGAAATTTGGAAAGTCATGGTAATTAGCACTTACTACTAAAAAGCATTGAAATTAACGCTGCTGCTTTAAGCCAAAAAGAACTTTTCCAGAACCTAGTACATAAAAATAAGAATTTGCACGTTTTCAATGTTTCAAAAAAGCCTGTTGGAGGCAATGGCATATGCTCCAGTGGGGAAAGGGAAAAACTTCTCACCATGAGTCACCAGTGACTAAGTTTTTTTAATTCAGGCTTAAAACACATTTCAAACCCAATTACTAGTACATGCAGAAAACTGATAACAACCCCAAATTAACATCAGAAGCTTGATTTGACCAATTTTCAGGGTCAACATCAGCATCTAAGAAAAACAAGTAAAATGTTTAAAGGGATAATGCTCCTGTACCGAATCTTATTATTATTTTGGTCTTGTGAGTCTTTAATGCCTAAGGCCATGTCAGCAAGCTTCCATTAGACTTTGTTACAAAGAAGAGTTTTCTTAGGTTTTAGCTAGATTGAGACACAATCATTTGGGACGTATGATATGATGGTAGCAATGACTTTTTATTTGCATTCAACAAAATAATAATATAGCTAATTCAAGGCTTCTCAAGGAATATGAATGTAGCCCAGGTGTGGTGGCTCAGACATATAATCCCAGCTTTTTGGGATGCTGAGGCAGGAGACCCACACATTCAAAGCCAGCCTGGATCATTTAGCAAGATCCTGTCTCAAAATAAAATAAAAAGGCTGGGGATGCAGCTCAGTGGTAGAGCTCTTGTTTAGCATGTGCTAGGCCTTTAGTTTAATCCTTGGTACAAGAATAAACAAACACATAAACAAAATAAAACCCATAGTAAAGTGTGTACATATATTCTATTCTTTCTAGCCCTAGTCGACTACCTTGAACTTAACTTCTTTATGTTTAAAATAACAAAACCTGTTTTAGTTAACAAATTGGAGGAATTCCCAAAGCCAAATTTCTCTGCTAGTCATGCAAATACTTACTAAATGACTACTACATGCTAGGCACTGTTCTGTAGTTAGGGCTACAGCAATGAATGAAACAAAAATTTCTATTTTCAGGGAACTTTAATTCCACTATAGGAATTTAAGACAGACAGACAACATATTTGGCATGTCAAAAGGTGGCAAGTGCTATGTAGAAGAATTCAATATGAAAGATGAGGACAGTAAGTTTATCTGTGTGCAGTTGCAAACTGCTTACACCACAAAGTGAGGTGCTTTGCTTTGCTTTGGGAAATCAGAGTGTTAAGCTTTTCCAGATGGACTTAAGTGAAGGACTCTCTCTCTTGCAAATGATAGAGATTCTTATTTCATTTGTTGCTAATACCCACAGGAAAGAAAGGAAAATTCCAAAGACCTATCTAATAAAACCATCACCTAAGGAAATACAATAACAAATCTTAAATATTAGAGTCAAAATGCACTTTAGGGACTATCACTGATGCTAAAACTGAGCATACAAGTTTCCATATATTTAATACCACGGGCATCAATTTGCCAACTGTCAGGGTTAGAAGTGAATTTTTCCCTTAGGAATGGTCCCTGTTATGTTCACTGGCAGCAATCACCTTGTTTTATAATTATATAATTATAATTAAATATCATTTTGAACTGAAAGTATTTAAATTTAACACAATTCAACAATTAAAATACCATTTGTGGGCTGGGGTTATAGCTCAGTGGTAGAGTGTTCCCCTCACATGTGGTAGGCACTGGGTTCAATCCTCAGGATCACATAAAAAATAAAAATAAAAAACTAAGGTATTGTGTCCATCTACAAGTTAACAAAGATACCATTTGCAAGGCACTTGTTAATGTGTGGAAGACACTCTGTTTTAACATCAAGATGCTCATCTGGCAAAGCTAAGACAAGTATGGGCCCTAAAGTGTGCTATCAGAGAGAATAGCACGAAATAAGAAAAAGGACAGATCAAAATAAGAAAAGGACAGATCAAATGCTTAAGTCATCCAAAGGAGAAAGCAACAAGGAGCATGATCAGAGAAGACTCCTTAAAGATGGCATCAGAGGCAGGCCGAGCGAACGGGGCATCCAGGCAAAAGCAGGCGCAGGAACAAAGGAGTGCAGGCCAGTCTGGTTGTGGCAAAGGACATGCACACACACATATATATGTACATACATAAAAATATATGCATTCACACACATGAATACATATGTCTACATGTACATATATACCCACATAATTGAGTATAACTAAGTATAAACACACACATTAGGATATATGCCTATATGAGTATATATATGTGTGTGTGTGTAATGAACTGGGGTGACAGGAACCTAAAGAGAACCTGATAGATCTGTACTGAATTCAGGAGGCCATGAGAAATTATAAAAGATTTTGAACATGTGAATGACAAAATCAGAGCTGTTCTTTATGGAGAATAAGAGAAGACGAGTATACATAGAAAAGGACAAAAAAGAAAAGGAGACAGGGAAATTGTCATGGTAGTCCTTCCACAGTACCTTCCTAAGGCCTTTACTGGACCCTACTTGGATAGTAAAGGGGGGAAGATGTGCTCATTGAAAAACCAGATACAGGGCTGGGGATGTGGCTCTGTGGTAAAACACATGCTCAGCATGCAGCAGGCCCTGGGGTTTGACCCTCAGCATGTCAACAACAATAACAACAAAGACCCAAAGAAGACCTAGATCATAGTGGTCATTTTTTTTTTTTTTTTTTTTTTTTGGTACCAGGGATTGAACTCAGGGGCACTCGACCACTGGGCCACATCCCCAGCCCTTTTTGTATTTTATTTAGATACAGGGTCTCACTGAGAGTAAGTGCCTCGCCATTGCTGAGGCTGGCTTTGAACTCGCGACCCTCCTGCCTCAGCCTCCCAAGTGCTGGGATTACTAGCGTGCGCCACCACGCCCCGGCTTGGTCATGTGTTTTATGGCTATTGTCTGTGTGACCCTGGGAAGTCATTTACCCTCTGAGTCTCGGTTAGCCAGTTCACCTATGTGTGAATCGACTCATCTTTCTTTTTGGAGTCAGGAGCCATGGAGTTCAGCAAAGCATTGGATACTGGAAGTAGAGTAAAATAGCAATAAACAACTATTTCAATTGATTAAAATAAGAAGCAGTGACCATTTATTAAGCAATTTCTATGTTTGTTACTATGCTTGGCACTTTACATAAATCACTTCATTACTTCCAAGAATCCAAAGAAGTTTGTATATTCTTATTTTATATTATTTTAAAAGTCTTTTTTAAAAAAAAGTATTTATTTATTTATCTTTATGTGGTACTGGGGATTGAACCCAGGGCCTCATACATGCTAGGCGAGAGCTCTACTACTGAGCCACAACCTCAGTCCCATATATATATTTTTATTTTAAACAGGAGAGGATTGAGAGCTTCGAGCCTTGAGTAACTTCCTCAGGGTCAGTAACAGAGTCAAAAAAGGTACATAGGTCTTTCTGAGTCTTAGGTTCTTTTTTTCTTTCCATTGTATCATGCTGTTTCATGTGGTAGATGTATAGTGCTCACATTTATTCCTCCATTCCAGAGATATTGCCATTCTCTTCATACCCTTTTGATGAATTAAAAGCTCTCAATAAGGATTAGAAATCATGTGCACAGAAATACAATCTATTAATTTGCTGATCATTAATTCATTCCCTCATTCAATTCATATGGACTGTGCATCCTTCATACTTTGTGCTTGGTGTTATACCTGGGCGGGGGGGGGGGGGGTGTGTGCGGTACACAAAGATGGATGAGACTCATCTTTGTCCTCAAAGTGCTCACAAGCTAGTAAATGACAAACACAACGTAAATAGGGGACTGGGATACAATGGCTGAAAAGTTTGCAGAGACAACGGAGGCGTACAGGTATAGAAAGCATATGACTGTAATGTCCTATCTCTACTATTAAATCTTGACCTAGATCATTTTAAAGCCATATTCATATGGTTTTTGAAAGTATTTGTGTATTTATCTACTCACCCTTCAAAAAGTAAAGGCTAATGTTTACAACAGAATAGAAAATTGGACATGAACTATTATTTTGTTTAGTACATCTACTTTTAAGCCTAATGAGATTATTAGTTTACTTAAGAAAGTATTCTGTCTTGATTAGTGCCATCTATTGTAATGGGTAAATAAAATATATTTGAATTGTCATAACCCTTGATTTACTTTTTTTTGGTACCGGGGATTGAACTCAGGAGCACTCGACCACTGGGCCACATCCCCAGCCCTTTTTTGTATTTTATTAGAGACAGTGTCTCACTGAGTTGCTAAGTGCCTCGCCATGGCTGAGGCTGGCTTTGAACTCGCGATCCTCCTGCCTCAGCCTCCCAAGTGCCGGGATTATAGGTGTGCACCACCATGCCCGGCTATAACCCTTGATTTCTATGGACAGAAGCCAGTGTCATTAGACAGGAAGTGAAACGTCAAAGAATAAATACTTATTGCATAGAGACCCAGTTTGATCTGGAAAGAAACTATTGAGCTCTTCCAATGAGTACTTTGATTACAATATTAAAATAAAACATACAAGGTGGGGTTGATTTTACTACCCATCATTTCAATGAGCCCAGAGGTGAAGTAAAAGGGCCCAAACACTGGACTCCAGCATGTAAATTCCCATTATTAGAATCACACCCCGTGGTTCACACCTCTTTGGTTAAAGGCAGTAGGTTTCGCTAGGTATTAAACACTTATTCCAAGTTATTTCCTCTTTCACTCACTCTATCCATGAAAAATGTATATTTGCTGACAATGGTTGGGAGACTGACCTGTGTAACAAATGAATTGGCTTCTAAGTGATTCTCTTGCCAAGAAATTAGCCCTTTACCTTGTAAAATAGAAAAAAGTGCCGGAAGCTGTAGTGCATGCCTGTAAAAGCCAGCCTCAGCAGAAGCAAGGCACTAAGCAACTCAGTGAGACCCGGTGTCTAAATAAAAATAGGGCTGGGGATGTGGCTTAGTGATTGAGTGCTGCCAAGTTCAATCCCCAGTACCAAAAAAAAAAAAAAAAAAGTTATGAAGACTTTATACTTTAACATCGCTAACAAATCTCAGATTGGACAGAAAAAACATATTAGGTTAATTTATATTTATGTAACTTTAACAACATATAACTGGAACAATAAAATTGATCAATCTAATTCTTACTGGTTATCATAACTAATTTAGTAGTTCTTTTAAAAATTTGGTTCCTATGCTTAGAAATGAGTTAGATTACACTTTGACCCACAAATTCACCTTAACTATAACTAAACTATAATTATAGTAGGTCAATAAAAGTCATTTGCTTCTTTTACTGAGCGTAAGAAACAGGAACAAACTTTTAACAAATCCTCATGAACAGTAAAGCAACTAATTAAATGGAAAATTAGACCAATTAGACAATTGTTTAATTCATTTTCCTTAAGTTAAAATGCATTGTATAACAACGGAATATTACTCAGCCTCAAAGAAGAATGAATTATCGCATTTGCGGGTAAATGGATGGAGCTGGAGAATATCATGCTAAGTGAAATAAGCCAAACCCCAAAAACCAATGCTGGAATGTTTTCTCTGATAAATGGATGCTGATACATAATGGTGGGGGAGGAGGAGGGAAGAATGAAGGAACTTTGGATTGGACAGAGGGGAGTGGGTGTGGGAGTGGGAAGGATAGTGGAATGAAATGGATATTATCACCCTGTATACATGCATGACTACACTACTGGTGTGACTGTACACCATGTACAGCCAGAGAAATGAGAAGTTCTGCTCCATTTGTATACAATGTGTCAAAAAGCATTTTACTGCACTGTATAACTAATTGGAGCCAATTAAAAAGTTAAAAAAGGGCTGGGGTTGTGGCTCAGAGGTAGAGCCGCCTAGCACGTGCGCGGCCTGGGTTCGATCCTCAGCACCACGTAAACATAAATACATTCCATTGTGTACAACTAAAGCAAATAAAAAAATATTTAAAAAATGTTAAAAAAAGATCAACATTATTGAAAAGGTGTATTGCCAATAAAAGCCAAGACAGTTTTGAAATTGAAAAGTTAGAAGAACTACATAAGATATCAAGACATTATAAAGTGTCAGTTAAAAAAAAAGCATTGTTTAATATCCCACAACTCAAAAATAATAATTAAGAAGCAATCTGATAGGAATCTCTTATTGAAAGAAGTCCAGCCACAAAACACTTTAGATGGAATCTTTCTGCGTTCCCCCCCCCCCCCCCCCCCCCCCTTCCTCACTGTTTCCTTCCTATGTCTGTATTCTTTTGGGGGTGGGGTGGAGAGGGAAGAAATGAAGCTGGTGGAAAAACTACAAAGGAAAGAGGCTTTTAGCTGACTATGTAGAAAAAAGTATCAATAGTTAGCTTTCACGCCTTCTCCTGCACTACTGAAACCGATGAACACGAATATTGGCAAGCAATGAGGAGGTTTATTCAGGTTGGCTTAAACATTAAACCAATTTAGATATCAAGGTAGTTTCTGAGACTACAATGGTTTGACTGTATAGGACTCAAGTGGTAAAGAAAGTGTAAAATGGGTTATTGTATTTACTGGGCAGTCCTTGCATCCTGTTAAACTAAGGCTGAGAGTGCTTAAAGGGCTCAAAAGAACTTAAATTCTGTGGTTGCCATCACCATTCATATGGAAATGTAGAACTCTATCTTAATCTCTTCTTATGCTTGTATTTTTAGATAGAAAATAATTTAAATGAACAGAGTATAAGGACTTCACATATTTATAGTTTCTTGGAGTATCATTTTAGTTTTTGAAACAAATGAAAAAAAAAAAAAATTCCCACCGAATTTCTACCCTCCTATCTCCTCCTCCTCCAGGGAATAAAGTTATTATAGGCCCTTCTTATCACTAAAAATTCTATTACAATGAATCTCTCTTCATCATCTTTGGATCAATACCATAACGTAATGTGGTTGAAATGACTGCGTTAGTAATCACTCAGGGGAGTATCAGAGCACTTTCTTTTCTTACAAGGAAATAAATTTAATGTTTTGTCTTCAGAAACGACCATTTATACCAGTCAGAAATGAGCTAACAAGACAGTGAAAGGACTTAGCTGCTCAAACATTTCTATTACTTTGTAGAATTACTGGTGCTGAGATCCTGATTCTTCCACAGGCCATTTCATATATTATATACAGTTTATAAGGAATCTGTGCCCCTTCCAAATAACCTTGTGAGTTAACTGACCTCATTTTTACTTGAAATCTACCTAGTTTTCTGGAAAAATAAATTTAATGTAAAAAATTACACTCAAATCATCTTCTAGTATCTCTTATTTTAAATGTGTCCTTACTGCTGTTGTTTTTCATGTTGGCCTAACTTCTTCAGGGGAGGACTTGGAGTTAGTGGGATTTTCATAACCGCACCAAGTTCCACACTCTCTGCAGCCACGTAAGAACTGCTCTGCATCATGTAATGTCAAAGAAAATCCCTAATCAGAGGGTGTCCTCTACTTATCATCACCCCCATGAAAATGACTTCAATAAATTTTTTTTTGTTTTGGTACCAGGGATTGAACTCAGGGCGACTCAACCACTCAGCCACATCCCCAGCCCTTTTTTTGTATTTTATTTAGAGACAGGGTCTCACTGAGTTGCTAAGTGCCTTGCCATTGCTGAGGCTGGCTTTGAACTTGTGATTCTCCTGCCTCAGACTCCCAAGTGCTGGGATTACAGGTGTGCGCCACCACGCTGGGCAGACTTTAGTAAGTTTTGACTTGGATTTAAATAGCAGATCTAAGAGCTGGGACCACTTGCTTAGCTTGAGTGAGGACAGGGGTTTGATCCCTAGCACCCAAGTAAATAAATAAATAGGTAATGCTCTATGCATTATATTTTTGGGAAATAGTACAGCATTCCTTTCTTCCTTTTACTTGAAGCTGTCCATTACAGAACACAGGGAAAAGATTTTCATTAAGACACATTCTAACTCTGAAACAACAGAGATTTCTAAATCACTGAAATGGTATTACATTGTCCATGATCTTTTTCTCTTCTTTTTTCATTCTGGGGATTGAACCCAGGGCTCACACTTGCTAGGCAAGTGTTTTATGATTGAGCTACACCCCGGCCCTAAGCCACCATTTTCTAAATTGCTTAAAAAAAAAAAAAAAAAAAAAAAAAAAAAAATATATATATATATATATATATATATATATATATATATATATGAAAGCAGTTAAAAAGAGAAGTCAGGAGAAACAATACACAAATATTTTTAAAAATTCAAATACAAAACGGTTGGTTATAACAAAGCATATGAACTTCAGAGAACATTTGAAAGGTAGTTAGGAAAATATTAAGGTATCACAACTACTGTGAACAATTAGCCTGGTCATTAGTTTAATTTTCACATCTGTCAAAGTAGGAGGCTGCCCCTCAATTGCCACCTCTTATTGCTTCCCTCTATTGGTTTCAGCGTTTTAATAGACATAGGCTTGCCTCCCACCAGGACATACAGTGTCTGGTTTAAATAGGCTTATCTCTCTCTTCAGTTCGTCCTGGAATTATGCCTAAACCTCAGTCCTAGTAGTTTTGGGGATTTAATTGGAAAGTACTATTAGTTTAGGGAATCCAACATCTCTTCTTAATTAGTTTGACCTTCCAACTATCTCCAACTCATCAAAGTTAAACAGCCCCAATTCCAAACCTCGTCTGTAGTTTCTTTTTAAATCTGCATTGTAGGGCTGGGATTGTGGCTCAGCGGTAGAGCGCTCGCCTAGCACGTGGGCGACCCGGGTTAGATCCTCAGCTCCAGGTACAAATAAAACGCATTGAATAAAACGCATTGTGTACAACTAAAAGCAAATAAATAAAAAAATATTTAAAAAATCTGCATTGTAAACATGGATACTGATATGCTGCCAAATCCGAAAAAAGTTTCTTAACTCTTCGCTGAACTAAAATGGAAAAAATAAAACAAAACCCAAACAAACACACCCCCCCCACCCATCCCCAAACAAATAGTAGTCCAGGAAAATACAAGAGTCAAAATAAACAACCCAATTACACCAAAAGCTGGGTCTCCGCAAGCATCCCTTTCCCTTCCAACTTCTTGGGGGTGGGCTGAAGGAAGCCTCCTCCAACTTTTCGCCGGAGCTTTTCATTAAGATCAGGAATCCCCCCTTTCAAGGTATCCAGTGCAACTCTAGGAAAGGAGCGGGCGCGAGCGAGCGGAGACGAGGCAGCCCCACCCCACCTCTGCACGCGGTCCGCGGGCCCTCCCGCCGGTGCGCTCCGCTCCGAGATGCTCCCTTACATAACCGCGGCTCCGCGGGTCCCCCGGACTCTTCCCCCGGGAGCAGCCTCCGAGGCCCGCTGGGCGCTGCCTGCGGTCCCCACTCGCCCGACGTCGCGACCCCGACCCAGGCTCCAGGCCGCGCCGTCCGGGCTTTCGCGACCCGGTCGGTGCGACCCTCTCACCCCTGCGCGCCAGGCCAGCCCCGTCCCTCTCGGGTCCTCTCCTCTCTTCCAGGCCCCTCTCGGGGTCCGCGCCCCTCGCACTCTCGGTGTCGGCCCCTCAGGTCCCCGTCCCTCGCCTCTCGGTGCTGGCCCCTTGCGGAGTCCCCTCCCACCGCGCCGTCCGGAGCCTAGCTGGGTCCTCTCCACACTTCTGCCCTGGCCCCTCTCGGGGGTCTCCTCTCTCAGACCCCCTGTCCAGGTCCCTTTTGGATCCCCTCCTTCAAACTCTCACTCCGGACCCCTCTCGGGGTCCCTCCGCTGGTCGTACTGATCCGGCCCCTCTGGGGGTCCCCACCCCGCACCCCACTGTCCTGGTCCTCTAGGTGCCCATCCCTCGCCCCGATGTCGCGTCCCTCGGGGCTCCACTCCCGACACGCTGCTGTCCTGCTCCTCTGGGGACCCCCTCCCTTCACCCCGCTGTCCCGGTCCCTCCGGGCTCCACTGCCTTCACCCGCTGTCCCGGTCCCTCTCGGGGACACCTTCCCTGACCCTCCTGCTCCGTCCCCGTCGGGGTCTCCGCCTTCACCCCGTCGTCCCGAGCCCTCCGGGGGATCTCTCCCCTCGCCCGGCCGCCCGGGCCCTCTCGCGGTCCCCGTTCGTTCCGCTGTCCCGGTCCCTGCTGGGGTCCCTCTCCACCGACCGCACTGTCACACCCTCTCCCGGAACTCCCCTCGGTCTGGTCCTCCCCGACCTCACTCCGCCCAGGGTCCCCTCGCCTGGGCTCGCGCTGTCACCACTCGGCACCCGGGGACTCTCACCTTAGACCTGCTGTCACCACCCCGGGGCCCGGCGTCGCCGCCGCCGCTTCCTCTCGCACACTTGTTCCGAGTCCCTCTCCTGCGGCTTGAACCCTGGCGGACCCGCGGGTTGCGTCTGCGGGTGCCGGATCCGGCCGCGCGCAGCCTTCGCCCGCGATCTCGGAGTCGCGCCCCACTCTCCACACAGGACCCTACCGCCCCGCGCCACACCAGCCCTCCCGCGGCCGCCGCTGCTGCTGTCCGAGGTGCGGCTCCTGCCAGGGGTGGCCAATCGCACCCGACTGCGCCGAGCGCGCTCCGCCCCACCTTCTTAGTCCGCCCGCCCCCTGCCCCTGACCACGCCCCCACAGGCTCCGATAGGCTCTCTACTGACCTTCCCTGATCGCGGAGCAAGGGGCCGAGGCCGGATATAGTCATTTGATTGGAAATGCCTGGGAAGCCGAGCGGTCGATGGGGCCCGAGGATTGGCCGAGTTGACGGTGGGCCGGACGGGGAGGGGCGGGGCTTCCTCAGACACGGAAGACCTCGCAACTTCAGTTACCCACGGGCCCGCCTGGGGCGCGGTCAGTCTTGTTGTGCTGCCTGGGGTCAAAGTTCATGGCCCTCCTCCCCACGCCTTTACTTTTCTTGGGAAACTCCTGGAGACCACCTTGTGAGAGAGTTTGGAGAGGACACCTTTCCCTCGCTAGACCTTGAACGGATTTCTTAGCAGTTCCGCCATGAATTAGCATTGCATTTATTCGCTTAGTTCTTGTAAATATTTGCTGGATCTCTTGGCAGGGAGTTGCCATTTCTTGTATTGGCGTTCAACAGACGTCAGTTTAATGCCATTTGGGGGAAAGCTATATACTGGGTGCCTACTCTGCACACTAAACGTTCAACGCGGACGGGGCAGACTTTGATAGGTCCAAGAAAGAAAAAAAAAAAAGGAAATAAACAGTTTGTGGGTTTTGATGACAGCAGGAATAGGAACTGTGTATGGGCACCCTTGTTAGTTTAGCAAGGTTTCAGCAAGCATATTCAACATAATATTCAAGGGCCACAGGTTTTAATGATTCAGTGTGAATTTATGGCCAAAGGAAAACGAGCTTTGACCCAAGTGCAACCTGTGATAATCAGAGACCCATCTTGACCCCAGCTGGAAGTGCCTGCCAGGGGTGAAAGTGCGCCATGCTACTCAGGGCCATTCTTTATATTTTTGTGAAACTGGATATGTTGATTGAATCAGTACTGGGCACTGAAAACTGCTTTCCTCACCCCTAAACCTAGAGTAAGTTAATGGACTTTGACAATTTGGCATTTTAAATTCAAAGTGGGGCCGGCAGGACTTCTGCTTAAGTCAGGTTCTGAACCAGATGTCTCCAGAACTGTGTGGCCGAGTACCACTTTGGGAACAGATGCAGAAGATTTGAGGTGGCTAACTTGATTTTTACAGGCATAAAGACTGAACAAAATCATATTAAACCACCATGAAGGATGTGTAAGACTAAAGCTATGAATTTTTTTGAGTAGGTTCTCCCTTCAGTAAAGAGTATTTATTAAGAGCTCATCCCATCAGTTTTGCAGTAGGCAAATTGGATAGAAAAAATGGGGTAAATTTTCACCACCCAAGAGTTTAGTTGTGTCTTTGCATTACATGTAAAAAAAAAAAAAAAAAAAAAATGCATGACCATTAACAGATGCTGTTTGCAATCAAGACAAAACACAAAACAAAAACCCCAGTCTCTCTCTGTCCCTCCACCCCCCATGCTAGGGATTGAACCCAGCAGCACTTTACCATGAACAAAATTCCCTTTTTATTTTTTATTTTGAGACAGGGTCTCATGGAGTTAGTTGCTTAAGGCCTAGCTAAGTTGCTGAGGCTGGCTTTGAATCCCAATCCTCCAGCCTCAGCCTCCCTAGTCATAGTAATTATAGGCATGCACCACTACATCTGACTGGAAAGAAAAAGCCAGTCAACATTCAACAATGAAATCAATTATTTTCTGATTCATTATATCAATGAACTCTGATTTCTAAAATGTTGGTCCTTTTTCTGCTTTATGAATATTGTTACTGATATGAACTCTAGTTGCTCAATGTAGTTGATAACAAATAATTTAGATGTGATCCAGAAGTGCAACAACAACAAAAAATTTGGCTAAAACTCAGGGGGGAAAAAGAAAAAAAGAAAGAAAATTACTTCGTCCTTTGGACAAGAGACAGGTGTGAAATTCTAGTTTAAATATCGACAGCAGACCTACAGTGAGCTGAGAACGACTTATTTAGAAGGGCCTTCAGAAGATTGCTGAACTCCTGGAAAGACATCTCAGCATTCCATTCTGGAAATTCTTGTGTTTTGTTGGGAGGAATTATCCCTTATAGAAAGAGCCAAGATTTTAATTAAAAACAAGGTAGTAAATAAGAAACACCAAAATAAATGGTATGAGAATAAAATAATACATATTTAGAAGACTCTGGGGGCCAATTTAGACATAAATTGTGATCACACAGGCTCTGAGAATCAAAATGCTATGTTAGGCTCCACCCTGGCTTTCACATCTATGTAGTTTTATTACTTAGTACTTTTTCTTTCTTTTTTTTTTTTTTGGTACCGGAGATTGAAGTCAGGGGCATTCGACCACTGGGCCACATCCCCAGCCCTTTTTTGTATTTTATTAGAGACAGGGTCTCACTGAGTTGCTAAGTGCCTTGCCATTCCTGAGGCTGGCTTTGAAATGGCGATCCTCCTGCCTCAGCCTCCCAAAGTGCTGGGATTACAAGTGTGCGCCACCGCGCCTGGCTACTTAGTAATTTTTCTATGGAGACTTGGTTCTAAAATAGTCAGGTTACTTTGGCCAGATCATTAAACACCTCTGGGCACTTTTCTTTATTTTTGTTTCTTGTTACAGACAACCAGACCACGCTGTTCTCAGCATAAGGGATGCCCTAAATTCATTTGTTAAACAAAATCTGCCACACTGTCTTTCCCTTCTATTCAGAGGGAATCACACAAATTAATTCATGCAGATACTCAGCTTTTTACTCCTGAGTTTTAGCCAAATTGCTTCCTGTAGGCAAATGCACTTGCCCGTTCAGTTGAGAGTTGGTTAGCAAGCTGTTGGACTGTGCAAAAACGGTTTCTAAAAATTAATAGTCAAGTAAACATGAGGCAGAGGCATGGTCTGGTGGTCTAAACCAAGCACACTGGACGCTGCCATTTTCTCCCCCTTAGACAAATGACAGGTCTTTTCGTCATTTGTAAAATCAGGAAAAGACCTTATGGATTCAAGCTATACAACACAAAGGGTTCCCAAAGACTCAAAGTAACGTTGTGCTGACCCCAGGGTGGAATATAAGCATCCTTGTCTTTATTTTAGTTCATTTAGGGGAGGAGCCAGGCTTCCTCCCCTCCCCACGTCCCCGCAAGATAACGCACACTCTGGCCATCCAGGTTCCTGCCCTATTAAGAGGGCATGCATGCCGTTCACCTGCTTAAATCAGAGACCACCTCCACCTGCCCAAGGCGGGGCAAACCTTCCGCCCCTCAGGTCGCTTACTATCCTCGTTTGAGGTTTGGCTCCGGGCGCCTCCTGGCGGCTGTTTCTGGAAGTCTCGTTTGAGCTTCGGGGTCCTTGCTGCGGGTAGGGCTGTCCGTAGATTTGCCTAATCCAGAGAGCCTGCCTCCGCCCCTCCTCCACGGCCCGTTGAGGATTTTAAGATGGCGATGAAGGGGCTGGGATTCCCGCAAAAGGGGCGTCCGGCGTCCTCTCCACCCTCTCAAGGATGGCGGAGTCAGGCCGTCGTCGGGCAGCTCGCGACCCGGAAGTCGCCTGCAGCGCGAGGCCCCCGTTGCCGGGCCCGGGCGCGGGCGCGGGGGGCGGAGCTCGGCGCCGACGGGGAAGGGGTCGCCGGGGCTCCAGCTCCTCGGGTTGGGGCTTCCCTCCGGCACTGCTAGGCAGGCGTCGAGTCCCCGGAGCCGGTGGCCGTGATCTCTCGGGGGCACGCTCAGCAGCGGCTACAGGCGACATGAGCGCCGCGGGACTGTTGGCTCCGGCCCCGGCCCCGGCCGGAGCGCCGCCGGCCCCGGAGTACTACCCCGAGGAGGACGAGGAGCTGGAGAGCGCCGAGGACGACGAGCGCAGCTGTCGGGGCCGCGAGTCGGACGAAGGTGCGTCCTCCGGCCCGCCCGACGGCGGGGAGCCGGGGTGGGCCCGCACGGGAGAGGGGCGGGGCGGCTCCGGGGCTCGGGGCGGGCTGGAGGGGCCGCCGGGGGAGCGGGGCTCCGGGCTGGGCAGCGGGGAAGCCCTCCCGTTAGGGGAGAAGGGGTAGAGGTGGTGAGAGCTGGAGGTCCCTTTAAGACTTGTCCCCACCCCCCATCCCAACCGTCTTGGATCGAACCCCCAGGGTCTTCGCGGGTGGGAATGGGAAAGTCACCCACCGAGTTCCTTGAGTGGTGCTCCCCACGCCCCGAGGATCAAAGTCAAGCCCAGGTTGGCTTCGTCGTTCCCGAGTCGCCAGAAATGCCTAAATCAGCTCTACTTACGAGGTACATGCAGCGCAGGATTGAGAATGCAGGTTGTTAAGTGGACGGGACCCGCCACCGGCTCGTCACTGGAACCAGCTTTGTAACCATGGACGACTTGAAGCTTTCCAGCTTCGGTTTGCCCAACTGTAATGGTGTCCCTAGGAGTCCCCCTTTCGGAGGGTAGGTTGTGAGGATTAAATGAGATAACGTGCATTCAGTACTTGCCCCTGGAACTCGGCAAACACCCACCCAGTCCTGTGTTTTCACCACTGGAAAAACAGGCCAAGGAGGAGGTAGGGACTTGCTTTATGGTGCCCAGAAGTATTTTCGGTTCCATGCTCTTTATCGTTAACCGACTCTCAACCTTGCTTTTCAAATTGGGCTTTACCTATTGGCAAGTGTGAGCAAAACTATTTTGGAGGAACTGAGGAAGGAACTGTCTGCAGGAGGAGAAAGGTGAAGAAATAGAAAAGGGCAAGGGAGAAGAAAGAGGAGATAGAGACTGGTGAACCGGTGGAATATTCTGGCACAAAATAGGGCTGTAAAAGCAGGAGCTAGACCAGCTGTCTGGAATGAAGTCTGTTTTAGTCATCTCAGTCTCCCCAGTGCCAAATAATGTGGCAGGCTGGCACATGACAGGTGAAGGTCTCTTCCACTGAAGGAAGAGAGAAGGGTTTGTGGAGAATTGGATCTGCAGCAGCCCTCTCAAAGGCAGCTGCATGTAGGGGAAATAAAGTTGAAGGAACTTAAGTTAGGTTTAAACTATATTCCCAGGCAAGACTAACCAGATTTAGAATGTGAAATACGTGTAATGCTTGTAATGCCCACCAGAGGGGGCGGAGAAGCTAAATATGATTTTTTTCCCTCCAAGTATAAGGGGCTGTGAAAATTATGTAGATAATCCAGGCATTTGCTTGTTCTAAGAAGGGTGTTTTAAAATTTTTTTTTTTTTTTTTTTTTTTTTTTTTTTTGTGGTACCAGGGATTGAACTCAGGGGCACTCGTCCACTGGGTCACATCCCCAGCCCTTTTTTGTATTTTATTTAGAGACAGGGTCTCACTGAGTTGCTAAGTGCCTCGCCATTGCTGAGGCTGGCTTTGAACTCGCAATCCTCCTGCCTCAGCCTCCCAAAGTGCTGGGATTACAGGCGTGCGCCACCGCGCCCGGCTTAAAATGTTTTTACTTTATATTCTTGCATCTGTCCTGCTTCCTTTGATTGTAACTTTGCACTTCAATTATTGGAATTCAATTAATTTGGGGGCATTCTCCTTTTTTATCGTATATTTTGAATGTAAAAGGTTAGAGGGGGGTAAAAATGAGCAAGTAGCAGAAGAGAATGTGTATGCTAGGATTTCTTTTTTTAAATTTTTCTGTGCTGGGGACTCAAGCCCAGGGCCTTGTGCATGCTACATGAACACTTTCCCACCTAGCTACATCCCAGCCCCACTAAGTTTTTCTTGACCAGTGAGTAGGGCTTGACTGCCCGCAGTGTCCAGTCTTAAGGCTCACATCTCCTTTCCTGAACTGCCAGTGTTTTGCTTCTGCAGAGCAGCAGCCTTGGTCATGACTGCCTGTGTCTGATGCACCCTCTTCTCAGGCTGCATTTCAGGTAAAGGCAAGCTCTCTGTGTAAATATGACTCTGAGTAAATTAGAAATGGCATTTTCTTTCCTGTCTTAATGATATTTAGTTTTTTTCACTGATTGCTTCATGCAGGCCTGCCTTGAGTAGAAATTCATTTTACAGAAATTTATTGAATACTTATTGTCAGGTGATACCAAGCCTGTGAATTGTGTATCTAACCCCTTTTCCCTAATATTGCTCAGACACTGAGGATGCTAGTGAAACTGACCTGGCAAAACACGACGAAGAAGACTATGTAGAAATGAAGGAACAGTGAGTATGATTTTTGTATTTCTTTTCTGAAATATAGAGTTGAAAACAAAATTTTTATAGCCACCATGTTTGCATGGTTTTGCTCATAGTGCTTCCAAAGCCCATATATGTATGTACTTTTTACCTTTAAATTAGTCACATTTAAACAGCCTTCTTAGACTCTCTTGAAGGGTAGTCTGGAAGGAACCTTGATGGAAGTGATCAGAGGGGATGAAGTAAGGCCACACTTTACCTTGGCTTTTATTTTAGATGTGAAAACCAATGTTCAGAGAGGTGTCTCGAAACAACTGTCTTCTTAAATGGATCTGAATTACTGAGGGACAACTCTGTGGGTCCAAGGAAACTGGACTGCAGAGCAGGCTGCTGCTGACTGTCCCCCTGCTCTGTGCATGTTCACACACGTCTTCGTCACCCTCATCAAACCCTGCCACCTGCCAGCCAGATGAGCCCTATGCACCCCCCCCCCCCATTCCTGGGCTCAAGTGACCCTCCTGCCTCAGCCTCCTGAGTAGCTGGGATTGCAGGCCTGCACCCCTGCGCCCCCCACTTGCTTTTATCATATGGAAGACAGTATAAGATACATACCTGATAAGTATTTATTGAAGATATTTTAAGGATCTTGATAAAATAAAATTCTTTATTTTTTAAACTAGATGATCCATATTCTTCCCCTTTTTGGTCCTATTTGCAAATGTTTGTGGCCATCTTCTGGATTCTGTCATCCCTTTCAAGCTTTGGAACCCGAAAGGGGTAATCCAGCTAGGTCTGACCAGTGTTGAGTGAAGGATTAAAAATTCATGTGTTTTTGGAAGCCAGGCGCCATGGTGCACGCCTGTAATCCCAGCACTTGGGAGGCTGAGGCAGGAGGATCAAAGCCAGTTTAAAGCCTCAGTAATAGTGAGGCACTTAGCAACTCAGTGAGACCCTGTCTCTAATAAAATACATAAAAGGGCTGGTGATGTGGCCCAGTGGTCGAGTGCCCCTGAGTTCAATCCCTGGTACCAAAAAAAAAAAAAAAAAAAAAAAAAAAAAAAAATTCATGTGTTTTTGGACTTTTTTTGTGTGGTGCTGGGGATTGAACCCAGGGCCTTGTGCATGCAAGGCGAGTACTCTACCAACTGAGCTACATCCCCAGCCCCATGTGCTCTTTCTCACAGTTTCATCCCTGAAACTGCTTTGGTTTTTATTCTTTGCAGACTTTTTACTGATTCACCTTGACTGTTTTGAGATGTATTCTTACACATCTGTTTCTTTCCTTGTACATAATCTCAGTGAATCTGATTTTCTTTTTTTCTGTTTCCGTCTTCAATCTGCTAGTATTCCCTTTCAAAGACATGTTCAGACATAGGTACCAGCTGGCATCCTCCATGTGGTGGAAAATTTAATGCCCTGGGTTCCAAATACTGACTTCTCATGTGTGGCTTATACACCCCTCCTATACTTGATTTTTTTTTTTTTTTAAATTAGTTGTTGATAGACCTTTATTTTATTATTTTTGGTGCTGAGAATCAAACCCAGAGCCTTACACATGCCAGGCAGGCGTGCTACTACTGAGCCCCAGCCTCTGTACTTGATGTTTTTAAGCATCACTTTTAGAGACAATCTTTTGATTGAATGTGCTTCCTTAATATTTAATGAGATAAAAAATAATTTTGATTAAAATTGGTTGCCTCCTGAGATTTAAGGTGAGCCTCAGGAGTCCTTCAGAACTTGCAGTAAAGGGCAGACCTTCTGTGGGGTTCTCAGATTCTTCCTTTCCTTCCTCCACCTGCAGAGAATTGGTTATTTGAGCAATTAAAGGGCCATTGTACTGGGTTTGTTGGTGCTTGTAATCCCAGCTACTTGGGGAGGGAGTTGGGGCAGAAGGATGGCAGGCAAGTTCAAGGCCAACCTGGACAAGTAAGTGAGACCCTGTCACCAAATAAAATGAAAAAAAGGGGGCTGGAGATGTAGCTCAGTGTAGGACACTTGCCTAGCATGTGCAGGGTCCTGGGTTCCATCCTTAGTACTATCCCCGACACACACAGAGCAAAAAAAAAAAAGCTGTTGCGCCTTTTTTATATGTTAGACAGTGTTCTTTTAGGTTTCAAATCCTGTTTTTGTCACTGAGAAATTGGAGGTGTTTTTCAGGTAGAAGCAAAAATATTGTCAAAATGTAATTTATGTGTAGAATCCATGGTTCAGACAGATTTGCCAGAGTGTGTAATTGCCTTTAATCCACTGGGTGCGAGAGGCAAAAAATAACATGCCGAGTTCTTTTGCCATTGTGTGCTGTGCGCTCTTACCCAGCTGGGGCTGCAAGTAAATCTGCATTTTAACTTTTGTTTCTGAATGAGTATTATTTTTCTGATCCTGAAAAGAGTAGTGCTTTCAGCAATCATATGAAGGTTTATTGACTTATGCTCACACAGCTATGCTGTCTGTATAGAAAGACAGGCTGGGGACATAATCTTACTCCTTTGCAATTTATAGTCTAATTGCAGAGTTGATGTAAAAGCTGTGTTTAATGCCATTTATATGTCCTCGTTATGCGTGTGTTCCTTCTGCTCCTAAATCCAGCGAGCCAGGCAATTCCTGTGTGTAGAGTGTTTTGGAATAGAGTACTGAGTGTTTGTCTTTCAACGTGGCTTTTCTTTTTTTCAGGATGTATCAGGACAAATTGGCTTCTCTCAAGAGGCAGCTGCAACAGCTGCAGGAAGGTTGGTGTCCAGATGACTTTTTCACTTCTAAACATTGTTAGTGTTACACACCCTTGAAATCTGCATTTTATTTCTTTGTGGGAATGATTGAAAATTTAGTCTTTTTTAATTTTAATTTTTTTAGTTGTAGATGGACTTAATACCTTTGTTTCACTTATTATTATTTTTTTTGGTACTGGGGATTGAACTCAGGGGCACTCGACCACTGGGCCACATCCCCAGCCCTTTTTTGTATTTTATTAGAGACAGGGTCTCACTGAGTTGCTAAGTGCCTCGCCATTGCTGAGCTGGCTTTGAACTCGCGATCCTCCTGCCTCAGCCTCCCAAGTGCTGGGATTACAGGCGTGCGCCACCGCGCCCGGCTTGTTTCACTTATTTTTATGTGTTGCTGAGGGTGGAACGCAGTGCCTCTCAGGTGCCACGCACACTCTCTATTACTGAGCTACAACCTTATCCCCTAGTCTGATTTTAACAGGTACACTGTTCTATCAGTAAAGGGTTGGTTTTTCAAATTCTTATTTTAAATTTATTTTCAACATGTGGCAAATTCTCCAAGTGAACTCTAATTTGGGGCTGTCTGTAGGGCACAGTTTGAAAACCACTATGCCTAAGGCTAGGTGTTTTGGGGGAGATGTTATCAAAGAATGAAAGTTTACTCTTCCTCTCAACCGAGCATTAATGGACTGCGGATCAGCCACACTGTTTTCTGGTTTTGTTTGTTAAATTACAGCGGGCTGGGTCTTGTCAAGTACCATTGGCTGCTGAAGGTGGGGTGGCGTGGGCACGAGTGAGAGCAGGCGCTCAGGGTCCATGATGGGAATCATTTTCTTTGCTTTCTAGCATGTGACTCTGGGCATGGCCCTTTCTCTTGCTTAATCTGTTTTCTAATCTGTGAAATGAAACTGAGAGGGAGCGTGTGGCTCATTGGAGGCAGCCTGAGGACTGGGCATGGTGCGCTGTTACCATTCACTGTCTGATTTTCTGTTGGGCGGTCGGTCCCCGGTCAGTGATTCTGCACTCCCCCCTTCCCTCCACCCAGTGCCAGGGATTAAACCGGAGTCCTCCAGTGTGCTAGGCAAGTGTTCTCCCATGGAGCTGCATCCCAGCCCTTCCACTAGGCACTTTATTGCTGGGGTGGGGGGTGGGGCCACTCACTTAGACCAGCCCACGAGCAGGTGTTAGGATCAGGGACACTTCCCCACAAATTTGTGATCCTCATAATGAGCTGCTTTGGAGAAGAACACTGAATGAGTGAGATTTCAGAAGCTGTATCTGAGCCTTCTGGTATTGTCACTAGCCACGTGTGGCTTTTGCATTTAATTAAATTGATAATCTGGTTCCTCAGTGGCCTTTGCCATATTTCAAGTGCTACAAGAGCCATATGGAACTAGTTTCTATCCCGGTGGATGCTACAAAAACAGTACATTTCTACCATTGCAGAACATTCTGCTGGAAGGCCTTGGCCTAGACTCTACTGCAGAAGGCAGTTTTTCCAGGAAAGGGAGGGCCATCGCCTTGGACTATAGGAGCAAGTGACCAGAGTCATGTGGTGGAGGGAGTGTCTGCACACCTCCAGTTCCCCTCCTTCACTGCAGTTGTCTTTATTTTTTGGTACTACAGTTTGAACCCAGGGGCACTTTGCCACTGAGCTGTATCCCCAGTCCTTTTCATATTTTTTGTTTTGAGACAGGTTCTTGCTAAGTTGCTAAGGATCTTGCTGAGTTGCCAGGGAGGACCTTGAACTTTTGATTCTTCTGCCTCAGCCTCTGGAGTTGTGGGGCTTTACTGGGGGTTTTGATGTGCAAGGCAGGGCAGCTCCAGTAAGGCCCCAGGCAGTGTCTGCTGTGTGCCTTAGCTGAGAACCAGAAGCCAGTTAGCTCTGCTCAGCTGTCGCTTTCTGTCACTATTGGTGTGAGAAATAATTTTAGGAAATAAAATTTAGAGTAGATTGATCTGTAAATAACTTTCTGCTTTGTAAACTGTCAATCAGGTACATTGCAGGAGTATCAGAAGAGAATGAGGAAGCTGGATCAGCAGTACAAAGAGAGGATCCGAAACGCAGGTGAGGCTCTGCAGAGTCACTGTCTTGTCACCCCTGTAATGTGGCCCTGAGGGGACCTTCCAGATGTATCCTAGACATTCCATTGCTGGAAGAAGTTGGGGCTAAAGGGACTCCAAAGCTGCAGTTCTATAAAATTCGTTCATCTTTTTTGCCAGTAGTCACAGGTGTCAGTCGGGTGGCTCCCTGTAGTCAGGTGGCTTTCCCTGGTGCCCCTAGAGTAGTCTTGCACCTTCTTGTGTGCGTTTCTGTGGCTGACTTAATGGACAGTCGAATGGGCTGAAGTGGAGAAGGATTGTGGGTCATTTTATACCCACTTAGTGTTTCCTCTGGAGTTCTGTGCTTTGGGCTGGGGAGACGTCCTCTTGTTATTTCCCCAGTGTTGTATCATAAGCATTAGGAAAGGAGCCTGCTCTTGGTCTGTCGTACACGGGGAGTGGTGAGTGTATTCGCTCAGCGTCTGTTGGGCGTCTGCTGCATGGAGCACTGTGAGCAGCGGGAGTGGTGAGCACATTGTCCTTGACTTGGGAAACTTGCTGTTTCGATGACAAAAGCTATCCACTCGAGTAGTTAAGAATAAAGAATCATGCAGAAAGTAAGACGCGACAACTGTTCTAAATTGTGTAAACAGATTCTTGAGCTTACAGGACGTTTTTTTTTGTGTGTGCTAAATTTTAAAGTGCGTCACCAGCCAGCATTCTGAGTGCCAGCAGGTGTTTGTTCCTGTCACGGTAGAAGTAGTTTTGTGTTTTAAAACTACTTAAAGGTCTGGGTTCCACTCCTTGTGCTTTCCTGTTGCGTTCCAACCCAGTGACTTTCTAGCTTCCTATTGGTGGAAACCTTTGTCCTGTCCACCTAGGGAGAAGGTGTGCACCAGCAGATAGAAAAGGAGTAGAAGGGTGTGGTGCTGGGAAAATGGAGCTGCAGCCTTAGCCCTCTGCCCACCCACGTCCTGCCTGTCCCTGCTGCTGGCCCCATCCACTCTTGAGTTCTCAGGGCACCTCGTTGGGATGGCATTGAAGGCTGAAGCTGGCTTCCTAGAGCTCACCTTTACAGATGAAGGAGGTGGCGTTGTAGAAGGAGATGGGCCTACGTTCAGGTCCACCTCATCACATTGGTCTGTGCCTTTAAACAGGTTATTGGTTCTTGGAGCCTCAGTTTCCCTATCTGTAGAGGGGAGTACAGATTGCTCAGGGAGTTGGCCTAAGATATAAATAAAGGAAAGAAAATTGACATGAGCCATTTTTCCTAAGCTGAAACAGCAGGTGAGTATTGAGTGTTTTTCTTAATTCATGCAGGCTCTCAGTGCTGTCCTCGTGTTATTTCATAAACATCTCTTCCTCCCAGGTGAAATGCAGAAGAGCTCCTAAATCAGTCATGACTTGAGCTTTAAAAAGCACATTGCATGCAGAGAAAATCCACCTGCTTTTGTTGTGTCTGGTGTCTGGCTGCTTTAAAACAACAACCACCAACTTCTAAGTGCTAAGTGTCATTTGACTGGTTCAGGTGTTATTTCGCGGGTGGCCTAGGACTTGAAGATGTCTGATCCGTTCAGTCTGAAGCAGGCCTAGGAGTGAGCGTGTTGGGCTAGGTGTGTTGGCGCTGCTATGCCCGGTGATTCCCAGGGCCAAAGTGATTAGGACTTCTATTTTCCTCAAATAATTGTTTCCATTCAACAGGTTGGGGCTTTTAATCTGGGGTTCCTGGGACTCTGAAAATTCTAGGATATGTGTGAGTGTGCTTTTTTCTTGGGAATGGGTCTGTAGGATTTATTGAGTTTGCAAAGGGGATCATTTTAAACAGAAGACGGTGCCCCTGGAGTTACTTGTCCTCCAGCAGTCCTTGTGGACCATATATAGCAGGTTCACTATCACCCAGAAAAGCTTAGAGGCCAAAGACCTATTTTGTTTAAAGCTTGGGGTTTGTAGAGGGGCTTAAAGGGACTGAACAGGCTGCTAGGTAGATGATCACTAATGGCCAGGCCAACGGGTGCTGAGTGAGTCATGGAGTACTGCTGGGGGTGACTTGAGTGTGTCTGCTAGGAGCTCGGTAAGGGAAGGACTGTCAGGAACGGCCTTAGGGATGGGGCCACATTAGATCAGGAGCTTGAGAGTGTGATTGGAGAGGCCCAGTGGTGGTGTGGGCAGAATGTGGAGGCCTGAGAGTAAAGTCCCAGCAAGCCCCAGAACCTCTTTCTTCTGGATTCCCCTTGTCACACAGAGCCCTTCACACCCTACTTGGGAACATGGACGTGGACTTTGTCTCTGGGGTCGTTGTGTTGCTGCTTCCTGGCCTGTCCTGCAGTCCCTGGGACTGTGGGACTGGAGGGCTGACTGGAGGGTGGCTTACTTAGCGGTTGGGTTCCGCTGCTGACTTTGCCCGCAGGCAGAACTGCCAGGGCTGTTTCTGTTGAGAGCCACGTTTTGACTAGGCACGGAACTGCTTGCACCCTTCACGTACATCAGCACTTTCCTGATGAAAACATTTGCTTTGTGTAATGTGCTTTCAGAAAGCAATTACTGCTTCCAAATGAATCCAACATCACTGTCTGAAAAGGTGACACAGTCTCGCGAATCTAATTGCAGTTTTTATCTCTTTCAGAACTCTTCCTCCAGCTGGAAGTAAGTACCACGGGATCTGGGTTTGTAGTCTGAGACAGGAATTTGACTCTGCTAATCTGGTGGCCTTTCCTTCTGTCGCCAAGTAGATGGTTTGGAAGCCTTTTCCACCGTCTGGTTTGACCGAAGGACGCTTGATCCTGATTCAGCCGTTCTGTCCATTCTTTGTTGTCGGGCAGCCTCTGCTTATCACCAGGAACTGGGGGGACGCTCACACCCCAGTGCTTTCTTGTTGGCTTTTAGCTCGTGCCAAAGCCTTTTGGGAGTATCTCTGAATCGTAGTGGCCTAAGAATTTGTTATTGGTCCTCAGAGCAGCCCCACTTCTGAATTGGCTCAGCAGTTCCACGTACAGCTAGAAGCTTCTGGGCCAAGTGGAAAGATGAATTGTGCATGTTTTCCTTCTCTCCACAGAGACCCCATGCTGCTGCCATGGCAGGCGCAGCGCTGCGTTCAGGATGAGGGCCCGCGTCTCAAGTGACGTGCTGCTGCCAGTGGCTGGTGTGGGGGTGCTTTTTTTGAGAAGGTCATAGTGATGAACTCAGTTCAGCGTGATCGGCCATAGCCTAGAGGATCACACAGCCCTGCCCCTTTATCTTTTTTTTTGTTTTGTTTTTTTTTTTTTTGGTGCCGGGTATTGAACTCAGGGGCACTCGACTACTGGGCCACATCCCCAGCTTTTTTTTTTTGTATTTTATTAGAGACAGGGTCTCACTGAGTTGCTAAGTGCCTCGCTATTGCTGAGGCTGGCTTTGAACTCGCGATCCTCCTGCCTCAGCCTCCCAAGTGCTGGGATTACAGGCGTGCGCCACCATGCCCGGCTTTTTTTTTTTTTTTTTTTTTTTTTTTAATTGTTTTTAGTTGTTGATGAACCTTTATTTTATTTATTTATATGTGGTACTGAGACTTGAACCCAGTGTCTCACACATGCTAGGCAAGCACTCTGCCACTGAGCCACAACCCCAGCCTTGCAGTTATTATCTTTTTAATACTTATTTATTTGCTTTAGTTGTACACGGTGTGTTTATTTGTATGTGGTGCTGAGGATCGAACCCTGGCTGTGCATGTGCTAGGCGAGCGGTCTACAGCTGAGTCACAACCCCAGCCCCCGAGTTATTATCGTAACATCTCTGAGTACTGCAGGGTTCAGTGATCTACTGCACTTGTTTGTTTCTCACTGTAAGAATCACAACTGGCTTGCAGTCCCACCAACAGTGTGTGCATGCACCCTTTTCCTCACATCCTTGCCCACATTGATTGTTACTAGCTTGTGTCTTTGGGCCTTTATATCGTATAATTAATTTTCAAGATAGCTACTTCATTTGGAATAAACTATTTTCCTTGAAATTGTGACTTTAAAAGGGATTATTTACTGTCCTTGAGAAACTTATGTTGTTTGTTAACGTTAAATCTATAAAATTGAAGCGTGGAAGAGGGGAGCTACCTGATAGCAAGCATGGATGCTCACGTGCGAGTGGTGGTCTTGTGTCTTCTGGCCGGGGGGTGGGGTGGGGTGGGGGCAGCTCTCGTACCCTCTTTGCTCTCGTGTCAGAGCACACCACTCGTGTTTCTGGGGAGGGCATTTTCTTTGCTGTGGAGGACAGAGCTGGACTTGGAGGTGGAGCCCTGGCTGCCTGGCTGTGTACCCTAGCCTGTCTTTCTCTCTCACTCAGACCGAGCAAGTGGAAAGAAATTACATTAAAGAAAAGAAGGCAGCAGTGAAAGAATTTGAAGACAAGAAGGTTGAGCTGAAAGAGAACCTAATTGCTGAACTAGAAGAAAAGAAGAAAATGATTGAAAACGAGAAGCTAACAATGGAGCTGACTGGAGGTATGAAACCCCAGGGGGTGGGATCCTGGGGCTCTGAGGGCCCTGGGAGGTTGCTCTAGTGACTGCTTAGGTCTTAGGCCTCCAGAGCAGAGCACGGTGATGGAGAGTGGGCAGAGTTCTGGCTCCACCTTAAACTGGCTGTGTGACCTTAGTCGGGCTGCCTCCCCACCCACACCATAAAGTAAAGCTGATGGTGTCTTGTCTCATAGAATTGTGGGTAGAAATACAGGATAGTGACCTCTGCATGACAGGCATTCAATAAGTGGCAGGCCTTTAATAGTGATTATAGGCTCTGGCTTGTGCTTTACTTACTGCCTGGGTCAGCTGCCATTTGGTTGTCTTCCTGGATCACTTACCCCAGTCCACCTGTGGAGATGGGGGCAGTCTCTGCTGTTTTCTTTAGTCACCTTAATTACAGAAAGGGCATTACATTCCTTTGACCTCGATGTGGGAACAGTGGCTTTGGGCTGTATCGTCTGTGCTATTAGGTGTCTTCCCTCAGGTGTTTGTGCTCAGAAAGGGCTGGTGCGATTCCAGGAGGGTAGCTAAACTTTTTTTTCTTTTTTTTTTTTTGTGGTACCAGGGATTGAACTCAGGGGCACTTGACCACTGGGTCACATCCCCAGCCCTTTTTTGTATTTTATTTAGAGACAGGGTCTCACTGAGTTGCTAAGTGCCTCGCCATTGCTGAGGCTGGCTTTGAACTCGCGATCCTCCTGCCTCAGCCTCCCAAAGTGCTGGGATTACAGGCGTGCGCCACCGCGCCCGGCTAGGGTAGCTAAACTTAACTCCTCCTGTGAGGGGAGTGGAGTTACATGAGACTCGGTGCCAGTTCCTCCCCAGCCTTCTAGGATTTAGTGATCCACATATGGGAGCTCCGCAGGTTGTGGCAAGTTTCAGAGAGAAGCAATATGGCCGACTCTTCTGTTGCCATATGTAGTCTGAAGAATCCTAGAAGGATGCGGGGAATCTGTGCAAACCGGCTATTTTGAAACTGGCAAATACTGCAGAGCAAGTCAGCAGAGAGTTTGTCACCTGGGTACATGTAGGTGTCATGCCTTCTGCACACCCCAGAATTTAACTTCCACAGTTGTTTTCAGAAGGTCCTGGGCCTCTACCACGTCTTATTTTAATGGGGTTCAGTAGGAAATACAGGGTCTTTATGGAAGGTCCTCTGAGCTGAGTTTGAAACAATGTAACCAGTTAAGAAAGTAAACCTCCCTGGATATTTCGGGTTCTCTGAACCAACTTGGCCTCCAATTGACACAGACTTTTGGCTCCAGTCCCCTCTATACCCTGATGAGAACGTGATTGTGTCTGGAGGTGAAGGGGGTCTGACTTGTGAAAAATCTCTTCTCTGGTGGTTTCCTCAGTGAGAGACTTGGCAAAAGAAGCAAGTTCCTTGAAGAACTCTGAAAGCAGCTCAGAAATGCTTTTTTCTGTGTTGTTTTGGCAAGAATACATGCGAAAGTAGCATCTTCAGACAGCACTCTCTTGCTCCTGTTGAAATGCTTCTTTAGTTAGATGGCAGCACTGCAGTGCCTGTCTGGTGCCAATCTGCTTGCCTGTTTCTGACCTGCACACCATTTTCTTTGATGGTGGCTGTGACTGGCATTGATGCCTCATCGCTCTCTGCTAGAGCCACCAGATGTTCGGGAGCCTTCATTAGGCTAGTGGGAAATATTGTCAGTTTATAGCTGCTCCCTTTCCATCTGCAGGGAAGGGTATTATCACCTTACCTGTGATTTGGTATTGACAAGCAGTAGACATTATTTGGCCAGGTAGTTTTATAGCCAGTCTTATCTGGGACAGGAGACCTCCTCAGTGACTTGAAGCAGAGCCTGCCAGGGTAGAAAAGACAAATATACGCAGTGAAATCATTTGTAAAACACACACACACACACACACACACACACACACACACTCAGAAAATTACAGAAGTGTTTAAAGCTAGCCATGGGCATTAATGGTACTGATGTCCTTCCTCAAGCCATTTGGTACCCTTGGTGTGGAAAGCGCTGCCAAGGTAATGATAGAATGTGGAAAGAAAAGGCATTGGAGCTAGGAGGATAATGAGCATCTCCACAGATGGTGCTGCTATGGTGTTGGATTAAAGGCCTGATTTCCTTCTCTAATTGAGTGACTTATTTCGCCTTTGTGGATTGATGCCCAAATCAGTGTTGCCCAGCACCGTCCAGAAAAGATATTTCTTAAAGTCTCCTTTTCTGACTCAACGTGAAGATCTCTTAAAGCAGGAGGATCACAGGTTTGAAGCCAGCCTCAGCAACTTAGCAAGGCTGTAAGCAACCTACTGAGACCCTGTCTCAAAATAAAAATAAATTTAAAAAAAGACTGGGGATGTGGCACTTAACCATGGGTAAGTGCCCTTGGATTCAATCCCCAGTACCTATGCCACCCCCTCCTCCGCCCCCCGCTGCCACCCCCAAAAAAGTAGACTAAGAGGCTGATGAGATGTGAACCTGTGTCCAAAGAAGCCACTGGAATGGTGTTATCCAGTGACACGAGAGCTGTTACAAACCTCCTGGGCGTTAGCAGAAGGTGCTCTTCGGAACCCAGACCTCTTGCGGGGAACTTAGGAACTGGGCTGCAGGCCACATGGGTACCTGGTAAAGAAGCTCTGGGCACCCCTCTGTCACGCTGCTCCTGCTTCAGCGTGCATGCGGGTCCGGACAGGGCAGATGCCGTTCCAGGTGCACGGGGCAGGCACTCACCTGCCAGGGCTGCCGATGGTGCTGGTTGCCCCACACTCTGAGTGGGGAGGCTGGAAATCAAATGACCTGTGAGTTTTCTCTGATGTGGAGGCCAAGATTATAAGTAACCTGATCAATCAGTGAGGACCTAGTGAGCTTTAAAATATGAGCATGTTATATCTAATCCATTTTTCTTCTTGTCATAGAGTAGCCTCCTTTTCTCCCTTCTTCCAGCAGTTTGCTAACTGCCACTTCATTTTCTGCTGTAAGTTCTTGCTCACCAGGGACATCTTTAACCCTTAGGCCCCTGTGGGAGCTACTCATGACCTCATTAAAACCTGTGAATTTCCTTTGGAAAAAAACTGGATTTAGCCAGGCACACGGTACATACCTGTAATCCCAGCCATTCAGTAGGATGAGGCAGGAAGGCTCCAAGTTGGAGACCAGCCTGGGCAACTCAAGTACCACTGAGTTCAACCCCCAGAACTGTCCCCTCCCCCCCCAAAAAAAATACTAGATCCATAGCTAGCACACGACTCATTATAATGTCAAATTAGAAGTCTTGTTTTGTGAGCACTTGTATCCAGTGAGGCACTGCGTGAAAACAGTAGAGCCCCCGCTGCAGCCAACAGCCCCGGGCATCCTGGCTGTGTCTGCTAACTTAGCTGAATTGGGAGTTCTGCATTCTGCAAAGAGATGGCAGAACCTGTCGGGGAGCGTGGGTCAGAGAGGAGTTGAGATGGGCTTTGGCAGGCGGCTGGCATTCAGGACTTGGGAAGTGCAGCCCGTTTAGCTTGTGCACCTCTGCTTGGGTGCCATTACCCTGTGTTCACAGGTGGCAGAGCCTGTCCCAGAAGTGGAGCCGTTTGCTCGGTCCCCCGCAGAGCTAGGTAGTGCTTAAGCCGGGCTTTGTCTGGCTGCAAGTGTGTTCTCTGATCCACCACCTTATACTGACTTCCTGGTGACATGAGTAGTGTGGCAGTAAGCGAGTCACAGAATTTGGCCGGTGGTTAGGTTCGTGTCCTCAAGGGGCTTATGTTCTGATAGTTATAAAACCGACACGGCCTCCAGGTCTTTCCCAGCATAAGGTGGTGTGGAGGGAGGGCCCCCAAATGAAGGTAGAGATTTGACTTGTTTTAGTGATCTCAAACTATAAGGTATGTGGCTGTGCTGTGCAGGAGTGGGAAGTCGCACACAGTACCCAGCAGATGCCTGTGAGGAGGGACCTTGGTCAAGGCCAGGGGAAGAGGCCCCGCCCAATACCTGGTGAGGGAGTGCAGGGAAGAGGGCTTAGTTGGTTCACTCTTCAACTGTCATCCCTCCCTGTGCGCAACTTTGGCCTGGTGGAGGTTGGTCCCTTTATTCCTATTCTGATTTGAACTGCAAGGAGCTGACCTTGATTCTTTTATTTTTGACACTGGGGAATGAACCCAAGGGTGCTCTACCACGGAGTTCATCTGTGGTTCTTTTTATTTTGGTTCAGGATCTTGCTGAGTGGCTGAGGTCCTGCTAAGTTGCTGAGGCTGGTCTTATACTTGCCATCTTGCTGCAGCCTCCTGAGTGGCTGGGATGGCAGGCATGCGCCACTGTGCCCAGCTCCTGACCTGGATTGTGATTCCATACTCCCACCTCCCTTTTGCTTCCACCACGGCAGCACTGATTTGTGACAGCAGGGTGAGCCTGTCAGAGAGGCGTGTGGGCCTTGGTCTGGCCCCGGGTTGCGTTGCCCCTGTTTGGAGGGGTTGCCCGTCGGCTGCAGGGCTGCTGTGCCACCGCACAGCAAGCTTTTCTTCCTACCACACACATCCTATTTCTTAGGGATCCTCCTTGGAATCACTGCAACTGTTTTTTTCCCCAATAGCTGAACAGATATGAGTTTGTTTTTTTCCTAAATTTTTGTTTTTATTGACACATAATTGTACATACTTATGGGTACAGGGATATTTTGATACATAAACTTATATTGCATAGTAATCAGGTCGTTAGCATGTCCATCACCTCACACTATCATTCCTTTGTGCTAAGAACATTTAAAATCTTACATTCTGGTAGCTGTTTTGAAATATTCAATATGATATTGTTGATCATAGTCACCTTATTGTGCAGTAGCACCCTAGAACTTACTCCTCCTGTTCACTTGGAACTTGGTAATGACTGATCTCTCACTGTTCCTTTCCCCTGCCCTACCCTGTGCTACTCTCTACTTCTTTGAGGTCAGCTTCTTCAGATTCCACATGTGAGTGAGATCATGTAGGAGCTTGTTTTAATGGTTAGACTGTATTAAAATGAAGCTTTGATTGCAGTTGAATGCTGTAGGCAGATGAGTTGTTGGAAATGAGTGAATAGGCCTCGGACAGTGCAGAACAAGAGGCCAGTCAATAAACTGGTAATTGCATGTTAATTGTATGAAATGAATGTCAGGGATCTCTCTTCATAGGGACTGTGTTGTAATGACTGTGCCTACCACCGATCTGCCCTGGACTCCCATTTCTTAGCAGGCAGGCCCTGTGCTGCCCAGGTGGGTATGGGGGTGCCTGTGTCTGTCGGGTTTTGTGGTGAGCAGAGCTGTAGGAGTTGCACTATTAGAGGTTGTTTATTGGGTGGTTTGGAGAGGAATGGTTCCCATGTAAACTTCCCCAAGCCTGGCTTAATTGTTTGACGTGGGATTCTACAGGTAGTATCACCGCTCAAGCAGGTCTTTGAAGACTCCTCTGGATCAGAGAGACTTTCATTTTAGCCAGCTAGAGGTGTTTTGGGGTTGGTGCTCGAAGTCTGAAGGGAGACCCACTAATTCCTTGCTCATGGGTCTTCTCTAGGGTTATCAGACTCCGGGGTCTGAGCTCCAGTTCTGGGAGCTGGAGTTTTGTCAATGTCCTTGGCATGAACCCCTAGATTCTTTTTTTTTGGTACCGGGGATTGAACTCAGGGGCACTTGACCACTGGGCCACATCCCCAGCCCTTTTTTGTATTTTTATTAGAGACAGGGTCTCACTGAGTTGCTAAGTGCCTTGCCATTGCTGAGGCTGGCTTTGAACTCGCAATCCTCCTGCCTCAGCCTCCCAAGTGCTGGGATCACAGGCGTGTGCCACCGCGCCCAGCACTCCTAGATTCTTACCTCTGAACTCAGTGGAGCCTGCTGTTATGAACTCAGTAAGCCCCCCATTGCACACAGTGAGAAATGGGACTGTCAGGTGGATTCAGGCCCTGCTGGTCAGGCCGGACCCTTTCTTTTTTTTTGAAAAATTTCAAATCAACTAAGCAAACCTGGGACTGGAGCAAGGTGGCATCTGGAGTTTGTCTTACTGGAGTTTTGATCTTCGGCTGCTCTTTCCTGAATCGCTTCCTCATGGTCACTGGTCAGCACTGCCTCCTGCTGCCTCCCCGTTCCTTGGTGGTGTAGAGACCTGCGGATGAGTTTCAGGGCTCCTCCAAAGCACCCTTGTTCTGCAGGGGTCTCTGGTGTAGAGTTCGTCAGGTTACTGCTCTGACCAGCTAATGCAGTGGAGCCATTTTCACATTTTACAAGAAGAATTTGATTATGTTTTCTGATTTATGCGTGATGCAGTTATGATTTTTCTGGGTTTATGGCCTGATTGGATGTGGTATCCCTCGGCTCCCCTTCACTTGGCTTCTTTCCAGCGGGTGCTGCCCACCCTCCCTCGCTGCAGTCGGGGCAGCCCGCAGAGCGGGGAGCACTCGGCCACTCTCTGGTGGACAGGACGTTCCCTGATGTGCGGGGGCTGCCTCCTTTTTTCTCTGGCACACTCTTGGATTGGCTTCTTTTCATACTTTGGTTTTCAAATTAGGTCTGCATGTTGCAAAGCCTCAGTTGACACCAGCTGCTGGGTGTAGTGGTGACTCCTGTTTGACTGTCTGCACCTTGTTTTTTAGAAAAGATCTCTCTGTAGTTCTTTCCTCCCTGAAAATATGATAATAAGAGCCAGCCCCGTTGCAGTTCATGTACACCAGGCAGCGTGCTAAGGGCTTCACGTGTGTCCTCTCATGCAGTTGTCACGGTGCCCCGTGAGGGAGGATGTGCTGATGTTTCCGACCCCTGGAGGAGGGGTCTTGAGACGTGGAGCATTTGCACAGCCTGCCTCAGGGGGCTCAGTTGCTGCAGGTTTCAGGCCCACTTGGTGTGGTAGCCCCTGCTCTTGTGACGGTACTATGCCACCAGCCAGTGAGTAAGTGGAGAAAGGCGGCATCTGAATAGAGGGTAAGGACTTTCTTTAGGAGGAAAGCTTCCCCCTTTCCCAGGGGTGTGAGTAGGCATCCTCTTCCTTCTACCCCCATTCATTAGGCCAGTGGTTCCTATATCACCTCCATTCCACTCATAGGACAAAAGTTCAGTGTCACCCAT
The DNA here is from genome assembly GCA_025594165.1 of Tamias sibiricus. Classification (NCBI taxonomy): domain Eukaryota; kingdom Metazoa; phylum Chordata; class Mammalia; order Rodentia; family Sciuridae; genus Tamias; species Tamias sibiricus. Next base: position 14,564,812 of record CM046664.1, read on the forward strand.
TGCTGTTTTAAGAGCAGCATGCTGGAACCCATTGACGCGTCGCTCCTGAGGTCCTGCACGTTGCTGTGAGCCTAATAGCACGCTCCTGGCAGCTTGGCTTGTAGTGCGCCTTGTGAATGAACCTTATCTCACGATCAGGCTCGACTTCATCCGAACATTCTGCAGAAAACTTTGTGACGGCTCTGCTGTGTGCCAGGACTCTTGCTAGGTGCTGGGGTGGAATCCCGGCATCTGACAGGGAGCGTGTTCCACATGGTGTGGCACTTGGTGCGCGGAGGGTGGCACAAATGCCCTGGTTACTGGGGAGATGGGATGAGCCGGTCACAGGAGGGACTACTGCACAGGCTCACGAAGGTCGTGATGTAGGAATTGTCTGGGCAGAAGAGAATGACAGTGCAAAGCCTTGATGGCCTGAGAGTGGCACCTCTGGGTGACTGCTGCTCGTGAGCTGTGGAAGAAGAGGCAGCCTTGGAGGGGAAGCCAGAAAGGATGAGTTTGCCTGGGGCCTGTAGAGGGGCTGGGTGTGCATTGCCATCCAGGGGCCTGTAGAGGGGCTGGGTGTGCATTGCCATCCAGGGGCCTGTAGAGGGGCTGGGTGTGCATTGCCATCCAGGGGCCTGTAGAGGGGCTGGGTGTGCATTGCCATCCAGGGGCTGCGGGACTGGGAGTGGGGGCTGAAGATTCACTAGGACATAGAGTGAGAACTGACGGGACCCTAGAGATTCAGTATGTAGGGAATAGGCCAGGAAAAAAGGAGCCCAAAGGAGTAATTTCAGCAGAGGTTAGGGTGGCTGGGGAGAGACTGTGGCATGGGAGTCTGGCAATGTTGGGGGTGGGGGGGGGGTCTAGAAGGATGAAAAGAGTCTTTGTGATGTGCCTTCATTGTATCATTTTTGAATTTAAGTAGCTACAAAAGATTATAAAAGAAAAAAAGTTTTAAGTTTGTAAATGAAGACTTGATATAAAAATGTTGGCAGCGAGGCCTGTGGCCTTAAAAGAGCCTTTTGTGCTAGTGGGCTACATGCATCCACCCTCTGTGGGAACAGTGGGAATTTATCCAGCGAGATGATACTGAGGTTCCTTCTAATCCCAAGAGTTCACGACTCTGTGGCTTCCTAATTTGAGAGGAGGAATTGCCCTTAGATGTTTTTTTTCTTTTTTGTCAGTGGACCTTTATTTTATTTTTTTATATGCAGTGCCTTATGCATGCTAGGCAAGTGCTCTACCACTGAGCCACCACCCCAACCCCACAACTCCTAGATTTTGAGGGTGCTGGGGAGATTCCTACAGTGGCTGTAATGCTAGACTCTAGGGCTGGGTTTCTGGGAGAGATGTGGAGCTAGCATAGCTGGTTTGGATTCCGTAAGCACAGGTCCTCTCTACAGTCTGACATGTGTCTGGCGTGGGCCTGTGTAGAGCAGACATGTGCAGTACAGTGACGCTGACTGGGTGGCCGTGGGCAGGGATTCTTAGACTGTAGGAGTTCTTACTGACCTCAAGGGGAATTGGATAGATTGACCCATTCCATTTTCGCCATAGATTCTATGGAAGTGAAACCTATCATGACCAGAAAGTTGCGGAGGCGACCAAATGATCCTGTCCCCATCCCAGACAAGAGGAGAAAACCTGCTCCTGATATCCACTTGCGTCAAGCTTCAATCACTTCTTTTTTCCTTAAGACTATTGACTCTCTTATTTATCCATCTGATAGAGTAATGTGGCCATTGTCCTGCAGAGAAAAATATTTGATGGAAAAGCATATGTAAAATATTTATGCGGGGGTCAAGGGCTGGCCAATTTGGTATTGGAGTCCTCAGCTATTACTTCTTTTAGTGGGAGGTATTTATACCAAGGTATTGTTTCGAAAGGTACTTTATGTTGGACATTGAACCTGGTTTTAACACTTCAAGATTCAGGGGCAACTGAAAACTTGATGTGCCTTAATTTTTCTACCTGTCAAATAAGGACAGTAGTATCTGCCTTTGGGTACCTCAGTTATCCCATCCCTAAAATAGTGAATTGCAAACCATTTTTAAATGAAAGAAAATGATATTTTGATCAACATAACAAAGTTCTTTAATTATAAAAATGGTTAATGGGAATGGAACACACAAAGAAAAGTGTTTTTCCTATCCCTCTTAAGAGATAATAAATAGCTGGGTGTGTGGCACATGCCTGTAATCCCAGTGACTTGGGAGGCTGAGGCAGGAGGATCACAGGTTCAGAGCCAGCCTCTGCAACAGCAAGGTGCTAAGCAACAGTGAGATCCTGTCTCTAAATGAAATACAGAAAAGGGCTGCGGATGTGGCTCAGTGGTTGAGGGCCCCTAAGTTCAATCCCCAGTATCCCTCCAACCCCCCCCCCCCAAAAAAAAAAAAAAAAAAAAAAAAAGAGAGATAAATAGATGTTTGTCCAGAATGGTTTGGTCATTTCATTTGTCTGCCATCAGGAAAGGACATAACTTCAGGTCCCTTCACCTTTATAACAGAATTTAAGTTGCTATGGAAAACTACTTTTTAGTTTGTGTGTGTGTGTTTGTGTATGTCTTGAGATATTTGGAACAAAAGCACTTTTATAAATTCAGGACGCAGTTGTTTTACTGTTTTCTGTGCTCTCACTGTTATTGTAGAGACCTAATGAGTCTTATTTTACCTTCTCATAGTAGTTTGTAAGGTGGGGGGTGGGAATTCTTTTATATACTTGGTCACCATGACATTTAGTTGGAGAGTCAGCTTTCTAAGAAGTAAGTTATTATTGCAAAAATGTCATTCTGCATAGTCATACTTTGTCCATTCTGAACTACTGGTACCAGTTTGTTGATTTCTGTTTCCTTGGAAACCATACATTTCAGGTGCATTCCTTTAACTCTCAACACCTCAGCTAAACTATTTGTTAACAGACGAACAGATCATGGAGGATCTGAGAACATTAAATAAGGTACAGTTTTATTTATTTGAAAGCTCAGACTTGACACGATTTCTTCACTTTGTTCACATGATACTTGTTAAGTCATTATGAAACCTCTGACACCTACGGTTATATCCAAAATGATTCTAAGATTTTTTTTTGTTGTTGTTCTTCCTACAGCTTAAGTCACCCAAGAGACCAGGTAAGTGCTTAATGTTATTGACATTTGTACAATGTTTTTATCATGTTGTTGAAAAAGCATGTGACTATCTGTCAGGGAATTGTTATAGTTTTCAAAAGTAAAGTATTTGTCATTTGCCTGTGAGTGAAAGTGTGTACCCCACCCCGCTTTATTTTACTTTTTTAACCTGTTATTTTTGTCTTTTCCTTGGGATTCATTGTAAAAATAGACGTTTGACCAGCTGTTAAAGATTTCCTTCTGTGTAGGCATTAGACATGAGATTAAAGTTTCCAGTTTTGAAAATGAAACCAGAGAATTTTTCAATATTCCTCATTCTGGAATTAAGTCCTAGGTATTGCTGTAGCAGTGGCTTTTCATGGCCTGGCTCTCTGGTAAGGCACTCACAGGCTGTGCCAAGTCCCCAGGTATAGCCATGGCCCAGTCACTGTTCACAGTGAATCCTTCCAGAGCAGCTCATGAGAGTCTATGCTAGTTGCAAACTGGGATTCTAAATTAGCAGTGTCTTTTGTTGTACTAAGTGCTGTGATAAGTCACATGTTCCTCTACTTAGTCTTTTGGAAGAAAAATCCAGATTCTTCTTTCTCAAGATAATGTCTTCCTGTGGGCCCCTGTAGTCCACAGAGAAGTCCTAAGTTTCTGAGTCATGAGGGGGAGGGTTATGTGAGTATGTAAATTTAGATCATTTAAACCTACTTTAGTTCTAGAAATGATTTAATTTTTAAGAGATTGTCATAATACTTGCCCTTTTGGGCTTCTGATGGTCATTAGGATTTAATCCACCTCTAAGCGGTCTTGTGCATTGGTACATTTGACCTTGGCCTTCCTAAGCCTCAAGTTTCTCCTCTGTTCAGTGAGGTTAATGTGTGCCCTGCTGTCTCATGGGGATGTCTTGAGAACAAAGTTTGATGTGATGTACAGGAATTTTGTTTGTGTCGATCAGGTGTCCACACAAGTTCTGTATCAGTGTGGTGATCCCCAGGAGTGCACATGTTGATCAGTAGTGGGGTCTCGCCTGTGCACAGCTGCTGTACTCTAACCTGGGCAACACAGTGAGACCCCATCTCGTTAAGACATCTTGCTTGCTTGTTTAATTCTCAGGAGTTACCACTGTAAGGACTTGATGGTCATAATTATCACCACACTCTGATGTGTTTCCAGTTAAAGGACAGTTGCTGGTGGACTTGGACATTGTTGCATGCTTAGTCATTTAACTGTCTCTGGCTCCTCTAGCATCCCCATCCTCTCCTGAACACTTGCCTGCGACCCCTGCAGAGTCTCCAGCCCAGAGATTTGAGGCTCGGATAGAAGATGGTAAACTGTATTATGATAAGAGATGGTAAGTCATGAGAAAACAGGGCCTGCTCCAAAGAGTCAGCTGGAAGGAGGTCTGGGGCTTTCTATGGTTATTTCAGAGCACGCCTGCTACTTACATTTTTAAATGGGATTTCACTTTTAGTACCATGTAGCAGCAGCCATTTGGTAGACCTCTGTTAGGTTTCTGAAAACTGTGTTTCCCAAAATGTGGGTGGTGGTCCCCTTCTCTCCATGCTGCTGTGTCATACTAGAATTTGCAGGCTGATTTTTTTTTTTTTTTTTTTGCGGTGCCTCTGTCCAGTGGGGCCAGGGTATGTGTTCTGGTCTGCCTCTGATTCACTTTGGTCCTGTGTGCTCAGGTTAATAGGTGTTCTGTGGATAAAAGATATTGAGGTCAAATCAGTTTAGGGATAATCATGTTAATTAAGATAAACGAGTTCCCTTCTTATCGCACTCTCTGGGTCTTGTCATATGCTAATGTGCGCTGTGAATCTCCCAGATGTCATTGGGTGGTTTTTATTTGACAGCTGTACTGTTTTCTCATGCATCATCCTGCTGCTAAAGTGTTCCAGGAAACTTTGTTAGGAGGGGAATCACATCCTAAAACCTGACTCATTTAGATTGAAGACTGGTTGAAACCTTTAGACTGCCAGTGTCTTTCATTGGAAAGGAAATGGCAAAACAATAGAGTAGGACCTGATCAGCACTGATCGCCTTGTGTGGGTGGCGTCTGCTAGATCACCCTGGATCCTGCCAGCTTCACAGCTCTTTTAATTTGGATGCAGTATTTCTTCCTATTTGTTGTCCCTCTGCAGACATCCTCGTACTCAGTTCAAGGTATAGGTGTCCTTGTGGTTGGTTATATTAAGAGTCTTTCTGAACTACTCTATGCCCTCTGTAATTATCATTTTTTTTTAAATTTGGTACCGGGGATTGAACTCTCCAGGACACTCGACCACTGGGCCACATCTCCAGCCCTTTTTTATATAATATTAGAGACAGGGTCTCACTGAGTTGCTAAGTGCCTCAGCCTCCCAAGTGCTGGGATTACAGGTGTGCTCCACCGCACCCGGCTGTAATTATCATTTTTAAAAAAATATTTATTTATTTGCTTTAGTTGTACACAATGCGTTTATTTTTACATGGTGCTGAGGATCGAACCCGGGCTGCGCAGGTGCTAGGCAAGCACTCTACCACTGAACCACATCCCCAGCCCCTGTAATTATCATTTTTAATGGCTATGCAATAATGCTGAGTTTCAATACTTTTGTTTAGCCAAAAGTTCCAAAAATCAGGGCAATGGTTATTTGGACTTTTTTGAGTGTGTTGTTTTGTTTGTTACTAGGCATCGAACCCAGGGTGCTCTATCCTTATTAGCACTTTTTATTTTTTATTTTGAGACAGGGTCTTGCTAAGTTGCTAAGAGGCTCAACTCCTTGAGCCGCTGGGTTATATAGGTATGTGCCACCAGGCCTGGCGGCTTTGTTGAGTTTCATGTTGCATTATGTTAGTTGGTGACAATGTCGAGTACGCATGCTCTGTGTCCATGGGGATTGGTTCCAGGAACCTCCTCCGATGCTCATGTCTCTTATATTATCGAGCATTCTAGAATTTGCATATAACCTAAACACTTCCTCCTGTATATTTTAAATCATCTCTGGATTACTTATAATACCTAATACAATATCAGTGCTGTGAAAGTAGTTGTTAAAATGTATTGTTACAAGAAAAAAATGTTCATTCCATACAGAGACAGGTCCCCCAGCCCCCCAGTATTTCTTTTTTCTTTTTTTTTTTTTTTGGTACGGGGGATCGAACTCAGGGGCACTCGACCACTGGGCCACATCCCCAGCCCTTTTTTGTATTTTATTAGAGACAGGGTCTCACTGAGTTACTAAGTGCCTCGCCATTGCTGAGGCTGGCTTTGAACTCGCGATCCTCCTGCCTCAGCCTCCCAAAGTGCTGGGATTACAGGCGTGCGCCACCGCGCCCGGCCCCCCAGTATTTCTGATGTGCAGTTGGTTGTGTCACGGATGTGGAAACTGCAGATCCAGAGGGTTCAGTGTTCTTCAAAAATGCTTGGAAAAAGGCCTGAAATAAATCATTTCCACCTAGTAAATAACAGTGGATCAGTTACCCAGCAGATGAGGGAGGCTTGCTTTGTCTGTAACTCTGACCTTGGTGACTTCTGCCCCTGTAATTGGCTGTTCTTGGGCGTCTTCAGTTGGTGTGGTATCTCAGCCATCGCTCATCAGAACATATCGCCACTAGGTGGCAGGCCCTGGCTGCTCATCACAGTGGGGCAAGCTAAGATGAAAAATGTTTCTAATAATGAAAACTAAATAACCTTTAAAGATCAAGCCCACATATAGGAACTGCCTTTGAAAATGATGAGATTTATCACTAACATTTTTACGGATCTATGAGTCTTTAAGCCATGTGATATTTCAAATGATGTTCATTTTATAATTATGTTGCTTCAGATCTTTCTCTTTCTAGACTTAATCCTACGACTTTATGAGATGTGTCCTGAGGGTGAAAATGCAGTAAAATAAAATGCTTGGTGGGTGTTCTTTTTTTTTTTTTTTGAAAAGATTTCCAGTGACTGGTGTTTCATAATGTAAACAAAGTGATTGGGCTTGATGATGTGTCAGAACTACTAAGCAGTGTGAAGGAATTTTCACCACCCTGCTCATGTTAGCAGAAGACATTTGCAAAATAATGTCTCTGGAAGTGTTTTACTTTTTCAGTGGATTTTTAGTTACTCATTCTGCTGTTAAATGTATTTTGAGAATGTTGTTTTCTTCATTATTCTGTGTGTTTTTTCTTTTGGCCTTGGCAGTCAGAGTTCATGATGAGTCCTCAAAAGGTGGGTCCCTTTCTTCCCTGATACTTATTGAAGGGATTTCTGGGAGTCCTGGCCAAAGCTTTCCCAGGGCTTTTGTATCTTTTTTGCAGACACAGCCCATCATGGAGAGATCAGATGAATTTCTTGCATGCTGGGCCCAGTGGTGTGGCATATTTTGGTATAACGATATTTTTGGCAAAACATGTTTTATTGAGGTTTTTTTTAAAAATTTTATTTTTGTGGTGCCGGGGATTGAACCGAGGGCCTTGTGCACGCGAGGCAGGCACTCTACCAACTGAGCTATATCCCCAGCTCCCATTGAATTTTAAATGACTGTAGCAAAACAAGTCTGAGTCAGGCTTCCCATCTTGGCATGAACACTTACCAAGCTACGTTTCATTTTGAAAGATAAGCATCTTCCCTTTGCCTGGTCTTCAGTTGCAATTAAGGCCTTTTATATCAAGCTGTAAGTTTGCCTCACATTTTGATCTGGACTAATGACTCCTCTCAGGAGATACTGTGGAGTAGCTGATATTTTAACTAACTAGCTAACCAACTAACTGATGGTGCTGGAGCTGCTAATGTGAATCAGAAATGAAGTCACCACTTGCTCAAGTAGACTTCACCCTCCAGCTCTCAGCTGACACAAAAGAATGTTAACCCCAAACGGTGAATATTTCCAACAGGCGTTGGACCCCTCAAGTTCTAAAGCTGTGATTTGCATTCAGTTGTTGGGAAACGAAGCGTTAACATCAGGATTCCCAGTAGATTCAGAATTCAATTACTTTCCTTTTTGCTCCACTTTTGGATCTACCTGCTAAAGAAATTGCTTTCTTTCAAAATAGTGGTAGTCATTCTAGTTTGTTGGGTTTAATAGTAGAGGCATGAAGGTTTAAGAGCTTAATTGTTGGGATTCCCAGATCAGAATTTTCATTAGTAATAAAGTCAATTTGATATTTAGGTCCTATTCTCTGAGGTTGTTTAAGATTTTTTTTTCCCCCCAGCAGCTGAGTTGTAATATTCACCGTTTGGGGTTAACATTCTTTTGTGTCAGCTGAGAGCTGGAGGGTGAAGTCTACTTGAGCAAGTGGTGACTTCATTTCTGATTCACATTAGCAGCTCCAGCACCATCAGTTAGTTGGTTAGCTAGTTAGTTGTAAAATGGGCTAAATGGCAAAAGAAGATGTATATTTTCACTAAATTAGTTCTGTTGATGTTGCTTTTAAACATTTTTTTTTCTAAATATATTTTGAATTCATTTCCCCCTTTACTATTCTTTAGAAATTGAAAAGTAAATTTATATATTAAGGCTATCTTTTTTTTTTTCCCCCTTTGGCTTTGTTTTGTATTTTAAAAAACCCTCATCTGAACACTTCAATTTCTGAGTACTTTTCAGAGAATTCAAATAATTGAATAAATTTGATATCTGGGGTTAATGATTCCCAGAGACCATTGTGTGGTGCATGAGAATCCCCTGAATGTCCTGGAGACGGGGGATCAGTTGATTTGGAAGTTGGCTGCTTTGGGAAGCATGCTGGCTGTCTAGGCTACCACCATGGAGTGAGAGACCAGAGACATAGGCCACATTGCCACCTTTACTCCTGATGGTCACCGTTGAACGGTCAAATGTGTTAGGTGTTTGGGTTCTAAGCATAATTGAAGGAAAATATAACACATCTCCTGAGAACTGTTTGAATGGTCTTACAGAATTCACTATGTGACAGAGCTTTGTAACATTTTCTTTTTGCTCATCCATCTTTATTATTATTTATGTTTTCTAATACCATAATTTATAAAATATTACTTTTCAAATATAAATAATACCTATCCTAGGAAAAAGAAAGACATGAAATAAAAAGGATACCATTCTTTTAATTTTACATTTTATATACATTTATATACATTTTAATATGTAAATTTACCATTTTTTTTCTTTGTGTATAGAATACACATGAAACGTGTTTTATTACAAACACAGGAACAGAGGGGACTTCCCCCCCACACACTTGGCTTTGTCTTGAGCACATTTCCACCATACCATGACCTTTCTGTGTGTGTATTGTGGGGTGCTGGGGGTTGAACCCTGGCCTCATGCATGCTAGGCAAGTGCTGTACCATGGAGCTAGACCCCCAGCCCTTGGCCTTTCTTTATTAAAGTGTTGAGAAAGTAGAATCCCAATGACTTGAGGCTAGTTGCGTTTTGTTTTGTGTTTCTCTTTTAAGACCTCAAAATCCCCACAGAAGAACACTCAGTTATTCCCCACAGAATAACTGAGTGTTCTTCTGTATTTTTATTCAAACCATAACTCAAGACATTGCTGTTTATTCATGAGAGTTGACTTAAATGTGGGAGAGAAACCAAGGGAAGTGTCTGTGTTGTAGTCCATTCAGCCTTTCCTCATGCATCGTGTAATCTGGATCTTGTGATGTTAACTGTTCAGCATAATGAAGGTCCTCCGACCCAGTTTACCAACTAATACATGGCCAACGCAACATTACAGCTTGGCTCTCATCCAGCCTCACTGTTGTAATTGCATTTATGATTCATTTTCTTTTAACAATGTTTCCCGAAAGTGAATTGACTTGGAAACCCGAGTTTTCAGCTCTTAAGTAGCAGGTTAAAGAGCACTTAGAACCTAGATTGGAAAGAGCTCACTGTGGGAGAGAAGTACATCCTTTACTGAGATATCTTGGCAGTACATCATTGCATTATAACAGCAAAAAGGGATCTGCTTTCTTCCTCCAGAGGAATAAGAAGATGCAGCGCTTTGCTGGGAGTTGCGTTTTGGAGGAATGTACGTGAATTTGTGGATCTGTTTAGCTTAGATGCTTGTAGCTAGAGTGAACCAAAGGTCATGCTCTTGATTAAAGTGGGACTGGCCTGGGCAGGGCTGCAGGCAGCAGGTCAGCTGATGTTTCCAGCTCTTGCAGACTGGTGGCTGCTCTTCCACCCCGTGGTCCCTCTGGGTTTGGCCCAGGCTTCCATCCTCGGCCTTGTCCTTAAGTGGCCCTGTGCTACAGTAGGCCAAGAGAGTAATGTGGAGGCCGAAAAGGGGGCGTGTACCCTACCCATTCCATTCAAATCAGCTTTCCCCACTGGGCCACGTCAGATTCCCTGTGGCACATGTCAGGACTTCACCTGATCAGCATTTGCCAGGTGTGATTATTTGATATTCCCTTTCCTCCCACTGTGTTCGAAGCTCTGTGACCGCAAGGACCTGAGGCCTGTGCACTGTCTGTCCCCGTCTTCTAGCATAGTCAGTGGCACACAGTCAGGGCTCAGTGAGTATTTTTTTTTTAATATATATGTACTTTTTAGATGTTGATGAACCTTTATTTTATTTGTTCATTTATTTTTTAATTTTTAAAATATATTTTTTAGTTGTAGATGGACACAATGCCTTGCTATTTATTTATGTGGTGCTGAGGTTCAAACCCAGTGCCTCCCACATGCTAGGCAAGCTGTCTCCCACTGAGCCACGACCTCAGCCCCCTTGATGAGTATTTTTGAATGAATGATTAAAGGAAGGGCTGAATTCAACCATCCTTCTTGTTGACGACTAATTGGACAAATAGAAAATAAATAACAGATGTTTAAGCCCATCTATTTGTTTTGTCCAGACAGTGGGAACAGAGGGCTGGGGATGGACTTTGGTGGCAGAGTGCTTGCCCAGCTCACGTGAGGCACTGGATTCAATCCTTAGCACCACATAAAAATAAGCAAAACAAAGTCATTCTGTCTACAACTATAAAAATATTCAAAAAAGAAAGTGGGAACACAGAGATACTTTACTTTAAAATTTTTATTTTACTTTTTGAACTGGGTTATATAGTCCAAATAAAAAATAAATTATATTCCCACCCTTTTCTTAGCCCCTTTTCCGCTCTTCAGAGGGACTAAGGAATTTAAGTTTTAGATCCAGAAGATTAGGAGGTCACCCAGTCCAAGGGTGGAAGTCTTTAAATGACACCTCTGGCGTCTAGGCTCTTGAGTTGTTCTGTGGACTCTTCCGTTATGTTTCTCACGGTGATAGCGCTTCGTTTGTTTCCTCCCACCTCCCCTCCCTTTTTCACGTTGTGCCCTGTTTTTGGCAGGTACCACAAGAGCCAGGCCATCTATCTGGAGTCAAAGGACAACCAGAAACTGAGCTGCGTGATCAGCTCGGTCGGAGCCAATGAGGTAGGGCGAATTTCTGCACCCCGAGGAAAGAGAAATGAGCTCTTTGAAGTGTGGAAAATATGACAAACCTAAAATGAAGGTGCCACCAAGAAAGCACGGTGGATTCATGTCTCATGTGTGAGTGAGATTCTGAAGTCAGCACTTTCAGGCAGAAATTGCGCACAGTCAGAAACACCCTTGAAAAATGCCTCCCGCCTTGCTGTGAGGGGGCCTGCAACCGTGCGTATTCCTGGTGGTGCCAGCGACCTCCCCAGGCAGTGATGGATTTGGGAGCCACTGAACTTGCCTGAGCAGGGCGGCCCATAGCCTGGGCCTGTGTGTTCGTGTGCAGCTGCTTTTTAAGGTGGTCATCCACTGAGAATGGATCTGGCCGTGGCGCCTGCTCTGTCTTTGTGTCGCTGTTTCTCTAGGTCTTTCCTAGATTTGTTTCTTGCTGTGAGACTGTGATGAGTCCCTGGCACAAGGGCCAGCACTGAGTTAAGTGCTCAATACATTGGTGCTGGTCCAACCAGCGTGCAGCTCCCTGCCTGCTAGCCTTCTCCCTGATGTGTCCTGCTGCGCCTCTGAACAGCAGGCTGCCAGGCTTGTGCCCTTGGCTGTTGGTCTCCTTGAGACACTCGGCAGGATCAGGTCCCGTGTTAGTTACTTGGTCAATGCCTGAGGATGATGTGGCTGCTATGAGTTCTACTTGCCCTTCGTTAGGCTGTTGGCAGTGTTTGACTTGTTAGTAGTTAACCAGAAGTTTAAAACTTTAATAGCTAGATTGGCTTGATCTCTTATCAGGCACAAATGTCTGCAAAGAAATTGATTTTTACACGTCTACCCTCTGTAACTTATTCGTGCCAGTGCACAGTAAATCTAATGAAACTGGATTATGAAATAACTTAAGCCTCTTGTATTCTCCCAGCTTCCTGAATTGAAAATGCCCTCAAATGTGACTAGTTTGCAAAATGATTATTTACTTCGAAGTTAGGCAGAACCTTCCAGATAAGTGAATGTCATTCTTCTTGGGCTTGGGATCTGTGAGAGTTGCCTAAGCCAAGCCAAACCAGAACCAGGGCATCTCACAGAGGCCTGGTGTTCCTTGGCCAAGGGCATTACTCTTTCACGACAGAGTGTCTGTACTTGGCTGCCTGGGTCGAGCCGCAAAGCACATGTGGCTCCTAGCCCCAAGCCCGGCTTCAGAACCAGTCTGTTGTTCTCTTCTGTGACATCTCAAGAAAAATAGAAATTCAGGTTGGACACCCTATCCCTTGTTCAATTGGCACTTTTTGTCACAACAGAGTGTTGGTAAGGTCTGACTGAGTGGTGGCACTGCAGCTATCTCTTGGAGGAGAGAGGCTTTGGAGGCGTGTGACTCTGGGTGGGAATAGTCCACCTCCACTGCTTGGAAGTGTGTCAGCTTGCTCCTCAACTCAAAGCCTGAGTGACACTGAGCTCTGTGGCCCTCGAATAGCTCAGCTCTGGGCAGGTTGGAGGGTGGTTCTGCAAGTTCCTTTAGAAGCTCAGCTTCATGTGAGATCTTTAACCTTCTTCACTTTTGTTTATTTTTGTGGTACTAGGGATTGAACCCCGGGTGCTTTAACCTTGAGCTACATCGCCAGCATTTTTATTATGAGGCAGGGTCTTGCTAAGTTGCTGAGGCTGGCCTCAGATTTGTGATCTTCCTGTCTTAGCCTCCCAAGTCATTGGGATTACAGGTGGGTGACACTGTGCCTGCCTGCTTTTTTTTTTTTTTCCAAACCTGTTTTGGAGATTGAACTCAGGGCTCATGTATGCAAGGCAAGAGCTCCACCCTGAGCAGATCTCCAGCCCAGCTTGTTTCATTTTTAAAAAAAGCCAGGGTATTTGACTTTAAACCCTCTCTCGTCCTTAATAATCACATTGAAGACATTGAGATGAAACTGAGAACATGCTTTTTTAAACCTGAGACCCGAGTCTGGAGGAGATCCATTTACAAACGTCTGTGTGGCGAGGTGCAGACCTTTCAAGAGCACGATGCTTCCAGCTCCACTGATTGTCCTTCAGAGAGAGGGTTAGTGAAGAGCCAGGGCTGTGGTATCAGGCACCAGCACCACACGGGGCAGGCGGCTCCACCTTGCTGAACTTGGGTCTCTGTTCTGCAAAAGGGGCCCGCGGCAGCGCTGCTTCCTCCCAGGACTGAGGTGACGCAGCCGGGCAGTGGCACATGGGGAGCGCCCGGCAGCCCTTCTTTGCTTGCCCCAGTGACAGAGTGGCAGCTCTCTTCCCGTCCCTGGCTACAGGCCACTTATCGAGTGCACTTGTCAGCTCTGGCAGTCCCCCTGCTGCCAGAGTTCATTCCCAGTTCCACAGAGGAGTGCGTCTGTCCTGCAGACGTGAGGAGTAGGAGTCCGTCTGCAGGAGAGGGAGGGGGAAGGACGCGCTGCCTCAAGCTCCTCCACTCTCCACGGGCCTTGCTGGGCCCAGATCCCTCAAGGACACCTTTATTTTTAATATTTATTTTTTAGTTATAGGTGGACACAATATCTTTATTTCATTTTCATGTGGTGCTGAGGGTTGAACTCAGTGCCTCCCGCATGCTAGGCGAGTGTTCTGCCTCTGAGCCACAACCCCAGCCCGACTCTGGGACATCTTTTATTGATGGCAGTTTTTTTTCCTTAAAACAACCTTAATTATTAGCCTTAATTGTCAGGACACCAGAGTACGGAAAGGCTATGTGATATGGGGCAAGGAGAAGCATTTCCAGATTTGAAAAGTTCTCAGGAGTCCTTGCAGTCAAGGCAAAGCTGGGACCCGGGATTGCTGCACTTTTCATTTTCTTGGTCCAGGTGTGGGGGAGATGGCTTAGAGAAATAAGTTGAGGGCTGCTGCCTGCTCCCTGTCTGGAGGCTGCACTTGCAGTGGTCAAGGTCAGGGACGCGCCCCCTCAGGCAGGGGTTGCTGGCTTTCTGCCCATACCTAATCCATGCAGCCGCACCAGTGCCTCGGGAGACTTGCCGTCAGTGTGTCTCGGCTCTCACCTTGCTCTCTCCTGTCCCTGCAGATCTGGGTGAGGAAGACCAGTGACAGCACCAAGATGAGGATCTACTTGGGCCAGCTTCAGCGCGGCCTCTTCGTGATCCGCCGGCGGTCAGCGGCTTGACCTCCCACAGAGCTCTCTGCCCTTGACCCTTTTTCTGCAGTGGTTTTTATTTTTGTTTTATTTACTTCTTAATAGAAAAATTTTAACTTACTGGGAATAACTACTTGGCCTTGGAAATGAAGAACACTGTGTGGATTCTGTGGGGCACTTGGTGGCTGGTCACATCCATCTGTGTGTCATTATTCCTGCCTCAGCTTCTTCCCAGACAACAGTCGCCAGGAGTATTAGGGTGTTTGATTTAGTTTCCTTTTAATTCTTTATTTTTTTGCTCATATATTTTTTAACCTCCTTTGAGGTTGAAGAAACAGCTCTTTCTGTTATCTTTAGGTCTTTCTGCCATGAAGAAGAGTGGGAAGGAATTCACTCCATGATGCATTTTCATGTTTGATTCTGATTAGTGGATCACGTAGCTACTGCCCTGGTCGAGCCCCTTCACCGTTTCCCCAGAAGCTGGGGGCAGAGGTCCTAGCAGAGGGAGATTGATTCTCCTGGCTCTCAGCCTTCTGGAGAGAGAAATGCCTGTGTGACATCTGGCACATGCCATCCATTCCCCTGGCTGAGCGATGGAACATTTGCCTGGAGACTGCGTTGAAGTAAATGGGGCTGGGGGAAGGGACATTTCATATTCATAATGTGCTGAAGTTCTCATATTTTAAGTGTTATTTAATGCAGGCGATTTATCCACATACACATTGGTTCCAGCTTGGGCTGGAACAAGAAGTGGTAATTTCGGAAGTTTTTATTTGTGATTTATTTCCCTCCCCTGTTCCCAAGTAGACTGAGGGAGCGCGTGCCGTAGGCAGCTGGTCTGGGTTGTCCTGGGGTGGGGGGTGCGTGGAGATGACGGTCAGTGTGGTGGTCTGCAGACTTGCGTGATTCAGGCATGGCTCCTGTTGCTGATGCCACCCCTGCACATGACCATCCCACACCCGTGGAACCTTGTGACCAGGCCCTGGGCCCTCACAGCCTCTCAGGAGACCTGTGCACTTTGGAGACAGGAATGCCGCCGTGGCCACTGCCTAACACCTACACTTATTCTGAGGAGCCCCCAGGACACCTCCCTGTACTCCCTGCTCCTTCCCCTTGGTCCCTTGTTTGGAGAGTGGCTTCCGTGGGTGATGGGTTGTCTGTGGTCTAGTTGGCATCTTGAGGTGTTTGATGAACTTGAGATTGGAGCCACGGTCAGCATCTCTGGGCAGTGACTGGACCTTACACATCCTAGGAGATCTTTGTGAGTCATCCCTTGGCCTCAGTCCCTGGGGTTCTCTCCACAGTGTCCATTGATGTACAGACACACAGCAGGTTGGGGCTGTGATGACATCAGTCACCTTCCAAGTTCTGGCTCCACAGGGAGCAAACCCTGCTGACTCAGAGAGAGGACTTGTTCAGAGGCCATTGGTTTTCATATTCACTTTTCTCATTTTTTCTGGTGGGGGGGTCATTTAGAAAAGTTGCCCGGATGTTCTCTTTCTTCCCTGCCCTGCAGCCCCCAGTGTCACCACCTTACTACAGTGAA
The DNA here is from genome assembly GCA_025594165.1 of Tamias sibiricus. Classification (NCBI taxonomy): domain Eukaryota; kingdom Metazoa; phylum Chordata; class Mammalia; order Rodentia; family Sciuridae; genus Tamias; species Tamias sibiricus. Next base: position 14,580,903 of record CM046664.1, read on the forward strand.
CCAAGCCCAGGGCTTGTGGGCCTCGCTGTCCTCGCCGGGCTTGGCTTTGTGGGAGGCCTTGCTCTCCTGTCACGTAGCTGTGGTCTGTCTTCAGGTGCCCTGCGATGGAAACTTGCTTAGACACATCAGTGTGTTTTGCCACTGAACTTTGGTGTAGCTGACCGTCTCCCTCGTCCTGAGCAATAAATAGCGAGTGTGCCAGCGCGTCTCTAGTGGAGGGCTGTGTCCACGCCACTGGCTCTGCAGCAGGCGTCGGTCGCCTTTCCTCCTTGCCTTGTTGGGGGCACTTCTGTGAAGTGACCGTTTATTTGAAGACCAGGGTAAGGTGCTCTTGCCTTCTCTCTTCTGTCAGCTTTTGGGGTGTTTGAGACCCCACAGAGACAGCCAGCCGCTGCCACCTCCTGCACACCCCTCAGCCCTCGATCATGATCTAGTGACAACAGCGGGGCAGGGAATCATGTTCCTAATCCCAGATTTAAGTTTTATTTAGTCACCTCAGAGGTGAAAAACTGGCAGTGGAACCACTCTGACAGGCCTCTGTGGTGACCAGGGGTGGAAGAAACACTGTCAGTACATGAGGGTCCTTCTGTGATGGGTGGACGCTAGAGGGCCGCAGAGCCGAGGTTCCCACAATGAGAAGAGGCTGGCTTTCCACCCAGGTGGCTGTTCTTTCCTACGAGGTTCCCGTCTCAGTGGCCTTGGCACACCAGACAGACCCCACGCCAGGGGTCCTGCAGCGGCCCTCGGAACAGGCTGGGCCCGGCAGTCTGCTCTCGCGCCTGCACTTGTGTTCTGTGGTGGCCTTGGCCTCGAGTGCTGCGCTCAGTGTTCACCAGGGGTGTCCCAGTATTTGTCTTCCCTCTGCCTGGGGGTCTGCTCTCCCCGCACCCCTCCTCTCCAAGCCCGAGTCCTCCTAAGCAATTCCCAGAGGGATCTCTGTAGCCATACCAAAGCCAGGTGGCTGGTTCCTCTGGGTGCCGGTGTTGGTGGTGTCTGACTCCCAGCTCAGTTCTTCTTGACTTCCTACTAGGACCCGCGTAAGATCCCAGAGGCTCATTCATCTGTATTGGGATTGGGGTTTTTTCTAAGGGAAATAGAGGGGGTTGGGTGGGGTTGATTGCATTTTTTACCTAACTCTGGGTGCAGGGGGAATCCTATTTTTTACAATATTTTTTGTTTTGTTTTATGTTTCTTTTTAGCCTTGAATTTTTACTAAATAATTTCCTCCTTATTTAAGATTTTTGTTTCATTTGGGATTTGAAATCTTGGTACTTTGTGTTATACCATTATTTTTTTCCAAAGGGTTCAAACCATTTTAATACCAGAACTTGGTAAAATTGCAGCCATTTCAAGCAGCTGGTGGGCTTTTTATATAACATTATTAGCTGGTACCATTAAATGTTCTGAGAAGTGAATGTAAAATGTATATTTTTTTTCCTTTTTTTTTTTTTTTTTAATAAACTTTCAAAGAGGAAACCAGCATGTAGTCTGTTGTATCCATTGACCTGACAAATGATTGAAAGGCATTTTAGGTTTTCCTTCCGTGGACTGTAGGGAAAGGAGTTGGGCTAGGGAGGAATGCACCAGATGTTTGCTCATCAGCAGGGAAGAGTGAAGGTCATGGTGTCAGGAAGGCGGGTCCTGGGTTCTTGGGTTTTTAAAGAGCACTCAGGGCTGTTGATCCTTAAAAGTAGCGTGCTCTCCATTACTTGCTGGAAATGATAAAATGATTTAATTTAAATTTGAGTAAATGAAATTGATCATACGTGGAAAAACCTTGACATAAACTCACAATGAAAGATGTTGTCAAGGAAGTCAGTTCCTAAGCCGATGTGGTGGAGATGTGGGCCTACTTTCTCTTTTATTTGACGCAGGGTCTCTGTTCTGGTGCCTGAGTCTTTGATCCACTTTGAGTTTTGTGCATGGCGAGAGTCAGGAGTTTAATCTCATTTTGCTACAGATGGATTTCCGGTTTTCCCAGCGCCACGTGTGGAAGAGGCTACCCTCTCTCCAGTGAATGCACGTGAGAGCAGTGCCCACCTTTGTTACCCCCAGAAGAGGGTCCTGCTCTCTAGGGTCAGCTGGCAGGCTGTCCTCGCTGCCACTTGTGACCTTGTGTGACTTGTGTGCCTGTGACCCTTTGGGGAGGACTGCTGTCGCTTTAGATAACGGGGAAAGGCAGTTTCTGCTTTTTATATCTCATGTTGTAATGTGCACACAGCTCAGCTGTGACATTGAATGTTTCAAGTGCATCCACGTTGTGGCACCTCGACCAAGACCCACAGGCCCCTAGGCTTCTTCTAGGTACTCGTGATTAGTTTTCTGGTTTTAGTTTGATCTGTTTTGGTTTGGTGCTGGGGAGGGCCTCATGCATGCTCCAAACCCTCTACCACTGAGCTGCACCCCCAGCCCTGAGTTTTGTGTTTTAATTTCCTGAACCAGAAAGAAAGCTCTTTCACTCCCGCAGTCGGCACAGATTGAATCTGAAATGTCCTTCACGAGGCCTGTATGTTAAGGACTTGGTCCCCGTCTTGGTACTCTTGAGAGCTTGGTGGGGCCTGGTGCGGGAGTGCTGAGTCGCCACCGGCTCAGAGGGAAATGGGCCAGAAGTGCCAGAGTTGTGAGCTCGGTGAGCCTGTCCCCGTCACACAGCGCTCCTTCCTCCTGTGGTTCCAGGAGGGCCCTGTGCCTGTTGTCACCGGGAATGGGCAGGGATGTGGGATGCAGCTCAAGGGGAGCAGACAAAGCTGCCAGAGGCCGAGCCCCGCCCCCTCCCTGCCCCCCCACTCCTGGTAGACCAGCGAGGCGTGCCCTTGGCCTTAGGGGACCGCCCTTCCCTGAGCACTGCGCATGTGCCAGGCCTTGCTGAGCCTTCCACGAGAGGCTTTTTCTCAGGGAGGCCTCACAGTAATGGGTGACAGAATCCTCATGTTCAGGATCAAAGACGGCCCCGTGAATTAGTGTAATTATTTATTAATATGATTGATCTAAGCCTGGAACTCAGTTCTCCTTTAAACTCGGTGTTCGTGCCTCGTACGTAGTAAATGTTCCACAAACGTTACTTGTCAAAGTTGAGGTGAGGTGTGAAGCGGAGCACCGTGGCGGTGGCGCAGGCCTGCAATCCCAGGGACTCAGGAGGCTGAGGCAGGAGGATTGTGAGTTCAAAGCCAGCCTCAGCAACCTAGCAAAGCACTGAGCAACTCAGCAAGACCCTGTTTCTAGACTAAGGAAGAAAAAGGCTGGGGTGTGGCTCAGTGGTTAAGTGCCCCTGGGTTCAGTCCCCAGTACTAAATAAATAAACAAGGTGTGAAGGCCAGCTGCTGAGTAGGAGCTGCCCAGGTTCCAGGTGCCCTGCCCTTTGCCGGGTTCTCTGTGAAGCCTCGTTACAGCCCTGAGGGGAGGAGACCTGCCTTCCAGCGGTGTCCATAGGAAGGACCAAGTGACTTTCCAAGGGAGTAAGCGACAGTCTGGATCTTTCCAGTTCCAAACTGGTCCCCATAGCCACTACACTTTGCAGTCCTTTTCCTCACCCCTGGATGAAAATTACACTGGAGTTGGAGTCCCAGGTACTGTGGGAGCCTGAGGTGGGAGGTGGGAGGATCCCTTGGGACCAATCTGGGCCACACGGGAGACCCCGTCTCAAGAACAAGCACATCCTGTTCCACCTGCTCACTGTTTTTCTTCAGCACTTCCCTGGGAGCCTTGGTTGCTTTGGGTTTTGAGGTCTGGAGATGGAACCAGCATCCTGCACATGCTAAGCAAGCATCTTATAGCTGAAAAATCTGCTTTTCCCTCTTTTACGTGTGCGAACAGAGCAAATGCTGGAGGTAGAGGTTGTGAGAACCATTTCTCCTGCTGGATAGCTCTGGGTTTCTCCCTTGACAAAATAGTTAGCCAATTTAGGAGGTTGGTTTTTTTGGTACCGGGAATTGAACTCGGGGGCACTCAGCCACTGAGCCACATCCCCAGCCCTATTTTGTATTTTATTCAGAGACCGGGCCTCACTGAGTTGTTTACTGCCTCGCCATTGCTGAAGCTGGCTTTGAACTCTCCATCCTCCTGTCTCAGCCTCCCGAGCTGCTGGGATTATAGACGTGTGCCACCGAGCCTGGCAGGAGGTTGCTTTTGCTGGTGTTGCATAATTATGACCAATTCTAAAAAGAGAAGCGTTTTCGTCCACAGGTTCCGGTCTTCCTGGGAACTACTTACACAGCGAGCAACGGGAGGGCCTTTGGAAGACACATCCAGAGTTTTCCGGGTCGCTTTCTTCTGCCTTTCTTGTGCATCTGTGGAGTAGGGGGTGGGTGGGTGCCGAGGAACTGGTTTCTAAAAGTGTAGGCGGAGAGCTGGACAGAGCCACCTTGCCGCTCTGATGTCAGTGGCCTTTTCATGTCATGCCCTCCTCTGATGGGTGTCCCAGTTCCAGGTCACCTGCCTCATCCGTCTGCTCAGGTCATGGGTGACCCGCTTACGATCCGTGCCTGGGGTGTGCAATGCTGGGCAGAGGCAGGGACGAGACCTGCTTCTGTTCTCTTCCACTGTTTGTTAAAGAGGTTCCAAGCCCTGTCCTCGGAGGGGCTAGGCCCCTTTCCTGATTTAAAAAGAGAGGCAGTGGACAGAAAGAGCTAGAAACATGGGTGCCATCTCACTCTCTTTGGACATAATGCCACGGTGAGGAATATATTGCCCTTGGGGACTTTGGTGTTTACCAGAACACACATTTTTCTGAATAACTGGTTATTAAGGCAGAAAGATATATGTGTTTAGGAGGCTCGCCAGGGGAAAGGAGGAGATAAGATGTGGCACAGGTGCCCGGATGCTTAATCCCTTTACCCATTTTCTCTAATCTGTGTTTGCTTGATTACCTGAAAGATAGAGATCTGTAAAATAGCAAAATTCACTTTGCTGATACGAGAAGACCAATAACCGGAATCTTAGCGATCTCCCGCCCCACCCGGTCCCTTTCCAAAGGAGCTCGGGCTCGACAGAGGTGGTGTCCCCTGTGGGGGCTGCTGGGATCTGTCGGTATCTCCCCTCCAGAGGCTCAGGAGGGGGTGGGGTGGGGCTAGGCGAGGCTGGTGGTTTTCCAGAGCCAGGCCAAGCAGCTCCCCAGGGCCTGGGACCAGCGGGGACCGAAGGCAGAGGTGCAGCAGCTCAGGCCAGCAGCCCCTGCAGGTAACCAGAAGCCACCTCTCTTTCACCACGGCCTCTTCTAACGAATCTGTGTTCGCTGAGACGCAGTGTGACGTGGCCGAGAGCAAAGGCTTTGAAGGCAGGATGTGAATCTGGCTTTGCTGCCTGACTTGACCTTTGGCAATTTAATTTCCCTGTACTTTACTTTTTTCATCTGTTAAAATCTACCTTGTATATTTTTGAGGATTTTCGTAATATAAGCACATACGACACCATGTGCTAAGTGTTTTACATGTATTCGTTGAATCCCTGTGACACTTTGAGGTAGGTAGGTACTATAACAATCCTCAGTTTATAGTTGAGGAAACAGAGAGGTTAAGTCACTTGCCTGAGGTCACACAGCAAGTAAATGGCAAGCCAGGAATCGCTAAGCCCTGGTGGTGTCTCCAGAGTCCCTGTCCTCCTTCACCGTGTTGTACTTTGAAGCATACACAGGTCAAACGTAGTGACTGCTCAGTCTGTGGAGACTGTCCCCACAGTTTGCAGTTGCTGTTAGTCTGAGTGCCAAATCCTGAGAGCAGAGTAAGTTCAGGAAGCTGGTTGAACACCAACAGGCCATGAAGGCAGAGCTTCTGGCTTTGGAGGTCATGCGGGCCATCAGCTCCCGCAGCTGGGGTGTGATTGTCCTCGGGGCTCAGGGGAGAAGGGTTCCCGAGCCCAAGTCCAGGTGGTGCAGGAAATAGCCCTAATCAGTGTCTGCTGCACACAAAGGAATCCCCCTGTTTGCCATCCTTGACTTAGTTTGGCCTCTTCATTTTGAAGATGAAAACAACTGAGGCCCAGAAATGTTAATTGCCTCTCCCAAGGTCATATGGCTGGTTATAAGCAGGTTTGGGACACTCATTTGAGGTCCTGCTGGCACCAGGCACTGTGCTGGGAAGTGCAGGCCACAGTCCACTTTTCCTGGCTAATTTGGTGCCCCGTGGGTTTGTCTTTGCCTCTGCTTGTGCCTGTGGTGGAGGCGATGGCAGTCGTAGCCCGGGCTCAGCTATTCATTGCTGGGACTCATGCACATAATGTCTGTGGGTCTTGGGGTCAGAGTACACTTGACCCAGGGTCCCTGGGACCATTCTGGTTTTAGCACCTGTTAGGGTTTGGATATGAGATGTCCTCCAAAAGCTCATGTGTGAGACGCTGCAAGAATGTTCAGGAGTGAAATAGATGATGAGAGCTGTAACCTCATCGTGGATTAATCCACTTGAATGGGTTAACTTCAAGGTAACTATAGGCAGGGAGGGTGTGGCTAGAGGAAGTAGGTCACTGGGGGTGTGCCCTGGATGGAAATTTCTTGTCTCTGGCCCCTGCCTCTCCCTTTTCTTCCCTGGCCACCATGAGCTGGACAGCTTCCCTCCGCCACCCTCTTCCGCCATGTTTCTGCGTTGGAGTCGGCCAACCATGGACTGAACCTCCAAAATAAACTTGTCCTCCCCTAAGTTCTTAGATACGTGGGTCACAGCCATGCAAAGCTGACTGACATAGCACCAAAAGCCTTGCATCCCAAGAACCCCTTAAACCCACGCAAACGAGGAACTGGTGGACCAACCTCCCAGTCTCCTCCTCCATGAGAAGGAAGTGAGAATTCCCACCTTTCCCAGAGTTGATTTGAGGATTGAACGATGTGGCTAAGCAATTGGAGTAGTGTTTGGGACATAATAAGCCCTCGGTACACGTTTATAGTTTGCATTTTTATTGGAGCAGAGTCTCCACCACGTAGTACGTCTCTGGGGAACTTAACTGTCATCCCAAACAAAACAGACACCTGTGCCATGACCGTCTTTGGTACCGGCAGCCAATCATCATGAACTTGAAGAGTGTATTATTGCATTCAATTCAAATCACGTTTATTGAATTCTAGTGCAAGGTGTTGTCCTGGGTTCTTTTATTTTTTTTTATTTTTGGTACTGGGGATTGAACCCAGGGGCACTTCTGAGCTCCGTCCCCAGCCCTTTTTATTTTTTATTTTGAGACAGGGTCTTGCTAAATTGCTGAAGCTGGCCTCGGACTTGTGATCCTCCTGCCTTAGCCTCTGCCCTAGGTTCTTCTGGGGGATTCAGAGAAAGGAAGGCAGACCTTGAGCCTTGTGTGTGGCCAGGACTGGGAATTCCGCGCAGAGGAAGTGGCTGGAGCCAAGCACGGAGCTGAGCGCGCGGGGCTGTTCGCGGTCAGGTGAGGGTGTACTCAGCGCGCAGCTGGCCCGGCGAGCTTTGAACTTGGAAATCCCTTCTCTCCCAGTCGGTATCCTTTTGTCCTTCCACCAGGCTCGCCTTGCTTTTCCTTTCTGCCCCTCTCCTTCCTCCTCCCTCTCCCCACAGCTCGCTCCTCCTCCCCTTTGGTATCGCCAGCGCGGTGGCTGTGGCAGCCCTGCAGTGACGCTTTTCCAATTTCACACTTACATGCTCCTGAAAGTGTTCGCAAACTGACTCATATGTAAAACCAATAAAGGGCGACAGCACGCGTCCCCGTTGGACAGTCACCTTGCTGGGCTGCCTCTCTCCACCTTCCGTCGCTGCTCTTTGGGGCTTGGGGACTTGCTCTTTCCAGGCACGGAAGCTCCCAGAGTCCAGCCGCGGTGGGGCTCTGCGAGCATTCGTCCTAGGAATGTGAATGAGGGCTCCCGTGGATGGAGGGTCGTGGGCCTGGGCAAGTGCCACTCTCCATTCGTCATGCAACGCGCCTGACCACCGCGTGCTGTGGGTCTGAATGACGCCCACTGCACAGATGGGGAAACGGAGGCTGGGAGGAGGCAGCGTGTTGACCCTGCGCCACGTTCACATGTCGTTTCTGCCTCTGGCTCCCTTGTCCTGGTGTGTGCTGCCAAGGCTCACAGGGTGCTCCTCTGTCACCTGAGCCAGTGTCTCCGTTTTCAAACCTGGAAACACACCTAGGAGAAAAGAGCCCGCCCAGTCACAGAGGTTAATGGTAGAGCTGAAGCTCATGTTCTGTTATTCTCAAGTCAAGGAACTCAAAAAGGAGAAAAATACCAGTCCTGAGGGTGTACCCGAGGGCAGGTGTACTTGGGTTTGAATTTCGGCTGTGCTGCATGTAAGCTGTGTGACCTTGGGCAAGTTGCAACATCTCTCTGGGCTCCAGTTTCCTCATTTAGAAAGCGGACACGGAACAATAGCACCTGTGTCAGGTTCCCTGTGAGGGTTATTGAGGTCATGACAGCACAGTGACTGTCCTGCTTAAAACAAGTCTGAGGCCCGCAAGTGCTTCAGAAAGTGGAACCCACACTGCAGAAGCCCAGGCCCAGTGGCCCTGGTTATCTCGGGTTGTGACCACTCTTGCCCCACCTGCTGGGGTCATGCCCTGAGGCTAATCCCCAGCCTCCCAGGGTTCCCCACCCAGGGGACGCCCCCAGAGGCCACCAGTCACAAACTCTTGACAGATCCAAGGCAAGCAGCAGTCCAGGCGTCTGTTCCCCTCACTGACTTTGGTGGAGACTTTGAACTGCTCCCTGTGCAGGTCCCACTGTGCTGGTCACCCGCCACTTTCTCCTCTGAATGTTTATCTCGTTTCTCTGAGGAGGTCGGTGCTCAGTGTTCGCATTGTGCTCAGTGTTCGTGTTGTGCTCAGTGTTCGCGTTGTGACAGAGTCATTCTGTAAACTACAGAAGCTCTTCCTGTTCCCTCTCCCAGGCGTTAATCACTATCTTTGTATTCTTGTTCTTTTTGTTGTTTGCTTAGTTTTCTATGTACTTAGGGCTGATTCAACAACCCCCCGCCCCACCAAGTGTCGACATTTCCCCCAAGATGTTGACACGTGCCAGGTTTTCCAGGTTTTCCATGGATCTTGTCACCTTGGAAAAGCCTCCTCCCTGGGGATGCGTCCTGCTGTGCTCTGGGCCGGTAGCCCCCTGGCCTTGCACCCAGCTATCACCCGGGTCCCCCTCCACACCCTGCTGGAGCTGCCCTTCTCCCTCCTGTGGGTTTGGGTTTGGAAGGCCCATTTCCCATGGGTGTGCCTTCCTGCGCCTCTGCTTCCCCAGTGTGGAAGAACACGTCTTCTAGGACCTTCCCAAGCATGATGAGAATGCTTTATTCTGTTCACTTCATTGAAAGTTCGGCTGGTTTAACTACATTTTGTAATTCCCCCAAATGAAGGTCCTTACACTGCAGAACTGAAAAGGCTCACGAGTGCTGAGTCCTCGATGATTTTTTTTTAATATTTATTTATTTACTTTAGTTGTACACAATGCAGTACATTTATGTTTACGTGGTGCTGAGGATCGAACCCGGGCCGCGCACGTGCAAGGCGAGCGCTCTGCCGCTGAGCCACAACCCCAGCCCCTCGATGGGTGTTTAATGAGCGCCCATTGCTTCACTTCCATTTCTAGAGGTTCCTTGGGCTGCTAAGTTACTATCCTTGGCTTTCTCCATTGTCGGTGTGGTGTTAGAGTTGAGAGAGGAAGGGAGGGAAGGTGGGAGAATATGTGTGTTTTGAATCTACTTTTCAGCTTCTAATATTTGATTGTTTCCTCTAATGCTGTCCATTCTGGCTGGTTGACTTCTAGCTTGAAAATCATCTCCCTTCAAGATTTGAAGGTGTTGCTTATTGCCTTCTGGCTTCCAATGCTGAGAAGTCCGAAGCCATTCTTAATCCTGAGTCTTTGATCTATTAGGTAGCTGAGAGCTCCTGGGGTCCTTAGTGTACTGAGATTTCATGATGGTGGGCCTTGGTGTGGGTCCCTGTTCTAAGCAGTTAGGAGTTTTCCAATTTGGGAGACTGGCCTTAAATTCTAGGAACTCTGTATCTGTGGGTTCTGCATCCACAGAGTCAGCCAACCACGCAGTGAAAATGTCCTCAGGCCTTGCTACATCTATATTGAACATGTTCAGGCTTTTTTTTCTTGTCTTTGCTCCCTAAACAATAGAGTGTAACAACTATTTGCATGGCATTTGCATTATATTGGGTGTTATAAAGTAATCAAGAAGTGATTTTAAGTACACAGAAGAATGTGTAGGCTATATTCAAACACCAAGCCTAGAAGGGTCTGAGCATCCACAGATTTTGTCACCTGGTGGGGTGGGGGACGGCCAGGAGCCAGCGCTCCGCTATTTGGTGGAGGTGGCAGCCAGCCTCCAAGATGGCGCCCAGCGATCCTTGCCTCCTAGTCACACACCCTTGTGCTGCATGCGCTCACACTGGATTGGGTTGGCTTTTGTGACCAATATCCTGCAACAGGAGTATGTCACGGAGTATGACAGCGGGTTATGAAAAACACCGTGGATTCTGGCTCAGTTGTTCTCTCTTGGATGGCTTGCTTTGGGGGATGCTGGCTGCCGTGTTCAGTAGTGCCGTGGGAGGCTCACGTGGCGAGGAACTGGGTCGTCCTGCCAGCATCCAGCCAGTAACTGAGGCTTCCTGTCAGTGGCCATGTGAGCAGCCCCCGTCAGCCCTTCAAGTGGCACTGCAGCCCCTGCTGGCAGATGGACCCCAACCCCACAGAGAGGCACAATCACCCGCCTAAGCTGCTGCCAGGTTGTCCCCCAGAAACTGAGTGCGATGATTAGTGCTTTTTATTAGAAGCTACCGAGTAATTGGAATAATTTGTTATGCAGCAAAAGGTAACTCACCTAACAGGTGATTTCCTCCCTCTTGATTTTCCCTCTCTCTGCTTCAGGACTTCCTGTTACTTGAATTGTAGACTTCCTTTAACAGTCTTCACATTTTCTTAAAGCTTATATTTTCCATCTCTTAGTCTTTTTACTCTATGTTCTGAGAAATTTCTCAACTTTATTTTCTAATTGCATTTTAAAAATTGCTAGAAGTGCCGGGCGCGGTGGCGCACGCCTGTAATCCCAGCACTTTGGGAGGCTGAGATAGGAGAATCGCAAGTTCAAAGCCAGCCTCAGCAATGGCAAGGCACTTAGCAACTCAGTGAGACCCTGTCTCTAAATAAAATACAAAAAAGGGCTAGGGATGTGGCCCAGTGGTCGAGTGCCCCCGAGTTCAATCTCTGGTACCACAAAAAAAAAAAAAAAAAAAAAAAAAAAAAAATTGCTAGAAGTTATTTTTACTTTTAAATTTTTTCTTTTAAAAAGTATTATCCTATTCTTAAGTCTCTTAATTCAGAGACCCATTGTTTTACTCTCTCTGAAGAAACCTCCAGGTTTTTTTTTTTTGAACTCCAGGCTTGAACTCAGGGGCATTCGACCACTGGGCCACATACCCAGCCCTATTTTGTATTTTATTTAGACACAGGGACTCACTGAGTTGCTTAGCACCTCACTTTTGCTGAAGCTGGCTTTGGACTTGTGATCCTTCTGCCTCAGCCTCCCAAGTTGCTAGGATCACAGACATGCACCACCGCGCTGGGCTGAAGCCTGCAGTCTTTATGCCAGGTTGGTTACGATCTGGTCTGTCTCCCTCTGATGCTGGGGGTTGAGCTCAGGGCATAGTAGGTGCGGGCTCTACCACTGAGCCACACTCCCCAGCTCCTTTCACCTACATTTCAAGAGGGACCTGGTGGCATGGTGGCGCACACCTGTAATCCCAGCACCTGGGAGGCTGAGGCATGAGGATCGTGAGTTCAAAGTCAGCCTCAGCAATGGCGAGGCACTTAGCAACTCAGTGAGACCCTGTCTCTAATAAAATACAAAAAAAGTCTGGGGATGTGGCCCAGTGGTCAAGTGCCCCTGAGTTCAATCCCTGGTACCAAAACAAATAAAAAGAGACCTGGGGCTGCTAATTCACAGTTCTCAGCTTTCTCCTCTATCAGCTGAAGATTCAGCCAGGTTTTTAAAATTTACATTCAGCTTCTACAGTTTGTTTTGTAATTCTCTCCCTTTGAGTGACAATTTTTTTTTTAACTTTGCATTTGTTTCAGTGGGATTTCATAGAAAAAAGGAAAACAGATGTGTATTTAACTAACCCACTTTACCTTAATCATTAGTGCCTTGCATGTCCCCATCTCTGCAGGACCTGCTGTGACTCACCCAGCCCTTGCTCATCAAGACAATGAAGGGGACATTGGCTGTCTGGTAGTCACTGTGGTTCTGAGGTCATGTTCCATGAATAACTGCAGTGGGAACATTGGTAGATGGTTCCCAAATAATCAGTACTTCCTTATTATTGCAAAGCTGCTGCTGTGTGCCTGAAGTCATGTCGGTGGCCTTTAACTGCAGACTTTGACTTTGGAACCGAGTGTCAGGATTTAAGAGAGGAGTTTACATATACACACTGAAGGTCTGAATGTGTGTATCTAACAGTGCCTGTGGGTGTAGATGCATATGTGCAATACACACATCTCCAAAATGAGCTTCTTACAAACAATACCCACCTTTAGACTGTGGGTGAATTGAGAAGCATGAAAAATGTTTAGCCTAAAGTATATTTACATATTCATGATGTCTTCAAAGCAAAGCTGTTGAAAAGGCTAAGCCACCTGGAACACAACCACATCGGCTCTAATACAATGAGGCATCCTGAAAAATCAGAGTCCTAAGCAGGGCTCTGAGGAATTTTCAGAGGTGACCTCATCCAGCCCCCTGCTGCCACTGTGACAAAGACTATTTTGGATTTGCCTTATTAGCGGTTACTCCCACCCCTCCTCATGTGACAGGGTTTTAGGGATGGCAATTATGTGGCACACTCATCACTGCTCTCCCTGGTTGTACCCACGGCAGACATTACTAATCAATCATGGCCTTCATCCTCCCTAGACTCAGATGTGCCATCTTGAATCCTTTTCCATAGTGTTTGTGGCAGCTGGGAGCAATTGACCAGGGAGAGGAGCCACACCAGAAGAGGCTATAATATAAGCCATTTCTGGTTGGCTCTTTGATCACTAACCTCAGGTGGGCACATTGCAGCTCACATTGCTACACCCAGAACTGATGTAGGCATGATCCTTCCAGAACACAGAGTAGAATTTTTTTTTTTTGGTGGCCTTAAGTAGTTTGTTTTGTGCTCCCACATCTCATGATTTCCCTGTGTTTAGGTGCCTGTAGAGTTACTTTCTTGAGCTTCAACACACTTGAGATTTACCGGACTCTGTGTTGTGGGGTCATCAAGTCACGGCTAACAGGCCAGATCCAGTCCACCACCTGCTTTTGTAAATAAAGTTTTATTGGAACCAGCTATGTGTTATTGAAACTTATGCTTTGTCTACGACTGCCTTCATACTAGAAGGGCAGAGTCCAGTGCTGCAAAGAGTGTCCAGCTCCAAAACACAGTATGTGCCCCTGGCTCTTTACGAAAGAGTTTTCTGATCTGTCTCTAAATTTTCAAGCCTCCTTTTGCTCCCAGCTGTCATCTAGCATTTTCTCGTGTACACTGAACTCTTCTACTAACCCACTTAATTATACTTTCATCCAGCCTGCTTTTCTCCATTGTACTCAACAAGGCCTCCTGAGCAACCTGAAGTGCCCCCGTTGCCATTGAGATGCTAATGATACCACGCCCCACTATTTGTTGAGCACTTACTATAGTCCAGGCAATGCTAAGCACTCAACATAAATTAAGTGAACAACAGTAGGTGAATTGCTTGGCTTAGTGCCTGGTGTATGCGAGCACTCAGTGATCATTTTTAATTTTTACAACAGCCTATGAAGGGGTAGGCATTATTAAACGATGAGTTTAAGTAGCTTACTAGGGTGGTAGGCAAGCAGGGAAGCAGATTCTAACTCAATTCGGATGGGTTCAGAAATTTGGTGTCTTCATTCAACCTTCTCTGTTTCTCCAATATTCTGACTTAGCAGTGTAGTAATCTGTTAAATAATTAAAATAATGGGCATTATATAAATACAAGTACAGCTGTCCTGCAGGGTCTGAAGGAGGTTTGTGCTAGGACCACACCTCAGATAACTCAAAAACACACACTCAGTCCCTTGTATAAGATGCCACCGTGTTTACATCCTCCTGTATACTTTAGGTTACCACTAGCTACTTATAATACCTAATGCAATGTAAATGTTAAATAACTGTTGCAATGTGTTGGTTAGGGAGCAATGGCCAGAAACAAAGGTGTGTGTGGGTTTAGTACAGACACTGTTGTAAACCTCAGTGTGCAGTGTGTGATTTGTGGCTAGTTGATGCACAGAATTAGCAGACGTGGAGGGTCAAAGTGTATGTCTCTACCTGCACACATTAGGGGTGTGTGATCTCATGTCCTCCCAGCAGATAGGTGCTCAGGTTAGACGTCGTTCCTGTTTTACAGGTGAAGAAACTGAGGTCAAGACAGCCATTCAGCTAAGCTGCTTGTTAGTGTAATTCCAAGTTGGTTTAATTACAAAATACTTCATATGGCACTGCTGTGATAAACCACCATGACATGTGGCCGAGCTGACTTTTACATAGCAGTTTCTGTCAATATACATTCATAGAGCACCACCTCGTACCATGATACTGCTCTCGATTCATGGTACATTTAAAAAAAAAATTTTTTTTTTTTTTTTTTATTCTAGAGCAAATTGCTTTTCCAAGAGCTCACCAACTGTTTAATTTTCAATTTAGTGAACACGGTAACAGATGCTTGGAGTTGATTTCTCAACTTTCCGATGGTTTTGAAATCTTAGATGTTGCTTCGTACCTCAGTTTCCCTGTCTCTGAAGCGGGAAGGAGCGCACCTGTTTTTACATCTTCTGATTCTCAAAGTGTACGAGATCTTGAACAAGAGAGTTTACTTTAGACAGAGGTCGTGATGTGGCCGTCTGAGGGTAGGATCCAACCCGGAGATATTTTCTTTGGCTTCCAGTGTGGATTTTTAAGAAACTGAATTCATTTAAAAAGTTTTAAGTTGAGATTGTCTGGTCTCTCTTGAGTAATTAGATGACCTTGCAGGCTGGGGCTTGTTGTCCTGGGCAGTGGGGTGGGGGCGCTCCAGGGACACTGTGGGCAGAGGGCACATGCTCCTGTCACCTCTCCTGTTTGTCCTCTCTCTACCCTGGAGCCATGCCAGCTGCTCTTTAAAATGTCCCCTTTTCGTCATTTACTTGATACTCTGGTCCTTGTAAACATTTGAATTTAAACTTCCACATTTAAGCAGGAGAGATTTGAGCTGGGCATGAGAAAGAACATCATGGAGGGCTGGGGTTGTGGCTCAGCGGTGGAGCGCTCACCTAGCACGTGTGCAGCCCGGGTTTGATCCTCAGCACCATATAAAAATAAAGGCATTGTGTACAACTAAAACAAATATTAAAAAAAAAATCATGGAGAGAAAATGTGTTTTGCAACCACTTGAACTGAATTGATAGTGAACCTTAATTTCCTGATTCTGTGTATTTTAAAGGAATTTACCTCGAAATCCTAATGGGACATTTGAAATGAGAATAAATGAAAGAAATGCTATTTTTAACCTACGCATACATCCACATAGACTGTGATGACCCCTATACACTGAGGGCAGAATACTGTGCACGGTTACGGGGGAGTTAGGTGTGACTTCCAGCTCGGCCCCCCAAGAAGCCTGCTTGCTCCCTGGAAGGCACTCTGGGGTTCTTTTTTTTTCTTGAATTTGATCTTCGGTAGGAGAAACACACACAGCAGCACATCACTTGACAGTTGTGAGGCACTCTTAAAAAATGCATCACTAGGCCGGGCACGGTGGCACACACCTGTCATCCCAGCACTTGGGAGGCTGAGGCAGGAGGATCGCGAGTTCAAAGCCAGCCTCAGCAGTGGCGAGGCTCTTAGCAACTCAGTGAGACCCTGTCTCTAATAAAATACAAAACAGGGCTGGGGGTGTGGCCCAGTGGTCGATCCAGTGCCCCTGTGTTCAATCCCTGGTAACGCCCCCCCCCCAAAAAAAAGAAATAAATCTCATTGACCCCAATATATCCAAAGTATTATCCTTTCAGTGTGTTATCACTATAAAAATTGAGATTTGTTATGTCCTTTTTTTTTCATTCCAAGTCTTTGAAATCTGATGTGTTTTTATTTATTTTTTAAAATTTATTTTCCATTTGGATGAACCACATTTGAAGTGCCATGTGGTTAGCAGCAACCAAATCGGACAGCGTGGCTCCAGGAGACAATGTTAGAAGACAGCTTGGAACGGTCCCACAGGGGAGTGTATTTATTGACCAATTTCTGTTCATTGGTTGAGAGTCACTCTTGGGGATATTATCCCCTAGGTCTTTTGGTTCACTTTATACCCCAAGAACATCCTCAGGTTGAGATACACAAGAAGCCATAACCATGTATAGAAAATGTCTACAGGTGACCTTCTGAGGATATGGAGGGAGCTTGTAGTTTCTGCTATTACCCAAATGATTCTATATTGGTTGATTGACAATCTCTGGATTCCTGCCTTTTTGCTTTAGGTTTTGGTTCAGAATAAATACTACCATGCATGGTTGTACAGGTTGACCACTACACAACCCAAAGGGGCACCATTCACCTGGGATCCTTAGACTGTAATATGCATGGCAACCCTAAATTTGTGCAGTGCCCAACCTGACCAACTCCCCATGTGAGGACTGTCAGCCTCTTACCTCCTACTATGCTCATCACTTTGGGGAAAGCATGCAGGATTGTAAAAGCAGGCCTATTCACTTGGACTTTGCTACAATATTCTGTCTTTTAAGGGTCACTAAACATTTTAAGCACCTGACACCATTTTCTTGCAAGCCGGCATCATGAGTAATCAGCGGAAGCCCGCACCTCCAGGGCCCTGCAATCACTCTGAAGGAGCTGGCTTCATGCCCACCACTAATTTTAGCTTGCAATCTGCAGAAGGTATCAATAAGTCTCTGTGACAAGCACCCTTGCAGACATAGCTTGGGAATGGTTGTCGCCGAGGCTGGGAGGTGGATGTAAGCAGTGTCCACCCCGGGGGTAGCCTTCCTCACTCCCCCTGCCTGAGCTCCCTCTCTGCACTGAGCTTCCTTACTGCGGTCACCCACAAGGCAGCTGGCTCGTCAAGAGACCCCCCTGGGTGCCCGAGTTCTGTCGTGCAGTCACAGGGGCCTCTTAATTGAACTTTGCTCCTATTTCATTTGGTCCTCCATGGTGGGTGACAAGCCGTGCAAGTAGAATCAAATTGGTCTGATTGGGAGCATCTAGAAAGAAAAAAAATATTTAAAGCCATTTGCAGGAAGGAAGTCATAGAATTAATTGAATACAGCATGCAAAGCAACTCCGAAATCAAGCTCTCCGAGCCATTTCCTGTTACAGACGATGAGCTGGAGAATCTGAGAGGTCAAGGAGCTCATTCCATGTCATGCAGCGTGTTAGTCACAGAGGACCGACTTCCTGCATGGAAAAGGCCATGTCATCTTTACCTCTCCAAGGCATCGTGTCCAGCACACTGTGAGCAGTCACAAATGTCTGTGGAATGAATTGAGCCTTGTCTTTAATGTCCAGGTGACCTAGTGGCAAAGATATATACATTCTTTCGTGTGCATTTGTTGTTTTTGCACAGTGTCCCTGCCTGCCTGAGAGGGCCGTCAGCCTCTTACCTCTTACTATGCTCATCACTTTGGGGAAACAGTAAAGGATTGTTAGAGCAGATGAAGTCACTTGGGCTTAGCTGGGATATTCTATCTTTAAAGGGTCGTGGAACATTTTAAGCACCTGACACCATTTCATTCCTGATGGGCATCATGGGTAACCAGCAGAAGCCCGCGCCTCCAGGGCCCACCCCTAACCTTGGGAGGGGCCCCAATTAGCCAATCAGGGCATCCCATTCCCTGAGCCGCAGTGATGTGCTCAACGACTGACGTGATTCAAGGCAGCGCCACTGAAGCCAGAGACACTCAGTTCTGGACTTCTGGTCACGTTGTCACCAACAGCCTGAGAATGCACCAGCAGACCTGCGGGCCTGAGAGAGCAAGGCCAAGTTTTAGTAATGGCCATTGGCCACCAGTATCCAGGCATGTCTGAAGCCAGCATCTGTCCTTGGACTTCTCGGTTCTGTGAGGGGAAAATGCCCTCTTTTAGGAAACCAGGTTTTTATCGTTTGTACCTGCAACCAAGTGGTTGGCCAACTAGCTTTAAAGTATCAAAGAATAACTCAGCTCTGATTAGCTTAGTTCTTTTGACATCTCCTAATATTTGGATGTTCACTCTCTCATGAGTGCAAGGAAAGTGGCCCCTCTTCAGTTCTCAGAGGATAAATGTTGATTAGCCTGATACCACTAGCCTGATGGTTTTCTTTGCCAATGATTTCTTTTGGCATATGCATTCGAAGCAGCCCTGGAGAATGAGACCTAAAGAAAGTTTGATGTGTAGATTCTAGGGATGGGTTTTCCTTTTGGACAAAGAGAAAAAACTGCTTTTTTTTTTTTTTTCCTTCTGGCCATTGTGCTATGTGAGGATGTGATGGCTGGATCTGCAGCAATTGGTTGGGATCATGAGGAACCAAGTCTGAGAATAAGAGCCAGATGTAAAGCAGAGAAATATGCCTGTGTTCTTTTTCTTTTTTTAGTTGTCGATGGACCTATATTAATTTATTGATAGGTAGTGCTGAGAATCTAACCAGTTCCTCACACATGCCAGGCAAGTGCTCTACCACTGAGCCACAACCCCAGCCCCCAAGTCTGTTATTGATGGTAGCATTGAAGTGCTAAATTTCATTATTTCCAGACTTTAAAAATTTGAGTTGCTAATGTATACACACACACACACATATATATATTAAAAAAAATTTTTTTTTAGATAGGGCCTTGCTAAGTTGCTAAGACCGGCCTTGAACTTGCAATCCTCCTGCCTCAGCTTCCCGAGTCACTGTGATTGCAGGCATTGCCACCATGCCTGGCTCTAGATACTATAATTTTTAATGCTCTTTTCACTTGGAATTCTTTTTTTTTTTTTTTTTTTTTTTTTTTGTACCGGGGATTGAACTCAGGAGCACTTGACCACTGGGCCACATCCCCAGCCCTTTTTTGTATTTTTATTAGAAGCAGGGTCTCACTGAGTTACTAAGTGCCTCGCCATCGCTGAGGCTGGCTTTGAACTCGCGATCCTCCTGCCTCAGCCTCCCAAAGAGCTGGGATTACAGGCGTGCGCCACGCGCCTGGCTTTCACTTGGAATTCTTTTATTTGTAAATTTCCTCTGAAATGCCATGACTCTACAGCCCCTTGTTTGTAGATCAGCCCATAGGCTAACTTTTAAACTAGAACAAGATTTTCAAACCTTGCCCCTATTGACATTTTGGGCCATAATTCTTTGTCATGGGGGGGACCGTCGTGAGCATGTCTGAATTCACCAGCACCTGTGGCCTCTATGCACTAGACGCCAGTAGCACCTCGTCTCGGTTGTCAGACTGCCAGATGTCCTGGGGGGCAAAATCACCCCCAGTGGAGAGCCACAGAACTAGGATTCCTCACTGCCCAAGTAGTTTAGAAAAAATAATTTTCCTGTCCTGTAACAGTTAATTTTATATATAAAGTTGCCTGGGCCATGGGATGCCCAGATAGCTCGGACATCATAATTTTGGATGTATCTTTTAGGGTGTTTCTGGAAGAGATGACATTGGAATCATAGAGTGAGTTCTGAAGGTGGCCCTCCACCATGAGGTGGGGATGTCACCCAAACAACTGAGGGTTCAAATAGGAAAAAAAGGTTAAGGAAAGACAGATATTCTCTCTCTCTCTCTGTCTCTCTCTCTCTCTCTCAGCTGGAAATCTGTCTTCTGCTCTTGGATAGTGACACTCTTGGTTCTGAAAGTCTCAGACTAGAGCTGAATGGTATCTTTGGCTTTCCTGTTCTCCTGGCGTGTGGTATGGGGTTTCCTAGGCTCCCAAGCCGCTCGACCAATCCCTAGGACATACACCCGCCCTATTGGTCCTGTTTCTTTGGAGAAGCCTGACTATTACCTGTATTGCTCGATCGTGGAGGAGCTGGAACCCTGTGTGTTGCTGATGGGAATGTAAAAATGGTGCAGCTCCTGTGGAAAATGATATGTCGGCCCTTCACAAAGTGAAATATAGAGGGCTGGGGTTGTGGCTCAGTGGTTAGAGCGCTCGCCTAGCACGTGCGCAGCCCGGGTTCGATCCTCAACACCACATATAAACAAATGCATTGTGTATAACTAAAAGTAAATAGATAAATATTTTTTTTTAAAACGTTTCCATAGATTCAGCAATTCTACCCTGAGGTGCATGCCCCAAACAATAGAAAGCAGGGAGTCAGACAGATATATATATATGTGTGTATATGGTTTTATGGGTGTGTGTGTGTGTGTGTGTGTGTGTATGTATTTTTTTTGGGGGGGGGTACTAGGGTTTGAACTAAGGGCACTCGTCCACTGAGCCACATCCTCAGCTCTATTTTGTATTTTTTTTAGAGACAGGGTCTCACTAAGTTGTTTAGTGCCTTGCTTTTGCTGAGGCTGGCTTAGAACTCACAAACCTCCTGCCTCAGCCTCCTGAGCTGCTGGGATTACACCACACCTGGTTCAAACAGATATTTGTACTTGAAAATTCATAGAGCACTCTTTTTGTTTTTGGTACTGGGGATTGAATTCAGGGGCACTTGACGACCACTGGGCCACATCCCCAGCCCTTTTCTGTATTTTATTAGAGACGGGGTCTCACTGAGTTGCTAAGTGCCTCACCATTGCTGAGGCTGGCTTTGAACTCGTGATCCTCCTGCCTCAGCCTCCCAAGTGCTGGCTTGACAGGCGTGCGCCACCGAGCCTGGCTCCTAGGCTCCCCAAGCCGCTCTGACCAATCCCCTAGGACAATACACCCCCGCCCTATTGTCCTGTTTCTTTGGGAGAAGCCTGACTATTACCTGTATTGCTCGATCGATGGAGGAGCTGGAACCCTGTTGTTGCTGATGGGAATGTAAAATGGTGCAGCTCCTGTGGAAAATGATATGTCGGCCCTTCACAAAGTGAAATAATAAGGGCTGGGGTTGTGGCTCAAGTGGTAGAGGCGCTCGCTAGCACGTGCGCAGCCGGGTTCGATCCTCCAACACCACATATAATAAATGCATTGTGTATAAACTAAAAGTAAATAGAATAAATATTTTTTTTTAAAACGTTTCCATAGATTCAGACAATTCTACCCCTGAGGTGCATGCCCCAAACAATAGAAAGCAGGAGTCCGACAGATATAATATATATGTGTGTATAGTGGTTTTAAGGTGTGTGTGTGTGTGTGTGTGTGTGTGTATGTATTTTTTTTTGGGGGGGGGTACTAGGTTTGAACTAAGGGCACTCGTCCCCACTGAGTCCACATCCTCAGCTCTATTTTGTATTTTTTTTTTAGAGACAGGGTCTCACTAGTTGTTTAGTGCCTTGCTTTTGCTGAGGCTGGCTTAGAACTCACAAACCTCCTGCCTCAGCCTCTGAGCTGCTGGGATTACACCACACCTGTTCAAAAAACTATATTTGTACTTGAAAATTCATAGAGCACTCTTTTTGTTTTTGGTACTGGGGATTGAAATTCAGGGGCACTTGACGACCACTGGGCCACATCCCTAGCCCTTTTCTGTATTTTATTAGAGACGGGGTCTCAACTGAGTTGCCTAAGTGCCTCACCATTGCTGAGGCTGGCTTTTGAACTCGTGATCCACCTGCCTCAGCCTCCCAAGTGCTGGCGCTGACAGGATTTGCGTGCGCACACCGAGCCTGGCTCATAGATGCACTCTTTACAATACCCACAAATAAAAGGCCGGGGAATGCAAGCCCAGGTGTCGTCTTTGGTGGATGAGTAAAAATTTAAGCAAATGTGGTGCATACATTTAGTAGAATATTATTCAATCTGAAAAAGGAATGAAGTTTCTGTTCTATGCTCCAAACATGGATGATCCTTATTTACATTGCTAAGTGAGAATAAGCCTGTCCAAAAGGACTGATAATGCCTTTCTACTTATATGAAATATCTAGGATATGACAAATTCATCGAGACAGAAGGCTATCAGGTGTCATTATTGGTTAATGGGTACAATTTCCATTTGGAGTGATAAGGTTTTGGGAGCTAGATGTGGTGATGACCACACAACATTTGTCCAGTGTACCCACTGCCACCAACAGCATTACACACTACCAACCAACATTAAAATTGCTAAAATAGTAAATTCTAGGTCACATATAACTTTACCACATTAAAAAAAAATTAACAAAAAAAGCCTCCATGGATTGGGGTTGGGATTGTGGCTCTCAGCGGCAGAGCGCTCGCCTTGCACGTGCGTGGCCCGGGTTCGATCCTCAGCACCACGTAACATAAATGCATGCATGCATTGTGTACAACTAAAGTAAATATAAATAAATATTAAAAAAAAAAAGCCTCCATGATTTAAAATCCTGGAGTTTTGGCCAAGGGCTTACAGGTTTTGTAGGGCACATTACCAAGATGCTGTGGCATATGGCACAGCAGCTGACGGGAGGGGGCAGGGGGATTTGGTAATTTGGTATGGGGCTCTGTTTTCTGGCCATGTAAGATTAGAGTCTGATTGGGCTGGGGTTGTGGCTCAGCATAGAGCGCTCACGCCTTAGCATGTGCATGACCCCGGGTTCAATCTCCTCAGCACCACGTAAAGACCAAATGCATTGGGTACAACTAAAACAAATAAATAAATATTAAAAAAAAAAAAAAAAGAATCTGAAGCCAGGCGTGGTGGCGCACACCTGTACTCCTGGCACTTGGAGGCTGAGGCAGGAGGATCACCAGTATTCAAAAAGCCAGCCTCAGCCATGGCGAGGCAACTTATCAACTCAAGTGAGACCCCCCTGTCTCTAATAAAATACAAAAAAGGGCTGGGGATGTGGCCCAGTGGTTCCAGTGCCCCCTGAGTTTCAGATCCCCAGTACCAAAAAAAAATAAAAAAAAAGATTAGAGTCTGCTCTCAAAGAGTCAAGGGTCGAATGTTTTTTTCTCACATGCAGAAGCTAGAGAGGAAAAAAGGAATAAAAAAATGGGGGATCTCATGAAATTAAAAAAGAGAGTGATAGAGTCAAACCCCGCCAGGGTCCAGGGTTGGGGAGGGGAGGGGAACTGGGAATGCAGTTGACCACATGTGCTTAGTGCATGTATATCCAGTGCCAATTCTGATGTTTAATGTATAACTATGAATGCCACCAATTAAAAATGAATGCAAAAATATGAAGGAAGATCCAATAGGACAGAGAGAAGGATCGGGGCGAAGGAGGTGGGGAGGGAAGGGCTGGTACTTGGGGATTGAAATTGGAGAAACGCGTTCTACGCAATTATGAATTACGTCAGAAACGAACCCCACGGTCATGCAATCTACCGACAGTAGCACCTAAAGACCAAAGAGTTGCGTGCTGCTGGAGTTTCAGAGGCATGGACATGCTAATCAATGGGTCCCTAGGAGCAGCGCTGGGCAGAGGTCTTATATTTCAAATGACCTCATTTGGCACGTTCCCATGAATCCTACAAAGAGGCTCGCGACTGCCTCCGTTATATAAAAGTGGGTAAACATGAGGCTCGGAGAAAGGGGGAGAGTCCATAATCAAAGAAAACTCCGGGATTCTGAGCCCACGTGGGCTCTGTGATTTTAACTGTTGGCCTCTCTTATTCCTGAGTTTTGGAGCCGCAATGTTTTAAACTTATGGATAAAAGAACCTATTTAGAGAGTTTTACTTTAGTTTAGAACAGTAATAAAGGGAGAAATGAAGTTGTTATAGTGCCTCCTGGGCAAACTCTGGTCTCTCTGAGGCCAGACAGATTTAAGGGGAAAAAAAAACAAGAACCCACAATTCCACCCACCCAGTGTTTTCCTCTGAACAAAGTCCAATGAGATCCGGAGAAAACGCTCTATGCCTTGGAGAGAAGCTGGAAGCCTAGGCGGGGGTCTCTCTGCAGTCCCCCAGATGCTCCGGAGAGGTGAATTTACCGGTCCCACACAGGGGCTGATAACAGCTATATGTGAATTTTTCTTGTCCTACCTTCCTGCGCTATTCAGGGGGTGGATTATGGCATTTGATGATTTTAATACTGTGTAATCTCCAGACAAACCAGGTTCCTCCACTGTGCATGCCAGCACAATGTTAATTTATTCTGCCTTCATGGAGCTGGAGTGGAAAATGAAGTGATTGAAGATGCACATTGTGTGTGTGCGTTGGTGTGAGTGCTGTGTGCATGCATGCACCTCCCATTGGCCTGTGTGTGACGCCTACACTAAGGTTCTGTGCACAGAAAAACAAACAAGCCTAAAAGCAAGGGATTTTTAAAGTAGAAGGGTCATGTTGCTTGCCTTCAAGGGAGATGCAATCTCTGCCAAATTGTATGCAAAACGTCGGCGTCTAGTGGCATGATTGGGTTTCTTGGAGGTGCGTGGAGGTAGGGTTCATCCAGAATCTCCAAGGGATTTCAGAGAATGTCACACTGGTAAATTTTTGTGGTGCGTGTTACCTGGCACATCTTTCTCTTTGAAGAGCTGTACTCCGTCTTAGTATAATAAGAGGGCCCTTGAAATTCTTAAGAAGCAACCATTATTTAGGTCAATGGGCTGGGGCCCGAGAGCAGCAACTGGGGAATTGTTTATTATTTTTGAGCGTGTTAAATATACGAAGCATGGGGAAAATGAAAAAAAAAAAAAAAAAAAAGCTTCGCTGGAATCCACTTTGGTCAGAATGAGTCCAGCGCTTTCCTGTCGTCTCTCCGGCAACGTCTTCTCCGCCCTCTTTCCTATTTCTTCCGGACCTTCTGTTGCGCTGATACGGGCCTCTCTGCCCAAGCTCATAAGGCCGCAGTGCCCCCCCTGTGACCAGCAAGGGCCTCCTGGGAGAGTGAAGGCCCAGGCGCACTTGCTGCGTTCCACTTTGCAATTGGCACATAGTAGAGTAATTCGGTAACTCGTAGCCTTAAAAAGTGCACAAGCCATCTGGATTCTCCAAGAAACGGCGATTGGCTGCAGGACCACAGAATAGAGAGAGAATTCCCCTGTTCTTTCATAACCTGGGTAAGAAGACGTCGAGCCAAGCTCAGAGACTTATACCTTCACATCCGACAGGAAACCATCCTGATGTGAGCTTCTAAAAAAAAACAAAAACAATGATGTTCATGAGCCTTGATGTGTGTGCATTGGTCCTCCACCAGTCCCCGCCATGGCAACGTTGGGAGGCTGGTGCCCCCAAGCACCCATTTTACAGAAGAGGGAACAGAGGTTTGCAGAGAGCATCGTGGGCGTAAAGACCAGATGCACATGCAAGCATCAAGAGTCCGGCTTTTGGCCGGGCGCGCGTGGCGCACGGCCCTGTTATCCCCAGCACTTGGGAGGCTGAGGCAGGAGGATGGCGAGTTTCAAAGCCAGCCTTGGCAATGGCGAGGCACTTAGCAACACCGTGAGACCCTGTCTCTAATAAAAAACAAAAAAAAGTGCTGGGGATGTTGCCCAGGGGTCCCGAGTGCCCCAATTTCAAATCTCCGGTATCCAAAAAAAAAAAAAGTCAGGCTTTGAAAGCCCGCTGTTTTCCACGATGGTGTGCCAGCATCATGTGAAACCTTTAGTTTTCCCTGATTTTTGGATTAGGGAAAGCTTCCTGAGGGTGAGAAGGACCATGAACTGAATGTTTAAACAATGATATCGTACATTCATTCAATCATTGGATTTTATGTCTGCATGTAACTAATATGGCTTGCGAATCAGCGAGTTCTTTTCAACCTTTAACTGTGTGATATAGGATTCCCCGGGAAATGGTTTATGAAAACATGGATTCAGAATCGAGGGGTGGGCCCTGAGATACTCCTAATACCCAAACAGCTCTGCTCTTGGGTGACGCTGCTAGGCAAATCTGTGGCCATGTCCCAGTAGCCAGGAGATGAGATAGTGGAGTAAAAATTGATCAAGGAGGGATCTCATTTATCTTCACCTGGGTTCCGTCAGGTACCTGTTCTACATCTGCCTTATAAAGGCAGAAAACTGAGTTTTTATTGAAAAAAATTGTCATACGCTGTCAAGTGTCAGGCATTTCCAGGGATAGAACAGACAAAAAAAGACAGACAATGGGTCTATCCTAAAGTGAAAAAATTATAACCTAGCCGAAAGGGTAGGCACCAATATCATTAAGATTTGGAAATAGCGCCTCAGTGAGTGTTTTGTAAAAGATTAGAACAAATGACTTGGGCTCCGACCATTGCCATGCCGTCACAGGAGGAAGAGGGGCAGGCATGGGGTATGGGGGAGAGGATTGCATATTTGTCATGGACTGTTGTAGTGACAACCGGCCAGGTCGGCATTCGAGTGCAACAGGTATGGGGTCCTGGAGTTTAGGAGGTGAAGACTAGGCTGCGGAAAGTTGGGATCTGGAGAACCTTTCAGTGTGCAGGTGGAAAGATGGAGTTAGAGAAGATTAGACTCAAGACAGAGAGAGCATGAAAGACGTGGCTGGGGTTGTGGGCTCAGCGGCAGAGTTGCTCGCCTTGCACGTTCGCCGGGGCCCCCGGGTTCGATCCTCAGCAACCACATTAAACATATATGCAATGCATTGTGTACTAACTAAAGTAAATAATATAAACTAATTAAGAACAAAAAAAGAGCATGAGAGTCCACCGGGAGAGTATAAAAGGCATGAAGAACATGGAACAGACTCCCAGAAGAGGTACTGGCTGCGCCAACCAATTAAGGTTTTGGCCAGAGAAGGGGGAGCCCATGAAATAGACAAAGAAACATCTGCCAGGGAGGAGGGAGGAAGCCGCAGAAGTCATAGGACGAAAATGCTCTTTAAGTAAAGAGAGTAGACTTATCACCCGTGGTGGGATGAGCCAGGAACACGTGACCTCATGACACCGTGTGCAGAGGAGGATGCATTTCTGTAATTCCTGTCAGGAGTGCATAGTTTTGGAAACCCAATCAAGAGAAAACATAGTCAAATCCAAATTGAGGAGCCTTTCTACAAAAATAATTGGCCTGAACTTTAGTAAAAAAATATTTAAATAGTCTTAGAAAAGAACCCAGACATTGTTCCGTATATGAAGGGAGACTAGAAGAGCCACAGCCCACTACATGGGCAATGTATTGGCTCAAAGATTTGATCTTGGATCAGGGAAAAAAATTGTTTGCAGAAAAAACATTAGAGGGAGAGCAGCTAAACAACAATTTTTTTAGTGGGCTATCTATTCAGATAATAGTAATTGCATCAATGTTCGTATTTTTCCTGATTTTTGATGATTATGCTGACTGAATTCATAGAATATCCTTGTTCTTAGGCAGTTTGTGCTGAAGTGTCGTGAGGTCTGGCAACTTACCTATTCTGCCCCTGGTGGTCTGAATGTTGTGTGTCACCCAACCAACCAGTTCATGTGGTTAAACAAAACCTAATCCCTGCAGCGAGGTTTTGTAGTTGGAGGATATTTGGGAGGTGATTAGGTCAGGGTGGGAGGAGCTCTCATGAAAATGTGGATTAGCTATCCCTTCCAAAAGGGACCTCAGTGTTTTGCCCCTCCCTCCCCCTACTCCTTGGGACAACCATCAGCTCTATAGTCCCCTCTACAACCGCCTTCCACCCCCAGACCCACCATCATAACCAACAGTGAATACTTGAACCATGAGCATCACCCACCTCCTACCAATAATATTTGATGACTTCCTTTAAAAAATGCAGGAGATGTCGGGCGCGGAGGCACCCGCCTGGTAATCCCAGCACTTGGGAGGCTGAGGCAAGAGGATCAGCGAAGTTCAAAGCCAGCCCTCAAGACAATGGCGCGAGGCACTTATCAACTCCAGGTGAAGACACTGTCTACTAATAACATACCAAAAAAGGGCTGGGGATGTGGCCCAGGGATCGAGTGCCCCAGAGTTCAATCCCCGGTAACCAAAAAAAAAAAAAAAAAAAAAAAAAAATGAAAAAATGGCAGGAGATTTTGCTTATTTCACTTAGCATGATCGTCTCCCGATCCATCCAATGTCTACTGGCAAATTGGTCCATAAACTCATTCTTCTTATAGCCAAAGTAATTATTCCATTGCATCTATGTACCACAATTGCTATCTGTATCATCTGTTGAAGGACCCCAAGTGGGTTCCATAGCTCCCTGCTGTGAATGAAGCTGCTATAAACTCTGATGGGGCCACAGCATGCAAAGTGAAACAGGCCCCCAAAAACATAAAAGTCGAACCGTTTATTCCCTGATACGTGGAAGCTAAACACAGTAAAGTGGGGAGGGGAATGAGAGATGTTCAATAGAATCAGACAAAGGGGAACAAAGGGGAGGGAGGGGGAATAGGAATAGGGCTGGGTTTGTGGCTCAGCGGCAGAGTGCTCGCCTTGCACAGTGCGCGGCCGGGTTTCGATCCTCAGCACCACATAAACATAAATGCAATGCATTGTGTACAACTAAAGTAAATAAAAAATATTATTAAAAAAAAAAAGAGCATGAAGTCACCGGGAGAGTTTAAAGCATGAAGAACATGGAACAGACTCCCAGAATAGGAACTGGCTGCGCCACCAAATTATGGTTTGGCAGAGAAGGGGGAGCCCATGAAATAGACCAAGAAACATCTGCCAGGGAGGAGGGAGGAAGCCGCAGAAGTCAAAGGAAGAAAATGCTTTAAGAAAGGAGTGACTTATCACCCGTGGTGGGATGAGCCAGGATCACGTGCCTCATGACACCGTGTGCCGAGGAGGATGCATTTCTGTATTTCCTGCCAGGAGTGCATGTTTGGAACCCAATCAAGAGAAAACATAGTCAAAATCCAAATTGAGGAGCATTCTACAAAAATAATTGGCCTGACTTGTAAAAAATATTTATGTCTTAGAAAGACCCAGACATTGTTCCGTATATGAAGGGGAGACTAGAGGCACAGCCACTACATGGGATGTATGGCTCTAGATTTGATCTTGGATCAGGAAAAAATTGTTGCAAAAAAACAATAGAGGAGCACTAACAACAATTTTTAGTGGGCTATCTATTAGATAATAGTATTGCATCAATGTTGTTTTTCCTGATTTTGATGATTATGCTGACTGAATAATAGAATATCCTTGTTCTTAGGCAGTTTGTGCTGAGTAGTGTGGTGAGGTCTGCAACTTACCTTTCTGCTGTGGTCTGAATGTTGTGTGTCACCCCAGTTCATGTGTTAAAACCTAATCCCTGCTGCGAGGTTTTGGGAGTTGAGGTTTTGGGGAGGTGATTAGGTCAGGAGGGTGGAGCTCTCATGAATGGGATTAGCATCCTTCCAAAAGGGACCTCAGTGTTTTGCCCTCCCTCCCCCCCCCCTACTCCTTGGGACACCATCAGCTCTATAGTCCCCTCTACAACCTCCTTCCACCCCCAGACCACATCATATTCCAACAGTGACTATTGAACCATGCATCCCCACCTCCTACCAATAATATTTGATGACTTCCTTTAAAAATGCAGGAGATGTCGGGCGCGGTGGCACACGCCTGTAATCCCAGCACTTGGGAGGCTGAGGCAAGAGGATCGCGAGTTCAAAGCCAGCCTCAGCAATGGCGAGGCACTTAGCAACTCAGTGAAACCCTGTCTCTAATAAAATACAAAAAAGGGCTGGGGATGTGGCCCAGGGGTCGAGTGCCCTGAGTTCAATCCCCGGGTACCAAAAAAAAAAAAAAAAAAAAAAAAAATGCAGGAGATTTGCTTATTTCACTTAGCATGATAGTCTCCAGATCCATCCATTTACTGGCAAATGTCATAAACTCATTCTTCTTTATGGCCAAGTAATATTCCATTGCATATATGTACCACAATTGCTTTATCTGTTCAACTGTTGAAGGACACCTAGGTTGGTTCCATAGCTCAGCTGCTGTGAATGAAGCTGCTATAAACACTGATGTGGCCACAGCATGCAAAGTGAAACAGTCCCCAAAAAACATAAAAGTCGAACGTTTTCCCTGATATGTGGAAGCTAAACCACAGTAAAGTGGGGGAGGGGGAAGAAGAGATGTTCAATAGATCAGACAAAGGGGAACAAAGGGGAGGGAGGGGGGAATAGGAATAGGAAAGACAGTAGAATAAATTGAACATAATTTTCCTGTGTATACATATGAAAAAAATACCTGAGTGAACCCCTCCATCATGCCCACCCACCAGAATGGGGTCCTGTTGCCGCCTGCAGCAAAAATACCGTGGGAAAGAATTTGGAGGCAGACTGGGAATGAGTAGGTTCTTTATTCTGCTTTCTCTTCTGACTTCTCTCTCCAACTCCAACCCTACCTGCTTAAATACTCTTCACCTTAACAAGTATACACGTGTCACAAGCTCAACTTACAGGTGCATCGCTCAGTGTTCACGGGCACAGAAAGATTCTTAGTTGATTACAATAAGGTCAGGAGAAAACAATTAAACGCCTCCTCTTTGGCTCTCAGCCAGCCGCCATCTTTAGCTACCTCCTCATTAAGGCTCTTACAGGGTCCTAATTAGAATAAGATATATTGGGGCTGGGGTTGTGGCTCAGCGGTAGAGCACTCGCCTGGCACGTGCACAGCCCGGGTTCGATCCACATACAAATAAAACACATTGTGTACAACTAAAGCAAATAAATAAATATTAAAAAAAAAAAAAAAGAATGAGATATATTCCATGCTTGCATGATTCTACCTAGATGGACCCTACTGTCATGGTTACCTAGGAAGAACCAGTGTAAAAAGTTCAGGAGAAAATGTCAGGGTCTTGAACGTAGTCTGTCACGTCCTGGTCTTCTGGCTCTTGCCCCTCTCTCTGGTCGCCCTTTTTTTGTCCTATTCTTCTTCTTCTTCCCTACACAACTCCAAACCGCGCAGGTTTCTTGTGTTCTCCGTCCTCTGATGAGGCTGCGTCTGGGTCTTGCTGCTCTGGGTCTTGGTCCCTCATCTTTCCCCTGCCCGGACCTCTCTTCCTGACCCTGATTCTTTGCCTCATCAACCCTATATTGGGTTTCTAGGGATTCTTTGACACGGTGCCACAGACTCAGGGGCTTAAACAACAGAAATTAATGTGATGACAATTCTGGAGACTGAAAATCTAGGACCAAGGTGTCAGCGGGGTTGTTGATTTCTTCGGAGTTCTCTCTCCTTGGCTTGTAGGGCTCCTCCCTGCATCTTCGGGGGTCTTCTTTCTGTGTGGGCGTTGTTGAGATTCCTTCTTATGAGGACACCAGTCAGATTAGATTAGGGTCAATACTAATGACCTTTTTTTAAAAAAAAAATAAAAATGAATTACCTCTTTAAAGGCCTTATCTACAAATACCATTGCATTTCTGAGGTACGAGGGGTCAGCTCTTTGACAGGTGTGCTTTGTGGGGATACAACGTAGCTCACAAAACTCTTCTCATTCTTAAGGTTGCAACCTAAATGTCCTCAGGAAGGTTGTCTCTGGTAAATCCAAATTAGATTTCCTGTTATTCTCAATTATAACACCTTATTTTTATTCCCCCCGACTCCCATTCATTTTACGGGTCTTCATCTGTCTAATTTAAGTGCCATGAATTCAAGGACCGGACCTCTTCTGGTCACTGTCCCCAACATCCAGCGGGTATGCTGTACCTGGTTCACAGTCCATAAATTTGCTCCCTGAAGGAAAAAATGAAAAATTCCAGAAACTGAACAGAATCTAGCCCGTTGCTTTACTCAAACCGAGACCAAAACCATCTTGAAAGGAGAAGTGATTCTTACCTGTGTTTAAAGATCTGTAGAACAAATGATTTCACACCAACCGCTCAGGAACCCCACTGTAAGCCTTTTGGCATGAAATGTGCAAACTGTGACCGGAAATCGATTAGAGCTCATAGGCAGGTGGCTGGGGGGAGAACACATTTATAAAATTATTGCTGGTGTCTGCTGCGACACGATTGCCCAGCGTGCATCACCGACCAGTGTCCTGACCAAAACGAATGGCATCGGGGCTCTCTGCTTAAAAGAGAAGAAAATCCAGCCTTCAGCAGAGTTTCAGAACAGATTTCATTCTCGTTCAATTGTTTTAGAAAGTTTTTAGATGTACATTGGATTTGAATGGGTTTTCTAAGTGAATTCATTTTCAAATTTAATATTTGGGTTGTGTTAAGAATTTACCAGCATATCAGTGAAGTCTTTCTAACTCCTGGCTCATAGAGAGTCTTTGGTAGCTCACTGTGAGTCTCAGCCAGTCTTAGGCAAGATTTTAAATTCCCAGAATTTATAATATCCTCTTGCTAGAAGAAGGTCCTGGAGAGTTATTTTGTCCAGTCTCTTGTCTGCTAAGGGGTTGTTTGATTTGTCCAGGGAAGATGGTTCATTTATTTTTATTTATTTGGCAAGCATTTGCTGAGGGCTTGCCCTCTACCAAGTACATGGGTTAGCAAAGAAGGACAAGACACAGTCTCTGTTTCAAAATGACTCCTTAAGGGCAGAGACCAAATCTGGGTCTTTTTGTTTTTTTTTTCTTACACAGCGCCTGGCTCAGTTGTGGTGGGAACAACCGTATAGTGACATTTGTCATTTTTTTTTTTTTTTCATCTGCCTACTTAGAATCTCTGTCTCATTTTTGGAAAAATTTCCCATTAGGTGAGTCTTGGGGGAGGTGGAACCCTCTTTTCCACAATAAGACCTCTAAAGACAAGGTGATTGCCTTCCCAAGATCCTCTGCAGCTCAGGCGGAAGCATGGTGACCTAGATTTGGCCAATTAGGTGCACATTTGTGAGGATTTTAATGGGGCCAGGGTTATGTAGAAGTAGGGACAGTGAAGATCTATTTTGGAGGGTAGCAGGAGTAGCAGGGAGGCAATAACGGTGCCTAAGCCAGCAGGGGCTGAGGTCTGAGCTACAGCACCTCCAGTTCCACGGTTGCTGCAGTCCTGTGCACCCCAAGGTGCTCTGGGCGTGGCTTTGCTTCTTGCTACCCATTTGCACAATCTGGTTACTGTCCTGTCTCCCTGGTCATTCCATGTGTTTCCCACTGTCCCCAGAAATGCTGAACAGCAAGAACTGGTTTCTGTTCCTTGTAACTAAGAAATCGGACCATGTGTGCTTGGTCTGTTAATTCAGAAATGACAATAAAGGCACCTTCTTGTCCATAAATCAATTTAATTTTCATTCCAGTCCATTCTCTGCTGGGCGGGGGATATTTGATGTCAGTCAATTCAGGATCTCTTCTCTCCATCCACCTTTTTCTTGAGGTAATATTTTAAAATAATTTTTAATATTATAAGGTGCAGAAAGTTGAAAAATTGAGGGAAGTGCTACCATTATTTGCATATTTTTCATCTTGTGTGGGTTTTTTTTGGGGGGGGGGGGGGTAACAGGGATTGAACTCAAGGGTATCCAGCCATTGAGCCACATCCCCAGTCCTATTTTGTATTTTATTTAGAGACAGGGTCTCACTGAGTTGCTTAGTGCCTCGCTTTTTTGCTGAGGCTGGCTTTGAACTCGAGATCCTACTGCCTCAGCCTCCCGAGCCGCTGGGATTACAGGCATGTGTCACCGTGCCTGGCTTTTGTGTGGATTTTTATAAACATGTGAATGTACTTAACACAAGCCATTCCTTATGCCATTAAAGCATTTTCACACTGTTGTATCACTTTTTTAAATAATAGGAGATAGGGTCTTATTGTGTTGCCCAGGCTGGCCTTGAATCTGAGTTCAAGTGATCCTCCTGCTTGAGCCTCCTGAGTAGCTGGGACTCCCAGGATACACCATCATACCTGGCTTTTTGCATTAGTGTTTTTCTTCATGACTTCTGGCATTCATGATTATAATTATGGGTTTTTATTGTAAACTGTTATTGTAAAAGTTTACATACTTATCAAAAGTTAAGACATATAGAACTTACAAAAACATGACTGTAAACACTCATCACCCCCCTTTCAATTGTTCACATTTTTGCTGGATTCGCTTTCTCTTTTGAAAATAATGTGCAGAAATGATGACTTTTTATCTCTTAATAGTTCAGCATACCTTTTCCTAAGTAATAGGACTTTCTCCTACATAATTGCAATACCATTATCACAGTTAAGAAAATTAGCAATAATTTCATAATATCATCTAAATCTAGTTCATATTCAAAGTTTCCCAATTGTCCTAGGAATGCCTTTTGTATTTGTGTTTCAAGAGCCTGAATCATTTTTTGTTTTTGTCCCCAAGAGGTTTAAATAATACCACGGTATTTGGGGGCAGGGAAAACTGTTTCATGTGCCTGGATCGGAACTGCTTCCCCCCTCGGTTTCCTTGCTGGCTTGTTGGGTCAACACTCAAAGCCAGTCCAGACCCCAGTTCTGATTTCTTCTGCAGTTTCCTGGACCCTAGGCCTCAGTGGGTCAGGCGTCCCCTGATGGCCGAGTCCTTGCCTCCTCCCTTCCTCTTTTATCAAAGGACAGAAGCACTGGTCAAGTCCCTTTAGGCTTAGGCTTTTGAAACTTAAAAGCCCTTCTTTATAGAAGGTCTTGCATTTCAGCGAACACCCCATCTCCCTCCTTCCTTTCCCCTTCTCTCACCTAATTGCTCGGGCAGGATTTCCAGTACTATGTTGAACAGAAGTGGTGAGAGTGGGCATCCTTGTCTTGTTCCTGCATTTGTCGATTAAAAATAAAATGCAACTTAAAAAAAAAAAAGAGCCTTTCTGCTTTCAACTTGTGTTCTGACCACTGAAACAGAGAAAGGTCATGGGGGTAACTCAACATACTAGTCGTGCAGTAAAAGACCATCGTCAGTTAGGGGCTGGGGTTGTGGCTCAGCGGTAGAGCGCTCGCCTAGCATGTGCACGGCCCGGGTTCTATCCTCAGCATCACGTAATAATAAAGGCATGTGTACAAATGAATTTTTTTTTAAAAGAACATCAGTTAGTCTTCCAAAATATAATCCTGGCTTATTCTGTGCAGATGCAGATGCTAGGACATGTGCTGTCCCCATGAACAGCCACACTGGTTGTTAAAACATTAAAGTCCTTCTAAACTGGACCAGTAGTCCTATCCCTCTAAATCCCAGGACACATTTGCTTGTGTAATTCCTTCATCTTTCTTGAATGTATGTTTTTTAGACGTAATTAGCACATTGGCAAATTATTACTACCGTGACTACCACCAAAAAAAACAAAAACAAAAACAAAAAGACACAGCCCTGAGCTCCTTGTCCCTTGGTCGGTTTCTCCTCTCCCTTGCGACACTTCAGACCTTCATCAGCCATTGGATGAATGCCTGGAAAGGCAGGGCACCTTCAGGACCTTGTCTAATCCATTCTGGGTGTCCGTGTCAAGACTTCCGGGTTCCTGAGTGGAGGGAAATGGATCACTGGACCATTCTGATCAAAACCCTCTGCTGCTTCCTGTTTCAGTCAGAATTAAGTTCTAACGGCATTAAGATGGATAACACATCATGCGTTACCAGGTCGGGCCCTTGCCTTCCCCATTAGCTTCTTACTATTTCCCACCTGCTTTATGCCCGATTCCCTACACCAGTGTCCTAGCCAGACTAGACTCATTTGTGCCTTAAAGATTCTACGCTCTTTTGGGGATTCTGGGTCTTCTCAGGTTGTTCCCTCTGCCTGGAGAGGCTCATTCATTATCATCCACCTGTAGGTTAAATATCATTTCTTCTGCAAGCTGTCCCTGAACCTTCTGGGCCCGGGTTCAGACCTCCCGACAGCCTTTTGAAGTTTTTTTTAATTCTAGGACTTAGGGTAAGAATCTCTTTTATTTTTCAATTATCGACACTGTTTTCCTCTCAGGACTCGGAGTCCTAGAGGGCCGCCTCCATGCCAGTCTTGCTCATCATTGATGTCAAGCGCCCTAACATCACGCTAAACAAATAAGGAAGTTGACATGCACAGTCATATACACACATGTGTGAGTGTATGCACACACATCCAAATGACAGAAAGAGCAGGTGAGAATCGGAAGAAAGGGAAGATCTGGAATGTGGCTATAACCAGAATGATGTCCTCTTACCTTTCCAAGTGGGACACCGGTGCTTGTGTATAGGAGGGGATACAGTCCAGTAGCTTGGTGGAAGGAGGAACTGAGGCAATTTGGGACAGGAGTTTATTTGAGGGATAATTCACCTCTTAACGTGCCTCATCAGAGTATCTTAAGGTTCCTTAGAGGTAAAAATTTAGAGAGAAGCTCGAGTTACCCCCTACTTTTACAATGCAAATAAAGCAAGAAAATAAATGTGGAAAATTTACTCCATTCCCCAAATCTATGAGCAATAGAGCAAAGAGACTCCTCTCTCTTGCCGGGTGCAGTGGCGCACGCCTGCAATCCCAGCACTTGGGAGGCTGAGGCAGGAGGATCACGAGTTCAAAGCCAGCCTCAGCCATGGCGAGGCACTTAGCAACTTAGTGAGACCCTGTCTCTAATAAAATACAAAAAAGGGCTGGGGATGTGGCCCAGTGGTCGAGTGACCCTGAGTTCAATCCCCGGTACCAAAAAAAAAAAAAAAAAGAAAGAAAAGAAAACCCAAAAAACACAAAAAGAGAGACTCCTCTCCCTTGTCACTATGGAGACAAGCCATTCACAGTCAATATTGGATCCCAAGGCCATTAAGAAATAAGAACAGGGCTGTACCCCTTGCTTTTCTGCGGATCAGTGCTACAGGCCTGCCAGGGGTGCTGGCTCCATCTGTTTCACAGTATCAACCAGCCTGCTGTGAGAAACCGGTGCTCAGACGCTTAGGGGACAAATGTCCCATGTAGGCTACAATCCCAGGGAGTCTGCATCAAGGCATTGTCCACTCCTGGTCAGCGGATGGAGTGGTCCCACTCTGTGCAGGGTTGTCCCAAGAAAGGCCAAGACTGATGAGCCAGGGCTTGGCATGAGGAGATGGGTCTCAAGGACCGATCTTCCTCTGTGTCATGATGTGATTTGTATCGTCTGTTCACTTTCCGACTTATTCTTCCAACCATCCCTAGTGCAGAGGTTACACACTTAAATTTCTGCAGAGCGTTGATGTATATATGAAAAGTAACGAATAGGAAGAGAAGTGTGTTTCAAATTCAAGAGCAAAGGTCCCCTCTGAAGCAGGTGGCTGCTTTTCGATTCTAGCCAATTAGTTCTCTGGGATGGAATTTGTCTTTCTGCCTGGCAGATTTGCCAACAGCCCTCCTCCTGACGGATTATATAGCCTCATCCCGTCGTCTGGTTTAGCCAATGAAGTGTGGGGGAGAGGTGTGTGTTGCTTCTGGTGAGAACTTTCATAAGAGGTGGCCTGTGGTTGGGTTGAGCCTCATTTCTCTTTGGCCACAGGGTGTCGGTATTCCAAATGGATCTCAGGGGTGGGGTGGGGTGCAGAGACTTGACCTTCACCATGGACGTGCAGTGTGAGCGAAACCACAGTCTGTACACAGAGGTTGTCACAGCAGCGTCGCACACCTGTCCTGATTGACATGTGCAGTATTTTCAGATTGTTGAATTCTTCTATTTTTCAAGAGAAGCCAGACATTCAAATTTCTGTGAAGTCTATGCATTGTAACGTTTCATCATGAATTTGAATGGTAGGGGGAAAAAAAAGGCATTGACAGAATGGGCCCAGTAGACAGGTGGGGCTTACAGTGAAGCGGAGGAAATAAACACTAGGAAATAAACACAAGACAAAAGAAACACAAAAGCCATATTGATTTATCCTTGCTCTAAGCACCACAGGCAAAAATGCAGGGTACAAGGAGGAGTGTTAACCTAGAAAAACTGTCGTGGTGTTTCTATGAGAGGGAGTGCTTTCACAGTAATGTCAGGAAAGTAAAAGGCAGTGACTGTATTGTTATTATCATCTATTTATTTACCACAAGGAAGAGAAGAAGAGTTCCAAGATCAATATGGCTAAAGAGGTTGGGTGTAGATGGATTCAAGCCAGGGGAAAATGTGAGAGGATCCAGAGAGGCTGGACCTAGTTAGGAGTGGCAGGTGTGTGTGTGTGTGTGTGTGTGTGTGTGTGCGCGCATGTGTGCATAAGCACACATGCATATTGGGGGGGGTGTCAGTGTAGCATTACCCTGGATGGCGGATACATCAAGATGATGACTGAGAGATAATATTTACGTTTCCTGAGATAAGAGAGGAATGGAGGGTCTGGGGAATGAATGAGGCTCAAAAGTGAAGATGATGCAGAGATTTGCAGGGAACACAGGAAGTAGATACGCAGCCATTTCCTGCTTGGTTTAGGATGTCTGGTGATTTGGAAGGCGTGATCATTGGCAGGGTGGCCATAATCCTTTCTGAGCTAATAACACAAAGAGAAAAATAAGAACATTCCCAGGGGTTTGTCATTTCTGTCAAGGTTCTGCAACATCAGATTAAATTGGTCAGGCAGAGGAGGAGCCCAAGGCTGAGCCCAAGGTACCCTTACATTGGAATTAGGGGCTTCGGATGATGGGGACACCATTTTGGTGGATGCCAAAGGACTGGCAGATGTTCTGACATCAAACAAATCTTTCTAAGTGTTTGGTAATAATGAGGTGATGGAAGCTATATAAAGATGTTATTAGTCAGCCCAGCATTGTGGCGCACACAACTATAATCCCAGTGGCTCAGGAGGCTGAGGCAGGAGGATCGCAGGTTCAAAGCCAGCCTCAGCAATTTAGCAAGGCCCTGTCTCTAAATGAAATACAAAATAGGTCTGGGGATTTGGCTCAGTGGATTCAATCCCTGGTAACACCCCCCCCCCCCAAAAAAAAAAAAGATGTTATAGTGTAAGCAAGATTAATTATTTTGTGCATACGCACCTGTATGTACACACAACACTTCTAAAACATACAGGGCAGGACTGTCCAATGGACACATAATGACAAGTACATATATTGATTTGCTTTTTCTGTTAGCCAAATTCTGAAATGTAAAAAAAAAGTAAAATTAATTATATATATGTACATATACATATATACATATATATGTATAAGTTGTTGATGGACCTTTGTTTTATTTATTTAATTTTATATGCAGTGCTGAGAATTGAACCCAGTATCTCAAACATGCTAGGTAAGTGCTCTGCCACTGAGCCACAACCCCAGCCCCTGAAAGTAATTTTTAATAATGTTCTCTTTAGCCCAATTTATCCAAAATAAAATGTTATAATTTCAATGTGTAATCAATATAAAATTATTAATGCAATAGTCTCCATTCTTCATTTTCCCTTCATGTTTTGTTACTGAAACAGTGTGTATTTGATAGTTAAGAGTACATGTCCATTCTGAACAGCTACATATCCAATGCTTAGTAGCTACAGGTATCTCTGGGTTACTGTCTGGGACAGCACAGAATATAAAATAATGATTTTCATTACAACTCAGTACACACACACACACACACACACACACACACAGTGATAATGAAACGAGTTTCATGAAACAATACTCAATCATGCTATGAATCATACATTCTTATTTTCTATTCTGTTCTGTTTAATTTTAAAAAGTTTGCTGGTCTTGACTCATTAAATTGATTTAATAACCACACAAGGTGGAAGCCTAGAGTTTGCAAACCATTGATATGGAAAGCTTGTGGGGTTATTTCTTGAATGGGAGGTTAAAGGGAAAGATTCTAATGTTAGTGCTTAAGGCAGAAGTCTTGTGTAGCCAAAATTGCCTTAAATTGACTGGTCTTTACAAGGTCAAAAGGTATGAATTAACTTATTTTTTTCTGAATTTTGATTATGACCTTCCTTTCTCTGAGGCATTGAGGCCAAATTCTAGCATGATTGGCATTAAGAGTAGAAGGATAAAATTTTCTTTCTCATAATTGAATTCAAATAAGTTAATATTTGTGTGTGTGTGTGTGTGTTTGCCAGCACACTAGATAAGTACATGTTTAATTCATATTTTATATAAATATATATGATATATTCTTATAGGATTCATGAAATGAACTTGCAATGAGGGCCATGAACTGCCTTGAAATTGTATGCAATATAAAAATGTTGTTTGCTGTCTTCCAAAGGGTCTTTGTTCCAACTAAAGCTAAGAAAAACACATTCGAGTAGTGTGCTTATAATATGGTAAGGAAGGGGAAAAAAAACGTTACTATCTTAGGTTCAGAGAGGGTTAGATTCAGGAGATTATATACCATTTTGACAAAGAACGGTAAATTTGGGGGAGAAGGGACCAGACAAAGGAAAAGGGGTTTGGGCTTCCAGGAATAGAAAATTGTGGCAAGGTAAATATTACTATGGGAATGTTATTACAGGGAAACTAATGTAAGACAAGCATTATTTTATTACGGGTTGTGTGTGCAGCCTCATCTCTTTCCAGTAATAATAATTGTTTTTCCTCTTGGTGTGCAAGAGTGGAGGGAGAGACTTTTAGAATGGGAAACTTAGGTCTTGCTTTTAGGTAGGAGGAGGGCCAACAGCTCCTTCTGCATTTGCTGCTTCTTAATTGCCACCAGCTCCACATAATCCTTATGCCAAAATGGCATATTTGGGGGTGACATGTTCTGATGCCCTTTAATACACAAGGGAAAGCCCTATTCTTGCAGTCTTAGTTATTGGAATCAATCCTGAGAATCCAAAGGGAGTTAAGAGGAATCTCTGAAGAAGAAAAGTAAATGTATTGGGCCATCTGGGACTTCTCTTTGGGGCTTTATATTCTTTGAAAGCAGTATTAAAAAGCATCTGACTTGCTGGGCACAGTGGTGCACGCCTGTAATCCCAGCACTTGGGAGGCTGAGGCAGGAGGATTGCAAGTTCAAAGCCAGCCTCAGCCATGGCGAGGCACTTAGCAACTCAGTGGGACCCTGTCTCTAAAATACAAACAAAGGCTGGGGATGTGGCCCAGTGGTCGAGTGCCCCTGAGTACAATCCCCGGTACCAAAAAAAAAAAAAAAGCATCTGACTGATCTAAAACAAAAAAATTGATAGCAGTCGTGGGGGTAGCCTTGGTGGCAGAGGGAGATGTGTTTGAGCTCTACCTGAGAGAAAGAGAAAAGAAAGACGCTGTAGGACTGGTTTAATACCCGACCTGGCCATGCCTTCTTCCTTGAAGCACCCCAGGTCCCCTGCTGAAGGAAGGGAGTGAGCCAGGCGGTTCCAGAGGCAACTTCTCTT
Source organism: Tamias sibiricus (assembly GCA_025594165.1). Taxonomy (NCBI): domain Eukaryota; kingdom Metazoa; phylum Chordata; class Mammalia; order Rodentia; family Sciuridae; genus Tamias; species Tamias sibiricus. The sequence goes on from CM046664.1 coordinate 14,621,883, forward strand.
CTGGTTATAGCTGATTGGACACTTGACTAGCTTAACCAATCAGAGCCTTTGTTTCTAGAGACGGCACAGAAAGAGACACAGAAGTTAGCCTATTGGATGCTGGAGATGCAAGAGCATGCCTGATGGCCAGGGTTGGTACCATGTCAAGGTAAAACGCACAAGGACTTTAGTTATGGGGGAGAAGAAAGGGTGATGTTTGCCGAGGAAGAGTTTTGTAGGGCAATTTAAGGAGTAGAAAGAAGCTGAGAGGATGGAGCTGTGTGGACCAATGGCTTTCTGGGTCCTGAAAGGGTGTGGCCCAGTGGTTCTCAGCAGGAGGTGATTTTGTCCCCCACCTCCCCTCGGGGAAATTTGGTGAGGTCTGGAGATCTATTTGATTGTGACAAACCGCTGAGGGACAGACAGGCTCTTGGCATCTAGTGAGTAGAGGCCAGGGATGCAGCTTAAAACATCTGCAAAGGCATAAAACAGCCCCTGTGACAAAGGATTCACTAGTCCTGAAAGTTAATACTGCTCAGAGAGATTAGAGCTGTGTGTGCCAGAAAGTGCTCAGCCAGGTAGCGCACAGTGAGGAAGTGGAGGCAGGGAGGCTGGAGGGAAGAGCACAGTGAGTATCTGAGAACTATTTCAGAGGTGGGAAGGTCTGCCTCAGCAAGTAGCTGGACTTTGGGATGAGAGAGAGGGGAAAGAGAACAGGAATTAATGTACAGGAATTGATCTCTAATGGGGGATTGAACAGTTGGAGAATCTAGGGGAGAGGAATACAGCAAAGGAGACAAATTAAAAATGTAATTTAAAAAATTAAACACAATTCAATATGCCTTTTGAAGGTGATGTATGGTGTAAAATTCTCCAGTTCTGGGAATTACGGTCCCCAGAAGTGATTCAGTTTTATCTATGACATAAAAATTGGATTATAAATGTGTACATGTATATGTGTATATCATGAGATCTTATTGCATAGGATTTTTTTTTTTTTTTTTTTTTTTTTTTTGTGCTAGCATTGAACCCAGGACGTGGTGCATGTTGGACAAGCATCTTGTCATGGAGCTGCATCCCTGGACTTGAGCCCCTTTCCCCCCACCTGCATCTTTCCAAACCAAACCAATGCATACACCTTCATGACTCATTGCTAATGGTTATGCAGAAAGCTGAGTAGGGCCCTGTGTGGATAGATTAAGATTCAGTTAGCCAGTTGACTATTGATGGACATCTGGGTTGTTTCCAGGTTTTTTTTTTTTTTTTTTTTCCCTTTCTTTATGTTATCACCAACAAAGCAAGGAATGACTTTGCGTTACCTTTGGATTTTTTTGTGCTGGTGAATTTATGGGATAAAAATTTCAGAGTAGCTTTGCTGGGTCAAAGGTTAAGCACATTTAAAATTTTGATAAGTTCTTCTAAATTGCCAGATGGCCAGATTTTTTAGGGAAAGGTAATGAGTTTCTGTTGTGGTCAAGTAAGGTCAAGGTGCCAGAGGCATAAGGTCACTTTCGAGGCCCCTGAATCAATTAGTAACACAGGTTGAGACTCTGAAGAGAGGTGACAACTGGTATGTGCCTAACTCCCAGAGATATGAAAACTCTAACCCTCATCAGGATTTCAGACAATAAACTATACTTCAAATACAAATGAAAGTACATCAGGCACATTAATTAGAAAAGGTCCCAACATACTCTGAAAGTATATATACAACATCTAAAAAATATAATCCCCTTTTAAATTTTCCATGAACAAATGCTCTAGCTCTGATAAATTTTTCATTATGCATTCAAGTAATTTCTCGTGCCTCCTTAAACTGAGAAGTGTTTTTTTGGAGGAGAGCTTAGACTCTTCAGATCTTTTAAAAGCCTTTACAAGGGTCAGTGTCTTTCGGCTAAAGCCCTGTAGCAACACACTGGCTGTTGAAGACGTTGGGATCATTATTCATTGCATGGAGGGAGAACAGGTACTGGGGGAATCATGGGGCATCTTGGTAAGAAGAGGTTACAAAGGATTTACTTGAGAATTTGGACTTTGGGGGTAATTTAGGGGAGGGATTTAGGAGGGGAGATTTTCTCTGGGTTGAATACTAGCAGGAAGCAGGAATCAGTCTATGGGAGTCTTTAATGAATCTAGAGAGAAAAGACTACAGCAATAGTCCCTTATATTTGGACGGGGGCTGACTGGTTGTTTTTGTGGGTTGGACAGTGTTCACGTTTTCTCTGGCTCCACTGTAGTCTCAGTGGCCTTGCTTTGCACGGCATGGTGAAATTGCTCACGATCAGCGATCAGCCGGAGGCCTCCAAGCCCCAGCTGTGCAAGCCAGCAGATGAGCTCCTAGCAACGCCAAGGCCAAGTGATAGCACCACACCAGCTCCTGCATGTCAGGGCTGTTTTTTTCTCTTTCTCACAAAAAATGTTTCTGCTGCCTTTGCCTCGCGGATCCCTACCGCTTCTTTATACATCAACTTCAACTCTAGTTCCTAAGTCAAGTCTTTTTTGACCCCCATGCCCCACCAAATAAGGTCCTCTTCCTATGACACAGTCCCTAACAACAACTTTTTTCCCTTTGTTCTTTTTATATAACATACAGTAGAATGTGTCTTGACATATTATACACATATGGAGTTTGATTTTCCATTCTTGTGGTTGTACATGATGTGGAGTTACACTGGTTGTGTATTCATATATGAGCATAGGAAAGTAATGTCCAATTCATTCTACTGTCTTTCCTAATCCCATACTCCCCCACTTCCCTTCATTCCCCTTTGTCTAATCCAATGAACTTCTGTTCTTCCCCCTGCCTTATTGTGTGTTAGCATTCACGTATCAGAGAGAATATTCAGCCTTTGTTTTTTGGGATTGGCTTATTTCACTTAGCATATCCATTTGCCAACAAATGCCATAATTTCATTCTTCTTTATGGCTGAGTAATATTCCATTGTGTATATATACCACATTTTCTTTATCCATTCATCTGCTGAAGGACACCTAGGTTGGTTCCATAGTTTGGCTATTATGAATTGAGCTGCTATAAAAAACATTGATGTGGCTGCTTTGCTGTAGTATGCTGATTTTAAGTCCTCTGGGTATATACCGAGGAGTGAGATAACTGGGTCAAATGGTGGTTCCATTCCAAGTTTTTTGAGGAATCTCCATACTGCTTTCCAGAGTGGTTGCACCAATTTGCAGTCCCTCCAGCAATGTATGAGTGTGCCTCCCCCCCTCCATCCTCACCAACAGTTATTATTGCTTGTATTCTTGATAATTGCCCTTCTGACAGTCCCCAAAACTTCTGCTTCCCCTCCTCTGCACTTATCACATCTGCCATTGCTTAGTTGCGCCATGAGTTATCTAACACCTACTCATCTGGGAACCCCAAAATCGGCGGCCACACCATCTGTTCAGCTCAGTATTCTCCGCGACCCTCACAGCTTTGAACACTCAGTAGATGCTCAGAATTAGTCATTAACAGATGACTGTTGAATGAAGACAACGAACTTCTGTGTTCCCTGATTGGGCCTCCTTTGTGTCTCTATTCCAGGGCCTTGCTTGTAATAAGTGCTCAATAAATATTTGCATAATGGGCTGTGTTGGTTAATTTTATGTGTCAACCCGACTGGGCCACAGGATGCCCAGATAGCAGGTTAAACATTATTTGTGGGTGAATCTGGGAAGATATTTTCTGAGCATTTGAATTGGTGGGGTAAGTAAAGACGATGGGCCTTCTCAGTGTGGGTGGGAAGGGTCTAGCCTATGGAGGCCCTGCATAGAACACAAAGGCAGGGAAAGGCTGAATCTCAGGTCTTCCAGCTACACCAGTTGTCCTGGGTGTCCAGCTTGCAGATGGCGAGTTGTGGACTCTCAACTTCCATAATTGCATGGGCCGATGATTTGCAATCTCTTCCTGTATGTCCATATTTATATTCTTATATCTATGTCTGTGTCTCTACCTATCTAGATAGATATAAGTAGAAATATCTAGAAAGGCATATTCTGTTGTTTCTCTGGAGAACCCTGACTGATACATGAGTCCATGATCTAATTCTTTCCCATTCATTTCATTCTATCCAAGAAATCATCCCAGTGGCTCCAGTCAGCCTCAATAATCCAGTCTGTTTAATGCAAATACAGTTGGTGCTAGAGGCTTAGGCCTGTGAAGTTAACTGAAAGTCATTTTGAAATACCAGGTTTTTTTTTTTAATATTAATTTATTTGCTTTAGTTGTACACAATGCATTTATTTTTACGTGGTGCTGAGGATTGAACCTGGGTCGCACACATGCTAGGCGAGCGCTCTACCACCATGCCACAACCCCAGCCCCCAAAATACCAGGTTTTACCCACGTTTTCTCCTCTCTGCCTCATACACCTTTTTTTTTTAAATCTTGTTAGAATCTCTGCACAGTCTCAGATCAAATCAAGGCCCCCAAGAAACCAGTGACGGCCATCGGAGCCAGGGCCCTTCATTGGAAAGCCATAAACACAGTGACTAGGTCATTAAGGAGCATAAAACCCAAGCTCTGCAGCAACACGCACGCAGTTGCCTCGTTGGGCGTGAACAATGTCCTGCGCACACACCAGGGCCCGCTGGTTGGAAGCCACGTCGGAAAAGGCACGGGGTTGTGAGTCAGGCTGGGGTGATCTGGTAGGCCCAGGTGCCACTGGCAACCCCAGTGCTCCTAGCTGGTGTCTTCTTGGGAGCCTCAGTTTTCTCCCCTGTGAAATAAGCGTATTGGGGACGGATGGCCTCAGCATCTTCATTCTTTTTTTTTTTTTTTTTTTTTTTTGGTACCGGGAATTGTACTCAGGAGTACTTGACCACTGGGCCACATCTCCAGCCCTTTTTTGTATTTTACTTAGAGACAGGGTCTCACTGAGTTGCTAAGTGCCTCGCCATGGCTGAGGCTGGCTTTGAACTCATGATCCTCCTGCCTCAGCCTCCCAAGGGCTGGGATGACAGGCGTGCACCACCATGCCCGGCTAGTATCTTCATTCTTTATCCCTTGTATTTGTTTTCTAGTTCACAGTGTTTACTGGGAAGCACACAGTCCAACCTGTAGCACCCCTCCTGCCTCCACGCCCTTCGCGGTTCCTCTCCTGAAGGAGGCGCAGCTCTTGCCCGTCCTTTGAATCTGCATGGCCGTGGCACTTGCTTTGTGGCATATTAGCAGAGGTGATCCAAAAAGAAGTCTGAAAAAAGGGCTCATGGTATTTTCAGTCCCCATGCCTTTGTTCTGGGGATATTCCTGGGGTAGCCTGCAGGAGGACGAGATGACTGTGTTGTGGAGCCAGGTCACCTCAGTCACCCCTGGAGGCCATCTCCATGAGCCAACAGCCAGCAGACGTGAGTGAGTCCAACCAGGATCAACAGAGCGGCCTAGACAACCCTAGTTCACCACGGACGCGCGAGGGGGCGGGCGGGGTCAGCTGAACCCCACACAACGCTCATGGCCCTGTGCCCTGGGGTTTTCGTGATTGCTCATTATGCAGTGTCATTGGGGACATGATGGGACTTGTATAGGCTTAGTAATAACTCACTGAGTTTTGAGGACCTGCGAGAGAATGCGTGGCATTATTTACTGAGCATTAAGCAAATTGTGGCCGGGGCATCAGTGTTCTATGAACTCTTGAGTTTGGTGTGGACCTGAGGCGTCCAGGGTACCCCACGACGTGCTGTGGTGTGTAGTCCTTGTTGAATTCAATGATGCCACAGTTGCGTTGGCCTGAAATGAATATGACTCACAAACTGGGCGCTGGCTGTCACATAGCAGCACAAGTGTACTCTCACTCCCGATGAACATTCACGTTACATGATGTCTACTCTGCACAGATTCTTGGAGACCACCCGTGAGAAAAAAAATGAGGCTCAGAGAATCACAGTGACTTGCTCCAGATCACACAGACAGGAAGAGGCAGAGTCTTTTTTCTGGAATGTAAGTATTTGAAGTTCGTCTACCTTGGGAAACATGGTATCTTCGTATCTCCTTCTCAGGAAGCTATTGACCTTTTAAAAGTGAATGGACAGAGATTCTTACTTCATCTCTGCAAATCTCGGGTCTCGATCTGCAGTTTGAAAAGGGGCAGAAGACAAGATTGGGGGTTTGGTTCATTCATTCACTGATCTACCGTCTGGCCATGTCTGACGGGCCTGCCTGGCATCCAGCCCTGTCCTGGGCACACTTCTCTCTTGTAGCTGCCTCTCTTCCTCCTGCGGCCTCCTTTTTCTCTTCTTGCTTCTCTTATTCTGCTCCGTGATGTTGAGGAGAGGGGCTAAACCCTCCTGTGTCAGGCCAAGTCTGTGCAAGGCTGGTGTGGGTGGTGTTCATTCATTTAGAACGGCAACTGCGTTGGGCACACCTGGGCCCCCTGGTCAGGTTTTGTGTTTTTGAAAGGTGCCGGGGCAGAGGGCACGTGGATAAGGCTCAGTGCCCGTTGCCATTGGAAGCTAGACATCCTGTGTTTCTCAAGTTCTCTGTTATTTCCAACCACTGCCCGTTCATTCGTCCACTGCGGGTCTCTGTGACTACATCAGACCCAGGGAGGGCCACCAGTCATTCTGATCTCCTTAACAAAGAGCACCCACCAGGATGCGCCCTTGGTCGTTGGCAGCGCTGTTCCAGGTGGTTTCCAGACACTCATTCGTGTTCACCACAACCTGGGAGGGGCAACTGTCACCCCTCTCTCAGATGAGGAGACTGAGGCACAGGAGATGCCATGGAGATGCAGATGGTGTGTGCCAACGTTGGGGTTCGAATCCTGGCACGTGGATCCAGAGTCTGCCTTCCATGCTGCCCCTCCAAAACGTCACTCTGTGTCCCCACGGAAGGCCACATCTTTCTCAGAGCCGCTGTTGGGCGAGTCTGTACTGCTGTCTGTGGCTTTTGAGTGTCCCAGGTGGTAGCACTGATGGGGACATGAAGGGGGGCTTTCTTCATAATGGGCTGGAATTTGAATGTACCTTGAACTCAGTGATTGACTTCCTGTCAATCACCACCGCCACTCGTGGACTTCCTGTCAGTCACCACCGCCACTCGTGGACTTCCTGTCAGTCACCACCTCCACTCGTGGACTTCTGTTCAATCACCACCTCTACTCGTGGACTTCCTGTCAGTCACCACCGCCACTCGTGGACTTCCTGTCAGTCACCACCGCCACTCATTTCCTTGTCGAGTCCACCACCTCTCCAGTTTCACCTTTCTTCTGAAGCTGACCTGTAACAGAACATTGGTGACTGCTCATCTTTGGACTAGATCAGTATGGAGAGGAGGAGGAAAGACATGCGAAGACATTTAATTCAAGGCTCAGTTTCCTCATCTGAGTAATGGGAATAAGTTAGTGAATAGTATTAACATTAGGTGCCAACTTTTCTTTCTTTCTTTTTCTTTTTTTGTGATGCTGGGGATTGAACCCAGGGCCTCATGCATACTAGGCAAATGCTCTACCATGGAGCTACATCCCCAGTATTGTCATCATTTATTCTTAAAGTCACATTTTTTGAGTAAGGCAGGTTCAGAGTAGTTTAGCAACTTGTCCAAAGTCACACAGGTAATAAGAAGGAGGCAGAATCTGCATCTGAAGCGAGGCTGTAGATCATCAAACACTTCACTCTAATACAGCATCTGTAGTTCTCACAGGAGCAATATCACCCCTTAGGGTGACATTCCAGAGATTTGTGGGGATGCTTTGATAGTTATAGCTATGGGAAGAGGGTGACATTGGCATGATTCACTTTAGAGCACAGCTCTGGACCTTCCACAGTGGGTAGGGAAGACTTGTCCTGTGTCTTGCTTGATTTTCTTCCAGACATTTAGGTAGGTGAAAAATCTGTTGTAATCATCGAGGCCTGTTTAACAAATAAATATAGAGCATATTTTGCATGGCATTAGCATATTCTGCTTTTTATAGAGGTGCAACTCATGATGCACATCAAGAATGAATGTAAGAGCCGGGCGCGGTGGCGCGCACGCCTGTAATCCTAGCACTTTGGGAGGCTGAGGCAGGAGGATCGCGAGTTCAAAGCCAGCCTCAGCAATGGCGAGGCACTTAGCAACTCAGTGAAACCCTGTCTCTAAATAAAATTACAAAAAAGGGCTGGGGATGTGGCCCAGTGGTCAAGTGCCCCTGAGTTCAATCCCTGGTACCACAAAAAAAAAAAAAAAAAAAAAAAAAAAAAAAAAAGAATGAATGTAGTCTACTTAAACGAACCTTCATCCATAGTTGGACACCACAGAAAATTCACATCAGCAGTGATAATGCCGTTCCCGGTACTGGAGGGGCCAATACCACATGCCGAGTCAGCTGGCTTTTGCTGCTGTTACGGCAAACCATGTTTTTATTTATTTATTTTTGTTTGTTTAGGCGCCAACACCATACTATCTCACACTGTCTTTTAGCATTTACAGGTGAAACTGATTTGTGAAAATCACGTCTGCAGGTGAGTTATTCCCGAATTTCATTCCTGCATCCTAAGGGCACATTACAGGGTATTTCCTTTAAGAGCTGGGTGAAATGGACCAGAGCCCCAATTCTTCCTTCTCTCCTGCATGGGATTACAGGCCGGCACCTTTTGCCAGGTTCTTTGCAGTACCTCCCACTGAAGTGGGTGGAGAGAATATTTCCCTGTCTCATGCATTTTGACCTTGGCAATGAGGCTTTGAAGGTCAATGGAACATGGACAGACTGGAAATATGTGGGTCCTGAGCCTGGCCCTCAAGAATCAGCATGTATTTCCATTAGTTCTCTTGTGTTTCTGCCATTTGCTACGGGGGGAAAAAATGCTTTCAGAGCATATCCCTGGAATAGACCCAGCTCCACCACGAGTGTCAAGCCCACGGGCTCCCAGTTGTCTCAGCATAGCCAACCACAGACACAAGAGTAAAAAGATATTAGATATTTATCCTCATAAGTCATTCAGACTTTGGGATTGTTTGTTATGCATCAGAGGCTGACTGATACATGGGGATATTGGATCTGACAGGATTGCTAAGCACAGCATTCTGCTATTCCTCCTGTAAGCATAGCAGTTAGTTGACGTCTTAGCACAGAATGAATATAAATAGTTCGATTAGCATCATGGAACGGCTAAATGATGTTCTGATACCATATCGAAGAAGATCATAGATACACAGTTTAGGGGCTTTGCAATTACTTTGGAACCTTCTGATCACCAGGGTGAGTGCTAGTGGTTTGGGAGGGTGTAAATTCGCAGAGCAGGCAGGTCAGAGATAATTGACGAGCACTCTTCCTTACAAGGGGACTCGGCACCATGGAAACGATAGAGCTTGTTCAGCTTTGTGACTGCAGATTATAATTACCAAGTTATTAACCAGAGCGTTATGTGAAAGATTGACGGTTCTTGCTCAGTGTAATGTGTCCTTTAAATGGCAAATAATAAGTTCAATGCAAGGAATAAATAAATTCCATGGCTAATTTATGGGGTAATTATGGGATGTTTTCAGCCCATAAACTAGGGCATCTGTAGAAAGCCACCACTATGGAGGAGAAAGAGCCCTGAATTAGAATTCAGGAGACCTGGATTCTCTGCCACCTACCAGTTCGTGACCTTGAACACGTTACCTCATGGCTCTGAGCCCCAGTTTATGTTCACGTGGAAGACTGGAGGTGGAGGTAATAAATACCCACCTCATAAGGTGCTGTCAGGAGTCAGTGCCACGGTTCTCTCTAAGTGCTAGGCAGAGTACCTGACATAAGTGGTTACAAAATGTTAACTCTCATCAGATCATCATATTTGAAATAAGAGATCCCACTCATCTAGTGAGAGATTGCCTATTTATATTTTCAGCCAATAAGGAAATGTTCTAATTTGCAGTGGACCATCAACGAATTCTTCTTCTTCTTCTTCTTCTTCTTTCTTCTTCTTCTTCTTCTTCTTCTTCTTCTTCTCCTCCTTCTCCTCCTCCTCCTCCTCCTCCTCCTCCTCCTCCTCCTCCTCCTCCTCCTCCTCCTCCTCCTCTTCTTCTTCTTCTTCTTCAAAACATCCTTTAGTTAAAACAATCAGAAACTGGGGTAAAACACAGGCAAGGATTAAGACAAACTCAACATCACCCATCGAATCCCACCATCTAAATATAAGTTAAACATTTTTTTAATATAGACTCCCAGTCTCTCTCTCTCTCTTTTTTTATGCCATGTATAGAATTTCTTTTTTCAATCTGAAATTAGAATCACACTGTACGTGCTGATTTGCCACCTGCTTTGGAGATGTTTCCAATGTCATTAAATATTCTCCCCAAACACAGTTTTTAAAGGCAGCCGAGTGGGATATTCTGGAGAAACATTGTCTAAGTGGAAGTTATTCGTGGAAGCCTACTTAGCCCATTCACTTAAATTATACTTTCAGACTTTCTGAAATCTTCACATAAAATTGGTCTTAAATGGGCCGGGGCTTGGCTTTAAGATTCCTCTCCACCACCTCCTTCCACCCCCAGCTGCCCCCAAGCCTTCCGTCAAGTAGTTAATGATTGTACCAGGCACTTATTCAGTAGGGGAGCTCTCAGTTTAAAGGGTCTCCATGGTGAGGCATTTTGTAAAAGGGAGGAATGTCATTCAAATAATCACCCTCTAATTTTACTGCTAGGCTGAGGTTTTTCCCCCCCCCCCCCTTAAACTGATTTTTTTCTTCAAGTCCATCTACTGGTAAAAAAAAAAAATCCCTGCTGGCTTTCTTAAACTCCTTGATATTACATAGTTCCTTTTTCTCTGAATAAGAAGAAGAAATAATTTTTGTTTGTTTGTTTTGGAACCTAGGGGTGCTTGACCACTGAGTCACATCCCCAGCCCCTTTTATCTTTTGAGACAGGGTCTCACTAAATTGCTTAGGGCCCTGCTAAATTGCTGAGGCTGACCTCGAACTTGCAATCCTCCTGCGTCAGCCTCCTGAGTCACTGGGATTACTGGCAAGAAGAAATAATTTCTTTCTGTCCCTTCTGCCACCCATGATGGTTTTTTTATTGACTACTACTGGTAATATTTGAGATGAATTTGAGTGATTTATATACAGTCATTACAAATTAATAGTGACATTTTTTAAGGTGGATTCTTTATGGTTAAGAACAGATGAGTAGGCAGCCTTTTAATACAGATGGAAAACAAATACAATCTGTATAAAAATAAGATTTGAAATTGTTGTAAAAATACTTTATATAAAACCAGCAACTTGAGAAATTGTGCTCTTTATATGTAATATGAAGTGAAATGTACTCTGTAAACATGTTTAAAAAGTTAAAAAAAATTTCAAAAAAAAAAAAAAAAAAAGATTGGAATGGAGGTGGGAGGGAAGAGATATCAACCAAAGTAAATTTAGAACTTCCAGGAATGCAACATCTGGATTTTCTTTACTTAAAAACCAAACGAAGTGCTTTAGTAGGTGTTTTATTGTAAAGAAGGCTACAAAAGTATTTTTAGAAGGTAAGCCTTACATATACTACACTAACACACACCAAAAAAATTAGAGAGAGGTAGAGGAGAAATTAATAAGCCTGAGCTACACCTAAGCTACTCACAAGTTTTGGTAGTGATATTTCAATGTGAATTAGAAATCGCTATATCTTACAAATGAAACTCAATATTCTTTGGTTATTATGACTCCAGGTGAGGATTATTTGAGCATAAAATTCATTTATGTGAAAACAACACAGCAAAAAGTAAGAGATGAGCCAGGCTAGGTGGAGCACGCCTGTCATCCCAGCACTTGGGAGGCTGAGGCAGGAGGATCACAAGTTCAAAGCCAGCCTCAGCCGTGGCGAGGCACTTCGCAACTCAGTGAGACCCTGTCTCTAATAAAATACAAAAAAGGGCTGGGGATGTGGCCCAGTGGTCGAGTGCCCCTGAGTTCAATCCCCAGTACAAAAAAAAAAAAAAAAAAAAAAAAGTAAGAGATGGCCTGTGGAGTTGGTATTTGGTAAATTTGGTGACTCTGATTTGCAGCTGTCACTTGGTAATGGGCATTGGGTAAATGTCCTCATTCAAGCCACTGTCATCTGCCTGGACTTCTACGTCCCCTCCTCCCAGGTCTCTCTGCTTTCACTTTTACCCTCCCACAACCCGTTCTCCATCAGCAGCCAAAGTGAATATTTTAGAAACAAATTTGGGAACTCTCCTCCTTCACATCTGTCAAGGGCTTTCCTTTGTTCTTAAGATAAAAATCAAAATTCTCAATGTTTGATTCTAACAGTACGGCTCTGCAGTTGGTGCCCAGATCCTTGTTTTACACATGAGGAGACTCAAGTTCAGAAAGGGTAGCACGCTCGCTGAGAGCAGAGAGACCCTGTCTCCAGAGGGAGCTCAGCCTGATGACGGGCGATGCAGTTGTCAGAAACTACCCACGTCTAACGATCTAGGCATTCAAAGACTTGTGTGGGGAGGAGAAGAACTAGATGGGAAAGAAGAGAAGTAAATGGGTTTCACATATTTCTGTTTGCTTGGTTTTGAGGTGGGGCCTTGCTATGTTGCCCAGGCTGGCCTCTAACTGCTGGGCCCAAGTGATCCTCCTGCCTCAGCCTCCTGAGGAACCACAGGCACAGGCCACTGTGCCCAGCTGGGTTTACGACATTTGGAGAATGGCCACAAGGAGCTACGGCAAGTGGCTGTGGGGTGATGATGGTTCTGGTCCTGGGCAGAAGCCGTGCCTAGCTCCCCACTTTTCCCTGTTTCCTTTAGGGCTTCTGCACTGGTCAGGTCTCACGTCCACTTAGAGGAAGCGGGTGGAGCCTGCTATATTACATTGCATCCTCAGAGATCCTTTTTATATGTTCGAAATGACCATTTATTGCTCTTTTTGAATTACAAAAATACAACATGTTCATAAAAAGGGAAATATAGAAAATATTTTTGTAGGTACACCATAATGATACGGTTACTGGAGAAATAGACATTAAAATAATTCCTACTTTTATGAATCAGAGATTTAACATTTTGGTTTATATCCAACCTAACTTTTTTTTCTACATATGTGAATATATTAGTTGTATATCATACACATTTAAAATTTTTTTTTTGAACTTACATAGGATACTCTTTAGAATTTGTTTTTCCCACTTAATAATATATCACATTAAGTGGTTTTGGAGAATGCGAGTTTTAACGACTTCATAGTATTCCAATATATGTGTGTAGCATAATTAACTGAAGCAATGCCGTATTATGGAATGTACTAGACATTTGAAAATTTCCCATGTTACAAATAATTTTGAAACATCCATAGGCACAAAGCTCTATTATTTTGTCTCAAGTATAATTTTGAAGTTTGTAATACAGATTACCAATTTGCTTGAGGGCTTTTATTTAACATGCATTTTTTTTATTGTAAAGTCCTTATGTATTCTTTAAAATACTCTAAAGTTACAAAAGGGTATTAAGTAAATTGCAAAAGATCAGCCACTCCCCCTCAAAGTAATTACTGTTAGCAATCTAAATTTTCTTTTAGACCTTTTCCTGTTAAGCACATATCTAGTCTATACCTATCATACACACAGGTTAGGTGAGTTCTTTATCTTCCTTCCTACCTCTCCTATGACCTTCTGTCTCTCTCTCCTCTCCTCCCTTCCCTGTCCTCCCACAGATATTTCTGAGTGCCATACATAATGGCAGGACCTTGGGTCAGTGGTCACTTCTAGGAATTTTCAGTAGACAATATGTACTTAAAGAAACAAAACACACCATAAATTCATACTGACGTTTCCCATTAAATTATGGTGGTAAGGTTTTTTATTTAACCTCAGACTCTTTCATCTAGATCTCTTTTGCTCATTGCTAAGAATCTAGTTCCCAAAGATATTAACGTGATTATTCTCTCTCTTTCTCTTTTTTTCTTTGGTGGTGGTGGAAGGGCGCGGATAACTGGGATTGAATCCATGTGTGCTTAACCACTGAGCAACCTCCGCAGCCACTTTTTATATTTTATTTAGAGGCAGGGTCTCTCTGAGTTGCTCAGGGCCTTCCTACATTGTTGAGGCTGGCTTTGAACTTGCGATCCTCCTGCCTCAGCCTCCTCAGCCGCCGGGATTACAGGTGTGCTCCACCATGCCTGGCAATATGATCATTCTCTTGATTCATTCTGCAATATCCCACAACACACACATCAGTCTGGAAATAGTGATACCATAACTTACTCCATCAATGTGATTAGTGGAAACAGTTGAAGGCTTTTTTTTTAATCAAGGTAAAATCCATACAGTGAAATTCACCTTTTAAACCACTTGAAAGTGTATGATTCAGCCGGGCGTGGTGGTGCATGCCTGTAATCCTAGCACTTGGGAGGCTGAGGCAGGAGGATCTAGAGTTCAAAGCCAGCCTCAGCCATGGTAAGGCGCTTAGCAACTCAGTGAGACCCTGTCTCTAATAAAATACAAGAAAAAGGCTGGGGATGTGGCCCAGTGGTCCAGTGCCCCTGAGTACGATTCAGTTCAAGTACATTGATAATCCTCTGCCCCCCATCACTATCTAGTTCCTCATCATGCCCCCAAAAGAAACCCTGAACCCATTAAACAGTCACTTCCTGCTCTGCCCTCCCTGCAGCCTCTGAAAACCGCGACTCTGCTTCTGGTGTCTGTGGGTTCGCCTCTCTGGACACTTCATATAAATGGAATCACACCATACGTGGACTTTCTGGTCTGTCTTCTTTCACCCGCGTCACGGTTTCAAGTTCATCTATGTAGTAGCAGGTGTCAGATCATGTTTTGTTCATCCCATTCATCAGCCGATGGATATTTGAGTCATTTCTGCTTTTTGGCTATTGCGAATCATGCTGCTGTGAACATTCCCGTACAAATTTTGATTGAACACCCCTTTTCAGCTCTTGTGGGTAAATTGTTATTTTTTGACTCTCAGGCTATGCATCCAATTTTAAAGATGCTTGAAAAATTCCCATCTTATGTGTTTAGGATACTAGTCGAATACATATTTAGATTCACTTATTTTACTTTGAATATTGAGAGATTACTTTTCAAATTGAATTTTGCTTGGCGGTCAGTTTATAAGATAGAAATTCTTGGCTCATATTTTGTTTCTTTGAGGATCCTAAATATGATACTTCATTGCCTTCTAGCATGAAGTAAGGCTATTATAAAGTCTGGTGAGTCTGGTTTTATTTACCTTTATAAGTGATTTGCTCTTTTTTATTTTGGCCCAGTGCTCAAAGTATTATTATTATCTAAAATCTAATAGTTTTTTTTCTTTTTTAAAGAGTAAATTTCAGAGTTAGCCTTTCTGAATGATTATCTTGAATTATAGTCCTTAACATTTGTTCTGGCTTTATTCTTTAAGGACTTGTATTATACAAACATTTTCTTTTTTTTTTTTTTTTTTTTTTGGTACCGGGGATTGAACTCAGGGGCACTTGACCACTGGGCTACATCCCCAGCCCTTTTTTGTATTTTATTAGAGACAGGGTCTCACTGAGTTGCTAAGTGCCTCGCCATTGCTGAGGCTGGCTTTGAACTCGCGATCCTCCTGCCTCAGCCTCCCAAGTGCTGGGATGACAGGCTTGCAAGCCACCGTGCCCGGCTTATAAAAACATTTTTTAAAATAATATTTATTTGCTTTAGTTGTATACAATGCATTTATTTTTACGTGGTGCTGAGGATGGAACCCAGGGCCTCACATGTGCGAGGCAAGCGCTCTACCACTGAGCCACAACCCCAGCCCCTGCTGACTCTCTTTTTGCTTATAATTTTGAATGGAATTTCAGAGTGACGCTTGTTTTGTTACTTGATTTTAAGTGAAATGAGTTTTCCTGTGCTTTAAAGCTGAAAATCAGACCAGGCTAATGTTGCCGCCTGAAGTGATGGCCGCTTGGAGCAACGAAGCCGCGGGAAGAAGTTCAGAGGTGGACTGGAAACAAACAGATTTTTATTCTGATAACTTTTCTCTCTGGCTCTAACAACGACTAACATGCATCACACACCACCAAAAAAATGGCGCCTACCCGATCAGCAATCTCAGCTCAAGTCACTCGAGATCCCGGGCCAAGTCCCGTGAGACTACGGAAGGCGGCAATGCCCAGATCTCCATGGCCCATAGTCAACCGCAATTTAAGCCATCTCCCCAAACAGGGCTCCTGCAGGCTAACTTTCAAGCCTCTGATTCTAGAGTCTCCATTTTCCCCCCAACGGATCCAAAATATGGCCTGATGCTTACAGGTGTGTCCCTCCTCTCCTCCCTCCTCTGCTCACGTCAGGACCCCTTTCCTCTGTCCCTCTTGTCCCTGTTGGGTTTGGATTCTGCTCTTCCTCAACGCAGGTGTTATGGTTTGGATGTCGGGTCATGTTGGATGTTTCGGGTGTCCCCCGAAAGCTCAGGCACGAGACAATGAAGCAGGTTTGGAGGAGAAACGATTGCGTTATGAGAGTCTTAACCTAATCCGTGAATTGACCCATGGTGGGATTAACTGAGTGGTGACTGGACGCAGGTGGGGTGTGGCTGGAGGAAGTGGGTCACTGGGGGCGTGGCTGTGGGGGGAAGAATGGAGCCAGCATTTTATGGACTACGATCTCTGAAACTGTGAGCACTCAGGTCAACCTTTCCTCCTCTACAATTGTTCTGGTTGGGTCTTTTAGTCACAGTGGAGAAATAGCGGACTACGACATCAGGCCTTTGCCCTGGAAGAGAGCTTTGGTGGGCTGGACATCTCCAGGGTGCGTCCCTCTCTTCCAGAAGTCCCCTGGGTGGCGCCATCGGCAGCCTCCCACCCAGACGGGCTGCTGCTCTCAGACTGGCCTGCCTTGCTTTCCTGGGAGCATGAGTTGGGACGTGGGTCTCAGGAGGATCCCCGTTCCTTCCTTCTGTTTCGTCTTGCAATTGCTAACACCACGTGTCTCCAACAGCTATGGGGGGTTTGTCCCCACTCCTCCTTAATTTTGGGATTTGTGGGGATACCTTGTCACCTAGTTTTGTTGAGGTGTTTTCTGGTTTTGCATTCTGTTTGGGGTGGGTTTCCCTGGAAATGCAGCCTGAGATGAGATCTGTCATGCATGTGATTAAATAGGGACATTGTCCCCGAAAGAAAGGAGAGAAGGAAGCAGGAGATTGCAGAGCAGGGCCCCACGGAGAGCTCTGACACATGAAGTGCACCCGAGAGTTGTCCCACCTCAGGTAAGAGGGTGGCCTTCCCTCCCATGTCGGGCATTGGTGTGGGCTGCTTCCTGAAATGCACGACCTCATGCACAAGAGGCTCCTATGTCACTGAGAGCAACTTTCACAGAAGGCGCAGCTGCGAGTGGCCAGGGTGGGGGGTGGGCATGTCGGCCCAGTAAAGGCCGTCTAGGGGGACACAGGAGCTTCGAATGCCATCCACCACACTCTCCTGGTTATTCTTCTTCTATGGGGAAGAATTGGAGCAAATCTAGAACCATGTCGCCATCTTTGTCACCTTTCCAGAATCAGAGTTGTCCTTTTTGTATGGTCATTCTTCCAGCGAACGCCCAACCCCTTCTTTTTCACAGAAACAGAACCCTACTATAATAAATTAAGGATTATATGACACTTTCCTTGAGGAAGGACTTCATTGATTTTAGTTTTGAGTCCTTCCTCAGTATCGGTATAAGCAGCTCAGATAGGTTTCCCTTGATGGGGACATAGAGGAAAGTAGCCCACCACCTGTGACCTGCTCTTTCCACTCCTAGGTGAAATCTTTGCCAGTTTTCTCCCCATAGCTTCAGAGAACCATTCAGGTACAAGGACAGGTTCCTTTTGGTAACTGCAAAACCTGATCTGTTACCTCATTTAAATCTTTCCATCTTCCTTCCTTGGAAGAAAGAGAGCTGGAGGAGGAGGCATGGGAGGGATTTTCACTGGCTCTGCAACCTGCTTCCTTCTGCATGACGTGCTTGGCCCCCAGGATTGGAGGAGGTGGCGGGAGAAGAGGTGGAGATGCTTTTCTGCAGCAGGTGCAGTAGCTGTCCAGACTGCTGTCCCCTGGGCAGGGTGGGGGTCTCTGCATCTTTTTTTTTTTTTTTTTTGCTACCAGGGGTTGAACCCAGGGATGCTTAACCACTGAACCACATCCCCAGCCCTTTTTTATATTTTATTTAGAGACAGGGTCTCACTGAGCTGCTTGGCACCTTGCCATTGCTGAGGCCAGCTTTGAACTCGCGATCCTCCCGCCTCACCCTCCCGAGCTGCTGGGATGACAGGTGTGTGCACACCACGCCTGGCTCCCCATGGGCATCTTTGTGGTTCCTGCAGAGCCTCATGCTTAGGTCTCTAATGCCAGGGATCTTTCTGCTTTTAGTCCCCTTGCTTCACCTTGGTCCCTTCACATCTCCAAGTGACGCTTGGGAGGAATATCCTTTAAGATGACGTCAGCCAACCCCTTCGGTGGGAACCATATTAGATTCCATGGAACTCGGTCCCTCGTGAGTGGGAAGGCGGCTTCCACCCAACAAAGTCCTTTCTTCACTCTGCTCCCAAGCATGGGGAACTCCAGGTACACATACCTCTTGTCCTGGTGGACTTCCGTTGAGGTTACGATATCCCGAGTTGCCTCGACCCGAGGAGTCCTTCTCCACTTAGCTTGAGTAGAAGATACATTCCCTCTGCTTGTGGTGGGGATGTGGGGGGAGACACAGGCCCCATCCCCAAATTCTCACTCCATCCCCCTCAGTTCTTAGCCTACTTCTATGGCCCAGAGGTGTGAGGTGGGCTAGTGCCTGCCAAATCCAGCATGATGGTTCTCTGACATGTCCCGTGCAGGTGGTGTAATACCTTAATTGAGGATGTGACAGCGTTGGCCCAACTCCAAGGAAGAAAATTATTTTAATAGTCTATTCTTTAGCCATTCAATAAATATTTGTTTGGTAGCTACCTGACAGAGGATTATAGTTTGGTTGTTAACTGAGGAAGCTAATCTTCTTTATTTTTTGTTGGGCAAATGTAGGGTATAATCTGGATGATGTCCTGGGAGTAACGAGTTGGAAAAACTCTTGGGACTCCAACAAGGTCATCTCCCCAGTTGCTTGGTGTGCAAAGCCCACTAAAGGGGAAAAAAAAGAGAGGTGGGTTTGTTGGTTTTTGAGACTTCCTGGAGGGCAGGGATCAGCACAGTAATTTCTAGTCTCCCAAATTAATAAAGAAATCTAGTGGGAGGAACTTTTGGGGCTCCTGACCAAAAATTAGGTGGCAGAGAGAAGAGCTTTGGGAATCATGAAATAAAACCAAGTTGGAGAAGAGATGGAATGGAGTTTGATCAGCCTGAAGCTATTAAAATTTCCCCTAGCACTGTAAGCAGGACTCAAACAGACATGTGTGCCCCAACATTTGTGGCAGCAAGATTCACAAAAGCCAGCAGAAACAACCCAAATGTCCATCAACAGATGAATGGATATGATCTATCACACAAGGGAATATTCTTCATCTTCAGAAAGGAATGAGATTCTGATACATTCTATCATATGAATGAAGCTTGAAAACACTGTGAATGAAAGCCCGTCATGAAGGCCAAATATTTGGTGATCCCAAAGGAATCTAGGATAGACAAATGCAGAGACAGAAAGTAGAATAGAGGTTACTGGTTGCTGGGAGTTGGAGAAAAGAGAGACTAAGCAGTTACTCATGGTATACACTGTCTATTGGGAAGATACCAATGTTTCTGGAGATGATGGTGGCCATGGTCACGTGACCCTGGGAGTCTGCTTATTGCCCCTGAACTGGAGACCCCAAAATGGTAAAATTTGTATTATACATATATATTTTGTCACAATAAAAAAGTTACCTCTGCACACACCCACTCACTGTGCCCTAGAAAATACCAGTCTGCCCTTGGTGTCATGCTCAGCCTGGTTGGCAAGTGGGAAGGGTGTGGTCTACCTTAGAATAGGGTCAATATTCTTGTCCAGGAGCTGGCTCCAAAAGGCATCACTGGCAAGTGGCCCGGTATCACCAGGCACACTAGGACACTTGGTTTTCCCTGGTATGTCAAGCATTAGAATCAACCAGCTCCCACCCCATTGAGGTGTGGATGTTGGATGATAAGCTTTCCTGGACTGCTTAATGTCCCTGGGTAATTCAAATAATTTAGAGGCAAGGGGACTTCCCATAAAGATATGGACTCAGGCTAGTCTAGCCTGTGGAATTTTTTCTTCCCCCCAGGTACTGGGGATTGAACCCAGGGTTGTGCTACCACTGAGTTATATCCCAGCCCCTTTTATTCTTAATTTATTTTTTAAAATTTATTTTGAGACAAAATCTAGCTAAGTTACCTAATCTGGCCTCATACCTGTGATCCTCCTGCCTCCGCCTCCTGAGTAGCTGGGATCACAGGACTGTGTGTGTGCCACTGTGCCCGGTTGAGCCCATGGAATTCTTGACTATTTAAAAAGAGATCATTAGGTCACAAAAGGACAATGCTGAACGCAAAGGAATAAATTGCTAATGGAGGGATTTCAAGGAAAGATTGGGTCAATACTGGGCAGGGCTTTTTCTTAAATTATATTAATATATTTCACAGATTCTGCTTCTGAACATGGCTGTGTGTGTGTGTGTGTGTGTGTGTGTGTGTGTGTGTGTGTGTGTTTAAGACAGAGGGAAAAGCTGGGGAGGAGGAGCTGTAGAAAAGAAAAGAACAGGCTGGACGACCTGTCTATGCAGTGTCTTTAATAAGGAAGAAGGACCCAGCTGGGAGTTTCATGACTGGGTGTCTATTTGAACTCGACTGGACAGGACTCATCTTTCAAAGCCACTCTGAGTTGCTCTTAACGCTCTCTCCAGAGTAGCAATGGTGTCAGCAGAAGCTTTTGCAGGGTCAGGCCAACTTTGTTTCCCTGACAATAAGATTATCCTAGCTAGATTCAGGTACTGCTTAACCAAGTTAGGCACAGAATAATTTAAAGCCTCAGCGCTCTGGATTTGGAAATCGGCTGGAGAAATGACAGGCTAAAGGCTGATTTATGTTGTGTTCAACGTGGAAGGGTAAAAGGAAGAATAATTGAGCACAGGGGTCTTGGAAAAAAAATTGATATGATGGCATCTTGGAGAGGATTGTTATATTCCCCAAATCTCTTGATGGGGTGTATAGGCTCTGCTGCTATCATCTAGGCAGTATTTTTATATCAAATCTGGTTACTGTTAATAAAATTTTCACTCTATGCATAAAATGCTCTATGGAAGGTCCCTAAGTGCCTCTGAAGATCTAATCCATTTGTCCATAATCCATGCATCCATCTACCCTCATATCTGCCCACCCACCCCATCTATACATCCATCCACCCATCCATCCACCCCCACCACCCTTATATGCATCATCTACCCATCCATTTACTCACATAACTGCCCATCTACCCATCCACTCACTCGTCCATCCATCCATCCACTCATCTACCCTTACATTCACCCATACACCCACATATCATCCATCCATCCATCCATCCATCCATCCATCCATCCATCCATCCATGTATCCACTCACCCCTCCACCCTTATTTATATTCATCCACCCATCCATTTACCTACATATCTGCCCATCTACCTATCCACCTACTCATCCATCCACCCATTATCCATCCATCCATCCATCCATCCATCCACTCACCCCTCCACCCTTATATACATTCATCCACCCATCCATTTCCCTACGTATTTGCCCATCTACCTATCCACTCTCTCTCATCCATCCATCCATCCATCCATCCATCCATCCACTTATCCATGCACCCACCCATCCACTTATCCATGCACCCACCCATCCACCCACTTACTCTACGCACCTTCTTAAAAGTTTTCCAATCCAGTAACTTCCCTCCATCCCTGTTTTCTTCCCTGCACATCTGCAGCAGCCTCCTCACTGGCCTCCTTGCCTCCAGCCTTCCCCACCTCACATGTTTAGTGCCCACTGCGGATCTTTCTACACTTCCGTTTGCTCACTTGAAACAGTCAAGGTAATACAATTTATTTCTCTGGATTATTGCAAATGGGATTCTTATGTATTCACTCCAACACTGTTTACTGAACTTTTAGTTTCTGTGTCAGTCTTCGCTGGGTGTATAGCAGCAAGCAAGACCAACAGGTTCCTGCCCTTGTGACACTTTTTTCTACAGGCAGGCAGTAGCTGTGCGAATTTAAATATGATAAATAGTTAGAAGGAAAATAATGTACACGAAATGCTCAGCACCATGGCTGGCACACGTAAGTGTTTAACTCATGGTAGTTGTCATGTTAACAGTTATTAGCCTCATCATATAATTAGTCCCCCTAAAACATTTCAATAATAGTTATAATTATTGAGCATTTACTGAGCCCTGCACACGAACTGTGCAGAGAGATGAACACGATGCCTGCCGTCTTTCTGAGCACACGCCCATCTCTCATTGCCTTCAAGGAAATGACTGAACTCCACAGTTGCATTTCTGGCCTTTTCTGCCTCTCTCTAGCCTCATATCTTGCTGACCTCTCTGTCTATTGCCTTATTACTCTCATTTCTCAAGACTGGGTTCAGGCACTCCCTCCTCCAGGGAGTTTTTCTTTGCCGCCACCCTCCCCATTCTCCATCACCCCTGGGCAGTGTTCGGTGCTTTGCTGCTGGTTGCTGCGTGGCGAGCACCCCACATGGTACCCATCTCACAGTGCTCGTTCATTGAGCACTGTAGGAGCCCTAATTAAGGAGATAGCTAAGATTGCGGTTAGCTGTGAGCCATAAAGATGCTCAGGCATTACCACCTTCCATGGTCTCGCGAGACTTGGCCGGGGACATTGCGGATCCGGTGGGCGCCATTTGCATGATCTCCCGAGACTTGGCCCGGGGGATTGTGGATCGGGTTGGCGCCAATGTTTGTGGTGGTTGCAGGAGTGTGGATGGTGTTGGAGTTGTTGTTGGAGCCGGAGAGAGAAGCTAGCAGAATAAAGAGCCTGTTCGTTTCCAGTCTGCCTCTGAACTTATTCCCGCAGCGTCTTTGCTCCAAGCAGCAATCGCTTCAGGCAGCGACAGAGCACCTGTCTGCTGCCTTGCCGAAAACAACACTTCTCCGACAGTGGGACTCTCACCTTCTTTCTCTCTAACCTCAGCCCGTTGCCAGGAACATAGTAGGTGCTCAATAAATGAATGTCTGCTGGCATTTTCCTCTAATTCTTTGTCTAAGGGAAAGGTTGTGTAGGGTGGAGAGGGGTTTCCTTGGGACCTAGTGTGGGTGAGGAATCCCAGGGAGGGGTTCTAATTCAGACCTGTGTGAGTCCTAGGCAGTTCCTTGCCCTCCCTGTGCCTCTGCTAGGTGGTACGAAGAGCTCTGAGCCCATTTCCGAGGGCTTTCCAGGCCTCCTCCCCTGCCTGTCTTCCCAAGGGTAGAAAATACCTTGGGGTGTATTCTGCAGGCCTTCTGGGGGCTGTTGTGTGCATATATGCAGAGCTTAGGCCTATGAACAAGGGGGTCTGTACATGTGTATTCAAGGTCTCTGAAGAAGGGTAGGTGGGGGTCCAAGACTTCAAGACTTCTCTCTCTATTTTTTCCTTTTTTTTTTTTTTTGATGGTGCTGGGGATTGAACCCAGGACCTTATGCATGCGAGGCAAGCACTCTACCGACTGAGCTATATCCCCAGCCCCCTGAGACTTCTATTTGTATTTTTAACTACTCAGGCCATCAAAACAAAATACCGCAGAGTGGATGCCTTAAACGTCAGACATTTATTTCCTTGTGATTCCGGAGGCCAGCGGTCAAGACCAAAGTGCTGGTGGAGGTGGCTTCTCCGGAGGCCTCTCTTGGCTTGCAGGTGGCCGCCTTCTTGCTGTGTCCTCGCACGGCCTGTCCTGTGTCTGCACATCCCTGGTGTCTCTTCTCTTTTTTTTTTTTTTTTTAAATATTTTTATTTATTTGCTTTAGTTGTACTCAATACGTTTTATTCAATGTGTTTTATTTGTACGTGGTGCTGAAGATCGAACCCGGGTCGCCCACACGCGCTAGGTGAGCGCTCTACCACTGAGCCACAATCCCAGCCCCAATGTCTCTTCTCTTTTAAAGGACCCCAGTCCTATTACATTAGGGTTCTGGTCTTAGGACTCAATTTCACCTCTGCTACCTTCTTAAAAACCTGTCTCCAAATACAGGCACACTGGGGGTTAGGGCTTCAACATACAGATTTGTCCTTCTGCCCTTGGAACCCTGTAAATGTTGGGGTGTTCCGATTGCCGTGTGGTTCTCAAAGTCAGTCCAGCTCCTGACATGCCCAGGGCGTTCCTTGAGTGCCGTGGAGAGGGACAGCCTTCCATCTCTATTGACATCCCAATTCTAGTTGAGCTGTGCCGAGTCATTAATGGACCGGCTCATTTCCTGGAGCCAGGAGCCCCAGGCCAGCAGCCTTGTCACTGCTACTGCCACCCTGGCCACCTGGAGGCCTTTTATTTCTTGATACATGCTGCTCTTCCTGCCCCCTGGCCTGGGCACTTGCCACTACCTCTGCCTGAAATGCTCTCCCTGCCTCTTTCTTCACTTGTCTGCCTGATTCCAACTCACCCTTCAAGATCAGTGCCAGGGAGGCATCATTCGCTCTGGACCGGGTTCTCCCTGCCTCTCCTTTCCCAGCTTCATTTGCATCCTGCTTTCCTATTGGCACCCGGCTATCTGCTGCCCCTCTAGTGCTATGAGCATCTGAGGGTAGGGCGTCTTCAGCACCAAGGACAGTGCCTGACACCTTGTGTTTGATCCATCATAGAACAGAATCCTCCCCAATGAATGTGCAGAACATTTATTCTCAAATTCAAGGTCTCAAACAGAAGTTATGTCTTAGCTGAAACAGCTAAACCGGAAGCCCACCCTACTTTTTAAAAAAAATGTTTATTTTTTAGTTGTAGTGGGGGACACAATACATTTATTGTATTTATTTATTTTTACATGGTGCTGAGAATTGAACCCAGGGCCACGCATGTGCTAAGTGAGCACCCTACCATTGAGCCACAACCCCAGTCCCCACCCTACTTTCCTACTTTGTTTTATTTATTTGTTTATTTATTTATTTATTTATTTTTGGGTACTGGGGATTGAACTCAGGGGCACTTGGCCACTGGGCCACATCCCCAGCCCTAGTTTGTATTTTATTTAGGGACAGGGTCTCACTGAGTTGCTTAGTGCCTCGCTGTTGCCAAGGCTGGCTTTGAACTCGTGATCCTTCTTCCTAAGCCTCCCGAGCCACTGGGATTATAGGTGTGCGCCACTGCGTCTGGTCCTACATTTTTTTTTTTTTTTTTTTTTTTTTTTTGGTGCAGTGCTGGTCACTTAGTGACTGGTCACTCTTTACTGATTAACTGGCAGAATTATTTGGATGGAAAAATTCAGTCCAATGGCACAGAGTTGGCAAAAAGCTGTCAGAGACTTGAGTTCCTCTGGCACTCAGTCTTCAGGCCAGAGATGTCACATCACTCCATTCCAACAATAATACATCTTTATGTATCTCCTATGGTCAGCGTCAAGACAGAGGCAGGGTGATATCATGTCTGGCGGGGGTCTGCACAGCGTGGTCTTGGAGATCCTTGGTGGGATTGAACATATGCTATTATATGTATTGTATTCATGGGCAATATTTAAAATATCATCATGGGCATTGGAGTTTTGGGGGACAACCAGGTTATTAGGATGCCATTCCCTTTTCTTTAAAAATTGAGATAATAATTCATATATCATAAAATTTATCCTTTGAAACTGATTATTCTAATTCAAGAACATTTTCATCAACCCTGAAAGAAATCCTGTACCTATTAGCAGTCACACCTTACTCTGCCCTCTGCCAATCCTCTCTCTGCACCTGTGGGTTTGTCTGTTGCGGATATTTCGTGTCAGTGGGATCCTACAAAAACTGGCATTTTTTAAAAAATATTTTTATTTATTTGCTTTTAGTTGTACACAATGCATTTTATTCAATGCATTTTTATTTGTACGTGGTGCTGAGGATCGAACCCGGGTCGCCCACGTGCTAGGCGAGCGCTCTACCGCTGAGCCACAATCCCAGCCCAAAAAAAAACTGGCCTTTTGTTTCTGGCTTCTTTCACTTAGCATCCCATCTTCAAGTTTCATCCATTTGTCATGCAAAGAAGCACTTCATTCCTTTTTATAATATTCCTGATTATATTACCTGGATATGCCATATTTTGTTTATTTATTCATTAGTTGTTTAACATTTTGGATGATTTCCAATACCATTTCCTTATTTATTTATTTTAAGATTTTTATTTATTTTAATTAGCTATGCAAATCTATCAATGCATATTTGTGATAGATGGTGTAACCGTGTCCCCAGCCGCTCGTCCAAGCCTTCACTGAAGCCTTCCAACAAAAATGATGATATTTTGGGTTAAACAGACTATTGTTAAAATCATTCGGACCTGTTTTTCTTTTTACTTATCTTGATATGACTATGAGCAACTTGCAAATATATTTCTGTGGGACATCCTTGTTTATGCATGTGGCTTCCTTTGGGGTTTGTACCATATTTTTCCTGTCCCCATCTACAGACCCTGGCACAGAGTAGGTACACGTTCGCTGGATATGGTGACATGGAGTGTTGAGCTTCACTGTGATCTTCCTGCTTCTAGCGACTCTCTCTCTGCAAAACGGGACTTGGAAGAAATCGGTTTGCTGAACTCGGAAGCATCATTCAGTTGCTCCTGCTTTGGCTGCTGTCCCAGTAGAGGGGGGTCCCTCTTCCAAAGGCCGCAGCATGCAGAGGCTGGACTGGAAGCAGCACTGCCATCCCCGCCTCCATAAGGGCAGCTCAGAAACCCAGATGGTGGCCTCTGGAGGGACACCTCCAGGACAGATTTGCCTCCAGGAGGTGAATGGCTTTGGCTTCAGGAAAGAGAATCTATTCCAGAGGAAGCCAGAGAGAGTAGGTTTTGTTCCAGGGAGAAACGTTGCCCCAGGCACTCCTAGGAAAAAGCCACACACACACTCAACCCCGAGGAGCAGCAGATGGGGAATATTGGCTGGGAGAGGCTGGTTCTCCTTCAATTACAATATCAAATAGAGAAGTGATAAGAACAGGGCATTAGGCGGTGGGCTTCTGGTACCTGAAGCCAGGCTGAGCGAGCAGAAAGATCAAAGTGACATTATCACAGGTGGGAAGAAAATGGCTGTGAATTTTCTTCCACTTGAAAAAGTCGTTTCCCTTCTTTAGTCCTTTTTAAGTGTTGCTTTGACTTATGTTTGATACATCCAGTGACCATTTATAGTTGCTATTAAAAGAAACCTTGAAAATAACTATACAAAGTCAGGTCCTATTTTCTGGCTTCAGTTTCTTTGTTTTTTTAGTCCTAAATGTTCTATCAGGCCTCAGGGTCTGCCCAACTTCCTGCCAGTGGGGAACAGGCATCATTGGGAGAGGAGGATTGAAGGAGAGGAAGGAGCCAGTCCACTCCTTGGCCAATTTTTTTTTTTTTTTTGGGTACCAGAGATTGAACTCAGGGGCACTTGACTCTGGGCCACACCCCCAGCCCTTTTTTTCATTTTATTTAGAGACAGGGTCTCACTGAGTTGCTAAGTGCCTCGCCATTGCTGAGGCTGGCTTTGAACTCATGATTCTCCTGCCTCAGCCTCCCAAGTGCTGGGATGACAGGCGTGCACTACGGCGTCTAGCAATTTGGTCAAATATTTACCCTGACTTGGAGAGGAGGCATTCAGTGACTTGGTGGACCCTTCCTCAGGAATCTTTTGGCTTCGGGAACCAAAACCTGCTTGGACTTGTTCATAGAAAAGGACTCATGGAGTAGATGCTGCGAACCCCACCCCAGGACCCCAGGGCATCATGGGATTGAACTGTGGTCAACCAGCCCATTTTTTCCCATGTCCTCTGCAGGTTTGGGGGGCTCTCTCCATCCTTCCCATGATCCCCTCTGCTGAGTGTCTGCTCTGTATTTTCCTCTCGATCGCCACCTGGTTTTGGATTGCTGGAGAGCCACACCAGGTCTGCCCCGGGACACTGCAGGCTCAGAACTCTTCCCTCTCTGATGAGCTTCTCTGTCTTTAGATGGTAGGAGTCTAAAAGGGCAAAAATGTCTCTACTTTTGTGAGAGGCCACAGATTCACACCTCCCATTAACTTAAAAAATTTTTTGTAAGGCCTAAGTTTCCCATTGTGGTCACAAATCCTTTTTTTTTGGTACCGGAGGGTGAACTCAGGGCCACATCCCCAGCCCTTTTTTTTTGTAGTTTATTAGAGACAGGGTCTCACTGAGCTGCTGAGTGCCTCACCATGGCTGAGGCTGGCTTTGAACTCGCGATCCTCCTGGCTTAGCCTCCCAAGTGCTGGGATTACAGGCATGCACCACCACGCCCGGCTTACAAGTCCTTTATGTAGAAGTCAATTTTCCCTGGGAAGCCCCGGAGAAAGCTATGGGGAACAGTGTGACCTCCAGAAACAGACCCCCATCTTGGTAGTGTTTGTTTTTTGTCTGTATCCATTTTTTTTTTCTCTTCTTTCCTAACAGAACCTAAATTTTGTTTACATATTCTCTCCGCCCGCCCCCTGTCTTAGGGGTAGATCTAGGTTAGAGTCCGCACACCCTATGAAAAGGGACACAGCATGAATGTTCTAAGCGGTGGGTGGGGGCGGGGCAGATGGTCTCCATCACAAGTAGCTGCTGTGACAGCTCTGCCACGGTAGCCTGGACACAGAGATGGACGACGACGTGGGAGGACGGATGTGACTGTGTTCCAGTGACACGTTCCAGTCATGCTCTGCATCAGGACGTTCCTGTCTGTGATGGACTGCGTGTGTGATGGCTGTCCTGTGAGACTGTATGGCCTAGTGACGTCATAGTTCCTTCCACGATGCGCTCAAGGGACAAACTCACCTCACTTCTCATGTGTCCTTGGAGTTAAGCAATGCATGACTCTACAAAAAAAAAAAAAAAAAAAAAAAAAAAAAACGGGCCAGTGGGTTGTCATCTTCCAGTCCCAATCTGGATTCATCGAAACCAGGTTTGTTGACCTCAGTATTCCTGACATTCTGGGCAGGATAATCCTTCATGGCTGCGGGTTGTTCTGTGCATTGTAGGCTGTTTAGCTGCATCCCTGGCCTCTACCCATTAAATACCAGTAGCGTCTCATCTGGCCCCCAAGATGGGACAACCAAAAATGTCCCTGAGGGGCATTTCCCCTCCCCCCCCATGCCTACTGGTCCAAATATAATCCTGTGACCTGAACTGGTCCAGATACCCTGTCTCTCTCTTCTTAAGCTTAAATTAGAACGAATTAGACCAAAAGGCCACTGGTTGTCACCCCAGAACCTTGGCAGGAATCAGACGAAGTGGAGTCTGTTTTGTGGATGGCTGAGTAGGGGGACAGCAAGCAGGGTCAGAGCCCTGAGTGGGGCCTTCCTCACAGGTGGGCTTCCTCATGGTTTGGATATGCAGTGTCCCCCAAAGATCCGCTTGTTGAAGGATGGATGGGTCCCCAATGCAGCAGTGTTCAGAGGAGGGACTCCCAGTCAGTGATTGGGTTTTGAGGGCTCTGACCCCATCAGTGGGCTAATCCACTGATGGCTTAATAATTTGAAGGCATATTGGAAGGGGTGGAAATGGTAGGAGATGTGGCCTATTTGGAGGAAGTACATCCTTGGGAGGGTGCCCTGGAAGTTAGACCTCGTCCCCAGTCCCTTCCTCACTTTCTCTCTCCACGGCTTCCTACCCTTTCTGCCATGACGCCTCTGCCTTGCTATAGGCCTAAAAGCGTGGACTGAAATTCCTGAAACCCCGAGCCCAAATAAACTTTTCCTCCTTTAAGTTGCTTTTCTCAGGTATTTTGTCACAGTGAGGAAAAGCTGACTAATACAGGTGGCAGTTTCTTCCTCTTCCTCTTCTTCTTCTTTCATACTTGGGATTGAACCCAGGGCCTTGGACATGCTATGCAATTGCTCTACCACCCCCCACCCTGAACATGGGCTTCTTCCTGGATGAGGTGGCATCTTTCCTTACCGTTTCAGATGCAGTTTCTCAGGGCATCCAGGGAGGTCATTTATCAAGATACCCAGAAGAATTTCAATATTTTAACTTCCAGTATGGCTGTAGTTGTGCGTAATGGCTGAATATCAGCCTAGAGGTAAACGGGGCAGCAGGGGCTGCACTGACAGGTCCTCTTAGGTTTTGTTTTAGTTCCACAAAACCTTTATGAGTTTGCCTTGCCACCTGTCCTAGGCAGATGTGGTGGCAGATTACTTCTTGGGCTTGGAGTCTGGTGGAACTTGTTCAGCAGTATGTGTCTTTTAGAGGAACTAAGGTTGTTTGGTTACAGATTTTTTTTTTTTTTTTTTTTTTTTTGGTACCAGGGATTGAACTCAGGGGCACTCGACCACTGGACCACATCCCCAGCCCTTTTTTATATTTTATTAGAGACAGGGTCTCACTGAGTTGCTAAGTGCCTCGCCATTGCTAAGGCTGGCTTTGAACTCGTGATCCTCCTGCCTCAGCCTCCCAAAGTGCTGGGATTGGTTACAGATTTTTTTTTCAAATATTTTTTTAGTTGTCAATGGACCTTCATTTGGGTTTATTGATATTCGGTGCTGAGAATCGAACCTAGTGCCTCACCCATGCTAGGCGAGTGCTCTACCACTGAGCTGCAACCCCAGTCCTGGTTACAGATAATTTTTAAAATGGTATCTCCCCAGGAAGGAGATTTGATCAGAAAACCAGTGGCAGTGTTTGATCGGATCAGGTCCTAGACTTCAAAGGTAGCACCTAGAAGGAGAATGGGAAACCTTCTCTATTCAGGTCACAGGTTGTCTTAGCTTTCAGCCCCTGCTGTTTCCACGCCCTTGCTCCTTACCCCCACCTTCTCTTTCCACCCGCCTCCAGCGCTTGGCTGATATGGAAATGGTAAGAGTGCCTGTAGAGCAAAGTCGATAAAAACCAACTTCCAAAAGATTTTCACAGCAAGATATTGAGTGGCGTTGGAAAGGCAGCTGGACTCCAGCTGAGGAGCCCTGGCTTTAGAATCTGGCTTGGAGCTTGCGGGTCACTTCCCTTTGCCGAGCCTCAGTTTACTCATATGTAGGAATGGGTGGGATGGAACGCACCCACTTGCATGCTCCTGGGGACAGAATGGGACTGAGGAGATGAAGGAGTTTAAGCAGGCGGGGACTCTGTTGGGCGGAGCCAGGGCGTCCTCAGTGGGGATTCCAGGTGTGCTATCTTCTCTCTTCCCCTCTTGGTGGCGCCCAATTTCTTTCATACCCTTGGGATTTTTCAATTATGGTTGAGGTTTCTAGTCTGGGCTGAGATGAACAGACGTACAGAATGGTGGCATTGGCTGGCCATGACATCGAGGAGGAGGTCAGGCTAATGGCACCTCCAGGCAATTTCCCAGATCTCACAGGCAACGCTTGGCAAAAGACTGAGTGGCATTATTGGGAGATGGTGGGGACTTTGGGAGGCGGGGCTTAGTTGGAGGAAGTGGGTCAACGCCGGGTAGGGGCGTCCCTTGGAAGGGAATATCGTGTCCCTGACCCCTTCCTCCCCCACCCTCCTCTTTCTCTGCTTCCTGGCTCCTACCAGCTGAGAAGCTCTCTCCTGCCACAGCCTTCTGCCATGGTGTTTGTGCCTGGAGCCAGCTGGCCGTGGGACTGAGGCCTCTGAAACTGGGAGCCAAAATAAAATCTCTCTTCCTCTAAGTTGAAGGTCACAGTGACGGAAAGCTGCGGAACACACGAAGAACCCACGAGATAAAGAGAACCCATAAGCTGGTCCTACCAGAGCAAATCCCTCCACACGGAACAGAACAGAGTGGGAAGCGGTCCTCACCGTCTGTGCATCTCGGGTTCGAACCTCTCACTGTCAGTTATCATCTTTGTGACCCCTGGGAAAATCAGTCTCTCGAGGATCCATTGATAAAATGGTGATAGGATACACCGGGCTCAGTGGCACAAGCCTGTAATCCCAGCAGCTCAGGAGGCTGAGGCAGGAGGATCGCAAGTTCAAAGCCAGCCTCAGCAATAGCAAGGTGCTAAGCAACTCAGTGAGACCCTGTCTGTAAATAAAATACCAAATAGGGCTGGGGATGTGGCTCAGTGGTTGAGTGCCCCCGAGTTCAATCCCCAGTACCAAAAAAAAAAAAAAAAAAAAAAAAAAAATGGTGATAGTAATAGGACTTATATCACAGGATGTTTGAAAAAGGGACATAAAAGTATTTACTTTTGTGTTGTTGTTGGACACAATACCTTTATTTTATTTATTTATTTTTATGTGGTGTTGAGGATCGAACCCAGGGCCGTGCGCGTGCTAGGTGAGCGCTCTGCGGCTGAGCCACAACCCCAGCCCACTAACTTTGATTCTTACTCTGGTTATGTGGAGGCTGGCTCCTTCTATCTTTCCCAACAGAAACTCTGAACGCAACTCGATGATGGTTCACTTATTCAGATCCTGGTGCAGGAGCCCTTAGTCTCCCTTCAGTTCCTGTGGGGGTGGGGAGCCCTGTGTGCAGAGCCCTATTATATAGGAAGGACTCTATAAATGGAGTATCACTCCAGCCAGGCAAGGGACAGGGGACCCTCCAAGTCCAACAGGTGCATGCTGGTGCCACACTCTCAGCGTTCAAATCCCAGCTCTGACCCTTGTTGCCACGCGCCCTTTAGCAAGTTCCTTTGACTCAGTTTCTCCCTTTGCCCAGTGGGGCCAACGTCGGTATTAGCTTCCGAGAGTTAATTGAGGTGACGCTTGCGAAGGCCTTGGCAAGATGCCGGGCCCACCGGGTGTGCTGAGCAATGGTGGCTGTGATTATCCAATTAGCACGTGTTGAGCGTTTCCATTTCTGGGTGATTTTACATCCTCTTTCTTTTTCTGTTTTTTTTTTTTTTTTTTTTTTTTTTTTTTAATGTTAAAGTGCCCTTTATCCAGCTCTATACTGAGCATCTATATTGTGCTCCACTCTGGGGGTACAGGAATGAACCCGTAGACACAAGGCCCTGTTCTCAAGGGGCTTACGTTTCAGCGGGGTGAGGACTCTGAACAAATATAGGCGGGATAGGGAGGATGAAAGCAAACTGCACACAGAAGAGCAGATTCTAAGGGCAACAACACTTGCGTGAATGTGTGTGTACACGTGTGTGCGCAGGCGTGCGTGTGTGTGGGAGCAGGACGTTCTACTCAAGAACCCAGAACTAAGTGAGAAGTAGAGCTGAAGGTAGAGTAAGATCCACCCAGGGATGGCAATGGGGTGTGAGGCGAGAGCTTGTGCAAAGGCCCAGAGGCTGTAGAAAATATGGCACATTCGTGACTGATGTGTAGGAATGTGCGAATGTGCACATCACTGGAAAAGCAGTTTATGGAAAATAGTGGAGTTTTTTTTTCCCCAACAATGAGGATTGAATTCAGAGGCACTCGACCACTGAGCCACATCCCCAGCTCTACTTTGTATTTTATTTAGAGACAGGGTTTCTCTGAGTTGCTTAGTGCATCTCTCTGAGTTGCTTAGTGCCTCACCATTGCTGAGGCTGGCTTTGAACTCGAGATCCTCCTGCCTCAGCCTCCTGAGCCTCTGGGATTACAGGTATGCCCCACCGTGCCTAATGAAAATAATGGATTTTTATGGAATCTCCCCAAAACAAGAGCCCGAGATAAGGATTTGAATTTGTTTTGTTTCACGGTACTGGGGATTGAAACCAGGGGCGCTTTACCACTGAGTTATATCCCTAGTCCTTCTTATTTTATTTTTTTTATTTTGAGACAGGGTCTCGCTAACTCAGCTAGGGCCTTGCTAAGTTGCTGAGGCTGGCCTCAAATTTGTGATCCTCCTCCCTCAGCCTCCTGAGGTGCGGGGATTATAGGCATATGCCACCATGCCCAGCTGAATGCAAGAATTTTATGTAAGAGGTGATCCTGGATAGTGGAAGAGGAACGAGGGTGAGGCAGGGAGGAGAAGAGGCCAGTTACACTGTGGGTGACTGGGGAGCTCCGGGGCCAGTGTTACCATGTGCCTCAGTTATCCTACCCAAAGGGTGATGGGACTGGGGGCTTCTGCTCCATCTTCCACCCATCATTGTTCAGGGCCTGCTCCAAGGGGGCTTTAATTCACCCGCAGTTCCATCGTGCCACGTATCAGTGGGCTTCCGTTGCTATAGACAACCCTTGGAATGGAAGCAGGTGCGGGCTGTTGGAGTGAGGGGAATCAGAGTGGCTCCAACCCATCTGCCAGACACCCCAACCCTCTTGAAGTTGTTGGGGTGGGCCAGGATCAGCTTGTAAAAAGATTTGGGGTTCTGTCCTTTGGGGAGCCGCTCTTGGCTGTTAAGCAGAGGCCAGGTCCCATCAGACCTGTGACACAGCAAGATGACTGGGGCCACTGGGTAGAGACTAGCTGTTGTGGCGAAGGACCGAACACAGACGGAGCATTTGGCCGGCGACTACAGCTCTCTCCCTGCAAGGAATGACAGTGGCTTAGAGCTGGTGGGGTGGGGACAGAGGAAAGTCATCTGCAGAGAGGATTAAGAGACCGAATAGACTAGATTTAGTGAGAGCCTGCATCTGGGGAAGGCGGCAGCCCTTTTCCATAAAAATCTTCCTTATGCTAAATTAGACGCAGGTGTCCCCGAGACTTGGCAAGTGGGGCTGTCATTTTCCTGTGCCCCCCGCTGCCACCCCTTACCTGATAAAGCTCTGTCATCTGCTGCAGTCTCTCTGCCACTCTTCATGGTACCCTCCTGGCTGCCGGGGCCAGCATAAAATAAATAGCCCCTGCTCCTCTCCTTGCCAGCTCTCCTTCTGCCTTGCCCACCCTGCTGTGCCTCGCAAGGGCTGGCTGCAAGTGCCAGCTTCTGAACCAGCATTATTGTCAAGGAATGTGGGAGCAGCCGGGCCAGGGAGCGAGGGGCGGGCACGAGCCTTCCATCTGCCATCTGTGGCTCAAGCGAGCGTGGTGCGGATGGAGCCAGGGCCGTCTCTGAGTGATGCAGAGAAATGCATTCAGCTGAACTGGCAGTAGAAAGTCCTCGGTAGGCCCACGTGCGTGTCCCACAGAGCCACTGTCTTCTTTGACAGATGGGGTGGGAGGGGCTCTTGGGATGAGCGGCCGATGGTGAGGGGTGTAGAGATGTTTTGTCCTCAAATCCAGATTCTCTGCTGAGCCCTATTGTCCTGATGGGGTTTGCAGCTTAAGAATGGTGCTAGCCCATCATTTTTTTTTTTTTTAATCCCACAATTAGCCATTTTCAACCATAGACACTTTATCTGGAGTTCAGATCTTAAAATGGTCAGAATTTGAAGGGCTTATTTGCAAATGTTTATTTCTGGATTTTTTTTTTTTTTTTAAGTAAAGCAATCCCCCACCCCAATCCTGCATTCAATCATAAGGACACTAAAGAAAGCTCTTGTTGCCTGTCAGACTCCTCCTCTGGCCTTCAATGATTGGTCCAGAAATAGACTCCAGATGCAAGATGGACCAATTAGAATGCTTCCCTGAGAGTTTGGATTTTAGAATTGAGAAAGAAGCGTTACAAAGTTTCCAGGGCCCAAATCATAATATATGGAAGATGACAGATAGACTTTTTAATCCCAAGAAGATGAGGGGCAAGAGAAAAGCTGATCTGGAGAGAGGGATGGGGAGGGAGGAAGGAAGAGAGAGAAGAAATGAGGAAAGGGGAGGAAGGAGGAGAGAAAAGATGAAAGATCATTGTTACTAAAATCCAAATATTTTTATTCTTTTAGCTCCATGAAACACCTCAACATTTTACAATAAAATTTACCTTTTTTTGCTTATTCTTGACCAAAGTGAGAATCTTTTATTTGGATGAAGGAGGAAAGAAAACCCTCTGTTTACAGATTGCTAACCTTTTAAGAACGCTTCAAGGGGTTAGAGAGAAAGTTTGTCTCAGCCCCTGATCCTAGGCATGCTTTTGATTCTCCCTATAGCAGACGTCCCTGGGAAGTGTAGGGTGGGTGGTTAATGAGAATTTTTAAAGGGAGGCCTGGGGGAAGTCTGGTAAATAATATCAGGCTCTCAGAGGTAGAGGTCAGAATGCAACAGAGTCTGTATTTGGGGAAGTTAGACATTTCTTCTTTTCCTCCTTTAGATGTTCAAGTGCTTCTAGGCCAGTATTTAGAGCCCTTCTTCTTCTTCTTCTTTTTTTTTTTTTTTTTTGTCTATATTCACTCACTAGTTAGAGCCTTGTTCTATCTATGTGTTCATGACCGTTAGGGTTTGGATGTGAGATGTTCCCAAAAGCTCACGTGTGAGACAATGCAAGAAGGTTTTAGAGGTGAAATGATTGGGTTATGAGAACCTTAACTCAATCAGTGCATTAACCCCCCTGATGAGATTAACTGGGTGGTAACTGAAGGTGGGCAGGGTGTGGCTGGAGGGGGTGGGCATTGGAGGTGTGGCAGTGGG
The DNA here is from genome assembly GCA_025594165.1 of Tamias sibiricus. Classification (NCBI taxonomy): domain Eukaryota; kingdom Metazoa; phylum Chordata; class Mammalia; order Rodentia; family Sciuridae; genus Tamias; species Tamias sibiricus. Next base: position 14,658,163 of record CM046664.1, read on the forward strand.
GTGCACGTTTATATCAGGTGAATGGAGATCTCTCTCTGCTTCCTGATCATTATGTAAGCTGCTTCCTTCTGCCACACTCTTCCGCCACGACGTTCTGCCTCACCTGAAGCCCCAAGGAATGGAGCAAACTATCTGTTATGGTTTAGATGTGAGGTGTCCCCAAAAGCTCACGTGTGAGACAATGCAAGAAGGTTTGGAGGAGAATGATTGGGTTGTGAGAGTCTTAACCTAAGCAGAGAATCAGTCCCCTGATAGGGATTAACTGAGTGGTAACTGAGGTGGTGGGTGTGGCTGGAGGAGGTGGGCATTGGGGGTGTGGCTTGGGGGGTCCCTATTTTGTATCTGGAGAGTGGAGTCTCTCTCTCTGCTTCCTGATCATCATGTGACCTGCTTCCCTCTGCCACACTCTGCTGCCATGATGTCCTGCCTCACCTGAGTCCCAAGGAATGGAACCTGCTGTCTATGGATGGAGACCTCTGAAACTGTGAGCTCTCAAATAAACTTTCCCTCCTCTAAAATTGTTCTGGTCAGACCCTTTAGTCACAGCAGCAAAAAAGCTGGCTGAAACAATGACCGGTGTCCACAGTGATGAATCCAGCCAGGGTTTCTTTCCTCATCTCCAGCCTCATATGCCCAACGGTCTACTCAGTATTTCTCTGTGGGTGTCTAAGGGGTACCTCACTCAGTGTGGCACAAACCAAATTCTTTTATTTCTGAGTCAACAACTTTTATTATCATTCACATTAATTTTATTGAAAAAAGGGATGTGGGAAATGGGTCAGGGTTGTATGAGAAAATAAGGTCCTATTTTTAAAATGTCCCTCTATTTATATCTGGGAGCAGGGGTCTGCTGCCACCAGGTGCGGCAGCTGCGTTTGTAAGGTGCCCCTTTGAGAGACAACCCTGGTGCACTAGCCCAGCCCACCGGGCAGCAGGAGAGGAATTCTTCTTGTAGAAGGTGCCTTTGTAGGACTCCTGTGCAGAAGTGGGGCGTCCACGCTGGGCTGAGGCAGCTGTCCCATGTCAGCTCCGCGCAGGCTCGCTAGGACTGGGGGCGTGGTCACCTGGCACCTAACTCTTCCCGACTGCTGTCCTTCTCTCTTAGCGGCAACCCCTTCACCCAGTTGTTCCTGCCCAGCCTTTACTTCTCTCCTTGACTCACAATACACGGCCCATCCTTGAGCAAAGTCTCGGCTCTAGTTTCAGAGGTGATCTCAAATCCCACCACTTCACGGTCTTCGCTGGGTCTGAGAGAGTGGCGGTTCCTTGAGCACTGGGGGACATGTCCTGCTCTGCCTCTGTGCCTTCGCCCGCTCTGTTCCCTCTGTCTGAAACTCTGTTCTCACGACTGCCTTCTGTCGATGGTCAGCTGGGACCTCGTGTCCGTGGCCCAGGTGGCCTTCCAGACCTCTTGGAAGCCTCCTCCGCCAGGACCTTCCGCCAGACTCGGTGAGATGGTCCTTTCTGCTTCCCTAAGCCACCGCTCCATCACTCTACTGGGACTGACGGGGTCTCTCCTCCAGACTGGAGGGTCAGGGTGTGAACTCAAGGCTGTGTCCCAGTCGCCTGCATGGTGCCTGGCCAGCAGAGACTATCCAGAAACCGTGGGCTCCCGTGAGCGTCTCTGTCGAGACTGAAGGGCGTAATGTGGGTGGGCACCCAGCAACCTGACCAGGCCAGATTCAGCGCCCCTACCTTTCAGTGTGTTCTGGCCACCAATCTCTGCATCTGTGCTAGGACTTCTAGAATGTCCAGGTCGCCCAGGAGTGGCAGCTGGAGCGTGGAGGAGCCCTCACTTCCTGCGTTAGGAGCAGCTCTTTACCTGCGACTCGGCCAGGACTCTCAGGAGGTGGTGGATTGCTCTTTGGCTCCTTGGGTGTTATTGCGGCTGAGACCTGAGTAGGAGGGAACAACCTTTCCCCAGAGATTCCTCCTGGGACGGAGCCCCTGTTGCCCTCTGTGATAGCTCACTTCATATGACGCCACTTATGGGCTGGACCTTCCCCACTTCCTAATTAGTGTTTCCTCCTCTGATTTATTTATTTATTTTTTGGTACCAGGGATTGAACTCAGGGGCACTCGGCCACATCCCCAGCCCCCCCCCCCCCTTTTTTTTGTATTTCATTAGAGACAGGGAGGCTGGCTTTGAACTCTCGATCCTCCTGCCTCAGCCTCCCAAGTGCTGGGATTACAGCCATGTGCCACCATGCATAAAAAATAAAGATGCTTTTTTATTTTTATTTTTTTAGTTTTTTAAAAATATTTATTTATTTACTTTAGTTGTACACAATGCAATAATGCATTTTATGTTTATGTGGTGCTGAGGTTCGAACCCGGGCCGCGCACATGCGAGGCCAGCACTTTGCCGCTGAGCCACAACCCCAGCCCTATTTCTTTAGTTTTTAATGGACCTTTATTTTATTTATTTATGTGTGGTGCTGAGAATCAAACCCATTGCCTCACACATGCTGGGCAAGCGCTCTACCACTGAGCCACAACCTCAGCCCTGATGCTTTTTATTGGTATGGGGATTGAACTCAGGGGCACTTGACCACTGGGCCACATCCCCAGCCCTTTTTTGTATTTTATTAGAGACAGGGTCTCACTGAGTTGCTAAGTGCCTCACCATTGCTGAGGCTGGCTTTGAACTCATGATCCTCCTGCCTCAGCCTCCCAAGTGCTGGGATGACAGGCGTGTGCCACCACGCCCGGCCCCTTATTTTATTTTATTTTTTAATGTTTTTTTTTTAAACTTGTAGATGGACACAATATCTTTATTTTTATTTGTTTTTTTTAATGTGGTGCTGAGGATTGAACCCAGGGCCTCACATGTACAAGGCAAGTGCTCTACCACTGAGCTACAACCCCAGCCCTCCTCCCCTTCTTAAATATACCAATTTCACTCAACTCCTCATCCAAGACAGTGTAATTATCATACCACCAACATTCCAGCTGAAGTCTCCACCACGCCTGGCTCCCTTTTTAAAAAATTTCAGACCAGGATAACACCAGCCTGAATGCATCCACCAACAAAACAAATTCATAAAGCCAATTAGTTATATTGATGAGCAATGTTTACTGGTTCCTACAGATCAATTTATAAATATTATGAATTGAGACAATTTCTAAGTAATGTCCTGTGACTAATGGCTCTGGTTGTAGTGGATTTTACCACTTTGTTGAGTACCTAATTGTCCTCAGCGTCACCGAGTGCTTTTGTGACCTCCCATGGCATGATGGTGACTCAGCTCAACAGCTTCAAGGTCAAAGAGTCTGCATTTCCATCTTCTGTGCTGGGTGACAGGGATCCTGCGATGAAACTTTTGGAGCTATCTAGTGACCTAGTTCTTTTTTTTTTTGTAGTGAAGATCTGTCCTCCACTGATTTAGGAAATAAATATATTCTGATTTACTGACTTCTTTTTTAAATATTTATTTATTTGTTTTATTTGTACACAATGCCTTTATTCTTATGTGGTGCTGAGGATCGAACCCGGGCCTGCACACATGCTAGGCGAGCGCTCTACCGCTGAGCCATAACCTCAGCCCTGACTTTTAAGTCAATTAATTCATTTAACAAATATTCAGATATTTCTGGAATACTTTTCATGTGCTCAACACTACTGGATACTGAGAATATAGTAATGTAGTGGTCAGGATGCATTCGATTGTGCTACAGTAACAGTTGAAATCCCGCATACTTAATGCAGCAAAGATTTCTCCCACTCCGGATTCATGCTACACATTCAATGTGGGTCAACAGAGGGCGCTGTTCCATAGAGTCACTCAGGGACCCAGGCTGCTGGAACATTGTCTATCACTGCCTCAGGGAAATTGGTAACTAGAGAGTTACCATGCCAACTTTTCAGTGCTTCAGCCCAGAAGTGACAGGTATGTGCCCACGAGACAGAATTAGTCACATGGCCCCAATTAACTGCTGTCCTCGGAGAGTTTGCCTTGTAGCTTGCATTGTAGAAGTCAGGGATCAAACAAATTATTGCATAAATAATGATTTAATAATTGGGATGATGGTTACAAAGAGAGTTAGGGGTCCTATGAGAGCGTAAAACAGGAGACCCAGTGCCTCGAAGGTGGTCTGGGGTGGCTTCCTTAGGGAGGGGTTATTTCAGAGACCAGTTCTCTCAGTTTTACTAAGCAAGTGACAACCAAACCAGACTTGAGGGATACATAGAACTGCTCAGATAAAGACAGGGAATGAGGCTCCCAGCTGTGTCACAATGACAGATCACATCAGATTCTGCTTTCAAAAAACTTACAGTATAGCTGGAGAGATGAGAAGCATATGTTGTTAATAATAATAATATCAGTCAACAATGGCAGCCTGTGTGGTTGAGTGTGTGCTGTGCTAAGTGGATTTTGTGCATTATCTCATTTAACCCGAGCTCAATAGTTTTAGAAACACTGTCCATCAAAGTGTCTGGGCAGGACTTGAACTTGTGTGTGCACCTGAAGTTCATGCCCTTGGCCACTATCCTGCCTTGCTGTGAGTTATTGGATTTTCCTGAATCTCATTTTATCATTAAAATGAGAGCATTTGGCTGATCAGAGCTTTCAAAAAAATGTTTAAATGTAGTAGAATTTTTTTAAAAAATGCAATCCAATATATAAAGCAGAGAGAAGTGTTTAATATCATGGAGAAGAGTCTCAAACTTCACCATCCTCTTTGGCAGTATCTGGGGCTCCTAAGGGGAGCCTGGCAGCTGGTAAGTTCTTAATAAGCTACCAAGCCAGCCAAGTGGCTTCAAGCCCTCACGTATACGGGGTGTTGTGTTACCAGTGTCGGCTACCTGTAGCTATTTGGTGACAAGAGTTGACTCCTTTCTTATCCCTTGTGCAAGGTAGAAAAACGCCCCTCCCCCCATGTCCACATCTAGACCACTGAAAACCGTGACTATGTAACTTTACATGGTAAAAGGGACTTTATCAAAAAGATGGAGTTGAGGATCTTGAGCCAGGAGGATTTTGCAGGATCATCTGGATGGACCCAATGTGATCCTCAGGGTCCTTATAAGAGGAACAGGTGGGTCTGAGAAGGAGATATGAGGATGAAAGCAGAGGGGCGTGTGTGTGTGTGTGTGTGTGTGTGTGTGTGTGTGAGAGAGAGAGAGAGAGAGAGGAGAGGGAGGGGTGGGGGGAGAGGGAGGGAGAAAGGGATTACCAGACAAGAAATGTGGGAAGTCTTTAGAAGTTGGAAAAGGCAAAAAAATTAGATTTTTCCCCAGCACCTCAAAAAGGAGCACAACTCTACTGACATCTTGACTTTAGCCCTAAAAGACTCATTTTGAACTTCTGACTTCCAGAAATATAAGATAATAAATTTATGTTTTTTTTTTTTTAATAGTCATTGAGTTTAGATAATTTGTTACATCGGCAACAGGAAACTCATACATCCCTCTGAGATAAGAATCTATCACAGCTGGGTGCAGAGGCGCATGCCTGTAATCCCAGTACTTGGGAGGCTGAGGCAGGAGGATTGCGAGTTCAAAGCCAGCCTTGGCAGCTCACTTAGCAACTCAGTGAGACCCTGTCTCTAATGAAATACAAAAAAAAAAAAAAAAGGGCTGGGGATGTGGCCTAGTGGTCGAGTGCTCCTGAGTTCAATCTCCAGTACCAAAAAAAAAAAAAAAAAAAAAAAAAAGAATCTATTACACATCACAGATTTTTCATGTCCCCACTTAGTAGTTGTTCATGTCCCCACTTAGTAGTCATTAATAGCACGAATGGTAGCATCCCCTTATTGAGGGCCACCATGAGTCAGTCACTATGCTTCACTTTATTTCTCTCTCATTTGACACTCCAAACAGCCTGGTGGGTAGAAACTGTCATGTCTGTTTAGTTAAAGTGAGGGAACTGGTCTCTGAAGGTGACATCACCAGCTCAAGTGCACACAGGTAGAAAGCGTGTGTGGAGAGGAGGGTTTGAAAGCAAGCCCCAGGGTGTCTAACTCTAAAACCATCAGAAGAGATCATGAGCAGAGGATGCTGGGAAGGCATCCAGACCCCAAGCTTGCAAACAGTGCCTTCTGCAAAGTCAGATCCCAGACTGCTCGCGGTGTGGGACAGCAGTGTCTTTGTGGGTGTGTTGCTGAACATGGGAGGAGAGTGGAGTTTTGCATCGTGTTTAATTTCATCTGGGTAGCCTGTTCCTTGAAAGCTCAATTTTCTTCCCTGAAAGTGGAGAGGAAAAAAATCCTTCCACCGCTCCACAAATTTCTTCTGGGACAATTAAATTGTCTGCTCGATGTGCAGAATTCTCCATTTGAAAGGAGGAGACTGGGAGAAGAGAGTGATTGCTCTTAGTTGGAGCCCAGAACCAGCTTATGAGGAAATGGGAAAACAGATCTGCTCTCCTGAGTGCAGAGTCCTGCTGTGTGAATATGCATGGAGTTTGGAAAATCAGCAGTTGAGCAAGTCAATATAATTACGACACACTAAAACCAAAGCCACCAAGCTCTTTTCAAATGCGCTTTGCTAATTTCTTTTGGTAAGTGGGATTTAATATCATTTTTTAATATTTACTGATTACAAAATCATAGAGGCTCATTTTGGAAATCTTGAAAAAATATAGGAAAAAATCAAGGGAGACAGTCACCTTAAATCCCACCAAACAGACTAAATTATGGTCAGTGTTTTAGGGTATCCCTTTTTCCTATGACTTGTACCTTGGATCATTCAATTTGTAGTGCCTATATTGTTTTCACTTTATGTCAGGGACCGGGCATGGTGGTGCATGCCTGCAATTCCAGGGTCTCGGGAGGCTGAGGCAGGAGGATCACAGTTTGAGGCCAGCCTCAGCAATTTAGCGAGGCCCTAAGCAACTTGGTGAGACTCTGTCTCAAAATAAAAAATAAAAAGGGCTGGGGATGCGTGGCTCAGTGGTAAAGTGCCTCTGGGTTCAATCCCCAGTACACCAAAGAAACAAATTATGTCATGGATAGTTCCCAACATCATTAACATATCATTTTAATTCAGAGGCAGAAGCACAGTGTCTTTAACCTACCTAGATGAGGTTGGAATCCCAGCTTCACCCCAGGTGACCACCTGATCCAGTGATGTATACTCAGATATTCTTCTGAGACCAGAATCTACCCCATCCCACAGGTCTGTGCCTCAGGGACATCTGGTAATGTCTGGAGATATTTGTGGTTGTCATAACTGGGGTGTTGGGGCAGAAACTTCTACGAACACCTAGTGTTAGGGACCAGAGGTGCTGCTAAATACCTTCCAGTGCACAGCTCAGCCCCTGCCTCTCCCACAACAAAGAATCGACTGGTCCTAAATACTGAAAATGCAAGACTAACTCTGACTTGACTTCTCTGAGCTTCCGCTTCCCCATTTGTTAAATGGGCATGACTCGTAACCATCCTAGGTTTGGTATAAGGGTAAATAACAATTTCTTTTTGTACCAGGGATTGAACTCAGGGGCACTCGACCACTGGGCCACATCCCCAGCCCTTTTTTGTATTTTATTAGAGACAGGGTCTCACTGAGTTGCCAAGTGCCTCGCCATTGCTGAGGCTGGCTTTGAACTCGCGATCCTCCTGCCTCAGCCTCCCAAGTGCTGGGATTACAGGCGTGTGCCACCGCGCCTGGCAAACAATTTCTTTAATGTACTTGATAAAGTGTACTCCGAGGAACCCCCTCTCTACCCAGGGTCCACATGTTCTTTTTCTGTGTTTCTATATCCTTTTCTTCTTGGGTGGCCTTCTCTGTCTGGTCATGAGTCTACAGAGCTGCCAAAGGTGCTTTATATAACCTCCATTGTTGACCATGGGGTGGGTGAGGTGGGGGCGGGGGAGAGAGAGGGAAAGGGAGAGAAGGAGAACAAAAGAGAAGGAGAATGAATGAGAATCTAAGGACTGCTTATTTACTGGGCAAAAAGGTTTGGTTTTCTTTGGATCAGGGCTGGGCTCCTGACCCAATCAGCTGTGACTATGGAAGGCAGGGCCATCTGAATCAATATGGCTGCCCAGACTTGCCCTACCAGTTAAGGGTTTCTTGTCAGATAAGGAATGTAGGAGAGGAGTAGGGTGGGGAGAGGGGGCCCTGGAACATGTCTGCCACTCCCCACCCTTAAAAAAGTTGACATAATTAGGGACCATCAGTAGGAGTAATGGAGAATGGGAGGAGGTGAAGAGGGGATCGAGAGAGAGAGAGGGGGGGGGGGGGGGGGAGGGAGAGAGAGAGAGCCTTAGCATCATTCTTAAGGCAGGATTGTTAAACCTGGGAGGAAACCTTAGTGATCACTCAAGTCCACTTCTTTGCTGTTGGGGACAGAGGCCCAGGTTTGGAAGCCGTTTGGTGGCAGATCTCAGAGTAGAAAGCCAGCGTCCTTGGCTCTTAATTTACCATGCCACTCTTTTCCCTTTGATCCTGCTGCTCTTGCTAACCCCTTTAAAAAACAGGCCCCAGGTGTCCCTGAGGTCAACTTCTGCCTTTGGGGACTCTGGGAACCCTTCAGCCATTTCTCGGGGGGGGGGGGGGCAATTTGAGATTCCAGGTCTGAGCCACAGGTTTCTTGTCATTTTCCTCTTTTCCCTTTCATTTTTTCCCCTTCTTTCTTTTCTTCCTTCCTTTCTGTGGAAGCAAATTGCACACAGTGCATTTTAAATTAACAGTACATCAGGGGCGTGTTATTACTTGCCGGTAAATACATATTTCATGTATTGACATGTTAGATGGTAATTCATATAACAGATCCCCTTCAGGTGGACATCTAGGTTGTTTCCAATCCTTTGCCATTATCTAAAAAAAAAAAAAAAAAAAATTGCTTATGTGAACATTCTTGTGGCTAATTCAGCATCCGGTTGCATTTTTAGAAGAGGGATTTCTGGTCAAAGGGTCTGCTCATTTACGAGTTCTCGTGCTCATGCTTTCTAAAATAAGACACTAAGCATTGTGACTTCATTGCCCAGAGTCAGGAAATTCTTCAGGGTTGGACATTGCTGTTGGCTGCTGTTCTGTCCATGCTGACCTGCTGTGGCCTTATCCCAAGCAGATGCTGCCACAGAGGTCAGTCTTGTGGGTCCCACCATGAATCTGCGAGTTCTCGGCTGCTGGGCCAAGGCAGGTGGAGGTGAAGCCTTCTCAGTAGGTGGGAAGCAGAACGCGGTCAGTTCCCCAGCCTCAGACAATTAACCGAAGAATAGAGAGAGAGCCAGGTCCAGGAAAAGTGGTTATTTTCAGCTCAGTTCTCCTTTCAGCCCCAGATCAATTTCCAATTGCCTTTTATCTTCTGGACGCCCACCCGGACTCTTCTGAACACCATCTGAACCGTGAGTCGGAGGTCAAGGGCAACACATTTGATTTTTCCCCGACTTGAGATGCCCATGGACTAGGTTGGCTTTTGCTTTGGAGCCTTGGGTTGTTGCCAGGAGAAGGTGAAAAGCTCACAAAAGGTGAACTGTGAGATGTGCTAGCCTCACGAGGCCCCTGGAAACTCTTTTTTTTTTTTTTGTTTTTTTTTTTTTTTGGTACCAGGGATTGAACTCAGGGGCACTCGACCACTGGGTCACATCCCCAGCCCTTTTTTGTATTTTATTAGAGACAGGGTCTCACTGAGTTGCTAAGTGCCTCGCCATTGCTGAGGCTGGCTTTGAACTGGCGATCCTCCTGCCTCAGCCTCCCAAGTGCTGGGATTACAGGCGTGCGCCACTGCGCCCAGCTCCCCTGGAAACTCTTGTCTAGCAGCAAGCTTTTTGTAGTGTTATGGTTTGGATATGAGGTGTCCCCCCAAAACTCACATGTGAGACAATGCAAGAAGGTTTGGAGGAGAAAGGATTGGGCTATAGCCTTAACTTATTAATCAGTTAACTAATCCTTGGTGGGATTAGTTGAGTGGGGGTAACAGGAGACAGGTGGGGTGTGGCTGGAGGAAGTGGCCCATTGGGGGCGTGGCCATGGGGTATATATTTTACATCTGGAGAGCGGAGTCTCTCTCTTCTTCCCGATGATCACGTGAGCTGCCTCCCTCTACTACACTCTTCCGCCATGATGTCCTGCCTCACCTTGAGCCCTGAGGAATGGAGCTGGCTGTCTATGGATGGAGACCCCTGAAACTGTGAGCCCTTCAATGAACTTTTCCTTCTCTATAATTGTGCTGGTTGGGTCATGCAGGAGCCCTGTTTGGGGAGATGGCTAAGATTGCGGTTGACTACGGGCCATGGAGATGTTTGGGCATTGCCACCTTCCGTAGTCTCACGGGACTTGGCCCGGGATCTCGCGGGACTTGGCCCGGGATCTCGAGAGACTTGAGCCGAGATTGCTGATCGGGTCTGCGCCATTTGGTGTGTTGGTTTTGGTGGTGTGTGTGGTGCGTGTTAAAGTCGTTGTTAGAGCCAGAGAGAAAAGTTATCAGAATAAAAAGCCTATTTCCAGTTCGCCTCTGAACTTCTTTCCGTGGCTTCGTTGCTCCAAGCGGCCATCGCTTTAGGCGACAACAGGGTCGTTTAGTCACAGCAGCAAAAAATAGCTGACTAAAACAAGTAGCAGTGTGCCCAGGCTTCTAACCGGTGGAGAGATGCTGTAAACAGGTGGGAGGAGGACTCCTTTCCATGGAGCGCTCCCTCATCCTGCAATTGAAGAGTAAGTCACTCATTCCTGAAGGAGGACCTGGGTGGGGTTCCTGGAGTCCAGGGCATCCTCATCGGGCTCACAGGGCATGATTACCAGTGTCCTTGGGCTCACTCCAGAGTGGACTTGAGTGTAGGTCGTTTATCCAGGAGATGATACCAAGACTCATGCATGAAAGAATGGGGAGAACGAGATGGGGAAGCAACTGACTTAAAAGCAACTGACTGACTAACCAACCAAGTAACTAACCATGAAATTAACCAATATGTGTTAAGTGCCAGGCAGTGGACGAAGGCTGTCAATGTCCTCCCCAGAGTTCTGTCTTTTTCAACCTTGCTCCAGCCCCCAGGCCCGAGCTCCTGTCCAGCCTTCCTTCTCAGGTCCCAGCAGATGAACTTGGCTTCCACTTGGCTCCAGAGGTCGGCGCCATCGCACCTGGATCTCTTCAGGTGACGTCCCTACCTTTAAACACGTCGTCACTGCCGTTTCTTCCATCTTGGCAACCTTGGAGGCGGGAGGGTTTCTTCTACAAGTGAAGTCACCTCCGTTCTTCACCACATCTCAGGCGGTCAAGGTCTTGTGCCAAGAATTTGCCTCTCTCCAGCATCTCTCTTCTCTGTCTCTTCACAGATTCTTTCTTTGCCTACCATCTCATTCATATGCCTGTACTGTCTAAAAGAAAAGAAAGAAAAGACTTTCTTTGAGCTTCTTCCTCTTTTCGGCCACGCTATTCTCTTCCTCTTTGACAAATATTTGCAGCTTCCATTTTATGGCCCACGTAATTCTCACCCCAAGCTTTTGCTTCCATACCCCATCCTGTCCGAACATGCTCTAGAATCTGAACTTGCCAGGGCCATTGTAGATCTTGTGAATCCAATTCTCCGTTCTTCTTTTCCTCATTTCTTAATTTTCTTCACTCCTGTGTAAGGCTCCATCTTCTTTTCAAAATCCTTCCTTTCCCTAATTTTTACGACACTGTTTTCCGACCCCTATGATCTTTCTTTGTTCCTCTCTCTCTTTTAAAACTCACTTCTTCATTTTTCTCCCAAGACTAAGTGCTCTTCAAGGTTGAATGCTTATAACAACACTCTCTTCTTGCTGGTTAGAGGGTGGGTGGGTCTCAGACTTGGCTGTACCTTAGAGTTCCCTGAGATGTTAGAAAAACACTACCAGTGCCCACAGAAGATTTTTTGTTCAGGTAAACTATTCTGTTACGACACTACAATGGTGGTCCCTGTTATACATCTATCAATACCACGGAGCGTGCCACACCAAGAGTGGGCTTAGGCGGTGATGATGTAGTAGAGTCAGTTCATTGACTTACTACATCTCCTCTTCTGGTGCAGGATGTTTGAAAGCAGGGAAGGCTGTGCGTGTGTAGAGGCAGATACATGGAACTCTGTACTTTTTGATCCATTTTGCTGTGAATCTAAAACTGTTCTTAAAAATTAAGTCTATTAACTAAAAAATATACTGATGCCTAAGGTCCTTACCTAGAGATTCTGACTTCATTGGCTAGGGTGGGGTCAGGGCATTAGTATTTTTTAATAGCTCTCCAGTTGATTCTAAAGTGCAACCAAGATTGAGAAACACTGGGCAGGACTTGGTGTCTGGGGATTTTTTTCTTTTTTCCCTCTCTGTCAAGCTTCACTGATCACTTTTGAGTAAGAAACCACCCAACTTCCCAATGCTGCCACTTTCAGAGTTTTCAGGCTTACAACCCCCACTTTTATGAATGTGTCTGAAATCACAGGAAACCCACTGCCTTTTTCATTGTCCCAGACTCGCCTTCTGTCGTCCCTGTTTCTGACCAGTGTACCCTGTTGGTGGCTTGGCTACTCAGGTTTCAAAAACCTCAGAATCTCAGTGTTTCAGTCTGTCTTATGTTGCTAAAGCAAAATACCTGAGTCTGGGTAATTTATAAAGAATGGAAGTTTATTTGGCTTAAGTTATGGAGGCTGGGGAAGTTGAAGTTCAAGGTGCTGACATCTGCTCAGCATCTGGTGAGGGACTGCTCGCTTCACTATAGCATGGTGGGACAGAGCAGCGTGCTAAGCTAAGCTCTTTTTCTCTTCTTATAAAGTCACTAATGTCATTGTGGGGGGCCCCACCCTTATGACCTTGTCTAATCCTAGTTACCTTCCAAAGGCCCCACCTCCAAATACTATGAACATGATTTTTTTTTTTTTTTTTTTGGCACCAGGGATTGAACTCAGGGGCACTTGACCACTGGGCCACATCCCCAGCCCTTTTTTAGTATTTTATTAGAGACAGGGTCTCACTGAGTTGCTAAGTGCCTTGCCATGGCTGAGGCTGGCTTTGAACTCGCGATCCTCCTGCCTCAGCCTCCCAAGTGCTGGGATTACAAGCGTGTGCCACCGCGCCTGGCACTATGAACATGATTTTGAGGATTGTTTCCAACAAATAAAATCAAAGGGACACCTCCGGTCATAGCTTCAAGTTCAAGTCTCTGCCATCTTCTCCAAAGCTGGAAGGCCCTGGTCCCCATTTCCTGCCTCCACTCGAATTTTTCTAGCCTTGAAGCTCAATCTTGAGCAAAGATCAGCTTCTTTTCAAGAACACCTCTATTTTATTTTCTTCTTATATAGCTGACTCATGTGAATCGCAGGGGGGGAAAAAAAAAAAGTAGAAAGGAGAAAATAAGAACCATGCCTAACACCATCTCTTATCAGCTACTATTAACGTCTTGGCACATGAAAATAAATGTAAGAAGGACATAGTTTACATGGTGATGTTATGTCATTTTCTACTGGACATGACATCATGAGTATCCCCCCACCATACTCTTCCAAATCATTTAAAATAATTCCTATTTATTATTTATAAAAAAGTAGTGCCTGTTTCTTGTGTAAAAGTCAAACAAGGAGAAACAGGAAATCCCCCCTCCTCTCTCCCCTCATTTTTCTTATGGGGGGAAAGAATTAGATATTATTTCAAAGAAAGCATTTGTTGCCATCCCTTATGCTTATTTTCTGGATTGATTTTTTTTTTTTTACATTGAATTATATAATCTTCTCAGAGCTCAGGGCATGTAGAGGTTTTAAGTAGGCTCTTTGGGGCTGTTCTGCTCCCCCTCTGTCTCCCCCCTCCCCCGGGCTAGGTGCTTTTAATAATTCCTACACGCTATTTAATGGCGAAGGCAGCCTTTCTTTTGAAGGTTGGAAAACTCTGCTTTATGTTGTGTTGAAAATTGCTTCTGTCTTTTACTCAGGGCTCCTTGCTTTCTTTATGGAGCTAGGAAGCAAAAGCAAAGCAAAGCAAAACAAAAATACAAAGCAAAATAAAACATACAAAAATCCAGACAGACAACCCTGTGCCTCTTTGGACAAGCTCTCTTGCCTTCCTGTCCACTGAGAACTGATCTTTGGTGGCCTCTGTGCACCCAGATGCCTGGTTCCTTGGGAAGATTTCTTTTCTTTTTTTTTTGGTACCGGGGATTGAACTCAGGGGTACTTGACCACTGGGCCACTGGGCCACATCCCCAGCCCTTTTTCGTATTTTATTAGAGACAGGGTCTCACTGAGTTGCTAAGTGCCTCATCATTACTGAGGCTGGCTTTGAACTCGTGATCCTCCTGCCTCAGCCTCCCAAGTGCTGGGATTACAGGCGTGCACCACTGCGCCCTGCCCTTGGGAAGATTTCTAAATCCTCTCCAGTCTGGGTTTCCTCAGCTGTGAAATAGGGATGATAACAGTATCCGCCTCCTAGTTTGCTGTGGGGACGAAATGAGTAATAACATGTGTGAAGCCGGTAGGCTGCTGTCAGGTATTCAGTGTCTAGATTCTCTTTGGAGAAGGGGTAGGTGGCCTGAGACCCACCTGGAAAGCTCACCTGGGTGGAGGGGCCTTCTTATATTTTTTTGGAGGGGGGGGGGGTACCAGCGATTGAACTCGGGGGCACTCAACCACTGAGCCACATCCCCAGCCCTATTCTGTATTTTATTTAGAGACAGGGTCTCACTGAGTTGCATAGGACCTCGCTTTTGCTGAGGCTGGCTTTGAACTCGTGATCCTCCTGCCTCAGCCTCCCGAGCCACTTGGGATTACAGGTGTGCCCCCCCCCCCCCCGCAGCTGGACCTTGCTTTTGTCTGCATCTTTGGTTTAGAACTTGTTTCACATTAGGGTTGTATGGCTGGCTGTGGCCACAGGGCTCAGAAATGGAAATCCTGAGAACAATGGGAAGCGCCTAGGGGCAGGCGTGGGACCAGGGTGAGGGAAGGCCCACCGCTAGGCTGTGAAGGCTGTGAAGGCTGTGAAAATGTGACCAACCCAGGCTGGCCCCAACCCAGAATAGCTGGGCTTAACCTTGTTTAAGCCTTTGTGTGTCAAATGGTTTCAGTCCTGGGTGTTGTCGATCACAGGCCCTATTCAGTGATTCAGCTCTTACGCAGTGTCGCCCCCTTCTGTCCTTGCATCCTCATGACAACCCTGCGGGGCAGAAATGATATCCCCATTGTACAGAGGAGGATGCCGAGGCACCAAGAGGCAAGCTGCCTTGTCTAGTCCACACACTCAGCGAGCAGCAGGCCTGGGATTGGAACCCCAGTGGGCCCAGGGCCTGGGATCTTAACCACATTTTGGGTGGTTTAAATGAACCAGATATGCCTGCCATTCATTGAGCTTCTGGTTTAGCGCTGCTTTCTCTCCCAGAATCCTTCTAGCAACTCTGCTTAAGCAACTGGCTCTCTAGAGTCATCTAGTGTATATGCAAGACTCATTCCCTCAGGTGCAGCCTGCTTTGTTTTAGGGGGGGGGGTTGGAGGGGAGTCCTTGACCTTGACCTTGTCTGCACTTAGGTCCAAGCAGGGGTGCTGGGTGCTGTGATCAGAATTCCTGATCCATTACTCTGGGGTGGGGAGTTTTTAAAAACTCCCACTGGGAGGTTCTAGACTCCAGGCAGGGTTGAGGACCTTGGTGTAGAGGGGTGTTAGCTCCCTCCAGGGGGTAGTTCTTAGCCTCAGCTGCTCAGTAGAATCCTCTGGAAATTCCCAGATTCTGATCTCAATGGTTTGAGATAGGCTTGAGCATCAGCCACTTGTATTGAGCTCACCGACGCCGGTCGGTCGGAATTTCACGGGTGCCAGATACTGGGTAAACTTATAGAATTCTGGAGTGACCTCCTCCTCCTAGATTGGTGGGGATTTCCTCTCCCGAGAACCCCTCAGGTCAGGTGCAGATGCAGCCTTGGCCGACTTAAATGAATCCTTCCTGAAACCTATGTTTTTCCTGACCTTGTTTATTAATTTCGCAGCAGACCTGAGAGGAAAGTGCTGCTAGGCCCGTGTTCCAGATGAAGAAACTGAGGCACAGAGAGGATGGGTCACACAGTAAGTGATGGTTACACAGCGCTTGCGTGACCATTATCTCCTTTCCTTTCAGGGAAACCTCTAAGATTTGGAGGGATTTTATTTTGGTCTCCATTTTACAGAAGAGAATGAGGTACAGGGTGGTAAATGGCTTTCCCGTGGTCAGTGGCCACTGTCCTAGATAGATCAGAGCTTCTGACTCCCCGGCGATTGCATGGCTCCCTTGAGGCTGAGTGGGAGGACGGGAGAGGTTTGAGGCCCACTGGTTTTGACATGCTGTGCAGCCCCCAGGCTTCCTGCTGCAGATGCTGCAAGCCCACTGTGGACTGCTTTCCCCAAGGCTGTGCGGGCCCTGAGTTAGAAAGGCCAACACCCCCCCCTTCCCCATCTCCAGCAGGCGGGTGCTGTGCATTTAGAACATCTGCCCTTGGGTCCCCAAGGCCAGCTCCATCTGAGGTCAGACACTGAGGCGCTCGCCAGACACTGAGACAGCATCTTGCTCTCTGCAGGGGGAGATGCGGACGGAGTTGATCAGGCTGGAGAAATGTCATCTGAGGTGCCTAGTCATCCCGGACATGAGGTCAGACTCCTACAGAGGATTCTTTTGGTATCATCTGATGTTCTTGGGTAGGTTAGGTGTGGGGGGGAAAAAAATGTGAGAGTTGGGTGTCCTGGTTTCTCAACTCCAGGCAGCTAGATTTTATTTAAGAAAATCTTTTTAGCTTTAGGAGAGTGACCAGCTGGGCGCTCTGGGGAGAGGGGGCGGGGTCTTCCTGCCCTGGAGCTGTGCAGGAAGATTTGCATATCTGAAGCTGCAACTTCACGATTCTCATAGTACCAGAGCTGATTTTAGGAGGTACAAAGACAAATTTAAAAAATGTTCATTGGTATGTAGTTATGGTAATATAATCAGAAAAGCTACATGATCATTATATCTTACAATGGAAGTTCTACAAAGGCAGGGATTGTGTCTATTTTGTTCACTACGATAGCCTCACCTCTCAGACAGCACTTGGCACATAGTAGGTGCCCAGGAAATCAATCCATGAATCTCCCAGCACATGTGTGGGTAACCAGACAATGGATTTGGAATGTAGGCTGATCAGAGGGATAGGTTAGGAAGAAATAAGTGAGATTTGGGATTAGTGGGGAGGGGGTGGCCCATGGGGGTGGGACAGTAGAGGGAAGGCTGGGAGGGAGGCTAAGCAGGCCCACACCAACATAACCTATCTATGGCAAGTCCTTTCACATACACCTTGAACATCCCTTATCCCCAAATCCAAAATTAAAAAAAAAAAAGTGCCCATGTGACATCACAAATGGAAATTTCCACACCCAGCCTCCTGTGATGGGTGGCTGGGTGCACTGAAGCCATCGATTTAAATTACTGTCAGGCTCTGAGTGTAAGTGAATTGTGCATTTAGACGTCTGTAGCCCATCCTCAGTCTCATTATGTATTTGCCAGTGTTCCAAACTCCCCAAATCTGAAATAGTCCTGGCCTCAAGCATTTTGGATAAGGAGTCTTCAATTCGTCTGAACTCCTTGGGTCCTTACAACCAACCTGTAACATCACTTCACAGGTAGGGAAACCGAGGCCCCATGTAGTGAAATAACTTGCCCAGGGACTGGCTGTCACCTGGATGGCTGTTGGCCAGAGGCGGCAAGGCTGAAGGTCTGAGGCGCACGTGGGTGTTTGGCAGGTGGAGCGGTGTCCTGGCCTGCCCAGGGCCCTCTGCCGCCCTGGCTCGGGTAGTGAGGGCCCGACTGGCATGCTTTCTGCTCTCTGGGTGTGCTCACACACACCACTGCTGCTCCTGGTTTAACCCAGCCGCTGTTTTCATGGGCTTCCATTTTTAGCTCCCTGGACTGGAACGCAGCCTTGAATGCACTGTGAACCTCAATGTCAGTTTGATTATAGGAGAGGCGCCCGCGTGGGCCCGCTCCCCTTTCCGCATCTATTAATAACCCGCTGGATTCTCTTGCCCCTTTTCTTCCGAGGCCCTCAAAGCATTTTCGTATGCAATGTCCCATTTAAGCTCCCGGTGCCCCAGGGAAGCAGCTGGCTGGTGGCTACTCTGCGAAAGGACTTCTAGAAGGATTCAGTTCGCTTCATATAGAAAGTCATCTGTGTCTTAAATGTGAGAAAATCTGAGTTATAGGACCACACAGAGATGGGCTGACGGGAGCTGGTTTGATGAGGACCTACTATGCTCATCTCACTTCACCTCACTATGTGCGTCGATCCCACCTGGCAGGTGCATCTGTGAATTGTCCTTTTTTTTTGGTGGATGAGAGAAAAGTCCCAGAGAAGCTGAGTGACTAGTTCAAGGTCATGTAGCTCACAAGTAATCAACTAAGGATTTGACCTTGGGTCTACTTCCAAGGCCTTTGGTTTTTCCATTGCATCGTTAAATGGAATGCTCTAGAAATAAGGGGCACCCTGAGATCTAAATTAATTTTCTTGGCTTTCAGAATAAGATATCCCAGTGCTCCTGTCCATAGAGCTTTACCTGAAGAAATTTCAGACTGGAAGGATTATTTCTCATCAGTCTTTTTTTTTTTTTTTTTTCCAGTACTGGGGATTGAACTTGGGGTGCTCTACCACTGAGCTACACCCCCAGTTCTTTTTAGTCTTTATTTTGAGACTGGGTCTTGCTAAGTCGCTGAGGGTCTCACTCAGTGGCTGAGGCTGGGCTTGGACTTGTGATCCTCCTGCCTCAGTCTCCCGGGTGGAGTTGCTGGGATCACCACCACGCCTGTCTTATCATTCTTGAACATCTAAAAAATATTGAAAGTAGGAAAATACTGTTTGATTTTCCTTCCAACCTTCCTTCAGGCATTCATTTATTCATGTATTCAGCAGGCACATACTGCTCACTCTTCTGTGCTGTATACTGTAGGCATGAAGGAGTGGGATGAGGGTACAGTCCCACCCTGAGTCTGTTCACCTGGGCCTGATTTTGGTTAAAGACCCTGTGTGATCTGAACAAGCGGCTCTCTCAGCCTCAGTGTCCTCATCTGTAGAATGGGGATAATAATGGCTCCTATTTCATAGTGTCATTGTGAGATGGGGGCTTGGGGGGAGCAAAACTCTCCAAGAGTCAAGGAATGGATCAGCCTCCAGGACAGACTTGAAGGTCAGGTACAATTGGATCTAGGTGCTTATCTGAGGTCATCAGTTGGTCCCTCTCCATGCTTTCTCAGCTCCACCTTCATTCATGGGGACTTCACTCCCAGGAAGCCCTGTCCTCCTGCCCGCATGATGGTCCCAGCTCCAGACGCAGATACTACCCACACACCCGCGGCAGCAGGACTTTCCTTTTCTCTGTAGAGCCAAAGTTATGGGTTTGAGTCCCAATTGGACCAACCAGGGTCGTGCCCTTATCCTTAAACCAATCACCAAAGTCGTGGGGGAGAAGAAACAAATTGATTGGCCAGCTCTGGAGGGGTGTGTCCTTCCTTGGAGCTGGGGAGGTAGGGCCATCGCTTTAACCAAAGCACAGGGGCTAAGGAGTGGGAGAGGTTGTTTCACCAAAGGGAAACCTGGGTTCTGTTGCTAGAAGCAGAGTGGGCGCTGGGTGGGTGTGTTAGCCTGGGTTCTCCCAGCAGCAAGCAGAATAGGGGTGGAGAGCTGTGTGCAGCTGGTTTGTTTCTTTTTTTTTTTTTTTTCAAAGGAAAAATAATTTTATTTTGACTAGCGTTTGTGTTTCAGAACAATATTTACTGTAATGTTCCACAGTTTTCTTTTTTAAAAGATATATGCAGCTAGACAATTAAATAAAAAGGCATAAGAAATATAGTTGAAATCACAATAAAGTACACATTTTCTTTTATTGACATAGGAGATATACTTAAATTTTAAATATTGGCTCTTTAACAAAATTTTTTCTCCTGGGTAAATAATATGCATAACCGTTGCCCAAACATGTATACAGCTGTTTCCCCCCAAAATAATTATATATATAGTAGTCCACTTAAGACTAGCCGTGTTATAACCTACTAAATACAATATGCTCCTAATTTACGAATGGGCTACCAGTAGTATATAAAAATATATAGGCATGTATGTTATACATATAAAGTAAAAATTACAAAAAGGAAAGATGAAAGAAATAAGTAAAAGAAAGTGTCCTTTCCTATAAGATCCAGACAGAAAGCACTCTAATTAGTTAGACAATGTAAAATGCTAAAGCATTTCAGTTTTGGCAAATACTTTTCAGAAAAATATCCAAACTATGAGATACTAAATTGTCATCTTAGTAATTTAGTAGAATTTTCCATTTAAACATTCAGTGAAGTTGTGGTCTTCTAACATATAGAAAAGAAAACTTTTCGGGGGGGATGTCTCTTAAAAAACAAACAAAAAATCACTCGTTTTTTAGCAGGTTAGTAATAACCCCTTAATCAAGCATGTGAGGAGCAAAGAATCAAAATCCGTTAGCATCTGAATATGTTTGATAAAAAACTCCAATGGACAGGATCTGAATTCTTCCTAAATCTTAGAGGGAATGGGGCAGGATGTTATGACAATGGAGGGGGTCAGCCCCAAATATAGCTGGCCCAACCTTAACTGTCAGTGTTAAAAACATACCAAATATTTCTGTATCATTCTTTCTGCTGCATTTTCTTTATTTCAAGCCACAGGTCTATTTGGGAGGATCATGCAGCAAGTGGCTTATAAATAAAATCATTGTCTATGAATAGTGTCATCACATTAAGAATCAGAATTGCTGGATTCTCTCATTACATAAAAAGCTTGCATCTTGGGAATCCATGAGTTGGTATTATTTATGGGATACCTGAGATGTACCTTGCTCCGATTAACATTACCATGCTACTCACTATAAAAATGCCCAAGGGCACACTAGAGAAGATACTAGGGTCACCACTTTCGGGAGGCTGAGTTGTAACCCAGCCCATTGACTTCATCACAGCTTTCTTCCATGTAGAATAACGAATTTCACTTTCCTCAGCATTGATCTGAGGTTCAAACCGCTCCATTGTGACAGCTGACAAATCCTCAGGTTCAAGACTCCAAACGCCAACTCCTTCTGCAGCCCCTGCTGCCATCGAAGCACCCAGTGCAGTTGTTTCAGGCATGGAGGGCTTCACTACTGGAATATACAGAATGTCTGCTTGTAGTTGCATAAGAATTTTGTTGCTGGTCATTCCTCCATCTACCTGCAAATGCCTGAGTGGAATTCCACAGTCGCGATTCATGGCATCCAAAATCTCTCGGGTTTGGAAACAAACAGCTTCTAGAGCAGCAAAAGCAATATGGCATTTATTGGTGAACTGAGTGAGTCCACAAATTATCCCTCTTGCACTGGGTTCCCAATAAGGTGCATATAACCCTGAAAATGCTGGAACAAAGTAGCAGCCATAAGAAGTACCTACTTCTTTAGCGAGTTTTTCAATTTCCTCTGAGGACTTGATAATACCAAGATTGTCTCGTAGCCAGCGAATAACAGCACCAGCTATAGCTACAGAACCTTCCAATGCATAATATACTGGTTTGTCTCTGCCAAGTTTGTAAGCCACTGTGGTCAGAAGGCCATGTTCAGAAAATACACACTTATTGCCTGTATTACACAGTAAGAAACATCCTGTACCATACGTGTTTTTGGCTTGTCCATCCTGGAAACACATTTGCCCCACCAAAGCAGCAGACTGATCCCCCAGACACCCAGATATTGGCACACCTTCCAAGGCCCCAGCTTTCATTAAGCCATAGATCTCAGAAGAACTCCGAACATTGGGAAGAATTGCCATTGGAATTCCAAAAAATGTGCAGAGCTCTTTATCCCATTCCAAAGAATGAATGTTGAAAAGCATTGTCCTACTTGCATTGGTTACATCCGTACAATGGACACCTCCATTAACTCCTCCTGTCAAACTCCAAATAAGCCATGAATCAATGGTCCCAAAAAGAGCTCTATTTTCTTCAACAGCCTTTTGAACTTTTTTCACATTGTCAAGGAGCCAACGAAGTTTCACCGCACTGAAGTAAGTGCTAAGTGGAAGGCCTGTCTTGGACTTGACAAAGTTATTATTTCCTGGAATTCTTTTATTAAGATTCTCAATGGTAGACTGGGTTCTTAGATCAAGCCACACCACAGCATTGTAGAGAGGCTCTCCTGTTAACTTGTCCCAGACTACAGTGGTTTCCCTCTGATTGCTGACGCCAATAGCTTTTATGTTGGAAATATCAATATTGAGCTGTCCAAGTTTCTCACATGTTTTCTCTATGCATTCATAGACAGACTGCAGAATTTCCTTAGGATCTTGTTCCACCCATCCTTCTCTTGGGAACTCCTGTTTTATTTCTACTTGATGATGACTAAGTAGTTCAGCTGTTTTTGAATTGAAAACCAAAAAGCGTGTCGAGCTGGTACCCTGGTCCACTGCCCCTACCAACGGCCCCAAAACTGCTTTCTTCTCCGCTGCCATGAAACCAGCTTCAAATCGGCCAGCTATCGCGGCCGGTTTCCCGGGTGACCGCGTTGGGCGGGGGAGGGGCGGGGCGGAGAGACCGGAGGATGAGACGGCGCGCTTCTGGAGAAAACGCTGGTTTGTTTCTTAAGAAATGTTTATGGGCTGGAGAGGATAAAGAAAAGGGACAAAGCCAGCTGGGCACGGTGGCGCATGCCTGTCATCCCAACACTTGGGAGGCTGAGGCAGGAGGATCAGCACTTGGTAGGCTGAGGCAGGAGGATTGCAAGTTCAAAGCCAGCCTCAGCAATGGCGAGGCACTTAGCAACTCAGTGAGACCCTGTCTCTAATAAATACAAAAAAGGGCTGAGGATGTGACCCAGTGGTCGAGTGCCCCTGAGTTCAATCCCTGGTACAAAAAAAAAAAAAAAAAAAAAAAAAAAAAAAAAAAAAAAAAAAGAAAGAGAAGGAAGGGACAAAGCCAAAAGGGTGTGTGATTTCTGGTGAGGTTCCAGTCCTAGCCTGACCCTGCAGGGAGCTCTGGAGTAGAAATCACAGCTCAGAGTGTGTCCTGCCTCCAGGCTGGGGAGCTGGGTGTTGTGCCCAGGAGCCAGTCATCAGCCATGGCTTCCCAGGGGCTGCTGAACGGGAACAACAAGCCGAGAAGCAGGGCACAGCCCTGACTTATTGCCTCATGAAACGATAGGTCAGGGAAGCCAGGCACGGCTGGATCCAGGAGTTTAAATCCCACCCCCAGTCTTCTCCGTCTTTCGGTTCCGGTTTCTTCTGGGTTGGCTTCACTCTGAAGCAGCTTCCCTGTCCCCTTCCTTTAGTGGTGGCCGGTGATGTGTGGGTCTCCCTTTCAGCAGACTCATGGGATAGAGAGCCTCCTCTTCCTCGTGGTTCCTACTGGGACTGGGTCTGCAGCTTGGAGTCTCTGTGGCTCTCTGCCCATCATGGAGGCTGGGCACGGGAAGCTCTGATTGGCCACGCCTGGGTCCCGAGCCCTCGTCTGGAGCACAGATGACATCATCCCGTGTGAGACATGCGGCCTGAGATCGAGGGAGCGGTGCTTCCCCAAAGGAGAAATCTACATACTCTTGTCAGAAGAGGAGGACTGGTTCCTGGTTAAAAAAAAAAAAAAAAAAAAAAGGTGGGTGGGGATGAAAGATGAGATGTTTATTAGGGGTTTATGCGTTATTATTCTCCACTTACAGAGAGAAAAACAGAGGTTCCGTCAGACAAAATAATTTTCTCACACATCAAACATCAGGACAGTGACTGGAGAGCAACTCCAACCTGATTGCAGGGTCTGAGCTCCTGGCTGGCCACCCTGGGTTGCTGCTTTGAGGAGAGTACACACTCATGGAGTCTCTAACTGGGTGGGAGTTGGAGATGGGGTTCTGAAGGGCAAAAATCACACCGAGACAACTGTGCAGCCAAGAGATTTATTCACCAGCCTTTATAGCTGGTCGGAGGTAGAAGAAGTACGGGGAGAGAGGAGTCAGGGAGAGGGGAGTGTGCGAGCTCTGGACGGAGGGTTGGTGCCTGGTCGTGCTGGCTGTGGTCTCTGGAGCTGTCTGCTGGGGCAGCTGCTCTCGGGCTGGAGACGGTGAGTCTGGATCTGTCACAGTGGCTGCCTCCTCTCAGCAGGGACAAGCTGTTGTGTCTGAGCTCTGGGCAGGCAGGAGCTTTAAGTAGGGATTTCTGGTGGGGGGGTGTACCGGAGTGACCTTTAATGCTATTGGCTCTTTGCCCAGTAAAACAGGGCGACGTTTAAGCTGATTGGCTCCTGCCCAGGGAACAGAGCAACTTTTAAGCTGATTGGCTCCTGCCTGGGGAAAATGAAACCAGGTTGCTTTTTATGGAAATTTCCATGGGGGAGGTGGCCCATGAGCCCAAGCCTATCTATCAGGTTCTACTTCTCTGCAGCCACTTTTTAGATAGGGGACTTTGGACAAGAAATGTAACCCTGAAGCTCATCTGTGTGCAGAGCACGTGGCGTGCCCCTGTCCGAGACGCGTCACGAGGTAGCTAGTTGGATCTGAAAATCCCTTTGCATCTGATGTTCCTCCCGCTTGGCAAGACTGTTCCTGTGGATTGAATGAAATGCCCTCGCCCCTGGGTTATTGCATCGGTACATGTATGACTCTGTTTTCTCTTGAGAGCATGCAGAGATTCTAGGAATTCATTCATCATTTCAATGAAGATTTAGAATACCACGCACTAGACCTTGGGCTTTGTACTGGTGGATTCATCTGATGCTTCTCCACAGCAGGTAACCTGTAGATTTTCTTGAAACCGAACTTTCCTGTGATCCTCCTAAGTCACTGGTGAGGGATCCTCTCCATGACCAGGTGGTCACAAGGCAAAGAACCACATTGGCCCGTCTGTGACAGTCACTCCTGCCTTCGGGTTCACCAAGACCCATGCACATGTCATCAGTGACAGACTGCGTCTTGGACTGAGGATCTCAGTGGTAAAATGGGGACAGCAGGGGGTCTCTGTGGTGTGGAGTGTCCCTGGCACAGCGGTGGGTCCTTCACAGACGCAGTAAGCAGTGGCTTCCAGCAGATTCCACCTACTGTCATGTCGACTCTGTGTAAGGAAGTGGACGCGGGTGGGGAGTCAGAGGCCAGGCACAGAAACCCCAGGAAAAGGCAGTGAGAGCCGGCGTGGGGAGAGGAGTCCCCAGGAAATGGCTCTGCTGATGCCACACCACGACCTCGCGAGAAGCAGAGCGTCAGAAACGCCTTGGTTGCTTGAGTGAGAAAATTAAATTAAAATTTGCATCTGGGAGTGGGGCTGCTCTAGCCAGGAAGAGATGTCAGTGTCACTGAGGAAGGCAGCTGTGTGCCCTGCGTCCGGGAAAAGCCAGGAGCTGCCAGGGACAACTGTTGCGATCTCCCGGGGAAGGCAGCTTTGTAGGACGCGGAGTTTGAACATCCCAGGTGGTTCCGTGTGATAACAGCTGCCCCTTGCTCTGGCTGTGGGTGAAGCTTGTTCTTCTAGAGGAGAGGCTGCGGTAACCTGGGCATCCCTGGCTCCTCGGAGAAAGCCAGCAGGGATGAGAAAGACAGAGTCACAGGAAAGCAGCCAAGAGAGACTAGGATTTAAAAAACAAGCCCTCCCCCAACTTTGTAGCTGCAGAATGCCGTGGTCCAAACTTTAACATGGAAAATAGATCTTTAGCCAGGTGCAGTGGCACACGCCTGTCATCCCAGCACTTGGGAGGCTGAGGCAGGAGGATCGCGAGGTCAAAGCCAGCCTCAGCAATGGCGAGGCACTTAGCAACTCAGTGAGACCCTGTCTCTAATAAAATCCAAAAAAGGGCTGGGAATGTGGCCCAGTGGTCGAGTGCCCCTGATTCAATCCCTGGTACAAAGGAAAAAGAAAAAATAAAATAGATCTTTAAAGGAACTATTATGGTTTGGATGTGAGGTGTCCCCCAAAAGCTCAGGTGTGAGACAATGCAAGAACTTTCAGAGGTGAAATTATTAGATTATGAAAGCGTGACCTCATCATTGGATTAATCCACTGATATGGATTAACTGGGTGGTAACTGTAGACAGGTAGGCAGACCACTGGGGGGCGTGACTCAGAGGTTTATATTTTACCCCTGGTAAATGCTGTTCTCTCTGTTTCCTGGCTCCCTGTTCTGAGCTGCCAGCCTCCACCACGCCCTTCCGCCATGATGCTCTGCTCACCTTGGGCCCAGAGCTATGGAGTCGGCTGGCCATGGACTGAACCTCCGAAACCGTGAGCCACAATAAACCTTTCCTTGTCTACGTTGTTCTGTCAGGTATGTTGGTCGCAGTGATGAAAAGCTGACTGAAATAGGAGCTCTTTGATATAACCAGGGTGGAGAGCAGTTTTGGTGATAGCTACCAAAGTGAAAGAGAAACGGACACCTTCTTTGGCATGAAATTCCTCTCTTTGGTATGTCTCTAGAGAACCGCTTCTTCTTCTTCTTCTTTTTTTTTTTTTTAAAATATTTATTTATCTGTTCTTTTTAGTTGTACACAATGTAGTTATTCTTTACGTGGTGCTGAGGATCGAACCCGGGCCGCGCACGTGCTAGGCGAGCGCTCTACCACTGAGCCACGATCCCAGCCCCGAGAACCGCTTCTTAACCTTTGACGGGCACATGAAGAATCTAGGGATCTGATTAAAATGTAGATTGGGGTTCAGCGGGCCTGGGGCGGAGTCTGCGACTCTGCATCTCTAACCAATTCCCCGGTGAGGCTGCCGCGCCTCTGACCTCACTGTTCAGCAGGGCCCAAGAGAACCGTTTTCTAGACTTTTTCTTTTAAATTTTGGCTGCAACTGCCAGTAAGAAATATATTCTATATTGCCATCTGGCATACACTTATCTATAATTGAAACAAAAGTTTTATGAGGCAATACATATGCTCTTATTATACGGTGCAGTCTAATATTTTATCTTCTCTCTTGCCCACACACAACAAGCAGCACTGACCACAAAGCCACCGGAATTAGCTCATTCTTCACCAAGGGGAATCTCAAGCCACGCTTTGAGAAACGGAGCCCTAGAGAACTTCTCATCCAGTGCAGAACCAGGAGACAGGAAATTTCGCTGATGCATTGTTTGTAATAACAAAAAAAAATTGGAAAAAATAAAACAAAACCAATAACCCGAAAGGCCTACCCACAGGAGAGCATGCCAATAGATCTGTGATATATGCAATCGTAGAAGAGTGAGAACGAGTGAATTTGAGCCACGCGGATCGGCATCTATCTTAAAAACAATGTTAAGTAAAATATAAGTTGCCAAAGGATGTGCGTTACAGGGTACGGTTTATTTATGTACAGTTTAGAGATAGGCAAAGGAATCTATTTGTCACGTAGGAATCCATACATATGTCGTAAGTGGATAAAAGCTCTTAAGGGAGGGATTAACATCAAATTCAGTGAGTATTTGCCTCTTGGGGGAAGAGCATGGGGGGCTTCTCACTGGCCCACGGAAACATCATCTCCCAAGATGGGGGAGGAGCTCCTTGGTGCTCATCTATATGAGTCCCTATCCTTTTTTTTTTTTTTTTTTTTTTTTAAGCTTGAGGCATATAATAATAATTAAAGAAAAAGGAAGTTCTTGTTGGATTAAAATTCGTTAAAGGGTTTATATTCATTTTCTAGCACTGCCAGGACAAATCACTACAAACTTGGTGGCTTAACATGTTGGAAATTCAGCCTTTCGCTATTTTGACGTCTTGAAGTACGAAGTCCAGGTGTTCACAGGGTCGGTTTCCCCAGGAGGCTCGGAGGGAGCGTCTGTTCCATGCCCCTCTCCTGGGTTCCCGAGGCATCGCTTGGCGGGGGGCTTTGGATCACTAGGGTCTGCCTCATCTTTCCGTGTCTCTAGTCGTCCTCTCTCTCCTCAAATAGGGCAACAGTCCCTGCGTGTAGGCCCACCCTATTCCAGGGTCATCTCCTCTGGAGATCGTGAACTTACTTGTGCTGCAGTGCAGTGACCCCATTTCCAAATACGTTTGGACCATACTTCTTGATGGTCATGGCCTCTCTGGTTTTATAGCACGGATCACAGACATTTGTGTTCATTGCTCTTTCCCACCAAGGGTTGTGTTCCATTAAGACATGGCTGATTGTCCCGTTTCCCATTAGAACCCCCAGTGCCTTGCGTAATGCCAGGCACAGAATGGAAAGTGCACGGTAAATCAGCACTAGGTGACTGAGCAAATGAATGAAGGCACTCTCTGGATCCTTATCAAACACACGCTGCTGACGGTTCTCTATTATTCTGCCTTTTAGGACCGGATGCCAATATTCCCATCTGAGAGTCTGAAAATAGTCACCGAGCTGGAAGGAGGCTCGGAAGTTCATTGAATCCCTCTCTCAGTCTTTACCCCGAGTCCTACTTGGAGACCGTCCATGATTTGATGGTATTTTTTCAAGCTGTGGGGGCTGGAGGTCACAGACGATGACTAAGACATTGATTGCATTCAGCAGATCTTTGCTGGGCATTCCGAAGTGGCTAAGACGTAGTTCCTGTCGTGAGGATGATACAGTCAGGGAGAAAGAGTCACACACGAGCTGAGGGAAGAAGGTGCAGGGATGCAGATGTCGGAGCATAGTGTGGGAGCCCAAAGAGGGCGTCCTTAATGTCGCCTGGAGGTAGGGTAGTGCAGAAGATTTGGGAGAAAAAGGCATCACTCGATGGACTTTTAGGAGTGACCAGGATTTTATGAGGAATCTAAGGGAGGGGGCGTTCAGAGAGGATGCTCAGGCAGAGTAAAGGCAAGATGAGGATGTTGGTGGCCATTTGAGGATGGTGAGTCTTATGTCCATAGAATCCACATAGGGTTGAAACTAGGACTGTGTTAGTTAGGTTGCTTTGGCCTATAAGTCAAAGAAAGCCCCACCAGGAGGCAAACATCAAGAAAACATAATTAAGTGGCATCACAAGAATTCTAGAGGGAGGTGGTTCCAGAATGGGAGATTCAGCAGCTCAGTGATGTCACCAGGAGTTCTCCGCGGTGGCGCACACCTGTCATCCAAGCAGCTCGGGAGGCTGAGGCAGGAGGATCGCGAGTTCCAAGCCAGCCTCAGCCAAAGCGAGGCGCTAAGCAGCTCAGTGAGACCCTGTCTCTAAATAAAATACAAAATAGGGCTGGGGATGTGGCCCCAGTGGTGGAGGGCCCCTGAGTTCAATTCCCGGTACCCCCCACCCCCAAAAAAAGAATTCTCAAGGATCCCCCTCATCTCCCCACTGCCATTCCAGTGAATGAAATGGAGGCTGCGTCCTTTCCCGTGGGTTGTTCTTTTTTTCAATCAAGACAATGTTTTTCAGAGGCCCCTCCAGCCCTCTTCTCCCCAACCCCACTGGCCAGGATTATAGTCCACCCCATGTCCACCATGAATGCCTTAGGCCAATCATGGTTCACACCAGCATGCAGGGAGGGGGAAGGATCTAGAAGCCCCCTGATGCTCAAGAGATGAACGGAACCAGGGTTCTATGAACAAGCGACAGGAGGGGTGTCGGCGAGGCAGGCGATTTTGGTCACTATGGAAACCCAGCCTCCAGCCCTCTGTGACCCCTGCGTTAGAGCCCCCACCCCTTCCCAACAGCCTGCCCTGAGGACCAAGCGCCTGCATCCAATGTGAGGACAACAGCCTTGCAAACAGTCGCTCAGCGCCCACGACGATTGCACAGGGCCAAGTCCTCCCTGTGTGTTTATATATGAATGCATAATTATTTATACATGTCATTTATATTTTAAATATATATTTATACAATTTGTATTCTAAATAGGTGTTTATACACATGTTCATTTATACACGTCAAGTACCTGTGACACATGGACTGTGAAGATCTACCTCCCTGTGCCTCGTGCTCTGGCTTCTCTCACGGGACCCTGATTGATCTAGAAGGATTGTCATCCGAGTACCAGCAGCAACTGCGTCGATACCCAGCACTTCCTGAGTGCCTTTTAGGCGTCAGGACTGTGCCGAGGACTTTAAGCATATGATCTTATTTAATCCTCTCAGCGATTCTACCAGCTGGGACTGTTACGCCTGTTTTGCCGATGAGGAACGCGGGCTGGGAGAGGTCCAGTCGCTTGTCTGTCATCGCAGAGCTGGACAGTGGCACAGCTGGGAGGCCAGTCTGGGTGTGCCGGACTCTGCGGCTTGAGCGCGCAGCCATCGCACGACGCTGCTTCCCCGAAAACCAAGTTCTAGCCAGACTCATCCTTAGCGGATCTTCCGCCTCCTCCGGAGCATGAACACTGGGGCGCCCTTCAGCTGTGGAGGAAAGGAGGAAGAGCAGGTTGCTTTGGAAACAGGGTGCTCTCAAAGGGCATGGCATTTCCCAGAGACTGATTGACTTGCAAGCCAAATTAGGGGGCTGAGGCTCTGATTTAAAGTCGGCCAATTCAGGGGAGAATCCTCTCGTCCATTTTTTGCATGGGTACCATTTGCTACACGCGGCGGGGGGTGGCTTTAGGTAGCACTGCATATGAAGCACAGTTGAATCACATAGTCCTTCTCATTCAGATACCTACACCGCTGATCATGGTTGGGAGAGAGGACCATTTTGGAGCTGAGATCTCTCTAACTCCTTCCTAGTATTGGCCAATCTACCTTTGAGCAAGAAAAGAAGCCCTAGCATGAGTCTTCAGTAGACGACCTAGCTATAGGGAATTTCACGGCACCTGGCCCATTTAATTAATTCATTTATTTTTGCAGTACACTTCTGATGATGGCAATGGATACTGGTTTTCCATGTGTATGTTGTCTGTTAGAATTTTCCAGAGTCAGAAGATGTGAGTCCACTTAAAGAAAGCCATAAACAGAGCAGGTGGCTTGGCTTAATTGAGATGCACTGTATATATAAACTGCAGTTTGCATTCCAAACAATTACTATGAAGAAAAGCATGTAAAATATCTCCTTTATAGCTGTTGATATTGTAACATGTTGATATTGTATTTGGGATACATTAGGTTAAATATATTATTAAAATGAACTTCAATTGTTTATTTGTTTAATGTGGCTAGTAGAAAATGTGAAATTGCAGGTGTGGATATGATCCAATTTCATGTTGGATAATGTCAGGGGCTAAGACTGTGAGACCTAGGAAAGAAGGACACTGTGTGTACCTTCATCATCTAGCACCTGCCACATACAGGGGCTCAATAAATTTTTATTAAATCAGATTAGACGTGTGAATAATGCAGAGGCTTATGGGCATCTTCAATAATTGGACCACTATCCACCTATCATTCTTATTTATTGGGCTTTACTAATATTTTCTGCAAATCATGAAGAAATTTCTCTCTCTCCTCTCTCTCTCTCCCTGTTTGAAAGTGTCTCAGATAATGATTTAATTTAAGTTTAACAAGCCAGTTATTACAGGTCAATTAAATGCTACTTTATGATTTAAAACCTATTTATTCAGATTAATAGCCATTACATGGCTTTTTATCACATCTCTTTTTGGTTAATATTGTTTAAACGCGTTTTCGATTACATAAAGACTCATTTTGCATCTACCGGCACCTAAAATAAATCCTTTAAAGTAAAAAATAATTTACGCTTTTAAAAACGAATTCATTATTGGTAAACTAATTTATTATAAAAGAATAAACAGATACAGTTCTCTAAGGGGAAAAATACATTTCGAGGTTCTATAGACAATAGAAGGTGTTCAGCAAGTAGACAGAGTCGACTGAACAGTGAGCTCACATTTAAGTGTTATTATATATTTTAATAACAGCTTTATTGAGATATATAATTCACATATCATAAAATTTACCCTTTAAAGTATTCAGTTCAGTGACTTTTAGTATATTCATAGGTTTGAGCTGCTATCGCCACTGTTTCAGAACATTTCCATCACCGGCAAAAGTAACCCCATAGCTTTTAGCGGCCAGTCCCCATTTCCCCCTCTGCTCATCAATGGTGACCACCTCCTTTTGTGACTGGTGTCCTTCACTTAGCATAAGTTTTTCAAGGTTCATCTGTGTTCCTTTTAGCGACTCAATGATATATTTCAATATTGGATGGATCAGAGTTTGTTTATTTATCCATCAACTATGGAATTGTGGGTTTTTGAAAGTAAATCCTCTTTTAAAATTAGGTAGCTTATGACATAAACCCCGCATGATATATGTGTTTACTAATAATGACCACCAGTGTTTACTGAGCACTTATTATGTACCAGGTGTTCTATTTATATTTAGTTGTATGTTTAGCCCACTTAATGTTCACACTAACCCTTTGAGAGGGACGTGGCCATTATCCCCATTATTCTTACAAGGAAATTGGGATATTGGGACCTTAAGTAACCTAATGCAGGATAAATAGTCAGTAAGCAATTCCAACCAAGAAGTCTGGCTTCAAAGCCTGCACCTTATATTTCATTAAAAAAAATAAAAGTATAATGAAGTTGAACTGCGCAGGGGGAGAATATCCAGAGTATATGAATTTTAACATTTATATAAATTTGCATGACCATTGCCACAGTCAGGTGGGCAGTGTTCCGTCACCCCATGGTGTCTTTGTGCTCTTTCCTGGCGGCCACAGATGTCGTCTCTTTTAGTTTTTTTTTTTTTTTTTTTTTGAGGTTGTCATGTAAATGGAATCATACAGTGTGTGACGTTGAAGATTGGCTTCTTTCCCTCAGCATAATGCCTGTGAGATTCATCCGCCTCCTTGCATTGAACAGTAGTTTGTTCCTTGTTTTTCCTGCTGAGGCGTCGTCTGTGGTGTGGAAGCGTCCGTTTATGCAACCACTTTTAAAAAAGCCACCTTCTGAGATTGGAGATGGCTGGGGAGAGGAAGCTGCTTTCCTCCTTGCTCCGAGCAGCGGGGTACTGCTTCTCAGAAGGAAGGGTGAAAGAGGAGTTTCACGAAAAATTCAATATCGGGAGGTCAGAGAGTGGGAGGCTGAGGCAGGAGGATCAGGGGCGGTGGCGCTGGCTCACCCCAGGGGGAGCGAGAACAGAGAGACCCAGGGACAGATGTGCTACAGCAAAACCTGGGTTCAGAAAAGCAGCCTGAACTCACTGGACCCCGAGGCTGCCGTGCGCGCACTGGTGCTGGAGAAGTCCTGTTTCCCAGTGGGCGGTGGAGAGCCGAGCTGTGGAGCCAAAAGGTCACAGCGAAGGCTGCCCTTGCTGCCCTGGCCAGCGCCTGCGGTGGCCTGGGACGTGCGTAGCAGAATATGAGCGAACCAGGCCCAGAGAAGGCTGTTCCGGGGGATCCAAGTCAGAGAGGTGAAGGGGAGCCCGGCTCCCTTTTTCTTAGAGTCTGGCAGCTCACGTGACCTGCTGCAGCTGGGCCAGGCACCTGGACTGGCGGCTGAAAGCTCTCAAGGACCAAGTCTGGGAAGTCTGTGTTCCTGGGCACAGAGGGATCCATTATCCTGCCCATTGAGTTGCTAAGTGCCTCATCATGGCTGAGGCTGGCTTTGAACTCTCGATCCTCCTGCCTCAGCCTCCCAAGTGCTGGGATGACCGGGCGTGCGCCACTTTGCCCAGCTTCATATTACTTTCTTTTTTTCCCTCATTTTTAGCATTTTAAAAAAATATTTATTTATTTGCTTTAGTTGTACACAACACAATGCATTTATGTTTACGTGGTGCTGAGGATCGAACCTGGGCCACCGCCCGTGCTAGGCGAGTGCTCTACCGCTGAGCCACAACCCCAGCCCCACATTTTTAGCATTTTAAAAATGTAGTTATTTTTCCTTGCCTTGTCTTTGGAGGTTTAGTGTTTTTAGTTTGTATTTTTTTATTTGTTTTTTTCCTCTTGTTTTTAATTCTCTCTTCTGATAACAGCCAACTTCTCTTGTTCTCACTTTTTCTCCCTCTTTTATTTTGTTTCTTGTATTTCTCTCCTCCTTCCTTATGACCATCACCTGCTACAACTCTTGTGCATTCTCTCTGTTCACTTGTTGAAATTATAAACTGTCTTCTACCTTTCCATCACAGTTTCATTTCTTTTAACTGTATTTTTATCATTTTTTGGAACTAACTATATAAATAACTTCTGCCCCCACTGTTCATGCTGTTGCAATCATTACTGCCGTGGATGACAGAGGTGACATGTGTTGTTTGCTTTAATGCCAAGTCCAGTTTCTGGTCACTTATTCTTTTGGCCATTGGCAATTGCTGACCACACCATTACTGTTTTTATTTATTTATTTTGTGTGGTAATTAACACTGTAGATGTCAGAGGAGGAACCAGGTGTTTATTTTATGCTGTGTATTGTTCACATCAGCTGTTGCTATTTTTGTCTCCCCCTGTTCTGTGAGGTGGTGAGAATCCACAGGGACACTACAAGTTCACAAGGTAGAGACGGCTGCTGAACTAAACTCGGCCAAAAGACAGCATTCCATGCTACACGCACAAATTAATGACGACCAATCTTGACCCATACATTAATACAAAGAGCAGAAGAGACAAAACCCCAAACTATTGTCCAGGCCCCAAGTAGAAATGGCCCTCAAGTCCCACACCTGGATGTGCACTGCTACAGCAAAAACAGAATTAACACAAAGACTGTAGGTATCACACCTACGAGGGTGTCTCAATCCAGATCGCTCTAGGGCACTTTGGGAAGTGAAGACTGTGCCCCCCACAAGAGCTCATACCTAAGAGTAGAAGAGACATCCATTTCCACAGATGCATAGAGCCCAACACAGTAATGCAAAAAATATGAAAAAAAAACCCCACCCAAGGGAACACACACCTCCTAAAGTTCATAATTCACTAGCAACTGACCCCCCAAATTTGAAGTGGATGGAATATCAGATAAATTATTCAAAAGAATGATTATAAAAATGATCAGTGAATTCCATGAGAACACAGAAAAACTAATGAATGGGTTAAGAAAGTCAGTACAGGATATGAACGAGAAATTCAGTAAAGAGATGGAGATATTGCAAAAAATCATGGAAATTAAAGACACAATAAATCAAATCAAATGTTCAGTTGAAAGTCCCTCTAGTAGAGTAGACCATACTGAAGACAGAATCTCGGGGCTAGAAGACAAAGTGGTCAGTCTTGAGCACTGAGACCGTATTAAAGAAAATAAGTAACCATGATCAGAATATGTAAGAACTCTAGGACAATAGTAACAGGCCAAATTTAAGAATTGCGGAGGGTTATGAGATGCAGGCTAATGGAATGGATAACCTCTGCAGGGAAATAATCACAGAAAAATTTCCAAATCTTGAGAATGAGGTGGACATCTGGATATAAGATGCATTCAGAACTCCAAATAGACAAGATTATAAAAGAACCTCTCCATGACACATTATAATTAAAATGCCTAACAACAGGACAAGGATAGAATTTTAAAAGCCTCAAGAGAAAAACATCAGGTCACATTTAGAGGCAAGCCATCAGAATCACTTCTGATTTCTCAGCACAAACTCTAAAAGTCAGGAGGGCTTGGAATGATGTGTTCCAAATCCCTGAAAGAAAATAACTGTCAACCAAGAGTACTACATCCTTCAAAATTAAATAAGAAATATGTTTTTTTCCAAGACAAGCAGAAACTGAAAGAATTCATGACTACTACACTGGTACCACGAACTTGCTTAAGGAAATACTCCACACAGATGAAATAAGAAACAAACCCTAGAGCTCACAAGTGAACAAATCTCATTTGAAGACTAGTTAAGCAAATGAGACATGTTAAATATTATAAATAAATCAAAATGGCAGTAATTAATAAACATCTCTCTGTAGTAACATTAAATGTAAGTGGTGTCAACTCTCTAAAAGACATAGGCTGACAGAATGGATTCAAAATCAAGACCCGACTATTGTTGTTTGCAAGAGACTCACCTTATAGGCAGTGATGGCCACAGGCTTACAGTGGAAGGATGGAAATTGTATAACATGCAAATGGAGCCTGAAAACCAGCAGGAGTAGCTACTGTCATAGCTGACAAGACAGTCTTCAGGCCAAAATTGATCAGAAGAGACAAAGAAGGTCACTTCATACTAGTAAAGGGAACAACCCAACAAGATTATATAACAATAATAAATATTTATGCCCCAAATGTAGGTACAATTAATTACATAAAAGAGACACCGCTCAAATTGAAGCCCCAGATCGATCCCAGTACTGGAGAGATTTCAATACCTCATCACCCGATACTGGGTGGTTTCAACAGACCTCTCTCACCATTAGATAGGTCATCCAGACATAAACTCAGTAAGTAATCTTTGGACCTGGAGGATATTATAAATCAAATGAACTTAGCAGCCATCTAAAGAATATTTCATCCAAAAATATCTGAATACACATTCTTCTCAGAGGTTCATGGAACCTTCTCCAAAATTCTCCAATATTTCAGGCCACAAAGCAATTCTTAGCAAATGCAAAAAATTGATGTAATTCCTTGCAGTTTATCAGATCACAATGGAATGAAATTATAACATGAAAAAAACATTACAGAAACTATAAAATCACATGGAGATTGAACAATACACTTTTGAAAGATAAATGGGTGATAGAGGAAATCAGGGGAGAATGTCCACTGTCAGTACTCCTATTCAATGGAGTGCTAGAAATTCTAACATGAGTGGTTAGTCAAGAGAAAGAAATAAAATGGGTTAAAAATAAGAAAGGAAGAAGTCAAATTATCACTGTTTGTAGCTTATATGATCCTGTAGTTAGTAGACCCAAAAAACTTCATTAACAGACTGCTAGAACTAATAAACAAATTTGGCAAAGTAACAGGTTAGAAAATTTAACATAAAAAAATCAATAGCTTTCCTATATGCCAGCAATGAACTGTTAAGAAAGAAATCAGGAAAACAATTCCATTCACAATAGCCTAAAAACATAAAAAAGCCTAGGAATAAATCTAGCCTAGGAGGTGAAAGACATCTACAATGAAAACCATACAACACTGAAGAAAGAAATTGAATAAGACCTCAGAAGCTAGAAAGACCTTCTATGTTCATGGATAGGCAGAATTAATATTGATAAAATGACCATAGAACCAAAAACAATATATAGATTCAATACAATCCTCATCAAACTACCCATGATGTTCTTCATAGAACTAGAAACACACACACACACACACACACACACACACACACACACAAACCAAAACAGTCCACAATTCATTTGGAAGAATAGAAGACTCAGAATAGCCAAAGCAATTTCATGCCCCAAAAGCAATGTTGGAGGCATCACAATATCTGGCTTCAAATTATATGATAAAACTATAGTAACAAAAACTGCATGGTACTGACATAAAAACATGTAGACCAACGGTGCAGAGTAGAAGCCACAGAGACAAACCCACACAGATACAGTCATCTGATGCTTGACAAAGGTTCCAAACTATACATTGGAGAAAAGACAGCCTTTTAAACAAACGGTGCTGAGAAAACTGGTTATGCATATGTGGAAAAATGAAACTAGACCCTTATCTATCACCCTGCCCCCAAATCAACCCCAAAATCAAAGACCTAGGAATAAGATCAGAAACTATGCAACTCCTAGAAGAAACCTAGGTCAACACTCTAGCATATAGGCACAGGCAATGACATTCTTAGTAGGACCCCTAAACCTCTGGAAATAATGCCTAGAGTTAATAACTTGGATGGTATCAAATTAAAAAGCTTTTGCACAGAAAAGGAAACAAGAATTTTTTAGATAAAGTAAAGCAAGACTTTTTCTTTTTTTTTTTGGGGGGGGGGTAATACTGAGAATTGAACTCAGGAACACTTGACCACTGAGCCACATCCCCAGCCCTATTTTGTATTTTATTTAGAGGCATACAGACTGAGTTGCTTAGCACCTCGCCTTTGCTGAGGCTGGCTTTGAACTCATGATCCTCCTGCCTCAGTCTCCCGAGCCACTAAGATTACAGGCATGTGCCACGGTGTCTGGCTAAGACTTTTCCTTTTATTCCCATATGAATGTCCATTGATGAAGTATCAGTTTTTGAAAATACCACATTTCCCTACTGCAGCAAATGGTGTCTTTTTCATAAATCAAGTAACCATATATTGTGGATCTGTTTCTGTAGTCTATAGTCTCCTCTACTAAACTGTTTATCTCTGCACCATTATCCCCACCATCTTAAATACCATAGTTTTGTTGTAAGTTTTCATATATGCCAGTGCAAATCTTTTGACTTAGTAATCTTCATGTCTTGGATATTATTGGTCCTTTTAATTTCCATGTAAGTCATAGGATCAGCTTATCAATTGCAACAACAACAACAACAGAAGAATCCTTGTGGAAGTTTGATGGGAGTTTCACTAAATCTAGAGACCAATTTAGGGAGGATGCTTTTTTATTACGATTAATATTGAGTCTTCCAATCCATGAGTATTATTTACTCCTGCATTGACTTGGGTCTCATCTCAGAGTCCAGTGAGGAGACAAACCAGATCTGTAATTTGGGTAGGGAAAATTTAACATAAAAATTGTTAACTAGTACAACTATGTAAAGGATGGATAACTACTTAGAAGGGTCAGGGAGGAGCAAGGGGTGCCAAAGGAGCAATTGCAGAAAGCAGCTCCTGGGGCAGAAGGATGAGGGATAAGTTAACACAGTTGAAAACTTCCCATTGCTAAGTCTTCCCCCATAGTTCGGGTCTCTGTTCTTGTGTCCTTCCCCACATTTGTTATATTAATCTGAGCCCCATGAACTGAAATCAGCATGTCAAAAGAACCTTCATGCCTATGTTTATGCAGCATTTATTTTATTTTATTATTTTTAATTAATTAATTTGGGTGCTGGGGATTGAATACAGGACCTTGCACATGCTAGGAAAGTGCTCTACCATCGAATTACACCCCTACCCTAGTCCATTCAGTTAGTTTATTTAAAAAAAAATTTTTTTTAGTTGTAGTTGGACACAATACCTTTATTTTATTTATTTATTTTTACATGGTGCTGAGGATTACACCCAGCATCTTGCATGTGCTAGGCAAGTGCTCTACCACTGAGCCACAACCCCAGCCCCTAATTAGTTTACTTTTTTGAGAGGGAATCTTGCTATGTTGCCCGTATTGGTCTTGAACTCCTGGCCTCACGGGATCCTCTGGCCTCAGCCTCCCGAGGACCTCAGGTGCCTGGCTTTTTGTTGCAGTGTTATTCAAAATAGCCACGCTAGGACTCAGTCCATCTCTGAATGGATGAATGGACGAAGAGGAGAGGCAGTGTATACACAGTGGAATACTGTTCCACCTTAAAAAGAAGGAAATTCTGTCCTTTTGGGCAATGTACCTGAAGCTGGAGGACTTTATCCAAAGTGTGGTAAGCCAGGCAGAGACAAAACCTGCATGAGCTCACTTCCACGTGGAACCTAAGAACATCGAGCTCACAGAAGCAGGAGGTGGAATGGCGGTTACCAGAGGCTGGGGAGATGGAGGATGGGAAAGAAGTTGGTCAAAGGGCACAAAGTTTCAGTTCAAGAGATCTCTCCTACAACATGGTGGCCATGCTTAGGGACAATGTGTCTTATATTTGAATTTCACTAGGAATGCTCTCACCCCCCCAAAAAATATGCATGTGAGGTGATAAATCCATTAACTGGTTCTACTTAGCCATTCCACGGTGTACACACGTTCAAAACATATACCTTTTATATGTCAATTAAATTCAAAAAATTAAAACCTTGAGCCTTTTATTGGTGGAAGATGAAAATAAAGGGATAAGAGTCAACGTTCACTGAAGTTTTACTGTTTATCCTCATTTACACTCATTAAGGCAGCTGGCGTTGCCATTTGGCAGAGGCTCCAAGAAATTATGCTGTTTTCCCAAAGTCACGCAGTTGGTGCCAGGATTCAAACCCAGGCCTACCTGGTTCAAGAGTAACCCTAACTATGTGAATTGCTAAACTCTTCATTCTTCCGTGACTTTTGTACTTTCCTTCATTCTTGGCTTTTTGGTCTTTTCAAATACTCATAGGATGACGTCCATGCAGGCCATTATAACCAAATGTCATTAAGGGGGTCACTTGTGAACATCAGAAACTCATTTCTCGCAGTCTCAGAGGCGGGAAGCAAGGGCAGGCAGACTTAATGTCTGGTGAGGGCTCTCTGGCTCATAGGTGGCACTTTCTTGCTGTGTCCCTGTACAGCAGGAGGGTCGAGGCACCTGTCAGAGGCATGTTTTATTAAGCACTCATTCCATTCACGGGGTCTGTGCTCTGGTGACCTAATCATTCTCAAAGTACCCACTTCCTAATACCATCATGTTGGGGTTTAGGATTCCCATAGCAATTTTGTGGGGAGACGTAAATATTCAAACCATCATAGTCCGGTCAAGGGATTTTCCTGAATAAAAGAAAAAGGAAAAAAAAAAAAAAAAAAGTCAGCTATGTCTTTTAGTTACCTCCAAAACAAAATGACATGCTTTTCATCTTTGGGTAGAAGATTTATTTAAGTCAGTCTACCTTGGCATGTGAACTTATTATTCCCTTAACTGGCCTAGCCGGGGAACGGCGGGGCAGGGGGCATTACTTGTTTAATGAACATTTACTAACTTCAATTAAGAAGAGGTACTAGTAACTGGGCATGGTGGTGCATGCCTGTAATCTCACTGACTTGGCAGGCTGAGGCAGGAGGATCACAAGTTCAAGGCCAGCCTCATCAACTTAGTGAGACCCTGTCTCAAAATTAACAAAACAAAACAAAATGGGCTGGGGAGATAGCTCAGTGAGAGAGCACCCTTGGGTTCAATCCTCAGTACCCCCCAAATAAAGTAATTATAATCACAGCAGTAACTCTTCTTTGTTGAATACCTATTGTATGCTTTGTACTAAACTTAGCCCTCTTTTTTTGGGTACCAGGGATCAAACTCAGGGTCACTCAACCGTTGAGCCACATCCCCAGCCTTATTTTGTATTTTTTTGAGAGACAGGGTCTCAGTGAATTGCTAAGTGCCTCGGCGGTTGCGGAGGCTGGCTTTGAACTTGCGATCCTCCTGCCTCAGACTCCTGAGCCGCTGGGATTGCAGACATGTGCCACCACGCCTGTCCAAGCTAGGCCCTTTAGATACTTCATCTTCAGTCATCAGAAGATCCTTCCGAGGTAGCTCTTATTTCCAATGTACAGAATTGGACATTGAGACCTAGAGAAGTGAAGAACTTGTTGTGACTCAGCATTTGAACTTGAACCTCTCCATGGACTACCATAACAATTGCTTATTTCTGCATAGGCTGCTCGAAGCATCAAGCCTGGACCATAGAAGCAACTTTGCAAAATGTTATTTGCTTTTTCCAAATTAGTGGTAATAGAGTGAACTTCCCAGGAAAGAGTTACAAAGTTACCTGGTGAGGTTTCTTTGTGTCTTGGCAGGGAATGCAAACAGTGTCTCCAAATTGACCTTTTGGAAAACGCCTGGAGTGCCGAGTCCTTGTGGCTTCCGAGGGCCAGGTAAGGATCGTGTCAGTCTCAATTGTAGGCGCTCTCCTGCTGTTTGCTCCAAATATTTCCTGGTTGCAAATGTTATTGATCTGACAGTTGATTTCCCGAGACACATTAGTTCCAAACTGATGTGAGATGAAAGTCTCACTCTAAGGAAATTGGCCTTGTGAATGGTTCTCCCCCGGGAAGATCATGCTGTACTTACGACCATACTAATGTGATGAAGAAGTGGCAAATACAATTAGCGGGCTTGGCTGGTGATTTTCCAATCATGATGTTTGGGGTATGTTATTGGTTTAGCTGTAATTGAGCTAAGATGATCTGAAAATGTCTAAACTAGTGTGAAAGTCATTCACGGTTTTGGCTCCGATAACGGATGTTCCTGAACCAGGTGGACCGGTGACATTTGGATGTGCTGAGCCTGGGGGATGTGTGCCAGGATGGCTGTGGCTTGTCTCTCAAATTCTGTCTCTTTTTACTTTGCCACTAGGAAGGCGATGACTTCTTTGTCATATTCCGTCCTCTCCCGAATTCCACCTTTATCATTGTCATTTGGAGCGTATTACCCATTGTCTTGCTGTCTTATTTCTCCTACAAGTATAATTTGTTTAATGTATGCTAAAGTCATCCTTATTAGTCAGGATAATTATCACTAGCTGTCACAGCAAAGACCTGACATCTCAGCGGTGAAGCAGCCCAAGAGTTTATTTTTTGCTCATGCAAAGTCGGATGCTCATGTAAAGTCTGATGTCGGTTGTCAGGGGACTCTCCTCCATCTGGTACCTCAGGGATCCAGGTGCCTCCCACCCCGTGGTTCTATCTTCTCAACACATACCTGCCTGGAGACCATCGTCCTTGGATCTCTTGAAAAAAAAATTTTTTTTTTTTTTGGTGCCGGGGACTTGAACTCAGGGGCACTCGACCACTGGGTCACATCCCCAGCCCTTTTTTGTATTTTTATTAGAGACAGGGTCTCACTGAGTTGCTAAGTGCCTCACCACTGCTGAGGCTGGCTTTGAACTCGCGATCCTCCTGCCTCAGCCTCCCAAGTGCTAGGATTACAGGCGTGCGCCACCACGCCCGGCTTTTTTTTTTTTTTTTTTTTGTACCGGGGCTTGAACTTAGGGGCCCTCCACCACTGGACCACATCCCCAGCCCTTTTTGTATTTTATTAGAGACAGCATCTCACTGAGTTGCTTAGCACCTCGCTGTTGCTGAGGCTGACCTTGAACTTGTTATCCTTCTGCCTCAGCCTCCCAAGTGCTGGGATTATAGGCGCAGATCTCTTGAACTTTTGTACAGTCAGGTCAAAGGCTTCCTGGTTCATTCACTGACAATGCGTGTTGAGGGTGGATCTCATAACAAACAGAAAATAGGGACTTTCTTCCTCCCTGGGGGCATTCCAGCCTGAGAGTCCACCTCTGGCAGGAGATTTGCTTATGCTCTAGGGTAACACACCTGGAGACTCCTTCCCCTCTTGGGAGAGACCTCTGCCCACTTTCCAGGGTGAAGAGCCATCTCACTCCATCCAGGAGGACAGGCAGGTGGCCCACAGCTTGACCGAAGCCCGGAGTCCCCAGATCCTGTGTTCACATTCCCAGTTGTCAGAACCCAGTCATTTGGCCCCAACCTACCTGCAAGGGAGGCTGGGAGATGACAGAGCAACA
Organism: Tamias sibiricus; assembly: GCA_025594165.1. NCBI lineage: Eukaryota > Metazoa > Chordata > Mammalia > Rodentia > Sciuridae > Tamias > Tamias sibiricus. The sequence goes on from CM046664.1 coordinate 14,701,076, forward strand.
CTTGGGTCTTCTGTGAGCATGAACCATCTCCACCCCATCCCCTAACCTTCCTCGTGGCCTTTGTGATAGAGCAGAATTTACAACAAGATGAATCTGATCAGTAAAAGAGTAGTAAGAACAGGAGCTCAGTCCTGGGTACTGTTTGCCTACACCATCGCAAGTGAATAAATAGAAGCATCCTAAGTGCTCTGCTAGTACCACTCCATCCTCAGAACCACCCGGTGCAGAAGAAACCACTCTCGTCACCATTCTACAGAGGAAGTGCCCAGAGAGGTCACATGACTTGCCCAAGGCAGTCACTAAGTAGCAGAGAAAGGATCAGAGCTCAGGATTGGCTCTGAGTTTTCAAGGCTCCATTGGTTGATTGTTTTCGGTGCTGTGGACTGGACCCAGAGCCTTGTGCATGCTGAGCATGTGATTTGCCGCTGAGCCACACCCCTGGACCCCATGAGTTTTCAATTTTAGCTTCTATGTTATAATGCCTCCAGCCTCCAGTAGGGAAGTCCCAAGTACACGTTAGAAACGGATTCTGCAGTCTTTGGCAGGTCATACCCTGGGGTGATTTTGCCCCTAGGGGGCATTTGACAGTGTCTAAAGTCTTTGTGGTCACCAGGGCAGGGAAGAGGGGTGCTATTGGAATTCCAGTAACACCACAAAGAATCATCTGTCAATAGCCCTGGGGTTGAGGAACAGCAACTTATTATTAGAGACAAGGTCTCTAATAATAAACCAGATTGAACTCCTATAAGGACCTGCTGATAGATGCCTCTTCATTGTAATGGTTCTTGGAAAGTTCTACTATTTTCTACCCAATGGCTCTTTTTTCCTTGGATTCACTGGAATGATTCTTTCGCTCCCCAAACACCAAACAAAGATGGTGAAAGACGTGGTATTCTGATATTGGGATTTCAGGCAAAGACATGCTCATGGATGTACACATGAAAGTTTCAAGATAGAGTATCACGAGGGATGAATTTGAATCGTGTGTGTGTTTGGATGAATCCCAAACCTCTTTATTTGCATACACGGGAAAGATGAGAGACACACAGACGTGGCTTCATCTTCTGCCGCTCACAGGGGCTCTCGGGTGCCTGTGGGAGTCAACACACACCAGTGGTTTATTTTTTACTTATTTAGTTTTCAGAGCCAGGGTTTGACAAGCATCTTCTGTAAAGGGTGAGATGGAAAGTGTTTTAGGCTCTGCTGGCTGGGCGGTCTCTGCTGCAATGACTCAGTCACTGCACTCATTATTTGAGTGCAAAAGCAGCCACAGACAATCCGTAATGGACCCAACAGCTCTTCTTTGGCTATGGTGTGTCAACCCTGTTTTATACCAAGGCTTTTCATTTTTTGTATGCAGCTTGAGCATAAGGTGAGCATGAACACCACGAGGGTTGACATGTTGGTCAAGAAGATGGTGCAGAAACAAGAGCGCACCTTTCCAAGAATCATTCCCTCGTACTTCTTTCTGCCAATCTCCACCTACTGTGGTCTTCCTTCCTCCTTTGGCAAATGCATAAACTCTCATGGCGTTACACTTATGCATGGACTGCATTTATTTACTCTCAGACTGTTTATGACATAAAACTCATTCTTAGTGTTCAATGGGTTCGTTTTTTTCTATTTGTGAAGATTGACAGGCTTGGGTTGGGAGGCAGAGAGCATCCTATTTTTTTCCTAGACCTGAGTAGAGAAGCTATGCTTTCACATAACAGCTTTTCAGTGGGTTAGGAGAGGCATATGGTGGGCTTTCATTTTTCAGGAGGAATGAACGTCGTTAAGTGAGGGAGAGGTGGAGTGGGTCGCATCACATACCACACCCTCTGAGACCTCTGCCATGACCAAGAGGAGTGCTGTTTCTTGCCCAAGGGTCTTATTTCCTCTGATAATCTAAGCGGGACAAGGTCATCCCTTCATGCTGTTATTCATAATCCTTCCCCGTTCACATGAGGCGGTGACCAGTCCTCAGCAAGGCAGTTTCCCATTGCAACAGAGAATCAGGATGCAATTTACAGGTCAAGAAAGAGCCGCTGACAGGTCAGCTAATGGGTGTCGGGACACAATGCAAAGTCTCTTCTCTGTGTTATTAGACTTCATTAAAATGAATACTCAGCTACCATATGATTATCAATATCATTATTCAACAATGAGAGTCCTGGGAATTTGCAAATACAATACCATGGCAAATCCATCATTTTAAAGAGTCTCTGGGTAGCTTCATAAAATGCAGAGGATTCTTAGAAAGCCCATTCGGGTCCACAGATATATTTTGAGGACCTCTTTCTTGCTGGGCTGGAGGAATTCATTGTATCTCAATAAGATGTTACTGTTGCTCTCCAATCTGCCTGTGGTTTAGTGATGAACTTTGAGCTTTAACTACTATGTAGAGTCAAACTTCCTTACAATTAGGCTAAAGTAAAAGGAAAATATCTGTTCTTCAATCTCCTGGTTCCTGTACTATATGCCCATGGTTAACCCCCCCCCCGATTTTTTCCCCCCTGTAAGTATTCCTTCCATATTCCCTCTGTAATCCTTGATTTTTCTCATTTTCTTCCTCATTTCTTGAGATCTGCAAAGGAATCAATACACAGGAAGCAGCTCCATTCAGTTAAGGCTTCTTTGGTTGCAAGTAACCTAAACCGGCTCAAGCTGCAAAGAGAGTGGCTTTTGAACGGAGCGGAGTAGGGCTCCTTTCAGGTTCGGCTGGATCCAGGGGCTCAGATAGTGATACCAGGACTCAGTCTCCGAAGAAACCACCTCTTCTAATCCCTTGATCTTGGGCTTCTAGCTCCAGAACCATGAGAATATGAACGCGTGTTCAGGCACCTAGCCTGTTGACTTTGTTACATAACCCTAGGAAACTAATACACAGACTGGGCTCTGTGGGTTTACTTAGTCCCGCATGAACGCGCCTATGAGCAGAAGAGGGCGGGGTTCCTCGGAGGAAATGCAAGGGGCTGTTGATGGAGCAAAATGATGGATGCCTGGTAGGCAGGCGAGGACAGGTCTTCACCACTGGGTTAGATTATGATAATTATTGAGCATTCATTATGCGTCAGGTCCTGGAAGCACCCGATTCTTACTACAGCCCCATCTGGCGGATACTTTTTCTCCTGCACCTGCCTGGCTCCAGGGCTGCAGCCCCCTTCCCTGGGTGCTGTTTGGAGAGCCAACGACTTCCAGCTTTGGATTCCATTGCCCCTTCTCTTTCCAAGACTGAAAAATCTCTGACTCAGGCTTTGGGAAGGATGAGCGTTTCGATGTTAATTAAGGAATTCACAGATCTAGGAGGAATTCACAGGCTGCAGAATTCACAAGTTCATTTTCGGAGCGGTTTCAAGATTCTGGGTTAATTAGCATTGCAGAACAGGATGTCCTGGATGTTGTGCCTCAAATGTGGGGTGGGAGGTAGCCAGTGACCCGTAACTACCCCAACCACGACTCTTTACATTCGGGGACCAGAACTCCAAAGCCCCCGCGGGGAGGCAAGATGGAGAAATCCACACCTGTGGCAAGTCCCACACCTGGGTCACAGGTTAGCCCATGGATCATGAGCTAACATCTACAATGGGGCAGGGCGCCTGTCATGAATCTTATCAATGGGATATCAGCTTGGGAAACCAAATTGGGAAATATCAGACCCATATACACGGTTACCACAGTTCTTTCCCCCTCCAATTGAGTCTGGTATTTCTGTTGAAACCATCTGGTGCCCCTCTTGGTGAAGTCCTGAGGGTCTCTGGTGGTACTCACTGGTTGCATTCAAAAGGGCAAGCCAGGCAAGCAAGTTCAAAACCAAAGTTCGAAGCGTTCTCATTGGGGAGTATTTATCATCTGCATCCAGGAGGCTGTAAAACCGGGCAGAGAAGCACGCATTCTTCTAAACATTTTTTTTTCAAGGTAAACTAGCAGAAGTTTTAACGATTCAACCATCTTCCCTGCTCAACGGTAGCACGAATCCTTTTGAATCCTGTCAACTTCCTTGGAGGCTGAGTCTCCAGGGCCTTCTGAATTCCAAATGCCCACTTCATGTCCTCAACCAACGAGTCCCGTCAAAGAGAATCAGTCTCTCACCGACTGTCCGACCCCGGTGCCTACACAGTGTAACCCGGCTGCAGATGTTGGACGGAAAATCTTCACCAAGAAGCAGGATTCCGTGGAGCCGATGAAAGTGAGGTTGAAACATGCTCAAAGAACAAAAGAGAATCTGGCCACCTCGGGAGAGTCAGCCAGTGTGGATATTTACCCAGAAGGCACAGATTCAGCCTTCCTGGTTGTCATGGTGACTGTTCTGATTGGTCGATGCCTATATCCTACCAGTTATTCAATATATATATATATATATATATATATATATATATATATATTTTAAATATTCATTTATTTGCTTTAGTTGTACACAATGTGTTTATTTGTACGTGGTGCTGAGGATCAAACCCGGGCCGCACACGTGCTAGGCGAGCGCTCTACCACTGAGCCACAACCCCAGCCCAGTTATTCAATATTTTTGTCCCAAGAAGAGTTAACGGTTGAAGGAAAGAAAAAAAAAGTGACAAGGAAAGAAAAAAAAAGTGCCGAGGAAAATGAGGTGAGTACTTCAAAAGAGAAAGATTTAAATATCAAAAGATTCCAGAGGGCCTCAGGGAAAACTGGTAAAGCCCATGAATATATATATATTTTTAAATGACCCCTTTGCTATCATGTTAAGGAAGCCAAACCTGGAGTGAGGGTTTTGTCAGAAAAATTACACCAGAAAAAAAAAAATCACTACTTAATTCCTTTTCTGTTCTTTATCAGAATTCATGCCCAGTTGAAATGCTAACCTACATTTTGTTATTTTGATAAGGTTTAGTTTATTTCTTCTTCTTTTTTTTTTTTTTTTTTTCAAATAACCTTTCAAATCCAACCCCTTTTCCTCTCCCATAATTTGCCATGAAAATATGGGCTTAGTATTTGGAGTCACTTTAAATATCTTCTACTGGGATTTATTTTCCTCCCAGGGATGGAAATAAGAAACCCAGAGAGACACCAACCAGACCAGAGTCCCGCTTAGGGACCTCTACGGGATATGACTGAACTTAGCTGCATACCTCCATGACCTGTTAGTGAGTAACACAATATGGAGGTCCGAATGGGTCCACAGCAAGCCACAGCAGAAAGGCTCCAGCAGGTCCTGGGTCCCCAGAGTCCTCACCCAGTGCTGTCCCGCTATGGGATTGACATAGGACACATATCCCCCCTGCTCCTGGTGCAGAGACCCTCCCAGTCTCTGTAAGGTGGGCAGGGCTGATCCCGTCCTCAGTTCCAGGGTCGTCATTCAACCCAGCTTTGGCCAATCAGCTCCTCACCTGCCCGTGGTCGTCGTCGTCGTGGTGATTAGTTATGGGATGGGCACATTCGTCGCCCACCTTGGGCCAGTACTTGCCGGGGGCAGGAGTTTTGTTTAAGTGGCTAGGGAGAGAGAACCTGAGAGCACGTGCTCCTTCCGCGGCCAGCTGTCATCCTGTCGGGCAAGGAAGCAACCTGGAGGAATTGGGGACCACGCGGTGAGAAAGTAGGTCCTGTGAGCCGTGTTTGAGTCTCTGGATCTCATCATGGTGGGGCATCTGACTTCTGGGCAAATTCTCTTTGGGTCTGAGCTGGTTTGAATTGGGTTTTATTTCACTTGTTACCGAAAGGTCCGTAACCTGTATACAACCTGTTGATTCGATTATGATGATCATAACAGTTACCCCTTTGAACCATGCAAGATATCCACCCCCCCCAACTCTTTAATAGCCCCACCATGCAGAGAGGGCAAGGATTATCATCTTGATGAAGATTGCTGCCGGCTCCTGGTGGCGGCTGTGCTGTTTTCTCAAGCACTTGAAAAACGCGGGGAGGGAAGATTGCCTTCGGAGAGCTACATCATGAAGTCAATATATTATAGATCAAAGCAGAGCAATGCAAAGTCACCTTACAGATGGCTCCCACACCGGCGAGGCTTCGTGAAGGTGGCGCATTAACATATTGAAAGAGAGCTGGTATCCATCATGACCCACCACAGATGCCCAGAGGGCAGAGATCTGCAAAGCCATCTTCTCCAGCGGACCCCAAGCCTGAGTTTTGGAATAGGTCTTGCCCCAGTGGGAAGGTTGGCTTTAGAGAAGTGCGGTCAGTCCCCAGGGGCACAGGAGCGGATTGATAACTGTGTCTCAGGCTGTGGCAGTTTCTCTTTCCTCTCCCCTTGAGTCCAGGCGGGTTCACCCTCTGACTTACTTTGAAAAACCGGAATGAAGTGAAAGCGACACCGATGTGTGTCTTCCAAGGGTGGGCTGCACAAGCTATGCTGCTTTCACTTTTGCACACTTGGAAGACCCCTTTTTGGAACCCAAGTTCCGAGTTGTGAAAAGCCTCAGCCGTGCGGAGAGGGGAGCCTCCAGATTACTGCAGCCCCCGTCGACATCCCACGGAGCAGAATAACCTCCCTGCTGAGCCTGGTCCGCTCACAGAATTATGAGAGATAATAAGCCACTGAAGTTTCGGGGTGATTTTAAAGAGCACAACAGATAACTGAAACAACCTTGGCTTAACCAACAAACACATTTCATCATCTTATTTAGTGGGAAGTCTAAATGTAGGAAGTTTCAGGTTTGGTGCAGGATATGATAACATGAATACTGTTATCAAGCATTCATGATCTTTTTTCTGTCTGTTCCACAGTCCTTAGCAGTTTGGCTTTTCATTCCCCTCACGGTGGCAAGGTGGCTGCTACAGCTCCGGTTGTTGTATCTATGTTTAAAGCAGAAAGAAGAGGAAAGAGATAGTACTAGTAAGCTCTTCTTGTCTCTGTTCCTTTTACTAGGAAGCCAAATGTCTTCCCAGAAGCTCCTGGAATAACTTGCCATTATTTTTCATTGGCTAGATGTGGCCACCTTAGTTTCAAGGGAAGGGAGCTGTTTATTTTTACCAATCACTATAGTGTGAAGCAACCTTGGGAAAGGGGTAGAAAGTGGCCTGGTACTTAGCTCTCTTCCTTCTCATCTCTGTAACATTTCTTTTCTTTTCTTTTTTTTTTTTTTTTTTGGTACTGGGGATTAAACTCAGGGGCACTCCACCACCGAGCCACATCCCCAGCCCTATTTTGTATTTTATTTAGAGACAGGGTCTCACTGAGTTGCTTAGCACCTTCCTTTTGCTGAGGCTGGCTTTGAACTCGAGATCCTCCTGCCTCAGCCACCTGAGCCGCTGGGATTACAGGTGTGCGCCACCGCGCCCGGCTCTGCAGCAACTCCTGACGTCTAGCCCTGACAGATGTGTGACGAGAAAGTCAAGTTTCCTGAATACCTGGAAACCCCAATGACTTCAGGATCATGCAGATATTTGACTTCCTGTTCCCAATTGTATGGTTCTATTTATATTTCACACAGTTTGCCCATCGTCCTCAAGAGGTCAGTCAGATGGTTAAGAAGCCAGCTCAGGCCCATCTCTCAGTTCTACCGCAGGATGACTGGGTATGCTTTCCCGTCTCTGAGCCTCAGTTTCCTCATCTGTGAAACGGAGACAACATTCAGACCTTTACTTTGCAAGGCTGCCATTGAGATTGACAGCTCTGATGTGGGCGGAGCACTTGGTCCCGTGTCTAGCTAGAACCAGCACTCACTATGCAGTTGCTACTTTTATTTTCAGAGACCTCCTGTTGCAACCGGAGGTCAGAAAACGTGGTCACCCGGAACGGTGCTGTCTCCATTCATCAAGCCCCTATTCATGTGTCCTGGCCTCGTACAGCGAGTGTCCGTGGCACACAGAACACCACGCTCGGCCTTGAGGGGGGTGAAGAAAAGAATTGTAAGACGTGTTCCCCAGGCTCGGGGACGTGAGAGCCTACATAAAACACGAAATGGTGAAAGCAGCCGTGCACGACACGTCAAGGTGACAGAGCGGCCGGGAGCGCGTTGAAGGCTGTTTCAGCACGGGGTGGCCTCTCCTGGTGGACTTGGCTTCAGACAGCTCTCCCAGGCTGGGTTAGAGACCACCCTCTGCCCCTGGGGGATCGCAGGGAATAACCGCTCTGCAACGTACCCGTCCACCAGTCACTCTCCTCTGTTACATTGGGAGCCGTGGTGGGTGGGCAGCCATGCATTTGTTCGTTCATTGAGCAAATACTTACTGGGCACAAGACAGGGACGTGAACCATGTCAGGCGATGGTAAGTCCTGGGAAGAAACCTGGCGGGGATGGCCCCACCTGGCCTGCAGGGGAGGGCTTGCTGAGCAGGAGGGTGGTCGGCAGGTGGCGCCCCCTGGTGGCTCCTCCTGGGCCTGCCTCTGCTGCAGTCTTGCTCCCACAGCGTGTGACCCCCACTGCCCTCTCCTGCGCCTCCCTTTCTTTCATAGAGGCTGATCCCTGGGGGGCGTCTCACACCCCATGCTCCATCTCTGTGTTTGCTCCGGGAGAACCCGACGTGTGACAAGCCAGTGGAGCACGATGGCAGGGCAGGGGCTTCCCATCGTGGAAGTGGAGGTGACACTGGAGCAGAGGAGGTGACACTGGAGCAGGGACCAGGAGGTGAGGGCGTTGGCAGGAAGGCGACACGCAGGGGTCGAGATCAGAGGCACTCGGTGCATTTGGGACTCACTGGCTGGTGGCCTCGTGGGCTGAGGCCCAGGGATGGAGCCAAGTACTGGAAGCGTGGGGGGAGAAGCGTCTGGAAGGTCGCAGGTGCAGGGCCTCTCCACGTGGTAGGTGTCTGCCAAACCCAACGGGGTTCTCCATCCCGCTCCTTTCTCCACCTGTGGGTGATCTCGCACAGGTAACGCCTTGGCCTTCCCACGCCTCGCTCCCCCCCTCATAACCAGCAGCAGAGGTGGGGCTCCCCAGCTCTTGTCAGAGCTCTTGCTGCCACTCCACCCTCCCTCTGGGCACACCTGCTGCACCCCCAGCTCTTGTCACATAGTCCCCACGAGAAAGGAAGATGCTCCTGGCCGCTCACCAGCATATCCCAGAGCCCCTGAGCTGAGGGACAGCCCGCAGCCTTAGGTGGGCACAGGGGGTGGCGGCAGGCCTGGGAGGAGAGTTTGCTTCCTCTTTTTCTGATACTAAATAAACCTGATGAAGGCGTCCCTGGACCTGAGGGGCAGGATGCTCCTTTGGGTGGGCCCTTCCTAATGCTTTCATAAAACCTGCAATATCTGAAAATTGTCTCGGGTGCCTGAGACCTCCCATTTTATGATTTGCATGTGTCTGGGGTAAATTGCTTTTTCTGCCTTGTTCTATATAATTCAGGTCCTCGTGGATGCTGGCGGGATGCATGCCGCTCTCCTGCAATGATGTAGTCATTGGGGAGATGCAGAGGCCCCCCCCCCCCCCCCCCTGGGCTCTGCCCAGTCTGCCCGGCAGCTTGCAGTGTTGGAGTGGCAGGCCCTGCAGGGGTTCTCCTGGAGGGGGGTCTTTGGCTTTCCTGGAGAGCAGGTCCCCCTGGTCAGGGCCACTTGTCCGTCCAGGGCTGTCTCCGAGGCAGTCGCCAGCTGAGCTAGTGGCTTTGCAAGCCTGAGTTGAAGCTTCCTCGCTGCCACCCTGGGTGGGTAGGGCGCTCCTACGCCCATTCTATTGATGAGGGAGTGAAGTTCAAGGAAGTTCAAGTTCAAGGTGCCCACCGTCACCCCGCCCAGCAGTGAGGGGACTTTCCCACTCACACCTGAGCCAGGTGCTGGCTTTCACACGCACTCCCTCCCTCTTGGCATCCCCAGTGACATACAGGTGATTTCCTTCCCTGCTGCCACCCTCGTCTCACTGACAGGGAAATGTCTCCCAGGGATGAAATCAAGTGACAGCGTCTCCCCGGTGGGGGTGGGGTGAGCGAGTTCCATTTTCCACAGTAGGTCAACATGTGTCCACTGTCAGTTACTGGATGTATTTGTCATAAGAACATATAAGGAGCCGGGCGCGGTGGCGCACGCCTGTCATCCCAGCACTTGGGAGGCTGAGGCAGGAGGATTGCGAGTTCAAAGCCAGCCTCAGCAATGGCGAGGCACTCAGCAACTCAGTGAGACCCTGTCTCTAATAAAATACAAAAAGGGCTGGGGGTGTGGCCCAGTGGCCGAGTGCCCCCGAGTCAATCCCCAGTGCCAAAAAAAAAAAAAAAAAGAATATATAATGAGGCGTCTAGCGTGGCACAATATTTGTTGACTAAGCTTGTGAGTGAATTCAAAAGTTGGTTGGTTTCCTGTTCTCAAAATGCTTGGGATCTTTGTGTGGGACGTAGGCAGACAGACAGGAAATGATTTGTACTTTGTGAATTTGGAGATGCGTACCTTCTCATTTGTGAACGTCTCTGGAGTCGGGATGCGTCTTACAGTGCATGGTGTTGCAGAATCACCATAGAAGAGCCAGGACTGGGCAGGCCTGGTTGAAGCTGTCTTTTAAGCATTCTTGTATCTCTGACATTCTCAGTGGCACAGAGGACAACACCTTGTAGGAAAACAAAAGTCTTGGCGACTATGATTTTAAAACATGATTACTTAGACACTAAGAAAGTTATTTAGAGGATCCATCTAGACTTTGTATTGAAGATACTTTTGGAATATCTTGGCCAACGTATTTTATGTCTATTTATTTTTTTCAAAGTATGGGCAGAGCGATACGTGATAAAAATTGACGTCTAAATAAATCTAAAAGTGCTTTATAAATAAGTGGAAATAAAAATCCTAAGCGATAAGGAAGCACTGAGTCCTAGATATACTCCCAAGGGAGCCCAAGACACACCTCATACACACACGCACACGTGTTGACACAGTATTGTTCACAGTCACCAGAATGTGTGAACAACCTAGCAGCCCATCCACCGACAGGTGGGTAAAGAAAATGTGGTCTGTCCATACAGAGGAACGTCTTTTTTTTTGGTACCAGGGATTGAACTCGGGGGCACTCGACCCCTGGGCCACATCCCCAGCCCTTTTTTTTGTATTTTATTAGAGACAGGGTCTCACTGAGTTGCTCGGTGCCTCGCCATGGCTGAGGCTGGCTTTGAACTCGCGATCCTCCTGCCTCAGCCTCCCAAGTGCTGGGATGACAGGCGTGCGCCCCCGCGCCCGGCTTCCTACAGAGGAATGAAGTGCAGATACATTGCTACCCTGAGGATGAATCTTGAAAATATCATGCCAAGAGAAAGACGAGATGTCAGCTTGGTGAGTTCAGGTACCGGGTGACCCCAGTCATGTGACGATGCAGAACAGGGGGAGGGGATTGGTGGTGGGAGCAGGGGAGAGGGGAGTGAGCAGGTGGGCACAGGGCTGCCTTCCCACTTGATGAACGTGTTCTAAGAGCCGCTGGGGTGGTGTTTGCACAGGTCCATTGAACCGTGCCCGTACCTGTGTGCACCGGGTGGTGCGTGGCTTGTCGCAGAGGAAGCTGTCACCAGAGAAGGCAAGTCTTGCTTCACGGTGTCTCAGCATTAGAACAGTGGGGGGGCCTAGATGGGATGAAATGTGGGGAGTTGTGTCAGTTGTCGGGGGTGTGTGGCACCATGGGGGCCCGCCAGTCCTCTCTGGGGGAGCTAGGAGGGCTTCCTGGAGGGGGCGGTGGGTGGGTGACGTGGCAGCTGAAGTCAGGATAAGTGGGACAGTGGAGGGGGCGGCACGGCCACGGAATGTTTTTGAACTAACACATCTGTATAATAATTGGCAAGGCATGGATCCAAGTGGGTAGGTGATAAGGGACCCTTCAACGCTAAACACTACACTAAAGGGGACCCTGTGCTATGCACCGTGGCACATGCCTGTCATCCCAGCTACTGGGGAGGCTGAGGTAGGAGGATCTCAAGGTTGAGGCCAGCCTCAGCAACTTAGTGAGACCCTAAGCAATTTGGTGAGATCCTGTCTCAAAATTAAAAGTAAAAAAAGAGCTGGGGATGTGGCTCAGTGGTTAAGTGCCGCTGGGTTCAATCCCAGTACCAGACACCCCCCTCCCTCTCCCCAAAAAGGTGGCCAAGGGTGTTGTTACGGGCAGACCTGGATGGATGCTGACGATAATAGGACTCAGGCCATGAGGTCGAGGGTGGGAGGAAATGAATGAAGACAGGAGATGTGCTTAGGTCAGCCTTCAGAGCATGAATAGCAGCCTTATTGATTATTATTTTACTAGGGGACTAATAAAGTGGATGCACTTGAAGGCCATTAAACAATATTGGAAGGTAAGAACGGTCATTAAGTGAAATAAAGGCAGGCCTCGTCTTGGTGCGTGTGCGAGTAGAGATGATCTATTGTTGCCTCTTGGTGCTCTTCCAAAACCTCCTAAACTTCCTCAGTGAACAAGAGTGGATGTGGTCACCGGGGCAGGGGGAATGTTCTGTTTCGTTTTCTAAAGGGGTACATTAAAGACATCACCCCAAGAACACAAAGCAACTCCCAGCCCCTGGGACCTTTCCTGGTGGCTTCCCTGAGCAGCAGGGCTCAGACCTGCGGTTGTGTGGATGTGACTGGGGCCACAGTGTCGGTGGCTCTGTCTGAAACTAGGTAGAAAGTTGATTAGAACCAGGCTGCGCTGCCCTCGGGCTCCTTGGACGGTGCGGACCCCACACCCTGACCCCGGCCCCAGCCTTCTTGGGTCAGGTGGCTGTGGTTTGGGGGCAGGCACCCCCTTCTGGGCCTGTTGTCAGATGGCCATTGCTCCGGGGAAATCCCAAATCTTGGGCTGTGTGTGCTGCAGGGTCAGCCCCGGCTCTGAGAGAGAGAGAGAGAGAGAGAGAGAGAGAGAGAGAGAGAGAGAGAGAGAGAGAGAGGTGGGGGTGGGGGTGGGGGAGATTGAGCTGCTCATAAGTTATGATCAGCCGTCGTGGCTCCCTGGAGGCCAGTTTCTCCCAATTTCTCTTCCAAACCGCTCGGGATGGAGCCAGGCTCAGGCCTGCTGGGTCCCCCCCCCTTTCTCTGCTCCGCGGTGGCCCGTGGGCCGCCCGTTCTATCATTATTTTGCTTTCTCTCTGACTGCTTTTCTCCCTCTAAAACTGAAGTCTAAGACCTGCCGTCAAGAAAATAGATCTTAGGCAAACAGCCTCATGGATTTTACACAGGGAGACATTTGCAGAGCCACCACAATTGTGTCCCTTCCCAGTAAATATCACCCCAAGGGTGACCACTCTCCAGCCTCCATCACCACAGGCTAATTCTGCCCACTTAGCAACTTCCTATAAATGGAATCAAACAGAAGGTGCTGTTCTGTGTCTGGTTTCTCGCCACCGTGTAGGGGATTCATCCACGTTCTTGTGGCCAGCAGTGAATTTCCTTTTTCACACCTGCATATTATTCTACTGGGTGGATGTAATACAATTTGTTTATGCATCCTACGGTTGTTGGTTTGTTTCTGGTTTGTGGCTTTTATGGATAATGCTCCTATAGGCATTCCTGTATGTGCCTTTTTATGGAAACAAACCTTTATTTTTACCATTGTTTCTTTCACAGACAACTCTAACAGTCTCTTCACTAATGTCCCAGCTTCTATTCTTTCCTCCTTTCATCTATTCTAGATAGAGCTCAAAGCATTCTTTTTTTTTTTTTTTTTTTTTGGTACCGGGGATTGAACTCAGGGGCACTCGACCACTGGGCCACATCCCCAGCCCTTTTTTTTGTATTTTATTAGAGACAGGGTCTCACTGAGTTACTAAGTGCCTCGCCATTGCTGAGGCTGGCTTTGAACTCGCGATCCTCCTGCCTCAGCCTCCCAAAGTGCTGGGATTACAGGCGTGCGCCACCGCGCCCGGCTGAAAGCATTCTTCAATGAGATGCTGTGACACCAATTGCTGAAGTCTCCAGAGGCTTCCTATTGTACCTAGGGAAACTCTCGAACTCTTTACTCTGGCTTAAAAACCTCTAGGCATACACAGTGGTGCACGTCTATCATCCCAGAGGCTTGGGAGGCTGAGGCAGGAGGATTTGCAAGTTTGAGGCCAGCCTCAGCAACATAGTGGGCCCATCAGCAATTTAGCAAGACCCTGTCTCAAAAAAGGGCTGGGGATGTGGCTCAGTGGTTAAGCACCCCTGGGTTCAATCCCCAGTACAAAAACAAACAAAATGAAACAACAAAACAAAACAAAACAAAACAAAACCAAGCAAACAAAAAACCCCAAGACAACCCCATGCTGCCTCTGCTGGCTATTCTTTATTTGAATCACTCTCCACGGTGCTTCCACGGCCCCTGCTTTCTTTCTGTGCCTTGAATAAGCCCAGCTGCTCCCCACAAGGACATTGACACTAGCTACTCTTCAGAGAGACCTTCCCTGACCTGTCCATCAGAAAGAGTCCCCAGTCATTTTTTTTTTTTTTTGGTACCGGGGATTGAACTCAGGGGCACTGGACCCCTGGGCCACATCCCCAGCCCTTTTTTGTATTTTATTAGAGACAGGGTCTCACTGAGTTGCTCAGTGCCTCGCCATGGCTGAGGCTGGCTTTGAACTCGCGACCCTCCTGCCTCAGCCTCCCAAGTGCTGGGATGACAGGCGTGTGCCACCGCGCCCGGCACAGAAGGGGCATTTCTAACAGGCTGCCTTGGAAGAGTGACCCCCTTTCGAGGCCGTTGTCTTATTTGACCTCAGAATAGCTTCCTCTCGTGTGAGACATCTGGGGCTCATCTCTGTGCTCAGTTTTCAGCTGGGCCTTGTGAAGCTCAGCGAGGTCGAGTGATTCGCACAAGGTCACACAAGGAGAGTGGCTTTGAACGAAGAGACACAGCATGGCCCTGGGACCAGGAGTCCAAGGCAGATCCAGATGTCCGTCCTTTGCCAACTGCATTGCTCTTGAACGAGCCACTTACTTTCTCTGTGCCTCACTTTAATATTTTTAAATTATTACTGTTGATTCCCTGGAGAGGAAACTCAGTGTGCCTCTTATTATGATTTACTCCAGAGTCAAGTTGACGGGCAGGGTTAGCAAACTGCACGCTTGATAGAAATGCAGAGTCTCAGGTCCTGCCTCAGATCTGCTGAATCAGAGCTCGCGCTTAACAAGATTCAAGGGCGTCTTGAAGCTGAAGAAGCAGCCGGTCTAGAGTCATTCTTGTCAGCCTTCCTTGTGCATCAGGGTCACCCTGGAGAGCTTTAAAAAACTTACCTGCCTGCGCTCCTTCCCCAAAGATTGTGATTTTGTTGGTCTGGAATATAGATTCTGGACATCATCATCATCATTATTATTATTTTTGGTACTGGGGATTGAACTCAGGGGCACTCAACCACTGGGCCCCATCCCCAGCCCTTTTTTTGTATTTTATTAGAGACAGGGTCTCACAGGGTCTCACTGAGTGGCTAAGTGCCTCACCATGGCTGAGGCTGGCTTTGAACTCGCAATCCTCCTGCCTCAGCCTCCCAAGGGCTGGGATGACAGGAGTGTGCCACCGCGCCCGGCTGAACATCATTATTTTTTAAAAAGCTCCCCGGTTAATTCCGATGCCCAGCCACAAGAGTTGAGAATCCCAGGTGTGATGGGATAACTTGCTCAGGAGTTGGACAGAATTAGGTCTGAAGTTAAGGCCTTTCTTCCTCGTGTTGCTTAACTTCTTGTAATAGGAGGACAATCTCCTCGTCCTCAGGGTTGTAATGAAGAGAGGATTAACACCGACCACATGTCACCAGATGCCAACGCACTCATGCTCCTAGACAGGGGACACCATGCCAGGGCCAGAGCTGGTTGGTACGCGGTTTTGGTTATGCACGTTAACATTGGTAATCGTCGTGGTATTGTCTTCAGATGTTGAAGCCGAGGAGATCACTGGGGCATGTCATGAGTTGCAGGAGCCCTGTTTGGGGAGATGGCTAAGATTGCGGTTGATTACGGGCCATGGAGATGTTTGGGCATTGCCGCATTCCATAGTCTCACGGGACTTGGCCCGGGATCTCGCGGGACTTGGCCCGGGATCTCAAGAGACTTGAGCCGAGATTGCTGATTGGGTCGGCGCCTTTTGGTGTGTTGGTTTTGGTGGTGTGTGTGGTGCGTGTTAAAGTCGTTGTTAGAGCTAGAGAGAAAAGTTATCAGAATAAAAAAGCCTGTTTCCAGTTCGCCTCTGAACTTCTTTCCGCGGCTTCGTTGCTCCAAGCAGCCATTGCTTCAGGCGGCAACAATGAGTCTGGTGACATAGAAAATATCTCTTGCTGGACCGAGAAGTCCTCCCAGCAAAGTCAGGCAATAAGAAACTTGGCTTCTATTTATTAAGCACGAACCACATGCCAATCACTGTGCTAGCTAGGCTGCGAAAGTGTTCTAAAAAATTATTCACGTACTTAATTTAAGGCAGTGGTTCTCGACAGGGTCAGTGAGGGCATGTTTGATTGTTAGGGCTGGGGACGGGGAGGAGCAACTGGCATCTAGTGGACAGAGGTCAGGGACGCAGCTCACCATCCTGTCGTGAGCTGGACAGCACCCCTCACAAAGAATTACCTGGTTCCAAATGTCCGTGGTGCTGAGGTCGGGACAGCTGGGTTTAGATCCAGGTAGTTCTGCAAAGCATGTTACAGAAAACAGTCTCACAGCTCTGATCTCCCTTCCCTTTCCCTGGAAGCAACTTTTTTTTTTTTTTTTAATACCTTTTTTTGTGGGCTATTTTATTTACCTGCCATTCTCTGGAAGCGTGGCTGCTGCTTTGGAGATTTCTTTCTTTCTTTTTTGATTGACTAGGGATTGAAGGGTCTCACTGAGTTGACCACTGGGCCACCTTCCCCAGCCTGGGATGTTTACAAGTATTTTCTTGATTCCTCTGGTGTGGAGACAGCGGAACTTTCTCAGCTGAGTTGCTTAGTGCCTCGCTTTGCCGTCTGGCTTTGAACTCGCGATCCTTCTGCAGCCAACTCAGCCTCCCAAGCGGCTGGGATTTTACAAGCAGGCACCGCCGCGTCTGGCTGGAGCTTTCTTGATTCCTCTGGTGTGGACTGCCTTGGCTTTTCTCTGCGGAACTTTCTCTGCAGCTGGATGTACCAATCGCTCCTCCTCCACCACAGACCCAGGGTGATTTCTGTCGGATCAATATTCGGGGTTCACATTACCCTAACTGCAAATGGTGTCGGCTGCTGATGCTGCAGCCAACTCAATGCCTTTCCCCTCCTGCGAAACCTTTTGTTCTCTCTGAAGTTAATAATTGCCTTGGTTTGGTCTTGGCTGTGTTTTCTGTGTGCTTTCCCCTGACCCCACCCTCCCCTCTCTGCCCGTTGTCTTGATCTCCTTTGGAGATATTCAGACCCATCAGGGAGGAAATCTATCAAGTTGGCCTCTTGCAAGGAGTCTCTCCTGGAACGGGCGGAGAGTTTTGCGGGAAACGTTTTGTACGTGAGTCTCATAACAGCCCTGCAGAGTAGGTACTGTCATTGTCATCGTCATTTGACATCTGTGTGGGGGATTCACTCTTGGAGAGGTTGTCTGGGTGCCCAAGATTGTGTGTGGAAGAGTCTGGGCTTGCTGTGATTTGAATGTATCCCCCCAAAATCCATGAGTTGGAAATATAATGCCCAAATTCATTTGCTGATAGTATTTGGGAATGAGCCCGTGGGAGATCATTGGAATTAGATGAGGTCATGGGGGTGGTGGCATTCATGGCTTTATTAGAAGAGGAAGATAGAGCTAGGTTAGCCCACTGCTCTGTCTCACCTTGCAGTGCTCGGCTCCATGTTAGAATGCTGCAATAAGGGCCCTCACCAGAGGACAGCACCATGTTCTTGGATTCCCCAGTGTCCTGAGCCATGAATGAGCCAAACAAACTATTCTTTTTTTTTTTTTTTTTTTTTTTTGTGGTACCGGGGATTGAACTCAGGGGCACTTGACCACTGGGCCACATCCCCAGCCCTTTTTTTGTATTTTATTAGAGACAGGGTCTCACTGAGTTGCTAAGTGCCTCGCCATTGCTGAGGCTGGCTTTGAACTCGCGATCCTCCTGCCTCAGCCTCCCAAGTGCTGGGATTACAGGCATGCGCCACCGCGCCCGGCTCAAACTATTCTTTATAAATGACCTAGCCTCAAGTATTTTGTTATAGCAACAGAATGTGGACTGAGACAAGATTTGATCTTGGGACTCTGTGACCCCAGGGTTCTGGGACTCCTCATGTCCCAGAAGGTCACTCTAGGAGAGAACCTTCTAAAATAGCTGACAGCTGGACTGTGATCTGCCTTCATAAACGGCAGTCGCTAATTCATTTCTGTATCCGTGGCGGCCACCACAAGGTCAGACGTGGGGCAGGACTCTGAGTTCTGCTTGTTGAGTGAATAAATGAAGAATTTTGAGAGGCAGCAGCAGGGGGGTACAGGGTTCCTAGGCAGGGCGTCAGAGGAGCTGGGACTTGGTCAGATATCTGTGGGCAAGTGGCCAACCTCTCCAGCCTCAGTCCTAACCTCTGTAAAATGGAGCCACGGATATCTGCTTCAGGGGGCTGTTTGCAAGCAGGCAAAAGAAGCGAGTAACTAGGACTGCGAGATCTCAGGAATATAGACAACACTGATGTCTGGGTATTATTGTTGTTCCAGGGATTGAACCCAGAGGCACTCAGCCACTGAGCCACATCCCCGCCCATTTTTATATTTTGTTTAGAGACAGGGTCTTGTTGAGTTGTTCAGGGTCTCCCTAAGTGGCTGAGGCTGGCCTTGAACTCGTGATCCTCCTGTCTCAGCCTCCGGAGCTGCTGGGATTACAGGCGTGCATCCCCACGCCTTCCTGGCGGGGAGTAGATTTTTACAAAGCTCCAGCCTCTTCCTCCATCTCTCTGTTTCTCCTTCTTACCTTGGTTGGATCCTTCCTTTCTTCCTTCTTTTCTTCTAAGCAAAACATGACAAAATTAATTTAGACTAAAAAAGAAATGCCTCACGGTTGAGAAAAAGATATATTATAGCTGAAGCTACTTCTCATATGATAAAATATTTATACTAATGTGTCATAAAAATTGATTTGCTCTTCCCTTGCCTGGTATCATTAATGGGTAGATATGTAACATCTTATTTTCTTGCCTTTTTCTATTCCCCCTCCCCTCCTCTGAAAATGTATGATCTCAAATCATGGGGAGGAAACCATTTTTCCTGAATAATAATAACAATAACAGGAGGTATTTATTTAGTACTTATGATGCACCACTCAAGACTAAAAGTCCTTTTACACATGAACTCAATTATTTAAATCACAACCCAGGGGGTAGGAGCTTTTGTCACTCCTGATTGACAGATGAGGAAACTGAGGCTCATAGTGGTCACGAGCTCTCACCTGTCCTTTCTAGCCCCAAAGCCCTTGCTTGTAACTACTCCCTTTGGTCACCTCTGTATGCTGTGTTACTTTAGCTTTACAGCTATCAAAGAGGCCAAATGTCCCACAGCCTTTTCCTGGGGAGAGACACCTCGTATGCAAACCTCTTTAGCTTTCAGTAACCAGATGCACTGAGAACTCTGAATTTCTATTTCTGCCTTTTAAATTTTGGGTGATGGACTGGGGGTGTTGCTCAGAGGCATTAACACATGCTTAGCATGCACATAACCCTGAATTTGATTCCTGGCACGCACGGACACACACACACACACACACACACACACACACACACAAAACAAACACATTTAAAAAAAAAAACAAGAAGAAAGGAAAAGCAACATTGGGTGGCGTTGCAGGTTTTCCAGCCAGGAGTGGAGAGATCTGGGAGATCCATTTTCAGACAGGTTTTCGGTTTTGGTGATGCGACGTGGGCACCAGCTCAGCCAGGGTGGGGTGGACCAAGCTGTCCCTGGAGGAGAGCCTGGGATGGTGAGTCGGCGTTCAACCGGTCCCGCTGTCTTGGGATCACGACTCTTCCAGTTCCCAGATCTTCACCTCCTGGCGTCCTCTCCCCTCCCCAGGCAGCCTTCGCATCGACTCTTCCTGAACATGGTGTGTGCTAAACCCTGAGGAGCGCAGCGTCAGAGCCAGGCTGCGGTGCAGCTCCCAGGGTCAACACACACACACACACACACACACACACACACACACACACGTACACGTGCGCACACGCAGACACGCAGAGCGCACAGAGACAGGAGCACACGTCCCTCTGCTTGTCTGTCCCCATCACAGTTTTTTTGAAATCACACTCTCCACCCTTAGCTCCAGGTCCCGGCACATAGTAGGTGCTCAACGAATCCCCTCTGGATAAACAAGTGCAGTGAGGATCCCACTGTTCTCCCGCAGCCCCGGGACCCGGATCTTGGCATCCCCGGCATTGGCTTGCCCGCGTGCAACTGGAAACGGGGAATGGAAGGAATCCCCGCCTTCCTCTGGGGTGGAGGCCACGCTCCTTAGCCCAGCGGGGAAGCCCCGGTGACCTGGCTCCTGCCAGCTTCCTCCGCCTCACTCCCCGCAGCTCTCCGGCGCGCCCAGCTCTACTCTCGGTGACTTTTACATCTTTGTCAACTCACAGGAGTTTTTGAGGCCCTGATGCAAACGACAGGCCTTCTCCTCCAACGTGGAGATGTCGGCACCTTCGAACGACTTTCTGGGTGTCATTTCGGGGGTTCCTTGAGGCTCATTCATGGATCTCTAGGAAATGCTTGGAACCCGGGCTAGGAAGCCCTGCACTGCCCTACTAGGTGAAGGAGCAGGGCTAGGGATGCTTAGGGGAAGGGGGCAACTTTAAGGTCACGCATGGCAGAATCGGAACCAAGCTCTCTGGATCTCCATCGCAGGGCTCCCCCCTTCCATCACCCTGCACTGAGGAACGGGTGCTGAGGAATTGCTTGAAACGATGAACAATTAAACTAGACGTCCTCCTCGGCCCTCTCCATCCATCACGTCCCGGCGCTGGCCGCTCTGACAGGTGCTCAAACACCAGTGTAGCATCCTTCCTCGTAGCTCAGTGTTTTCCTGATGATTATAAAAGGGAACAATCACAGCAGGGTCCTGTGGGCTGGTCCACCGAGCCTCTGCCACGTCACTAAGAAAGCCCCTGCTCTACCTTGCAGGCTGGTATCAAGAGAGGATTCAAAATAAAACCATTGGTCCCGACACGTGTGACCAGCCAAGTTCAGAAATCTTGGGTCTGGGAGATGTGGTCTGCTTAGCCTTCTGTGCTGTGTGTCTTGTTGGATAGCTGTGCCATCTTCCCGATTTTCTAAGCCAGAAACCAGGGCGTAAGCTCACCTACCTCTCCTTATCTCCTCAGTCTACTCGATCGCCTCTTTTCGCTATGTGTCTGATCCACGTGCTTCCGTCACCTTTTCTGCTACTGCTTTACTGACCAGGTCACCATCATCTGCAGCCTGAAGAGTGGCCACAGGATGACCTTCTGAGATATTAGCTTGTGAGTGCTGTCTTTTTTTTCTTTTTTCCTTTTTTCTTTTCACCATTCTGTGTTTGGGCCAGTAATGTGGTAAATCAGTCAGGATGAGGCAACACTATGCTGCTATGACAAGACAATAGGTGGGTTCAAGACAAAAGTTACTCTGCCCATGTGCCAAGTTGACTATCAGTCTCAGTGACGCTCTGGGGAGGCCACCTTCTGTGATTCTTTCAGCATCACAGGTGACACGAGTCTTGTGGCTGCTCCCGAGTAATCCATTCTTCTATGACTTCCGCAGGGGGGAACAAAGAGAATCGTTTGATGGCTCTGAAATGAGTCCACCCAGAAGTAACACATGTCACTTCCGCTCACATCTTATTGGCCACAGCAAGCCATACGACTGTGTCTCCTTCCAAAGAGCAGGGGAGTCGCTGGAA
The DNA here is from genome assembly GCA_025594165.1 of Tamias sibiricus. Taxonomy (NCBI): domain Eukaryota; kingdom Metazoa; phylum Chordata; class Mammalia; order Rodentia; family Sciuridae; genus Tamias; species Tamias sibiricus. The sequence continues at coordinate 14,722,741 of CM046664.1, forward strand.
GAAAGGAAGTTGGAAAGATGGAGTGAACAGCACTTCTATCTAATCCCTTCCCCCAGGGAACGGGTGGTAGGAGTGGACCTGAAAATAATGGTGGCAATTTATAAGCTTTTTAATCCCAAACGTTGATCCACCCGAGCTGTAGAATGACTCAGGAGGTCAACACCAGCATCTCTCACCAGAAGCCAGGTAGGAGGAGAGTCTGAGGAGGGAGGAGGAGGCTGGGGAGGAGGGAGAAATGGGGGTGGGGGGGGGGGAACAAGAAGAAGAAGAAGAGGGAGGGGGAGAACAGATGGGACATGGAGACAGAGAGGCGGAGACGGAGGGTTTTAAATGTGTCCGTTCCACCTCTGTGAGTCGCATACGAGGGGCTCCGTTCTGAGTGTGGAGACCCAAGGGAGCAGGACACTGGTGTCTTGTTGGCCTCCTCTGATGACAGTCAGCAGCCTGGCTCCCTGTAATGGCAAGAGAGAGGACTGAAGGTCAGGAGAGGCTGAGAGGTGGGTTGGCCCCAGAGGGGCGGGAAGGGAGGAGTTGGGGGACAGAGAAGGCTGATCGCAGGATGAGGGACCCGTGCCACAGAGGTGTGTGCTGAGGTCACCAGCTGAGGACCAAAGAAGGAGGTGGCTCCATCTCAGCAAAGGTCACCCCAAGAGTCAGAAGGGCCATGCTACATTCAGGGCAGAGGCTGATCAAGAATAAGAGGAGGGGCTGGGGCTGGGGCTCAGCAGTAGAGCGCTCGCCTAGCACGTGCGCGACCCGGGTTCGATGCTCAGCACCATGTAAAAATAAACGCATTGTGTACAACTAAAGCAAATAAACAAATATTAAAAAAAAAAAGAATAAAAGGAACATTCCTTTCCCCACCCAGAGTATTAGGCTCCCTGGAGGGGATCAGGGAGGAGGGACTGAGGGAGACCAAAGAGAATAAACACCATTTTAGTCAGTATTTTTTTTTTTTTTGGTACTAGGGATTGAACTCAGGGGCACTTGACCACTGGGCCACATCCCCAGCCCTTTTTTGTATTTTATTAGAGACAGGGTCTCACTGAGTTGCTAAGTGCCTCGCCATTGCTGAGGCTGGCTTTGAACTCTCAATCCTCCTGCCTCAGCCTCCCAAAGTGCTGGGATTACAGGCGTGCGCCACCGCACCTGGCGTGAAGTTCTTTTTTTCTTCCTTCAAATTAATTGGTTCTTTTTAGTTACACATGCCAGTAGAATCCATTTTGATATCAAAAAGACCCGACAAGAACAACTTAGAGGGGGAAATGTTTATTTTGGCTCAGGGTTTCAGAGGTCCAGCTCCTGGTCAGCCGACTCCACAGCCCTGGGCCTTGGATGAGGAAGACCATCATGGCGGAAGGGCTTCGTGGAGGGCAGCAGCTCAGTTGATGGCGGCTAAGAAGCAGAGCAGAGAGCTCTGCTCACCAGGGACAAAACGTAAACCCCAAAGGCCCACCCCACAGTGACCTACTTCCTCCAGCCACACCCTGCCTGCCCACAGTTACCACCCAGTTAGCCCATGAGTGGATTAATCCACTGATTAGGTCACAACCCTCATAATCTACTCATTTCACCTCTGAACATTCTTGCATTGTCTCATGCAGGAGCTTCTGAGGAACACCGCCTATCCAAACTGTAACAACATCTCTAATGTACGGGAGCAGTGACCTGTGGGGTTGGCTTCCTGGGCTGAGAACACACTCTCTGCATAAGGCTGACCATTGAACGAGGTTCTAGAAACCAGTTCCCTTCGGATGCTGCCATCTCTCTTGGGACCGTGAATATGCCACACCACTGCTACTCGAACTGTCATGGGCAGACTAATGACACTCAACAAACTGTTACCGGTCCACAATGAGTAAGTAATTGGGAGTTAAGTGTTCAGAAACTCCTGTAGCAATTTGACATTGCTGTGACATCCTAGTGAATTTTTGCTGCATTTTACAAAAGTATAGGTCTGTGATGGATTGGGGGAAAAAAAAAAGGTCCTTCCTGACAGACTGTCTGGGAGGCACTGTGTGGGGACTAAGTCGCTTCTCTCATTCCACGCAGGTCTCTTCCTAATCTGTTTCCCTTAGTGGTCTTTCTAAGATGCAAGCAGAATCCTTGCATCTCTCTACAATCCTCTGATGATCTTCTCTGACCCTTTTGGATAAAGACTGAATTCTTCCAATGGGTGACTACCCTCTGAGTCCTCTGGTCCCTGCTCACCTCCCCCACCTCCTGCCGGTTTCTCTTCCCCCTGCCCATCTTTGCTTCATGGCTGCACTTCCGGTTACAGGAAGCACCATGCTCCTTCCGGCCTGGGTCTTTCCCGTGGCAGGCACACCTGGCCTCTGTCTCGGTGGAGTTAGCTTCTCCTCCGCCTTTGGATCACGTCTGCAGGTTCACCTTCCTCAGAGAGGCCTCTGCGTGGCTCCTTGATGACACCCGGTACTTGCGGGCACGTGCCTGTGAAACTTGCCGTGTGGGAACTCCAGGAGGGCGGTCCTCTGGTTCACTGCCACATGCCACAGCTTCTGGGTCCTCAGGGGACATGTGTTGAGTGAGTGAGTGAAAGTCAGGGTGGTGGGAGGATGGAGCGGGTGCTTGGGAGGTCAGGCCTGTGTTTGGTCAGACAGTTCCCAGGCCTCCTTCCCCCGCCCACAGCCTGGCCGCGGCCGAGCTCCTGCTGATAACTCATGTCATTGGCACGACTGGACAGGAAAGGACAGAGTGAGTAATGGGAGCCGGGGACCGTGTCGTGGACAGAGCCCGAGCTGACGTGGTAACAACAGGCAGAGCGATGTGGCCGGCTGTGGTCTGGCCTCTTGACATGTCTGAGAACAGGCCCCAGGCCATTTGTCCTCTGTGCGGAGGAGTGTGACAAGACCTGGGGAGAGGAGAAGGCGGCTGGGGGCCTCAGTCCCCGCTGCAGGATGGCCTTGAAGCAGCTTCAGCCCGCGGTGGCAGTGCCCACGGTGCTGTGCGTGAGATGCCTTTGACTAGTCGGGGTCCCCTCGCTGGGACGCTTGAGACTGGATCTTAGGAGGAAGCAAAGTCTCCAGTTCCCACTTTCTAAGACACGTAGGCCCCGAGCTGTGTCTCCCTGGGCGTGCCAGCCTCTAGACACCCACAGAGGCCAGGGCTGGGGCACCCAGCGTGCAAGACGTGAGGACGTGCCAGCCCTCGGTGCCGCTCTGCACTTGCCTGGGCTGTGAGAGAGCACCTCCTTCAGTGTTGTGTCCCAGGTGCCCGATTCACCTCAGCCGAGTCCAGACTCTGGCACAGATGAGGAGACTGCTGCTTCTGGCGATGGTAGAGGAGTGACTGGCACCAGGCCTCCACTGGTGGGCTGTGTGGGATGTAAGAGCATGCACACACACACACACACACACACGTGCACACACACGAACACACACACGCACACACATGAACACACACACGCACACACATGCATATATACAGATGCATACACATGCACACATGCATACACACATGCATGCACACATGTGCACACACATGAACACACACATGCATACACATATGCATATATACAGATGCACACACATGCACACATGCATACACACATACACACACATGCATACACACATGCACACACACGCACACACACATACGTGTACCCATATGTGTACACACAGCACTCTTTCAGGCATCAGAGAACTACCAAGTAGTGGCAATTGACCAGATCTGTGGATGCTGGGGGCCTCGTGTCTGACCAGGCAGGCTATGACGAGGGGCTAAAAGGCTGAATGGTAATCTGAAGACTCGCCGGCCCAGGGGCATAGGGATTAGAACTCGGGGCTTGTGAACTATCTTCACCTTTGGTTGGGCTGCCGAAGGGCTGCATCCTAGAGGAGAGGGGCAACCTGGAACAAGACAGGCTCTGGCAGGAGACTGCAGCTCATCGTTGACTCTTCTCAGTTTCTGACTTTGGGTTGAGGTGACCCCAGATCACTCATCCCTATGGGGACTTGAGAGAAGCAGATACAATTTATCCATGCAGAAAAATAGCATCATCCTAGGCCTCAAATGACTTCCACAAACAAGCCCACAAATGCAGTGTCTGCTGTGCAATAAAACAACAATCAGGCACGTGAGGAAAGGAGACTAAAACAACAACGGGAGGGGTTGCAAGATCAAGGCCAGCTGGGCAACTTAGCAAGGCCCTGTTTTAAGATGAAAAAACTAAGAATAAAAATAAGAGGAGATCAAGGGCATAGCTCAGTGGTAAAGCACTTGCCTAGCATGCACCAAGCCCTGGGTTCCATCCCCAGCACTGCAAAATAAAATAAACAAACAAAAGCCCCAATAACAGCAAGTCAACACAACAGACTAGTGAACTAGGCCCCCAGGGCCTCAGATATTGGGATTGTCGGACAAAGATATTTAATAATTTAAAATACTTATTTAATAATCATTATTTAAATTATTTATTATTATTAAATTATTATAAATTATTAAGTTATTAAATATTATTATTAAATTATTTAATTATTTAAAATAATTCTACTTGCCAACTTTAAAGAAATAAAAGAAAAAATTGAGAATGTAGTTAGGAAACTAGAAATAATAAAGAGAAACGACTGGAAATTCCAGAAATTAAAAAAAAAATGGCTTTAAAGAACTCAGCGGTCTAACAACAGATGGTTTAACAGAAGATCAGACACAGTCTGAAGAGGCGTTGGGTGAACTGGAATATTGGGTCAGAAGAAAATTTGGAATCAAGGATGGAGAAGGCTGGTAAATTCACAAGAGAGGAAGAGACTCACTGGAGTCCTAGAAGGAGAAGGGGAAGAGGTTGTGGTAAAAAGAGGTGTTTGAAGAACGGGGGGCTGAAAAATTTTTCAGAAAAGGGCTGATGAAAATACATCCAACCGTAGAGTTAAGATATTCTACAAACCCCAAGTGGGATGAATAGAAAGAAAGCAATACCTGGGCACTATATTCTGGAAAGATTGCAGAAAACCAAATCAGAGAAAAATCTCTCCTTTTTGGCCTCAGCATGGACAACATATGTCCTCACCAACTCACCCTAGAGGGAGGGTTGGGAAACACGGGTTATCACAAAACTGCACTCGCTCTGCGATGGCTGGGGAGAGGCAGAGGAATGGGGTGTGAGCTGGTGACCCTGCGAGGTGAGGGTCTGACCTCAGAGGGAGGTGGCTCTTTTTAAAATGTAGAGGTCCTTACAGTCGCTTTGGTATTGGCTTTGGACCTGAGGCATGCCTTTGGACCATTTGTTCATTCACTTGACATGTATTTATTGAGAGTCTGCTAATATGCCAGGCATAGGGGGTACATCTGCAAAACAAAAATGACTAAAATCTTTGTATTCATGGCACCTAAATTCTAATGGGGTGAGATAACATTCAGCAAAAGAGAGAAAATGGGCCGGGCGCCTGTGGCGCAAGCCTGTAATCCCAGCACTTGGGAGGCTGAGGCAGGAGGATTGCCAGTTCAAACAGTCTCAGCAAAAGTGAGGCCCTAAGCAACTCAGCGAGACCCTGTCCCTAATAAAATACAGAAAAGGGCTGGGGATGTGGCCCAGTGTGAACTCGAGTGCCCCTGAGTTCAATCCCCGGTACCAAAAAAAAAAAAAAAAAAAAAAAGTTCCATATGTCAGATGACTAGGAGTGACACAGGGGAGGGGGGCGACAGTGTCACAATAGTGACTAATCAGCGACAACCTTACTTACCACAAAGATGGAATCTGAGCAAAGACCTGAAAGGAGGGAAAGACCGAGCCAGGCCGACATCTGGGGGTCAGAGCCCGTCTCTTACAGTTTGTCCCTCGTTTAATTAAGTATTACAAGGCACAGATGAAACCCGAATTGAAAGAGGGGAGTTGTTTCTCTGAGCACTGAGTAAGATGCTTTGAACAGATTTGAAAAGATGAGTTGCAAGGGGGAGGCTGTCAAATTAGGGGATGAAAATCCCAGAAATCGGCAAAGAGAAAGAAATATCGCCAGCGTGGAGGGGCGCGCCCCCCGGGTGACTGCGCGGGGACCTTTAAAGCGCGCTGCGCTGGAGCAGTGGGAATTGGGCATCAGAAGTCGAGTGTTCTGGCTTTGATTTGTGCAAGAAAGACAAAAGGGAATCCCATCAGGGCTCCCCTGCTCCCAGGCGAGACCTTTTCCTGACATCAAAAGATTGGGGACGAATGGCATTGCTTTGTTTCAGGTTAAATGAAAGCATTTAAGGAACGGATGTGTTATGCATTTTTTTTTTAGATTTTTTATTTTTTATTTTTCACTTTGGCTTTCTTGACTAATCCAACGACGACTGGTTTTGGAAGCAGGCCAATGTGCTGAATATTAGTGAGCTGAAAGCTATTTTTCAGAAATCGATATGTTATTGCCTGGACCCACCCAGGAGGGTGTTTTTTTTTCTTTTTCTTTTTTCCTTCTCAGAGTTCACTGCAGAGCACAGGCAGGGAGGCAGGAGGAAGAGGACAGAGGGTGCGATGTAGATGGCTCAAATTCAGGTTCAGATCATTAATTGCCACAAAACCTTAAGCAAGATGTTTTGCCTCGTGGAATCCCGCTCTTGTCACCAGTAACATGCACACAAGGGACCCTACCTGATAGAGGTCTCCTGGGAGCTAAGTGAGGTGGTGCGTATGAGGTGCTGGGGACATCCTGCAGCAAGCCCGAAGTCCTAAGAGGGAGGCCACTGTCATTATTTTACTGTTGACGTGCGTTGAAACTCAAAATGCGGTAGCTGCATTTGGTGGCGGATTATCTCTTACAGAGCCCAGAGAGGGAAAATTGGAGGAGACTCAAAGGAATCTACTCCAACGGGAAAAGAATAAACCCCAGGAGGAGACGGGGACAGTGTGGGGTTCAAGTGCTGGCAGGGATGGCTGTCTATAGGGTCTGAGAGACCCACGTGATTTTCAGCCAGCAGAGCCTCATTTTATTTTATTTTACTTTTTTGGTACCAGGGATTGAACTCAGGGGCACTCGACCACGGGGCCACATCCCCAGCCCCTTTTTGTATTTTATTAGAGACAGGGTCTCACTGAGTTGCTCAGTGCCTCGCCATGGCTGAGGCTGGCTTTGAACTCGCGATCCTCCTGCCTCAGCTTCCCAAGTGCTGGGATGACAGGCGTGCGCCACCGCGCCTGGCTCAGAGCCTCATTTTAAACAAAGAAAGGTCAGCTCCAAATTCTGTAAGTCCTGGATGGGAGAGGTCCAGACACCAAGAGTTGGGGGGACCCAAGAAATTGTGCCGTAGGCACCATCTCCAGATGTTGGATTTTGGATTCTGAGAGATCACATTTATGATGCTGAACTTCTGGGTGTCCCCGCTGTTGTGGCCTTACGGGACGGTTTCTCGGTATGTCCCAAACAGCCCTGTGGTGCTTCTTGAGATGATGGGGGATGTTCTGTTAAAAGGTGCCCATGTCATGTAAACCTGGGAATCTTAACATACTATAGTCCACATGGCTGGAGCTGGTGTTTTGGGAAGGAGGTAACCATCATGTATGGGAAAACCTACAAAGTATTTCCCAGATTTTGTCTTACTTCTCTCAACAGTCACGCAGATACTGTTATTAAGCTTCATTTCACACGTGAAGAAATGGAACATCAAGAAATGAGGCTCTGGGCTGGGGTTGTGGCTCAGCGGTGGGGTGCTTGCTTAGCGCGTGTGCGGCCCGGGTTCGATCCTCAGCACCACGTAAAGATAAAGGCATTGTGTACAACCAAAACAAATAAATATTAAAAAAAAAAAGAAATGAGGCTCAGAGAGGCTAGTTAACTTGCCCAAAGTTGCACAGCAAGTGAACAGAAGAATGAGGATTCAAATTCAAGTTTTTGCTTGTTTTTTTACCTCAAAACATCGCTGTTAATGAACTAAGAGATTTTCCCCTCCAAATCCTTGAGTACAATGGGATAAACAGGGAGGGTATACAGTATCCCAGTTAGAAATCTCCTGAGCTGAGCGGTAGCCTCTGTTTTCAAACTCAGAAGGATGGCATCTCCCTAAATGCAAGGTACGCTACCCCCTGTTGTCCTCTTGTGTCTATTTGAAAGGGTGGCAGCTGGGTCTATCCCGAGTCAACCTGTGTTCCCTCTTCTGCATTAGATTGAGAATTAACATCTAGGAGGTTCTTAAAAGTCCTGCAATACATAAACCTCCTTACAGTCTTTTTAAAAAATTGGTGCATTATAATTATACGTGATAGTGGGATTCATTGTCGCACATGCACAATGTAACAATATAATTTGGTCAACATCGCCCAGCCCCTCCCCTTTCTTCCCCTCTCCCTGCCCCCTGGCCCCCTTCCTCTTCTCTACTGATCTCCCATCTATTGTCATGATCTTTATAGTCTCACCTTATTTTTCTCTGCAACCCCTTCCTGACCCCTGTTTCCTTTCAAAACAGTTATTAAACGTCCATAGAAAGAGGATCTCATGAAACCTCGTCAGTAGCTCCCTAAAGCGGGGGAGACATTTAAGGCTGTTTTTAATTTACTCCCCAAAAAAGGGTTGTGGGGGGAAAAAACCCTCCAGCCCATCCGCAGCTCCTGCTAGGTAGTGAATAGACCAAGAGTTCTTTCTAGACATAGAGCACACACAAACCAAACGGAGGCATACCCAGTAAAGCTTCCAGGAGCCATTGTTCTTGGGATTAGCTCTTTGGAATTTTGCAACAGGGAGGGCTTTGGCAGGAAATGGCAAACCTTGCTCTATTGATGTACCCTAAAATTTTCAAAGTGTCATAAATAGAAACTTGACAAGAGGGAACCTCTTAAAAGTCTTGGCTGACATTTGCTTGAAATTGGCTTATGGTATTTCCGTATCTCCTTTGCAGAACCTCGTCCTGGATGCTAATGGGAATAATATCTTCCTTTTGAAAGCTTTTCATTCTTTATAGAGTTTTCTTAGTCCTCAGCAAGATTGCTTAGGGGCCTGTATTCATTTCTAATCCATGGAAAAGAAAGCATGTCTCTCCCCAAGACTCTAACCTCTGCAAAGCATGCAGGATAATGATAGTGTCAAGCAGTGATACAGGCCTTCACTAGCTATCAATGTAAATATAAAACAGTCAGACCCAGGAAGAAAAGCTTCTGAAACACAGTCCAGAAGGGAGGGCAAGCTTGCGGGAACTTCCTAGGCACACAGACTGCATTTCCCAGCCTCCCTTGCGGCCAGTGAACCATGTGACTGAGATCTAGCCAATAGAATGTGAAGGAACAAAGAGGCTCCTCCTAGTCCACACTGAGGTCTGCCCATAAGCCTTCTCCTTCTTTCACACACTGCAAACTTAGAAATACTTGAGCATTCTGGGTCAGTGAAGTATTGTTTGAAGGGCGTGGTCTACCATTCAGGAGCCCTGGGTCTGGAATATTACATGAGCAAGAAAAAAGATTTCTGTTATATTTGTGCTCTCATACCTTTTGCTCTCATGGCTGGGAGTCCAGACAGGGGGTTTTCATCTGGGGGTGGTTTGTTGTAGTGTTTCTTGGGAAAGGTCACTAGGTAGTTGAAAGGCCCTGGGTTGCTGACTTAAGAACTGGGGAGTAAACTTTTGACTCTGTTACTCACTTGATTCCTTGATCTTGGGTAGGTTCCTTAATTTCCCTCAGCCCTCGTGTTTTTCCTTTAGAAAATGGAAATAATATTTGCCTCCTAGGGTTATTTCAAACATTTGAAGAAAATGAATTTCATATGTTTGGTACAATGACAGGAATATTATAGGTGCTCACTAAATGGTAGCTGTGGTGGTTGACTTTTCCAATCACTTTTTAAAGAACTCTAGGGTCCTGTTTTGGCTCTGCGGGTTATAATAATGATCCCCTTCCTACATCTCCCATCATTGAACAAACAAAACAAGAATAACAGAAACACAACAAAACTGAGAGGTGAGAAATTTGCCTGTCTGTCTTTTCAGTTCACTATAGTTGGAATTAAACAGTGATAACGACCACTTTTGTATCTCTTTCCCTCTCCAGGTGGGCCTCCCCCACCCCTGAGGGCAGGGATGATGTCGTGTGTTGGAGGGAAAAAAATCACACCAGAGGCAATGGTGCAGCCAAGAGATTTATTCACCAGCCTTATGGCTGGTCAGAGGTAGAAGAATTACGGGGAGCGAGGAGTCAGGAGAGGGGAGTGTGCAAGCTCTGGACGGAAGGTTGGTACCTGGTCGTGCCAACTGTGGTCTCTGGAGCTGTTGACTGGGGCAGCTGCCGTCGGGCTGGAGATGGTGGGTCTGGAGCTGTTACAGTGGCTGCCTCCTCTCAGCAGGGTGGAGCTGTTGTGTCTGAGCTCTGGGCAGGCAGGAGCTTTAAGTAGGAATTTCTGGTGGGGGTTGTGCCAGAGCAACCTTTAACACTATTGGCTCTTTGCTCAGGGAATAGGGAGACCTTTAAGCCGATTGGCTCCTGCCTGGGGAACAGATTGGCTCCTGCCCTGGGGAACAGAGTTTACCTTTAAAGCCTGGGGAACAGAGTTACCTTTAAGCTGATTGGCTCCTGCCTGGGGAACAGAGTAACCTTTAAGCTGATTGGCTCCTGCCTGGGAAAAATGAAACCAGGTTGCTTCTCATGGAAATTTCCATGGGGGAGGTGGCCCATCGGCCCAAGCCTATCTATCATGTGCAGCACCTACCACCTCGCCTCCCACATAGAGGAGAGTTAACAAATGCTAATTGAATTCACAAAGTGTTGAGGGTGTTACTCCTCCACCTGTGCATCTTAGCAGGGCTTCGTGAACACCAAACCCACACGTAGGCAGAGGAGAGACCCTGCCAGGCCTGCAGCTCAAGGCTCTCTTTACTACTGGCCTCCATGAAGTGGAACCTGTAGGGCTGTTCCGTGGGTTTCCTTCCTGGATCTTGTGCAGAGGTTTCAAGTGGGTGGCCCACGTGCCAAAGCCAACTCATCAGTGTACACAGTTTATTCCATAATGTGCTTTAAAGCATATAAGTTCAAACTGAACAAGTTTGAATTTAATATAAAATTATAAATTTGAACTGATAAATAAACATAAATTCAAATTTATGCCGGGCATGGTGGCACATGCCTGTCATCCCAGCAGCTCAGGAGGCTGAGGCAGGAGGATCTCAGGTTCAAAGCCAGCCTCAGCAACAGCGAGGCACGAAGCAACTCAGTGAGACCCTGTCTCTAAATATAATACAAAATAGGGCTGGGGATGTGGCCCAGTGATTGAATGTCCTTGAATTCAATTCCCCCCCCCATTCAAATTTATTGCCAATATTTAAAACTCAAGATACTACACATAAAATGTGATGTTTGGGCTTCTGTTGGAAAATCAAAAGGTCAGGTGGCTCTGGGTTTGACTTCATTATGGCAAGAGCTGGCTAGCGTTGAGTAGCAATGTTGTGTTAGGACATGATTTCCAATTCATCTGAGACCCCCTCAAGCTTCTGCTGGTCCTTATCAGCAGGGACCTTGAGTTCCTGACCCTTCTTACCATCTCTTAGCTCGTTCATTCATTCAGCAGGTATTCAGGTGTTGGAGAAAATGGGGACTCCAATAAAATATCATCCATACTTCCTGTTCTCAAGGAGTAATGGAAGACATAGACATATAGTACCAAAAATATTAATCCCTGGATAGCAAAGTCCAATTATGTGGGTTAAATGGTGTTCCCCTAGAATCTCAGAGTGTGACCTTATTTGGAAATAGGTCCTTTGCGGATGTGGTCAGTTAGGATGAGTCCATGCTGGACTAGGGTGTGCCCCGAGTTCCAATGACTAGACTCCTTCTAAGAAGAGTCAAGGCAGGCACAGTGGCGCACGCCTGTAATCCCAGCACTTGGGAGGCTGAGGCGGGAGGATCGCGAGTTCAAAGCCAGCCTCAGCAATGGCAAGGCACTTAGCAACTCAGTGAGACCCTGTCTCTAATAAAAGACAAAAAAGGGCTGGGGACGTGGCCCAGTGGTCGAGTGCCCCAGAGTTCAATCTCCGGTACCAAAAAAAAAAAAAAAAAAAAAAAAAAAAAAAAGAGAGAGAGATGCTGCCACAAGCCCAGGAGACCCCTGGGAACACTAGAAGCTAGAAGGACCCCCCAGGAAAGAGTCTTCCCTAGAGTCTTCAGAGGGAGCTTGGTCCCGCCCACACCTTGATGCTGGAATTCTAGCATTTAGATCCGGAGAGAAGACATTCCCATGGCTTTAAGCCACCAGGCTTGTGCTAACGTGTTATGGTAATGCTACGACATTATTAAACCCGTGATGTAAAATACATATGGCGTCCTATGCTGTATACACTTAGAGCATAACTTCAACCACCTCTTTTTTAATATCGAAGTCTTAATGGAAGAGGTGAGATTTGAACGGACCCTTCAGAAACCAATAGGAAGAAGGAAAGGAAGGACTAGGCCAGCTGGGAGTATGTCATGGTCATGAGTGTGGGTGCTGGGGTCAGCGCTGGGCACCAACACAGCTGTGTGATCTCAGGTAAGTCGCTGAATCCATTTTAAGCCTCCATTTCTGCAGTAGCACTGAGCGTCTATCTTTGTATTGAAGATTAGATAAAATAAAGCTTGTAAGGCATTTAATACAGTGGCAATTAATACATGCTCATTGAATGGGCTATTGATATTATTATTATTATTATTATTAGTTGGTACCGGGAATTGAACTCAGGGGCACTCGACCACTGGGCCACGTCCCCAGCCCTTTTTTGTATTTTATTAGAGACAGGGTCTCACTGAGTTGCTAAGGGCCTCGCCACTGCTGAGGCTGGCTTTGAACTTGCAATCCTCCTGCCTCAGCCTCCCAAGTGCTGGGATGACAGGCATGCGCCACCACGCCCGGCTTGATATTATTTTTAAAAGATGTCTGAGTGGCAGGCCTCTGTTTGAGACAAATTATACCATAAAGTGTCTCGACTGTACGTCATGTGTCTACAGCATCCTTGGAGTCTCCATTTGTCCCTCTAGATTGACTTTCTCTTCCTTCTTGCTATTCTGTTCCCCGGGAGGCTAAACTTCAGGGATGCCATTAATCAAGCCAATAACTTCCTGTTGGATTCACCCAATAAGCAGGCAAGAAGCAGTGGGTGGTGGGGGGAGAGGGAGAGAGAGAGATCAGGCATCATACCCCTTGCCTCTCGCCAACTCCAGCACTGTGTATCAAGCATGTCTTTTTATTCTAATGCTTTGACATCATGGAACTTGCTGACCCAGGAGGAGATACCCCTGCCAGGATTAGATAATTTCTAAGGAGAATATATTACTCACTCCATTCACATGCAAACCTACTGGTTCAAAGCCTCTGTCTCCAACAACCTTTCTTTCTTTTCTTTTCTTTTTTTTTTTTTTTTGGTACTGGGGATTGAACTCAGGGGCACTCGACCCCTGGGCCACATCCCCAGCCCTTTTTTGTATTTTATTAGAGACAGGGTCTCACTGAGTTGCTAAGTGCCTCACCATGGCTGAGGCTGGCTTTGAACTCGCGATCCTCCTGCCTCAGCCTCCCAAGTGCTGGGATGACAGGTGTGCGCCACCGCGCCCGGCCACACACTGATTCTTACAATCACTCCAGGAAGATTTCCGACACATTGCTCAGTGTAACCAGCATGAGTTTATTAGAAGGTATAGGAAAAGGGGAAAGGGGACACTCCCAAGGGAGGGAGTGGGTGCTCTCAGAGAGAAGAAGAATGGCATGCTCCTCTTGCCCTCTAGTTTTACTGCAGGAGTCCCAGGAACGTTTCCTGAGGGTCCCGCCCAGGTCCTCCTCTTGATGTCTGACTGACAGCGGGGTAGCCTCGGACTTTCAAGTCTCCACTGTGCCTACAATCTGGGTCACCCTGGCTCATGCTGACCAGTTTTAATTGGAACCTGTTCTTACAGACATTATGAATTATCCTCATTTCCCTAAGTTTTGCGATCTGGTCGTGATTTTTAATAACAACACAAAATTCCCCCTTATTTGGGTTCTTATTGGCATTTGGGGGCCTGCATTTCTCCCGCAGGAAACAGGTTGTTTGCTGAGGGAATAAAACAGACTTCACCCAGGCAGGGCTGCAGCTAATTGCTTTTTAAAAGCAAGCAGGTGGGGGTCAGCGCAGCGGGCCCAGCATCTAGAATCATTCCCTTGCCTTCACGTTGCCACCGCTCAAATCTACTACTTGCTCCTTATCGATGGAACTTAGGAGCTGTCCTGGTTTTGTGGAATTTGACCCTGGGTGATTCAGACAGGCGGCTAAGAGCCCAGAATGTGAGAGGTTGATTAAAAAAAAAAAAATGGTGGTTGCAAGCTGGCCATGGTGGTGCACACCTGTCATCCCAGCACTTGGGAGGCTGAGGCAGGAGGAGCTCGAGTTCCAAGCCAGCCTCAGCCATGGCGAGCCACTTAGCAACTCAGTGAGACCCTGTCTCTAATAAAATACAAAAAAAGGGCTGGGGATGTGGCCCAGTGGTCGAGTGCCCCTGAGTTCAATCCCCAGTACAAAAAAAAAAAAAAAAAAAAAAAAAAAGAATCAGTATGTGAAGAGGGGGCCCCCGCTGCTGCCTCAGCTTCAGGGACTGCCCCGTAAGACCAGAGACGGACAGAAGTACTCTCGGCAGCAGTCTGAAGCCTGTTTACCCCGCCTCACCCGTTCCTCCTGTGGAAACCGCAGGAAAGGCTCTCCCCATGTTTTCTGCCCCCTCTCTGGCTCCTGACGCGTGCTGGCCTTTCCCCTGGGCCCCCTTCTCTTTAGGAACTGTGAGCAGCAAACCATCTTGTCGGTAGCAATTGTCTCCTGATCTCTTGGCCTCCCCATATCTGAAAAATAATTAAACCTGCTTTGCCAAAACATTGTTGGGCCTGAGTTCGGTAGTGGGCACACTCTTCCACCTGTGGCCACAGCTACGTCTGCCGTGTCACACCTCCTGCTGGGTTCTCGTTCTGCAGTCTTTCCCCTTAGCCCTGAAGGCCTTCATGGTGGTACCTGCTGCCTGCTCTTGCTAGTTCCTGGGTGCTCCTCCCCCCAATCCCTTGCTAGTTCCATTAACTAGTTAGTCCCAGACAGCTACAAATAGTCCTTTCATTAAACATTGTTCAAGTAACTCTTTTGCATATGCAAGCCAAAACCTTGATGGATAAGCATTTTGAAGTTTGCAAAGTATTTATCTCTGAGATTCACAATGTCTTTGGGAAGCAGGTAGGATTGTCCTCATTTTAACGACAAGGAAACTGATATTCTGAGAAGTTAACTGACCTGCTGAAAAATCAATCTTTTGCCTCCAAATATGCTACTCCTTCCAACACATGCCACCGACTGGTCTGTCTTGTTCATTGTTATAGATATCCAGCTACAGTGCTTGGTGTATAGTAGTTGCTCAATTAGCATTTCTCTCTCTCTTTTCTCTCTCTCTGTGTGTGTGTGTGTGTGTGTTTTGTTTCTGGGGATCAAACCCAGAGCCTTGCATGTACTAGGCAAGCACTCTACCACTAAGCTACAGCCCCAGTCCCACAACATTTTTTTTTTTTCAACAGAATAAAATAAATGGCTGTAAAGTAAGATCTTGAAGGAGTAGGGCAGAAGATGGGGAATGTCTTCCCTTATGATGGAAGCCCGGGGTTGTCCCTATCCAAACACCTAGGTTCTAGTAGGTGCTCAGTAAATACTTGCCGAATGTTGACACTGACTCTGGACCCTGGGTGTTTGATGTGGGAGTTTCCAGAGGAAACTGCCAGACAGAAACGCCCTCTGCTTCTAGTCTGCGGGGGCTGTGTGCTGCGGTTTCTACTCCCCCTCTCTCTAGCACAGGAAACTTGGCCAAATCGAAGCGCCCCTCACCCCTTTTCTGCTCCTTCTCCGACTCCCTTGCTGTGCTAAAAATAGACCCTGGTTTGCAGATGTTCAACAGCTGGGTCTGCAGGGCCGGCAGCTGAGGGGTACCAGGGCTTGCGGGCCTGCCCCAGGGACGTGTGCGGGTGTGGGGCGGCTCTGTGAGCCTCGGCTGTGAGGCTCAGAGCAACGCAGCGCTCCATTGACAACAAGTTCCCGAGAACCGGAGAGAGGGGTGGGGGTGGCGGGCGTCAACCTCACGACCTGGCTCCCTTTTGGTATGAGATGGGTCTTTGTTAGGTGACAGACTTCAGGAAACCCCACAGTGCGCTCGGGCGACACTCAAATTTTGCAGAGCAGATTCTCGCTCGGTGGCAAAAGCCCCTCTGCCTGGTGAATGGCAACCTGGTTCTTGTGACTTTCAGGTCTCTCTGGGTCCCCTGCGGAGCTTCTCACCCTCACAGCCGAGGCAGAGGGACTTCATTGCCCATTTCAAGGTCAGTTCCTCTTTGTCATCACCACTGACTTCTCCTGCGCACACGCACACACAGACACACCCACCCACTCCCCTCCAGTGGCCTCAGGTATAGACCGTTAACTAAGGAACTCGCCGACCCCTCTAGGTACAGCCTGTGCACTAGCTTCTAAAGATGCCCCAATTTTCTGGGCAAACTGGCATTGACTCTAAGGAGACCACCAGGGGGCGCTGTCGGGGAGAAGGTGGAATTGGATCCCCAGGCAGTAGAATGGGGTGGCAGGGAGCAAACCATCTGATGCGCCTGGGTTTGTCCTTCCTTAGCCCGTCACCTGTGTCTCTGAGCCTCCGGGTCCTCATTTGCCAGATGTGACAGCAGTCCTAAGTCTACATCGGGAGGTAAATGAGAGGGAGCCCGTGGGCTTTGGCATATAGTAAGTGTTGAATAAACACAGACTCCATTATTATAACTCATAAAGATATGAGACCAGGTCCCCGAACATCAGAGCAGGTGAAACAAGCTGTTACTACAGCGACTGGAAAGCACCCCCAAATAGGCACGAGATGGAGGGCGTGACTCTGGGCTCGCAGCCCTGGGGCGGAAGTAACCCCCAGCAACCAGGTCAGGAGGCCGTAGATGGAGTCGGAGGTGAGGAGTGTGGGTCAGGGTGGAGGAAAGCAGAGGTTTGGGTACAAAAGAATGGAATGCAGGAAAAGGTTATGCACCTGACCAAAGGATGGAGACGCCCAACGGAAATGGGGAGGCAGCATGGGATGGGCAACAGCAAGGGCGCTCCTACCATCCCGGAGGGACTGGGGGAAGAGGTGACAGGAGCAGCATCCGGGAACTGGAGATGCCCTGTGTGCGGACGCTGGAACCACCTCGAGATTTCCAGCAAGAGCGAGCAGTTGCAGGGGAGACCTTGGTGCTCCTCCAAGATGCGGCCTGAGGGAGAAAGGAAGGGGCAAAAACACCTTGAGTTCTCTTGTCCTGCAATCCCCCTGGGCTCCGCGTGGGCCACGCCCAGCCAGACCCCAATCGTCAAAGGGTTCTGGGAAATGTAGTCTGCAGGGGTGAGGCCTCCGCCATACCGAGCTGAGCGGCAAATAGGTCCAGTTG
The DNA here is from genome assembly GCA_025594165.1 of Tamias sibiricus. Classification (NCBI taxonomy): domain Eukaryota; kingdom Metazoa; phylum Chordata; class Mammalia; order Rodentia; family Sciuridae; genus Tamias; species Tamias sibiricus. The sequence goes on from CM046664.1 coordinate 14,740,086, forward strand.
GCACTGAGGTTGAGGTAGTGTTGCCAGGTAAAAACAGAGGTTTCCCATTAAATTTGCATATAGGATAATAAAATGGTTTAGGATAAGTACGGAAAAATTACTGTCTGTCTAAAACTCAGATTTCTCTGGTGTCGTGTGTTTTTCTTTGCTGAATTTCCCGAAGCATTCACCTCTGGCTACTCCCCATTCCACTTTCTTAGGAAGTTAAAGTCTTCTCACGTGACCATATATATATATTTTACTGTCTACTAAAGCAAGCATAAATATGTAAAGTATTATTGTGTTTCATTGATTTTTAAATGTACACTAAAAACATCTCATCCTCTCATAATTGGGATGCATCTTATAGTTGATGGCCTTTTACAGCCGCTGCCAGCTAAACTGTCATTTTTATGTGGTTGTCCTTGTTGGAACATTTGCCAATTTGCTTGTCCTTCTTGGTGGTCCTACTAGACAACTTGGATCCATATGTTTTAGTCAATAAATTGCTAAGGATCCTTTGAGGAAGGACAATGAATTCTGGCTGTTGTTGGAAAACCTTCCGTTGACACTTTTGGTAAGATTCAGAAAGCCCCAGTATCAAAATTTGCAGATGGGGTCAACAGCTTAGAAGAAAACTCCAGACTACAGTGTGACATTCTTTCAAGAAAAAGCTGCATCACCAGTGCAACGGTATAACAAATGACACTGTGCGGAGAAAACAAAACAAAACACAGACATCCTTGACTGTGAGTCAGAAGCAATTTAGAAGAATTGGATTCTGAATGTAGAGGAGATTTAGAGACACCCTACAATTTGTTTTGCTTCTATTTTCCTTTTCATTAGATCATAAGAAGCCAGGCGTGGTGGCTCGTACCTACCTGTCATTCCAGGTACTCAGGAGGCTGAGGCAGGAGGATAACTTGAACCCAGGAGTTTAAGGCCAGCCAGGGCAGTGTGAAAGACCCTGTCTTCTAAAAAAAAAAAAAAAAGTAAGAGTGCATAAGAATAATGTGATAAAAATATGAACAAACAGATCTAAGAAAACACTTTGAGTAGGTATAAAGCAAAAAAGATACGTGACAAGAAAATCTCATGCCATAGTTTAATTGGAAACATGTTTTTTCTTTGCTAGGGTTACATAAAATAGTGATGAGTCAAGAGTGTATCTCACTGAGCGGGGCGTGGTGGCGCATGCCTGTCATCCCAGCACTTGGGAGGCTGAGGCAGGAGGATCGCGAGTTCCAAGATAGCCTCAGCAAGGCGAGGCACTTAGCAACTCAGTGAGACCCTGTCTCTAAATAAAATACAAAAAAGGGCTGGGGATGTGACCCAGTGGTCGAGTGCCCCTGCGTTCAATCCCCGGTACCAAAAAAAAAAAAAAAAAAAAAAAAAAAAAGGAATGTATCTCATTGAAACAATGTTGAATGACAGAAGTCACAAGCAAAAGAGGACATAATGCTCAATATGGTTTGCACACCATCCAAACCCCCAAGCCACGCCTACATATGCTGCTGGAGGTCAAGGCAGGGCTGTCTTCCAAGAGGCTGCACCTCTTCCTTCTCTGGCTTGACTGGCAGGCACACAGGCTTGGCTTTTGTGATGGCTCACTGAGCGGGGTGTTTGCATTTTACATACGTTCCTCTATGTATGTTATGCATCACGGTGTCTTCAAAGATGGAGTGTCTTATAATTACTAGCATCTTCAGAAATGTAAGCCAGGCCTAGTGGCGCACGCCTGTCATCCCAGCACTTGGGAGGCTGAGGCAGGAGGATCGCGAGTTCAAAGCCAGCCTCAGCCATGGCGAGGCACTGAGCAACTCAGTGAGACCCTGTCTCTAATAAAATACAAAAAAGGGCTGGGGATGTGACCCAGTGGTCAAGTGCCTCTGAGTCCAATCTCTGGTACAAAAAAAAAAAAAAAAAAAAAAAAAAAAAGCAAAAAAACAGTGTGTGTGTGTGTGTGTGTGTGTGTGTGTGTGTATAAGGCATTTGCTTTTCTCTAATTCCTGATACTTCTGTTTCCCTGGTGAGTCAGAGACTTCCATCTCACCTTGAAGGGAATCAGGGCTTATGTTGCAGGAATATAATGAGACACGAGTATTGTACAAAACATAGATATTCATGACAAATATAATAAAAATACCAAATATATATACTGTAATGCCATATTATAATGAACATATATAATAACAAATGTTATAATGGATACACATATGCATTCAGAATCAGGGCTGACATTGCAGGAATATAATAACACATGTATATTCGAACAAATATAAATATTTATAACAAATATGATACATAACAAAAACATACCAAATGCATACACTGTAATGAGCAAATAACAAGTATTCGTTATAATGAATGTATCTGTATGTGTTTAGATAATTGTGCACACACACACATAGATATCTATAGCTATGTAAAATTGTGGGCTTACAGAATGGGCTCTTCCAGATCCAAAAGGAAATGCCTTAGAGGAGCTGGTAGTTCAGGCCTTAGCTGCAGGCGTGAGAGAGGGCAGAGGGCAGGGCCGTCGCTGCCTGTCATCCACTGAGCCGAGAGGCTCCATCCAGGGTTACGGGGAGGTGGAGGTAGTGGTGGGTGTGGAAGAGGCCCTGAGGAGGGGGCCGCACCTGGCAGAAACCACACAGGTTGGAGCTGAATCAGCATCCAGCCACAGCAAGACACGCCCTGAAGCCCTGGCTAGGATTGGCCTGTGGAAGTCTGCAAGGAGTTGTGGCATTTATTTCTAGGTAATAATATCATGTGCATTTTTAAAGTGATCATTTTCCTTGGAATTTCTAAATCTCCCATAGTTCGCACGTATCGTGTTTGCATTAAAGGAAAAAAAAATCTATTCTTAACTTAAAAAGATCTGCTACGATCCCACCCGTGGTGAGGCTGTGTTTGGTACGGGTGGCCGGTGGAGCCTACATCTGCTTTTATAGTCTGGGTACGTATTTATAGCATCTTAAATTTTCTCTTGTGCATGCAGCATTCTTAACACCAAGGAAGGGAGGGCACCCAGGTTTCCAGTGGAGAGAGCTTAGGCAGACCTGTCATTTGGAAGGACCCAAGCTCTAGGTGCCTGTCCTCTCTTCTGCTCAGGAGTCTGGCTTTATAGCAGTTTGGACAGTGATGATCTGTGGGAGGCAAGCAGGAAATTAGTTTAAAGTATCCCCCCCCCCCCGCCCCCAGTAGCAGCAGCTTTTCTTTTAATGACTACCAACTGCGCAGAGCACCTCAACGCCTTGTGCCCACCTCCAGCCCTCTGCAGGTGCCCTGAGGACACTTTGATGCATGGAAAAGCAAAACGTGGTCTGTGCCCTCAGGGAGCTCCGAGTCTCCCCGGGGAGCGGATTGCACACAGCTCACCGGAATACAGTGTGGGGATGATCATGAGAGACGGGAGAGAGGCACTCATGTCTCTTCCCACCCCTGGGCCCTTCCCGACTCCTCAACTTCTGATCCAGTAGGGGAACAAGAAGGGGATCCACATGGCTGAGAAAAAGGTGCCCAAGAAGAATGGGCAATGGCTTGAAGAAGCAGAGGCTGTGGGAGGGATGGAAAGTAGAGAAGGAGGATCCAGGTGAGAAAGACCTTCCAGGTTGGGTAATATCTCTAGGGATGCCATTCCTGAGACTCAAGAATAAAATGCCCCAGCTCACTCGAGGATCTTGTAGGTACTGGCACAGCTTGTTTTTTTTTTTTTTTTTTTTTTTTTTTTTTTTTTTTTTTTTTTTGGTGCTGGGGATAGAACCACTGAGCCAGCTCCCCCACCCTTTTTATTTAGAGGCAGGGTCTCGCTAAGTTGCTTAGGGCCTCACTAAGTCGCTGAGGCTGGCCTTGAACTCGAGATCCTCCTGCCTCAGCCTCTCAGCTGCTGGTATGACAGGCATGCACCACCAGGCCGGGCGGCATAGGGTTTTAACAATTCCAACATCTTTATCCCCTTTGGCGTCTGTGGGCATTGGAAGATGTCACCCAAACCTCAAGTAAAGGACTCTCTTTACAGTCTTCTGGATTTAGGATGGGGATTGATTGACTGGCTATGCATATTTGTTTATGGGTTCTGTAAGCCCACCTTGATGAATAAGGACATAATTTGGGGGATCAGAGAGCTACAGTGAATATTTTTTCAACACAGGTTCCATAGATCAAGCATCTGCTGGGCACAGGGCACTGTCCGAGGTGCTGAAGATTCAGTTGTTAACACAACAGAAATCCCGGTGCTCTCGAAGCTTCTGCTCTGCGAGGAGCACAAGGAGACTGTGATGATTAGTGCCTGAGGGAGAGGGGTCAGCCAGGCTGTCCCTTGCGTACACCTGGAGGACCAGGAAGGCATCACCAGGGGAGGAGGTGGCAGAAGGCAGGGGAGAGTGAGGCTCAGGGACAGCTTGCAGGTGTGTTCAGAGACCCTGGAAGGTCAAGTGCGGACAGCACCTGGACTGAATTGGGCCCACAGTCACATTTGGTTGGGTGAGCAATGACTTTTTAAAAATCTGAATTTAAATGCTCTTGGAGGGGCTGGCCTCTCAGCTCCTGTCCCCACACCTGGCCGCTGGCCTCACTTCTTTTACAGACATCAAGTGAACATAGTGGCCTCTGAAGGAATTCGTCATTGCAACCCATTGACTAGAATTATTCTTTTGGAATTTTAAATGTTTTAAATAAACTACAACGACCTAAATATAGCCAAAAACACAGATCGTGGTGCAGGTGGTACAACGGATGTTTGCACTCTTGTACGCAAGAAGAGGGTCATTCCTAGACCTCCTCAAAATCTGCCATTACCCCTTGGTTACCACCATCTCCAGAAGCCTCTAACATGATGCAAGTGTTCCTTCACTTATGATAGCGTTACGTCCTCCAGGCCCATCATAAGTCGAAGCTATCATCAAGCTGAAAGGCATCTAATGCACCTGACCTACCAAACACCGCAGCTTAGCCACCCAGCACACTGTTGAACACCTGTTTTGTACCTTTGGGATTGTAGGGTGGGGCGGGAGCTGAAACCCACACCTGCTGCTGTCCAGCATCACAAAGAGAGCCTCCCTCTGCCCATGACCAACCCAGGAAATGTTCAGAGTTCAAAACTGGAAGCAGAGTTTCTAGTGAATGGAGGTCACATTCATTGTAAAGTCGAGAAGTTTAAGTGCAACCATTATAGGTTGCAGACCGTCATGATATTATTTTTCTTGGTTTTGAACTTAATATCAATTGAATGATACACAAATAGCCTTCTTGAACTCACCACTGCCATTGCCACAGTCACCCATCGAGTTTCCTGTAGTTGTTATTTATTCTCATTCCCATAATCCATTACACAGTGGTACCACCATCTTCTTTGATCCATTGTATCTCTTCTACTACTGACGTGCATCTCATTATTTTTCAATTTGGGACATCTGGATGCATTTAGATTCTCAAACTCTCCAATGTCACTCCTGGAGGTCAATTAGTGTGTGGACTGGATCTTTACAGCTCCATAATGCTTCCGGATTTCTGATTTATCATCTCTGTTTCCTGATGCCAGGAACATTCTCATGCATATTTTTCTTTCTTCTTTTTTTTTTTTTTTTTGGTGCCTTGGATTGAACTCAAGAGCACTTGACCACTGGGCCTCATCTTCAGCCCTTTTTTTTTTTTGTATTTTATTTAGAGACAGGGTCTCACTGAGCTACTAAGTGCCTCGCCATTGCTGAGGCTGCTTTGAACTCGTGATCCTCCTGCCTCAGCCTCCCAAGTGCTGGGATTACAGGTGTGCACCACCATGCCTGGATCTTATGCATGTCTTTCAGTGAACATAGATGCCTGTTTCTGTTATGTATATACCTAGGAATGAGATAACTGGATCACAGGGTGTGCATATGTTTGACTTTAGTAGATAATGTCAAATAGTTTTTCAAAGTACTTTTTTTTTTTTTGTACTGGGGATTGAACCCAGAGGCTCTTAACCACTGAGCCACACCCCCAGCCCCTTGTGTATATTTTTATTTAGAGACAGAGTCTTGCTAAGTTGCTTAGGGCCTCACTAAATTGCTGAGGCTGGCTTTGAACTTGAAATCCTCCTGCCTCATCCTCCTCAGCTGCTGGAATTACAGGTATGTGCCACCATGCCCGGCTTTTCAAAGTACTTTTATAAATGGACATTTCAAAAGTTTGCTCCATAACTTTGCTGTGGCTAGGTGGAGAATGGATAAAGATGAGACTGGAGAAACCAACTTCAAGAGATTGTTGTAAGATTTTAAAGAAATGTTCTGGGGCTAGGGTTGTGGCTCAGCGGCAGAGCACTCGCCTCGCACGTGCGCGGCCCGGGTTCGATCCTCAGCACCACGTAAACATCAGTGCATTGCATTGTGTACAACTAAAGTAAATAAATAAATATTAAAAAAAGAAATGTGCTATAGCATTCATTCATTCATTCATTTATTCATTTTAAACAAGTATTTGGTGGAGATTTGCTATATATCTGGTACTGTGTTAGGTTCTGTGGATACATTTGTGAAAAGATGGATGGAATTCTTGTCCTCATGGAGTTTATAGCCGATTGGAAAAGCATTCATTGTCTGAAAAATTGCAGTATCAGTGCCACACTCTTGTGTTTTGATTTCCATTCCGATTCTAGCCTGTGAGTGAATTTTCTTCAGACCCTGTCTTTGGTTAGTGTCAGCTGGGCCCCAGCTAATTTGACTGGCTTGCTTGGGGATTATTGATTGCTAGGACATCTGGATGCATTTAGATTCTCAAACTCTCCAATGTCACTCCCGGAGGTCAATTAGTGTGCGGACCCGATCTTTACAGCTCCGTAATGCTTCTGGATTTCTGATTTATCATCTCTGTTTCTCTTGCTGAAGGTAGTCACACAATTGAGGTCCATCCTCAGCCAGTGCCCAGTCCTTGTTATATCCACGCTTCTCCTTGTTGAGTAACCAATTTTTATTTTTATTTTTTTGAGGAACATTTATCCTTCTATGCACCTATTCCATAATTCTGTTGTGTTCAAATCACTGTGTCCTTCTTTTGAGATTCCAAAACAATCGGGCTTCTCAAAATGGCTATGCATGAGTCCCACTGACCTCCACCCTAGTGCAGCCTGGCTCAGGTCAGTTCCGCTGACCTCCCCTTGTGTGTGACCAGGCTCCAGTCAGTCCCGCCAACCTCTGCCTTAGAGCAGGAGATGCAAGGACAGACTTGCCCAACTCTGCTAGGGTGCAGGCGGGTTTAGGACAGTCCTGGGGACCTACACTGGAGTGCGGCCAGCCCCAGGTCAGTCCTGCTGACATCTGCTTGAGTGTGGCCAGGCTCAGGGCAGTTCCGTCAACCTCTGCCCGAGCAGAGGCGGGCCCAGGTCAGCCCAGCCCACACCTGTGGAGCTCAGGCAGGCCTAGGACAGCTTCACTGACCTCCTCTCAGAGGACCGCTTCTTCCAACCAGCAGACCACTGCGGGAGCTCAGATTCAACCAGTTCAGCTCACACCAACCTACGTGGGACCCAGCCCCAGGTAGCATACTTTGAGGGACACCAACAGGTTCTGAAAGCCCAACATTAAGGGGAGGCACAGACAACCTGCATAGATATTATAAGAATATAGGGTAGAAACTGTAATATCTCAGATCTACACTGCAAGAAAGAAAGGCAAAGAGACAACATGAAAAAACAAGAGAGGAAAGTACCCCAAACAAACCAGGATACTACAATAACAGAACCCATGCTCAGCGAAGTTGATGAAATGTCAGAGAAGGAGTTCAGGACGTTCATAATTAAAATGATCTGTGAATTAAAGAATGACCTAAATGAGCAAATACAGGCAGAAATTGACCACTACAACAAAGATATAAGAGAGCAAATACAGGTAACAAAAGATTACTTCAAAAAAGAGATAGAAACTCTGAAAAAAAAGTCAGAAATCCTTGAAATGAGGGAAATAATTAACCAAATTAAAAAAAAAATAGAAGGCATCACCAACAAACTAGATCAACTGGAAGAAAGAACCTCAGACAATGAAGACAAAGTATATAATCTTGAAAATAAAGTTGACCACAGAGTGAAGATAATAAGAAACCATAAACAGAACACCCAAGAATTATGGGACAGCAGCAAAAGACCAAATCTAAGAGTAATTGGGATAAAGGAAGGAACAGAGTTTCAAACCAAAGGAATGCACAATCTCTTCAATGAGATAATATCAGAAAATTTCCCAAGCATGAAGAATGAATTGGAAAACCAAATACAAGAGGCTTATAGGACATCAAATGTACAAAATTACAACAGATCTACACCAAGTCACTTTATAATGAAAATGTCTAGCATACAGAATAAGGATAGAATTTTAAAGGCCGCAAGAGAGAGGAATCAGATCACATATAGGGAGACCAATTCATATCACAGCAGATTTTTCAACTCGGACACTCAAAGCCAGGAGATCATGGAACAACATATACCAACCTCTGAAAGAAAACAGATGCCAACCAAGAATCTTATACCCAGCAAAATTAAGCTTTAGATTTGAGGACGAAATAAAAACCTTCCATGATAAACAAAAGATAAAAGAATTTACAACTAGAAAGCTAACACTACAGAACATCCTTGGCAAAATATTCCATGAAGAGGAAATGAAAAACAATGATGAAAATCAGCAGAGGGAGGTATTACACTAAAGGAAAAACCAATCAGAGGAGAATCCATGTCAAGTTAAATACCAAAAATAAACAAAAATGGCTGGGAATACAAAACATGTCTCAATAATAACTGAATGTTAATGGCCTAAACTCACCAATCAAAAGACATAGACTAGCAGATTGGATCAAAAAAATAGACCCGACGATATGATGCCTCCAAGAGACTCATCTCGTAGGAAAAGACATCCACAGGCTGAGGGTGAAAGGTTGGGAGAAATCCTGCCACTCACATGGACTGAGGAAACAAGCAGGGGTTTCCATCCTCATATCAAATAAAGTAGACTTCAAGCTAAAGTCAGTCAAAAGGGATAAAGAAGGACACTACATACTGCTCAAGGGAACCATACACCAACAAGACATAACAATTATAAATATATATGCCCCAAACAACGGAGCATCCATGTTCATCAAACTCTTCTCAAGTTCAAGAGTCAAATTAACCACAACACAATAATCCTAGGAGAGTTTAACACCCCACTTTCACCACTGGATAGACCTTCCAAACAAAAGCTGAACAAAGAAACTATAGAACTCAAAAATACAATAAACAACTTAGACTTAACCGACTTATATAGAATATTTCAACCTTCAACAAGTGAACACACTTTCTTCTCAGCAGCACATGGATCCTTCTCTAAAATAGACCATATACTACGCCACAAAACTGCAGGAGCCCTGTTTGGGGAGATAGCTAAGATTGTGGTTGACTATGGGCCATAGACATTTTTGGGCATTTCCGCCTTCCGTAGTCTCACGGGACTTGGCCTGGGATCTCGCGGGACTTGGTCGAGGATCTCGAGAGATTTGAACGGTGACTCAGCAGATCGAGCTAGCGCCATTGCTGCTCGGGCACATGGGAAGAGACCAGAGAGAGAAAAGACAGGGTTATCGCTATTGTATAGATATATTGTAGTTTCTTGTAAGAGTAGGTGCCTTGGTTTCTTGTGAGAGTGTGTATGTGGTGTTAGAAATTACAAGAGACAGAGAGAGAAAGATTAAAGAATATTTTCGTCTCCATCCTGTCTCCGGACTCCTTCCTGCGGCGCTGCCGTTCCAGGCTGCAATCCCTTTCCGGTGACAACACAAAACAACTCTTAGCAAATATAAAAAAATAGAGATACTACCCTGCATTCTATCAGACCATAATGGAATGAAATTAGAAATCAATGATAAAATAAGAAATAAAAGCGGGGCTGGGGTTGTGGCTCAGTGGTGGAGCGCTCGCCTAGCGCGTGTGCGGCCCGGGTTCGATCCTCAGCACCACATAAAAACGCATTGTGTACAACTAAACGCAAATAAATATTTAAAAAAAAAAGAAATAAAAGCTACTCCAACACCTGGAGACTAAATAATATGCTATTGAATAAACAATGGGTTGCAGATGACATCAAAGAGGAGATTAAAAAATTTTTAGAGATGAATGAGAACACAGACACAACATATTGAAACCTCTGGGACACTATGAAGGCAGTTCTAAGAGGAAAGTTCATTGCATTGAGTTCATTCCTCAAAAGAAGGAAAAGTCAACAAATAAATGACTTAACATTACATCTCAAAGCTCTAGAAAAAGAAGAACAACCCAACACCAAAAGTGGTTGAAGACAGGAAATAATTAAAATCAGAGCTGAAACCAATGACATTGAAACAAACAACTGAAAAAATTGACAAAACATAAAGTTAGTTCCTTGAAAAAATAAGTAAAATTGACAGATTCTTAGCTAGGCTAACAAAGAGAAGGAGAGAGAAAACTGAAATTACTAATGTACGCGATGAAAAATGAAATATCACAACAGGCACTACGGAAATACAGGAAATAATTTGAAATTATTTTGAAAACTTGTATTACAATAAAATACAAAACACCAAAGGCATTGAGAAATTTCTAGAGTTGTATGATCCGCCCAAATTAAAGCAGGATGATATACACAATTTAAACAGATCAATTTCAAGCGATGAAATAGAAGATGCCATCAGAAGCCTACCAACCAAGAAAAGCCCAGGACCAGATGGATACACAGCCAAGTTCTACAAGACCTTTATAGAAGAACTGATACCAATACTCTTCAATTTATTTCAGGAAATAGAAAAAGAGGGAGCACTTCCAAACTCATTCTATGAGGCCAATATCACCTTGATCCCCAAACCAGGCAAAGGCACATCAAAGAAAGAAAACTTTATACCAATATCTCTAATGACCATAGATGCAAAAGTTCTCAATGAAATTCTGGCAAAACTGATACAAAAACATTTCAAAAATATAGTACACCATGATCAAGTGGGGTTCATTCCAGGGATGCAAGGATGGTTCAACATACAGAAATCAATAAATGTAATTCATCACATCAATAGACTTAAAGATAAGAACCATATTATTATCTTAATAGATGCAGAAAAAGAATTTGACAAAATACAGCACCCCTTCATGTTCAAAACACTAGAAAAACTAGGGATAACAGGAGTATATCTCAACATTGTAAAAGCTATCTATGCTAAGCCCCAGGCCAACATTATTCTAAATGGAGAAAAGTTGAAAGTGTTCCCTCTAAAACCTGAAACAAGTCAGGGATGCCCTCTTTCACCACTTCTATTTAACATAGTAATTGAAATGCTGGCCAGAGCAATAAGACAGATGAAAGAAATTAAAGGGATACAGATTGGGAAAGTAGAACTCAAATTATCACTATTCGCTGACAATGATTTTATACCTAGAAGACCCAAAAATTTCCACCAGAAAACTTTCAGAACTCATAAATGAATTCAGCAAAGTAGTAGCAGGATACAAAATCAACACCCAAAAGTCTAAGGCCTTTCTATATATCAGTGACAAATCCTCTAAAAGGGAAATGAGGAAAACTACCCTGTTTACAATAGCATAAAAAAAAAAAAAAACTTTGGAAACAACTTAACCAAAGACATGAAAGACCTCTATAATGAAAATTACAGACCACTAAAGAAAGAAATTATGGAAGACCTTAGAAGATGGAAAGATCTACCTTGCTCTTGGATAGGCAGAACTAATATTGTCAAAATGACCATACTACCAAAAGCGCTATGCAGATTTAATGCAATTCCAATCAAAATCCCAATGACATTCCTCATAGAAATAGAAAAAGGAGTCATGAAATTCATCTGGAAAAATAAGAGACCCAGAATAGCTAAAGAAATCCTTAGCAAGAAGAGTGAAGCAGGTGGCATCACTATAGCAGACCTTAAATTATACTACAGAGCAATAGTAACAAAAACAGCATGGTATTGGCACCAAAATAGATTGGTAGACAAATGGTAAAGAATTGAGGACACAGAGACTAATGCATATAATTTCTGTTATCTCATATTAGACAAAGGTGCCAAAAATGTACATTGGAGAAAAGATAGCTTCTTCAACAAATGGTGTTGGGAAAACTGGAAATCCATATGCAACAAAATGAAATTAAACCTCTATCTCTCACCATGCACAAAACTCAAAAGTGGATTAAGGACTTAGGAATTAGACCAGAGACACTATGCCTATAGAAGGAAAAGTAAGCTCTAATCTCCAACATGTTGGATTAGGCCCCAAGTTTCTTAATAAGACTCCTGTAGCACAAGAATTAATATCAAGAATCAATAAATAGGATAGATTCAAACTAAAAAGCTTCCTCTCAGCAAAAGAAACAATCAGTGAGGTGAATAGAGAGCCTACTAATTGGGAACAAATTTTTACCACATGCACTTCAAATAGAGCACTAATCTCTAGAATATATAAAGAACTCAAGAATCTTCACACCAAAAAAAAACAAATAACCCAGTCAATAAATGGGCCAAGGAACTGGACACTTCTCAGAAGAAGATATACAATCAGTCAACAAATACATGAAAAAATGTTCAACATCTCTGGCAATTAGAGAAATGCAAATCAAAACCACTTTAAGATTTCATCTCAAACCAGTCAGAATGGCAGCTATTAAGAACACAAACAACAATAAATGTTGGTGAGGATGTGGGGAAAAAGGCACACTCATACATTGCTGGTAGGACTGCAAAATGGTGCAGCCAATATGGAAAACAGTATGGAGAGTCCTTGGAAAACTGGGATTGGAACCACCTTATGACCCAGCTATCCCACTCCTCAGTCTATACCCAAAGGACTTAAAAACAGCATACTACAGGGACACAGCCACATCAATGTTTATAGCAGCACAATTCACAATAGTTAGGCTGTGGAAACAACCTAGATGCCTTTCAGAAGATGAATAGATAAAGAAAATGTGGTATATACACACAATGGAATATTACTCAGCAATAAAAGAGAATAAAATCATGGTATTTGCAGGTAAATGGATGAAATTGGAGAATATAATGCTAAGTGAAGTTAGCCAATCCCACAAAAGCCAAATGCTGAAAGTTTTCTCTGATATAAGGAGGCCGATTCACAGTGGGGTTGGGATGGGGAGCATAGGAGGATTAGAGGAACACTAGAAAGGCCAATGGGGAGGGAGGGGATGGGAGGGGGAGAAAAGGTGAAGAAGAAAAAATAAAAGATGGTAGAGTGAGATGGACATCATTACCCTAAGTGCACGTATGAAGTCACGAATGGTGTGAATATACTTTGTATACAACCAGAGATATGTAAAAATGTGCTCTATACGTGTAACATGAAATGTAATGCACTCTGCTGTCATTTATAACAACTTAGAATAAAAAACAAATAAATTTTAAAAAAATGGCTATGCATGAAAAATAATGACCCGGTGGCAGAGGGTGGACCAGACAGCAGGGACAACTTTCATGGCTCACGGTGAAAACGTTGTCCATCCTGCCCTAAAGTGATTGTTGGAACTGGACCAAACTTGAAAGCCTTTAGGGCACCATTTACAATTCACTGAATACATTTCAACCACAGTTTATTGAGGAACTAGGGTTTGGCAGACATTTGTGCAAGGTATAGCAACATATCAGTGAGCAAGGTATTTTTTTCTCCCCTTGCAAAACTCAGAGCCGGGGGTGGGGTGGGACGGGGCGGGACACAGATGTGTCAGCAAAATATACTGTGCAATATGTGTGTGCACGGGTGTGGCACGGTGGGTCCTGGCATTGGGTGTGTCTATGGGACGCTAATTTAAAAAATAATTACACTGTAAATGGTTTGAAGAGAGATCAGTGGAGTGGGTGGGTGGTGGGGGTGGGGACCTACTGGGGATTGAACTGGAGTGGGTTGAATTCCACACCTCTGTGATAATGGCAGGGTGTATCCTGGTGTTGTATGTAACTAAAAAAAAAAAAAAAATACAATGCAGCCGGGCAAGGTGGTCCACGTCTGTCATCCCAGCACTCGGGAGGCTGAGGCAGGAGGATCGCGAGTTCAAAGCCAGCCTCCGCAATGGCGAGGCACTTAGCAACTCAGTGAGACCCTGTGTCTAATAAAAATACAAAAAAGGGCTGGGGATGTGGCCCAGGGGTCGAGTGCCCCCCTGAGTTCAATCCCTGGTACCAAAAAAACAAAAACAAAAACAACAACAAAAAAAAAAAACGATGTGATATATAAATACTATCGATAGAGACGTCCAGGATACTATGGGATTGTAAGGAAGAGACATCCAGGGACCTATGGAACAAAGGTGACTTCCTGAACTAAGAGTCGCCTAGCTGAGTCAGAGGGAGGTATAAGGGTGTGGGAAAGTGGTAAGAGCATCACAAGCAGGGGAAACAGGACATACAAATGACTGGCATCTGAGGGACAGAAGTGACTTCAGTGTGACTGGGTGGGGCATTGTCAGAAAGGTGGGGAGAGCCGTGTTTCAGAGGTGGGCAGGGACCCCTTGAGCCTTTTACCCTGAGTGAGACACTTGGCCTCCTTTATCACGAGGGGCGGGCGAGGTGGGGTTTTAAGTAGTGGGAGGGACACACACAACACACACACACACGTCCATTCTGTATTTTAGGGTCCGCTCTGATTGCAGTTAAGATGCGTCTCTAAGTGCTGTGATCATTGGGCAGCTGGGAGAGGGGTCAGACTTGTTTTGGGTGGCATAAAATGCCTTTAGGGGTGTCCTCGGTTAGCAGCTTGGTGCAATAGCAGAGTCTCGGGGCTCCCCACCTGTGTGCCCTCCAGTCTGGGCCTCCTCACCCCAGGCCACAGTGGCCAGCTCCTGGGACTCAGCCTGAGGTTGGGTCTAGTCCTGGAGCCCAGCGAGCTCAGCCAACAGCAGACGGGAGCCGCGGCGAGATGGCCAGCTCCGCGTCGTCCGAGATGGGACAGCTCTGATCCTCTGCAGCTGGGGGACGAACTCAGCGGCTGGTGCCCTCGGGGACCAACTCAGTCACACCTAGGGAAACCCACATCCGGTGACTAGTTAATGTGAGGTTTTCAAGGCTGAGCCATGCCAGCCAAGTCTGGGGCCAGCATGGAGGAGGTCTGGGCCAGCTGCAGCGCTCCCTCCCTGCGAGCTGGCTGCGGCTGCGGCTGCACCTGCCCTGGGACGCTGTCCCCCGCTGCCCATCCCGCATTGTCCCCTTCCTGTGCATGGATTCCGAGGGCGTGCCTGGAGAAACCGCCTGCTGGCTCACCCTGTCTCCCAGTCGGCTTCCCAGGGAACCCAACCTGGGGTCGCCTCCCGGATCAAGTCCCTGCATCTAAATCCAGCCCCTGTTTGGGGGAAACACGCAGTGAAGCAAATAGTTGTCTTTAAACGTCATCAACCTTGCATAGGCCTTTCCTTCCTTCCTTCCCTCCCTCACTCCCTCCTTCCTTCCTTCCTCCCTCCCTCCCTCCATCCCTTCCTTTCCTTCTTTTCTTACTCTCTTTCATTCCTCCCTTTCCCTTTCTTTCTTTCTTTTTTCTTTTTTACAGGTCACTTTTTTTTATTGGTCAGGAAATAAAAACTAATGGATTAAAATTTTTAATAAGTCAAATTTTGAAGTATTTCAACACCACATTTTGAAGTATTTCAACATCAAGGAAAGGAATCCAACTACCAGTATCTCTCACCTCTCCTGTTCATTATTCTCCTGAGCTGTAGCAGTCTGTCAAGAAGTTTTTCTTCCAATGATTTTCAAGCAAAGCACTCTAATAATTTGAACATCTAATCTCCTATACTAATCAGCATATTTGTCTCTTTCTTTCTTTCCTTCCTTCCTTCATTCCTTTCTTCCACTTTCTCTCCTTCTTCCCTCCCTCCCTTCCTTTCCTTCTTTTCTTCCTTCCTTTTTTTCTTTCCTTCCTCCCTCCCTTTCTCCCTTCCTTCCTTCCTTCTTTCCTTCCTTCCTTCCTTCCTTCCTTCCTTCCTTCCTTCCTTCCTTCCTTCTTTCCTTCCCTTTTCATGCTGGGGATCAAACCCAGGGCCTTGTGCATGCTAGGCAAGCACTCTACTACCGAGCTAAGCCCCCGCCCCTCACAGCCTCTATGTTTTAGACCCGCCCAAACATACTATCTAAATTTAGTTTAAGCCTAAATCTGGGGCTAAAACCCCCTGCTTTTTGTGTGTGGGGGTATAATATGGTAATAAACAGAAAAATATTTACATAATATTTTTTTAAAAAATCTACTTATAACATTAGATTTTTACAAAAGTACGTTCTTTGGATGGGTTAGTGGATCCATGAAAACCTCTTTCTGGCCAGGCTCAGTGGTGCACACCTGTCATCTCAGCAGCTCGGGAGGCTAAGGCAGGAGGATCGAATGTTCCAAGCCAGGGCTGGGGTTGTGGCTCAGCGGTAGAACGCTTGCCTAGCACGTGCGCGGCCCGGGTTCGATCCTCAGCACCACATAAACATAAAGGCATTGTGTACAACTAAAGCAAATAAATAAATATTAAAAAAAAAATAAAGAAAGTTCCAAGCCAGCCTCAACAACTCAGTGAGGCCGTAAGCAACTCAGTGAGACCCTGTCTCTAAATAAAATATAAGAAAGGGCTGAGGATAAGAAAGGGCTGAGGATGTGGCTCAGTGGTTAAGCACCCTAGGTTCAATCCCTGGTACCAAAACCAAACCAAACCAAAAAACCCCGTACACAAAACCTCTTTCCATCTGCAGGCCCACTTCCCAGTCTGGGAGAGCAGCATCTGGGGGTTCGTGTCTAGATGACGTGTTGGGAGGAAGTGTCTGGCCACGGCGGAGGTCACCAGCTCCGCTCTCCCTGTCCTCTTTGCAGGGCTATTTTTTTTCATTCCACGTCACACATTTAGGAAAGCCCATCTGCCCGTTTGATTAATGAGCCCTCTCTGCAAAAGCAACAGAGATAAATGTCCTCCAGGAGTCGGCCAAGAGAAAGGAAGAAATAGGAAGGCTAATTTTCAGCCATTATTTTGGAGTCTGAACTCCTTTCCCGCATCAATTTAGCTATTATTTCAAAAACTAATTAATCTTCACTCAGGCAGCTCCCAGGGACCCGTGTTTAGATAATTAACAACCCGTGGATTATGAAAAGTCTCACTTGCAAATTTGGCTCTTGCATTTGGGTAGGAGAATGCTTTCAGTATGATTCCCTTTAAACCTCCTTCCACCCATCCTTCATTTCCTGACAATTAAGAGCAAATAATTAACCATGATGGATATTTTTGCTTGCTTTACTTGGTGCTCAGATCATGTTTCTCCTTCCTCTTTGTTCTCAGACCACCTCCATCTGAGCAGTTCTGACCAGCTTTCTAGGTAACTGCATCGAGCCAGGTAACAGGAGGCTTCAATTGCAGCGAACGCGTACAGAGAAGGTTTGGGTTTCTGCTTGTGCGAGGGGTGGAGGGAGTTCCAGGGCTCCATCAAAGCCCTTTGCAGTTCTTCCTTAGCACTTAACGACTACAGCACTCAGGTCTGAGTCTATTTGTAACATCTTTTCTTTGCCAAGAGCCAGGAAGAATTCAGGTTGGACATGAAAGACAATTTTGTGATGGAGAAGTAGAGACACGTAGGACCGGCTCACCAAGCGAAGGAGAATCCGTGTGCAATTTTGCAATCACCTCTTTCTGGAAATGCTCATTCCACTGACCGGGTGCCTGCTCGAGTCCAGGCATTAAAGAAATTTCTGGAAACCTGTTGGTAAGGAGGCAAATGATGTTCCTGCCCTCATGAAACTTAGAGTCTAGTGAGGAGGCCACATTAAAGAAAGCATTCTCCAAATTAAAAACAAACACTGACCTGCTGCAGAATGATGTTTGGGCTTTAATGGGGAAACCTGGCCTGTGTGGGAAGTGGTGGCAGGAGGTGGGGAAGGCGTCCCTGAGCGAGGGGTGTTCCAGCTGAGGTCGGGAGGATGAGCGAGTCAGCAGGTAGAACTCTCCCTCCAGAGAAAGGTGAGGACTTTTGCAAAGCCTCTCAGAGCCTAGGTGGATGCAGATCTGGAAATCCCCCAGTAGACGTGGAATATGGAGAACAAGGGTGAGAGAGAGGGGGGTTCAGGTTCTGTATGTATTTCAAGTTCACACGGAGGTTATCCCCTCGTCCTAAAATTAGTACGCAAAAGGGGCAGGACTGTAGGACATTGAGTGAAAGAAAGGCAGGCACCGGAGAGCGAGATGCGAAAGGTTGTCCCTCATGAGTGGAAGCTAAAAAAAACTGACCTCAAAGGAGAGAGCGGAACTGTGATTACTAGAAGCTAGGAAGGAGGTGGCGGGGGGCAGGAAGGAGGTGGATAACGGGTGAGCGGAAAAGAAAAAAAACAATACAGACAGGAGGAGTAAGTTCTGCAGCAAAGTAACATGCCTGTAGTTTAAAACAACCTGTTATCTCTTTTATGAAGAGCTAGAGGAGATGAGTTAGCGCCAAGCCTAAAGAAGTGATACGGAATCACACTGATTTGGTAAGTACACATTGCATGTACGTAGGAATTAAATGATCACATACTACCCCCACGAATATGTACAATCATTCCATGCTCATCTGAAAGAAAAATGGGAAAATAGCTAAATGAATACTCAGAAGATGAAAAGCTGGGTAAGTCGGGGTGGGGTGGGGTGGGAAGTGGAATACGATCTGGCAAACTTCAACTACCTAAACATCTCTCGGGAATATCAGAATCATAACCCTCTCAGGATGTACTGGGCCAGGAAAGTCAAGCTCAGAGAGGTTAAGTAACTTGGCCAGAGTCATAAAGCTAATTGGTGGCAGGTATCTGACCAGGAGTGTGTGGGTGATTGGGGGTACTCATGAAGGTTTTTTAAGATATGCTTCTAAAATTATGTTTGGTTTGAATCGTTTTTAATTAAATTTATCAGGAAAAATATAACCCGTGTGTCAATTTTTGATGTCATGAGTCATTGTTGAAAAAGTGACTAAATAGGAAAGAGTGATCTGGTTTCAAGTATACAAAAGCATCATAAAGAACAGTACAGTTGCAGCTGGGCACGGTGGCACACGCCTGTCATCCCAGCACTTGGGAGGCTGAGGCAGGAGGATGGTGAGTTCAAAGCCAGCCTCAGCCATGGCGAGGCACTTAGCAACTCAGTGAGACCCTGTCTCTAAATAAAATACAAAAAAGGGCTGGGGATGGGCCCAGTGGTCGAGTGTCCCTGAGTTCAATCCCTGGTACCAAAAAAAAAAAAAAAAAAAAAAAGAAAGAAAAAGAATAGTACAGTTGGTACAAAAACATGGCAAAAATCAACACATGAGGCAGCTAGGAAATGCATGTGTCGCTCTACACTGACAGGTGACCCTGCCCAGGGTAGCCTAGGGTGAATGGCTAGGGAGGAGAGCCTTTCTAGCTAACCTCAGAGTCCCTTCAGGGACTTTCCATCTTGTGTCTTTGTCTGACTTTCCTCTCCCACAAAACAGCCCTTTGGTTCATCTCTTTTGAAACTCTAGGGGGAGAAAGAGAAAGGTTCCCGACTTCTTGCCATCTGCCAAATACTAGCTGTGACTCTAACTTGGGTCATGGCAGGTGAGAGATTGGCGGAGGGGGCCGGGGCGCCGTTTAAGAGACTGGGCAGCTAATTAGCATGAACTTTGGAGCAGATTAAAGCTCTCTGGCAGGTAAAGCCTTTAGCAGGAAGATTATGCTTATTAAGAAGCCCGTAATTTACTGGGAGCTGTTGCTTCTTTTCTTTAAGGAAAATTGGCTGCTTCTCACAGGCTCTCAGGATGAGCTGGAGAGGGCTGAGGAAGGCCAGCCAGGAAGGATGCTAGTGACCACTGGGTGCAGGCTCTGCCGCAGGTGACCTTCCAGAGCAGGGCCGATTCAGTGGGTGCCTACGACACTTACAGGTGACAACCAATGTTTAAGATTGGAAGGGAAAACATGAATATAATCCTGATTATATTTGTCTTTATACCAATGTAGTCAGAAATAAATAAAAATACATGTATGTATATATGTCATACATATACATCCATATATATATAATATGCATATATATATATATACACACACATACACACACATATATATATATATATATATGCAGGAGCCCTGATTGGGGAGATGGCTGAGATTGCGGTTGGCTGCGGGCCATAGAGATATTCGGACATTGCTGCCTTCCGTGGTCTCACGGGACTTGGCCCGGGATCTCGCAGGACTTGGTCCGGGATCTCGCGAGACTTGAGCCGAGATTGGATTGGGTAGGCGCCATTTTGTCAGTGGGCTTTTTGGTGGTGTGTGGTGCGTGTTAGGGAGAAGTTATCAGAATAAAAAGCCTGTTTGTTTCCAGTTTGCCTCTGAACTTCTTCCCGCGGCTTCGTTGCTCCAAGTGGCAATCGCTTAAGACGCAACATATATATACATATATATATATATATAAATTAAGTTTATTTTTAACTGCTATGTAAATAAATATCTTTTTATTGGAGGAAGGAGTTCATTCAGTGAAGGAAGGTAAAGTGTCTAAGACCCATAAAAGTCAGAATATGGCCCTGGGTGTGAGGGGCCTCTGTATTTCTGTCTGCCTAAAATATATTCCTCCTTCCTTCAGTCATGGAGACTGCTGTTCTTCGGGGACCCACGCCTCCCTTACTCTCCATCTGGTGAGTCTCACTGGGTTTTTGTTAATTTGGACTAGTCATGTGACTCAGGCCCGGGCAAGCAGAGTCGTGATTGGCTCAGGATCAGGACGTCACCCAGGTGAGGCGGATCAGAGCCAAGAAGAGTCAGTTCTGAGACTTTCCTTGGAGTTGCAGGCAGTGGGCCCTGGGAATGTGGGTCTGGAGATCCTGGCAAACATCTGTCCACACCAACAGTGAAAGCGTGGGGAGGAAGACCCAGGCAGAAGGCCTTCCGGGTCTCCAGCACCAGGAGTGCGGGAAGTTCTTACTCTAGACTGGGACAACTCTGGATGCCAGGCTCTCTCAGGAGAGACTCTGGTCCACCCTCGGCCAGGTGTCCAGCTGGGCTTCAATCAGCTGTGACTCAGAGGTTGGTAGCAGGAGGATGAAGCTATACATGATTGCCCAGACTCAGTGCTTCCCCAGGGTTTGGGGACAGGACAGAAGATGTCAGATACAGGTTATCCACCAGAAAGAGATTTTGCAAGGTTGGGCAGCTACAAGGAGGTCAGGTGACAGGTGACAGGTGATGTGGCTTGGCTGCTGACTTCCAATGAGACCTCCAGGAAGGTTTGATTTAATTAAGAATTTCTCAAAGTGTGTTCCCAGGATTCTAAAGTCAGTGGAGGTGTTTGACATGATTTTATGGTCAAGTATGTTTTGAGAAATGAGACTTCTTTCAAGTCTTACAGGACTTCCCAGATCTTTAGTGTGTGTGTGTGTGTGTGTGTGTGTGTGTTATGTGATGTCAAAGGAGTGGGGTAGAGAGAAGGCCCAAGATTTCTCAAACTTGTGTGACCACCAGACTAAGAATTTAAAGGAACTCCTAGCTTCAAAAATAGCTTAATAAATGCTGATCAAACATCATCTTGGTTTTTATGTTTGTTTGTTTGTTGTGCTGAGGAGTGAACCCAGGGCCTTGCACATGCGAGGCAAGTGCGCTACCACTGAGCTACATCCTCGTGAAAATAGAAGGGAGAGCAGTGAAGTAGAGGAAAGAGATTGAGGGGAAGGGAGGAGGGACAGGAAATTTGAGAAAAGAAGGAATGAAATTGGCCAAATTATGCTATGTGTATATGTAAACATACCACAGTGAATTTCACCTTTACCTATAAGGCATTTCTTTAAAAAATTACATGTAAATAGAAGGAAGACCAGTGGAGGGAGAAAAGAAGAAACACAAGAAGTATTGGGGACTGAGGTGGGACAAATTATATTCCACACACGTATGATTATGTCAAAATGAACCCCATGATTATATATAACTATAATGTGCTAATAAAAACATAGAAAATGCTGATCAAATTTATCACATTGAGAACATTAAACACCATAAATAAAAACATTTAAAAATCTAAAGTCTTTTTTTTTTTAAATGCCCCTTTTCTTTTCTTTCTTTCTTTCTTTCTTTCTTTTTTTATTTTTTGAACTCAGGGTCATTCAACCAATGGGCCACATCCCCACCCTCTTTTGTATTTTATTTAGGACAGGGTCTCACTGAGTTGCTAAGTGCCTCGTCATCACTGAGGCTGGCTTTGAACTTACGATCCTTCTGCCTCAGCCTTCCAAGTGCTGGGATGACAGGTGTGCGCCACCGTGCCAGGCTAAAATTGCCCCTTCTCTTAAGGATGCATCTGGGAAATCAGACTTTGACAAGTTTTTCCTACCAAATCTCTTACTGACTCCATCTGTATTAAAAATAACAAAAAGCAACCTGTATTTAATGTTTCTTCTAAGCACCAGGAACCGTACTGTGGAGTTTATATTTACCGTCTCATCTAATGCTGATCACAATATAAGGTTGTAGTTGCTACTGTGAGGCCCATTTTATAACTGGGAAAATTGAGGCAGAGAAAGGAACTTGGATGCAGTGGGTAGCGTCTGCACCCAGGCAGTCTGTCTCTGAGTCAGCTTCTTGGTTTGTTCATTGAAATCTTCATTCTAGAGACCTAAAACCATTCAGCTCTATCCAGATTTTTTATAAAAAAGATTTTATCATTGTATATCTCTTAAACACACCTTGAGAAAAGTGGCCACTGATAAAACGTCTTCCTTGCCCGTGAGATTAAGGGATTAAAACCATGGAGGAGAGGGGAGGGAAACTGGGGAACTCCAGAGAGCTGTTTAGAAACAGCAGCAGCTCTTAGGAAGGTCTCACCCTGCTCGATGACATGCCAGCGAGCCAAGGGAGCCTGAGAAAGAGACGTCCGAAGGTGTCTCCATCGATGGCCGATCTGAATTTAGCTGAGATATCAGATGTCCAGACAGCCGTCAATGGCCACTCCAGAAACCCAGGATTCCTTCCTGGTGTGCGGCAGATCGGCGTTCTAGAGAGACTCAGCATTTCACTGGTTGGCCACCCGGCAGCCCCAGGCAGGTGGTCCTTGAGTCATCTCGCATTCTTTGGGCTCTGAATTGCTCACAAGGGCCAGATGTCCTGTGCCGGAATTGATGCTTCCTTCAAAAAACCAGAGGACAGGCTGAACGGAGGAAGCAAGGGCAAGGAAGCCCTTGGTTAGGCTGGCTATCTGTGGCCCGCTTTGCATCTTTGGTCTCATGAGGTCGTCACACTGACCCTGAGGTGTTAAGAACAAAAGCAACTGGGCCAGGCGCGGTGGCGCACACCTATCATCCCAGCACTTGGGAGGCTGAGGCAGGAGGATCATGAGTTCAAAGCCAGCCTCAGACATGGCGAGGCACTTAGCAACTCAGTGAGACCCTGTCTCTAATAAAATACAAAAAAGGGCTGGGGATGAGGCCCAGTGGTTGAGTGCCCCTGAGTTCAATCCCCGGTACAAAAAAAAAAAAAAAAAAAAAAAAAAAAGCAACTAAAAATATACTGAGCACAGACTCTGTTTCCAGTCGGTGGGTGAAGGCTTAGGAACATTATTTCATCTCATTATTTCTTTGAGGTCCGTATAGCTCAAGTGGTGGTCTACTCTGGTTTACCTGGGATAGTTCTGATTTCCACCTGCTATTCTGGCCTTCTCATTAGTAGCACTCCGTTTCATCCTCAAAAGAAGGCTATTTTAACCAGGCGCAGTGGCGCACGCCTGTCATTCCAGTGGCTTGGGAGGCTGAGGCAGAAGGATCACAAGTTCAAAGCCAGCCTCAGCAACGGTGAGGCTCTAAGCAACCCAGTGAGACCCTGTCTCTAAATAAAATACAAAACAGGGCTGGGGATGTGGCTTAGTGGTTGAGTGCCCCTGAGTTCAATCCCTGATACAGGAAAAAAAAAAAAAAAAATGATGGCGATTTTACACAGTAAATTACATAGTCACCTGAACCATGGTCAGGCTGCCCAGGTTGAATTCTGACATTGCCATTTAGTTATGAACTGCTCGCCTCAATTTCTTCATATAACACAGGGCTGATAATAAAGCATCTTTCACAATCTAAATTATTTTTTATCCAGATTTAAGAATTTAATAGATCCAGATAGCAAAATGTATCGGTGTAACTTCATAGGACTGCGGTGAGGAGATTATAGATGGATAAGGTGTACATATCTATCTGCAGCTATATCTCCTCAGAGTAGCTGGCATTTAGCAAATGTTCAGGAATATAGTACCTTCATGGCCCTCTCTTTTTCCATTTGTAAAATGATAAAAATAATATCCTACATTCCTGCCACATATGAGGTATTTAGTGAATGATTATTACTATCTTAATCTTGCTAAATATAAGCATTATGTTCCAAGCTCCCTCTGAAGAGACTCACCATATTTCAGGTAAAGGAAATAGCTGTCTGACTCTATCCAGTGTGGTCTATTTGTTTGTTTGTTTATTTCCTGGACAATCATGTCCACAAGAGGCAATGGTATCTCTTGGATCTCAGGACCTGGTCCTGGAGAGATTTGACCTGGTGTAAGCCTCAAAGGGCACTCTCTAAAGGCCTGAAGCATTGTCTCATTTTGTAACCAGAAGGGAATTTTGAGACACTCGGGTATATTTTGTGGTACACAAATAGAGGGTTTGTGTTCAATGAGTATCATGGCCCTGCAATTGGAAAAAAAAAAAAAAAAGAAGAAGAAGGTGAAATATTAATAGGTCTTTCCAACTTCTGGGCAATTACAGAATTGAAAAGCACAGGAGACCTTTGGGACAGAATTGCTGTGTGCTAGGACAGAGATGAAAAGAAAGGAAAGTGCTGTGGGCTAGGAGGAGTGGCTGCCCAAATTGAGAAAGGCTACTATCTGAGGGCAGGGACCACATAGTCCCTCTCCTGTTGGGTGAATTGTGCCTCCAGGATTATCAGAGAGCCACTTAGGCCCATGATGGAGAAATGCACCAAACCCTGGGCTGGGTGGGATGAAGGCCACAAGTAACACGTGAAAGAGGAATGGCTTGGTTTTGGGGCTCTCTTCACCTCCTCCTTCAGTTCACAACTTGGGTCCAGGAACACCTTCCCGTGGTGGGACCTCCCATCTGGATCTGCTGGCGGCAGCTCTATGTTCGTGGAAGTTCCTGCACAGTTAGGAAGACACTGAGCTCCAAGTTCAACCCAAGGAGGCAGGAGGCAGATGGTTACTGGGGTCGGCCCAGGTCAGGGCTGATGTATCTGTTCTGGCCTCAGCCTGTCCCTCAAACTTGTCACCTTAGGGCTGTGCAATAGCAGCTTAAGTCTCAGGCCTCTGGTCTCCTTCAAGGCAGAAAGAAGAGGGAGAGGAAAAGGCCCTTCGTGAAGTCTTTGTGCTTTGGTCTCCCCTTCTGGAAATGCACATGCTTTTTATTTTTTTAAATATGTTTTTTAGTTGTAGATGGCCACAATATCTTATTTATTTATTTATTATTTTCATGTGGTGCTGAGGATTGAACCAGGCCTCACGTGTGCAAGGCAAGTGCTCTACCACCGAGCTACAACCCTAGCCCTCCCCCTGCACATGCTCTTTTAGGACACGACCCTCAGTACATCTTGCTTGCATTCATTGGCTGCCACTGGGTCACATGACCACTTCTAGCTGCAAGGGATGCTGGGAGGAGAGAGCAAGAGCTTCGGCGTCAACCATCATCCATCCTGATCCACTGCCTGGAGTTCGTCCTTGACTTTTCCAGATGCAGTTTGGTCCTGTTATTGAGAACGAAGGAGAAATGGATATTTCTGAGGTAATTACCAGTGACAGCCATTATCCTTTTTCTTTACAATCCAAGTTTATAGTCTTGGGAAGCTTATTTGTATTATTATTACTTTTTTTTTTTTTTGTACCATGAGAGGCTCGTAATATGTATATAGCTGCCTAGAACGTGTTTAAATGAATACATGGACCAATTTCTGAATTGTCAAGTAGGCCAAGTAGTAGTCTCATTTTTCTCTTATTGTATTTTGGTTTGGGGCTAGGATTTTTAATGAAAATACACCTTAATCTGAAGGCATGATTCCAATAAAGAGGATTTCAGCCAGCAACAGACCATCCAGGGCAAACATAACGTCTCACAGAGTACTGGAACATGCCCTATCCTTTGACTAAAACTTGTGTTGCTTTTCAGTTTTGTGAGAAGAATCCTAGTACACCAGGCCTTCATGAAGTCTTTGATAATAACAAGCAATCGGCAGAATTTATTGAACTCTTTCCATCTGCTGGGCACTCTAGGTAACTTAAAATGACCAATTCACCAGACCTTATGATAAACCTATGAAGTAGACACTGTTATAATCCATAATTTCATAGAGAGAGAAAGATGAGAGATTTAGTAACACACCTGAGTTCATACAAATGATCAACAAAGGAACTTGTATTCAAATCTAGACCACCCAGTTCCAAGGCACATGCTCATATTCCTTAGAACAAGGTGGCTTCTGAAATATGATAGCTATTTTTCAGGGGAGATACTGTGGATAGAACCCAAGGGTGCTTAACCACTGAGCTATATCCTCAGCCCTTTTTTATTTATTTTGAGACAGGTTCTCGCTAAGTTGCTGAGGGTGACTTTGAACTTGAGATCCTCCTGCCTCAGCCTCCTGAGTCACCTGAATTACAAGCATGTACCACTGTGCCTGGATGAGTAATAGCTATTCTTGACTGAGAATCTACTTATGCAAAACTAAGCCCTTACATAAAATGCATTTGTGTAAGCAGCGTGCTGTCTAAGTTTTCTCACTGATTCCCACAGCAATGCTACGAAGTAACTACAATTCTTATCCTCGTTTTACAGATACAGAAACAAAAGCACAGAGAGGTTAAGTTACTAGGCCCTGAATGACTGAGCTTGTGCAGGGAGAGCTCAGTATCCCTTCTTATGTCACTTTGTATCTCTTGAGATCAGTTATTTCCAAATACCTCATTCTAGATGAGATTCAACAGGAATAGGACGAAGAAAAACTCACTGATTGGATGTGAGGAAGTTTGGGAGATAAGGATTATTAATTCTTTTTTTTAACGTGTATTAGTTATGATAACCTGGCAAGATGCTATAATCAAGAGGCCCTGGTAGCTTAAACAAAATGAAGCTTATTTCTCTCCTGAGTAGCTGACAGTTTGGGGTGGCTGAAGCTGGCTTCCATTTATGGATTCAAAGCAGGTGTTCCACTTTTAATTTCTCAGCCAGCAGAAAGGAGAAAGAAATGCAGAGGGAAAACATATTGCTTTTAGAGGCACAATATAAAAGTTCCATGTATCATGTAGTTTCTCCTGTTTATATGTCATTGGCCAAAATGTGGGCATATAGTGCCTGCGTGGGCTTTCCCATTTGCAAGGCAGGCTGGAAGATGTGTGGATGGTCAGCCACCTACTCTGAGAAAGAAAGAAGAGAATAATGAATCTTGGTGGGAGATAATTAGCCTCACAGCACAGGGAAGAAGATGGTGGTTTGGAGGGGCAGAGATTTACTCAATACCACAGAGTGGCAACCGTGGAACAATCACATTTTGAAGAGGATGGGATTAGGAGAATCGGGATGTGGGGCCATAACTTGGCAAGCCAGACACGGGTGCAGAGAAAGCCACCTTGTAAAGCCCTGTGTGTGTGGGGGTGGGGTGGGGGGGGAGTGTCACAGTAAAAGAATCAGGTACAATGTGGTATATATACTCAATGGAATATTACTCAGCTTTAAAGAAGGGTGAAATTATGGCATTTGCCAGTAAATGGTTGGAGTTGGAGAATATCATGCTAAGCGAAATAAGCCAATCCACAAAACCAAAGGCCAAATGTTTTCTCTAATATGTGGATGCTAATTCACAATAAGGCAGGGGGCACTAGGGAAAAATAGCGTTACCTTAGATTAGGTAGAGGGAAGTGAAAGGAGGGGGGGAGGGGATGTGGGGATGGGAAAGATAGTGGAATGAAACAGACATTATTACTGTATGTATATATGTGACTGCATGACCAATGTGATTCTGCAACATGTATACTTAGAAAAATGAGAAATTATATCCCATCTATGTATGATATCACAGTGCATAAACGCATTCTACTGTCATGCATAACTAATTAAAACAAACAAACAAACAAAAAGAATTAGATACCTCAACATGAATAGTTATGGAATAAATAGCATCATCTGATGCATGGACAGAAAGCAAGGCTTCAGGGCCTCCTGACTCCAGGGAAGACCATTTCCACACCGGAAGTGGTACCTCTGCAGCATGGCAACACGTTGGCTCTTCCCGGAAGGCCTCTCGACTGTCCTGCTGCAGACTGGGTTCCCTGGGGAAACAGATGGTGAGATGGGATTGGCATGCAAGAGGTTTCTTAGGGAGAGCGTTTGGCAGGAAAGGATGAAGAATGGGGGGTGAGGGAGAAGGAAATCTGCTGCGACCTGTTCTCCACAGAAAACTCAGCCACGGTCATGGGGTGTTCTGAGGAGGGCATGATCTTCCAGAGTGGTCCTGCAGTAGCCTCAGCTAGAAGGCTGGGGCCTGTGCACCCTGCGTTAGTAATTGGATGCTGGCTTCCCAGGGAAGGGAGCTGAGGTAGCTCTCTTCAGCTGAGGTGATAATGATCAATCACAGAGGGCTGTCTTCCAAAAATACTTCGGCAGCTGAGATAAGAAGTCCTTTGCAGGAGCCCTGTTTGGGAGATGGCTATGATTGCGGTTGACTTCGGGCCATGGAGTTTTGGACATTGCCGCCTTCCGTAGTCTCACGAGACTTGGCCCAGGATCTCGAGAGACTTGGGCCTAACGGGGAGCGGGTCGGGGCCATTTGGGTTGTTGGTTGTTTGCTGGTGTGTGGTACGTGTTAGAGTTGTTAGAGCCAGAGAGAGAAACTGACAGAATAAAGATCCTGTTTGTTTCCAGTCTGCCTCTGAACTTATTCCCACAGCTTTGCTGCTCCAAGTGGCCATTGCTTCAGGCGGCAACAGTCCTTCATTTTGGAAGGGGTGGGGGGGTCTTCACAACACCTCACTGACACCGCATTCCTTTGTCAATGCCCTCCCTGCCATGTCTCCATCATAGCGACTTTGTGTCTTGAAGACTTTGGACTCTTGAAAACTCCCTTTTCCCCTCTCAAGCCTCAAATATCTTTGGATGGATGGGGAGTGGTTGGTTACCTGCAGCGTAGATTTCATCATCATTTAATGAACAGTTTGTTTAAGGACCAGTGAGCCACCGCGGGGGGGCCGGTTGCTAAGAGCAGAGCAGAGTCATGGTGTGGAAAACAACAAGACGGAACAGGACAAGCCCAAGGAAGACCACCAAGAAGCACAAGGAGGGACTCAGAGGGAGGCAAAGCCAAGTTCCTCTTTTCCTCACATAAATCGCTGGTAGGATCTGTCCGGGGCAGGCAGGAAGCAGGGGGAAGAAGAGGCTCTGCAGGTGCTGAAGTCAACCTCCCAATGTGGCCCCAAGTTAACCCGACCGCAGACATTCCCAGCTTCTTCGGTTGGAATCTCTACTTTTCTGTTTACCACGATGGCCGCCTCTCAGATGAATGAAAGACCACAGTTTGATCTGACTCAGAGTTTGATTTTTACCACCCCCTCTTCCCTCGGCATAACAGCTCTCACATCTGAGGGCTCTAGCTAAAAAGTGATTTTTTAAAGACATCTCATTGGCAAAGAAATCAATGGAAAGAAAATCTCCCCCTCCCGCCCCCTTCTCCAGCCTGCCTTTAATTTCCCTCCCTCTCCAATCCCCTGCTAGGACAGTTTTGTCGGAGGCCACCTACCATACTTTGCCAGACAGTTGCCTTGTTCAGGATTGGGGTCCTGCTGGGGGAGCTGTGGAGGTGGTGTGATTTCCCCACAGTCTTAGCAATTAACTCAGTTCAAGAAAAGGGGTGGAATCAAATAATTTTTTTTTTTTAAACCAGGGAGACAGAATCCCAAGGCAAAGTCATCTGTCAAGGACAGGGCTGTTGCTAAAACAAATTTCATGGCGGGCTGCAAGGGATAAATCCCCAGGAGGGGGTGCTGGGGGGTGTGGCTGTTAGCTCCAGGGACAGATCAGAGAGGGGTGACTTTTCCAAGAGGAGATGGATCAAGGGGCTCAGGCTCTGCAGGCTGGTGTTGGCATCTTCTTGGGCAAACCTGGTAACAGGCCCGGGCCACAGTTTCCCAATCTGTGCAATGGTTCAATATGATTCAGGTGCTTTAGTGAGGCAAGGCAGTGAAGCAACTGGTAAGGGACCCAGCCCAGGGTCAATTGAAGGGGTGCAGGCCTACAGGCTCTGGAGAGGGAGTGGACAGTCCTCAGATCATGCAGTGGCTCTAATGGCTGTCCTCTCTCTCCTCTATCACCTCACAGCTTCAGCTGACTTAAAACATCCGCTTGCCTGAGACTTTCCAGGCCGCTCCAACCCTGTCCTGTTTCAGGACCCTCCACCCTCCCTCCCTTCCCAGGTAGAAATTCCTCCCTGTTATTTCTTAGTTGCATTTTTTAAAAGAGAATCTGATTGGTTCAGCTCATCTTTACATGCTAAGCCTCTGGATTGGCTGCTTTTAGGTTAGGTGATTCAACCTAAGCCAATCAGCTGTCCACGAAAGGGTGGAGTCTATCCCTGGGCTTCAAGTAGGACCTCCTTGCTTAAGATTTCCCAGTGAGGGGCTGGGGAAAGGTGTGTCCGCCAGAGAGAGTACCTGAGGTGCACATTAACCAGTTCTTATCGGTTGATAAATATTTTATCAGAATTCTTGAAGCTTAGTAATGCTGTATTGGCTAGGAGCGTTACTGACTTTGGGATCAGGAAATGGTTATGGGTCCTGACTGCACTCATTGGATTGGGTTCATTTCAGTTCACTTTCCTGGGCCTCCATTTTTACCTTCCTCAGTGAACAGTTGACTTTGACCTTGGTTATCTGTGATATTCTCTTGTGTTGTCTGTGAAGGGCAAATATCACACCGGAGACAATCGTGCAGCCAAGAGATTTATTCACCAGCCTTTACGGCTGGTTGGAGGTAGAAGAAGTACGGGGAGAGAGGAGTCAGGGAGTGGGGAGTGTGCAAGCTCTGAACAGAAGGTGGGTGCCTGGTCACAGCTGTGGTCTCTGGAGCTGTTGGCTAAGGCAGCTACCATTGGGCTGGAGGCTGGAGCTGTCGGCTGGGCAGCTGCCATTGGGCTGGGGCAGTCGTAGTGGCTGCCTCCTCTCAGCAGGGACGAGCTGTTGAGACTGAGCTCTGGGCAGGCAGGAGCTTAACTAGGGATTTCTGGTGGGGGGTGTACCAAAGCGACCTTTAACTCTATTGGCTCTTTGCCCGGGGAACAGAGCAATCTTTAAGCCCAGTGGCTCCTGCCTGGGGAACATAGCAACCTTTAAGCTCATTGGCTCCTGCCCAGGGACATGAAACCAGGTTGCTTCTCATGGAAATTTCCATGGGGGAGGTGGCCCATCGGCCCAAGCCTATCTGTCAGTCTGCACCTGCCCTTCTCGGAACGATCTCCTACAAATGACTGGAGTAGAGGAAATCAGCCCAAACCAACAGATGAACATAGAAAACCCAAACCAGTGAGGAAGTGGGGGTCATGTCCGGCTTGACTTTCTTTAGCTCTGATTTGGTGGAGGCTGTCTGGGGAAGGAAGCTAGTTCAGGCAGGCAGTGGGGAAGAGAGGACGTGGTTAAATAGGGCAGATTATATCTTCCAAA
Organism: Tamias sibiricus; assembly: GCA_025594165.1. NCBI lineage: Eukaryota > Metazoa > Chordata > Mammalia > Rodentia > Sciuridae > Tamias > Tamias sibiricus. Next base: position 14,771,717 of record CM046664.1, read on the forward strand.
GGTGGCCGGGATATCTCTCATCCCATGGTCTTACCACTGCCCCATCAAAAGTCCTGAGCTTGGCTGGACATTTAAGATCATGTTGCATAAAGCGACATCATAAAGTGCCCAGCCTGGTTCATAAAGATGCTGCGCGCCTCCCCTTGTCTTCCTAGGACGCTCATTTTTTGGAGGCAGCCACCATGCTGTGAAGGAGCCGGAGCGGCCGTGGAGAGCCCGCGTTGGAGGGGAACCAAGCTCCGTGGCCCAGGGCTTTGGCTGAGTTCCTAGCCCAGAACTGGCACCACGTTGCCTGCCTCGTCGTCGTGAGAGCCTCCCAGGTGACCTGCGTCCCTCGATGCTGCAGGGAGCAGAGAAGAGGCATCTCTGCCAAGCCCTGGCCAAACCTGAGGCTTGTGGACAAAATAAACATTATCCTTGGTTTGGGCTGCCCTGTTCTGCGGAGGGTTATCAGACAGCAATAGCTTGCGGATAATGGTGTTGAACAAATGCTCTCATGGAATGTTTCCTATTTCTGTGTGCAAATGGGGAATAAAGAGGTTTCAAGGCCAAGGGGTGGGGGGGAGGGGGGCACTGAAAATAAAAGGGCTGAAAATGCCCACGGGAGCTCACGGGCTGTACAGGGCTGGGTTTTCCGGTGCTAGCACTGACTGCTCACTGCCTCCCTGCTGTGCAGCAGGCCCTGAGCCTTCCTGAGAGGTCAGAACTGTCACTGTGTCTGATGGCTGGGGAGGCTGATTCCTGAGGACCTTACGCCTCTTACCCCAAGATCACAAAGCCAGTATGTTGCAGAGCCCCCATTTGAACCCAGGCCGGTCTTCTTAGGCTGACCACGATGCCGGAATTCACTCTTGACCAGAGACCTCTTCTTAACAGACGTGAAACCATTTTCATCAGGAACATGGAGTCCCCGTTGTGATCCACGATGAATTTGCTGACGACTTCCCGTGTACAGCGAGCGCTTACCAGGTGCCCGTCACAGTTCTAAGCACCTGACATATTTTATTTAATGCTCACTGTGAGTCTCGTGGTTTCAGATGAAGGAGCCAAGGCTCAGAGAGGTTAAGCCTCTTGGCCAAGGTCACACAGGTAGGAAACGGCAGAGCCGAACTCAGCACCCAAAACCCAGACTCTTAATCAACTCTGCTTCCTACTCTTATGGCAAAGCTGTGGAATGGAAAGAAGCAATGAGGGCAAGGACGAGGGAGACGCGTGGACACTGGGCTTCGTTGTGCCCGAACCAGCTGTTTCCAAGGGGAGACACTGGGGGGGGGGGGGACGTGGTGTAGACTGTCCAGACATCAAGCCCAGGAGAAGGTGTGTCAGGAGGGCACGCACCAGCTGTCTCTAGAGCTTGCGGTGCATTCGGTGATGTCGTAGAAATATATAGAGCGAAGGGGGAGAGTACGTCGGGGTGAAATACTGTGTAATTCATTTGTCTTCTCTACAGAGGAAATCTCCCCATCATTTATCAGTAGGAAAGGTTTAAGTGAGTTTTGTAACTCTTTTTATGTGCCCTTAAAGAGGAGGGCTCTTCTTTGACGCTGGGGACCTTTTCATCATTCTTTGAGGGCGAGGCTTCCAAGAAAAACACCCCAGCCAGGATTCTCACAACCGGAAGAAGGAGCACACGCAAAGAAAATGCAGGATGGGCCCAGATCGCACGTTTCTTTCTCTCTTCCCCGATACGGTAGGAGCCCACAGCACGGGCGCACAGTCTCACACACCACACACACAATCCACACGCACACAGAAGCGTGCATCGCACCTGGACTCACATACACATAGTCACACGCAAAGACACACCACAGATAGATAGACACGCGCTTGTCACGCAGAGTTCAACACACGCACAGAGCTGCGGTTCCCTGACTACGGGAGTTTTCTCTACATCTAAAATTCTGTCAAGTTCCTGGCTCTGCGCTTTGTCCGCCTGGGTTGAGATCTACTTCTGCTTGCTGGCTCTGTGTCCTTGGTCAAGTTCCTTAACCATGCTGAGCCTCAACTTCCTCATCTGTAAAATGGAGATCATAATGCATCACTGTCTAGAGTTGGCACGAGGATCAGGAGGTCACTGCCGGTTACGGTGATTGAAGAAGTGTCTGGCATTTGACGCTTCTCTGTAAATGTCAGGAGCTGTTTTTGCCGTGAGCCGGCAGAGGATACTTTCTTCTTCATCATTGTCACTGTCATCGCCCTCCTTGACATTTGCCATCATCAAACCCAGTGTGCTAGACTGTGTGCCCAGTGGATTACTTATATCACCTCATGTACGACTCAAAACAGCTGCATGAACTATTTTGTTTGTTTGTTTGTTTAATATTTTTTTATTTATAGTAGTAGTATGTGTTACAATTCATACTGCACGTATAGAGCATCTTTTTACACAAAACAGTTTGTATACAAAGTATATTCGCAGCATTCAACTCTTCAATCATGCATTTAGAATAATGATATCCGTCTTATTCAACCACTTTTTTACCCCTTCCCCCCTTGCTCCCTCCCTTCCCCTCCCTTCCCTTTGACCATTCTAGTGTTCCTCTAATCCTCCTATGTACCCCGACCCAACAATACTGTGAACCAGCCTCCTTATATCAGAGGAAACATTCGGTATTTGGATTTTTGAGATCGACTGACTTCACTTAGCATTATATTCTCCAACGTCATCCATTCACCAGTGAATGCCATGATTTTATTCTCTTTTGTTGCCGAGTAAAATTCCATTGTGTATAGATACCACGTTTTCTTTATCCACCCATCTACTGAGGGACATCTAGGTTGTGAACTATTATCTTGATAGAGAAGGAATTTGAGACGGGAAGGCTTTGATAGCTCACCCCAGGTCAAGCTAGTTTCTAAACTAGTTTCTAAACCAGTTTCTAAGCTGGGACTTGGACTCAAGTCTGCTCACTTCTAAGCCCTGGTGTGGACTGTGTGCAGCATTTGATCTCAGCTCTGGGCTACTTCAACAGAACAATCCTCCCTTGCTAGGGTCTGAGCTCCCCAAGGACAGCCTGTCTTCTTGTTAGTTGCTGTTTCTTAGCACATGGTACAAAACCCGACCCCAGATCTGCTTTTTTTTTTTTTTTATTTGAAAGAAAAATGGGTTAATTCACCTGCTGAATGGGAGTCATAATGCCCACCTTAAAGTGCTGCAAAAATTAAGTACGATCATGTCTCTGGAAGTGCCTGGTGACTATCAAGGGCTCCATGAATGGTAACAGTGAGGATATTTGTTGACTTGGAGAATCAAGATGACTCAGTGGCCCGTGACTCTGAAACAGAACGGCGAGTCAGTGGAACAGGGCAGGCGAATTGTGTGAATGTGAAAAGACAGCAAGGATGTAAGTCGAATGCCAGGTGGCGGCCGTCTGCCAGGCTCCTGTGGGATGCCCCAGCAGGTAGTCGGGAATGGAGAGATGGAGGGGTTGTGACAGAGCGGGAACACTCCTTAGGGTTGATGGAAGAGTCTTGGGTGGTGCAGAGCCCCCGTGATTGTCACAAGGATCCTCATGGCTTTGCATGACCCCCTGCTGTGGGGTTGCACATATTGACTCACTTTTCTCACACACACAAAAAAATATGGCGGAAGCGACGGGTTGTCACTTCCGAGGTTAGGTCATAAAAAAGGCTGCGGCTTCCGTCTCGGGTGCATCCATCACTCCGCAGTCCTGTGGGGTGATCCCTGTAACGACCTACGAGGACCTGAGGTCTGCCAACAGCTGTGGGAAGGAGACAGGAAGCAGGTCCTCCCCGAGTCAAGCTTTGAAATGACCACAGCTCTAGCCAATGCCCTACGGCAGCCTCATAGGAGACCTTGAGCCAGGATCTCCTGAGTGATGATGTCACTCCTGGATTCTTGACCCAAAGAAACACTGTGCTTGTTGTTACTAAGATTTGGGGTAGTTTGTTTTGCCTCCAGAGCCTGGAGGAAATGTCCTCATTGTAGAGGACATTTCCAACTGTTGTCTTGACTGTTTTCTTGCTGTTTCTTTAGGGGAATGTCTCAGTATGGCGTGGTACAAAGTCCTGTCCTCTGTGGATTCAAGGAGTGATCTCTGGTTCCAAGCTTGGATTCCATAGTCAGCAAAACGGAGCCCAACAAGAGAGACCCCTCGCAGAGGAAGGGAGTTGGCCACCAGCTGCTCACGGAACTGTCCCCCTGGGAGGACTTCTGGTAAACACGATTTTCTCCCTTTTGTTACTTTTCCAGTGATGTGCCGCCTGGCCGCCCTGCCAATTCCTCAGGGCCAGGAGGAGGGAGCATGGGGAGAAGCCGTGGGATGTGGGGCTGCTGTAACCCTGGGCAGAGCAGTTCCTGCGGGGAGACGGGAGGCTGCTGGATGAAGGGAAGAGTAAATGCGTGGAATCAGCAGGCGTGAAGACGGCATGGTGTGCTGGGGAAGGCTGATAGGTTGAGGAGGGAGCAGGGTGACGCGGAATGGCGGCTGTTTCTCTTCCATCCTGGGGAAGATCTGGAAATGTTGCTAAGCAGAGGGGAGCGACCCATGGGACAGGGAAAATGCTCCTGGGGAAAAGAGAAGGAGCAACTGAGGGGCAAAGGATGATGGAAGGAGGCAGGAGGAAGAAGAACCGAGAGTCTTTGAGAGCCTGGGCTTCGGAGTTGGATGCACCTGGATCTGAATTCTGGCTCTGCCTCTTTCTAGCTGAGCTTCCTTGGGAAAATTGCTTAACCTTTCTGGGCCTTTAATTCCTCATATCTGGAATGGGGAGATAAGGATACTTAGCTCACGGAGTTGTGGTAAGGGCTAAATAAGACAATGTTTATAGAGTGCTGAGCGTAGCATCTGGCAGTTATTAATACTTAGTAAATTGCTGCTAAAATTAAAAACAAAGTTAGAAATGAGGCTGAGGTAAAATCTGGGGATATTTAAGAATGTCCCAGAGGGCCAGGACTAGGTAAGTTTTACTCCTGGGAAATTCTTCTGGGTGCAGGAGTTTCTGGGAAAGATGTTTCTCTTATAAGAGGACTGAGCAGACAAATTCCTCTTCAGGCTACCTTTGGATGCTGTTGTGTGAGTTGCAATGTACAGAGCTGTGGCAGCTCTTTTGTCGCTCTGAGGACAGTCAGTCCTGAAGATAAAAGTCAACATGGTGAAATGGAAAAGGGGAAATGCCCTTCATGTTGTTAAGTTGCTGACCAACTTAGTTAAATTTCCTTATTCTTTTAAGCCCCACTCATAGTAGAGATTGTGATCGGGCACTGCGGATAGTTTGGCAGCAGGATGGGGCAAAAGGTAGGAAAGAGGATTCTGAGAAGCACGGCAGAAATAAAACCACGGAAGTGAAAAGCGACTCCGAGTAGATGACGTTTACTCCTAGGAGTGTTTTGCACGGCAGTGTAGATGCAAGCAGTTTGGTCTTGCAATGTCCCCAAGTTCCTGATCCTGAAGTATAAGGAGGAGGATATGGCCAGCAACAAGGGCGGAGAGGCTGGCAGGAGGCCGGGGCCACAGGGGCTCTGGACGCGGCTTGGTGGAGATGTTGGCTGCAGACGTGGGGAGATTTAGGCGCGTTAAGAGTGAGCTAAAGGGGATCTGAGCCCCTTGCTCTTCTCCCGGGGTGAAAGCAAGCCTTGCTCCTCTGGATGAATGAGCTCGTCCCCCTCTCCCTCAGCCGCGGTCACAGATGCCCGGATAAATGGGGGTCTTGGTTTTATCACAGAGGACAGGCCAGGGCCCGAGTTCATCTGCAGCAATGTGATGTTGCTCGCGTCCTTGTCTCCGGCTGAGTCGAAGCCGTTTCTGTGTTGCTCAGAGCTCAGCGTGAAAACCGCGCAGCCCGGGTCTGAGCTGGGGCACCTTTTCCTCGCACCCTCTCCGGAGGGGAGGGCCTCAGTTCAGGGTGGGGACGCCAGCCCACACCCCTCTGTCCGTCATCTGCAGGATCCCAGCCTTTTCAGAAGTTGAAGGATCCTAGAATGTGTCCAGCACCCTCATTTTACCCCGGAGGAAGTTGAGTCCCCGGGCGGGGAGACCGGTTGAGGGACAGCCGATCAGGGACGGGGTGGAGGGGGACCCTGGTCTTCTGACGCCCATGTAGGCCTTTATGGCTGTAGCAAGAGGACAACCAGCCGTAGACTCTCGATGCCACAAACCCATGAAACTATTCACCAGTGAATTGCCCACTTGGGAAATCAACCCCCTGGCCAATCGGTCCTTTCCCTGATCACTCGTCTAAGCCCACCCACCAGGCCAGGGCCTCAGGCAGCCCCTTCCTCAATCATCATACTGCAAAGGAGAGCGAGATACTCGGGGGGATTTGGACGAAGCTCACCTGAATGAACGTGGTGTGAAGGTTGAACGTGAGGGGATGCATCTCCACAAGACGGGGGATCTAATTTGGTTTCAAGAATCATACTCTGTCTCCAATCAATGAATGACACATTCTTGGGCTGAAGAATCAGAGCATAGAATCATAGCCACTTAATCATAACTTGAATTTATTTTAATGAGATATAAACATATATACATAATTTTAAATTTTATTTTCAAGATGAAAGTCCCCATCAAACTTTTCCTTATACTATTTTTTTTAATCAGACAAGATTTTATTTTGCTTAGAGTAGCATCAACCTAAGTACAGTTGCTAATTTAAAAAAAAATAATGTGAGTTTGAGGGAAGGCGTTGTCTGGCTCTGTGTGTTGGCTCCGTGATTCCAGAATGAAGCCTCTATGATTCTCTTGTATTTTCCTCAAGGTTGCAACATGGCTATTGCTGCTCCAGCCTTCTCATCGGCATTCAATTCAAGAAGGTGTTAATCCTGTCTCACTTTTAAAATCAAAAAAATATGTATAAATTCATTTTAATTTCCAAGTAGAACTGTGTATATTTATGGTATACAACAGGGTGTTTCAATACATGACTATACATTATTGAATAGCTATATTGAGCTGTTTAACATGTAGATCACCTCATATACTTACCATTTTTTAGGAGGTAAGAACACTTAGGATTTATTCTTCTAGCAAATTTCAAATATATAATTTATACTTTTAAAAATATATTAGTACGTTATAGTTATCCACAATGGGGGGGTCACTTTGACATAATCGCACATGCACAGAGGATGATTTTCTGCATTTCAGTCCCCAGAACTTCTGCTCTCCCTCCCTCCTCTCGCCGCCTGTTCCCCTTCCTCTGCTCCACGGGTCTTCCTTCTGTTTACTTGTTGTCTTTTAATTGGTGCTTTGTAGATAAACAAAGAGGACGCTCCCTGGGGCGTCTTCATACCCGCACTCGGCATGATCTGGTCAGTTTCATTCCCCAGGTCCTCCCTTTTCCCTTCCTCCTTTCTCCTCCCATTCCCTCCCCGGCCCCTCCGATCCCCTTCTATTTTCATGGAATCGCCCTCCCGCCTTTCCTTCACCTCGTTGTGTTCTAACTTCCACAGAGGAGAGAAAACATTTGACTCTTGACTTTCTGAGTCTGGCTCATTTCACTTAGCACGGTGTTCTCCAGTTCCACCCATTTACCAGCCAATGCCGTGATCCCACTTTTCTTTATGGCTGAGAAAGACACCATTGTGTGTGTGTGTGTGTGTGTGTGTGTGTGTGTGTGTGTGTACGCATCACATGTTCTTTATCTATTCATCTGCTGATGGGCACCCGGGCTGGTTCTATAACTTGACGATTGTGAATTGTGCTGCTCTCAACACTGAGGTGCCTGTGTCACAACAGTAGACCGATTTCTGTTCTTTTGAAAAGTACTGAGGACTGGGATAGCTGGGTCATACGGTGATTCTACTCCTAGTCTTTTGAGGAATCTCCACACTGCTTTTCACAGTGGTTGTACTAACGTGCAGTCCTACCAACAATGTGTGAGCGTGCCTTTCCCCCACATCCTCACCAGCACTTATTGTTATTTGTAGTCTTGATGATTGCCATTCTGACTGGAGTGAGATGAAATCTCAATGTCGTTTTGCTTTGCGTTTCTCTGATTGCCAGGGATGTTGAGTATTTTTTCATAGATTGTTGGCCAATTTTTCTTCTTTGGAGAAATTTCCTTTTAGTTTTTTCCCCCATTTACTGATCAGGCAAGACAAGGAAATTAAAGGGATACAAATAGCAAAAGAAGATGTCAAATTATCTCTGCTGATGACATGATCCAAAACATGCCATTAGAAGACTTCTAGAGCTGACAAGTCCATCCCGGCAGCAGGATATAAGACCAACATATAAACAAGTCAGTAGCTTTCCTATCCTCCAATAATGAATCTGCTGAGAAATAAATTGGGAAAACTATCCCATTCACAATAACTTAAGAAAAAATTACTTGGCCTGGGCTTGGTGGTACATGCCTGTCATCCCAGCACTTGGGAGGCCAAGGCAGGAGGATCGTGAGTTCAAAGCCAATACTGAGTGCTGAGGCACTTAGCAACTCAGTGAGACCCTGTCTTTAAATAAAATACAAAAAAGGGATAGGGTGTGGCCCAGTGGTCAAGTGTCCCTGAGTTCAATGCCCAGTACCAAAAAAAAAAAAAAAAAAAAAAAAAAATTACTTGGGAATAAATTTAACCAAGGAAATGAAAGGCCTCTACAATGAAAACTAAAGAACATTGAAGAAAGAGATTGAAGAAGACACAAGAAGATGGAAAGATCTCCCATGTTCTTGGATGGGTAGAATTAATCATATGAAAATGGCCATACTAGCAAAAGCACTATACAGAGTCAATGCAATCCCCATCCAAAAAAACAGTCTGAAATCCATTTGGAAGAATAAAAGACCCAGAATAGCCAAAGCAATCCTGATCGAGAAGAGTGAAGCAGGAGGCATCACCATAACCGGTGAACCGTTGTTGATTTATACCACAGAGATACAGTAACAAAAACAGCACCATATTGACATCAAAGCAGACAGGAAGGCCAAGGAAATAGAAGACACAGAGACAAACCCACGCAGATCAGTCATCTGATACTCACAAAGGTGCCAAAAGCATATGTTGGAGAAAAGACACCTTTTGAAGGAATTTTGCTGGGAAAACTGGATATTCATCTGTAGAAGAAAGGAATTAGATCCCTGTCTCTCACCCGGCACAGAAGTCAACTCAAACTGGATCAAAGGCCTGGGAATTAGATCAGAAACTCTGCAACTGTTAGAAGAAAGTGTAGACTCGCCACTCTAACACATTGGCACCGGCGCTGACTTCCTTAACAAGGTCCCTAAAACTCAAGAAATAAAAACAAGAGTCATTGAGTGGGGTGGAGTCCAATTAAAAACCTTCTGCACAGCAGAATTAAAAACCTTCTGCATATTCACAGAATGTGAAGAGAGAGTCTACAGAATGGGAAAACCAAAGGGATTAATAGCCAGAATATATAAAGAACTAAAAAAAAAGAAACCCAAGAACCCATTATTATTAATTTATTTTTTTGGTACCGGGGATTGAACTCAGGGGCACTCGACCCCTGGGCCACATCCCCATCCCTTTTTTGTATTTTATTAGAGACAGGGTCTCACTGAGTTGCTAAGTGCCTCCCCATTGCTGAGGCTGGCTTGGAACTTGCGATCCTCCTGCCTCAGCCTCCCCAGTGCCAGGATGACAGGCGTAGGCCACCACGCCCAGCGTAAGAGCCCATTATATTTTTATTAACTCTAGTGACTGTGATGTACAAAGCTTGACTCTAGTGTGGATTAGAGAATCAAAGGTCTTCTAATATTTTTGGTTGTATTTGGATGCTAGAGCAAAACAAGGGGAACCAGTGTGTGTGTGTGGGGGTGGTGAAAACAGAAGGGAGGTCTGTGGAGGAGAGGAAGGGGATTTGGGGGGTGGGGGGAGGGATGGGAGAGGGAGGAGCCACAGGATGAAAGTGACCACATTTTGCCATGTGCATATATGAAAACATCACAGTGAACGTCACCCTTACGCTCACTTCTAAAATACCAATTAAAAACAATAAATAAACGAGAGGAAGACCAGTAGAGTGGAGGAAAGGGAGCAGGGGGAGGGAGGAGGGGAGGGGCGGAGGAAGAGCTGGAGGGCCCGAGTGGAGCCCATGATACTCCACGCCTGCGCTCAGGTGTGTCCAGGTGAGCCCAGGCTTCTGCAGAACCACAGTGCACCCATAAAGCACGGGAGAAGAAGATCACCGACGTTTCCAGAAGCCCCTTTTGCACAGGTCTGATTGTGTTTTGTGGGCCACCATCTCTGTCATATCGATCCACTGTCCTAGCTGCAAGAGAATCTGGAAATGGAGGTGTTGATGCTCCCGTCAACGTGTGGGAGGGGGCAGGGGCGGGGGCACTCGAGAGGGGCCTTCGAACTCATTCTAGCATTAATTCTTCTATCACAAGAAGATTCATCAGAACCTGGAAATCTGCCTTCAAGGCCCCGGAGCTCCCAGAGGTCAGACTCCGGTGCCTCTTCAGCAGGTCCGAAGGCTGAAATGGAAATCGCTTTGGCAACGTCCACTTCACGGACTTCTGCCTTGTTTTTTGTTTTAAAAACACTTTTGACTTTGCAAAACAGCAACACCCAACCCCAAGGTTCAAGCAGACTCCTTTCCAGGTGTGGTTTAGTTTAATTCTTGTAACAACCCCAGGAGGTCCATGAAGGGGTCGTTGTTATGATTCATGTATCACAGACGGGGAGGCCGAGGGTCCCTGGGTTAAGTGACGGGTCCTCGCTGCAGAACCCAGCTGGAAGGTGGCGTGGCTGGTGGAATTCTGGACCCTGGTTTGTCTGCCTCTGGATTTCTCCCACTTTCCACCCACAACGACACAGATCAACATTTTCCAAAGCATGTCCCATAGAAGTCAAATCAAGGTGTCTAAAAACTGTAGGTGACGATAAGGTCAAAACCATTTGAGACCCTCGGGGAGGAACAGACAGAAGCCTTCTCTGATGCCACGTGATGATTCCCCAAGGTGGGCTCTAGTCCTAGTGTTCCTCCCGAGTCCTGGAGGAGGGAAACTTTAAAACCCACAACGTCCCCGGGCATGTCCAATCACGTGTTCCTCCAACAAGCCATTGTTGAGCGCCATCTTGCTCTGGACACTTGTCCAGCTCTGGGGGAAATGTGGTCCTCAAGAGTGACCTGGGGTCCCTGTTGTCACAGAGCTACCTGTAGCCTGAAGACCACTTCTCCAGATATATTCTGTAGAAAACCACGCTACTTAGCAGGGTCACCCCGTCCCAGGGAGGAGGTGTCTTACGCTTTCCAGGCATAAAAGACCATTTTCAGATAGGTGGGCTGACAGCGGCAGAATGTTCTGGAAAGAGGAGCCATAGCAGAGGAAGAGAGCTGGGCTGGGTGGTCTGGGGAAGGCTGTCCTCTCTGCTCGCAGTGGGGCTGTGTTCTCTGCTCCACCCACGGCTCTGACGTGTCCCCTGCTGCTTCCCATCCCCTCTCCTGTTGCTTTGAGTCATTTACTTTCTCTGTTGACAGCTGGCCTCTGTTTTCAATCCATTGCTAGAGCACCAACTGGCCATAAAATATTAAATCCTAGTAAATATTAATGCCACCATCTCTGCCACATTAATTCATTCTTGTCACTCTGAGGTGTCAGGATTGGGCTAATGACCGGGTCTTCCATACTCGCCAGTTACCACCCATGCCATCGCCCCCACCACTCCTGCTGCCTCCCCTCACCACAACTGCCACCACTAGCCACCTCGTAAGGTTTTCCGGCAACTGAGAAGCCGTCCCTCAGGCTCCTTGGGGACTTTTCATTCTGCTTGTTTTCTTCACCGAAGACTTCCTACAGCACAGAAGGTGTACCCGGCAGGGCCATTAAATTTTAAAGAACTGTTGATGAAAGGGGCATCCTGAGAGCCCAAAGCAAATTATAATCTGGATGGTGAAACGTGCAGGTCTCTCTCCACCTGACTCTTATTTTGTTCCTCATCGCCATCAGTGTGGTCAATATAATTCCTGATGATGATGGTGGTGATGATCATGGTGGTGATGATGGTGGTGATGGTGATGGTGATGATGGTGATAGTGATGATGATGGTGATGGTGATGGTGATGTTGATGGTGATGGTGATGATGGTGATGATGATCATGGTGGTGATGATGATGGTGATGGTGGTGATGATGGTGATGGTGATGATGGTTGTGATGATGATCATGGTGGTGATGATGGTGATGATGATGATGGTGATGGTGATGATGATGATGGTGATGATGGTGATAATGGTGATGGTGATGTTGGTGATGATGGTGATGGTGATGATGGTGATAATGATCATGTTGGTGATGATGGTGATGGTGATGATGGTGATGATCATGGTGGTGATGATGGTGATGGTGATGATGGTGGTGATGATGGTGATGATAATGGTGATGGTGATGATGGTGATGGTGATGATGGTGATGATGATGGTGATGATGGTGATGATGATGATGGTGGTGGTGATGGTGGTGATGATGTAAGGAACTGGCAAACTTACCTGCTTACCTCGATGTTGGGAGAAGTTGCTGGGTTTCCATCTGCTCTTGTTTCTAGAGGTTTCCACATGTGAACACATGGGTGCCCATGACTTTGGGGTAAGAATTCCACAGGTGTATATTTGGACAGAGAGAGACTTTCTCTGCCCATATGCCTTGTTTTGTGGATCCTGATGTTGGAGGAGTTGGATATATTTGAATAGGATCCACAGAGATTTCTGGAAGAAAGCGAGTGAAGTCCTTTCTAACCTCTACCTTTTGAAGTTTAATAGGATTAAACTTCAAATATTAATATTTGAGGGGCCAAGGAAACCTTGATGAAGTCAGCTGATGAGACATTGGGGATTCTGAGAGAGGGGAGGAGCGAAGAAGCCGTAGCATTAACCTGGCTTCCACATGGTCTTCCTGGGCACATACTGGGTGGGCAGTGCTGAGATGACTTTGGCCTAGCACTGCTGGCCTTGTGCTTCTGTGGTGGGACTCACTGCTGGGCATTTCTCTATGTGTGTCAGCAATTTTGTGATGCATATCCTTAAACTTGTATCTATCTATACAAAACAACCTCCACCATAAATCTATGTGTACAGATGCTTTCCTAATTCTAGAAATGGATGTGCTAGGTCAAAGGGTGTATCAGGTAGGATAAGTACAATATGATGCAGTAACAAACAACCCCCCCAAATTTTCAAACTACAAAGGCTTATTTCTCACTCATCCTATCATCCAGCAGGGTTTTGTTCATGGATGTTCAATCTGGGGACCAATCCTATTCAAATATATCCAAAGACAGCCATGGTGCCCCACACAGCTAGTCCCCCTAGAAGAAGAAATGAGTTCTCTAAAAGTCGCGTTGTCAATGCGCTGTTCTGATGTGGAGGTAGTGCTTATCACATCCTCTTAAAATGTCATGCCAGAACCAGTCACGTGGACAACCAGAGACCATGAAGTCCAGTCCTAACCATGTCAACCTCGCCATGGGGCTGGAAGCGGGGGACCCAGGAGTTCCCGATGAATGACATTTGCAACCACTTCGAACGTTGTGAATACTGAGGAGATTTCTGATATAAATTGCCAGTCCACCCTCCAGCAGGGCTGTGCTGGCTTACACTCTCACCTGTTAAACTGTCCAAATATTTGTTTTAATAACCACATTATGCTGCACTGAATGGATATGCCATAAGTTATTTCACCAACCCCCACCAATGAGCACTTTCAACTCTTTTCTATTATAGTAATGCGATGAATATTATTGCATATGCATCTACTTGTCCCCTTATTTCTTTAGGATGAATCTGTAGAGACTAGAGTGTTGAATAAAAGTATACGAACACACTCAGGGATTTTGATAGGACCATATTGCCCTTTTAAACGTGTTGTACCTTGGTGTACTCCTGTGGTCGGAACAGAGGAGGGCCTATTTCACTGATTTGCAAGGGTGGTAGGGTAACAGCTGTGAGTATCTTCTAAGTTCCTCGATTCCAGTCTCCAACCCCAGATGTTCGTGACCTTGGGTAGCTTGGGTTCAGACACATGGATTTGCATGAGGTGAGCAACAAAAGACAATGTATCTGCAAGGGCCATTTCCAAGCTGGGCAGGTGTTGAATGTTCTGACTTACTTTGGTCTTAACATAGAGTGTCTACCTGTTAGGTTTACCTTGAAACCTTGTCTCAAATCAGCCATGCTAGTGGATGAGGCTCACCAGGTGACAGAAAAACTAACAGGGCACTTGTTTGACACACACACTATCAGAAAACTACTAGTCTTTGTGGCAGTAGCCAAGTCAGCCCCACCCTGATGACTGTCCTATAAAGCGAGAAGACACTAGTAAGATGCCATTGATGGAGTGACTGGAGAAAGGACAGATGCATTTGCTGACAGTGGGTTTATAACTTTGGGGACAGTTGAAGAGCTACACGCATCAAGAGGGACCTGGGTTTTGCTACTTGACACAAGAGTGAAAATATTGTGTGGAGACAGGGATGCACACCTTAAAAGGGAGGCAGGCACTGCCTTAGAGGTTCCTGAGCCATTTGGGAGAGAGGAATTCTCAGATTATCATCTCCCTGTTTGATTCTTTCTGAGTTCTTGGTGTTTCCACAATAATAATGTTTACTTATAAACAGAGGCAATCTTAATAATAAGAAGAGGTAATCTTAAGTAGAGTTTAAATACTATACAGTGCTCACTCGACATTGAAGTCCTGAGTGTGCATGTGTGTACACATGAACACGCACACACATGTGCACACGTGTTCTTTGTACATCTCTAGCCCTGTACCAATTAGGATATTTTGGCTGCATAGAATAAATATAATTCCAAGTGACTTAAAAAATAAGGACTTTTTTTTTTTTTTTTTTTTTTTTTTAAATCAGTAGGGATGCCATATAATTTATCATCCAAACCAGGAAATTTTTGTTCAGGCCAAACACTACACTAGACAGTGTGCTGGCACAGGCGGAAACTGGAACAGTTTCAGTATAACCAGGATTAAAATCACCAGAATTATCCTGCCTATCAAGACAACTCTGGGCTCCAGAGTTAATTCTGGGGCTCAAATATATTCAAGCTCTCCCAAGTTTCAGTGGCTATAGCCTTTGTCCTTATTCTTTTGCTTTCGAGCTCAAAAATGTTGCAGCTGTTCCAAACATCGAGACATCCACGTCACCCCACAGCATTGGCTTTGTAAGAGGAAGGGAGACAGCTCCCAGAAGCCCCCAGCAGACTCCCATTGCATTCATTGGTCAGAGACATGTCACGTGTCTTTAGTTCAACCAATCGCTGACAAGGGCTATGACAAAGGTTCCTATGATTGGTTTTGATTCCTCAAAGTTCTCTCCCCCTGGGAGAGCTGAGATGGGTAACAGCCTCTCTTCCAATACTTAGCTATTAGCGCAGCGAATAAAATTGGGCTTCTGTTGAAAAGGAAGAGGGGGCAAATAATTTGGGGGTATGCAATCAAGAAGGTCTCCCATTTTCCATTTGACCTGGTCTCTCATCTGTAATCAGCTTGGAGGCAAATCAGGAAGACAAATGACCAAGGCCAAACCGTGTCTGTGCATGTGATGATTTAATGTTATAAGAATCTTTGTATCTTTTATCTCACCAAGTCCCCCGCAACCACCCCGTGAAACGAGCAGTGTAGGTATTGGGGTCCCTGTTTCTCACCAGCAGTCAGTGTCTAGAGGCTGAGAAAACCATGGCCCAGCCCAGTGGAGAAGGACACTGAGGTTCAGAGTGGTTCAGTAACTTGCTGCTGGTCCCAGAGTTACTAAGTGTCCAAGGACGGATCAGGACTCAGGACTCTCTGTCTCCCAAGTTCATTATCATCATGTGCTGTGCTGATTTCACAAATCTATACATTTTTCTGGTGTGGAAGGTGGACAGTGGATATAGGAAGTAAAGGACATTCTTTATAACTGGATTGAGTGGGTGTTATGAACCATACCTAGAATCCTGCATTTTCCCCCTCTCCCATGGACACTGGGGTACAAGTAATAGAGAATGATACTGTTACTTGTATCTTTTTTATTATTTTTCTTCAAGGATTGAAGAAAGCCATAGAAGAAAAGGAGGAAGGCAGAAAACATGGCCAGACTTTGGTATTTTTTAAAATTTTTTTTTTAGTTGTAGATGTGTGCAATATCTTTATTTTGTTTATTTATGTTTATGTGGCGCTGAGGATTGAACCCAGTGCCTCACAAGTGCCAGGCAAGTGCTCTACCACTGAGCCACAACCGCAGCCCCCACATTTTGGTATTTTTGAGACACTTGTTAATGGATTCTAACCACAGTGGGATCCCTTTCCACACTGAATAACCAGTTTCCAATTTTAACAACACCAGAGGCTGCTGTACTGGTCACCCGTGGGTGGGGTGAAAGGAAGAGAGTTGGGAGAAAAGGGAAAAATCCTTAATTTCTTAAAAAAAAAATGACCCATCTTGTCTGGGGGGAGCGGCTGTCAAGTGGCACCCACCCTCCCTCCTCCTTTCCTTCCACGCCCCACCTCCTCCCCATTTCTCTTCTTCCAATTAAGCCTCCGTGGGCCTCGTTCCTCGCAAGGGGCTGTGTGTGAGTGCTTCCTAATGATTTCATTTTCAACATGTCATGAGTCGGGAGGCAGCTGGGAGCAGAGCGACTGGGCATGAGCAGCCCTGGCTAATTAGGTTCCGGCGGCTTCTTCCTGTACCCACCCCCACCGGCCTGCTGCTGCCCCGTCCCACCCTCTGCTGGATGCCATTCCACGGGCTGTCTTGCTTAATTTGAAGATCTCATGCAGAACGACCCCCTCTTCCCTAGTTAGTAAAGGTTTCTCAGCTGGGGCTGCTAATGCCAGAAATAATTAGCAAGTTCTTCGTCCCCTGAGGAATGTCCTGAAGGGGTGATCTTGTTGTAGTGGTCAGGCAGAGTGGACACCGTCCAAGGGACATTTGTCTGTACGTGGAGCCATTTGGGGGCTGACAAAATGACTGGAGGAGGGATGTTGGCATCTAGCCGAGGGGTGAGGAACCCCAAACTTCTAGAAAAAGTCAGTCCCGCACAACAAAGGATTTCTCTGCTCATTATGCTAACAGAAAACCAGGCAAAGTGCCGCGAGCAGAAGGGACCTCTCGCCTCCATCGCTTCTCATTAAGAGGCTTCTGATTCAGGTGACGAGGAAGGCAGAAGAGAGCTGCTTTCTTTGTCTTAATGTGTTCTGGGCCCTCCTGGATCATTCTGTCTCCAGTCCATCTCTGGCCCTCCAGGACCTGGCCCAGGGTCAGGCCCGTGGAAGCTGCTCAGTCGTCCAATGTTGACTTGAGTCGCTCCTGCCATCTCTAACCACGGAATGGTCCCTGGCTTCCATGAAACTGCAACTGAACGTCCAGTAGGTCATCAGCGCTTAGCAAGGAATAGAAGTAGGTATCTAAACAGAAAGAATTTAATAGAGGGAATCGGACAGACGGGTTGTGGAGGATGGAAAAGCGGTGAAAGAGGCCAGATGTCGTCGCTGAGAGAAGCAGCTACTGCTTCTGTAGCTGGGGGAACACAGCAAAGAACAAAACCTAAAAGTCAGGAGGAGGGGCTCATGGGAAGAGGGACTACACCTCTGAAAAGGTGACACCCCTGGTTTGTGCTAGGTCCTTGTCAAAGGCCCAAAGGGGCTGATTCTGGGAGTGCTGGAGGCTTGAGTCACTTGCTGGAGTGGAGTGTGGGGGGCAAGGGGTAGGCTGGGAACGGAGGGCTAAAAAGGCAGTGCTTTGCTGGGGAGGTGCTTACAGGGACCAGATGCAGACAGGAAGAAGGGGAAGACGATTTATTCTCTCTCCTCCAGTCCTCATCTCCCCTGGAAACCTTCCCAGGTTGACAGAACAAAAAAGAAAAAGAAAACAAAAAAACCCAGCATGCAAAGGAGAAAGGCGGTTTGCAGACCTGGCCCCATCGGCTCTAAGCAGCTGCTGAGAGATGGAGTTGGAGAGGAGCAACCCTGTTCTACACCCGACTCTGCATCGGTTCTTGGGAACCCGGAGGGTGAGTCCAGGCTCTCAGAGCCGCTCGTCTATCCAGAGCTTGCAGACTGGGGACATGACCTGATGACAAAACCGATCACCGCTACGCTATGTGTTTTAAAGCAGAGGTACGGGCACAGTGATGGCATGCCACACAGCGACAGGCACTCTTCGGCAGTGTGAGAGGCTTCTCTTGAGGAACAAGACCTTGAAATGCAGCCTGAGACGTCAGGAGGGGCTGAGTGGAGAGGGAGGGGAGGAGGGGGTGGCACATGCAGAGAGGGGAGCTGCGGGCTGGGGACATGGCTCAGCTGGCAGAGCACCTGCCTCGCTCGCACAAGGCCCTGGTTCAACCCCCAGAGCACCTGGGGCATTTGGGGAGATGAAGAAGAGCAGAAATAGCAGGTGAGCGGCACCTGGGCTTCGGTCAGGGCTCTGGTCCTGCCTGGCCTCCTGGGGTCCCGTGTAGTTGCAGGACCCCGAAGCCTTTCCTGCTGAGCTCAGCCTGGGCCTTCTCTGGCACCTGGATCTGTTCCTGCTGCCCCCTGCCCCTCGGGTTGCTGTCTCCTGTTGCCACACGGTCCTCATGGTGACAAGTGACCTTCTGTGCCACCAGTCCTCCCAGCTTGACTTCTTTTGGCTGAACTTGGAGCTGCAACTCAACAGATGATGGATTTAACCTCAATCATCGTCGTCAAAACTGCAATCAAACCATCCTCGAGACGTGGTTTCTCATCATTCAAATTGCACGACATGTAAATAAAAAAAAAAAAAATGACGGAGACCCAGAGAGGGTACAAATGGGAAGAAGCCGTGACCCTCCTGCAGTGGTGTGGGAGGGTCGATTCACACAAACTCCACAAAAGGGAATCTGGTGAGATGAATCAGAAAGTCTTATACACGGGCACAGCCCCCAGTGAGGCAACCCAACTTCCAGGAATTTATCCTCAGGAAATTACAATCCAGCCTCCGTACCTGCAGGTTCAACATTAGTGGTTTCAGCCAACCGTGGATTAAAAGATTTTGCAAAAGAAATAGCATCTGGGGCTGGGGTTGTGGCTCAGTGGTAGAGCACTTGCCTAGCAGGTGTGGGGCACTGGGTTCGATCCTCGGCACCACATAAAAATAAATAAATAAAATAAAGGTATTGTGTCCATCTACAACTAGAAACCAAAAGCATCTGTATTGAATACGCAGAGGTATTTTTCTTGCATTATTCTCTAAACAATGCAGAGCGGCAGTGATTGACAGCATTTGCATTGTATCCATTACTGTAGGTGACCTAGAGATGGTTTAAAGCATAGAGAAGGACTGTGTAGGGCACGAGCTAATGCTACACCCGCTGTACAAGGGACTGGAGCAACCATGGCTGTTGGTGTCTCTGGGGGTCCTGCAGCCCACCCTCTGCAGATACAGAGGGGCGACTATTTCCCAGATGTACTCAGAGACATGTCTGTGAGGATGTGTAGAGCAGAGATCTACTCACCTGTTGGACAGCTGGACCCTGGGTATGTAAACTATGACCTATGTGTTTTGTGGGAGCCTTCCAAATGACGTTGGGTGATTCCCCCAGAAACTCAGACAGATGGGAGCCCAAAGTTTGGTTCTCGAACTTACCAACTTTCTTTCTCGGGAAAAACCATTGAATGTTTGGAGTCTCGGTTCCCCGGTGGAAGGGAAGGTCGGTGTATCTTCCTTAATGGGGTTGCTGTAAGGTCGAATGGGGTTGTGGGGTGAGGAGTGAAGCTTCTACTTTAGTGGGTGTTTGGGACCCTAAAATATTCAAGTTCACCTGTTACCCCAGACTCTGTTCAGACCAGGCCTTGACCTCCACCACCCCAAGTCCAAACGCTGCCATCTTGACAGCAGTAAGAGTTTAGGATGGGGGCCGGGGTTGTGGCTCAGCGGTAGGGCGCTCGCCTAGCACGTGCGCGGCCCGGGTTCCATCCTCAGCACCATGTAAAAATGCAAAGCATTGTGTACAACTAAAAAAAAAACAATAAATAAATATTTTTTTAAAAAAGAGTTTAGGATGACTCTTGTTAGATGGAGTGTTAGGAAGAAGGACTCCACTTTTAGTTTTTGGTTCTGTGGGGGTCTCGCCATCCTGGGGGAGCCTGCATGTCTGCATTCAGACCTCAGCTCCACCACGTCAGGAACGTGTCTCTCAGCCAGTGGTCTCCAGAGCAGCAGGACCCACAGGGTGCAGGTCCAAGTGCATTCGAGCAGGGTTGTTGTGGAGATTGCCTCATACCTTTGTGGAAGCTAAGTCCCATGGTATGCCATCTATAAGCGGGAGGACGAGGAAAACCAGTGGTATAGTTCAGTCTGAGTCCTAAGGCCTCAGAACATGGGGTTCTGCTGTCCCGGAGAAGAGGAGACAGAGATGTCCAAGTGAGAGAGAGAGAGCGCGTCTGTCCTTCCTCCATCTTTTTGCTACCTGGGCCACCAATGGATTGGATGACGCCTACTCGCATTTTTTACCCAGTTTACTGATTCAGTGCTCATCTCGAGTGGAAATAAGCCGTGTGTCCATCATCTGATGGTCATGTTGATGATACAGCATATTTTGAAAAAAAACTAGAAAAAAAGGATTTTGAATGGTTTCACTCTAAAGAAATAATACATGTTTGAGGAAATAAATATGCTTACCCTAATTTGAGCATGATAAGCAATATGATACATTATATATAACTGTATCAAACATTGTTACATGGTATCCCACAGATACAGATTTTATGTATCTGTTAAAAAATAAATTTAAAAAAATGGACAAAAGCTGATCTCTTCCAGTAACACCCTCACAGACACACTAAAAGGGAAGAGTTGCCAGCTACCTGGCCGTCCCTTAGTCGGTCAAGTTGACACATAGAGCAGACACTCTGCCGTGTGTCCGAAAGCCAAGGAGTCAGTTATGCTCTTGGGTGTCTGCATGTATACAGGACGAGGCTGTTGCTGGGAATTAATGAGGCACAGCTGGTAAAGTTATTAGACTGGTGGCTGAAAAAGACTTGATAAGTTGCAAAAAATAAATAAATAAATAAAATAAAAGCCAAGGGAGGTGGCAGGCCTCCTGGAGGTGGCCTTGGTGTCCTTGTGGTGCACTAGCTGGGGGAAGTAGAGGAGGTAGCTGTGGGTGCTGAACCAGGTATGTGACATCGAGAGAGAGAGAGAGAGAGAGAGAGAGACACTTGCCAGTGGCCATGGAGAGTCATTGTTGCTGCCTGAAGTGATTGCCGCTTGGAGCAACGACACCGTGGGAATAAGTTCAGAGGCAGACTGGAAATGAACAGCCTCTTTATTCTGCTAGCTTCTCTCTCCGGCTCCAACAGCAACTCCAACACCATCCACACTCCTGCAACCACCACAAGCAATGGCGCCCACCCGATCCGCAATCCCCCGGGGCAAGTCCCTCGAGATCATGCAAATGGCGCCGACCCAATCCGCAATGTTTCTGGCCAAGTCTCGCGAGACCATGGAAGGTGGTAATGCTTGAACATCTTTATGGCTCACAGCTATCTCCTTAATTAGGGCTCCTACAAGTCATGGTCCTCAGGCCTACAAATAGCACTTGGAGATGGGAGGGAGGGAGAGAGGGCACCAGACCTAGACACAGGTACCGGATGTGAGGATGAGAGGAACTTGGTCCCTCCCAGGGCTCGGTGGTGTGGAGAGAGGCACCAGGTGCGGGCTACCTCTGAGGGGATGTCAGGGGAAGGCATGGAAACACAGACCTGCTCATCCCTCCCCGAGGATGGGACATTACCACAGCCCGTAGAACTTGACAGCCTCCCCTTAGGGAGTGAGAAAATCCTAAATTTGACTTGGTATGACCAGAAATCAATGAGGGGACAAAAAAATTATCAAAGGGTTTTGCATTTGCCTGGAAGTGACAAGATGAAGTGTTCTGACTCACAGAGTTTGGAGGACCCAAGACAGAACCCTCGTACGGTGGGGGTCACACACACATAGACGTGAACGCGTTGCCACCCCGGAGAAGGGGCTGGGAAGTTCGCAGTGACTGCATTTGCAGAGGGGCCGGCCCCTGGCATGACGCTCCGTAAATGGGAAATAAATACGTACCACACAGGAATAATCATAACACGCTCTCAGTCGGTCCCTGCGATGGGCAGCGTTTCTGGTGGACAGAAGGGCTGGGAGCTGAGGGTCCGCCCTGGCACCGTCCTCTCCCTCCTCTCTCCCCACTGTAGTCCCTTTATTAGGCAACGCCTCCTCCTTGCCAAGTCTGCAGAGCAGGGACAGCAGGGCCGTGGTCTCTGAGTGCGTGCCACACCATAAATACTTCCAGTGGGAAGAGAGATTTATGGTGTTCTAAATGCCAGCGGCAGGGCCAGTTTGTGTTAATAGCCTTATTAGTTACATTGCTGTAAAATCCGGATCTCCATACTGTTTAACAGCCACAGTTCTGCTCAGCAGCATTAATTCAATAAATTGAGGCCCCTTGACATAAATCTTAAGGCCCCTGGAACCTGATTAGGAGATTCCTCCTGATGGGTTAGAGGTGGACAGACGGGGGGGCGGCCAAGCAACGATGCATCGGATGCTGGGGCTCGCTCTCGACTGCCACTGTGGGTCATTTCCTACCTATGATCCCAGAGGGGTTCAACCTTGACCTTGAGTGGGGATGGGCGAGGAAGATTGCTGATGATCAGAGGCGGTGAATTCAGAGCCCCCATCATTCCCTTAGTGCGTCTGCGCAAATTAGAAATAGGTGCCCCCTCCAGGTCAATGCAGCCTCACCGGCGAGTGGCTTGGGGGGAGGATGACACTTTAATGCTGGTGGAAAAAGAAAAAAGGCCAGAGAAGCTGCAGGCTGGATTGCAGACCCCAACACAGCCTCGACCTGGGAGCCCGATGACATAGCCAGAAACAACATCCTGGGCAGACCTGTCAAATTCAGCTACAACGAACGAAGCAGGAGCTTATGATCGAAAGACCTATAAACCAGTAACAAACAAACAAGACGAAACAGTCCGTTGCTAGGTGTATACATGTGGAAGAAACTAAAGAGAAAAAATCAATGGAATGGCCGGGCATGGTGGCGCACGCCTGTCATCCCAGCACTTGGGAGGCTGAGGCAGGAGGATTGCGAGTTCAAAGCCAGCCTCAGCCATGGCGAGGCACTTAGCAACTCAGTGAGACCCTGTCTCTAAGAAAATACAAAAAAGGGCTGGGGATGTGGCCCAGTGGTCGAGTGCCCCTGGGTTCAATCCCTGGTACCACAAAATAAATAAATAAATAAATAAATAAATAAATAAATAAATAAATAAATATAAAAAATTCAATGGAACGATCAATCCAACATTTAGGATCACGGTCACCTCTAAGAGGGGTTGGGTTGAGGGGAGCACATAGTTCTGGATAACATTACTGCTAACAGTTTGGTTCTTTAGGTGGGGGGTGTTCCTGGTGTTCATTATATTATTTACAAGATAACAGATAAAACAAAGGAGCTAATCATTAGCGAGTGATGAATCCAGTCCTGTGTCCCTGGGGAGAGGGAGCAGCCACAGGAAGGAAGCAGAGGCAAGCTCTGCTGCTGTCTGGTTGTCCCCTCCCTTACTCCTAGGAACAGGTCACACACGCTGAGCCCTGTGTCGGTCCTCCCGTCCATCACCCCACTGAGTTCTCATAATCACCCCATGTGCTAGCCGAGGTCCGGGGCTGAAGCTTGACTCGGCCACTTACAAGCTGAGTGACATTGGATGCGTGGCTTAATTACTCAGTGCTGTGTCATCTCCTCA